>OY992537.1:94301124-96701124 GCA_963921195.1 Pegoplata infirma | reverse complement strand
CAATTAGAAATTGGGGCATTTGTGGGGGCTGCAGTTGGGGCAGCTGTTGGAGCAATTAGAAATTGGGGCATTTGTGGGGGCTGCAGTTGGGGCAGCTGTTGGAGCAATTAGAAATTGGGGCATTTGTGGGGGCTGCAGTTGGGGCAGCTGTTGGAGCAATTAGAAATTGGGGCATTTGTGGGGGCTGCAGTTGGGGCAGCTGTTGGAGCAATTAGAAATTGGGGCATTTGTGGGGGCTGCAGTTGGGGCAGCTGTTGGAGCAATTAGAAATTGGGGCATTTGTGGGGGCTGCAGTTGGGGCAGCTGTTGGAGCAATTAGAAATTGGGGCATTTGTGGGGGCTGCAGTTGGGGCAGCTGTTGGAGCAATTAGAAATTGGGGCATTTTTCGTAATGAAATATCATCCAAATTTTAATTTCGAAATTTTGCCCAAAAACTTTGAAAATTTGCCCAAAAATTTTGGGTAACTTTTCATATGAAATATGGCCCAAATTTGTATGAAAAATTTTTGGGCGAATTTTCATTTTCTTCTTTGGGCGATTTTTCTTTGGGCGATTGTGTCTACAGCCTTTTTTATTTTAGTGCGAGATTTTCTTTTACCCGCAAAATATAACTTTCCGAATCGGAATTCGATGAAACGAAAAACAAATGAATGTTGAATCGCGCGATTTTTTGTTAAAATTTGTTGTTAAAATTTTTCGCCTGCAGCGCTTTCATCAGAGCTCCTTGCTGTTTTCAGTTCATTACTTTTGTTTTTCAACAGCGCTGCGGTTGATTAATATGTAGCGTTATAATCTGCAAATGCAGGGGTTGTTGGTTCGATTCCCACCAGAGCCTTTATCTGTTACTCTATAACGGAAAGGTTTTGACAAAATCAAAAACCAAAATAAAAATGGACAATTTTTCATATATTATTTATATAAACACCATAGACACAGACTATATACAGACTAGACAGTAGAGTTGTAAAACAAAAATGGGTAAAAACTTAGCGATTTTAGAAGATACAGATCGGTTTTTAGCTGGTTTAAAGCATGGCAACACTTTCTACTAGTTAGAAGTGAGTAAAACAATAAAAGCCGTTCTACCTTTTTTTTTCGTATGGCGTGTTATATTGGTTTTCTCTCTCTAACCTAATTAGTAGAATAATTTTAAAAAAATAACCATATGGTTAAAGACTACTTTTTTGACACTTGTTATAATTGTCGAGTCTGTATTAATCTGTGCCATTGATATTAAATTTTTAAAGAACGTGCATTAGAAAATCGTATTAATTTATAAATACTGGGATACAGATGGAGGGTATTTAAAATTCGGCACGGCCGAATTTAACTTTTTTACTTGTTTTCTTTTTATTTTTTTTTTTTTTTCTTATTTTTTTTTTTTTAATTTTTTTTTTTTTCTTATTTTTTTTTTTTTAATTTTAAATATTTTTTTTTTTTTTTTTTTTTTTAATTTTTATTTTTTTCTTATTTTCTTATTTTTTTTTTTAATTTTAATTAATTAAATCTTTTTATTAATATTTTTTTATTTTAATTACCTTTTTCCTGAATTTACCCTTTGAATTCAAATATTACTTAGTTTTTGCCTAAGTAACTAATGCCGAGACGCCAAAACGCAAAAAACACCTGACACCCTTTCATTTCGGCCTATGTAAGAAACGCCAAGACGCCAAGACGCCAAACTTATTTTGGCGTCAGAACATTGAATATCCTGAAATTGGGGCATTTGTGGGGGCTGCAGTTGGGGCAGCTGTTGGAGCAATTAGAAATTGGGGCATTTGTGGGGGCTGCAGTTGGGGCAGCTGTTGGAGCAATTAGAAATTGGGGCATTTGTGGGGGCTGCAGTTGGGGCAGCTGTTGGAGCAATTAGAAATTGGGGCATTTGTGGGGGCTGCAGTTGGGGCAGCTGTTGGAGCAATTAGAAATTGGGGCATTTTTCGTAATGAAATATCATCCAAATTTTAATTTCGAAATTTTGCCCAAAAACTTTGAAAATTTGCCCAAAAATTTTGGGTAACTTTTCATATGAAATATGGCCCAAATTTGTATGAAAAATTTTTGGGCGAATTTTCATTTTCTTTTTTGGGCGATTTTTCTTTGGGCGATTGTGTCTACAGCCTTTTTTATTTTAGTGCGAGATTTTCTTTTACCCGCAAAATATAACTTTCCGAATCGGAATTCGATGAAACGAAAAACAAATGAATGTTGAATCGCGCGATTTTTTGTTAAAATTTGTTGTTAAAATTTTTCGCCTGCAGCGCTTTCATCAGAGCTCCTTGCTGTTTTCAGTTCATTACTTTTGTTTTTCAACAGCGCTGCGGTTGATTAATATGTAGCGTTATAATCTGCAAATGCAGGGGTTGGTGGTTCGATTCCCACCAGAGCCTTTATCTGTTACTCTATAACGGAAAGGTTTTGACAAAATCAAAAACCAAAATAAAAATGGACAATTTTTCATATATTATTTATATAAACACCATAGACACAGACTATATACAGACTAGACAGTAGAGTTGTAAAACAAAAATGGGTAAAAACTTAGCGAATTTAGAAGATACAGATCGGTTTTTAGCTGGTTTAAAGCATGGCAACACTTTCTACTAGTTAGAAGTGAGTAAAACAATAAAAGCCGTTCTACCTTTTTTTTTCGTATGGCGTGTTATATTGGTTTTCTCTCTCTAACCTAATTAGTAGAATAATTTTAAAAAAATAACCATATGGTTAAAGACTACTTTTTTGACACTTGTTATAATTGTCGAGTCTGTATTAATCTGTGCCATTGATATTAAATTTTTAAAGAACGTGCATTAGAAAATCGTATTAATTTATAAATACTGGGATACAGATGGAGGGTATTTAAAATTCGGCACGGCCGAATTTAACTTTTTTACTTGTTTTTTTTTATTTTTTTTTTTTCTTATTTTTTTTTTTAATTTTTATTTTTTTCTTATTTTTTTTTTTTTTTTTTAATTGTATTTTTTTTTTTTTTTTTAATTTTTATTTTTTTCTTATTTTCTTATTTTTTTTTTAATTTTAATTAATTAAATCTTTTTATTAATATTTTTTTATTTTAATTACCTTTTTCCTGAATTTACCCTTTGAATTCAAATATTACTTAGTTTTTGCCTAAGTAACTAATGCCGAGACGCCAAAACGCAAAAAACACCTGACACCCTTTCATTTCGGCCTATGTAAGAAACGCCAAGACGCCAAGACGCCAAACTTATTTTGGCGTCAGAACATTGAATATCCTGAAATTGGGGCATTTGTGGGGGCTGCAGTTGGGGCAGCTGTTGGAGCAATTAGAAATTGGGGCATTTGTGGGGGCTGCAGTTGGGGCAGCTGTTGGAGCAATTAGAAATTGGGGCATTTGTGGGGGCTGCAGTTGGGGCAGCTGTTGGAGCAATTAGAAATTGGGGCATTTGTGGGGGCTGCAGTTGGGGCAGCTGTTGGAGCAATTAGAAATTGGGGCATTTTTCGTAATGAAATATCATCCAAATTTTAATTTCGAAATTTTGCCCAAAAACTTTGAAAATTTGCCCAAAAATTTTGGGTAACTTTTCATATGAAATATGGCCCAAATTTGTATGAAAAATTTTTGGGCGAATTTTCATTTTCTTTTTTGGGCGATTTTTCTTTGGGCGATTGTGTCTACAGCCTTTTTTATTTTAGTGCGAGATTTTCTTTTACCCGCAAAATATAACTTTCCGAATCGGAATTCGATGAAACGAAAAACAAATGAATGTTGAATCGCGCGATTTTTTGTTAAAATTTGTTGTTAAAATTTTTCGCCTGCAGCGCTTTCATCAGAGCTCCTTGCTGTTTTCAGTTCATTACTTTTGTTTTTCAACAGCGCTGCGGTTGATTAATATGTAGCGTTATAATCTGCAAATGCAGGGGTTGTTGGTTCGATTCCCACCAGAGCCTTTATCTGTTACTCTATAACGGAAAGGTTTTGACAAAATCAAAAACCAAAATAAAAATGGACAATTTTTCATATATTATTTATATAAACACCATAGACACAGACTATATACAGACTAGACAGTAGAGTTGTAAAACAAAAATGGGTAAAAACTTAGCGAATTTAGAAGATACAGATCGGTTTTTAGCTGGTTTAAAGCATGGCAACACTTTCTACTAGTTAGAAGTGAGTAAAACAATAAAAGCCGTTCTACCTTTTTTTTTCGTATGGCGTGTTATATTGGTTTTCTCTCTCTAACCTAATTAGTAGAATAATTTTAAAAAAATAACCATATGGTTAAAGACTACTTTTTTGACACTTGTTATAATTGTCGAGTCTGTATTAATCTGTGCCATTGATATTAAATTTTTAAAGAACGTGCATTAGAAAATCGTATTAATTTATAAATACTGGGATACAGATGGAGGGTATTTAAAATTCGGCACGGCCGAATTTAACTTTTTTACTTGTTTTTTTTTATTTTTTTTTTTCTTATTTTTTTTTTTTAATTTTTATTTTTTTCTTATTTTTTTTTTTTTTTTTTAATTTTATTTTTTTTTTTTTTTTTTTTTTTAATTTTTATTTTTTTCTTATTTTCTTATTTTTTTTTTAATTTTAATTAATTAAATCTTTTTATTAATATTTTTTTATTTTAATTACCTTTTTCCTGAATTTACCCTTTGAATTCAAATATTACTTAGTTTTTGCCTAAGTAACTAATGCCGAGACGCCAAAACGCAAAAAACACCTGACACCCTTTCATTTCGGCCTATGTAAGAAACGCCAAGACGCCAAGACGCCAAACTTATTTTGGCGTCAGAACATTGAATATCCTGAAATTGGGGCATTTGTGGGGGCTGCAGTTGGGGCAGCTGTTGGAGCAATTAGAAATTGGGGCATTTGTGGGGGCTGCAGTTGGGGCAGCTGTTGGAGCAATTAGAAATTGGGGCATTTGTGGGGGCTGCAGTTGGGGCAGCTGTTGGAGCAATTAGAAATTGGGGCATTTGTGGGGGCTGCAGTTGGGGCAGCTGTTGGAGCAATTAGAAATTGGGGCATTTGTGGGGGCTGCAGTTGGGGCAGCTGTTGGAGCAATTAGAAATTGGGGCATTTGTGGGGGCTGCAGTTGGGGCAGCTGTTGGAGCAATTAGAAATTGGGGCATTTTTCGTAATGAAATATCATCCAAATTTTAATTTCGAAATTTTGCCCAAAAACTTTGAAAATTTGCCCAAAAATTTTGGGTAACTTTTCATATGAAATATGGCCCAAATTTGTATGAAAAATTTTTGGGCGAATTTTCATTTTCTTCTTTGGGCGATTGTGTCTACAGCCTTTTTTATTTTAGTGCGAGATTTTCTTTTACCCGCAAAATATAACTTTCCGCATCGGAATTCGATGAAACGAAAAACAAATGAATGTTGAATCGCGCGATTTTTTGTTAAAATTTGTTGTTAAAATTTTTCGCCTGCAGCGCTTTCATCAGAGCTCCTTGCTGTTTTCAGTTCATTACTTTTGTTTTTCAACAGCGCTGCGGTTGATTAATATGTAGCGTTATAATCTGCAAATGCAGGGGTTGTTGGTTCGATTCCCACCAGAGCCTTTATCTGTTACTCTATAACGGAAAGGTTTTGACAAAATCAAAAACCAAAATAAAAATGGACAATTTTTCATATATTATTTATATAAACACCATAGACACAGACTATATACAGACTAGACAGTAGAGTTGTAAAACAAAAATGGGTAAAAACTTAGCGATTTTAGAAGATACAGATCGGTTTTTAGCTGGTTTAAAGCATGGCAACACTTTCTACTAGTTAGAAGTGAGTAAAACAATAAAAGCCGTTCTACCTTTTTTTTTCGTATGGCGTGTTATATTGGTTTTCTCTCTCTAACCTAATTAGTAGAATAATTTTAAAAAAATAACCATATGGTTAAAGACTACTTTTTTGACACTTGTTATAATTGTCGAGTCTGTATTAATCTGTGCCATTGATATTAAATTTTTAAAGAACGTGCATTAGAAAATCGTATTAATTTATAAATACTGGGATACAGATGGAGGGTATTTAAAATTCGGCACGGCCGAATTTAACTTTTTTACTTGTTTTCTTTTTATTTTTTTTTTTTTTCTTATTTTTTTTTTTTAATTTTTATTTTTTTCTTATTTTTTTTTTTTAATTTTAAATATTTTTTTTTTTTTTTTTTTTTTTTTTTTAATTTTTATTTTTTTCTTATTTTCTTATTTTTTTTTTTAATTTTAATTAATTAAATCTTTTTATTAATATTTTTTTATTTTAATTACCTTTTTCCTGAATTTACCCTTTGAATTCAAATATTACTTAGTTTTTGCCTAAGTAACTAATGCCGAGACGCCAAAACGCAAAAAACACCTGACACCCTTTCATTTCGGCCTATATAAGAAACGCCAAGACGCCAAACTTATTTTGGCGTCAGAACATTGAATATCCTGAAATTGGGGCATTTGTGGGGGCTGCAGTTGGGGCAGCTGTTGGAGCAATTAGAAATTGGGGCATTTGTGGGGGCTGCAGTTGGGGCAGCTGTTGGAGCAATTAGAAATTGGGGCATTTGTGGGGGCTGCAGTTGGGGCAGCTGTTGGAGCAATTAGAAATTGGGGCATTTGTGGGGGCTGCAGTTGGGGCAGCTGTTGGAGCAATTAGAAATTGGGGCATTTGTGGGGGCTGCAGTTGGGGCAGCTGTTGGAGCAATTAGAAATTGGGGCATTTGTGGGGGCTGCAGTTGGGGCAGCTGTTGGAGCAATTAGAAATTGGGGCATTTGTGGGGGCTGCAGTTGGGGCAGCTGTTGGAGCAATTAGAAATTGGGGCATTTGTGGGGGCTGCAGTTGGGGCAGCTGTTGGAGCAATTAGAAATTGGGGCATTTGTGGGGGCTGCAGTTGGGGCAGCTGTTGGAGCAATTAGAAATTGGGGCATTTTTCGTAATGAAATATCATCCAAATTTTAATTTCGAAATTTTGCCCAAAAACTTTGAAAATTTGCCCAAAAATTTTGGGTAACTTTTCATATGAAATATGGCCCAAATTTGTATGAAAAATTTTTGGGCGAATTTTCATTTTCTTCTTTGGGCGATTTTTCTTTGGGCGATTGTGTCTACAGCCTTTTTTATTTTAGTGCGAGATTTTCTTTTACCCGCAAAATATAACTTTCCGAATCGGAATTCGATGAAACGAAAAACAAATGAATGTTGAATCGCGCGATTTTTTGTTAAAATTTGTTGTTAAAATTTTTCGCCTGCAGCGCTTTCATCAGAGCTCCTTGCTGTTTTCAGTTCATTACTTTTGTTTTTCAACAGCGCTGCGGTTGATTAATACGTAGCGTTATAATCTGCAAATGCAGGGGTTGTTGGTTCGATTCCCACCAGAGCCTTTATCTGTTACTCTATAACGGAAAGGTTTTGACAAAATCAAAAACCAAAATAAAAATGGACAATTTTTCATATATTATTTATATAAACACCATAGACACAGACTATATACAGACTAGACAGTAGAGTTGTAAAACAAAAATGGGTAAAAACTTAGCGATTTTAGAAGATACAGATCGGTTTTTAGCTGGTTTAAAGCATGGCAACACTTTCTACTAGTTAGAAGTGAGTAAAACAATAAAAGCCGTTCTACCTTTTTTTTTCGTATGGCGTGTTATATTGGTTTTCTCTCTCTAACCTAATTAGTAGAATAATTTTAAAAAAATAACCATATGGTTAAAGACTACTTTTTTGACACTTGTTATAATTGTCGAGTCTGTATTAATCTGTGCCATTGATATTAAATTTTTAAAGAACGTGCATTAGAAAATCGTATTAATTTATAAATACTGGGATACAGATGGAGGGTATTTAAAATTCGGCACGGCCGAATTTAACTTTTTTACTTGTTTTCTTTTTATTTTTTTTTTTTTCTTATTTTTTTTTTTTTAATTTTTTTTTTTTTCTTATTTTTTTTTTTTTAATTTTAAATATTTTTTTTTTTTTTTTTTTTTTTTTAATTTTTATTTTTTTCTTATTTTCTTATTTTTTTTTTTAATTTTAATTAATTAAATCTTTTTATTAATATTTTTTTATTTTAATTACCTTTTTCCTGAATTTACCCTTTGAATTCAAATATTACTTAGTTTTTGCCTAAGTAACTAATGCCGAGACGCCAAAACGCAAAAAACACCTGACACCCTTTCATTTCGGCCTATGTAAGAAACGCCAAGACGCCAAGACGCCAAACTTATTTTGGCGTCAGAACATTGAATATCCTGAAATTGGGGCATTTGTGGGGGCTGCAGTTGGGGCAGCTGTTGGAGCAATTAGAAATTGGGGCATTTGTGGGGGCTGCAGTTGGGGCAGCTGTTGGAGCAATTAGAAATTGGGGCATTTGTGGGGGCTGCAGTTGGGGCAGCTGTTGGAGCAATTAGAAATTGGGGCATTTGTGGGGGCTGCAGTTGGGGCAGCTGTTGGAGCAATTAGAAATTGGGGCATTTTTCGTAATGAAATATCATCCAAATTTTAATTTCGAAATTTTGCCCAAAAACTTTGAAAATTTGCCCAAAAATTTTGGGTAACTTTTCATATGAAATATGGCCCAAATTTGTATGAAAAATTTTTGGGCGAATTTTCATTTTCTTCTTTGGGCGATTGTGTCTACAGCCTTTTTTATTTTAGTGCGAGATTTTCTTTTACCCGCAAAATATAACTTTCCGCATCGGAATTCGATGAAACGAAAAACAAATGAATGTTGAATCGCGCGATTTTTTGTTAAAATTTGTTGTTAAAATTTTTCGCCTGCAGCGCTTTCATCAGAGCTCCTTGCTGTTTTCAGTTCATTACTTTTGTTTTTCAACAGCGCTGCGGTTGATTAATATGTAGCGTTATAATCTGCAAATGCAGGGGTTGTTGGTTCGATTCCCACCAGAGCCTTTATCTGTTACTCTATAACGGAAAGGTTTTGACAAAATCAAAAACCAAAATAAAAATGGACAATTTTTCATATATTATTTATATAAACACCATAGACACAGACTATATACAGACTAGACAGTAGAGTTGTAAAACAAAAATGGGTAAAAACTTAGCGATTTTAGAAGATACAGATCGGTTTTTAGCTGGTTTAAAGCATGGCAACACTTTCTACTAGTTAGAAGTGAGTAAAACAATAAAAGCCGTTCTACCTTTTTTTTTCGTATGGCGTGTTATATTGGTTTTCTCTCTCTAACCTAATTAGTAGAATAATTTTAAAAAAATAACCATATGGTTAAAGACTACTTTTTTGACACTTGTTATAATTGTCGAGTCTGTATTAATCTGTGCCATTGATATTAAATTTTTAAAGAACGTGCATTAGAAAATCGTATTAATTTATAAATACTGGGATACAGATGGAGGGTATTTAAAATTCGGCACGGCCGAATTTAACTTTTTTACTTGTTTTCTTTTTATTTTTTTTTTTTTTTCTTATTTTTTTTTTTAATTTTTATTTTTTTCTTATTTTTTTTTTTTAATTTTAAATATTTTTTTTTTTTTTTTTTTTTTTTTTTAATTTTTATTTTTTTCTTATTTTCTTATTTTTTTTTTTAATTTTAATTAATTAAATCTTTTTATTAATATTTTTTTATTTTAATTACCTTTTTCCTGAATTTACCCTTTGAATTCAAATATTACTTAGTTTTTGCCTAAGTAACTAATGCCGAGACGCCAAAACGCAAAAAACACCTGACACCCTTTCATTTCGGCCTATATAAGAAACGCCAAGACGCCAAACTTATTTTGGCGTCAGAACATTGAATATCCTGAAATTGGGGCATTTGTGGGGGCTGCAGTTGGGGCAGCTGTTGGAGCAATTAGAAATTGGGGCATTTGTGGGGGCTGCAGTTGGGGCAGCTGTTGGAGCAATTAGAAATTGGGGCATTTGTGGGGGCTGCAGTTGGGGCAGCTGTTGGAGCAATTAGAAATTGGGGCATTTGTGGGGGCTGCAGTTGGGGCAGCTGTTGGAGCAATTAGAAATTGGGGCATTTGTGGGGGCTGCAGTTGGGGCAGCTGTTGGAGCAATTAGAAATTGGAGCATTTGTGGGGGCTGCAGTTGGGGCAGCTGTTGGAGCAATTAGAAATTGGGGCATTTGTGGGGGCTGCAGTTGGGGCAGCTGTTGGAGCAATTAGAAATTGGGGCATTTGTGGGGGCTGCAGTTGGGGCAGCTGTTGGAGCAATTAGAAATTGGGGCATTTGTGGGGGCTGCAGTTGGGGCAGCTGTTGGAGCAATTAGAAATTGGGGCATTTTTCGTAATGAAATATCATCCAAATTTTAATTTCGAAATTTTGCCCAAAAACTTTGAAAATTTGCCCAAAAATTTTGGGTAACTTTTCATATGAAATATGGCCCAAATTTGTATGAAAAATTTTTGGGCGAATTTTCATTTTCTTCTTTGGGCGATTGTGTCTACAGCCTTTTTTATTTTAGTGCGAGATTTTCTTTTACCCGCAAAATATAACTTTCCGCATCGGAATTCGATGAAACGAAAAACAAATGAATGTTGAATCGCGCGATTTTTTGTTAAAATTTGTTGTTAAAATTTTTCGCCTGCAGCGCTTTCATCAGAGCTCCTTGCTGTTTTCAGTTCATTACTTTTGTTTTTCAACAGCGCTGCGGTTGATTAATATGTAGCGTTATAATCTGCAAATGCAGGGGTTGTTGGTTCGATTCCCACCAGAGCCTTTATCTGTTACTCTATAACGGAAAGGTTTTGACAAAATCAAAAACCAAAATAAAAATGGACAATTTTTCATATATTATTTATATAAACACCATAGACACAGACTATATACAGACTAGACAGTAGAGTTGTAAAACAAAAATGGGTAAAAACTTAGCGATTTTAGAAGATACAGATCGGTTTTTAGCTGGTTTAAAGCATGGCAACACTTTCTACTAGTTAGAAGTGAGTAAAACAATAAAAGCCGTTCTACCTTTTTTTTTCGTATGGCGTGTTATATTGGTTTTCTCTCTCTAACCTAATTAGTAGAATAATTTTAAAAAAATAACCATATGGTTAAAGACTACTTTTTTGACACTTGTTATAATTGTCGAGTCTGTATTAATCTGTGCCATTGATATTAAATTTTTAAAGAACGTGCATTAGAAAATCGTATTAATTTATAAATACTGGGATACAGATGGAGGGTATTTAAAATTCGGCACGGCCGAATTTAACTTTTTTACTTGTTTTCTTTTTATTTTTTTTTTTTTTCTTATTTTTTTTTTTTAATTTTTATTTTTTTCTTATTTTTTTTTTTTAATTTTAAATATTTTTTTTTTTTTTTTTTTTTTTTTTTAATTTTTATTTTTTTCTTATTTTCTTATTTTTTTTTTTAATTTTAATTAATTAAATCTTTTTATTAATATTTTTTTATTTTAATTACCTTTTTCCTGAATTTACCCTTTGAATTCAAATATTACTTAGTTTTTGCCTAAGTAACTAATGCCGAGACGCCAAAACGCAAAAAACACCTGACACCCTTTCATTTCGGCCTATATAAGAAACGCCAAGACGCCAAACTTATTTTGGCGTCAGAACATTGAATATCCTGAAATTGGGGCATTTGTGGGGGCTGCAGTTGGGGCAGCTGTTGGAGCAATTAGAAATTGGGGCATTTGTGGGGGCTGCAGTTGGGGCAGCTGTTGGAGCAATTAGAAATTGGGGCATTTGTGGGGGCTGCAGTTGGGGCAGCTGTTGGAGCAATTAGAAATTGGGGCATTTGTGGGGGCTGCAGTTGGGGCAGCTGTTGGAGCAATTAGAAATTGGGGCATTTGTGGGGGCTGCAGTTGGGGCAGCTGTTGGAGCAATTAGAAATTGGGGCATTTGTGGGGGCTGCAGTTGGGGCAGCTGTTGGAGCAATTAGAAATTGGGGCATTTGTGGGGGCTGCAGTTGGGGCAGCTGTTGGAGCAATTAGAAATTGGGGCATTTGTGGGGGCTGCAGTTGGGGCAGCTGTTGGAGCAATTAGAAATTGGGGCATTTGTGGGGGCTGCAGTTGGGGCAGCTGTTGGAGCAATTAGAAATTGGGGCATTTGTGGGGGCTGCAGTTGGGGCAGCTGTTGGAGCAATTAGAAATTGGGGCATTTGTGGGGGCTGCAGTTGGGGCAGCTGTTGGAGCAATTAGAAATTGGGGCATTTTTCGTAATGAAATATCATCCAAATTTTAATTTCGAAATTTTGCCCAAAAACTTTGAAAATTTGCCCAAAAATTTTGGGTAACTTTTCATATGAAATATGGCCCAAATTTGTATGAAAAATTTTTGGGCGAATTTTCATTTTCTTCTTTGGGCGATTTTTCTTTGGGCGATTGTGTCTACAGCCTTTTTTATTTTAGTGCGAGATTTTCTTTTACCCGCAAAATATAACTTTCCGAATCGGAATTCGATGAAACGAAAAACAAATGAATGTTGAATCGCGCGATTTTTTGTTAAAATTTGTTGTTAAAATTTTTCGCCTGCAGCGCTTTCATCAGAGCTCCTTGCTGTTTTCAGTTCATTACTTTTGTTTTTCAACAGCGCTGCGGTTGATTAATATGTAGCGTTATAATCTGCAAATGCAGGGGTTGTTGGTTCGATTCCCACCAGAGCCTTTATCTGTTACTCTATAACGGAAAGGTTTTGACAAAATCAAAAACCAAAATAAAAATGGACAATTTTTCATATATTATTTATATAAACACCATAGACACAGACTATATACAGACTAGACAGTAGAGTTGTAAAACAAAAATGGGTAAAAACTTAGCGATTTTAGAAGATACAGATCGGTTTTTAGCTGGTTTAAAGCATGGCAACACTTTCTACTAGTTAGAAGTGAGTAAAACAATAAAAGCCGTTCTACCTTTTTTTTTCGTATGGCGTGTTATATTGGTTTTCTCTCTCTAACCTAATTAGTAGAATAATTTTAAAAAAATAACCATATGGTTAAAGACTACTTTTTTGACACTTGTTATAATTGTCGAGTCTGTATTAATCTGTGCCATTGATATTAAATTTTTAAAGAACGTGCATTAGAAAATCGTATTAATTTATAAATACTGGGATACAGATGGAGGGTATTTAAAATTCGGCACGGCCGAATTTAACTTTTTTACTTGTTTTCTTTTTATTTTTTTTTTTTTCTTATTTTTTTTTTTTTAATTTTTTTTTTTTTCTTATTTTTTTTTTTTTAATTTTAAATATTTTTTTTTTTTTTTTTTTTTTTTTTAATTTTTATTTTTTTCTTATTTTCTTATTTTTTTTTTTAATTTTAATTAATTAAATCTTTTTATTAATATTTTTTTATTTTAATTACCTTTTTCCTGAATTTACCCTTTGAATTCAAATATTACTTAGTTTTTGCCTAAGTAACTAATGCCGAGACGCCAAAACGCAAAAAACACCTGACACCCTTTCATTTCGGCCTATGTAAGAAACGCCAAGACGCCAAGACGCCAAACTTATTTTGGCGTCAGAACATTGAATATCCTGAAATTGGGGCATTTGTGGGGGCTGCAGTTGGGGCAGCTGTTGGAGCAATTAGAAATTGGGGCATTTGTGGGGGCTGCAGTTGGGGCAGCTGTTGGAGCAATTAGAAATTGGGGCATTTGTGGGGGCTGCAGTTGGGGCAGCTGTTGGAGCAATTAGAAATTGGGGCATTTGTGGGGGCTGCAGTTGGGGCAGCTGTTGGAGCAATTAGAAATTGGGGCATTTTTCGTAATGAAATATCATCCAAATTTTAATTTCGAAATTTTGCCCAAAAACTTTGAAAATTTGCCCAAAAATTTTGGGTAACTTTTCATATGAAATATGGCCCAAATTTGTATGAAAAATTTTTGGGCGAATTTTCATTTTCTTTTTTGGGCGATTTTTCTTTGGGCGATTGTGTCTACAGCCTTTTTTATTTTAGTGCGAGATTTTCTTTTACCCGCAAAATATAACTTTCCGAATCGGAATTCGATGAAACGAAAAACAAATGAATGTTGAATCGCGCGATTTTTTGTTAAAATTTGTTGTTAAAATTTTTCGCCTGCAGCGCTTTCATCAGAGCTCCTTGCTGTTTTCAGTTCATTACTTTTGTTTTTCAACAGCGCTGCGGTTGATTAATATGTAGCGTTATAATCTGCAAATGCAGGGGTTGTTGGTTCGATTCCCACCAGAGCCTTTATCTGTTACTCTATAACGGAAAGGTTTTGACAAAATCAAAAACCAAAATAAAAATGGACAATTTTTCATATATTATTTATATAAACACCATAGACACAGACTATATACAGACTAGACAGTAGAGTTGTAAAACAAAAATGGGTAAAAACTTAGCGAATTTAGAAGATACAGATCGGTTTTTAGCTGGTTTAAAGCATGGCAACACTTTCTACTAGTTAGAAGTGAGTAAAACAATAAAAGCCGTTCTACCTTTTTTTTTCGTATGGCGTGTTATATTGGTTTTCTCTCTCTAACCTAATTAGTAGAATAATTTTAAAAAAATAACCATATGGTTAAAGACTACTTTTTTGACACTTGTTATAATTGTCGAGTCTGTATTAATCTGTGCCATTGATATTAAATTTTTAAAGAACGTGCATTAGAAAATCGTATTAATTTATAAATACTGGGATACAGATGGAGGGTATTTAAAATTCGGCACGGCCGAATTTAACTTTTTTACTTGTTTTTTTTTATTTTTTTTTTTTTCTTATTTTTTTTTTTTAATTTTTATTTTTTTCTTATTTTTTTTTTTTTTTTTTAATTTTATTTTTTTTTTTTTTTTTTTTTTTAATTTTTATTTTTTTCTTATTTTCTTATTTTTTTTTTAATTTTAATTAATTAAATCTTTTTATTAATATTTTTTTATTTTAATTACCTTTTTCCTGAATTTACCCTTTGAATTCAAATATTACTTAGTTTTTGCCTAAGTAACTAATGCCGAGACGCCAAAACGCAAAAAACACCTGACACCCTTTCATTTCGGCCTATGTAAGAAACGCCAAGACGCCAAGACGCCAAACTTATTTTGGCGTCAGAACATTGAATATCCTGAAATTGGGGCATTTGTGGGGGCTGCAGTTGGGGCAGCTGTTGGAGCAATTAGAAATTGGGGCATTTGTGGGGGCTGCAGTTGGGGCAGCTGTTGGAGCAATTAGAAATTGGGGCATTTGTGGGGGCTGCAGTTGGGGCAGCTGTTGGAGCAATTAGAAATTGGGGCATTTGTGGGGGCTGCAGTTGGGGCAGCTGTTGGAGCAATTAGAAATTGGGGCATTTGTGGGGGCTGCAGTTGGGGCAGCTGTTGGAGCAATTAGAAATTGGGGCATTTTTCGTAATGAAATATCATCCAAATTTTAATTTCGAAATTTTGCCCAAAAACTTTGAAAATTTGCCCAAAAATTTTGGGTAACTTTTCATATGAAATATGGCCCAAATTTGTATGAAAAATTTTTGGGCGAATTTTCATTTTCTTTTTTGGGCGATTTTTCTTTGGGCGATTGTGTCTACAGCCTTTTTTATTTTAGTGCGAGATTTTCTTTTACCCGCAAAATATAACTTTCCGAATCGGAATTCGATGAAACGAAAAACAAATGAATGTTGAATCGCGCGATTTTTTGTTAAAATTTGTTGTTAAAATTTTTCGCCTGCAGCGCTTTCATCAGAGCTCCTTGCTGTTTTCAGTTCATTACTTTTGTTTTTCAACAGCGCTGCGGTTGATTAATATGTAGCGTTATAATCTGCAAATGCAGGGGTTGTTGGTTCGATTCCCACCAGAGCCTTTATCTGTTACTCTATAACGGAAAGGTTTTGACAAAATCAAAAACCAAAATAAAAATGGACAATTTTTCATATATTATTTATATAAACACCATAGACACAGACTATATACAGACTAGACAGTAGAGTTGTAAAACAAAAATGGGTAAAAACTTAGCGAATTTAGAAGATACAGATCGGTTTTTAGCTGGTTTAAAGCATGGCAACACTTTCTACTAGTTAGAAGTGAGTAAAACAATAAAAGCCGTTCTACCTTTTTTTTTCGTATGGCGTGTTATATTGGTTTTCTCTCTCTAACCTAATTAGTAGAATAATTTTAAAAAAATAACCATATGGTTAAAGACTACTTTTTTGACACTTGTTATAATTGTCGAGTCTGTATTAATCTGTGCCATTGATATTAAATTTTTAAAGAACGTGCATTAGAAAATCGTATTAATTTATAAATACTGGGATACAGATGGAGGGTATTTAAAATTCGGCACGGCCGAATTTAACTTTTTTACTTGTTTTTTTTTATTTTTTTTTTTTCTTATTTTTTTTTTTAATTTTTATTTTTTTCTTATTTTTTTTTTTTTTTTTTTAATTGTATTTTTTTTTTTTTTTTTTTAATTTTTATTTTTTTCTTATTTTCTTATTTTTTTTTTAATTTTAATTAATTAAATCTTTTTATTAATATTTTTTTATTTTAATTACCTTTTTCCTGAATTTACCCTTTGAATTCAAATATTACTTAGTTTTTGCCTAAGTAACTAATGCCGAGACGCCAAAACGCAAAAAACACCTGACACCCTTTCATTTCGGCCTATGTAAGAAACGCCAAGACGCCAAGACGCCAAACTTATTTTGGCGTCAGAACATTGAATATCCTGAAATTGGGGCATTTGTGGGGGCTGCAGTTGGGGCAGCTGTTGGAGCAATTAGAAATTGGGGCATTTGTGGGGGCTGCAGTTGGGGCAGCTGTTGGAGCAATTAGAAATTGGGGCATTTGTGGGGGCTGCAGTTGGGGCAGCTGTTGGAGCAATTAGAAATTGGGGCATTTGTGGGGGCTGCAGTTGGGGCAGCTGTTGGAGCAATTAGAAATTGGGGCATTTTTCGTAATGAAATATCATCCAAATTTTAATTTCGAAATTTTGCCCAAAAACTTTGAAAATTTGCCCAAAAATTTTGGGTAACTTTTCATATGAAATATGGCCCAAATTTGTATGAAAAATTTTTGGGCGAATTTTCATTTTCTTTTTTGGGCGATTTTTCTTTGGGCGATTGTGTCTACAGCCTTTTTTATTTTAGTGCGAGATTTTCTTTTACCCGCAAAATATAACTTTCCGAATCGGAATTCGATGAAACGAAAAACAAATGAATGTTGAATCGCGCGATTTTTTGTTAAAATTTGTTGTTAAAATTTTTCGCCTGCAGCGCTTTCATCAGAGCTCCTTGCTGTTTTCAGTTCATTACTTTTGTTTTTCAACAGCGCTGCGGTTGATTAATATGTAGCGTTATAATCTGCAAATGCAGGGGTTGTTGGTTCGATTCCCACCAGAGCCTTTATCTGTTACTCTATAACGGAAAGGTTTTGACAAAATCAAAAACCAAAATAAAAATGGACAATTTTTCATATATTATTTATATAAACACCATAGACACAGACTATATACAGACTAGACAGTAGAGTTGTAAAACAAAAATGGGTAAAAACTTAGCGAATTTAGAAGATACAGATCGGTTTTTAGCTGGTTTAAAGAATGGCAACACTTTCTACTAGTTAGAAGTGAGTAAAACAATAAAAGCCGTTCTACCTTTTTTTTTCGTATGGCGTGTTATATTGGTTTTCTCTCTCTAACCTAATTAGTAGAATAATTTTAAAAAAATAACCATATGGTTAAAGACTACTTTTTTGACACTTGTTATAATTGTCGAGTCTGTATTAATCTGTGCCATTGATATTAAATTTTTAAAGAACGTGCATTAGAAAATCGTATTAATTTATAAATACTGGGATACAGATGGAGGGTATTTAAAATTCGGCACGGCCGAATTTAACTTTTTTACTTGTTTTTTTTTTAATTTTTATTTTTTTCTTATTTTTTTTTTTTAATTTTTATTTTTTTCTTATTTTTTTTTTTTTAATTTTAAATATTTTTTTTTTTTTCTTATTTTTTTTTTTTAATTTTTATTTTTTTCTTATTTTCTTATTTTTTTTTTTTTAATTTTAATTAATTAAATCTTTTTATTAATATTTTTTTATTTTAATTACCTTTTTCCTGAATTTACCCTTTGAATTCAAATATTACTTAGTTTTTGCCTAAGTAACTAATGCCGAGACGCCAAAACGCAAAAAACACCTGATACCCTTTCATTTCGGCCTATGTAAGAAACGCCAAGACGCCAAACTTATTTTGGCGTCAGAACATTGAATATCCTGAAATTGGGGCATTTGTGGGGGCTGCAGTTGGGGCAGCTGTTGGAGCAATTAGAAATTGGGGCATTTGTGGGGGCTGCAGTTGGGGCAGCTGTTGGAGCAATTAGAAATTGGGGCATTTGTGGGGGCTGCAGTTGGGGCAGCTGTTGGAGCAATTAGAAATTGGGGCATTTGTGGGGGCTGCAGTTGGGGCAGCTGTTGGAGCAATTAGAAATTGGGGCATTTTTCGTAATGAAATATCATCCAAATTTTAATTTCGAAATTTTGCCCAAAAACTTTGAAAATTTGCCCAAAAATTTTGGGTAACTTTTCATATGAAATATGGCCCAAATTTGTATGAAAAATTTTTGGGCGAATTTTCATTTTCTTTTTTGGGCGATTTTTCTTTGGGCGATTGTGTCTACAGCCTTTTTTATTTTAGTGCGAGATTTTCTTTTACCCGCAAAATATAACTTTCCGAATCGGAATTCGATGAAACGAAAAACAAATGAATGTTGAATCGCGCGATTTTTTGTTAAAATTTGTTGTTAAAATTTTTCGCCTGCAGCGCTTTCATCAGAGCTCCTTGCTGTTTTCAGTTCATTACTTTTGTTTTTCAACAGCGCTGCGGTTGATTAATATGTAGCGTTACGCCAAGAAACGCCAAGACGCCAAGACGCCAAACTTATTTTGGCGTCAGAACATTGAATATCCTGAAATTGGGGCATTTGTGGGGGCTGCAGTTGGGGCAGCTGTTGGAGCAATTAGAAATTGGGGCATTTGTGGGGGCTGCAGTTGGGGCAGCTGTTGGAGCAATTAGAAATTGGGGCATTTGTGGGGGCTGCAGTTGGGGCAGCTGTTGGAGCAATTAGAAATTGGGGCATTTGTGGGGGCTGCAGTTGGGGCAGCTGTTGGAGCAATTAGAAATTGGGGCATTTTTCGTAATGAAATATCATCCAAATTTTAATTTCGAAATTTTGCCCAAAAACTTTGAAAATTTGCCCAAAAATTTTGGGTAACTTTTCATATGAAATATGGCCCAAATTTGTATGAAAAATTTTTGGGCGAATTTTCATTTTCTTTTTTGGGCGATTTTTCTTTGGGCGATTGTGTCTACAGCCTTTTTTATTTTAGTGCGAGATTTTCTTTTACCCGCAAAATATAACTTTCCGAATCGGAATTCGATGAAACGAAAAACAAATGAATGTTGAATCGCGCGATTTTTTGTTAAAATTTGTTGTTAAAATTTTTCGCCTGCAGCGCTTTCATCAGAGCTCCTTGCTGTTTTCAGTTCATTACTTTTGTTTTTCAACAGCGCTGCGGTTGATTAATATGTAGCGTTATAATCTGCAAATGCAGGGGTTGTTGGTTCGATTCCCACCAGAGCCTTTATCTGTTACTCTATAACGGAAAGGTTTTGACAAAATCAAAAACCAAAATAAAAATGGACAATTTTTCATATATTATTTATATAAACACCATAGACACAGACTATATACAGACTAGACAGTAGAGTTGTAAAACAAAAATGGGTAAAAACTTAGCGAATTTAGAAGATACAGATCGGTTTTTAGCTGGTTTAAAGCATGGCAACACTTTCTACTAGTTAGAAGTGAGTAAAACAATAAAAGCCGTTCTACCTTTTTTTTTCGTATGGCGTGTTATATTGGTTTTCTCTCTCTAACCTAATTAGTAGAATAATTTTAAAAAAATAACCATATGGTTAAAGACTACTTTTTTGACACTTGTTATAATTGTCGAGTCTGTATTAATCTGTGCCATTGATATTAAATTTTTAAAGAACGTGCATTAGAAAATCGTATTAATTTATAAATACTGGGATACAGATGGAGGGTATTTAAAATTCGGCACGGCCGAATTTAACTTTTTTACTTGTTTTTTTTTTAATTTTTATTTTTTTCTTATTTTTTTTTTTTTAATTTTTATTTTTTTCTTATTTTTTTTTTTTTAATTTTAAATATTTTTTTTTTTTTCTTATTTTTTTTTTTTAATTTTTATTTTTTTCTTATTTTCTTATTTTTTTTTTTTTAATTTTAATTAATTAAATCTTTTTATTAATATTTTTTTATTTTAATTACCTTTTTCCTGAATTTACCCTTTGAATTCAAATATTACTTAGTTTTTGCCTAAGTAACTAATGCCGAGACGCCAAAACGCAAAAAACACCTGATACCCTTTCATTTCGGCCTATGTAAGAAACGCCAAGACGCCAAACTTATTTTGGCGTCAGAACATTGAATATCCTGAAATTGGGGCATTTGTGGGGGCTGCAGTTGGGGCAGCTGTTGGAGCAATTAGAAATTGGGGCATTTGTGGGGGCTGCAGTTGGGGCAGCTGTTGGAGCAATTAGAAATTGGGGCATTTGTGGGGGCTGCAGTTGGGGCAGCTGTTGGAGCAATTAGAAATTGGGGCATTTTTCGTAATGAAATATCATCCAAATTTTAATTTCGAAATTTTGCCCAAAAACTTTGAAAATTTGCCCAAAAATTTTGGGTAACTTTTCATATGAAATATGGCCCAAATTTGTATGAAAAATTTTTGGGCGAATTTTCATTTTCTTTTTTGGGCGATTTTTCTTTGGGCGATTGTGTCTACAGCCTTTTTTATTTTAGTGCGAGATTTTCTTTTACCCGCAAAATATAACTTTCCGAATCGGAATTCGATGAAACGAAAAACAAATGAATGTTGAATCGCGCGATTTTTTGTTAAAATTTGTTGTTAAAATTTTTCGCCTGCAGCGCTTTCATCAGAGCTCCTTGCTGTTTTCAGTTCATTACTTTTGTTTTTCAACAGCGCTGCGGTTGATTAATATGTAGCGTTATAATCTGCAAATGCAGGGGTTGTTGGTTCGATTCCCACCAGAGCCTTTATCTGTTACTCTATAACGGAAAGGTTTTGACAAAATCAAAAACCAAAATAAAAATGGACAATTTTTCATATATTATTTATATAAACACCATAGACACAGACTATATACAGACTAGACAGTAGAGTTGTAAAACAAAAATGGGTAAAAACTTAGCGAATTTAGAAGATACAGATCGGTTTTTAGCTGGTTTAAAGCATGGCAACACTTTCTACTAGTTAGAAGTGAGTAAAACAATAAAAGCCGTTCTACCTTTTTTTTTCGTATGGCGTGTTATATTGGTTTTCTCTCTCTAACCTAATTAGTAGAATAATTTTAAAAAAATAACCATATGGTTAAAGACTACTTTTTTGACACTTGTTATAATAGTCGAGTCTGTATTAATCTGTGCCATTGATATTAAATTTTTAAAGAACGTGCATTAGAAAATCGTATTAATTTATAAATACTGGGATACAGATGGAGGGTATTTAAAATTCGGCACGGCCGAATTTAACTTTTTTACTTGTTTTTTTTTAATTTTTATTTTTTTCTTATTTTTTTTTTTTAATTTTTATTTTTTTCTTATTTTTTTTTTTAATTTTAAATATTTTTTTTTTTTTAATTTTTATTTTTTTCTTATTTTTTTTTTAATTTTAATTAATTAAATCTTTTTATTAATATTTTTTTATTTTAATTACCTTTTTCCTGAATTTACCCTTTGAATTCAAATATTACTTAGTTTTTGCCTAAGTAACTAATGCCGAGACGCCAAAACGCAAAAAACACCTGACACCCTTTCATTTCGGCCTATGTAAGAAACGCCAAGACGCCAAGACGCCAAACTTATTTTGGCGTCAGAACATTGAATATCCTGAAATTGGGGCATTTGTGGGGGCTGCAGTTGGGGCAGCTGTTGGAGCAATTAGAAATTGGGGCATTTGTGGGGGCTGCAGTTGGGGCAGCTGTTGGAGCAATTAGAAATTGGGGCATTTGTGGGGGCTGCAGTTGGGGCAGCTGTTGGAGCAATTAGAAATTGGGGCATTTTTCGTAATGAAATATCATCCAAATTTTAATTTCGAAATTTTGCCCAAAAACTTTGAAAATTTGCCCAAAAATTTTGGGTAACTTTTCATATGAAATATGGCCCAAATTTGTATGAAAAATTTTTGGGCGAATTTTCATTTTCTTTTTTGGGCGATTTTTCTTTGGGCGATTGTGTCTACAGGCTTTTTTATTTTAGTGCGAGATTTTCTTTTACCCGCAAAATATAACTTTCCGAATCGGAATTCGATGAAACGAAAAACAAATGAATGTTGAATCGCGCGATTTTTTGTTAAAATTTGTTGTTAAAATTTTTCGCCTGCAGCGCTTTCATCAGAGCTCCTTGCTGTTTTCAGTTCATTACTTTTGTTTTTCAACAGCGCTTGTTTTTTTTTTAATTTTTATTTTTTTCTTATTTTTTTTTTTTAATTTTTATTTTTTTCTTATTTTTTTTTTTAATTTTAAATATTTTTTTTTTTTTAATTTTTATTTTTTTCTTATTTTCTTATTTTTTTTTTAATTTTAATTAATTAAATCTTTTTATTAATATTTTTTTATTTTAATTACCTTTTTCCTGAATTTACCCTTTGAATTCAAATATTACTTAGTTTTTGCCTAAGTAACTAATGCCGAGACGCCAAAACGCAAAAAACACCTGACACCCTTTCATTTCGGCCTATGTAAGAAACGCCAAGACGCCAAACTTATTTTGGCGTCAGAACATTGAATATCCTGAAATTGGGGCATTTGTGGGGGCTGCAGTTGGGGCAGCTGTTGGAGCAATTAGAAATTGGGGCATTTGTGGGGGCTGCAGTTGGGGCAGCTGTTGGAGCAATTAGAAATTGGGGCATTTGTGGGGGCTGCAGTTGGGGCAGCTGTTGGAGCAATTAGAAATTGGGGCATTTGTGGGGGCTGCAGTTGGGGCAGCTGTTGGAGCAATTAGAAATTGGGGCATTTGTGGGGGCTGCAGTTGGGGCAGCTGTTGGAGCAATTAGAAATTGGGGCATTTGTGGGGGCTGCAGTTGGGGCAGCTGTTGGAGCAATTAGAAATTGGGGCATTTTTCGTAATGAAATATCATCCAAATTTTAATTTCGAAATTTTGCCCAAAAACTTTGAAAATTTGCCCAAAAATTTTGGGTAACTTTTCATATGAAATATGGCCCAAATTTGTATGAAAAATTTTTGGGTGAATTTTCATTTTCTTTTTTGGGCGATTTTTCTTTGGGCGATTGTGTCTACAGGCTTTTTTATTTTAGTGCGAGATTTTCTTTTACCCGCAAAATATAACTTTCCGAATCGGAATTCGATGAAACGAAAAACAAATGAATGTTGAATCGCGCGATTTTTTGTTAAAATTTGTTGTTAAAATTTTTCGCCTGCAGCGCTTTCATCAGAGCTCCTTGCTGTTTTCAGTTCATTACTTTTGTTTTTCAACAGCGCTTGTTTTTTTTTTAATTTTTATTTTTTTCTTATTTTTTTTTTTTAATTTTTATTTTTTTCTTATTTTTTTTTTTAATTTTAAATATTTTTTTTTTTTTAATTTTTATTTTTTTCTTATTTTCTTATTTTTTTTTTAATTTTAATTAATTAAATCTTTTTATTAATATTTTTTTATTTTAATTACCTTTTTCCTGAATTTACCCTTTGAATTCAAATATTACTTAGTTTTTGCCTAAGTAACTAATGCCGAGACGCCAAAACGCAAAAAACACCTGACACCCTTTCATTTCGGCCTATGTAAGAAACGCCAAGACGCCAAACTTATTTTGGCGTCAGAACATTGAATATCCTGAAATTGGGGCATTTGTGGGGGCTGCAGTTGGGGCAGCTGTTGGAGCAATTAGAAATTGGGGCATTTGTGGGGGCTGCAGTTGGGGCAGCTGTTGGAGCAATTAGAAATTGGGGCATTTGTGGGGGCTGCAGTTGGGGCAGCTGTTGGAGCAATTAGAAATTGGGGCATTTGTGGGGGCTGCAGTTGGGGCAGCTGTTGGAGCAATTAGAAATTGGGGCATTTGTGGGGGCTGCAGTTGGGGCAGCTGTTGGAGCAATTAGAAATTGGGGCATTTTTCGTAATGAAATATCATCCAAATTTTAATTTCGAAATTTTGCCCAAAAACTTTGAAAATTTGCCCAAAAATTTTGGGTAACTTTTCATATGAAATATGGCCCAAATTTGTATGAAAAATTTTTGGGCGAATTTTCATTTTCTTTTTTGGGCGATTGTGTCTACAGCCTTTTTTATTTTAGTGCGAGATTTTCTTTTACCCGCAAAATATAACTTTCCGAATCGGAATTCGATGAAACGAAAAACAAATGAATGTTGAATCGCGCGATTTTTTGTTAAAATTTGTTGTTAAAATTTTTCGCCTGCAGCGCTTTCATCAGAGCTCCTTGCTGTTTTCAGTTCATTACTTTTGTTTTTCAACAGCGCTGCGGTTGATTAATATGTAGCGTTATAATCTGCAAATGCAGGGGTTGTTGGTTCGATTCCCACCAGAGCCTTTATCTGTTACTCTATAACGGAAAGGTTTTGACAAAATCAAAAACCAAAATAAAAATGTACAATTTTTCATATATTATTTATATAAACACCATAGACACAGACTATATACAGACTATACAGTAGAGTTGTAAAACAAAAATGGGTAAAAACTTAGCGATTTTAGAAGATACAGATCGGATTTTAGCTGGTTTAAAGCATGGCAACACTTTCTACTAGTTAGAAGTGAGTAAAACAATAAAAGCCGTTCTACCTTTTTTTTTCGTATGGCGTGTTATATTGGTTTTCTCTCTCTAACCTAATTAGTAGAATAATTTTAAAAAAATAACCATATGGTTAAAGACTACTTTTTTGACACTTGTTATAATTGTCGAGTCTGTATTAATCTGTGCCATTGATATTAAATTTTTAAAGAACGTGCATTAGAAAATCGTATTAATTTATAAATACTGGGATACAGATGGAGGGTATTTAAAATTCGGCACGGCCGAATTTAACTTTTTTATTTGTTTTTTTTTTAATTTTTTCTTATTTTTTATACCCTCCACTTAGTGATAGAGGGTACATATAAGTTTGTCATTCCGTTTGTAACTCATCGAAATATCGATCTGGGACCCCATAAAGTATGTATATTCATGATGCCCGATCGATTTTAAGACATTCTAGCGATGTCCGTCTGTCCGTCTGTCCGTCTGTCCGTCTGTCTGTCTGTCTGTCTGTCTGTGGAAAATGCTGTCGCGGACAAAATATTGCACAGAGATGACTGAAACTTATTGGAAGTTCTCCCGAGAAGTTTGGTATTGCATTTGAGCGATATCGGTTCAGCGGTTCAAAAGTTATGAACGAAAATGTAAGCACACCTCAAAAATTTCAGTACATTCAACATAACCTAAAAATACAAAATGCTTTAATTCGTCTTCTGGTTGGCATATGTGAACATAATTGAACACCAAATGGTATTTAAACAAGTACGAATATATTTTTTGACAAAAAAAGAAAAAAATCGCGGATTTTTTTACCAAAATTTTTTTTCGCGGAAATTTTTTTTTCAAAAAAATTTGTTTTTTCAAAAGTAATTTCCGTTTAAATAAAGTTTTTTGCAATAATCTTTTTGAAATTTTGGAGGGTATCACTACATTCGGCAAGGCCGAATTTAAATTTTTTACTTGTTTTTTTTTAATTTTTATTTTTTTCTTATTTTTTTTTTTTTAATTTTAAATATTTTTTTTTAATTTTTATTTTTTTCTTATTTTTTTTTTTTTAATTTTTATTTTTTTCTTATTTTCTTATTTTTTTTTTAATTTTAATTAATTAAATCTTTTTATTAATATTTTTTTATTTTAATTACCTTTTTCCTGAATTTACCCTTTGAATTCAAATATTACTTAGTTTTTGCCTAAGTAACTAATGCCGAGACGCCAAAACGCAAAAAACACCTGACACCCTTTCATTTCGGCCTATGTAAGAAACGCCAAGACGCCAAACTTATTTTGGCGTCAGAACATTGAATATCCTGAAATTGGGGCATTTGTGGGGGCTGCAGTTGGGGCAGCTGTTGGAGCAATTAGAAATTGGGGCATTTGTGGGGGCTGCAGTTGGGGCAGCTGTTGGAGCAATTAGAAATTGGGGCATTTGTGGGGGCTGCAGTTGGGGCAGCTGTTGGAGCAATTAGAAATTGGGGCATTTGTGGGGGCTGCAGTTGGGGCAGCTGTTGGAGCAATTAGAAATTGGGGCATTTGTGGGGGCTGCAGTTGGGGCAGCTGTTGGAGCAATTAGAAATTGGGGCATTTTTCGTAATGAAATATCATCCAAATTTTAATTTCGAAATTTTGCCCAAAAACTTTGAAAATTTGCCCAAAAATTTTGGGTAACTTTTCATATGAAATATGGCCCAAATTTGTATGAAAAATTTTTGGGCGAATTTTCATTTTCTTTTTTGGGCGATTTTTCTTTGGGCGATTGTGTCTACAGGCTTTTTTATTTTAGTGCGAGATTTTCTTTTACCCGCAAAATATAACTTTCCGAATCGGAATTCGATGAAACGAAAAACAAATGAATGTTGAATCGCGCGATTTTTTGTTAAAAGTTGTTGTTAAAATTTTTCGCCTGCAGCGCTTTCATCAGAGCTCCTTGCTGTTTTCAGTTCATTACTTTTGTTTTTCAACAGCGCTGCGGTTGATTAATATGTAGCGTTATAATCTGCAAATGCAGGGGTTGTTGGTTCGATTCCCACCAGAGCCTTTATCTGTTACTCTATAACGGAAAGGTTTTGACAAAATCAAAAACCAAAATAAAAATGGACAATTTTTCATATATTATTTATATAAACACCATAGACACAGACTATATACAGACTAGACAGTAGAGTTGTAAAACAAAAATGGGTAAAAACTTAGCGATTTTAGAAGATACAGATCGGTTTTTAGCTGGTTTAAAGCATGGCAACACTTTCTACTAGTTAGAAGTGAGTAAAACAATAAAAGCCGTTCTACCTTTTTTTTCGTATGGCGTGTTATATTGGTTTTCTCTCTCTAACCTAATTAGTAGAATAATTTTAAAAAAATAACCATATGGTTAAAGACTACTTTTTTGACACTTGTTATAATTGTCGAGTCTGTATTAATCTGTGCCATTGATATTAAATTTTTAAAGAACGTGCATTTGAAAATCGTATTAATTTATAAATACTGGGATACAGATGGAGGGTATTTAAAATTCGGCACGGCCGAATTTAACTTTTTTACTTGTTTTTTTTTTAATTTTTATTTTTTTCTTTTTTTTTTTAATTTTTATTTTTTTCTTATTTTTTTTTTTTAATTTTAAATATTTTTTTTTTTTAATTTTTATTTTTTTCTTATTTTCTTATTTTTTTTTAATTTTAATTAATTAAATCTTTTTATTAATATTTTTTTATTTTAATTTCCTGAATTTACCCTTTGAATTCAAATATTACTTAGTTTTTGCCTAAGTAACTAATGCCGAGACGCCAAAACGCAAAAAACACCTGACACCCTTTCATTTCGGCCTATGTAAGAAACGCCAAGACGCCAAACTTATTTTGGCGTCAGAACATTGAATATCCTGAAATTGGGGCATTTGTGGGGGCTGCAGTTGGGGCAGCTGTTGGAGCAATTAGAAATTGGGGCATTTGTGGGGGCTGCAGTTGGGGCAGCTGTTGGAGCAATTAGAAATTGGGGCATTTGTGGGGGCTGCAGTTGGGGCAGCTGTTGGAGCAATTAGAAATTGGGGCATTTGTGGGGGCTGCAGTTGGGGCAGCTGTTGGAGCAATTAGAAATTGGGGCATTTGTGGGGGCTGCAGTTGGGGCAGCTGTTGGAGCAATTAGAAATTGGGGCATTTGTGGGGGCTGCAGTTGGGGCAGCTGTTGGAGCAATTAGAAATTGGGGCATTTGTGGGGGCTGCAGTTGGGGCAGCTGTTGGAGCAATTAGAAATTGGGGCATTTTTCGTAATGAAATATCATCCAAATTTTAATTTCGAAATTTTGCCCAAAAACTTTGAAAATTTGCCCAAAAATTTTGGGTAACTTTTCATATGAAATATGGCCCAAATTTGTATGAAAAATTTTTGGGCGAATTTTCATTTTCTTTTTTGGGCGATTTTTCTTTGGGCGATTGTGTCTACAGGCTTTTTTATTTTAGTGCGAGATTTTCTTTTACCCGCAAAATATAACTTTCCGAATCGGAATTCGATGAAACGAAAAACAAATGAATGTTGAATCGCGCGATTTTTTGTTAAAAGTTGTTGTTAAAATTTTTCGCCTGCAGCGCTTTCATCAGAGCTCCTTGCTGTTTTCAGTTCATTACTTTTGTTTTTCAACAGCGCTGCGGTTGATTAATATGTAGCGTTATAATCTGCAAATGCAGGGGTTGTTGGTTCGATTCCCACCAGAGCCTTTATCTGTTACTCTATAACGGAAAGGTTTTGACAAAATCAAAAACCAAAATAAAAATGGACAATTTTTCATATATTATTTATATAAACACCATAGACACAGACTATATACAGACTAGACAGTAGAGTTGTAAAACAAAAATGGATAAAAACTTAGCGATTTTAGAAGATACAGATCGGTTTTTAGCTGGTTTAAAGCATGGCAACACTTTCTACTAGTTAGAAGTGAGTAAAACAATAAAAGCCGTTCTACCTTTTTTTTTCGTATGGCGTGTTATATTGGTTTTCTCTCTCTAACCTAATTAGTAGAATAATTTTAAAAAAATAACCATATGGTTAAAGACTACTTTTTTGACACTTGTTATAATTGTCGAGTCTGTATTAATCTGTGCCATTGATATTAAATTTTTAAAGAACGTGCATTAGAAAATCGTATTAATTTATAAATACTGGGATACAGATGGAGGGTATTTAAAATTCGGCACGGCCGAATTTAACTTTTTTACTTGTTTTTTTTTTTATTTTTATTTTTTTCTTATTTTTTTTTTTTAATTTTTATTTTTTTCTTATTTTTTTTTTTTAATTTTAAATATTTTTTTTTTTAAATTTTTATTTTTTTCTTATTTTTTTTTTTTTTAATTTTTATTTTTTTCTTATTTTCTTATTTTTTTTTTAATTTTAATTAATTAAATCTTTTTATTAATATTTTTTTATTTTAATTACCTTTTTCCTGAATTTACCCTTTGAATTCAAATATTACTTAGTTTTTGCCTAAGTAACTAATGCCGAGACGCCAAAACGCAAAAAACACCTGACACCCTTTCATTTCGGCCTATGTAAGAAACGCCAAGACGCCAAACTTATTTTGGCGTCAGAACATTGAATATCCTGAAATTGGGGCATTTGTGGGGGCTGCAGTTGGGGCAGCTGTTGGAGCAATTAGAAATTGGGGCATTTGTGGGGGCTGCAGTTGGGGCAGCTGTTGGAGCAATTAGAAATTGGGGCATTTGTGGGGGCTGCAGTTGGGGCAGCTGTTGGAGCAATTAGAAATTGGGGCATTTTTCGTAATGAAATATCATCCAAATTTTAATTTCGAAATTTTGCCCAAAAACTTTGAAAATTTGCCCAAAAATTTTGGGTAACTTTTCATATGAAATATGGCCCAAATTTGTATGAAAAATTTTTGGGCGAATTTTCATTTTCTTTTTTGGGCGATTTTTCTTTGGGCGATTGTGTCTACAGCCTTTTTTATTTTAGTGCGAGATTTTCTTTTACCCGCAAAATATAACTTTCCGAATCGGAATTCGATGAAACGAAAAACAAATGAATGTTGAATCGCGCGATTTTTTGTTAAAATTTGTTGTTAAAATTTTTCGCCTGCAGCGCTTTCATCAGAGCTCCTTGCTGTTTTCAGTTCATTACTTTTGTTTTTCAACAGCGCTGCGGTTGATTAATATGTAGCGTTATAATCTGCAAATGCAGGGGTTGTTGGTTCGATTCCCACCAGAGCCTTTATCTGTTACTCTATAACGGAAAGGTTTTGACAAAATCAAAAACCAAAATAAAAATGGACAATTTTTCATATATTATTTATATAAACACCATAGACACAGACTATATACAGACTAGACAGTAGAGTTGTAAAACAAAAATGGGTAAAAACTTAGCGATTTTAGAAGATACAGATCGGTTTTTAGCTGGTTTAAAGCATGGCAACACTTTCTACTAGTTAGAAGTGAGTAAAACAATAAAAGCCGTTCTACCTTTTTTTTTCGTATGGCGTGTTATATTGGTTTTCTCTCTCTAACCTAATTAGTAGAATAATTTTAAAAAAATAACCATATGGTTAAAGACTACTTTTTTGACACTTGTTATAATTGTCGAGTCTGTATTAATCTGTGCCATTGATATTAAATTTTTAAAGAACGTGCATTAGAAAATCGTATTAATTTATAAATACTGGGATACAGATGGAGGGTATTTAAAATTCGGCACGGCCGAATTTAACTTTTTTACTTGTTTTTTTTTTAATTTTTATTTTTTTCTTATTTTTTTTTTTTTAATTTTTATTTTTTTCTTATTTTTTTTTTTTTAATTTTAAATATTTTTTTTTTTTTCTTATTTTTTTTTTTTAATTTTTATTTTTTTCTTATTTTCTTATTTTTTTTTTTTTAATTTTAATTAATTAAATCTTTTTATTAATATTTTTTTATTTTAATTACCTTTTTCCTGAATTTACCCTTTGAATTCAAATATTACTTAGTTTTTGCCTAAGTAACTAATGCCGAGACGCCAAAACGCAAAAAACACCTGATACCCTTTCATTTCGGCCTATGTAAGAAACGCCAAGACGCCAAACTTATTTTGGCGTCAGAACATTGAATATCCTGAAATTGGGGCATTTGTGGGGGCTGCAGTTGGGGCAGCTGTTGGAGCAATTAGAAATTGGGGCATTTGTGGGGGCTGCAGTTGGGGCAGCTGTTGGAGCAATTAGAAATTGGGGCATTTGTGGGGGCTGCAGTTGGGGCAGCTGTTGGAGCAATTAGAAATTGGGGCATTTTTCGTAATGAAATATCATCCAAATTTTAATTTCGAAATTTTGCCCAAAAACTTTGAAAATTTGCCCAAAAATTTTGGGTAACTTTTCATATGAAATATGGCCCAAATTTGTATGAAAAATTTTTGGGCGAATTTTCATTTTCTTTTTTGGGCGATTTTTCTTTGGGCGATTGTGTCTACAGCCTTTTTTATTTTAGTGCGAGATTTTCTTTTACCCGCAAAATATAACTTTCCGAATCGGAATTCGATGAAACGAAAAACAAATGAATGTTGAATCGCGCGATTTTTTGTTAAAATTTGTTGTTAAAATTTTTCGCCTGCAGCGCTTTCATCAGAGCTCCTTGCTGTTTTCAGTTCATTACTTTTGTTTTTCAACAGCGCTGCGGTTGATTAATATGTAGCGTTATAATCTGCAAATGCAGGGGTTGTTGGTTCGATTCCCACCAGAGCCTTTATCTGTTACTCTATAACGGAAAGGTTTTGACAAAATCAAAAACCAAAATAAAAATGGACAATTTTTCATATATTATTTATATAAACACCATAGACACAGACTATATACAGACTAGACAGTAGAGTTGTAAAACAAAAATGGGTAAAAACTTAGCGATTTTAGAAGATACAGATCGGTTTTTAGCTGGTTTAAAGCATGGCAACACTTTCTACTAGTTAGAAGTGAGTAAAACAATAAAAGCCGTTCTACCTTTTTTTTTCGTATGGCGTGTTATATTGGTTTTCTCTCTCTAACCTAATTAGTAGAATAATTTTAAAAAAATAACCATATGGTTAAAGACTACTTTTTTGACACTTGTTATAATTGTCGAGTCTGTATTAATCTGTGCCATTGATATTAAATTTTTAAAGAACGTGCATTAGAAAATCGTATTAATTTATAAATACTGGGATACAGATGGAGGGTATTTAAAATTCGGCACGGCCGAATTTAACTTTTTTACTTGTTTTTTTTTTAATTTTTATTTTTTTCTTATTTTTTTTTTTAATTTTTATTTTTTTCTTATTTTTTTTTTTTAATTTTAAATATTTTTTTTTTTTTAATTTTTATTTTTTTCTTATTTTTTTTTTTTTAATTTTTTCTTATTTTCTTATTTTTTTTTTTAATTTTAATTAATTAAATCTTTTTATTAATATTTTTTTATTTTAATTACCTTTTTCCTGAATTTACCCTTTGAATTCAAATATTACTTAGTTTTTGCCTAAGTAACTAATGCCGAGACGCCAAAACGCAAAAAACACCTGACACCCTTTCATTTCGGCCTATGTAAGAAACGCCAAGACGCCAAACTTATTTTGGCGTCAGAACATTGAATATCCTGAAATTGGGGCATTTGTGGGGGCTGCAGTTGGGGCAGCTGTTGGAGCAATTAGAAATTGGGGCATTTGTGGGGGCTGCAGTTGGGGCAGCTGTTGGAGCAATTAGAAATTGGGGCATTTGTGGGGGCTGCAGTTGGGGCAGCTGTTGGAGCAATTAGAAATTGGGGCATTTGTGGGGGCTGCAGTTGGGGCAGCTGTTGGAGCAATTAGAAATTTGGGCATTTGTGGGGGCTGCAGTTGGGGCAGCTGTTGGAGCAATTAGAAATTGGGGCATTTTTCGTAATGAAATATCATCCAAATTTTAATTTCGAAATTTTGCCCAAAAACTTTGAAAATTTGCCCAAAAATTTTGGGTAACTTTTCATATGAAATATGGCCCAAATTTGTATGAAAAATTTTTGGGCGAATTTTCATTTTCTTTTTTGGGCGATTTTTCTTTGGGCGATTGTGTCTACAGCCTTTTTTATTTTAGTGCGAGATTTTCTTTTACCCGCAAAATATAACTTTCCGAATCGGAATTCGATGAAACGAAAAACAAATGAATGTTGAATCGCGCGATTTTTTGTTAAAATTTGTTGTTAAAATTTTTCGCCTGCAGCGCTTTCATCAGAGCTCCTTGCTGTTTTCAGTTCATTACTTTTGTTTTTCAACAGCGCTGCGGTTGATTAATATGTAGCGTTATAATCTGCAAATGCAGGGGTTGTTGGTTCGATTCCCAACAGAGCCTTTATCTGTTACTCTATAACGGAAAGGTTTTGACAAAATCAAAAACCAAAATAAAAATGGACAATTTTTCATATATTATTTATATAAACACCATAGACACAGACTATATACAGACTAGACAGTAGAGTTGTAAAACAAAAATGGGTAAAAACTTAGCGATTTTAGAAGATACAGATCGGTTTTTAGCTGGTTTAAAGCATGGCAACACTTTCTACTAGTTAGAAGTGAGTAAAACAATAAAAGCCGTTCTACCTTTTTTTTTCGTATGGCGTGTTATATTGGTTTTCTCTCTCTAACCTAATTAGTAGAATAATTTTAAAAAAATAACCATATGGTTAAAGACTACTTTTTTGACACTTGTTATAATTGTCGAGTCTGTATTAATCTGTGCCATTGATATTAAATTTTTAAAGAACGTGCATTAGAAAATCGTATTAATTTATAAATACTGGGATACAGATGGAGGGTATTTAAAATTCGGCACGGCCGAATTTAACTTTTTTACTTGTTTTTTTTTTAATTTTTATTTTTTTCTTATTTTTTTTTTTTAATTTTTATTTTTTTCTTATTTTTTTTTTTTAAATTTAAATATTTTTTTTTTTTTAATTTTTATTTTTTTCTTATTTTTTTTTTTTAATTTTTTCTTATTTTCTTATTTTTTTTTTTAATTTTAATTAATTAAATCTTTTTATTAATATTTTTTTATTTTAATTACCTTTTTCCTGAATTTACCCTTTGAATTCAAATATTACTTAGTTTTTGCCTAAGTAACTAATGCCGAGACGCCAAAACGCAAAAAACACCTGACACCCTTTCATTTCGGCCTATGTAAGAAACGCCAAGACGCCAAACTTATTTTGGCGTCAGAACATTGAATATCCTGAAATTGGGGCATTTGTGGGGGCTGCAGTTGGGGCAGCTGTTGGAGCAATTAGAAATTGGGGCATTTGTGGGGGCTGCAGTTGGGGCAGCTGTTGGAGCAATTAGAAATTGGGGCATTTGTGGGGGCTGCAGTTGGGGCAGCTGTTGGAGCAATTAGAAATTGGGGCATTTTTCGTAATGAAATATCATCCAAATTTTAATTTCGAAATTTTGCCCAAAAACTTTGAAAATTTGCCCAAAAATTTTGGGTAACTTTTCATATGAAATATGGCCCAAATTTGTATGAAAAATTTTTGGGCGAATTTTCATTTTCTTTTTTGGGCGATTTTTCTTTGGGCGATTGTGTCTACAGCCTTTTTTATTTTAGTGCGAGATTTTCTTTTACCCGCAAAATATAACTTTCCGAATCGGAATTCGATGAAACGAAAAACAAATGAATGTTGAATCGCGCGATTTTTTGTTAAAATTTGTTGTTAAAATTTTTCGCCTGCAGCGCTTTCATCAGAGCTCCTTGCTGTTTTCAGTTCATTACTTTTGTTTTTCAACAGCGCTGCGGTTGATTAATATGTAGCGTTATAATCTGCAAATGCAGGGGTTGTTGGTTCGATTCCCACCAGAGCCTTTATCTGTTACTCTATAACGGAAAGGTTTTGACAAAATCAAAAACCAAAATAAAAATGGACAATTTTTCATATATTATTTATATAAACACCATAGACACAGACTATATACAGACTAGACAGTAGAGTTGTAAAACAAAAATGGGTAAAAACTTAGCGATTTTAGAAGATACAGATCGGTTTTTAGCTGGTTTAAAGCATGGCAACACTTTCTACTAGTTAGAAGTGAGTAAAACAATAAAAGCCGTTCTACCTTTTTTTTTCGTATGGCGTGTTATATTGGTTTTCTCTCTCTAACCTAATTAGTAGAATAATTTTAAAAAAATAACCATATGGTTAAAGACTACTTTTTTGACACTTGTTATAATTGTCGAGTCTGTATTAATCTGTGCCATTGATATTAAATTTTTAAAGAACGTGCATTAGAAAATCGTATTAATTTATAAATACTGGGATACAGATGGAGGGTATTTAAAATTCGGCACGGCCGAATTTAACTTTTTTACTTCTTTTTTTTTTAATTTTTATTTTTTTCTTATTTTTTTTTTTAATTTTTATTTTTTTCTTATTTTTTTTTTTTTAATTTTAAATATTTTTTTTTTTTTTAATTTTTATTTTTTTCTTATTTTTTTTTTTTAATTTTTTCTTATTTTCTTATTTTTTTTTTTAATTTTAATTAATTAAATCTTTTTATTAATATTTTTTTATTTTAATTACCTTTTTCCTGAATTTACCCTTTGAATTCAAATATTACACTAAGAAAATTATGTCATTAACTGTTTGTAGGTTATTTTAAAAAGTAATCAGTAAAGTCATTTTAAAAGAAAAATCACTTATTTTATAAAGGATTTAATTTTTTTACTGTTTCTGTAGTTTAAAAAAAAATAATTTACTGTATTAAAAACGAATTTTCTGTTACATTTAATTTTGGCAGTAAAAAATTTCTTCTATAGTTTTACTGTTTTTCAATACAAAATAACTGAATATTCACTAGTTTTTTAATGTTTTGGTTAGTCATTAAATTAACATTTAAAATTGACTGTAATGTGTTTTTATTTTAAATGAAAAAAACAGTGGAATGGTTTTTAAATAAAATTTCATTTGTTTTAAGTGAATATTCACTGGAATTTACCTACATAATTCTTTGAGTGTACTTAGTTTTTGCCTAAGTAACTAATGCCGAGACGCCAAAACGCAAAAAACACCTGACACCCTTTCATTTCGGCCTATGTAAGAAACGCCAAGACGCCAAACTTATTTTGGCGTCAGAACATTGAATATCCTGAAATTGGGGCATTTGTGGGGGCTGCAGTTGGGGCAGCTGTTGGAGCAATTAGAAATTGGGGCATTTGTGGGGGCTGCAGTTGGGGCAGCTGTTGGAGCAATTAGAAATTGGGGCATTTGTGGGGGCTGCAGTTGGGGCAGCTGTTGGAGCAATTAGAAATTGGGGCATTTGTGGGGGCTGCAGTTGGGGCAGCTGTTGGAGCAATTAGAAATTGGGGCATTTGTGGGGGCTGCAGTTGGGGCAGCTGTTGGAGCAATTAGAAATTGGGGCATTTTTCGTAATGAAATATCATCCAAATTTTAATTTCGAAATTTTGCCCAAAAACTTTGAAAATTTGCCCAAAAATTTTGGGTAACTTTTCATATGAAATATGGCCCAAATTTGTATGAAAAATTTTTGGGCGAATTTTCATTTTCTTTTTTGGGCGATTTTTCTTTGGGCGATTGTGTCTACAGCCTTTTTTATTTTAGTGCGAGATTTTCTTTTACCCGCAAAATATAACTTTCCGAATCGGAATTCGATGAAACGAAAAACAAATGAATGTTGAATCGCGCGATTTTTTGTTAAAATTTGTTGTTAAAATTTTTCGCCTGCAGCGCTTTCATCAGAGCTCCTTGCTGTTTTCAGTTCATTACTTTTGTTTTTCAACAGCGCTGCGGTTGATTAATATGTAGCGTTATAATCTGCAAATGCAGGGGTTGTTGGTTCGATTCCCACCAGAGCCTTTATCTGTTACTCTATAACGGAAAGGTTTTGACAAAATCAAAAACCAAAATAAAAATGGACAATTTTTCATATATTATTTATATAAACACCATAGACACAGACTATATACAGACTAGACAGTAGAGTTGTAAAACAAAAATGGGTAAAAACTTAGCGATTTTAGAAGATACAGATCGGTTTTTAGCTGGTTTAAAGCATGGCAACACTTTCTACTAGTTAGAAGTGAGTAAAACAATAAAAGCCGTTCTACCTTTTTTTTTCGTATGGCGTGTTATATTGGTTTTCTCTCTCTAACCTAATTAGTAGAATAATTTTAAAAAAATAACCATATGGTTAAAGACTACTTTTTTGACACTTGTTATAATTGTCGAGTCTGTATTAATCTGTGCCATTGATATTAAATTTTTAAAGAACGTGCATTAGAAAATCGTATTAATTTATAAATACTGGGATACAGATGGAGGGTATTTAAAATTCGGCACGGCCGAATTTAACTTTTTTACTTGTTTTTTTTTTAATTTTTATTTTTTTCTTATTTTTTTTTTTAATTTTTATTTTTTTCTTATTTTTTTTTTTTAATTTTAAATATTTTTTTTTTTTTAATTTTTATTTTTTTCTTATTTTTTTTTTTTTAATTTTTTCTTATTTTCTTATTTTTTTTTTTAATTTTAATTAATTAAATCTTTTTATTAATATTTTTTTATTTTAATTACCTTTTTCCTGAATTTACCCTTTGAATTCAAATATTACTTAGTTTTTGCCTAAGTAACTAATGCCGAGACGCCAAAACGCAAAAAACACCTGACACCCTTTCATTTCGGCCTATGTAAGAAACGCCAAGACGCCAAGACGCCAAACTTATTTTGGCGTCAGAACATTGAATATCCCGAAATTGGGGCATTTGTGGGGGCTGCAGTTGGGGCAGCTGTTGGAGCAATTAGAAATTGGGGCATTTGTGGGGGCTGCAGTTGGGGCAGCTGTTGGAGCAATTAGAAATTGGGGCATTTGTGGGGGCTGCAGTTGGGGCAGCTGTTGGAGCAATTAGAAAACTTAGCGATTTTAGAAGATACAGATCGGTTTTTAGCTGGTTTAAAGCATGGCAACACTTTCTACTAGTTAGAAGTGAGTAAAACAATAAAAGCCGTTCTACCTTTTTTTTTCGTATGGCGTGTTATATTGGTTTTCTCTCTCTAACCTAATTAGTAGAATAATTTTAAAAAAATAACCATATGGTTAAAGACTACTTTTTTGACACTTGTTATAATTGTCGAGTCTGTATTAATCTGTGCCATTGATATTAAATTTTTAAAGAACGTGCATTAGAAAATCGTATTAATTTATAAATACTGGGATACAGATGGAGGGTATTTAAAATTCGGCACGGCCGAATTTAACTTTTTTACTTGTTTTTTTTTTAATTTTTATTTTTTTCTTATTTTTTTTTTTAATTTTTATTTTTTTCTTATTTTTTTTTTTTAATTTTAAATATTTTTTTTTTTTTAATTTTTATTTTTTTCTTATTTTTTTTTTTTAATTTTTTCTTATTTTCTTATTTTTTTTTTTAATTTTAATTAATTAAATCTTTTTATTAATATTTTTTTATTTTAATTACCTTTTTCCTGAATTTACCCTTTGAATTCAAATATTACTTAGTTTTTGCCTAAGTAACTAATGCCGAGACGCCAAAACGCAAAAAACACCTGACACCCTTTCATTTCGGCCTATGTAAGAAACGCCAAGACGCCAAGACGCCAAACTTATTTTGGCGTCAGAACATTGAATATCCTGAAATTGGGGCATTTGTGGGGGCTGCAGTTGGGGCAGCTGTTGGAGCAATTAGAAATTGGGGCATTTGTGGGGGCTGCAGTTGGGGCAGCTGTTGGAGCAATTAGAAATTGGGGCATTTGTGGGGGCTGCAGTTGGGGCAGCTGTTGGAGCAATTAGAAATTGGGGCATTTGTGGGGGCTGCAGTTGGGGCAGCTGTTGGAGCAATTAGAAATTGGGGCATTTGTGGGGGCTGCAGTTGGGGCAGCTGTTGGAGCAATTAGAAATTGGGGCATTTTTCGTAATGAAATATCATCCAAATTTTAATTTCGAAATTTTGCCCAAAAACTTTGAAAATTTGCCCAAAAATTTTGGGTAACTTTTCATATGAAATATGGCCCAAATTTGTATGAAAAATTTTTGGGCGAATTTTCATTTTCTTTTTTGGGCGATTTTTCTTTGGGCGATTGTGTCTACAGCCTTTTTTATTTTAGTGCGAGATTTTCTTTTACCCGCAAAATATAACTTTCCGAATCGGAATTCGATGAAACGAAAAACAAATGAATGTTGAATCGCGCGATTTTTTGTTAAAATTTGTTGTTAAAATTTTTCGCCTGCAGCGCTTTCATCAGAGCTCCTTGCTGTTTTCAGTTCATTACTTTTGTTTTTCAACAGCGCTGCGGTTGATTAATATGTAGCGTTATAATCTGCAAATGCAGGGGTTGTTGGTTCGATTCCCACCAGAGCCTTTATCTGTTACTCTATAACGGAAAGGTTTTGACAAAATCAAAAACCAAAATAAAAATGGACAATTTTTCATATATTATTTATATAAACACCATAGACACAGACTATATACAGACTAGACAGTAGAGTTGTAAAACAAAAATGGGTAAAAACTTAGCGATTTTAGAAGATACAGATCGGTTTTTAGCTGGTTTAAAGCATGGCAACACTTTCTACTAGTTAGAAGTGAGTAAAACAATAAAAGCCGTTCTACCTTTTTTTTTCGTATGGCGTGTTATATTGGTTTTCTCTCTCTAACCTAATTAGTAGAATAATTTTAAAAAAATAACCATATGGTTAAAGACTACTTTTTTGACACTTGTTATAATTGTCGAGTCTGTATTAATCTGTGCCATTGATATTAAATTTTTAAAGAACGTGCATTAGAAAATCGTATTAATTTATAAATACTGGGATACAGATGGAGGGTATTTAAAATTCGGCACGGCCGAATTTAACTTTTTTACTTGTTTTTTTTTTTAATTTTTATTTTTTTCTTATTTTTTTTTTTAATTTTTATTTTTTTCTTATTTTTTTTTTTTAATTTTAAATATTTTTTTTTTTTTTAATTTTTATTTTTTTCTTATTTTTTTTTTTTTAATTTTTTCTTATTTTCTTATTTTTTTTTTTAATTTTAATTAATTAAATCTTTTTATTAATATTTTTTTATTTTAATTACCTTTTTCCTGAATTTACCCTTTGAATTCAAATATTACTTAGTTTTTGCCTAAGTAACTAATGCCGAGACGCCAAAACGCAAAAAACACCTGACACCCTTTCATTTCGGCCTATGTAAGAAACGCCAAGACGCCAAACTTATTTTGGCGTCAGAACATTGAATATCCTGAAATTGGGGCATTTGTGGGGGCTGCAGTTGGGGCAGCTGTTGGAGCAATTAGAAATTGGGGCATTTGTGGGGGCTGCAGTTGGGGCAGCTGTTGGAGCAATTAGAAATTGGGGCATTTGTGGGGGCTGCAGTTGGGGCAGCTGTTGGAGCAATTAGAAATTGGGGCATTTGTGGGGGCTGCAGTTGGGGCAGCTGTTGGAGCAATTAGAAATTGGGGCATTTGTGGGGGCTGCAGTTGGGGCAGCTGTTGGAGCAATTAGAAATTGGGGCATTTTTCGTAATGAAATATCATCCAAATTTTAATTTCGAAATTTTGCCCAAAAACTTTGAAAATTTGCCCAAAAATTTTGGGTAACTTTTCATATGAAATATGGCCCAAATTTGTATGAAAAATTTTTGGGCGAATTTTCATTTTCTTTTTTGGGCGATTTTTCTTTGGGCGATTGTGTCTACAGCCTTTTTTATTTTAGTGCGAGATTTTCTTTTACCCTCAAAATATAACTTTCCGAATCGGAATTCGATGAAACGAAAAACAAATGAATGTTGAATCGCGCGATTTTTTGTTAAAATTTGTTGTTAAAATTTTTCGCCTGCAGCGCTTTCATCAGAGCTCCTTGCTGTTTTCAGTTCATTACTTTTGTTTTTCAACAGCGCTGCGGTTGATTAATATGTAGCGTTATAATCTGCAAATGCAGGGGTTGTTGGTTCGATTCCCACCAGAGCCTTTATCTGTTACTCTATAACGGAAAGGTTTTGACAAAATCAAAAACCAAAATAAAAATGGACAATTTTTCATATAGGCTCTTATTCATAATACTTATAACAGACTTATTGTAGGTTTATTTGACAATTATTCCTGCAATATCTGTCAAATAAACCTACTTTAAATATATTTCAGGTTTTATGAATAACCACCATATTATTTATATAAACACCATAGACACAGACTATATACAGACTAGACAGTAGAGTTGTAAAACAAAAATGGGTAAAAACTTAGCGATTTTAGAAGATACAGATCGGTTTTTAGCTGGTTTAAAGCATGGCAACACTTTCTACTAGTTAGAAGTGAGTAAAACAATAAAAGCCGTTCTACCTTTTTTTTTCGTATGGCGTGTTATATTGGTTTTCTCTCTCTAACCTAATTAGTAGAATAATTTAAAAAAAATAACCATATGGTTAAAGACTACTTTTTTGACACTTGTTATAATTGTCGAGTCTGTATTAATCTGTGCCATTGATATTAAATTTTTAAAGAACGTGCATTAGAAAATCGTATTAATTTATAAATACTGGGATACAGATGGAGGGTATTTAAAATTCGGCACGGCCGAATTTAACTTTTTTACTTGTTTTTTTTTTAATTTTTATTTTTTTCTTATTTTTTTTTTTAATTTTTATTTTTTTCTTATTTTTTTTTTTTAATTTTAAATATTTTTTTTTTTTTAATTTTTATTTTTTTCTTATTTTTTTTTTTTTAATTTTTTCTTATTTTTTTTTTTTAATTTTAATTAATTAAATCTTTTTATTAATATTTTTTTATTTTAATTACCTTTTTCCTGAATTTACCCTTTGAATTCAAATATTACTTAGTTTTTGCCTAAGTAACTAATGCCGAGACGCCAAAACGCAAAAAACACCTGACACCCTTTCATTTCGGCCTATGTAAGAAATGCCAAGACGCCAAGACGCCAAACTTATTTTGGCGTCAGAACATTGAATATCCTGAAATTGGGGCATTTGTGGGGGCTGCAGTTGGGGCAGCTGTTGGAGCAATTAGAAATTGGGGCATTTGTGGGGGCTGCAGTTGGGGCAGCTGTTGGAGCAATTAGAAATTGGGGCATTTGTGGGGGCTGCAGTTGGGGCAGCTGTTGGAGCAATTAGAAATTGGGGCATTTGTGGGGGCTGCAGTTGGGGCAGCTGTTGGAGCAATTAGAAATTGGGGCATTTGTGGGGGCTGCAGTTGGGGCAGCTGTTGGAGCAATTAGAAATTGGGGCATTTTTCGTAATGAAATATCATCCAAATTTTAATTTCGAAATTTTGCCCAAAAACTTTGAAAATTTGCCCAAAAATTTTGGGTAACTTTTCATATGAAATATGGCCCAAATTTGTATGAAAAATTTTTGGGCGAATTTTCATTTTCTTTTTTGGGCGATTTTTCTTTGGGCGATTGTGTCTACAGCCTTTTTTATTTTAGTGCGAGATTTTCTTTTACCCGCAAAATATAACTTTCCGAATCGGAATTCGATGAAACGAAAAACAAATGAATGTTGAATCGCGCGATTTTTTGTTAAAATTTGTTGTTAAAATTTTTCGCCTGCAGCGCTTTCATCAGAGCTCCTTGCTGTTTTCAGTTCATTACTTTTGTTTTTCAACAGCGCTGCGGTTGATTAATATGTAGCGTTATAATCTGCAAATGCAGGGGTTGTTGGTTCGATTCCCACCAGAGCCTTTATCTGTTACTCTATAACGGAAAGGTTTTGACAAAATCAAAAACCAAAATAAAAATGGACAATTTTTCATATATTATTTATATAAACACCATAGACACAGACTATATACAGACTAGACAGTAGAGTTGTAAAACAAAAATGGGTAAAAACTTAGCGATTTTAGAAGATACAGATCGGTTTTTAGCTGGTTTAAAGCATGGCAACACTTTCTACTAGTTAGAAGTGAGTAAAACAATAAAAGCCGTTCTACCTTTTTTTTTCGTATGGCGTGTTATATTGGTTTTCTCTCTCTAACCTAATTAGTAGAATAATTTTAAAAAAATAACCATATGGTTAAAGACTACTTTTTTGACACTTGTTATAATTGTCGAGTCTGTATTAATCTGTGCCATTGATATTAAATTTTTAAAGAACGTGCATTAGAAAATCGTATTAATTTATAAATACTGGGATACAGATGGAGGGTATTTAAAATTCGGCACGGCCGAATTTAACTTTTTTACTTGTTTTTTTTTTAATTTTTATTTTTTTCTTATTTTTTTTTTTAATTTTTATTTTTTTCTTATTTTTTTTTTTTAATTTTAAATATTTTTTTTTTTTTAATTTTTATTTTTTTCTTATTTTTTTTTTTTAATTTTTTCTTATTTTCTTATTTTTTTTTTTTAATTTTAATTAATTAAATCTTTTTATTAATATTTTTTTATTTTAATTACCTTTTTCCTGAATTTACCCTTTGAATTCAAATATTACTTAGTTTTTGCCTAAGTAACTAATGCCGAGACGCCAAAACGCAAAAAACACCTGACACCCTTTCATTTCGGCCTATGTAAGAAACGCCAAGACGCCAAACTTATTTTGGCGTCAGAACATTGAATATCCTGAAATTGGGGCATTTGTGGGGGCTGCAGTTGGGGCAGCTGTTGGAGCAATTAGAAATTGGGGCATTTGTGGGGGCTGCAGTTGGGGCAGCTGTTGGAGCAATTAGAAATTGGGGCATTTGTGGGGGCTGCAGTTGGGGCAGCTGTTGGAGCAATTAGAAATTGGGGCATTTGTGGGGGCTGCAGTTGGGGCAGCTGTTGGAGCAATTAGAAATTGGGGCATTTGTGGGGGCTGCAGTTGGGGCAGCTGTTGGAGCAATTAGAAATTGGGGCATTTTTCGTAATGAAATATCATCCAAATTTTAATTTCGAAATTTTGCCCAAAAACTTTGAAAATTTGCCCAAAAATTTTGGGTAACTTTTCATATGAAATATGGCCCAAATTTGTATGAAAAATTTTTGGGCGAATTTTCATTTTCTTTTTTGGGCGATTTTTCTTTGGGCGATTGTGTCTACAGCCTTTTTTATTTTAGTGCGAGATTTTCTTTTACCCGCAAAATATAACTTTCCGAATCGGAATTCGATGAAACGAAAAACAAATGAATGTTGAATCGCGCGATTTTTTGTTAAAATTTGTTGTTAAAATTTTTCGCCTGCAGCGCTTTCATCAGAGCTCCTTGCTGTTTTCAGTTCATTACTTTTGTTTTTCAACAGCGCTGCGGTTGATTAATATGTAGCGTTATAATCTGCAAATGCAGGGGTTGTTGGTTCGATTCCCACCAGAGCCTTTATCTGTTACTCTATAACGGAAAGGTTTTGACAAAATCAAAAACCAAAATAAAAATGGACAATTTTTCATATATTATTTATATAAACACCATAGACACAGACTATATACAGACTAGACCAGTGACGGTCCGTGAAGTTGTCACTGGGTGTTCTCTAATTTATAAAAACAGAAAATTTAAGTATATAATTCGTGTTTTTCTGGACCTAACGCATTCCCGAGATAGGTAAAGACGGGATGTTACTAGTTTTGTATATTTTTAAATGAGGTGCAGCCCAAATTCTATTTTATTGTCATTTTGTTGCCTCACCACATCGACAATTAACAAAAAACATTATTTCGCAAATAAATGCAGTACAAAAATTAATTTTGGATGCATGTCAATTAAAAAAATTAAAACTGAGGCTTTATGTATCACGGGAACGTGTTACGTCCAGAAAAACGTATTTTATATACATAATTTTTATATTTTAAATAAGTAGAGAACACCCAGTGACAACTTCACGGACCGTCACTGGACTAGACAGTAGAGTTGTAAAACAAAAATGGGTAAAAACTTAGCGATTTTAGAAGATACAGATCGGTTTTTAGCTGGTTTAAAGCATGGCAACACTTTCTACTAGTTAGAAGTGAGTAAAACAATAAAAGCCGTTCTACCTTTTTTTTTCGTATGGCGTGTTATATTGGTTTTCTCTCTCTAACCTAATTAGTAGAATAATTTTAAAAAAATAACCATATGGTTAAAGACTACTTTTTTGACACTTGTTATAATTGTCGAGTCTGTATTAATCTGTGCCATTGATATTAAATTTTTAAAGAACGTGCATTAGAAAATCGTATTAATTTATAAATACTGGGATACAGATGGAGGGTATTTAAAATTCGGCACGGCCGAATTTAACTTTTTTACTTGTTTTTTTTTTAATTTTTATTTTTTTCTTATTTTTTTTTTTAATTTTTATTTTTTTCTTATTTTTTTTTTTTAATTTTAAATATTTTTTTTTTTTTTAATTTTTATTTTTTTCTTATTTTTTTTTTTTAATTTTTTCTTATTTTCTTATTTTTTTTTTTTAATTTTAATTAATTAAATCTTTTTATTAATATTTTTTTATTTTAATTACCTTTTTCCTGAATTTACCCTTTGAATTCAAATATTACTTAGTTTTTGCCTAAGTAACTAATGCCGAGACGCCAAAACGCAAAAAACACCTGACACCCTTTCATTTCGGCCTATGTAAGAAACGCCAAGACGCCAAACTTATTTTGGCGTCAGAACATTGAATATCCTGAAATTGGGGCATTTGTGGGGGCTGCAGTTGGGGCAGCTGTTGGAGCAATTAGAAATTGGGGCATTTGTGGGGGCTGCAGTTGGGGCAGCTGTTGGAGCAATTAGAAATTGGGGCATTTGTGGGGGCTGCAGTTGGGGCAGCTGTTGGAGCAATTAGAAATTGGGGCATTTGTGGGGGCTGCAGTTGGGGCAGCTGTTGGAGCAATTAGAAATTGGGGCATTTGTGGGGGCTGCAGTTGGGGCAGCTGTTGGAGCAATTAGAAATTGGGGCATTTTTCGTAATGAAATATCATCCAAATTTTAATTTCGAAATTTTGCCCAAAAACTTTGAAAATTTGCCCAAAAATTTTGGGTAACTTTTCATATGAAATATGGCCCAAATTTGTATGAAAAATTTTTGGGCGAATTTTCATTTTCTTTTTTGGGCGATTTTTCTTTGGGCGATTGTGTCTACAGCCTTTTTTATTTTAGTGCGAGATTTTCTTTTACCCGCAAAATATAACTTTCCGAATCGGAATTCGATGAAACGAAAAACAAATGAATGTTGAATCGCGCGATTTTTTGTTAAAATTTGTTGTTAAAATTTTTCGCCTGCAGCGCTTTCATCAGAGCTCCTTGCTGTTTTCAGTTCATTACTTTTGTTTTTCAACAGCGCTGCGGTTGATTAATATGTAGCGTTATAATCTGCAAATGCAGGGGTTGTTGGTTCGATTCCCACCAGAGCCTTTATCTGTTACTCTATAACGGAAAGGTTTTGACAAAATCAAAAACCAAAATAAAAATGGACAATTTTTCATATATTATTTATATAAACACCATAGACACAGACTATATACAGACTAGACAGTAGAGTTGTAAAACAAAAATGGGTAAAAACTTAGCGATTTTAGAAGATACAGATCGGTTTTTAGCTGGTTTAAAGCATGGCAACACTTTCTACTAGTTAGAAGTGAGTAAAACAATAAAAGCCGTTCTACCTTTTTTTTTCGTATGGCGTGTTATATTGGTTTTCTCTCTCTAACCTAATTAGTAGAATAATTTTAAAAAAATAACCATATGGTTAAAGACTACTTTTTTGACACTTGTTATAATTGTCGAGTCTGTATTAATCTGTGCCATTGATATTAAATTTTTAAAGAACGTGCATTAGAAAATCGTATTAATTTATAAATACTGGGATACAGATGGAGGGTATTTAAAATTCGGCACGGCCGAATTTAACTTTTTTACTTGTTTTTTTTTTAATTTTTATTTTTTTCTTATTTTTTTTTTTAATTTTTATTTTTTTCTTATTTTTTTTTTTTAATTTTAAATATTTTTTTTTTTTTTAATTTTTATTTTTTTCTTATTTTTTTTTTTTAATTTTTTCTTATTTTCTTATTTTTTTTTTTTAATTTTAATTAATTAAATCTTTTTATTAATATTTTTTTATTTTAATTACCTTTTTCCTGAATTTACCCTTTGAATTCAAATATTACTTAGTTTTTGCCTAAGTAACTAATGCCGAGACGCCAAAACGCAAAAAACACCTGACACCCTTTCATTTCGGCCTATGTAAGAAACGCCAAGACGCCAAACTTATTTTGGCGTCAGAACATTGAATATCCTGAAATTGGGGCATTTGTGGGGGCTGCAGTTGGGGCAGCTGTTGGAGCAATTAGAAATTGGGGCATTTGTGGGGGCTGCAGTTGGGGCAGCTGTTGGAGCAATTAGAAATTGGGGCATTTGTGGGGGCTGCAGTTGGGGCAGCTGTTGGAGCAATTAGAAATTGGGGCATTTGTGGGGGCTGCAGTTGGGGCAGCTGTTGGAGCAATTAGAAATTGGGGCATTTGTGGGGGCTGCAGTTGGGGCAGCTGTTGGAGCAATTAGAAATTGGGGCATTTTTCGTAATGAAATATCATCCAAATTTTAATTTCGAAATTTTGCCCAAAAACTTTGAAAATTTGCCCAAAAATTTTGGGTAACTTTTCATATGAAATATGGCCCAAATTTGTATGAAAAATTTTTGGGCGAATTTTCATTTTCTTTTTTGGGCGATTTTTCTTTGGGCGATTGTGTCTACAGCCTTTTTTATTTTAGTGCGAGATTTTCTTTTACCCGCAAAATATAACTTTCCGAATCGGAATTCGATGAAACGAAAAACAAATGAATGTTGAATCGCGCGATTTTTTGTTAAAATTTGTTGTTAAAATTTTTCGCCTGCAGCGCTTTCATCAGAGCTCCTTGCTGTTTTCAGTTCATTACTTTTGTTTTTCAACAGCGCTGCGGTTGATTAATATGTAGCGTTATAATCTGCAAATGCAGGGGTTGTTGGTTCGATTCCCACCAGAGCCTTTATCTGTTACTCTATAACGGAAAGGTTTTGACAAAATCAAAAACCAAAATAAAAATGGACAATTTTTCATATATTATTTATATAAACACCATAGACACAGACTATATACAGACTAGACAGTAGAGTTGTAAAACAAAAATGGGTAAAAACTTAGCGATTTTAGAAGATACAGATCGGTTTTTAGCTGGTTTAAAGCATGGCAACACTTTCTACTAGTTAGAAGTGAGTAAAACAATAAAAGCCGTTCTACCTTTTTTTTTCGTATGGCGTGTTATATTGGTTTTCTCTCTCTAACCTAATTAGTAGAATAATTTTAAAAAAATAACCATATGGTTAAAGACTACTTTTTTGACACTTGTTATAATTGTCGAGTCTGTATTAATCTGTGCCATTGATATTAAATTTTTAAAGAACGTGCATTAGAAAATCGTATTAATTTATAAATACTGGGATACAGATGGAGGGTATTTAAAATTCGGCACGGCCGAATTTAACTTTTTTACTTGTTTTTTTTTTAATTTTTATTTTTTTCTTATTTTTTTTTTTAATTTTTATTTTTTTCTTATTTTTTTTTTTTAATTTTAAATATTTTTTTTTTTTTTAATTTTTATTTTTTTCTTATTTTTTTTTTTTAATTTTTTCTTATTTTCTTATTTTTTTTTTTAATTTTAATTAATTAAATCTTTTTATTAATATTTTTTTATTTTAATTACCTTTTTCCTGAATTTACCCTTTGAATTCAAATATTACTTAGTTTTTGCCTAAGTAACTAATGCCGAGACGCCAAAACGCAAAAAACACCTGACACCCTTTCATTTCGGCCTATGTAAGAAACGCCAAGACGCCAAGACGCCAAACTTATTTTGGCGTCAGAACATTGAATATCCTGAAATTGGGGCATTTGTGGGGGCTGCAGTTGGGGCAGCTGTTGGAGCAATTAGAAATTGGGGCATTTTTCGTAATGAAATATCATCCAAATTTTAATTTCGAAATTTTGCCCAAAAACTTTGAAAATTTGCCCAAAAATTTTGGGTAACTTTTCATATGAAATATGGCCCAAATTTGTATGAAAAATTTTTGGGCGAATTTTCATTTTCTTTTTTGGGCGATTTTTCTTTGGGCGATTGTGTCTACAGGCTTTTTTATTTTAGTGCGAGATTTTCTTTTACCCGCAAAATATAACTTTCCGAATCGGAATTCGATGAAACGAAAAACAAATGAATGTTGAATCGCGCGATTTTTTGTTAAAATTTGTTGTTAAAATTTTTCGCCTGCAGCGCTTTCATCAGAGCTCCTTGCTGTTTTCAGTTCATTACTTTTGTTTTTCAACAGCGCTGCGGTTGATTAATATGTAGCGTTATAATCTGCAAATGCAGGGGTTGTTGGTTCGATTCCCACCAGAGCCTTTATCTGTTACTCTACAACGGAAAGGTTTTGACAAAATCAAAAACCAAAATAAAAATGGACAATTTTTCATATATTATTTATATAAACACCATAGACACAGACTATATACAGACTAGACAGTAGAGTTGTAAAACAAAAATGGGTAAAAACTTAGCGATTTTAGAAGATACAGATCGGTTTTTAGCTGGTTTAAAGCATGGCAACACTTTCTACTAGTTAGAAGTGAGTAAAACAATAAAAGCCGTTCTACCTTTTTTTTTCGTATGGCGTGTTATATTGGTTTTCTCTCTCTAACCTAATTAGTAGAATAATTTTAAAAAAATAACCATATGGTTAAAGACTACTTTTTTGACACTTGTTATAATTGTCGAGTCTGTATTAATCTGTGCCATTGATATTAAATTTTTAAAGAACGTGCATTAGAAAATCGTATTAATTTATAAATACTGGGATACAGATGGAGGGTATTTAAAATTCGGCACGGCCGAATTTAACTTTTTTACTTGTTTTTTCTTTAATTTTTTTTTTTCTTATTTTTTTTTTTTTTTAATTTTTATTTTTTTCTTATTTTTTTTTTTTAATTTTAAATATTTTTTTTTTTTTTCTTATTTTTTTTTTTTTTAATTTTTATTTTTTTCTTATTTTCTTATTTTTTTTTTAATTTTAATTAATTAAATCTTTTTATTAATATTTTTTTATTTTAATTACCTTTTTCCTGAATTTACCCTTTGAATTCAAATATTACTTAGTTTTTGCCTAAGTAACTAATGCCGAGACGCCAAAACGCAAAAAACACCTGACACCCTTTCATTTCGGCCTATGTAAGAAACGCCAAGACGCCAAACTTATTTTGGCGTCAGAACATTGAATATCCTGAAATTGGGGCATTTGTGGGGGCTGCAGTTGGGGCAGCTGTTGGAGCAATTAGATATTAGGATATTCAATGTTCTGACCAAGAACAATATATAGAATATATTGTTCTTGGTTCTGACGCCAAAATAAGTTTGGCGTCTTGGCGTCTTGGCGTTTCTTACATAGGCCAATATATTGTTCTTGGTTCTGACGCCAAAATAAGTTTGGCGTCTTGGCGTCTTGGCGTTTCTTACATAGGCCAAAATGAAGGGGTGTCAGGTGTTTTTTGCGGAAAAAACGGGAGTTGGTTGTATCCAACAGTTGCGCATCTCATAAAATTGAGATTTTACAGCGAAAAAATTATATTAAAACTTTAAAAAATTTAAAAAAAAAAAAATGAGAACAAATTAACAAAAAACTTATATATATTGTTCTTGATTGTGCCCACAGACGCCCCAACTGCAGCCCCAACAATTGCGCCAACAGACGCCCCAACGGCAGCCCCCACAATTGCGCCAACAGACGCCCCAACTGCAGCCCCCACAATTGCACCCACAGACGCCCCAACTGCAGCCCCAACTGCAGCCCCCACAAATTAACAAATAACTTATCCATAAAAAAAATTAAAAATTGAAAATAAAATATTTTGGGAATTTTTTTTTTCTTAATTTTCTTATTTTTTTTTATTGGTAAAATTTTTTCTTTATTCTTTCATAATTTTTTATCCACCCCATACACTCCAACGCACACGCAACCTACTCAAATTTGGTTTTTACCAAAGAGTATCAATACTAAAGAGATCTGAACTCGCTCTTCTTCTGTTAAAGCCGCTCTTAAATTCCCTTTGCTAAGTCCGCCATCGAACTGGACGTTTGATCAAACCAAAAAAATCCCTTAAGTTTGATATAAACAAAAAAAAAGTGTTGCAGTTTGTCGATTTTCAGACTAAAGCTAGCGATTTTTTTGCATCTAGCTGTAAAAAAAGTTTTTTTTGTGGATTATCGGGAAATCCAATGACTTTTTATTTGCTGACAATTTGTTTTAAACACTTTTAAAGGTATTTCCTAAATAATATTAACATAAAAATTATAAATTGATACATTTTTTTTAAATTTATTAAGCGCTTTTTCGATTGAAAAAGTTAGCATTATTTGTCAAACCAACAATGTTAATTTAACATTATCGTATTTTCCTTGTCTAACAGTTTTCGTACCTTCTGTTAAAAAGTTTCAAAATATTAAGAGCGGGAGACAAAGAGCTTGTTTTTACATTCTAAATTCGTACGCAAGCTCTTCAGTATCCAGGCGCCTGCAGATAACGAAGTATGCACGTAAGTACAAATGAAATTTTGGTTTATTTAATTTAGACTCAAAATACCTTTCACACAATTAAAAACACTTCATACATGTTGCATACTCAACGTACCAGTCCAATACAAAATCAGTCAAACTTTCACTACAGCAGCGTTTCAAAATTTTTTTTGTTTAATTATTTTTTTTGTATCTACTTAAAAAGGACATTTGTACTCTCTTACATGCATGCAGAGGTTCCGAATCGTTTTATTTTTTTATTTTTCCTTAGGATTAATTTTTTTCCGTTTGTAATTTCGATTCATTTAATTATTTTAACGTTACATTTTCGTAAGAGGGTGACCATAAATTTAATACTTTTAGAAATTGTAAATTTATTTTCTTTTGTTGTTCCTAAATAAAATATGCTTGTTCTGTTCTTTGATATGATGTAAATTGTTATTTAGTTATTTTACGAAAAGTGAAGTAGGTAGGTAGGGTAAATTGGTTTCGGGCTGACACAGATTTGTTGTGGCTGTCAGCAAGGAGGGAGGGTTAAGACCACGGGTGCCGTCCATCTTGGCAACCCACCCCTTTAGTCATCAACGTCCCTTCGGTATTGCTATTTTGATGTTGCTTTATGCTACCTAAATTTTAATGTTTTGTAGCGATCCCGAACCTGCCTCTGAAGGGACAAGACACACTCCAACCCTGAGCACGGCCGGTACCAGTAGGTAGCTCCGTCCCTGAAGAGGTAGGCCAGTGGGTGGAAGGGTCGTTACACTGTCCAAATGTATTTTAAAATTGTCCAGATATATTTTAAAATTGTCCAAATTATTTTAAAATTGTCCAAATGTATTTTAAAATTGTCCATATGTTTTAAAAAAACGTCCAAATGTATTTTAAAATTTTCCAAATGTAGTTTAAAATGTTTCCAAATGTATTTAAAAATTGTCCAAATGTATTTTAAAACTAGCTGGCCCGGTCCGCGTTGCTGGCCCAAATATAAGATCAGCGTTATATTTCGCATCGCTTCATATATATAGCCCTGCAAAAAGGGCAATGAATTTCTTGGCTTAAAAAAAATTGTAGGCGCGGTTTTAAAGACCCGATTAGGCAGATAATCATCTTCAAATTATATTTTCGGAACTAAAAAAAAAAATAACCATGTCTTCGACTTTGCGTACTGTACAAATTCAAAACTTCTTTAGTATCATTACGAACAACACAAACATAAATTACGCATATTCCTCGTTCGTATCGTGAGCTATTGTCTGGAGTACAAACAAACCTTTATAGTTTTACCGAATTTTTAATATTTTCGGGACACTTGTCTCATTTAAATTTCCTTTAATTAAAACAAAAATCAACAAAAAAAAAAATCAGTCCGGTCTTTAGTAGTCGACATATTAAGACAAAAGTGGGCGTTAAAATTTGTGAGGTAAGTTAAAATTGTACATATGGTAAAAATCCCAAAGGATTTAAAATCATTTTTACCAAGTTTAAGCGGAATATATTAGGAAATAATAGATCGAATTAGAGTAAAAACGAATTTTATATACAGTGGGCGACAATACATTGGAAACTTTTTTATAGTAGATGAAATTTGTTAAAGACAAAGTTAACAAAACTAAACGTTATAATTATCAAACAAGTATTATAAAAAAATGTGATGTAGGTAATTTATCAAGCTTTAATTTAAGCTTAATAGCGTCCAGATTGGGAAAATAATGAATGTGTTACGAGGGTCGATGTGGAAAATGGAAAAATTTATAGACATTTTTCAGAACATTTTTAAAAAATATTTCCGAGTAGATTTTTTCCAAGTTAAAACATTATAAATTTAAAAAAAAGTCCAATAGTTTTTATTCAGTGATCAAACAATTTTTCCAACAACCCAAACTAACAGTGGAATTTTTTAAGTACAGTAGCAAAAATCCACATTTTTTGACCTCCAATTCTTTTGACCACCAATTTTTTGTTAACAAAGAGAAATTAAAATTATCTTAATATATCCTTAGCATATACTTAAGTGTACTAAAGTTAATAAACAATAACATCTTTTCTTTGTTTATAAAAAATTGGTGGTCAAAAGAATTGGAGGTCAAAAAATGTGGATTTTTGCTACTGTACTTAAAAAATTCCACTGTCTGTTTGGGTTGTTGGAAAAATTACTTGATCACTGAATAAAAACTACTGAACTTTTTTTTAAATTTCTAATGTTTTAACTTGAAAAAAATCGACCCGCAAATATTTTTTAAAAATGTTCTGAAAAATGTCTATAAATTTTTTCATTTTCCACATCGACCCTCGTAACACATTCATTATTTTCCCAATCTGGACGCTATTAAGCTTAAATTAAAGCTTGATAAATTATCTACATATCGTTTTCTTATATTACTTGTTTGATAATTATAACGTTTAGTTTTGTTAAATTTGTTTTTCACAAATTTCATCTACTATAAAAAAGTTTCCAATGTATTGTCGCCCACTGTACATCGAAAAAAGTAGCCGAAGACAATTTTTCTTTCCAAACAATTATATGGAACATTACAAACATTTAAAACAATTATCCACATCGGCCAAGGCGTTCTCAAGTGTTGCAAATTTTAAGGATGTTGAAAAATGTGGGCTTTTAAGTGGGGGAGGCCAATAATTATTTCAAAATCCTTACTTGGACTATAATGATGATTAAAGAAAAAATTTAACAAATCAGGCCAGTCTTTCTTCGATGAGGGAGAGGACAATTTATATTTCCGTAAAAACCTTAGTTGTACTATCACGAACGTCAACAAATACTACTAATAGCCAAATCGGCCCTGCCGTTCTAGTATTTTAGATATATCGAAATAAAAGTGGCGTGAACAAATTTTATTTCCGTTTTAACCTAAATTGGACTATGACGAAAAAAAAGTTAAGTCCAGCCGTTCTCCGACTTCAGATATATCGAAAAAAGGAGGCGTAAAAGTGGGCGTGATTAATTTGTTTTCCGAAAAAACCAAAGAAAAACATTAAAAAAAATAAGACGAACTTAAAGAAAAATATTATCCAAATCGGTCAGTTCTCAAGTGATGCGATTACCAACGAACTACATATGATTTTTATTTTTATTTTATTATTCTATATTTTATTTTTCTATGGAGTAAATTTTATATATATCGAAAAAAAGGAGAGGGTGGACAACTTATCTTACCGTAAACCTTATTTGAATTTAACCAACTCGGTCCATCCATTCAAAAGTGGGCATAGAAGGGGAAAATTGTTCTTTTCGAAAAACCTTTGCTGGACTATGACAAACATTAAAAACAAAATTAGATAAATTGATCCACCCATTTCATGATATATATCGGGAAAAGTGAGCGGTGTGCACAATTTTTCTATAATACTATAACCAAATCGGTCTAGCCGTCTTACAATTAGTTCTTTTGATACATAGCAAAAAGTGGGCGTGGGAAATTCTACTAACCATAAAAACCTTAGTTGAATTATGACGAACATTTTCAACAAAAATTAGCCAAGTGGGAGTGGTAATTTTTTTTTCGTAAAAACCAAAGTAGGAATATGATGAAAATGCATTTAAAAAAAATTGTCAAATTGGTCTAGCCATTCTCAGATTTTAGATAAATTGAAAAAGTGGGCGTAAAAGTGGGCATAGTCGATTTTCCTTTCAGTACAAACTTAAATTGGATTTAAATAAAAAATTTAAATAAAAAATTTAAATAAAAAATTACCCAAATCGGTGCAGCCGTTTTCCGATTTTAGATAAATCGAAAAAAGAGGGCGTAAAAGTGGGCGTGGTCAATTTTTCTTTACGCAAAAACCTAAGTTGGGCTATGACGAACATTTCGAAAAAAAAATTGTCCAAATCGGCCCAGCCGTTCTCAACTGATGCTGTTACCAACGAACGACAATTGATTTTTATTTATATAGAAGATTGTCCAAATGTATTTTAAAACTGTCCAAATGTAGTTTAAAATTTTCAAAATGTATTTTTAAAATTGTCCATATTTTAAAATAAAATTGTACAATTTTAAAATACATTTGGACAATTTTTTAAATATATTTGGATAATTTTAAAATACATTTGGACAATTTTGAAAATACATTTGGAATTTTTTTACATACAACTGGACAGTTTTAAAGTACATTTGGAAATTTTTAAAATACATTTGGAAAACTTTAAACTACATTTGGACAATTTTAAACTACATTTGGACAATTTTAAAATACAATTGGACAATTTTAAAATACATTTGGACAATTCTAAAATACATTTAGACAATTTTGAAATACATTTTAAAATACATTTGGACAATCTAAGAATTCATTTGGACAATTTTGAAATATATTTGGACAATTTTAAAATTAATTTGGAGAATTTTAAAATATATTTGGACAATTTTTAAATACATTTGGACAATTTTAAAATACAATCTTAAAATTTGGACAATTTTAAAACACGTTTGCTCAATTTTAAAATTCATTTGGACAATTTTAAAATGCATTTTTAAAATATATTTGGACAATTTTGAAAAACATTTGAACAATTTTAAAATACATTTGGACAATTTTAAAATACATTTGGACAATTTTAAAATACATTTGAACAATTTTAAAATATATTTGGACAATTTTAAAATATATTTGGACAATTTTTAAATACATTTGGACAATTTTAAAATACATTTGGAAATTTGTTAAAATACACAGAAAAAATTGAAAACGAATTTCAATCAATAAAAACGCGGATTCAATTAATTTTTAATTGAAACTCCTCCGATGAAGAAAATTGTTATATTAATCATCAAATTGTAGGTGATTAATTGATTTTTTTTCAATCAATCAGTTTTTCGATTTTGATCAAAAATTTGAACAATTTTTTATTTAAAGTCAATTAAAATAATAATTGATTTAACAAATGAATTTTAAGCTTATGACAAAATTATGAAAAAATTCATATTTTTTGCTTGCCAATATGTTGCTGACTGTAAAAAAAAAGTAAAACCCTAGTATAAAGTATTTTTTTTTTTAATTAATGTATTTGATAGTTAAAAACAAGTAAGAAAGTTATAGTCGGTCAAGACCGACCATGGACGTATACAGGGGGTGGGCACAGGGGGCACGTGCCCCCCCCCCCTTTTCGATTTGAAAATTTTTAAAATTTAATACATAGCAACATATTATATAAGAAAAATTCACTGGTTTTAAAATATTTTTGTATTTAAAGAAAAGTTTTTAGTTTTTTTTTTTATAAAAACTCTAGATTTTGATCTGATTTCGTTTCTAAAACCATGACTGGCATTTTATGAATATGAATTTGGAATATCTAACAAGAGTTTTTGGAAATAAAAATAAAATTTTCAAATAGCTCTTTTTCCGGTTTAGAATTTCACAAATGAAAAAAATTTTGAAACTATACTCAAAAATAAACCTCAAAAATCTGAGATAATACACCCATTTTGATCCATATGAGGAATCTGCTGATTTAAGCAGACGCGGTTTGCTAAATTTTTCTCTGGATTTTTTAAACTTCAAACTTGAATGTTCGATAATGCAACGCGCTAACTTACGAATACGTAACAGTAGAACCACAAAAAGGCCTAAAAAACAGTTTCGATATATCAAACACAAATATCGGCAAAAATGATATACGCTTGAAAAGTCTCTTAAGATGATTTGAATTAAGGAGGTCAAACTATATTTTGTTCAAATATTTTCATTTTGGAAAAAAAAAAATATAAATTAAGCTGATGTTCTCACATTTCTTTAATATAAAGACGAAATTGGGATGGGGGGGGGGAGGGTAGTCCTAGTGACTAAAAAAAAAATGGAAATTGTGCCCCCCCGTTTTCACATTCCTGGATACGTCGCTGAGACCGACCATATAATACCCTACACCAGTGTTTTCTGGAAAATGGGTCCGAAGTCCAAACATGGACCGATTGTATCTTTCTTTTGTTAGATCTTTATTTAGTCTAGAAATACACACAGATCAATTTGTAGTGGAATTGGTTTATTTTTTTTGTAAATAGACCGATTTAACTGAATATCGGTCGAAATTTTTATTTGGGGGACTAAGTCCAAAAATGGTCCAATTATATTGCGATTTGATTAGGTTACTAAAGTACACGTTTAACACCTAAAAATAAAATTTTTATCAAATATTTCCATTTTTATGAGTTTTGAGGGAATTATTTGGATATCGGGACGGTGGTTTGTATGGGAACTACCAGAAGGACTGACCCGATTCCTTTGAAATTTGGAAGGGTAATTTGTGCATATTACCTGCTCAATTTTAAAGCGATATCTATTATAATACGGTTATTAGAGTCATTTAAGCCGAATCCAAAGGGGGCATTTGTATGGGGGATAGGTCTTAACATAGACCGATTTTCTAAAATTTCAATAGGCTTCGTCCTTGGGTCAAAATACGCTTAAGTTTTAAATTTCAAGTCAATTGATTGAAAATTGCGACCTTTATCGTGCTTAAACCGATAGATGGACAGACGGGCGGACAGACGGGCGGACAGACGGACATCGCTAAATCGATGTCGATCGGTATACTTGAAGGTAGGTCTATGACCAATATTTCGGGTAGTTACAAACATCAGCACAAACTCATGTTCCACAGAGTGGTGTAGGGTATAAAAATAACAAAAATGTTGATCAAAACAATAATTGACTCATTTAAACATTGTTAATCAATAGATTTAATTGACATTTTTTAGCCAATAATTTTTTTGTGTGTATAATTGGAAATGGTGTAATACACATACATTAGACAAGGCCGAATATAAACTTTTTACAGGTTTATTATTAATTGTTTTCATTAAATATCGACTTTTATTTTAAATATTCAGATAATAATACTTAATTGGTAAATGCATTTTGTATTTTTAATGTATAAATGCATATTTTTTTAAATATTTACATATGAACTGATACTGTTAATTATATTTATATCCCTAAAAAACAAATATGAAATTTAAAAAAAAAATATTATGCTAAAAATTTGGCAAATACAACAAAAAATAAAGTTATAATTGAGAATTGAACCATAGAACTAGAATTACACAAACTATTCATGCATACTTGGCATGTGCTGGCATCACTATCGGGAACTTTAATGGCAACAGCATCGCAGCCTGATTGTTCAGTCGCTATGGCAACACAACCTTTACGGGTGCTGGTAACGCCATCATCTAAAGGATATAGAAAAAAATATGGAATAGATTAATAATAATGCTTGGATATAAAATTTTTATTAAAGAAATTTGTCAAAAAGTGGGTGTTTTTAATAACACCGTGATAAAAAATCGAACTTTTCGAGTCGGAATGGGATGAAACCAAAAGTAAATGAAAGTTGTCATTTTTCATAAGAAAACCCTCAAGGTTTGTGGCTGTAGGCAAAATCGTCCAAAGAAAAATCACCCAAAAAATTTTATAAAAAATCGCCCAAATGAAAAATAGCCCAAAAAATATGAAAAAGAACCCAAAAAGAAAAATACGAAACTTCGCCCAAAATTAACGAAAAATAGCCCAAAAAAGAAATGAAAAAATTACCCAAAATAAAATTAAAAACGATTTTTTTCCAAAACGCATACTACCCATAAAAGTTTTAAGTTAAATTTAAACGAAATAGAAAAACTTTCATGGAGTTCTGATAAAAGCGCCGCAGTCGTCAAATTTTACGCATGCAGCGCTTTTATCGGAGGTCCTTGCTGTTTTCAGTTTAATCGCGCGATTTTTTGTTATATTTTGTTGTTAAAGTTTTTCGCCTGCAGCGCTTTCATCAGAGCTCTTCAGAGCCTTCATTACTTCTGTTTTTCAACTGTGCTGCGGTTAATATGTAGCGTCATAATCTGCAAATGCAGGGGTTGCTGGTTCGATTCCCACCAGAGCCTTTGTCTGTTACTCTATAACGGAAAGGTTTTGACAAAATCAAAAACCAAAATAAAAATGGGCAATTTTTCATACATATATTATTTTTGGGTAATTTTTCGTAATGAAAAATCACCCAAATTTTAATTTTGAAATTTTGCCCAAAAACTTTGAAATTTTGCCCAAAAATTTCGGGTAACTTTTCATATGAAATATGGCCCAAATTTGTATGAAAAATTTTTGGGCGAATTTTCATTTTCTTTTTTGGGCGATTTTTCTTCGGGCGATTTTGTCTACAGCCTTTTTTTATATTTTAGTGCGAGATTTTCTTTTACACGCAAAATCTAACTTTCCGAATCGGAATGTGATGAAACGAAAAACAAATGAATGTTGACATCTTTAATCGTCTTCTTTTAAAAGTCTAGGACCGGCCACAAAACCGGTTCCTTAAAGTTATACAAATAATTATAATAATAAGACGATATCACAAAATAGCGTGTGAAACCTAAAATTGTACCTGTAACTTGGACGGAGAAGCAGGCATAACCGGTATCGCCAGTATCGCGACGTTTACGTGCAATGCGTCGGTAATTGTTAATAAGCGTTGCTGATGCGGATGATCGCAAAGATGGGGAGTTAACTAAAGTCTCTGAATCCACTAAGGGCGCAACTGGAGGTGCTGCAGTTGGGGTTTCTGGTGGAGCAATTGAGGGAGCTGCAGTTGGGACATCTGTGGGGGCTGCCGTTGGGGCGTCTGTTGGCGCAATTGTGGGGGCTGCAGTTGGAGCTGCAGTTGGGGCGTCTGTTGGCGCTATTGTTGGAGCTGCAGTTGGGGCGTCTGTTGGCGCAATTGTGGGAGCTGCAGTTGGGGCTGCAGTTGGGGCGTCTGTTGGCGCTATTGTTGGAGCTGCAGTTGGGGCGTCTGTTGGCGCAATTGTGGGAGCTGCAGTTGGGGCTGCAGTTGGGGCGTCTGTTGGCGCTATTGTTGGAGCTGCAGTTGGGGCGTCTGTTGGCGCAATTGTGGGAGCTGCAGTTGGGGCTGCAGTTGGGGCGTCTGTTGGCGCAATTGTGGGAGCTGCAGTTGGGGCGTCTGTTGGCGCAATTGTGGGGGCTGCAGTAGGGGCAGCTGTTGGAGCTATTGTTGGAGCTGCAGTTGGGGCGTCTGTTGGAGCAATTGTGGGGGCTGCCGTTGGGGCGTCTGTTGGCGCAATTGTGGGAGCTGCAGTTGGGGCGTCTGTTGGCGCTATTGTGGGAGCTGCAGTTGGGGCAGCTGTTGGTGCAATTGTGGGGGCTGCCGTTGGGGCGTCTGTTGGCGCAATTGTGGGGGCTGCAGTTGGGGCATCTGTAGGAAGTGTTGGCAAATCTGTTGGAGCATCTGTCGGTGGCCCACAGTATACCTGTTCCATTTCAGCAATATCATCACAAATGCCCTCACATTGATAACACATAAGAACGTCACCTAGAAAGATAAATTTAATTATGTATAAGTATATATATTTTTTTAATAACACATTTACATTGAAGTATATTGACAACCATAAAAAGACTGACACTATGTCCGTCTTTTCCACCAATATATAATAATTTTATACCCTCCAACCGCATATCGGTCGGGGACCCCATAAAGTATGTATAATATTTATGCATGATTGATTCTAAGACATGTTATGAATGCCCATCTGTGGTCTTATGGTTCTATGAAGGTTAAGTTCGTAAATGGTCAATATTGGACCAGAGGAAAACCGTTTTTAAAAAGTTTTCTATGTATTTTTGTTAAACAAATGTAACATTTTGAAGTAAAAAGAAGTTTAAAGTCCTACACATGGCCCTAGGTTATAAGACAATGTCCTTTTTTTCGGCACGAGACCAAAGAAAGACGGTAAGGATCTTTGGCCAAAAATTACCCTTTCTGCATTCTTTATAGAAAGAGTATTAATTTATTTCCTCTGTCTTAATACAGTTATGAACCGTTAGGGCCGCGCTCACTGATTCTTGCGTCCATGAATTTGCCATACGATGAGAATGACCCCCGAAGCTTAACTTCGGCGAACCATTATCGAGCATTTTTTCAGCACTGATCTTTAAGTAGAGAATAGGGTCCCTTATAGGAACACCAAGAAAAAGAACTGGGCTAAAATCCGAAGTCTTGTTAAAGCATTGTCGTCTCCAGAAATGGAGATACTAATCAGCATACAGGATTTAGAGTCATCTGTTAGTTAAGTGACGAACACCCTTAGGGAAACTTATCTTGAATCCTGTGCAGAGTGCTTGTCTCCGAAAAGGATCCTTAAGAGCACAGCTGCAAACTGGGCTCCCAAGCTAAAAGAGTCGCAAATGTTTAAGCAACGCTGTACTATCAAATCTAAACGTTTAAACCAACTTAGGTAAACTAGCAAAAAACTTTGTTGAATTAACCAAGTTCACTCCTAAAACTTTGGTAAATATACACAAGTTTTCGTCGATCCAAAAGAATTAAACAAAACTCAATTAGGTAAATTACCTTAGACCTTGGGTAAATTCTCGAGACCAACTGGCAACACCAGTCAACTTGTGGCGTAGGTTACCTTGTGAAGTAAGATACAGCCTTAGCATGGATGTACTTTTAAAATTCTGCGTTTTAATTAACCTTGGTAAATTAACAAAAAAAAACTTTGTAAAATTAACCAAGTTCATTCCCTAAACTAAACTGAAAGTTGACTGCCGTTACCAGTTGGTCTTAAGAATTTACCTAAGTCCCAAGGAAAGGTAAATTATTTTAGATAGACGAAAGCTTGTGTGTATTTACCTAAGTTTTTGGAGTAAAATTGGTTAATTTAACAAAGTTTTTAATTTACCTAAGTTGGTTAAAACATCAAATCAAAGTAAGGCACATTCAACCATCGCATAGCTGTACTGTCAAAATTTAGAGTTTTAACCAACTTAGGTAAATTAACAAAAAACTTTGTTAAGTTAACCAAGTTAACTTCTAAAACTTAGGTTAATATATACAAGTTTTCGTCGTTCCAAAAGTATTTAACTAGACTCACCTAAGAATTTAAATTAGGCCTTAGGTAAATGCTCAAGACCAATTGGCAACGCCAGTCAACTTGTGAAGAAACTTTCAAACATATAAAATTTTTCACCTCACCCAGATTTTTCTGCTTAAATTAGTATGAACATATTTTTTCTGCTGATACGACAGAGATTTTTAAGGTGAATGCACAACAAAATTAACAGATTTCTCATGCACTTATTGTTAGTGTAGTTTTAGCAAAATTGTCTGTTGAATGTACAGAGATTTCGGTTTAATTGTACGAAAAGTGTCAGATTTCCTCTGCTGTCATTGTATAAAATCTACTTTCAATGTCAAATATTCCACTGTGCTACAGGTTAAATAAAATATGAATTTCATATACCCTGACACCTTGATTATTTTTTATCTAAATCTATTTTTATTGATAGTAAATATTCGTATGAAATATTTATGTATATTGTTTAGATCTACCCTAGTAAATGTTACTAAATTCCTTGGTATTAAAAAATGATTAATGGTTTCAAGGTGAAAAAAATAATCTAATAATTAAATAATCTAAAATTTCTGCGACTTTAATTCTTAATGGCCGCGGCTGTCAGGAGACAGAAATTAAAACAAGTGAACAAGGTAAATTTGACCGCACCAAATGAGCTGATACCAGGCGCGGAACCAAGAATTTCATTTGGGGGTGGGGGTGGTTTATATTTTTTTTATCCAAGTCCAATACTCCAAAAAAAAAATTATAATCTATTCGATTTTAATGAATGTTTCCTTTACAAAATTTCTCAGTTATTGAGACGTTACTACAGAAAATCAGAAATTCAGCAGAAGCAAAAATGAAAGAAAAAGAGAGAAAACAAGTGAGAGTGTTAAACTCGGATGTGCCGAATCTTTAATACCCTCCAATATGTAACAAATTAAAAAAAAAAATTGGCAGGGTCGTCTTTGGGGGCGGGGGGAGGTGCGGTGAGTTGGGCGACTCCTTGACCCCCGCGGTATATATTTACAAGTATACATATATATTTAAAGTATATATTTAAAGTATTATAATTTTATTATTATTTAAATATTTTTTTTATCCACGCCCTGAAAAAGGGGCGGGCCAAAAAACGCAACATTTTTTTAATCCCCTAGATCCAAGCGCAGGACTTTGAACTTCTGCGAACATAAAAATGTTTCATTTGTTTATCAAAAATTTAAAAAAAAAATTCGCGTTTTTCAGAGGTAGGCTTAATTCTCCAAGGGGGAACTTTTTTCCTCCATGACCGATTTTGCCCATTTCCGAACTTAACCTGCCTAGGACCATAAGATATATTTGTGCCAAACTTCAGCAGTCTAGATCTTTTATTTTGGACTGTATCGTGTTAACTACAGACGGACGGACTTAGAATCGATCACTGATCAATAACAAATACGTTATGGGGTCTCCGACCAATATTTTGATGCGTTACACACGGAATGACAAAGTGAGTATAACCCCATACTGTAGTTGGAGGGTATAAAAAGGAAGAACATTTTCTAAAAAATAAAAGGAAGACAAAGTTTTCGAAAGAAAAAAAATCTCGAAACCAGAATATTTTTCATAGAAAAAATCTAAAAAAAATTTAAAGAAAAAACATGATGAAGTCTTAAATTTTCTATGTCAATCTGGGAGTTCTGTGCAACACGATTTTGTATCGTGGATGGTACCAAAAAAAATTAAAGTATATCAATAGTATACCAAACCCCCAAACGGTTTTAAAAACTTAGCACAAGTTCTTTTTTATGGCCCACTGAAATTTTCAATTTTTTTTTAAAAGGCGTTTTGAATAAGCCAAAATAAAAATATTACTTAAATCTACTTCTGAGGTAAATAATGTTAAAAGATGTCATCAGTGAAATTCGATGGCGGTTCTTTTTTTAAAGCATCTTAATACTCTATCTCCCATTTATAGGGGTCATTTTGGTATTTTTTCAAATATCCTTATAGAACACCACTTAACCTACATTCATAGGGTTAAAATTGTCAAAGACTAAAAGTTCGTACGAAAAGTGCTTAAAAAAGTGAAATTGTAAATTATCACATACCCGAGTAGAAATGTTTATGTACATATATTTTTATATATCGCAACTGATTCGAGATATGAAAGATCGGTATTGATCCGAATAAGATCAGTAATGATCCGAGATTGAAAAGATCAATACTGATCTTTTAAAATGGATCGCTAAGATCAAATTATATAAAGTTTATATTATAAACCCATTTTCATATGAAATTGTATTCGTCCGATTAAAACTGATCTAATCTTAGCGATCTAGTTTTCGGATTAGTACTGATCCTATAAATTTTTACTCGGGTACTGTTAAATTGATTTTCACCAAAGACGTGTGAATTAAGTCGAAAAAATGTAACAAATCTGCTTCTAAGCTAAATAATGTCAAAGGATGTCTTCATTAAAATTCGATGGTGGTTCTTTTAAAATTTTCTATAGGAAAACCCTAAGAACTTTTCTATAGGAAACATCTAAGAATTTTTCTATAAGGGAAAATTCTTCTATGATAAATTTATAAGAGTCTTAAAATTTTTCTCAAGGAAAAATTTCTAATATTTAAACTTTTCTATATAATAAAAATTCTCGGAATATTAAAATATTTTCTTAGAAAAAATTTGGGAATTTTCTAGAATAAAACTTAAAAAAAAAAAATTACACTCAAAAAAAAGTTTGTTATTTACTTTTTTACGTTAGAAAATTTACTGTCACTGAAAGAGGTCAATGCGGAGTGTATTTATGGATTTGGCCAAGTCGAATTTATCTTTTCTACTTGTTCTGTTTTAAATTTATTTATAATGCTCATTTTTGCAAGACTTAGTCGGTACGTGTGTCGGAATTTGTCAGATTCCATTCTCAAGACTATTTAGAAAATATAAAAGCCCTACACTGCAAGTAGCAAAGGGAATTTAAGGGACAAATCATTAATGTTCAAACAAAAATATGAATACATATTCAACTCTACATTCATTGAGAATTTATGGAAGAAAATTGTACAATCTCTTAGTAACCCCTTCTTCTAATTCTCAATGAATGTAGAGGTGAATATTAAGGGCGTTCCGTCAAATATAAACCTTAGAATTTCGTGTCGTAATACCTGCCAAACGATGGCCACATTAGAGCTGATTATGGAATTTTTTTTTTTTTAAATTTTTTACAAGTCATATTCAGTCGACAACCAACGGTCAAAGTTGGAAAAAATTTTGACCAAAATTCATGTCTGAATTTTTTAACCAAATCCGGCTACAAAATTCGTAAATTTTGCATACTTAATGGGAAAAATATTTAAAAAATTCCAAAACCGCGATTTTTTTCTACAGATGCTGATTTCTAAACATAGAATTTTTTTTTTTTTCAAATTACTATTAAAAGTTGAAAAATGTTAAGTATGTTAGACACAAAAAAAAAAACTTTGTCAAATTACTAGGAAAAGTCTCGTAATCCCATTTAACCAATATTTGACAGTTTTCCTTGTTTTTTAACAATCAAATTTGGATCTAAATTTAATTTTTTTTGTAATTTTACATTTTTTTTTGTGTAATTTTACAAATTTCCAAGATAATTTTACAAAAAAATTCTAGTAAATTCACGAGAATTCCTTGTAATTTTAATTGTGCCAAAAAAACTGTAAATTTACAATTTTATTGGTAAAAAGCTTGTAAAATTACAAAATTATTGGTAAAAACCTTGTAAAATTAATAGGAATTCTAGTAAAATAGGAGGTAGCAAAAAATCTAGTAAAATTACGAAACCACCTTGTAAATTTTATCGTGTCAAAATATTTGTAAATTTACAATTTTATTGGCAAAAACCTTGTAAAATTACGAAATTATTGGTAAAAAGCTTGTAAAATTACTAGGAATTTTTGTCAAATTTTTTTTTCAAATACACTCAAAAAAACCCTTGTCAAATTACTAGAAAAAGTCTCGTAATCCCATTTTACCAACATTTGACAGTTTTCTTTGTTTTTTAACAAATAATTTTCGATCGAAATTTACTTTTTTTTGTAATTTTAAAATTTTTCTTGTAATTTTACAAATTTTAAAGGTTTTTTACAAAAAAAAAATGTATTAAATTTACGAAAATTCCTTGTTAGTTTTATTTCGCCAAAAAAATGTAAATTAACAATTTTATTGGTAAAAATCTTGCTTTTTGTAAAAGCACGGTAGCAAAAAAACTAGAGGTAGCAAAAAATCTAGTAAAGTCACGAAACCTCCTTGTAAGTTTTATCGTGTCAAAAATATTGCAAATTTATTGGTAAAAAGCTTGTAAAATTACAAAATTATTGATAAAAAGCTTGTTAAATAACAAGGAATTCTTGTCAAATACGAGGTAGCAAAAAAAAAGTTACAAACTTTTCTTGTAATTTTACAAGGTTTTTTTTAGTATTATTCGAAAGTTTAAATTTGACGGCACGGCACGCCCTATTGAATATTTATTAATATTTTTGTTTGAACACTAGCGATTTGTCATTTAAATTTCCTTTACTACCTGTAGTAGTTGTAGGGTTAAATAGTCATGGCCAGGGCAAGGAAGTTCATGCACTTAAAATTGCGTTTTAAGCGCTAAAAATATGTATCAAAAATCCAAAAATATGCTGTAAAAACTAAAAAAATATGCATTTAAAAATTGATTTATTTTAATATTTTTTCATAAAAAATCGTAAAACATAAAATTCAGTTCCATTGTGAAAAATATTTATATGTACGTGTAAATTAAAGTAAATTAAATTTATATTCGAAAACGTTGGGATCAGGAAATTTTCCTTTAAGGATCGATGTTAACACACAAAAATATTGGACCTGTAAGAAAATGGCTTTTGGTTACTTTTTTGACTTGAGAATCGGAAAGTTCCGAACAAAGTGAAAAATTTTTTTATTTTTGCTTAAAATATTAGGCCCTTATTACAGACTAATACAGACTCGACATAAGTGACAGGTGTCAAAAAAGTATTCTTTAACCATATGGCTAATATTTTCAAATTACGAATTAGCCCCTATGACACTACATTTTTTTTGTATTGATGGAATTTATGTGAACAGTGCAAATATATCACCATAGGAAATCTGAATAAGTGTGAATAGTAGGGCTGTCAATCCCGAAATCCCGAATCCCGAAATCCCGGGATTTTTGCCATAAAATGAATCCCGAATCCCGGGATTCTTAAGCTCAAATCCCGGGATTTTTGAAATATTAAAAATGTATGAGAACTTATTTTTAAAAATACAACTTTGTTCAATTATTGTTACATTTACATAAACAAATTAAAACTAAAACTTTTTTTTAATTTGATCGTAGCTAATTTGGCTGAGCTGAGAATTCTACACAGGCTTGCTGAATAATAGTCCAACTCACTAACCAGTAAGCAACATTCACGGAGCCCTTTGACCAAAGTTTGCAGATTTTGGCGAAAATTTTCCAAAAATCCGAAACTTTGATCGAAGGGTACCACGGGTAAATTTAATCCGACTGACCTCTAATTTGTACCACATAAGTTTAGGCGTAGGAGAATAAAAATGTTCCCGGACGTTCAAAATTGAAAGAAAAACTTTTTTATACAAAAAAATGCAAGTCTAATGTATTATATTATTACTTTTCTCCTTTAAATCATTTTATTATTTAAAATCTTCTTTAAATAAGTTTTAAAATTATACAGTGCAACAACGAAAATTGAAATGGAATGAAACCAAAAGCAAATAAAAGTTGTCATTTTCCATAACAAACCCCGCAAGACTTTTTTTTCGTTTATTGCTAAATATTTAATAATAATAATTACTTGAAAACTGCATAAGTGGCGTATACTTAATTTTTTAAATGCCTTTAAATAACAATCAGAATAATTAGAAATCATTTTAATAATTTCGTTGTAGCGAAATCGACCCAAGGGTTTTCGTGGGAATCAAACCCTCGACTCCCTGCTTAATAGGCTAGCACGCTATCAATTAACCCACAGTAGCCCCCTTAATATACACAATAAAATTGAAACATAAAGAGTATACTATTTTTTTACTTTATAATCAAAGAAATTTAATCACGAAATCCCGAAAAATCCCGTGATCCCGAAAAATCCCGGGATTTGGATTTTCAAATCCCGAATCCCGGGATTTTAAAAAACCGATCCCGTTTGACAGCCCTAGTGAATAGTAAAAGCATACTAAAAAAACAGTAAACGTCAAATTTTATTCTTGTGTTATCGATAAATTTGGTTATCAAATGATTGAATGTCAAAAAAAATGTAAAAATTTTACATTTTGTTTTGACATTTACGCATGAATGATATTAAGTGTTGCCAACTTTTCTGTTTTTCATTAAATGAAGCGATTTTTTTGTTTTTTTTTTGACGGTTTTTGGTATTTATTAAGCGGGTTTTTATTTAAATAAAAGTAATCATCACTATTTGTTTGTTTATTTTATGTTTCTTTTTCATTTCTTCTTTTGCTGTTTCATTCTATCAATTAATAAAAAATAAAATACAAAAAAAATGTAGTGTCATAGGGGCTTTAGAAAGAGAAAACTGATAGAACGCGCCATAAGAAAAATGGATGCCAGATCGGTTTTTGTTGTTTCACTCACTCCTAAGTCGTAGAAAGTGTTGCCATGTTAGCGTAAAACGGACTAAAAACCGCTGTGTTTTCTCCTAAAATCGCTTAGTTTTTCCCCATTTTTTCTTATAAAACTCTACTGTCGAGTCTGTATTTAGTCTGTGCCCTTACCGAAAGAAAACAAAAAGTCTATTTTAACAAGTTTTATTCTAAATTTCAAATTTTCAATACATTTTTTGAAAGTCGATTTTAAAAACAAAAACAATTTGTATGGAAATAAAATTAAAAGCTGATTTTAAATTTATTTAATTTTTCTATGGTAAGGCTGTTAGTTTGTATTCGAATTTTTTAGTAAAATTTCTTTTTATATGTAATTTTTTTAAAATTAATTTCAAAATGCATTAAAGGCCAATTTAAAAAATATGATATTTAAAAATATACATCTTCTCAACACTGAGCTAATGTTACGTTATATTTTCACCAAAAAAAACTAATTAAAAATATTTTTTGCAACGCAAGAAAAAAAAAAAATAAAAAAATGTTTTTTACCATAAAACACTTTTTCAGTAATGTTCGAATATAAACTAATATTTTAAGCAAAAAAAAAATTTTAAATTTTTTTTTCAACTTTGTTCAGAACTTTCTGAATTTCAAGTCAAAAAGAAACCCAACGCTATTGTACTACAGGTCCAATATTTTTTCCCGACTCGACCGTTTTCGAAATTTGAAAAAAGCTAAATTTGCTCCACCCTAGTGTAAATATTTACAAATATATACGTTAGCGGGTTCCTTATTCGGATTTTTTCTAATATTAAAATGCTTGTCCCCAAAATAATGCGCAATAAAGACCCTTTTACGGGGAAAAAAGAAAAAAAATTAAAAATTCATTATTTTTTATCTCATTGTCAGTGCAGTTTAATAAAAAAAAATTGGGAACACTTCTTTCCGCATTTTAGTTGCAACCCTTGACCACAGTTACTCCATGAAAATTTTATTACTATTTTCCCTGATTGTACACTAATTGCGCAAATTTTCGCTTAAATTTTTTAGCAAAATAAAAAAATTTTATATATTTTTTATTAAAATGCAATGACAAGGGAAGTATCTCAACTCTTATGAACCGATTTGCACATTTTCGTGAAGAAAATGTCACAATATTCACAAAAATAGCAAAAATGACAAAAAAAAAATCAATGTTTTTTTAAAAATATGCAAGAAAATATGCAGTTTAAGCTAAATATGCAAAAACATGCATTTTCATAAAAATATGCAAAAATATGCACTAACAAATCAATGCCATTTTTAAGCGAATTCGATGATTCGCGAAGATAAATACTTTAAGTTGTTCTCAGGCTAACGACAACAAACATGTATTTACATGAGCCCCCTTGCCCTGGTCATGACAATGGAATCTGAAACAATCGACTATAAATAAATTTAAAACAGAAAAACAGTTTTCTTAAAAACACTGTGCTACAAAAAACACAAAATCAAATATACTTTTAAAAAAAGGTAGTAAAGGTTGTAGGTCTCGTCGAAAACATCACAAAAGTGCCCATCAAACTTGCCAGACACCCTCAAATTTTAAAGTTATTGTCAAAAAACGTTTTTTTTGGGACTTTTCTCACTAAACCACGTGTAACTTAAACATTTTTCAACCGATTTTAAATTTTTCAACTGTGTTGGATAGAAGAAGGTTAGGGCTTTTCATGTGTGTGAATTGGTCTATACATATAAGAAAGATATGTATTGATTTTTTCAACAATATCTATTTTTTTGTTATTTTTTTTTAAATATTTTTTGAGTTCATCGATTTTTTTCTGCTACAGTTTGTTCAACAACATTTATATTAATAAACGTATTCCTAAAGAAAATTTAATTGTGAATACGATGAGTTTTATGCCAAAAAAAATCGGATAACAATTGACAGAGTTGTGATAATTTTTCTAAAAAAGGAAATTAAGATTTTGTATGAAATTGCCGTGCGGATAACCCCGGCAAAAGAAATAACAAAATAAACGAACATACTGAGAGGTCGCGTATCATTATTTTAAAGGGTTTTGACCTCCTGAATTCGAATTTGACCTTGAAATTGCGCTATCTTATTAAGTTTTTGATATATCAATTTATGTTAAATATCTCAAAAATCTGACAAGATATAGCAATTTAAAGCCCAGATTCGGATTTAGCGCTCCAAAAACCTTTAAAAATATTGTAAGTACATGACTATTTATGATAATTTTATTTTTTTTTTGCCTGGGTTATCTGAACGGCGATTTCCTGCAAAATCTTAATTTTCTTTTTTAGAAAAATTATCACAGCTCTGTCAATTATTATCTGATTTTTACAGGATAAAGCTTATCGTGTTAAGAATTAAACGCTCATAAATATAAAGGTTGTTAAACGAACTATAGCAGAAAAAAAAATCGATAAACTCGAAAAATTTTGACCAATTCACACACAAGGAAAGCCCTATCCATCTTCTATACAAAACTGTTAAAAAATTTAAAATCGGTTGAAAATTTTCTGAATTACACAAGGTTTAGTGAGCAAAGTCCCAAAAAAACGTTTTATGACAATAACTTTAAAATTTGAGGGTGTCTGGCTAATTAAATGGGCATTTTTGTGATCTACTCGACGAAACCAACAACCTATACCATGTCACATTAGAAGTATTTTTTCACTGTAGCACAGTGTTATTCATTGGTTTGTGGAACTATAAAAAGTACTAACGTACCTGTTTCTGCACATTTTACACCCTTAGAATCAACCTTTCCAAAACCCAAGCCTTAGTGGACCTATTTTCCGGGAGGTGCATCTATATTCCAAATTTCAAGTCTTTAGCTTTAGTGGTTTGTGGAAATATAAAAAGTACCAAAATACCTTTTTTACTCCTATTCCCTAGAATCAAAATTTACAAAAACACAGCCTTAAAGGATCTATATTTCGGGAGGTGCACCTACATTCCAAATTTCAAGTCCCCATTTCGTTCCCTGTTTTATTCCATTTGATTCCCTGTTCCATTCCGATTAGTCCTATGTGGCTTTCATTCCGTTCCGAATATGCGCTTACATGCGTTAAAAAACAAAAAATTCTTTGCCTTCTTTAGAAATCTTTTTTCGCTAAATGACCCTGCATTCCAAATTTAAAGTTTCCAGGACCATTATTTCAGGAATTATAATAAATACCAAAATACACTTTTTTCCTCCCCTTAGAATCGGAATTTCGAAAAAATACTTTTTCAGAATTTTTCCCGTTGTTGGAACTAACATTTTACAATTTTTTTTTTTGTAGGACCTTAATTTCAAAAAATTAGAAAGTACCAAAGTACATTTTTTTACAACTTTTCACCCTTAGGAGTCCGAATTTCCAGAAAGTACTTTTTTGGGAATGTTTTTATGTTAGAGGAGGTTACATTCCAATTTTCAAAGTGCTCGCTTTTTACCCCCCTTAGAATCGGTATTTCGAAAAAGTACGTTTTCAGATTTTTTTCCGTTGTTGGAAACAACATTGCAAATTTTAATATTTTTGTAAGACTATAATTTAAAAAAACAAAAAAAGTACCAAAGTACAATTTTTAACCCTTAGGAATCCGAATTTCCAGAAAGTACTTTTTTTGGGAATGTTTTTCTGTTAGAGGATCCTACATTCTAATTTTCGAATTAATAGGATTTTTTTTTCAGAAAAAATAAAAAGTACCAAAGTACTCGTTTTTTTATCCGTTGTTGAAACCATTGCAAATTATAATATTTTTGTAGGTACTTAATTTCAAAAAATATAAAAAGTACTAAAGTACCATTTTTTACCCCATTTTACCCTTAGGAATCCGAATTTCCTGAAAGTGCTTTTTTGGGAATGTTTTTCCGTTAGAGGATCCTACATTTCAAATTTCAAATTAATTGATTTTTTTTTTAGAAAAAAAAAGTACGAAAGTACTCGCTTTTACCCCTTTTTCAACCCTTCGTTTTTACCCCTTAAAATCAACTTTTCCAAAAACCCAGCATTAGCGGATATGTATTCCGGGTGGTGAAACTACAATCCAAATTTCAAGACTCTAGCATCAGTATTTTGGGCTGTGGGATGATGCGTCATTAGTATGTCAGTCAGTCACGTAACTACTTTATATATGAGGCATTCCACACCAAATGTCCAGCGAAAAAAACACGTGTCGCACGAATTTCTGAATAGGTTGTATGGATAGCTCTATATGGAACTAAGAAAATCTCGTTTTTGGTTTTTCAATTTTTCAAAAACTGGGCTCAGGAGGCGTGGTCAAATATTGGAAAAATGGTCAAATTTGTGTCGAGTTGCCTTGATTAAATATTTATCACATTAAAACGGAATGCACCACAATCTCAAAAATTTACATTCTTATATAGTTTTGTATGGGCTATCGATTAAATTTTTTTTTTTGAAAATTTTCAGAACCCGGTCTGAAATTTTCCATTTTTTAAAAAAAGTCAATTTATCAAAAATCCGGCCACTTTTTTTTTTTTTTTTTTTTTTTAATTTGTTTTTTAAAGTTTAGATGTTTGTCCATCCACACAAAAAAAATCAGAAACACGTCCGTCTTTTTTTTCGAGAAAATCGCACTTGAATATTGAATTTTATGACAATTTTGGAATTTCCTTTTATTTTCTTGTTTTAACGTTGCGAATGAGTCATATTAATTGCATGAATATTACTCATTCGCAACGTTAATACAAGAAAATACAAGCAAATTACAAAATTGTTATGAAATTTAAAATTAAAATGCGATTTTCTCGAAAAAAAAACGAAAAACGTTTTTCTGATTTTTTTTTGTGTGGATGGACAAACATCTAAACTTTAAAAAAAAGATTAAAACAAGGAAAAAGAAGTGGCCGGATTTTTGATAAATTGACTTTTTTAAAAAATGGAAAATTTCAGAACGGGTTCTGAAAATTTTCCAAAAAAAAAATTTTCAATCAATAGCCCATACAAAACTATACAAGAATGTAAATTTTTAAGATTGTGGTACATTCGGTTTTAATGTGATAAATATTTAATCAAGGCAACTCGCCACAAATTTGACCATTTTCCCAATATATGACCACGCCTCCTAAGCCCAGTTTTTGAAAAATTGAAAAACCAAAAACGCAGTTTACTAAGTTCCATATAGGGCTATCCATACAAGCTATTCAGAAGTTTATAGTACACGTGTTTTTTTTGGCTGGACATTTGGTGTGGAATGCCTCATATGTATAGACTAATTCACACACATGGAAAGCCCCATCCTTCTTCTATCAAAAACAGTTAAAAAATTTAAAATCGGTTTAAAATTTTCTGAATTACTCAAGGTTTAGTGAGAAAAGTCCCAAAAAAATCGTTTTTTGACAATAACTCTAAAATTTGAGGGTGTCTGGCAAGTTTAATGGGCATTTTTGTGATCTTCTCGACAAGACCAACAACATATACTATGTCACATCAGAAGTATTTTTTTACTGTAGTACAATGTAATTTGCTTATGCCAATATTCATAATAAGATTGACAGATATTTTTCACAAAAAATTTTCAGATTAATTCACTTTTTCCTTAAAAAAATAAAAAATTTTCCATATTAAAATTTTAAAAATTTTTGGACTTCGTAAATTTTTTGCCTTCGGAAAATTTTTTAGAAAATTTCCTGCTTTATTTTTCTTTCCTTGTCTTTTGTTTTCATTTTTTTCTTTTTTTCTTTTTGAAATTTATTTTTTTTTTTAATTTCCTCTTTCCCCCCCCCCCCCCCTTGTACCCGCGCATGCATATAGGGCTATCCAAACGACCTATTCAGAAATTTACGGGACACATGTTTTTCTGGAATGCCTCATATGCAGTGGCGTATAAAGGGGGGGGGGCGGGCACCGGCCGAGACGATTTCACAAATTTCAGGATTTGGTATCAAATAATAAGTACAATATTAAAAAACTTCTTAAAAAAAATCGAAAACATTAAGAATCTAAAATTTTTGGAAGAAAAATGCTTTGAAACTGAAAATTTTTCTGTTAAAAAAATCTGAAAATTTTTTCTTAGAATTTGAAACTTTTCAACCTAAGATTCTAATGAAAAAATATCTTAGAACTTGAAGTTTTATGTACACAAAAAATGGACCTAATTGTAAGTAAAATGTAGTCAAATCTTAAAATGCGACTTTGTCTTTTAGAAAACTGCCTCAGATCGAGACTATTTTTTAAAAAAAAAGTCTCAGAATCTTACACTTTTCTAAAAAAAATTTTCAGAATCTGAAACTTTTTATAAGAAAAATGTCTGAGAATCTAAGACTTTTTCTATAGCAATAATGTCTTAAAATATTGGCCTTTTTCTCAGAATCTATTACTTTTTTATAGAAAAAATGTCTCAGAATCTGATACTTTTTCTATAAAAAATTCTCAGAATCTGAGGTATTTCTATATGAAAAATGTTTCAGAATCTGAGAACTTTCTATACGAATAATGTATTTGAATCCGAAAAATATCTCAAAATCTGAGATTTTTTCTATAAAAAAATTTCTTAGAATCTGAGGCTTTTCTTTATGAAAAATGTTTTAGAATCTGAAAACTTTCTATAGGAATAATTCCTTTGAATTTTTCTTACAATCTAGGAAAATTTCTCAGAATCTTATACTTTTTTGTGAAAAATGTCTCAGAGTTAACGAATTTTTCTTAAGGAAAATTATCTCAAAATCTAAGATTTTGTGTATAGGAAAAATGTCTTAGAGACACAAGCTAAGACTTTTTGCATAGAAAAATGCTCAAAATCTGAGACTTTTTCTATTGTAAAAATATCTTTTTCTATAAGAATAATGCCTCAGAATCTGAGTATTTTCTATGGGAAAAATATTTCAGAATTTGAGACTTTTTCTATAGAAAAAGTGTTTAAGCATCTGAGACTTTTTCAATTGGAACAATGTCTCAGAATCTAAGAAATTTTCTGTAGAAATAATGTCTGAGAATCTGAAACATTTTCTATAGGAAAAATGTCGAAGAATCTGAGAATTTTTCCATAGGAAAAATGTCTCAAAATTTGAAACTTTTTCTATATGAAAAATGTCTAAGAATCTGAGACTTTTTCTCTAGGAAAAATGTCTAAGAATTTCAGACTTTTTCTATAGGAAAATTTTCTCAGAATCCGAAAATTTTTCTTTAGGAAGACTTTTTTATACTGTTTTCTTTTTAAAAAGGTCTCAGAATCTGAATTATTTTTCATGTAGAAAAAGCGAAGATTTTTTCAGAATCTAAAACTTTTTGTGTAGAATGCAGGGTTGGCAACCGATACCCACCTAGAATAACGGTATTTGGCTATTGTACCGCAACCAATAAAGATATGGACATTTTCAAAAGCGATTATGAAAGCTGATGATATTTCTAGTATTTTAAATGTGTCACTTCGTATTTCTACCGGTTCGTTTGAGTTATATAGGCCAATACCGTTATAATACCGTTTCAAACAGTATTATAAAGGTATTGACCTGTATTTCGAAAACGATCCGGTAGAAACACGAAGTGACACATTAAAATTACTGGAAATTTCATCAGCTTTTGTAATCACTTTTGAAAATGTCCATATCTTTATTGGTTGCGGTACAATGGCCAAATACCGTTATTCTAGGTGGGTATCGGTTGCCAACCTTGGTAGAATGTTTCAGAATTTAAGAAAATGTGCTGGACTAGAAATATCTCAGATTCTGGGAAAATGTCTTACAATCGGAGTCTTTTCTTTTGGAAAAGTATTTTATGAATATGTTTATAGAATTATTTTCTAAACTTATTTTTTTCCCGAGAAACGTTTTCCATTGGAAATATGATTTAGAGCAGCGGTTACTAACCTATGGTACGCGTACCACTTGGGGGTACGCGAAACTGTCCGCGGGGGTACGCAAAATTTTAGTAATTTGGACATTCGTTTTGGATTAACCTTTCAATGATGGTTCCGCATCTGGCTTCGTTTTCCATAACGCCAGGTTTTTAACACACAAAAATTTTTTTTTTCCATGAACGATTTTCATAGTATTTATGAACAAATTCATACAATTTATTTACTTTTTCATAATACTTATAAATTTTTTCCTAGTATTTATGAAAAATGTTAAAAATTCTTAAATTTCACATATTATGATTTATTCATAAATACTATGAAAAAGTTTATAAATATAATGAAAAAGTTAATACATTGTATGAATTTGTTCATAAATACTATGAAAATCGTTCATGGAAAAAACAATTTTTTGTGTGAAGAAAGTTGAGCTAAAAGTTCACAAAAAAACTTATTTTTGTGCAATTTAGAGAGCATTTTTTTCCAATATTTTTGGATGATATTTTTGGATGATATTTTGATATCCGACCGCTTGTTTTCCATTAACCTTTCGATGCTGATTCCGAATATGGTTCCCAAATTTTTCTATGATGTCAGGTTTTTGAGAAAATGTATGTCAAAGTTCTCAAAAACAGTGTTATTGGTCATTTTTGAGACGGGTTGTGATAAAGTGGAAATTTTGGTACCATTTTGTTAATATCAAAATGCCCTTTTATTGTATATACGAGGCTGTTACGTTCGAAAAGTCACGGAAATATTGATCTGCCTTCGTATTAAAAAAAAAAAATTAAATTTGTAACATTTTCAGCCGTTTTTGCTCTGCAGAAAACTCAGCTCAAAATCCGCGTATTTAGATGCATTGAACCACCCCAAAGAGCGAAAAAATTTTCCAAAAAAATACCACCATTGTTTTGATCTCCCCTAAATACTTAAAAAAATAATAATACCCACAGATCAAAAATTTCAAAATTAACTGTTATATTTGTGAAGTTTTAACGAAAACAAAAAACTCGTTAGGGGTACGCGGCTGATATAATTTAAAATTAGGGGTACGCGAGCCAAAAAGGTTGGTAACCGCTGATTTAGAGTCTTTAACTTTTTCTATAACAAAAACTGTCGTAACTGGAAATTTTCATAGAATCTTAGACTGATACAATTCACACTTAAAAAAAAAGCTTAAGTCTCTCAAAAATTTTTAAAATATAAAAAATTTAATTTTTTTTCCCCAACAGTTTAAAACTTATATGGCATTCACCCTTGCTGTTTTGAAATGTTCAAGAGTGAGATGTTTAAAAAAGTCTTTGTTCTGTGTCCATTAGAGGTGTCCTTAAAAACGAAAATCAACTTTTTATACCTGGTAGGGTCTTAAATTGTTCTTTAGTATCTAAAAATGAGTGAGCCAAAATTTGGGGACAATCGGCTAAAAATAACTCGTGCCGAAAATGGATTGAAGTTTTGGGAGATTCTTAGATGAAAGAAAAACTCATATTTTGTAGTTTTCGGAAAAACATTGGTATTTGTTATTTTTTGTTAAATTTTTTGTAAAACAATATGAAAATGGTATTAAATTACCTATCTAAAAAGACTAATAAAATTAAAATCGGATAAAAAATAAGCATTTTACGCATACATGCCCCAGACCATTGTATGGTTTTTAAAGCCAAAATTTAAAAATTTTCAAAATTTGTACATAAAAAAATAAAAAATAAATATTTTTACTTTATGATCATATTGAAAACATGTGTACGATTAAAAATACTAGATATGGTAGTCACGATTTTTTTTTATTTGGCGGCGGTAGTGATAAAATTTTTGCGTATTCCAAATAAAATGAATTTTTCTAATATAATTTAGCAAATATGTGGCAATTTTTTCTTTATTGTGCAGAACGAAGTGTAAAAGGTAAATTTTTTAGCTTTTGAGAAATCGGATATATGCAGATATTTTGTATTTTAGAAATGTATAATGTCTCAAATTTGTCATTTCACCTCGACGAAAAGGGGTTAAAGATGCCCGATTTCTCAAAAAAATTACAGATTTTTTGTATTTTACTTCGTATAATACAATACAGAATTTTTTTTCCCATATTTGCTAAATTATTTTAGAAAAACACATTTTCTTTGGAATCCGCGGAAATTATATCACTATGTAAAAGTGATATACGCCAACGCCAAATGAAAAAAAAGTAAGACTACCATATCTTTTAGTTTTTATCTATAACATGTATTTAATATAATTATAAAGTAAAATTTAATTTTTTTTATTTTTTTGCCTAAAAATTTTCAAAATTTTCAAATTTTGGCTTTAAAAACCATGCAATGGTCTGGGGCATGTATGTGTAAAATGCTTATTTCTTATCCGATTTGAATGTCTTTAAGCTTTTTGGAAAGGTAATTTATTACCATTTTCATATTAATTAACAAAAAATTTAACAAAAAATAATATATACCAATATTTTTAAAAAAAACTAGAAAAAACGTGTTTTTTCATCACATTAGAGTGTCCCAAAACTTCAATCCATTTTCGGCACGAGTTATTTTTATCCGATTGTCCCCAAATTTTGGCTCACTCATTTTTAGATACTAAACTACAATTTAGGACCCTACCACATATTAAAAAGTGATTTTGAAAAATTACCTTAGTCGTTAGGACACCTTTAGTGTCCATTACGTTTTTATTCTGTTACCGGTGTTTTGTTGAAAAAATTGTTTTATTACGCAAAATTGTTTATTACGCAAAAATGAATAATCTGATTGTGTTACATTCAGTTCAAGGAAAATATCGAGAAAAATGCTTAAGCATGTGTTGTTATGTAAATTAAAAAAAAAAATGTTGGGCCCCCATCGAAATAAAATCCTGGATACACCCCTGCTCATATGTATTAATATTTTTGTTTGAACACAGGGTTAAATAGTCTTGACAATGGAATTTGACAAATTCCGAAACACTTGTCGACTATAAATAAATTTTAAAACAGAAAAATAATTTTCTTAAAAATTATTTTATGAGTATATCACAGATTTATTTAGTAAAGGAAATAATGTCCTCGAGCCAGAAGGTTTACAATATTCGGCACAGCCGAATTTAACACTTTCACTTGTTTTGATTTATTATTATTTTTATTTTTTCTTTTATAATAATTTTATTTATTAAATTAGATTTTTTAATTTTTACAATTTCGAATACATTTTGTTTAAAATATTTCTTGTTTAGTTTCAGTTTTTTTTTCAATATTTTTTTTCAATATTTTTTTTAAATATTTTTTTTTTTTAAATTTTTTTTTTTTAATAAAATATTTTTACATAAATATTTTTTTTTTGTATACAAATTATAAATTTTTTTTTAATAATAATTTTTTTTTATTAATTAAGGACATTTTTTTTTTTCATTTTTAAAAATATTTTCGCACCTTGTGATCTAGCAGCCAGGGCCACTAGTAAAAACACATATAAAAATTTCATTTTTATTGATATATTTTTTTTTGTAACAAAAAAAAAAATATAAAATATTATTTTTTTTTTAATGGTGAAACTCAATTAATTTCAATGTTTATTGATTTTCCGTAACCGCCTTTTATATTAACCGCTTTTATGTGAAAATATTTTTTTTTTTTTTAGTGGTTCGATTTTTTAAACACGATCGTTATGGTGCGACTATTCTATTGGTACTAACAATTAAATAACTGTTAACATGGTTTTTATCAAATTTTGCAACATTTTTTTACCGATAGGGTCTAACAAAATTTATTTTGTTCCAAATAATATACGGCAGAATTTTGTAATTGGCCATACATTGTAGTTATTAGATAAAAGAACCAAAAATTGGTATACAAAAAAATAGAAAAATAAAAAAAAAATACCCCAAATTGTAGATAAGACCAGTAGGGTCTATTTATTAAAAGTATTTGGTTTAATATTATAACAATTTGTTTATAAATTAAAAAGTAAATAGATAATATAAATAAAAAAAAAAAATTATAAGAGAAAAATTGTTTTTTTAAAGATTTTTGTTTATGAATAAAAACAAAAAGCATTCGATAAATAATAACATCCTGCATAAAAAAAAAAAAAAATTAACAATTTTATTTAAGAAAAATGTGCTTTCAATAATTTATGACTCATTGTAATATTTATGAGACATTCCATGTCTGAAAATTTCGAATCTGAAAATTTCGAATCTGAAAATTTCACTTTTTACTTTGAAATTTTTAGAATTTTTTGATGACCCTTTCAAAAGATATAGAATTTTCAAAAATATTTTTAGCCCACTGTGCATTTTCTGCCTAATACATTTTAATTCTTAGGATTATTCATCGAATAATAAAATAATTTGTACTCATGTAGATCAATCAAGTGATAATATTTTTAATCTCTTCGATTAAAATGTTGTAAATTTAAATTTTTTTTAAAGTCGGAAGAAATTTCCAAATTATTTTTAAATTTTTCAGTGCTAATTAGTCTTTTAGTACTACATATTATTAAGGCATTATTTTTTTATCAATGATTTCTATCACACTGCTTTTTTTGTTGGTTTTTATAGACATATGTAGAACAAGTTGTTGTTTTGATGGGGTTTTTGCAACCTGTAGTTCCAAGAATTTGAATTCAGTTGAAAAATAATTAATTGAATTATATAACAGTGGTGGCCAGTTAATAAGGAAACTTCGATAATGTTTAGACTTGTGCTTAAAGGGCAGTTTACACGTTAACTACCCTTGACCACCCTTATCACCTATTTCCCAGTATTATTGATACGATTGGCCGGGTTTAAAAAATTTTGTATGAAAAATTATTTGAATTTGACAATTGTTATCCCCCAATACTGGGAAATAGTAGATAAAGGTGGTCAAGGGTAGTTAACGTGTAAATCAAGCTTAATCGTTCAATTTTTGTTTATTTTAAATAAAATACCTAGTTTGTTCTACTGGTTCAATCGGTCATTTATTGTTTTCGTTCAACAGTTCGTAAACGAATCACTTTGATTATGTCTGTTGTTTTGGTCCTTCAAAAAAAAAAGTTAGGTTCACCACATGAAAAATAGATGATATTTTTAAAAAATAAGGAATTATTAGTTGGTCAAGACCGCCCATATGATACCCTACACCAGTGTTTTCCGGAAAATGGGTCCCAAGTCCAAACATGGACCGATTCTATCTATCTTTTGTAAGATCTTTATTTAGTGTACAAACCACACACAGATCAAATTTAGTGGAATTGATTTAATTTTTTGCCATTAGACCGATTTAACTTAATATCGGTCAAAATTTTTATATGGGGACTAACAAGGGAAGTCTCCCTAGTGTCACCCGCGGATCTTTATGGAATTGGTTTTATTTTGTAGAGCACGTATTTTTTTTAGCGGCCCAAATTCAAATTTAGGGGGAAAAAAGGAGGGGGGAAGACAAGGCCATTTTTCAGTTTTTTCGTTTATTTCCTATATTATGCAAAGAAACCTAGTTATGTTACATACCAAATGAAAGGTCTTTGGAAATCCTATCCTAATCCTAAGAACGTGTCCAAACATGCATAACTTTTCGTCATATTGAGTAAAATACCAAAATTTTAGGACATTTTTGTTAATAAGTCGAAAACTATTAACTTCTTTGGCCCGTTGTTAGCACCACGAGATAGGTATTTTTAATACATTTACTCTGATACCACACATGCCTATATTAATTTTGTTTAAATAGGCGTAAATCAATTTCCCCCCATACAAATCGACCACCCCTAAAAATGAGTTTGGGCCGCTAAAAAAAAATACGTGTCGAATTAATTTTCGTTCTTAACAACATATCCAAATTTCATCAAGATCGGAGGGTGACACCAGGGAGACTTCCCTCGTAAGTTCAAAGATGGTTTCATTATATTTCGATTTAATAAGGTTACTAAAGTGCGCGTTTAAGACCTACACTCAAAATATTTTGTAGGCAAAACCAAATGAAAAACATATTTAAAACAAGTGATAAAACATTTGAAAACCATCCCAATAATTATTCATCTGTTTTAACAAACATCAGCATTTATTTTTTACTGTTAATAAAATTTTTTAAAATAAATAACATTGAACATTAAAAAATAACGCCACTTTCATTTTTTTACCAACAAATTCGAAAAAAATTACCTGCGAAAACATTAAAAATTATTGATTTCATAGGTTGTTTTTACAATTTTTCTATTGAATTTTATTTTAAAAAAATTTAATATAATTTTTGGGGAATCGATCCCGCAATCAACTACATTCTGGCCAGACACTCTACTCATCGTGCCCAAAGTCACTTGATACAAACATGTTTTTATATTTCTATAAATATTTTTTTGAATTTTTTGTCTACAAAAAAATAACCAACACAAGTAGGTAAAAACTAATGACTTTTCTTTAAAAAATGCCAACAATTAAAAAAAAAAATAACGTACACAAATCATTAAAAATAAAAAAAAAATAATTTATTTTTACTTACAGAACAAAAATAAATGACTTTAAATATTGAATGCTAATGAAAGTCTTTAGTTTTTATGTTGTTATTTTTGAAACAACGAACAGAAATAGTCATTTAAAAAAACTGAACATTAAACAAGTGTTTTTTCTTTTAAAAACGACAAAACGTTATACTTTTTAAATAAATTACAAACAGTTATTGCCATAATTTTTTGAGTGTAAAAATAAAATTTTTATCAAACATTTCTATTTTTATGAATTTTGAAGGAATTATGTGAATATCGGGAGGCTTGTTTGTATGGACCGATTTTTTTCCAATGTCAATACACTCAAAAAAATACGTTAGTAGATTTACTATTTTTTTTTTGCTAACGCTAGTTAGCTAACTTTTAGCAAATTTTTAGTTGAGATTAGCATGTTAGCAAAAAATTCTTGTAAACTTCATTTAGCACATTAGCAATTTTAAACAAACTTTGAACTAATTTCTTTTGCTAAATTTGAAATTGAGTTGACCACATTTTTACAAGATATTTTGCTAATATTAGCAAAATAAATGGTAAATTTTTTTTTATTTTCCGAAAACTTAAAATGGCGCTATCTCGGAAACTAAGCCAGATAGAGCAAAATGGAGGCCATTTTTGGTTCTTAGAATTACCATAATATCGCCGGTCCTCTTCACATGTGTGGACCCTAATGGGCCCTAACGTTGGATCCAAAAAAGTTAGCATTCCCGAAAATTTTAAAATGCTCATATCTCGGTAAATATTGCCGACACAACAAAAAGTCCAAAAGCGTTTTTGTAGCTCTCAACACGTGGAACAAGACCGCAAAATAGTCAAAAGCTCTCCGAGTAATATTTTTGAAGTTATCGAGTTTTTTAATTCTCAAGACCCCAGTGGTCCCCTATAATCACGTATCTTAAAAACTAAGCAAGGTAGAGCGAAACGGACACAAATTTTGGATCAAAAACTATGACGATTTTTAAGGAACCCAACTAGGTCTAGGCCCATCGGGGTCTGGACCTATTGGGTCCGAACCCAATGGGGTCCTCAGATGTGTATAAACTAAGTTCAAAAAAAAAATATTTAGTTAACTAATTATTGGCAAAACATTTTTGCTAACTTTAGCAAAAAAATTGTGGGTTCAAAATCAGCAAATTTTTCTGTAGGCTTACAAGCTTTTTTTGCTAACATTACAGTTTTTTTTTTTAGTGTAGGCTACGTCCTTGGGCAAAATAGAGTTTGCAAAATGATTAAAATCGTAATCGTAATCGCGATTAATCGCATCTATTAATCGTAATTGTAATCGGCAAAAATATCATGCGATTACGATTAATCATTTTCAATGGAATAGGCGCTTTTTATAACGAATTTAAAATTAATACACTCAAAAAAAAAAACTGTAAAGTTAGCAAAAAAAGCTTGTAAACCTACAAGAAAATTTGCTGATTTTGAACCCACAATTTATTTGGTAAAGTTAGCAAAAATGTTTTGCTAAAAATTAGTTAACTGAAATAATTTTTATTTTAACTTAGTTTATTCACATTTGAGGACCCCATTGGGTTCGGACCCAATAGATCCAGACCCCGATGGGCCTAGACCTAGTTGGGTTTCTTAAAAATCGTCATAGTTTTTGATCCAAAATTTGTGTCCGTTTCGCTCTACCTTGCTTAGTTTTTGAGATACGTGATTTTAGCGGATCACTGGGGTCTTGAGAATTAAAAAAACTCGATAACTTCAAAAATATTACTCGGAGAACTTTTGGTTATTTTGCGGCCTTGTTCTACGTGTTGAGAGCTAAAAAAATTCTTTTGGACTTTTTGTTGTATCGGCAATATTTACCGAGATATGAGCATTTTAAAGTTTTCGGGAATGCTAACTTTTTTGTATCCAAAGTTAGGTCCCATTAGGGTCCACACATGTGAAGAGGACCCGCGAAAGTATGGAGATTCTAACAACCAAAAATGCCCTCCATTTTGCTCTATCTGGCTTAGTTTCCGAGATAGCGCCATTTTAAGTTTTCTGAAAATAAAAAAAAAATTTACCATTTATTTTTGCTAATGCTAGCAAAAAATCTTGTAAAAATGTTGTCAACTCAATTTCAAATTTAGCAAAAGAAATTAGTTCAAAGTTTGTTTAAAATTGCTAATGTGCTAAATGAAGTTTACAAGAATTTTTTGCTAACATGCTAATCTCAACTAAAAATTTGCTAAAAGTTAGCTAACTAGCATTAGCAAAAAAAAAATTAGTAAATCTACTAACGTATTTTTTTGAGTGTAAAATCTTGGTTCATGATTCATTTAACTTGTTTGCAATTTTTCTTTCTTTTTTCTCGTAAATGTCATTCAAATTTAAAGTAACGTTTAAAATCTGTTCTTTATAACCCCTAAATTTTGCTTGAAAAATATATTCAAAAGGGCCAAATTTGGTCAAAAAGTTCTGACATGAAATTTTGTCGACAAACGTATTTTTTTCAAAACTTTGACCACTGGTTCTCAACTGAAGATGCCGTTGAAAAATTCTTTAATTAATTTTGCCACAATCAACTCTTCACTTGCCATCGGCAGGTATTCCGGCACGACCCAGCAGACATTTGTCTGAACTGGAAGCAGCTTTTGGAAAGAAATCAGGAGTCGGCGATGTCACAGTTAAGAGCAGTCTTTGTTAGCACACATTAAGACGCAGTGAAATCATGTATTTTTTTGCAGCGCTGATTCAAGAACTCTTTGTAGAGTTGGTTGGTAAAATCATTCAAAAAGTGTCAAAGATGTTCAAAAGGAAACCTTGTCTGAAATTTTATCAAAAAAGAATTTTGTATTATGTATAAGTTTTTGGAAAAAAAAAAATTTCAAACAATTTAAATTTTTCCCCCTTACTTTTACTGCATTCACAAGAGAGCTCTTTAAAGAGAGGTGTCAAACTCTCGATTTATTGCTGGGGAAATTCAAAAGTTAATAATTTTGTTCCTTAAAAATATTAAATTTTGCACACTCAAAAAAACCTTGTCAAATTACAAGAAAAAGTCTCGTAATCCCATTTTACCAATATTTGACACTTTTCCTTGTTTTCTAACAAATAATTTTCGATCGAAATTTAAATTTTTTTTGTAATTTTACAGTTTTTCTTGTAATTTTATAAATTTCCAAGATTTTTTACAAGAATTTTCTAGTATATTTACGAAAGTTTTATTTCCAAAAAAGTTGTAAATTTACAATTTTATTGGTAAAAGTCTTGTAAAATTACAAAAAAGCTCGTAATTTTTAATAGGAATTCTCGTAAAATAGGAGGTAGCAAAAGTTTAGTAAAGTCACGAAACCTCCTTGTAAGTTTTATCGAACAAGGAATTCTTGTCAAATAGGAGGTAGCAAAAAAAAGTTACAAACTTTTCTTGTAATTTTACAAAGTAGTGGAAAATGTCGATTAATCGATAATCGCGAATAACGGCAATTTTTCTAATCGTAATCGCGATTATGAAATACCTCGATTATTTGCAAACTCTAGGCCAAAAGATGCTTAAGATTCAAATTTCAAGTCAATTGATTGAAAATTGCGACCTGTATCGTTCTTAAACCGATAGATGGACAGACGGACGGAATGACATCGCTAAATCGAATCAGAAAGTAATTCTGATTCGATCGGTATACTTGAAGGTAGGTGTACACTAGGGTGGCTCGTTTTTGGGCTTTTCTCTCTGATCAAATTCTAATACCCACCAAAAGTGTCGGTCCCCTAAGGGTAACTCACATGCAAAATATCACTCCGATCGGAGTTTATCTTCTGTCTCCACTTTGAGCCTCAAAATTGGGGTTTTTGCAAAAAAGGACTTTTTAAAAAAAATAAAAAAAAAATTTAAGTTTTTTTACTAAAATGATTAAAAAATTATTTTTGTATAATATTTGATCGTAAATACTTAACTATGAAATTTAAAGATTTTACGGTATCATTAACCCGTTCAAACTTGATACCAAAAAAAATGGCATGATTTTGGGGGCGTTCTCAAAACACCTTTTTTCAAAATTTGAAAATTTTATTAAAAAAAATTTTTATATATACCATTTTTTTTTTCTGAATTCATTAAGAACACCTTGGAGAAGAAAAATGTGAAATATGGCGGATATCCGTCAAGCCACTTTTCGGGAATCGCGGGGGGAAGTTAGCGGATTTCAAGGAAATGTTGGTTTTATCAATAATTTGGATTAATAAAATCTTATAAATTTATTTTTTGTGCAAATTAACGTTTTTTTGGTGTCGTGGCATTCTATTATATAACTTTAAGTCTGTCATGAAATCTTACAGATCTAGGACGTCTTAAACCCACATTGGCTGGGGGTCAAAAGTGACCCCCGCGGAAAATTTGAAGTTTAGAGCTTAAATTTTGTGCTATAAACAAGTATAAAACGGCTTTTGTGTTTTTTACCCCAACTATTATTTCGTATTAATATATTATCTTTTAAAAAATCGTTAACCCTTCTTGGTAGGGGTCAAAAATGACCCATTCAAAAAAAAAATATATATTTTGTTGATATAAAAAATGCAAGCACTATGCCTAAAAGTTTATGTCGGTGTCATTTTTGACCCCTGGCCAATGTGGGTTAAAGATATCTTAAATATGAGAGATTTAAGGGCTGATTTAAAGTTATCTAATAGATTGCCACAAATTAATTTTATATGAAAAAATATATACTTTTTATTAAATGGGTCATTTTTGACCGCCTACCAAGATGGGTTAACGATTTTTTTAAAGACAATATATTAATACGAAATAATAGTTGGGTTAAAAAACATAAAAGCCGTTTTATACTTGTTTATAGCACAAAATTTAAGCTCTAAACTTCAAATTTCCCCGGGGGTCATTTTTGACCCCCAGCCAATGTGGGTTTAAGACGTCCTAGATCTGTAAGATTTCATGACAGACTTAAAGTTATATAATAGAATGCCACGACACCAAAAAAACGTTAATTTGCACAAAAAATAAATTTATAAGATTTTATTAATCCAAATTATTGATAAAACCAACATTTCCTTGAAATCCGCTAACTTCCCCCCGCGATTCCCGAAAAGTGGCTTGACGGATATCCGCCATATTTCACATTTTTCTTCTCCAAGGTGTTCTTAATGAATTCAGAAAAAAAAAATGGTATATATAAACATTTTTTTTAATAAAATTTTCAAATTTTGAAAAAAGGTGTTTTGAGAACGCCCCCAAAATCATGCCATTTTTTTTGGTATCAAGTTTGAACGGGTTAATGATACCGTAAAATCTTTAAATTTCATAGTTAAGTATTTACGATCAAATATTATACAAAAATAATTTTTTAATCATTTTAGTAAAAAAACTTAAATTTTTTTTTTATTTTTTTTAAAAAGTCCTTTTTTGCAAAAACCCCAATTTTGAGGCTCAAAGTGGAGACAGAAGATAAACTCCGATCGGAGTGATATTTTGCATGTGAGTTACCCTTAGGGCACCGACACTTTTGGCGGGTATTAGAATTTGATCAGAGAGAAAAGCCCAAAAACGAGCCACCCTAGTGTACACTCAAAAAAAAAACCTTTTAAAGTTACCAAAAAATCTCGTGATTTTACGAGGATATTCTCGTAAAATAGGAGGTAGGTAAAATTCTCGTAAAATTACGAGTATTTCCTCGTAATGTTGAATGCGTCATTGGTAATATAACCAATTTTATTGGTAAAAATATTGTTTTAAACCGGAAAAATAAGAAAAAAATGGTAAACTTACAAGAAAAATGGTAAATATGTATAAAAAATGGTAAATTTACAAACCAAAATTCTCGTAAAATAGGAGGTACCAAAAAATCTAGTAAAATTAAGAAATCTCCTTGTAACTTTTATTGTGTCAAAAAATTTGTAAATTTACAATTTTATTGGTAAAAACCTTGTAAATTTAAACAATTATTGGTAAAAAGCTTGAAAAATTACTAGGAGTTTTTGTCAAATAGGAGGTTGCGAACAAAAAAAAGTTTTTCTTGTAATTTTGCAAGGTTTTTTTTTTTTGTGTAGGAGATCCAGCGACTTCCCACAGGATTAGTAGTAAAGAAATGTCACCTGATTAGTAAAGAAATGTGACCTCGAGCTAGAGTAATATCTCTTATAATATAATTTTTAGGTCGAAAAATAATTTTTTTTTATGAATTTCAAAACTAAAACATTTTATTTTTCATATTCTTAGTCCATCACTGTATATTTATCATAATGTCAAAAAAATAACTGATAGTCTGGTGTTAAAGTGCTTAGCATTTATTTGATAAGAAGTAAGTAGTAACTAAAATATTTATTTTTTTAGTCAGATGTATTTGTATTAAAATATTTTTTTACTGCAATAAAAACTCCATTATTTTATTGTTAACATTGGCCTGGGGATTTTTCCTATGAAAACCAGCACAAATAAATTAATTGTAGATTTAACGACTAAGATTAGCAAAAAGAAATATTTTTTTGTTTCCATAGGCAAAATAAAACAGGTGAAGATTTCTTTTTGTTGATATTTCTAAGCATATGATTTACACTAGCTTACCCGCCCGTTATTTCGTTACCGGTTATATTGAATACCAAATTATAAAAGGATTTGGAATTGGGTCCTAATTTCTGAAATTCTAAAAACTCAAAAAAATATAACTGCATTTGTGTAAAAACTGAATTTTTGCATTTTTACACAAGTGCAAGTAATTTTGACCATTTTCAACGGATTTTTTTTTTAAATCCTATTATATTCTTGGTAATAGATCTAATTTGAATTGTAAATAGTAAAATGATTTTTATTTTTTTTTTCTTTGAGAAATTGTAATAGAATTAACTTTTTTCCCCCGACTTGCGGTAAAATTATAGCAAAATTGCACTATACAATCTATGACAGTGGATTTCACTACAAAAGACAGTTAAAATAACTACACTTGTTGTTTAGGCGTCTCCTACATTTTACGGCTGTTTTCACTTATGATTAACACCTAAGGAAACGATAAAAACAACTTCAAATTACAGTTGTTTTTACTGCAACTTAAATTGTATGAATTTTTTTTATTAACAAAAAAAAATCTTCTAAAACATTCAATATGGTAAAATTGTTTAAAAACAAAAAAATATTTTTATTACATTTTATAAATTGTAATTAAATAATATATTTTCTGTATATTTTCTGCTGCACCCCACACTTCCAACTCGGTCAACAAATCCGTTTTTCTAAATATTTCTAGAAAAATACAATTTTTTATAGACTAAAAACAACTACATAAAAAAACTGTTACTACAATGTAGTAATTTTTTGTATTTATTTTTTAAAACAAATACCAAAATTTTTTGTATTTATTTTTTAAAACAAATACCAAAAATCTTGTTTGAAGTTTTTCATACAAAAACAACTGAAATTGTAGTTCAAAACAACTACTGCTACTACTACACAAACAACCGTCATATAGTAACTGCAATAATTTTCTAAGTATAATTCGAATCACAAATGCTGTATGTAGAATTGATAAAGCATTTAATTACCTCTAATTTAAGATAAAACAAGTAAGAAAGTTATAGTCGGTCAAGACCGACCATATGATACCCTACACCAGAGTTTTCCGGGAAATGGGTCCCAAGTTCAAACATGGACCGAATGGATCTGGCTTTTGTTAGATCATTATTTAGTTTAGAAAATACACACAGATCAAATTTTAGTGGAATTGGTTTATTTTTTTGTCAATAGACCTATTTAACTGAATATCGGTCGAAATTTTTATATGGGAGACTAAGTCCAAAAATGGCCCATTATATTCCGATTTGATTAGATTACTAAAGTACACTTTTAACACCTAAAAATAAAATTGTTATCAAATATTTCCGTTCTAATGAATTTTGAGGGAATTATGTGAATATCGGGAGCGTGGTAAAGACCGACCATATGATACCCTACACCAGAGTTTTCCGGGAAATGGGTCCCAAGTTCAAACATGGACCGAATGGATCTGGCTTTTGTTAGATCTTTATTTAGTTTAGAAAACACACACAGATCAAATTTTAGTGGAATTGGTTTATTTTTTTGTCAATAGACCTATTTAACTGAATATCGGTCGAAATTTTTATATGGGAGACTAAGTCCAAAAATGGCCCAATTATATTCCGATTTGATTAGATTACTAAAGTACACTTTTAACACCTAAAAATAAAATTGTTATCAAATATTTCCGTTCTAATGAATTTTGAGGGAATTATGTTAATATCAGGAGCGTGGTAAAGACCGACCATATGATACCCTACACCAGAGTTTTCCGGGAAATGGGTCCCAAGTTCAAACATGGACCGAATGGATCTGGCTTTTATTAGATCGTTATTTAGTTTAGAAAACACACACAGATCAAATTTTAGTGGAATTGGTTACATTTGGTCTTAACATCTACCGATTTTCTCCAATTTCAATAGGCTTCGTCCTTGGGCAAAAAGATGCTTAAGTTTCAAATTTAACTAAATTGATTGAAAATTGCGACCTGTATCGTGCTTAAACCGATAGATGAACAGACGGACATCGCTAAATCGACTTAAAAAGTAATTCTGAATCGATATACTTGAAGGTAGGTCTAGGACCAATATTTCGAGTAGTTACAAACATCAGCACAAACTCATTATACCCTGTACCACAGAGTGGTGTAGGGTATAAATATTAAAATCCACTGATTTGGTTTAAAGATTTTTTTATTTAAGTAAAATCACTCTTTCAAAAATTTGAAAATTTAAAAAATTACAAATGTCTCGATAGCTGTTCTACTTTTTGAACCTTTGGACTACATTTTCGGATTAAGAGCAAGATCTTACATTAAAAAAAAAAAAAAAAAACATTGAAAATGTCGTAAATTTTTTTTGAATTTGTAATCTATTGTAATGTTTGTAAACCCCTTAAAAACATTACAACATTTTGCCATATCAGAGTAGATGTTTAAAATGGTTTTATTGCAAATCGATTTATTTTACGAATTGCACTGTGCAACAAATTTATGGTCTTCGAGTGTATCTTGAACGGGACCAAAAAAAAAAAATTAAATTATACCAATAGAAGACCAAAACCCGCGCAGGTTTTTGAAAACTTAGCTCGAGTTCTTTTTTTATGGCCCACTGAAGTTTTTCAATTTTTTTTCAAAGGCGTTTTTATTATTCTTAGGTAAATACTGTTTAGACATGTCTACAGTGAAATTTGATGGCGATTCTTTTCTTTGAATATATTAACCCTCTATCTCCGGTTTGTAGGCGTCATTGTGGGCCTTTTTTCAAATATCCTCATAGAACACCAACAAAACGTGCGTTTAAAGAGTTAACATGTTCTACGAAAATTGTCTGCATCAAATTTCACTTAAGGTTGCAGAAGGTCAAAAGTTCGTGCGAAAAGTGCAAAATGCTTAAAAAAGTAAAATTGTAAATTATTACAAACTATTAAATGGTTTTTCATCAAAGTCGTGTGAAATAAGTCGAAAAAATTTTATAAATATGCTTCTGACCTTAATTACGATAATAGATGTCTTCAGTCAAATTTGTTGGCGATTCTTTTCTTAAAACATATTAACCCTCTATCTCCCATTTGTAGAGGTCATTTTGACCCTTTTTTCAAATATCCTCTTAGAACACGACTAACATTCGAAGACCCCAAATTTGTTGCACAGTGTTATTTAACTGTCATAGTTTTCGAGTGTTAAACTGTTTGACCATAAAACTTATCACTTTTAAAAACTAGAAGGCCTGTCAATTTCTAGTTTCCGTTAAATTAATTTATTTGTTTATACGTTTTATACTGCTACTGACCACGAGTTTATTAAAAATATTATGGGGATTGAAAATATTAGCTAATAGCATTAACTGTTTAGTTTATTTTTTGACTTCAATGATAACGAAAATATCGAAACAATCACATAGACTGTCATTTAGTGTGGGATATGTAATGATTCTAGGTAGAATTGGGCCATGTTTTGATTAGAGACTACTTTTTCTATGATTTGCCAGAGATAAAATCGGGTCTGCCAAAATTGTTTGCTGAAACGTAAAGAATTTTAGCTATCTGAACAGTTTGTATCTGCTGATCGAACAGAGATTGTCAAGTTAAAAATGTCAGCAAACTAAAAAAGTTAAAGCCGACTTGACCGAATTCATGTTACTTGTAAAAATTGGAAAATTAACTAAATTACAAAAAAAAAAAAAATCTGCAGACTTGTGTTCGAACCTAATGGGTCCAACCCCCTAAGTCCCAAACCCAATTGGATCCCTTAAGGATCGTTATAGATTTTGAGCCAAAATGTTTGTCTGTTATGCTCTACCTTACTTAGTCTTTAAGATATGTAGTGGAATTTTGGGAGATTAGGTAACGCCAGGGTGGCGGTGTCAGAACGGCACTGCGAATAAATCAATTGGTCCATAGCGATACTACAAAACTTTTTCCGCTTATCGACGTAAACTTAAAACATTGACCTTTAGTGCGAATTGCTTAAACTTTTTAGGTTTATACTCATAATTAGGGTGACCATTTTTTTCTGAGCCTAAATCAGTACGCCCAAGTTTTTATGTTTTTTTTTCTAGAAATAAATCTTTAAAAATTTTTTCTATGACAAAACACTGATGTTTTTTCAACACTCAAAAAATGTCGGTTAAGCTTACTTGACCCCAAGTACTTTGTGTAAAAACAACTGCAAAAAACAACTGTTAAAAAACAACTGTCGTGATTTTGCAGAAAATTTAGTTGACTTTAAACGACTTCATTTGAATGTTTTGATTGTTTCAGTTTTCCGTAAGTTTTGACAACTTTTCCTGCAAGAAAACTTCACAGCTAATAAGCACGTATTTTTTTAAAGTCCCTGATGTTCTGAGCGCTTTTTCGAATAAGCTCTGATGACATTACCTTATCTAAGATCTCAGAATCATTTGAATTCATGCAATTTACATCATCTTTCTAAAAATATAAAAAATCCATCGCTCAAAGATTCTGTGCATATTTTCATTTAAATTTAGGAAGTTCAAAAGAACCTCATGCTCAGATTCATTTTTTCGTTAAGGAACCTCTTAATTCACGAACTCTAATCTCCTTAAAATAAATTCATTATAAATTATCTCATTTTCAGACTTAAGTTATAAAAAACAACTCTGACGACTTATATTTTCGAATAAAATTATTTTTTATATTGAAATGTTCAAAAATCAGTACAATTAGTACATATTTTAAAAAATCAGTACAAATCAGTACAACGTTTTTTGATCGGTACACGTGATCAAAAATCAGTACATATACTGATCAAATCAGTACGAATGGGCAGCCTACTCATGCTTTCCTCCAAAGTCTCGAACTGTGAACTCCTTATAATTGAAAAAATTTACAATTTTTTTGAAGCGATTAAAAATTACAAGGAGGTTTCGTGATTTTACTAGATTTTTTGATAACTCCTATTTTACGAGAATTTCTAGTAAAAATTAAGAACTTTTTTGTAATTTTACAAGATTTTTTACCAATAAAATTGTAAATTTTAAACTTTTTTGGCGAAATAAAACTTACAAGAAATTCTCGTAAATTTACTAGATTTTTTTTTTATAAAATCTTGGAAATTTGTAAAATTACAAGAAAAACTGTAAAATTACAAAAAAAAAAATGTAAAATACGATCGAAAATTATTTGTTAAAAAACAAGGAAAACTGTCAAATATTGGTAAAATGGGATTACGAGACTTTTTCTAGTAACTTGGCAAGGTTTTTTTTTTTAATGTATTGTCGTGAGTGAAAGTAAGAATTTAGTCCTTTCTTAATCATAGCATGGCCACAAAATTTGGGTTATACACTCTAATCAAAATTTGTTGAAATTTACCCAATTTATAGTAGGAAACTGGACTCCTACTATAAATTGGGTAATTTTACTCTGAATGTGTAAATTGAATAAATTGACCACATGTGGTCAATTTAAATAAAAAAGAGGTGAATAAAATATAACACAAAAAAAAAAACATGCGGCGCCAGCCAGCATCGAACTCGCCACCTTCTGATTTGAAAGTAAAGTTCTTAACCACTACGCTACACTCAAAATAATAACTCTGTTAAATACTCTGTAAAATGACTGCAATCTCAATTCGACAGATATTTGACAAAGTTATCTGTCGAAATACAGATTTTAAGAAAAATCTTTGTATTTTCTTGTGACCGAAAAACAAAATTTTGTAAAATTGGAGTTACTCATTAAAACTTGTAATTTTCACAAAAATAAAAAAAGCTGGAAATTGAACAATATTTTAATTTTAATTAATTCAATTTTAATTAATGTTTTTGAATCAGAAAAGTTTTACTCATAAAATGGATTTAACTAAAACTTAGTAAATTTACAGAGTTTTTTTTGTAAAATTTTGAAGTCATTAAAGGCATTTAACTAAAACTCTGTTAATTTACGGAGTTTTTTTGGTAAAATTATTTTCGGTTTTATCAATATTTTACAGATAATTCTGTAAATTTACAGTTTTTTTTTGATCGAAATCATTTTACAGAGTTTTCTTCGTAAAATAACAAAAAATCTTGCTGGTTGGAAATCTATGGTATTTTCTGCTGGCTCAGCAGAGTATCTCTGTAATTTAACAGAGTGATTATTTTGAGTGTACGGAAGCTTATACTTTTATCTGGCGTTTTAGTTATTTAACATGTGTGGATGTAACATACATCCACATTCGACAATTTTATTTACGCATTTGTGTGTAAAATATTTGAATTAACGGATAACCTTTTTAATTTGCTGTGTTTAATTAGTTTGATTTTATTATACGCATTTAGTGTTTATATTAACACATAATGCGTACTATTCAACAAAAATTTACCCAATTTATAATAGTAAGTTTACATGGGTTTTTTAGAGTGTACAACATGTTTCAAGTTCCCTGCATTTTCAATTTGACTTGGCGACAGTAAGGGAATTTCGTTTCAGTTGCTGAAGTGGCAGTGAAAGCATTGTTTTATTAAGCATTATGTATTATTTAAGCACAGTTGTTTTAAATTCTTGTAACACTTTTGAACAGTTGTATACCCTTTATCCTCAGTATGTGGGTATACTCACTTTGTCATTCCGTTTGTAACACATAAAAATATCGGTCGGGGACCCCATAAACTGTATATATTATTGATATATGATCGATTCTTAGTCATTCTATGAATAACCGTCCGTCCGTCTGTATGAAACACGAGTCAGTCCAAAATAAAAGAGCTAGACTCCTGTGGGACGAATATGTCTCCTGGTCATAGGCCGGTTAAGTTCGCAAATGGGCAAAATCGGATCAGGGGCAAAAAAACTTCCCCCTTAAAGAACTAAACCAACCTATAAAAAAACGCAATTTTTTTACATTTTTTTTTGCATTTTTGTTAAACACATGAAACCTTTTTATGTCAGAAAAAGTTCAAAGTCCTGTACTTAGAACCAGAAGGCTAGAAAATTTCGTTTTTTTTTTCGGCTCGCCTCTTTTATGAGCGTGGATTTAAAAAAAAAACTCATTAAAATAATTAGAAAATGGTATTATTAATGAGTAGGGATGAGATTTTCATGCACTAAAAAATCGAAAATATGCGCTAAAAAATTCAAAATATTCTCTAAAAAACCTAAAAAATATGCACTAAAAAATAAAATGTGTGCAATAAAAATCATGTTTTCATAGGAAAAACTACTTAAAAAGTAAAAATTAACGCTGTGTTTAAATAGTACCGTTTAAAACTTTATGTAAGAAACATTTTTTAGAAATTAAGAATATCTCTAAAAAAAAAAATTTAAAAAAAAAACAAATATTTTTTTTTTTTTTCAAAATAAATTTTTAAAATAGTTTTTGAAACAGATACATTTCAATATGGGTTTTTGCTAATTTATGCCAAAATATGCACTTAAAAGTTAGAAATTTGCACAAAATATGCATTTAAAATCAAAATATGCAAAAATATTCACTTTCACCAAAATTTGCAAAAACAAATCGATGCCATTGTAACGAAATTTTCGTGATTCGAAAAGATAATTGGTCCATATTGTTTTTAGACTATCGGCAAAAAACATGCATTTGCATGGAAATCTCATCCCTATTAATGAACAAAAACCTTAATAAATAAATTAGTTAACATTTATCGCGATGGGGAACGTATCCGCCATGGTGTTTCAAAAAAAGTGCAATTTTAAAATCAATTAAATGTGTAGAATTATAAATTTCAATTGAAATTTTATTTTATTGTGATTTTATATGTATCAATGAAAAATCGTATGATTAAAATTGGGGGTTTCTTAAACAGTTCTATTTTTTTTTTGTTAACCCTATCTAATTTCAATTAATTATAATTGAATTTAGATAATATATTTCTATAATTTATTGAATAAAAATGTATATGATTTATTTGTTCACTGAACATAAATATGGGGCATGCCATGTCAAATCGGATACTTTGAATAATTTTTTTTTTTAGATTTGCCCAATTTGTTGACAGTTTTTAGTACCCTTTGAAAACTCCTTCGTGGTAAATTTTCCGATTTTTTTTAAGACCCATTCAAAAGATATCGAATTTTTAAAAATTGGTAGTTTGTTTCTCTACTAAAACTTTTTTTACTCATAACTTCTTCAATAATGGTCCAAATTTAATTTTTTTTTTTCAAAATTTTTGTTTTTTACACTCAAAATAATCACTCTGTTAAATTACAGAGATACTCTGCTGAGCCAGCAGAAAATACCATAGATTTCCAACCAGCAAGATTTTTTGTTATTTTACGAAGAAAACTCTGTAAAATGATTTCGATAATTAAAACTGTAAATTTACAGAATTATCTGTAAAATATTGATAAAACAAAAAAGAATTTTACCAAAAAAACTCTGTAAATTTACAAAGTTTTAGTTAAATGCATTTTATGAGTTCAAAATTTTACAAAAAAAACTTTGTAAATTTACAAAGTTTTAGTTAAATCCATTTTATGAGTAAAACTTCTCTGCATCAAAAACATTAATTAAAATTAAAAAGAAAAAATATTTAAAATTAAAATTTTAATGCTTCCAAATTGTAAATTTACTTTTTAATTTTTGTGAATATTACGAGTTTATAACGAGTAACTCCAATTTTACACGTCATCTTCGTAAAATTTACCAGTTTTTATTGTAATTTAAGACACTTTTTAAAGAGCGGTTTATCGGTCATATTTGGAAGTTTTTTGAAGTGATTTTTATTTAAAAACTGTATTACAGAGCAATAAGTAAAATTACAAATGAAATTTAGTATTTTGGTTACGAGAATAAAACAAAGTATTTTTCTAAAATCCGTATTTTAACAAAAAAAAACTCTGCTTATTATCTATAAAATAGAGATTACAAAGTAAAAAGTAAAATTACAGATAAAATTTTGTTTTTCGGTCCAAGAAAACAAAGTATTTTCTTAAAATCTGTATTTCGACAGATAACTTTGTAAAATATCTTTCGAATTGAGATTACAGTCATTTTACAGAGTATTTAACAGAGTAATTATTTGAGTGTACGTACTTAAAAAAAAATCCAAAAAAATTCTTAAAAGTGCTCTATTTTTTTGAAATTTTTTTGTGTAAAACTTACACCAACCCTCTATCTTTAATTATTAAGGCGGTCCCCATACAATTTTTTTTTTTTGTAAATTTGTTTTATTTAATCAGCTTCTACCGGTCCAATGGTGCGTCCGAGTGGGGTCATTAGTTAGACTGACCCCATTTATTTTTACCCTCCAACATTTTTGTAAAACATACCTACTTTCTATCTCCACTCCCTAAGTTGGCTTCCATTCAAAATTACATTTTTATAAAATTTGTTCCAACTTTAATTTGTATGGGAGCCTACTTAGGGAGTGGAGATAGGGCGTAAGTATGTTTTAAAAAAATGTTGGAGGATAAAAATAAATGGTGGTCGATCTCATCAATGACCACTCTCGGAAGCACCATTTGATCGATAAAAGCTGATTAAATAAAACAAATTTACAAAAAATAAAATTGTATGGGGACCGTCTTAATAGTTAAATATACAGGGTAGGTGTGTTCAGAGAAAATGTTTGGATTAAAAATATATTGTGGGTCGATCATACATTTTATTGCTCTAAGGGCACTCTTAGGGCAGTTAGAGCGGTTGGATCAAATTTAAAAAAAAAGGTAATTTTGTGTGGGAGCCCCCTTAGAAATTGGTGATAGGGTATTAGTTTGTTCCGAAGAAATATTTAGACGTAAAAATTAATGGGGTCGGTTTTGGAAATGACCCCTCTATGACGCACCATTAGAGCAGTAGCAATGATTTTAAGATTGAAAAATTACAATACATTTTTTTCAAAAATTTAAAAAAATAGTAATAATCGTTATCCCACGATCCTACTGGGCAAAAAATTTGTAGAATCGATAGGAGTTTTACACAAAAAAATTAAAAAAAAAATCAAAAAGTACATGCATTTTCAAAAATGAAATTTAAATTTGAAAACTTAAAAATCGCATACTGAAGCACTTCTAAGATTTTTTTTGGATTTTTTTTAAACAGTTCGTAAAAAAAAAAAAAATTGCAATTTGGACCATTATTGAAGAAGTTATGAGTAAAAGAAGTTTGAGTAAAGGAACAAACTACCAATTTTTAAAAATTTGATATCTTTTGAACGGGTCATCAAAAAAATCTGAAAATTTACCACGAAGGAGCTTTCGAAGGGTACTAAAAACTGTCAACAATTTGGGAAAATCTAAAAAAAAAATTATTCAAAGTGTGCGATTTGACATGGAATGTCCCATATATATGTACCTACACTCAAAAAAAACCTTGTCAAATTACTAGAAAAAGTCTCGTAATCGCATTTTACCAATATTTGTAATATGAGGCATTCCACACCAAGTGTCCACCGAAAAATTAGAAAATTGCGTTTTTGGTTTTTCAATTTTTCAAAAACTGGGCTTAGGAGGCGTGGTCAAATATTGGAAAAATGGTCAAATTTGTGGCGAGTTGCCTTGATTAAATATTTATCACCAGGGAAACCAAAAATATGCTCTAAAAAACACGTTTTATGCGCTTAAAATATTACCTTAAAAACGGAAAATATGCTCTAAAAACAATAAAAATATGCTCTTAAAAAAATTATGTCCCGTTTTTTGCGGTGTTTTTTACAATTTGTTAGAGAATTGACCCTCCAAATACCGTTAAAATTTAATATTTTCTACCAAGTTGCTGAATCTAAAGAAACCATACTTTCATATACCGATATGAAGCAAGAACAGGCCAAAAGGGAATCAATCGTCACAATTCTGTAATAGTTGAAAAAACATCCTGTTGGAAAAAAAAATTTAAAAATAAATGGTGTCATAAAAAAAATTAGAAGAGAGTGCTCTAAAAATTGAAAAAAAAAAAAAATGCTGTAAAAATGTAAAAAAATGCTCTAAAAAGTGGAAAAATGCTCTAAAAATTGAAAATATGCTCTAAAAATATGCTCTTATGCTAAAATATGCTCTTATTCCCAAAATATGCAAAAATATGCTCTTAAGCCTAAAATATGCAAAAATATGCTCTAACAAATCGATGCCAGATTTCTTAAAAACTTCTAAAACGGATAAATACCTTACCCATTTATCAATAAAATGCACAGGAAAAAACATGATACTGCATATTTTTGGTTTCCCTGTTCATCTTTTTTTTCGAGAAAATCGTATTTGAACTTTAAATTTCATAACAATTTAGTAATTTGCTTGTATTTTCTTGTGTCAACAGAGCGTATGACGAATATTTATGCAATTAATATTACTCATTCGCAACTTTAAAACAAAGAAATACAAGCAAATAACAAAATTGTTATGAAATTTAAAGTTCAAATACGATTTTCTCGAAAAAAAAGATGAACGTGTTTCTGATTTTTTTTTGTGTGGATGGACAAACATCTAAACTTTTAAAAAAATAAATAAAAAAGAAAAAAAAGTGGCCGGATTTTTGATAAATTGACTTTTTTAAAAAATGGAAAATTTCAGAACGGGTTCTGAAAATTTTTCAAAAAAAAAAATTTAATCGATAGCCCATACAAAACTATATAAGAACGTAAATTTTTGACATTGTGGTGCATTCCGTTTTAATGTGATAAATATTTAATCAAGGCAACTCGCCACAAATTTTACCATTTTTTCAATATTTGACCACGCCTCCTAAGCCCAGTTTTCGAAAATTTTAAAAACCAAAAACGCAATTTTCTTAGTTACATATAGGGCTATCCAAACAACCTATTCAGAAATTTACGGGACACATGTTTTTCTGTAGCGGGACATTTGGTGTGGAATGCCTCATATATATAAAATAGACGATTTTAAGGTTGGGGTGTCTCGGCTTATCGGCCATATAAGTGTTTAAAAATGTTGTTGTCCCCTATGAAACAATGTGGATCTTTGGGAAAATTTTGATAACTCCCAAACTAACCGGAATATCGTCTAAAGAAAAAAATCGTGTCGACTTAATTTTAATAGAGGTTATTTCGTATTCAAATGGATATCGTAGGTCTATGTCTTCATATAAACACCCCCCAAAATTTAGACATTTTCATGAAAAAAATATTTAACGAAGCCGAATTTTTACAAGGTTTTTTTACTAGTTTTTTTATATAAAATTGGTACTTTCTATGGCCCGTACTTTTAAAATTCCAAATTTCAGCATCTATCTTGGTACTATTTATTAGTACTTTTTTTTTAATTCAGCATACTGGTGCATTTTAGTGTTTTCCCATCACGCTATGCCGAATTTCGTACATTTTAGTATTTTCTTCTCGCATAACGAGCCACCCTATTGTAAGCAATGTATGATTCAGCTTTTTACTAACGGTAAATTTATTCTATTATTTAGATAACTTAGGTGAGTTTTATATCTTCAAACTTAAATTTAATTAAATATTTCAATGGCAATGCATTTTAAGTACCTGCCAAACTTTCAGGGCTATTTTTAAACTATATAGTTTTCCAATATCAGTTTTAAGTTGAATATTTGTACATAAATGCGCACGTAAAATATAAAAAAATATGTACATAAAAATATCGATATCAGTAGATAAAAATATATAAATATTTATATATTTTTTTGGCAATTTGTCATTATTGTTATAAATATTAACTCTTAATTTACTAAAAGTCTATTAAAAAAAGGCGGGAAATGTATTTTTTCTATTATAGTATTATTCTAGTTCGAGGCTCAAAAAATTTTATTAACGATATTCTCATAATAGCTTACACTACTCTATAAAAATAAACTTTTTTTTCACAAACTTTTAGAACACATTTTCTAAAGTGTTTTAGAAGTTTGTGTAGATCGTGAAATTTCTGCAGATCGTGTGTTATTATAAGAAGCAAGTCTCTGACCAGAAAGTGCCAGGGAATGCCAGATGAAGTATTCGATAGATTCCAACTCCTTCTTATTCATGCAACTCCGGCAAAAGTAATTTTACGGCAAATTTAACCGCTCTCTCCTCTTGGAAGCGATATCAGCTCACTTGTGCGCTTCTGATTAAGAAAAGGCCAAATTTCTGTTTAGTCTCCGTCGCGGAACAAAGACGTAGATTCTGCTGGCAAGTTTTTAGAGGCATACCAACACATTCCAATTCTGTTGGAACCTGTAAGGCAGTTCCAAGTCTTGCACACTCAGAAAAAAAACTAACTAAAAAATGGGAAAATTAACTAAATCCAAGGAAAATTGATAATGATTTAGCTCCATTGCCATGTGTTCCTACTTTTTAGTCCATATTTTTCCTAAAAATAAGGACAAATTTGAACTAGAAAGTGGGAAAAAATTTCCCATTTTTTAGTTAAAAAAACATTTCTGATGAGAACATTTTTCCTAAAAATTAGTTAATTTTATATTTTTTTATTGGATTATTTATAGAATAGTATGTGAATACACACAGAATTCTCATTATGTACATTTTGTATTTCAAATATAAAAAAACGTTTTGTTTCTTATAGTCAAGTAATAAATTTCATTAGTTTTTAAAGTTAAATTACAACAAAGACTTTGTCTTTAACGTTTGTTCCCAGACTATGGGAAAACACGCCAAAGCCAAGACCTTTGTTGTGATTAAAATATTATTTTTTCCCTCATACATAAATGTGTAGAAAAAAATGTAAACATTAAATTTATTACTTGTTATACAAGATAGAGATGCGCACCAATCACGTGATTACCGTGAATCACGTGAATCACGCGTGAATCACGTGATTCGTGAGTAATTTTACTTTCTACTCACGTGAGCGTGCGTGATCGTGAGTAACAAAAAAAAGTTCGTGCGTGATCGTGCGTGAGTAAAATTGCTGCGTGATTTTTTTGTGATTTTAATTTTTTCACCGTTTTTTTGCGGTTACGTTTTTTTTTTTGTTTTTAAGTTCTTTCAAATAAATTAATAAATTTAATAAGTTTTTTGAGCAATTTTAAAAAAATTTTGCTCCACTGTTTGAATTGACTTAAAATTTGCCATAGCATATTTCATATTTGGATTTTCAAAATTCAGTATAGTTTTCGAATTATCGTGGGTCGAAGTTCGACTGATTTAGAAAAAGTGAGAAAAATACAACCTGTATAAGGGATATAATCTTATCCCTGTTAAATTTTTAAAACATTTCAAAAAAAAAAAAAAAATTCTAATGGAAAATTATGCGAACCTAGTACTCAAACCAGAATAGCTTTTGATACCCCTCTGAATTTTGGATATGTTATACAAAACATTTTGACTATCACCGAATTTAAAAAAAATCGAAGATCCCAGCAAAACTTTGGTAATGGGTAGTGATTATATAACACATTACCAGGTAATGTATTTATCTTATTTGTAGCATTATTTTAGGATGTCTTACCAAACATTTGTTCCACAACGTATTATTTTAAAGTGAAAAATAATGCATTACTAATAATTTGCTACGTAATGCATGATTATTGGAAAAAACGTATTTCATATTTATTATTTCTAAACATTAAATCATGGATGACTTATATTTGGTTACATTGTGTATTATTTGAAAGTTTGAAATAATGCATTATTTATAATTGGATGCATAATGCATTACAATAACATAAAAAATAATTATTTCATAAAAAATGCATAAGTTTAAACTAGAGATGGGCTCACGACAGGAAATTTTTAACGACACACACTCACGAGCATATTTTATCTACTTACACTCACTTACAATCACGTGAATAAATTTAATACAAAATTACTTTTTCACTACTCGTAACACCTTATATATTATCTTCTGGTATGCTATATTATTTCCTTTCTCGTAACCTATAAAATATCATATATTTTACACCTAACTCGTATTCTTCGTTATAAATTTATGACTTATTTTATACCTTACTGGTATTCTTTGTGATAATGTGGATGCATTACTTTGAGTCTCATCGCCTGTTAAAATCATCAATGCTGCAATGTATAAAATAAGAGATCCTGTACATTATTTTATACCTTATTTGGTAATCTAAGTTTTGCTGGGATGTGTTGTTTTAAATATTCGCAAAGAAAAAAGTTTTTGCTTTTTGATACTTTTCTTTAATAAATCCTTTTGCCTTTTAAAATTATTTCCAAAAAGCACAAGACTTAAGCTCTCATATGAGCCAAGAATTGTGAAAATCGGATAATTCCCAGCAAAACTTTGGTAATGGGTAGGGATTATATAACACATTACCAGGTAATGCATATAACTTATTTGTAGCATTATTTTATGATGTCTTACCAAAAATTTGTTCCACAACGTATTATTTTCAAGTGAAAAATAATGCATTACTAATAATTTGCTACGTAATGCATGATTATTGGAAAAAATGTATTTCATATTTGTTATTTCTAAACATTAAATCATGGATGACTTATATTTGGTTACATTATGTATTATTTGAAAGTTTGAAATAATGTATTATTTATAATTGGATGCATAATGCATTACAATAATATAAAAAATAATTATTTTATAAAAAAAATGCATAAGTTTAAACTAGAGATGGGCTCACGACAGGAAATTTCTAACGATACACACTCACGAGCATATTTTATCTACTTACACTCACTTACAATCACGTGAGTAAATTTAATACAAAATTACTTTTTCGCTACTCGTAACACCTTATATATTATCTTCTGGTATGCTATATTATTTCATTTCTCGTAACCTATAAAATATCATATATTTTACACCTTACTCGTATTCTTCGTTATAAATTTATGACTTATTTTATACCTTACTGGTATTCTTTGTGATAATGTGGATGCATTACTTTGAGTCTCATCGCCTGTTAAAATCATCAATGCTGCAATGTATAAAATAAGAGATCCTATACCTTATTTTATACCTTATTTGGTAATCTAAGTTTTGCTGGGTTGGTTAAAAAGTTAGAACATGTTTTATGTGATGATATGTTTTTCTAATTTTGCAAAAAAAAAGTCGAGGTTTGACCTGCCATAATACGATCAGTAAACCGAATTTAAAAAACGATAGAAAGTTCCATTATCATAGGTATGTTGGCTATCTATGTGCCAATTTTCAATTAAATCTGAAGAAACCATTCCCAAAAACGACTAAAATTGGCTCTAAATATTTTGGAATTGCCCTTTTATAATTACAAAAACATTTTGTAAATTTAAATAAATGTTAAAAACATAAAAAGCATGGCATAAATTTTTTTTTATTTCATTTTAATTCGTGAGTATTTCGTGAACGTGATTACATCGTGAGCGTGATTAAAATTGTTTTCTACTCACGTGAGCGTGCGTGAGCGTGAGTACAAAAAAAAAGTTCGTGCGTGATCGTGCGTGATTAAAATTTTTTTTTCGTGAGCGTGCGTGATCGTGATTGAAAAGTCACTCACGATCCCATCTCTAATACAAGACCAAACTCTCTTTTTCATATACTACAAATAATAAACAAAATGTGAACTACAAGCAAGCATGAAAAAAAAAAATCAACTAAACAATTTCATGTTATGAAAAATTTACTAAACTTGTGGAAAAAACTTCCTCAAATTAAAGAAGATGAATATGATGAACTAATTGGTAGGAAATTACGTCCTAAAACTGAATTTTTTGAACTAAATTTTTCTTTTAGAAATATGTCTTAAAAATCAAGATTATTTTTCAATTATTTAGGGAAAATTTATTTGACGGTAAGAATTTCTTCCATGCATTTGGGAATTTCATTTTAGGAAAATTATGGCCTATTTAACAGTCCATGAACTAATTTTTTTTCCTAAAAGTTGGGAAAATTTCCCAAATTTTAGTTAAATTTAACTAAATTGTGGGAAAATTTATAAACTATTTTGAAGAAAAATTTTCGAAAGTTTAAGTTAATGGATTTTTTTGAGTGCAAGCTCGTCAACCGACTAACATTCCTAGAATGTCTTAATTTCGATTTTTCTTATTTATAAAACTTACAGTTCTTTTGGTTTGGACAGCATCTTACTTTTCACAGACAGACGGATCCAATTTTGCTCAGTTCGCTCATTTTTGTGAAAAAATTAGAAAAAAATTATAAAAAGTAACAAAAAAAAAAAATTCCAATGAATGACTTTCATAGTATTTATGAACAAATTCATAAAATTTATTAACACAATGCAAAAATGATTATTGCAAAAAACTATATAAATAATTATAAAGAAATTCTTTTGAGGAAAAAAAATTTTGCGAAAAAAAAAACAAATTTTTGTAAAAAAAACATCCGCGATTTTTTTTTTCTTTATTTGTAAAAAAATATGTTCGTACTTTTTTAAATACCATTCGATGTTCAATTCTGTTCACATATGTCCACCAGCAGCCGAATTAAAGCATTTTGTATTTTTAGGTTATGTTAAATGTACCAACATTTTCAAGGTGTCCTCACATTTTCGTTCATCACTTTTGAAACACTGAACCGATATCGCTCAAATGCAGTATCAAACTTCTCAGGGCAACAACAAATAAACAAATAAACATGTTATGTTTAGTGTTTATAAAAACCGGCATTTTGGAAAACCGGTTTCTCGGTTAACCGAAAATCAGCTTTTTCGGTTAACCGGTTTTTTCGGTTAAACCGGAATGAAAAAACCGGTTAACCGGTTTTTTTTCTTTAACTGACAAACCCAAAAAATACTTTAAAATAGCTAATGGCGTTTTCTTTTCTGAAACAAAATGTTGCACCCTTAAACAGTATCATTTGTAAAATGTAGCCACAAACCTTTTAATATGTTGCCAGTTTTGTGGTTACAAAAAAAGAAAAAATTGAGAAAATTTTCTTTCAACCAAAACATTGGCAATCAGCTGTTTGTATAAGGCAACTTTACTACCCCGATATTAAATGACAATGTGAAAAGTGTGACATTTTGAAACTTTATAAATGCAACATTTTTAGAAAAACACATAATAAATTTTTAAAGTGTTGCCAGTTTTTTAGAAAAGAACAAAAAAAGTGCAATTATTTTTGAAGGGACGGTAAAATGTGTCATTTTTTTCCAGAAAAGAAAACGCCATAAATTTTATTAAATACAAAAGCGAATATATAACTTAAGTTAACATATTTGTTTCTTTCAGCAAAGTTGGCAACTGATAACTTTTCAAAATAGCGGTATTTAAATACGGTGCTTTTATTTTCCCATATTCTCAGGGGCTTTAATTTAACTTTTATTGGTTTTATTTAAAAAATACATCACTTCGTTGTAAATTGCAGTACCGTAATTTATTTCGATGTTCTTTTATTGGCATTCTCTCCATTAACAGGAATTTTACTATCTGGTTAACAGTCACTTATAAAGTTTTCAATGAAAGTGCCCAAAACTTGCTTACAACAATGTGAATTTTTAATATTCACCAGATTCGGAATAAAATCCCTATTTGGGAAACTGTTTCTTGTACACTCTAATCAAAATTTGTTGAAATTTACCCAATTTATAGTAGGAAACTGGACTCCTACTATAAATTGGGTAACTTTACTCTGAATGTGTAAATTGAATAAATTGACCACTAGTGGTCAATTTAAATAAAAAAGAGGTGAATAAATATAACAAAAAAACATTCGGCACCAGCGAGCATCGAACTCGACACCTTCCGATTTGAAAGCACACATCTTAACCACTACGCTACGGAAGCTTATAGTTTTGTCTGGCGTTTTAGTTATTTAACATGTGTGTGTGTATGTTGGTTGACATATTTATTTACACATTTGTGTGTAAAATATTTGAATTAACGGATAATATTTTTAATTTGCTGTGTTTAATTGGTTTGAATTTATTATACGCATTTAGTGTTTATATTAACACATAATGCGTGTTATTCAACAAAAATTTACCCAATTTATAATAGTAAGTTTACATGCGTTTTTTAGAGTGTAGATAAAAAATGTTTTAGACTTTCTTTCTCACGGATTTTCAAGGTCTTTTTAACGAAATTTTGAAAATGTCATAAAAAATAAGTAAAAACACTTAATAATTGCAAAAATAATCCGTTTTGCATGTATTTAAAGAAACCGGTTAACCGACAGAAAAAAACCGGTTTTCGGTGCACCGGAAATTTTCAATTCCGGTTAACCGGTTTGCAAAAAAACCGAAATTTTGGGAAAAAACCGGTTTTTCGGTTAACCGGTTAACCGGTTTATAAACACTAGTTATGTTTCACTCATATCCATGTAATATTTTGGCTGTGATCACTATTTCCACAGACAGACGGACATCGCTAGAATGTCTTAAAATCGATCACTGATCAATAATATATATGGGACATTCCATGTCAAATCGGACACTTTGGAAAAATTTTTTTTTTAGATTTTCCCAATTTGCTTACAGTTTTTAGTACCCTTTGAAAACTGCTTCGTGGTAAATTTTCGGATTTTTTTGATGACCCCTTTCAAAAGATATCGAATTTTTAAAAATTGGTAGTGTGTTACTTTACTCAAACTTCTTTTACTCATGCACTTTAAAAAAAAAAATCCCAAAAAATTCTTAAAAGCGCTTTAGTATGCGATTTTTAAGTTTGAAAATTTAAATCTCATATTTGAAAATGTTTGTACTCTTCGATTTTTTTAAAATTTTTTTGTGTAAAACTTCTATCGATTCTACAAATTTTTTGCCCAGGAGGATAACGATTATAACTATTTTTTAAAATTTTTTGAAAAAATTTTATTGTAATTTACAAATATTAAAATCATTTATATTGATCCTATGGTGCGTCATAGAGGGGTCATTTATAAGACCGACCCCCATTCATTTCTTTGGAACAAACTAATACTCTATCTCCAATTTCTAAGAGGGCTCCCACACAAAACGACATTTTTTAAAATTTGCACCAACCGCTCTAACTGCCCTAATAGTGCCCTTAGAGCAATCAAATGTATGACCGACCTACAATGCTTTTTTTAGTCCAAACATTTTCTCAGAACACCAATGGTGCGTCCGAGAGGGGTCATTAATAAGACTGACCCCCATTTATTTTTACCCTACAACATTTTTTTAAAACATACCTACGCCCTATCTCCCATCCCTATTTATTTTTATTTATTATTCAAGGGGTAATCTAGCCCTAACGGCCGGCACTGCGACCCTTATGGGTCTTTTGTGCCAAGATCCATTAATCTAATTCAAACTCTGTTCAATGTTCCTAATGAACATTATAACAGAGGATGGAGAAGCTAGCCTTATATCCTCAGAATTAAGCAATTCCTTGTCTAAGAATCGTCTTCTGATCCTACATATTGCGATGCATTCACATAATATGTGTTGCGTTGTTTCCACTTCCTCAAGACAAAGTCGACACAAAGACGATGCACAAAGGTTTAAATTATGCAAGTGATAATTTACCTTATAATGCCCGGTGAGAAACCTGTCAGTAACCTAATGTCACTTTCCTTCCCTAAGTAGGCTTCCATTCAAAATTACAATTTTATAAAATTTGCTCCAACTGTTTTTTGTATAGGAATTTAAAATTATATAGGAATTTAAAATTTGCTCCAACTGTTTTTTGTATAGGAGCCTACTTAGGGAGTTGAGATAGGGCGTAGGTTTGTTTTAAAAAAATGTTGTAGGGTAAAAATAAATAGGGGTCGGTCTCACTAATGACCCCTCTCGGACGCACCATTGGACCGGTAGAAGCTGATTAAATAAAACAAATTTACAAAAAATAAACAAAATTGTATGGGGACCGCCTTAACAGTTAAAGATAGAGGCTAGGTGTGTTCAGAGAAAATGTTTGGACTAAAAATATATTGTGGGTCGGTCATGCATTTTGTTGCTCTAAGGGCACTATTAGGGCAGTTAGAGCGGTTTTGGCAAATTTAAAAGATGTCGTTTTGTGTGGGAGCCCCCCTCGAAATTGGAGATAGGGTATAAGTTTGTTCCAAAGAAACGTTTAGACGTAAAAATTAATAGGGGTCGGTGTTATAAATGACCCCTCTGACGCACCATTGGAGCAGTAGAAATGATTTTAAGATTGGAAAATTACAATAAAATAAAACTGGGCAAAAAATTTGTAGAATCGATAGAAGTTTTACACAAAAAAAAAAAAATTCAAAAAAATCGAAGAGTACAAACATTTTCAAAAATGAGATTTATATTTTAAAACTTGAAAATCGCATACTAGAGCGCTTTTAAGAATTTTTTGGGATTTTTTTTAAAAGTACGTAAAAAAACAAAAATTTTGAAAAAAAAATTGAAATTTGAACCATTAGTTAAGAAGTTTGAGGAAAGGATTAAACTACCAATTTTTAAAAATTCGATATCTTTTGAACGGGTCATCAAAAGAATCTGAAAATTTACCAAGAAGGAGTTTTCGAAGGGTACTAAAAACTCTCAACAAATTGGGAAAATATAACAAGAAGTTTTTGAAAGTTTCCGATTTGATATGGAATGCCTCATTTACTTTATGGGGTCCCACATCGATATTTCGATGAATTACAAACGGAATGACAAACTTATATATACCCTCTATCACTAACAATAAGTGAAGGGTATAAAAATTTAGATGAAAAAAAAACAAGTAAGAGTGTTAAATTCGGCAGTGCCGAATCTTGTATACCCTCCAACATGCAAAAAAAAAAAAAAAATGCAGGGGCGTTTTACTTTTTTCTGGGGGGGGGGGGGTCAGGGGGTCGCTTGTAGTAATTGAGGGGGGGGGCAAATTTTCCCTCGAATTTGTGTTTAAAAATTAATTCTTATGCTTTTTGCACTAAAGAAATACAAGATTATCATTATTTTAAAAAAAATGTTTTATTCCACGCCCATAAAAGGGGGCGGGCCGAAAAACGACATTTTCTAATTCTCTGGGTCCAAATGCAGGACTTTGAACTTTTTGTGGCATACAAATGTTGCATTTGTTAAACAAAAACACAAAAAATCATGTAAAAATATGGTATTTTTCAGAGGTTGGTTTAGTTCTTCAAGGGGGAACTTTTTTCCCCCTGGTCCGATTTTGCTCATTTCCGAACTTAACCTGCCTATGAACATAAGACATATTCGTGCCAAATGTCGGGAGTCTAGCTCTTTTATTTTGGACTGCATCGTGTTAACTACAGACGGACAGACGGACGGACGGACAGACGGACGGACGGACGGACGGACGGACGGACGGACAGACGGACGGACGGACGGACGGACATCGCTAGAATGTCTTAGAATCGATCACTGATCATAAATATATATACTTTAAGGGGTCCTATACCGATATTTTGATGCGTTACACACGGAATGACAAAGTGAGTATACCCCCATACTGTAGTTGGAGGGTATAAAAAATTATGAAAAAAATTATGAAAAATTTTGGTAAAAAAATAAATTTTTAGTGAACACTAAAATAAATGAAAAAAAAGTTTTTAATAAACCAATTTAAGAAAAAAATTTGTGTGAAAAAAAAAATTTTATGAAAAAAAATTTTTATGAAAAAAAAATTTGAATGAAAAAAAAGTTTTGGAATTAAAAAATTTGCCAAAAAAAAAATGATAAAAAAAATTATAAAAAAAATGGCTGAAAAAAAATTCATAAAAATAATTATATTATGTTTTATTCACCATGTGGCGAATTTTTTTTTATTCACCAGTTGGTGAAATTTTGTTTATCCAAGTTACAAACCTTTTTAGTTTTATAAAAATAACAGTAATTCTTATTTTAAAAATGCTTTATCATGTAAAAAAAATCAAAAATTTATTTTTAGATTTTCAAACAGTCGATCAATACTTTTCAAGTTGGGGGTAGGCCCAATAATTCGGATAGTTACAAACATTAGTACAAACTCGAAATGCCTCAATATATTTTGATGGATGGTATAAAAACATAAAAACCATAATGAAAAAATTGACGTTAAAGAATATTATTTAAACAAGAAAACTGTGTTGTCAATTTAAATTTATTACCTATTTATGTGTTGTTGCCTTATCGCAGAATTAAAAGCTTAAAGCTGTAAAAAGTCCATACTATTGAACAATGAAAGTGTTTGCCATTTACCCCTAATGCCATCACGTGCAGCTATTTATTGACGTTAGCACGATTTTCACGCACAGAAAAACTTGTGGATAAAAAAAATTTTGAATTAATCATACATGTGTTTAAAATTAAAATGGCGTTTAATTGTTTTTTATACCCTGCACAACTCTATGAGCCATTTCAAAAAAAAAAAATTTTTAGTCACCCTTTTTTCCAGTTTTCTTCTCCTTAATTGAGTTTATTAAAATCGTATTTATTGTTTAAACATTGGTAAAGTATATTTAATCATAACCGATAGTGTTTTGTTGTCTAAGGTGTGGAACATCAAATGAGGGCAAATAAAAAAATTATTAATTGCCAAAATGCAATTAAATATAAATCAAATGCAATAGAAAGTTTACGATAACAATATTGAATATTCGTAAAGAATATTTTATTGTATTTGTTTTAAATTATATTAACAAATTCTAAGAAATATTTCGAATGACATTATTTATTATGCATTGTTTTAATAAAAATGATGGAAACATTTAAAAAAAAAAAAGAAAAAAATTATACAGAAAAGTGCTTTATACACCTAAAGAAAAAGTTTCTTTATATTTATGAAAAGCTACATCAATATAATGAAATGTTGTATCTATTTTCATTCAATGTAACGTGCCATCAATATGATGAAACGGTGTCATTAATACAATGAAGCGTGTCATCAACAACAAAAATTTATTTGAAAAATAAGAAAAAAATTTGTTCAATTTAATTTTGATTTCTTACACCGTCCGACAGCCAATATTAAACAAGGATCGGATGATATACGCCTGAAAGTATAGATCAAATGGAGTAAAACTGCATTTACATTTTTTCATTTCGTGATCCTATTTCCTTTAAAAAGGACTTTAAACTTTTAAAGAACACATTTTGTAAAATATTTGTAAAATATTTTTACTTTTCCTGGAATGAGACTGGTGATGGAAAATGAAAGAGGAGGATCTCCCCTAACTTTTCAATTTTTATTTTGCCATATCAGAATAAAAGGATGTAGGGCCATTCCAAAAAATTTAGCTCAAATTTTAGTCATTTTTGGAAATGGTGTCTCAGATTAATTTGAACCTTGACACATAGATAGCCCTCATAAATATGATATATGAGGAGTTCCGTTTTAGACTTAAATTTTGAGTTAAAAAAGATGTGATTTTTGTTTTGATGGCACATCGATGAAAGTTGGCATAAATATTAGATGCTATTTAAGAATAAGAAATTCGTTCGCGTCAATTAAATCGCGCAAGGGGGTCAAAAGTTATGGCGGTTTTAAGATTTAGCGGGTTTAAAAATCTTAAAAATATTTTAAAGATTTTATTTTCTACACATTTGTTGCATGCGTTATTAAAACATGCCAGGATATATCATTTCTTCTAAAATATATGATATAAATTTAACCCTTTAATGACCAAACGATTTAAAAAAAAATATATCTAAGTACCTAAAATCGCGATTAATTCGCGGTAAAAGAAAAGTTTCACAATTTTTTATAACATATTTAGGCAATACGCGTTGGTATTACTGAAGAAAATCACGGAAAATCGTATCATTGTACCAGTAGTTAAAAAAAAAATCGGTGATGCTTTTTTATAACAAGAAAATTTAATATGGTCCAAAAAATCTATAATCATCAAAATTTTTTAACCCGCCTGTGATTTTATGATGACACATCAAGTGGGCTTTCATTTAAAAAAAATTTCATCCGATTTCGTGTAAAGCCTTGGATGTGCCAGATCAAAACAGGTTTAGATAAAATCATCGCGCTTTCCGCTCAGAATGGCTTAAAGTAAAAAGTCAAAAAGCAAATCAGTTCTACTCGTTAAGGCACGTCTTTTGGTGTATTAAAATGAACATGATGCATTAATTGCTACTAAAAAAAATAGGAAACAGATTTGCAAATTTCGCACAATTTTCAAAAATGCCATAAAATTTTTGCAATTTATTTTTTATAAACCCGCCAGTGATTTTTTTATGTAAACTCACAAAAAACTCGGTTTACGCAAGAGTCCACCAAATTTCGAATGAAACCGCGAATGTGCCTCGCGAAAAACTGGTATTTTAAAAAAATTACGTTTTTTCTTGCGAACTTTGATCTGCTGAAACTCCTTAACTATTCGTGGCACATTAACGGGATTAATTTCAAAATGTTAAGAATTACAACAGCTACCAACTCTAGTTCAACTTTCTTCATTTTATAGAGGGGGCCGAAATCCCTGATCAAAAAACCTCGAAAATTTAAAAACTCTTAATTTTTGGTTTCAAAATTTAACCGTCTTATAACTTCTTACCAAGCGATGAAGCATCTATCAAACCAACATTTAAATAATCTCTTATATGTACTGACTTTGTGTTATGCCGGAAAAGATTGAAATATAAGGAGAACTTAAAAAAAAAAGCGAAATAATGTTAAAACTATGGATTATTTCAAGCCATTTTTATCGATTTTTCAACTTTAACCCTCTGTAACTTTTACGGATAAAGTGGGGTAATCCTTAAACATTGCTCAGTGATGGTTCAAGGTCTTGTTTACACAACTGCATTTACAGTTTTTCCTAATTCCAAAAACTGCCGGTTTTTTATAACATTTATTTCAGTTTCACTGAGTTGAAATTTAAAAAAGATTTCTTGATATGCCAAACTTCAGGAGCCTTATTAAAGTCTTTCAAATGTTACAGTGTTTTCAACAGACAGACGGACGGACGGACAGCGCTAGATCGTTTTAAAATCGATCGAGGATCAAGAATATATATGGGGCATTTCATGCCAAATCGGAAACTTTGATTATTTTTTTTTAGATTTTCTCAATTTGTTGACAGTTTTTAGTACCCTTCGAATACTCCTTCGTGGTAAATTTTCAGATTTTTTTGATAACCCGTTCAAAAGATATCGATTTTTTAAAAATTGTTTTTTTGTTCCTTTACTCAAACTTCTTTTACTCATAACTTTTTCAATAATGGTCCAAAATGCAAATTTTTTTTTCAAAATTTTAGTTTTTTAAAAAAAAAAATCCAAAAAATTCTTAAAAGTGCTCTAGTATGCGGTTTTTAAGTTTTAAAATTTAAATCTCATTTTTGAAAATGTACTTTTTGATTTTTTTTATTTTTTTTTTGTGTAAATCTTCTATCGATTTCACAATTTTTTTTTCCCAGTAGGATCATGGGTTTACGATTATTACTATTTTTTAAAATTTTTTGAAAAAGTTTTATTTTAATTTTTCAAACTTTTTTTTTTTTTTTTCAAATACTTTATTCTTCAGATTATTGAATCTGCCCATTCTTGGCCTAACAATAAGTAAATAAATCTTACAATCTAACTTAAGTACTAGTTACTCCCTAAGAGCTATGTCAGAAATGTGAACATTCACAAGGACTTAAATATTCCGCTAGTTAGAGAGAGCTTATAACCATCAGACTAAAATACGAGGAAAAGCTCGGCAACCACCCAATTTTTTCAAACTCAAAATCATTTCTACTGCTCCAATGGTGCGTCATAGAGGGGTCATTTCCAAGACCGACCCCCATAACATTTCTTCAAAACAAACTAATACCCTATCTACAATTTCTAAGGGGGCTCCCACACAAAATGACATTTTTTTGAATTTGCTCCAACCGCTCTAACTGCGCCAAGAGTGCCCTTAAAGCAATAAAATGTATGACCGACCTACAATATTTTTTTAGTCCAAACATTTTCTCTAAACACACCTACCACCCCCTAACTTTAACTATTAAGGCGGGCCCTATACAGTTATTTTTTTTTATTTTTTATAAATTTGTTTTATTTAATCAGCTTCTACCGGTCCAATGGTGCTTCCGAGAGGGGTCATTAGTGAGACCGACCCCCATTTATTTTTACATTTTTTTTAAAACATACATATGCCCCATCTCTACTCCCTAAGTAAAAAACATTTTATTAATTTTTAGAAAAGAAAATACTTAATGTTTATTTTAATATTTTTCAGGTCCCGTATTCTGACTACTTGATATTTCAATGGTAAGTCACAATAAATTATTTATTTATGTTTATTAAGACACATACGACTAATAAACTGGAAAAATTTACTTTAAAGAGAGGGGTTGAAAATAAAAAACAGCCTTTATATATACAATTTTTAATATTTTTGTTGATTATTTGACGATCATCTTCTTACTAAGAGATTGTATAATTTTCTACTTAGAATTCTCAATGGGTATAAAGTTAAATATGTATGAATATTTGTGTTTGAGCATTAGCGATTTCTTATTTAAATTTCCCTTGCTACTTGTAGTATGGGGTTTTATATTTGCTAAATAGTCTTGACAATGGAATCTGCCATGTTCCGAAACTCTTGCCGACTAACAAGGGAAGTCTCCCTAGTGTCACACATATTTTTTCCTAGCGTCCCAAATTGAAATTTAGAGGTTAAAAAGGAGGGGGGAAAACAAGGCCATTTTTGAGTTTTTTCGTTTATCTCCTATATTTTGCGAAGAAACCTACTCATGTTACATACCAAATGAAAGGTCTTTGGAAAACCTATCTACGTGTGCTAATAACGTGTCCAAACATGCACAACTTTTCGTCATATTGAGTAAAATACAAAAATTTTAGGACATTTTTGTTAATAAGTCAAAAAATATTAACTTCTTTGGCCCGTTGTTAGCACCACGAGATAGGTATTTTAAATACCTTTAATCTGATACCAAACATGCCTATATTAATTTTGTTTAAATAGGCGTAAATCGTAAAAAACTGAAAAAGGTCAATTTCCCCCATACAAATCGACCCCCCTAAAAATGAGTTTGGGCCGCTAAAAAAAAATACGTGTCGAATTAATTTTCGTTCTTAACAACATATCCAAATTTCATGAAGATCGGAGGGTGACACCAGGGAGACTTCCCTTGTAAGTCTTGCAAAAATGACAAGCATAAATGAATTTAAAACAGAAATAAAATTTTCTTGAAAATTATTCTATGAGAATATCATAGTTGAAAAGCCAGAATAAACCTACCCAGTTGGAAAATGTGTCACTGAGGAAATTTCCACAGTGATTCCTTTAGGAAATGTCTTCAGGTTCTGACAAATCATAGGTAATCCTTGATGACATGTCCTAACATTGTCAGCACTGAATATTTGCTTTAAGAGTGTGGACAATTCCTCTAAGACGTCTAAAAGGAAATGTCTTCAGAATAGCAGTATATTAAATTAGAATTTTAAATCTGGGCAACTCTTTAATTTCCAAGAAAAAGATGGCAATATTATCGACTTAATTAAACTAAAATCAAAATCTAACAAGTAGAATAAAAGTAATAAATAGACAAACAATTTTAAAAATAAAGTATGGAACAAGTGGTTAGGTGCGGGACTAATAAACTGGAGGTTCCAGGTTCAAATCCAGTTGGGACTAAAAAAGGCGAAAAGTTTTTTCTAAATATGAGAAAGATAATTTATAAAGGAAAATGGATAAAAGTAAAAACTAAAGGAAATACGAAAAATTTTTTGAATTTTCGCATGACCATGTCAGACATTTCCCCAAAGAAGTCTTAGGTGACATGTCCCCAGAAGGTCAGCCCTGACCACTGCTGACTTTGAGTGCGGACATTTTGAAAATTTGTATGAAACTGTCCTCAACCCAGTACATAGAGATGTCTTGTGGATGTCAGCAGTGACTCTGACATGTCACCGCACCGTCACTGAGGATGGCTCGAGGACGTTGCCAACTGGGTTACTATTTATAAGTCTCATTGAGTATAAACAATTTTGTTAAAACCTTAAATTTTGGTACATTTAAAACACACTTTTTTATTGTTGTGTTAAAAAATATACAAATACTTTTATTAAAGAAATATAATTTTTCCATTACTTAAGCTCCCTCCGTAATCACTGTGCAGTTGTTAATTTCCCGGGATGCCCAAGACGGATTTGTAAGTTTTTGGATGAGTCTGGGATCTGACAGTTAGTTTTGTATTTTCTTTTCGATGCTGATTCCGAATCTGGTTTCCAAATTTTTCTAGCAAAATTCACAAAACGTATTCTTGTGCATTTTTAAGAGATTTGTTTGTGAAATTTTTAGATGCGTCTGGGATCTGACATTTTTTTTTTTTATTTTTGAGTTTTTTATGTGAAAGTTTTGGTATGCGTCTGCACTCAAAATAAATTCTCTGTCCAATAAGCAGAAAAATCTGCTGAAAATAACACCCATTTTGAGCCATATGAGAAATCTGATGATTTAAGCAGACACGGTTTGCTGAAAATCTGTCATGATTATGCGAGCAATAAATTTTTAAAGTTTGTTAGAGAGCCAAATATTAGATTTTTATTTTTATACCCTCCACTCTAGTGATAGAGGGTATATATAAGTTTGTCATTCCGTTTGTAACACCTCAAAATATTGGTCTAGGACCCCATAAAGTATATATATTTATGATCCTCGATCGATTTTAAGTCGATCTAGCGATGTCCGTCCGTCCGTCCATCCGTCCGACCGTCCGTCCGTCTGTCTGTCTGTCCGTAGAAAACACGCTAACTTTTGAAAGACTTTACAGAGGCTACTGAAGTTTGGCATATATATTTGTCATTTACCTGGTCAGGTTGGTATTGCAATCCAGCCAAATCGGTCCAGTGGTTCAAAAGTTATGAGCAAAAGATTAAATTTCGGCAAGTGTGTTTCGCGAATTTACGAGATAAAAAACACGATAACTTTCGAAAGACAATAATGAGACTACTGAAGCTAGGCATGTATCTTTTCCGTTCCACGGGTCTGTTTGGTATTAAATTTCAGCTCAATCGGTCCAGTGGTTCTAAAGTTATAAGCAAAACCCTGAATTTCAGATTAGTTTCATCTAAAATGCCACGTGTTTTAACAAGTTTTAAAAGCATTGGTGGTAACTAAACAATGCTTTTCAAACTTGTTTAATTTTAAAGCAATGCTTTTTAAACTGGTTTAGTTTTAAAAGCATGGGTAACTTAAAAATTACACTCGAAAAAAATTTAACACTCAAAAAAAATTTTACACTCAAAAAAAATTTTACACTCAAAAAAAATTTACACAAAAAAAAATTTAGTTTTTTTTTTTACAAAAATGACAATATTTTGTGTACATACGTACGTGCATTCACTAAGAAATATTTTTACAGTAAAAAAAACATTACACTCGAAAAAAATTTTACACTCAAAAAAAAAAAAAAAAATTACAAAAAAAGAGTTTTTTACTCAAAATAAAATATTTCTAATCAAAATTGTTAATTTTTTCACGTTAAAAAATGTACTACGCTTTAAAAAAATGCATTGTGGAGGGTATTCATAGATTCGGCAAAGTCGAATTTAACTTTTCTACTTGTTTTTTTTAATTTTTGCAAAAAATCAAAAATTAACAAAATCGATGATCCGCCAGTTTCATTTCCCATGGATTTGCTCAGCTGCGAATTAGGAGGTCAAAATCTACTTAATTTATGTGTTTTGATTGATGGGAGTGCGAATTAGTCTGACTTTTGTTCAATAGGGTTATTTTTATTCCTTCAATGATAGATTTCATTAACAAATTTCGCAATTTCATATGATTTATTGCATTGCGAAATTGTTCAAAACAATTACTCATACAAAAAATTATTCACCACAATAAAAAATTTGAAATTTATTTAAAAAAGATTTAAGTAATAAAATAATACAAAATTTTTTAAAGTGGATTAAGCGACGTATTAAAGTACTAACAGTGGTGAATCCCCTATGGGAATTTTTTAATAAAATTTCTTCATTTGTTTTATCAGTCAATTGAATTAAATCCTCGAAAACAAAAACAATGTAAAGATTTCATGGTCATTTGTCTGTGATTGATAAATTAATTGAGTACTTATTTCCAAGAAGTATTTTTGAACTAATCTATTTTAAATTGTTTTCAAAGATAATCAAATTCAACTGAAATTGTTTGAGTGTATTTTGAAAAAATTTTTAAGGGATCTACAGTTGAAATTATACACACAAAAAAAAACCTTTTCAAATTACTAGAAAAAGTCCCGTTATCCCATTTTACTAATATTTGACAGTTTCCTTGCTTTTTAACAAATATTTTTCAATCGAAATTTAACTTTTTTTTATTTAATTTTACAGTTTTTCTTGTAATTTTACAAATTTCCAAGGTTTTCTACAAAAAAAAAAATTAGTAAATTTACGAGAATTCCTTGTAAGTTTTGTTTCGCCAAAAAAGTTGCAAATTTACAATTTTTTGGTAAAAATCTTGTAAATTTTACAAAAAAGCTCGTAATTTTTACTAGGAATTCTTGTAAAATAGGAGGTAGCAAAAAATCTAGTAAAATCACGAAACCTCCTTGTAAGTTTTATCGCGTGAAAAAAATTTTAAATTTACAATTTTATAGGTAAAAAGCTTGTAAAATTACAAGGAATTCTTGTCAAATAGGAGGTAGCAAAAAACAAGTTACTATTTTTTTTTGTTTTTTTAGAAGGTTTTTTTAAGTGTAGTATATTTATTTGGTTTATTTCAATAAAATTATGTTTTTAATAATAACACTGTGCTACACCAAAAAAATGCAGGGGTTCTCATATGAAAATTCGGGTTGGTTGGAGTCCATAGAGTACTGATATACTCATAGTTTTTCTGGATCACTTCGTTAAGTACGTTTTTTATTGGCAAATGTGTTGAAAAACGGCAAATCTTAAATTACAAATTTAAAAAATTATTACTTTGTTAATGTACAACCGATTTTCGATTTTATGGATTTTTTTGAAAGGTATAAGTCATACCTTTTAACCAAAACAAAAATATTAAAAATCGATCAAGAATTGGCCGAGCTACGATCGTTTAAGTTAAAAAAAACCCAATTTTTTGAAAAATTTGTCATATTCTTTATACTCTAAGTTGAAAGTGCATCATTGAACAATTTTTTTTTAATTTTTGTAAAATTGTATAGTAAAGTAGCTTTTACAAACACCAAAAAACATAACAATCGGTTAAAAAATGAATGAGTTATGCTAAGTTTTGTGATAGGAATTTTTTAATTTTTTTCAGAAATGCTTGTAATTCAGGTATTATTCATAAATCTTATTGCAAGTAGTAATTTTATGTGCCTTTGCATATAAACAAGAGATGGTAACATAATTAGATTTGGGCGTGATTGGCACATGATCACAAGTGAGCGTGATTGAAAATCAATTTTACATTTATACGTATGAGGCATTCCACGCCAAATGTCCAGCGAAAAAAACACGTGTACCGTAAATTTTTAAATAGGTTGTATGGATAGCCCTATATGGATCTAAGAAAATTGCGTTTTTGGTTTTTCAATTTTTCAAAAACTGGGCTTAGGAGGCGTGGTCAAATATTGGAAAAATGGTAAAATTTGTCTCGAGTTGCCTTGTTTAAATATTCATCAACTTAAAACGGAATGCACTACAATCTCAAAAATGTACATTCTTGTATAGTTTTGTATAGCCCATACAAAATTGATTAAACATTTTTGGAAAATTTTCAGAACCCGTTCTGAAATTTTCCATTTTTTAAAAAAGTCAATTTTTAAAAAATCCGGCCACTTTTGTTTTTTTTTGGAATTTTTTTTGTAATTTTTTTTTTAATATTAGATTTTGTCAATTTTTACGGACGGATCGAGATGGTGATGGGTACAGGCTCGGGGGGTATACTCTGAATGCCTCGAAATTAGGGCCTCAGCAAGGCTCCCGGACAAGTGTAGTGTTTTCCGAGGTTCTTGCAGTTGACAAAGCCGCGCAGATTATTATGACAAGGGACCTAAGTCCTTGCGCCATTAACATTTTTGTGGATAGTCTTGCAGCTCTGAAGGCCTTAGATTCAAACACTGTAAAATCGGGAATTGTTAGTAATTGTATACAATCCCTTCATCGGATCAGTCAGCACACAGTCAAGCTTATCTGGTTCCCTGGACATAGTGGGGTCGATGGTAACGAATTAGCCAATGAATGTGCAAGAAATGGCTCCGAGTCGGTGAGGGAACGTGTCGAACCTGATATCTCGTTTCCTATAGTGGAGTTGATGAACGAAATTGCTAGAATATCAGAGAATAGGATGAAGGACAGGTGGATATAACTAACCACGTGCAGGATATCGCGAACCATGTGGCCACTGCTAAATCCTTAGAGGGCAGAAAGTCTTCTTACTTTTGGCAAGCGGACAGTTAGCCTATTAGTAGAAGTACTGACAGGACACTGTATAATCGGTCAAACGGCCGTTCGTATAGGAATTTCTAATAGGGACTTTTGTAGAAGTTGTGGAGAGGTGAAGGAGGTGGAGTCAGTGAAGCACTTGTTGTATGAATGACCGGGTCTTATGAAACGTCGTCTTAAGTATTTGGGGAAACGATTTTTTGATGGCCTGGATTGCCTTAACAGTGTTCCATTGACATCTATAGCGGAATATCTTAGGGAATCGGGGTGGTTTGAAGATGGAATTTTGTATATTAGAGGGGTGTAGGGAAACAACTTTAGGGGAATCACAATTGCCCTTATGGCCTCCGAGTGAATTTGCCAAATTGGCGGACGCCCATCCAACCTTACTAAAATCACGTAAGTGATTTTTGACTTACACTCAAAAAAATACGTTAGTAGATTTACAAATTTTTTTTTGCTAACGATAGTTAGCTAACTTTTAGCAAATTTTTAGTTGAGATTAGCATGTTAGCAAAAAATTCTTGTAAACTTCATTTAGCACATTAGCAATTTTAAACAAACTTTGAACTGATTTCTTTTGCTAAATTTTAAATTGAGTTGACAACATTTTTACAAGATTTTTTGCTATTATTAGCAAAAATAAATGGTAATTTTTTTTTTATTTTCAGAAAACTTAAAATGGCGCTATCTCGGAAACTAAGCCAGATAGAGCAAAATGGAGGCCATTTTTGGTTCTCGGGCTCTCTATAGTATCGCCGGTCCTCTTCACATGTGTGGACCCTAATGGGTCCTAACTTTGGATCCAAAAAAGTTAGCATTCCCGAAAATTTTAAAATGCTCATATCTCGGTAAATATTGCCGACACAACAAAAAGTCCAAAAGCATTTTTGTATCTCTCAACACGTAGAACAAGACCGCAAAATAATCAAAAGCTCTCCGAGTAATATTTTTGAAGTTATCGAGTTTTTTAATTCTCAAAACCCCGGTGGTCCCCTAAAATCACGTATCTCAAAAACTAAGCAAGGTAGAGCGAAACGGACACTAATTTTAGATCAAAAACTATGACAATTTTTAAGGAACTCAAGTAGGTCTAGGCCCATCGGGGTCTGGCCCTATCGGATCCGAACCCAATGGGTCCTCAAATGTGTATGAACTAAGTTGAAATAAAAAAAATTTCAGTTAACTGATTTTTAGCAAAACGTTTTTGCTAACTTTACCAAAAAAATTATGGGTTCAAAATCAGCAAATTTTCTTGTAGGTTTACAAGCTTTTTATGCTAACTTTACAGTTTGTTTTTTTTGAGTGTACACTCATTCACGTTCACGACAGGAATTTTTTAATCACGCACATTCACTCACGAGCATATTTTTTCTACTCACACTCACTCACAATCACGTTAGTAAATTTAATACAACTCACACTCACGTGCACCAACGCAAGATTCACTCACGCTTACGTTGACTCACACTCACAATATTATTATTTATACGAAAAAAATATCAAAAACTAAAAATCTTTAAAAAATTTCAGTACAATCTAAAATTTTACATTTGAAGGGCTTATTGTAAAAACTCGATAAGCAACATTTCATTTTATGGTGGGTTTAGCTTAAAAACTTTTGAAATAATGTATAAAATATACACTCAAAAAAATAAAACTGATCCCACAATCAAATGATCCCACAATTTTACCAATTTCGTTTCAAAAATGTTTGCAAACGCACAACTTTTTCTGTCTTAAAAATGTTGCAGGTATAATTTTTCAAAAAAGGTTTTTTACTTAAACGAGCCTATTTTCAACCTATTCTCAATATTTTGTTTGTTTAAGAAGTAACACATATTTTTCAAACAAAACCAAAACATTATAAATGGGATTTAGAAGCAACTGACACGCCCATTTTTTTTTATTCCACTCACACTGCCACTCACTCACAACCACGTGAGAAAATTGATTTTCAATCACGCTCACTTGTGATCATGTGTCAATCACGCACAAATCTAATTATGTTACCATCTCTTGTTTATATGCATAGGCACATAAAATTACTACTAGCAATAAGATTTATGAATAATACCTGAATTACAAGCATTTCAGAAAAAAATTAAAAAAGTCCTATCACAAAACTTAGCATAACTCATTCATTTTTTAACCGATTGTTATGTTTTTTGGTGTTTGTAAAAGCTACTTTACTATACAATTTTACAAAAATTAAAAAAAAATTGTTCAATGATGCACTTTCAACTTAGAGTATAAAGAATATGACAAATTTTTCAAAAAATTGGTTTTTTTTTAACTTAAACGATCGTAGCTCGGCCAATTCTTGATCGATTTTTAATATTTTTGTTTTGGTTAAAAGGTATGACTTATACCTTTCAAAAAAATCCATAAAATCGAAAATCGGTTGTACATTAACAAAGTAATAATTTTTTAAATTTGTAATTTAAGATTTGCCGTTTTTCAACACATTTGCCAATAAAAAACGTACTTAACGAAGTGATCCAGAAAAACTATGAGTATATCAGTACTCTATGGACTCCAACCAACCCGAATTTTTATATGAGAACCCCTGCATATTTTATTTTTGGTCTTTTGTAGCACAGTGTAATTCTTCCGAAAAATTATATTTTTATCAAATGTCTAGAAATTTTATTTCTTGCTGGCTGTGCCCCACCAGCTTAGCTCAAGTGCCCCATGGATGGGGCAGTTTCGCGTATTTGATTTGCTTTTAAAATGTAAAAAAAAAAATAATAGAAGCCAAACAGATAAATTCCATTTGGAGTATACATTTTAAAGCTAAAATATGTAGCTTCTTAAATCAACAAGAATTTAGAAAAAATGTCTACCGGTTTAGGGGTTACAGCACTTCAAATAAAAAAGTTGCGAATGTGACCCTCTCTACCCTTTTGTTAAATTTTTTTCAGCGAAGTCGTGTGAATTAAGTGGAGAAAATGTTATAAACATTTCTCTGAGCTAAATAACGCTAATAGATGTCTTAAATGAAATTTGATGGCGCTTCTTTTCTTAGAATATATCAACCCTCTATTTGCCATTTTTAGGGGTCATTTTTGTCCATTTTTCAAATACCCTATTAGAACACCACTAAAACGTGACTTTAAAGGGTTAAAATATTCCACAAACATCTTCTGTATTAAATTTTACCAGGGGTTGTCAAAGGTCAAAAGTTCGTGCGAAAAGTACAGAATGACACAAGTGCCCCATGGATGGGGCAGTTCACCGATTTGGGTTGCTTTAAAAAAAAAAAAATAACAGAAGCCAAACAGATAAAATCCATTTGGAGTATACATTTTAAAGCTAAAATAAAAAGTGGCGAATGTTCCCCTCTCTACCCTTCTGTTAAATTATTTTTCAGCGAAGTCGTGTGAAATAAGTCAAAAAATTTTAAAAAACATTTTTCTGAGCTAAATAACGTTAATAGATGTGTTAAAAGAAATTTGATGGCGTTTCTTTTCTTAGAACATATTAACCCTCTATCTCCCATTTTTAGGGGTAATTTTTGTCTTTTTTCTAATACCCTAATAGAACACCACTAGAACGTGCCTTTAAAGGGTTAAAATGTTCTACAAACATTTTCTGCATCAGATTTTATAAAGGGTTGTAATAGGTCAAAAGTTCGGGCAAAAAGTACAGAATGACACACATGCACCATTAGACTGGCATTTTTCTGTTTAGCAAATTTTTTTCTTCGCCGGCTTTAAAAGTCCGGGCATTTTTTTATTCTACTAGGCCTAAACCTCATGTGGTACCAATTTGAGGCCAATCGGATTAAATTAACCCGTGGCGCCCGGCGGTCAAAGTTTTGGATTTTTGAAAAATAAAAAAAAAAATATATATATCTTTTGACACATCATATTTGTTAATTTTGATGTGCTGAGCACGAATATAAAAAAAAAATAAAATCGGTCGAACAGTTTTAGAGATATCGGTATTTGAAATTTGCAAAAAATGGCTGTTTTTTCCTACATTCAAGATAGTTTTTAAAAAAAAGTCGCAAAATTTCATTCCGCCGACTCTTTTGTAGAGCTTAAGACAATCTTTCATTTAAAATTAATTTGAGCCAAATTCGATCATTTTAACCCGTGGCGCCCTTCGGTCAAAGTTTTGGACTTTTGGAAAATTTCCACCAAAATTTTGGGTTTTTGAAAATGAAAAAATAAAAATAAAATATCTTGCGATACTTTATTTTTATTAATTTTAGCATGCTGAATATGAATATCAAAAAATTTATAAAATCGGTCGAACGGTTTTCGAGATATTTGTCAAAAAGATGCAAAATGGGCGGTCTTTCCTACGTTTTAGAATTTTTTTTAAAAAAAACTCTAAAAATTTCTTTATTTTAACCCTTTCATAGAGTTTGATACAATCTTTCATTTAAGCTTAATTTGAGCCAAATCCGATCATTTTAACCCGTGGCACCCTTCGATTAAAGTTTAGGGTTTTTGGTAAAAAGTTTCTAAAAAGCCAAAACCTTGATCGATGGGCGCCACGGCTTAAAATTATCGGATTTGGCTCAAATTAGTTTTAAATGAAAGATTGTCTCAAGCTCTGCAAATGGGTCGGCGGAATGAAATTTTGAGACTTTTTTTAAAAAAATTCTTGAACGTAGGAAAAAACCGCCATTTTTTACAAATTTTAAATGGCGATATCTCGAAAACCGATCGAGCGATTTTATTTTTTTGATATTCGTGCTCAGCGCATCGAAATTAACAAATATGATGTGTCGAAAGATAAAATTTTTGAAAATTTTATTTTTAAAAATTTTTCAAAAATCCAAAACTTTGACCGCCGGGCGCAACGGGTTAATTTAATCCCATTGACCTCAAATTTGTACCACATAAGTTTTAGACCTAGGACAATAAAAATTTGCCCAGACACTTGGGAAAATCTAAAGTTGTCCTAGTGAAATTTGATGCAGAAAATTTTTGTATAACCTTTTAACCCTTTAAACGCACGTTTTTTGGGGTTTCATGAGAATATTTTAAATAAAGACCAAAATGACCCCAAAAAGTGGGAGGTAGAGTGTTAATTTTTTCTAAGAAAAGAACCGTTTGTAAATTTCACAAAAGACATTTTTTAGCATTATTTGCTTCATAATTAGATTTAATATTTTTTTTTTGGACTTATTCCAAAAAAAAATCAAACCTTCAGTAGGCCACAAAAAAAGAAGTCGACCTAAGTTTTCGAAACCCTTCGGAGGTTTTTTGGTCTTCTATTGGTATATTTTTATTTTTTTTTATCCCATTCAAGATACACTCGAATACCCTAAATTTGTTGCACAGTGTTATTATTATAATAATAATAAAAGTTCAACAACTTCAAATGCGTGTAAAAAGAAATCTAGCGCCGAACTAAAAAAAAACTAAAAAAAACCTTGAGGGTTTTGTTATAAAATGTATCAACTTTCATTTGGTTTCGGTCTCATCCCATTCCGATTTTGGTTGTTGCACTGTGTAATTATTGATTGCGTTTTTTTTTGTAAATTATCGTCATATTTTCAAGAACGTAGTGCTCTTTAAACAAAAAAAAAAAAATACAAAACATACATTTTTTATCAATATAAATATTTATGTTATAAGGAAAACAACATAAAATAATAAAAAAGAAGTTATTTTTGATATGAACTTTTTTATTGATTTTACATTTTTCACGGCTGGTCTAAAGTTTAAACTCTTAACTAGCTGTAACCTAAAAGTGCGACCACCATACATTTTTTAAATATATTTAGAAAAATTTAGCATAAAATTTAAAATCTTCGATCAGGCACTTTTTGCAAAAATCGCGTTTGAATTGCAAAAGATTACAATTTTAAAATTTTCTCAAAAACTATAAGAGGTATCAAAGAAACACTTATGACCAGGGAAACCAAAACTATGCTCTTAAAAACCGGTTTATGTGCCTAAAATATGCAGCAAAAAAACGGAAAATATGCTCTAAAAAGTTCAGTTCTTCTATAAAATTCTACATAAACAATATAAAAATACAAATTTTTTAAGTTTGACTTAAGAAACTTCTAATACAAACTATTATTTTGGAAAGGAAACTACTATATTGGGCCATAAAAGAGAACTCGTGCTAAGTTTTTAAAACCCATCGGGGGTTTTGGTCTTCAATTGGTATACTTTAATTTTTTCAGGTCCCGTTCAAGATTCACTCGAAGGCCTTAAATTTGTTGCACAGTGTAATTTACTATTTCACTTTTTTAAGCATTTTGCATGAAATTTAGGCCTTCGACAATTTCCAGTGAAATTTAATACAGAACATTTTTGTAGAACATTTTAAAATAATTTAAAAACTTGAGTGGGCCATAAAAAAATAACTCTAAGTTAAGCTAAGTTTTTCGGGGGTTTTGGTCTTCTATTGGTATACTTTAATTTTTTTTGGTCCCGTTCAAGATTCACTCGAAGACCCCAAATTTATTGCACAGTGTAATTTACAATTTTACTTTTTTAAGCTTTTTGAACTTTTCGTCCGATCTTTTTGTTAGACAACCCCCAGTGAAATTTGATGTAGAACATTTTGGTAAAAAGTTGTAACCCTTTTAACGCCAGTTTTAGTGGTGCTCTATGAGTATATTTAATAAAAGAACTAAAATTAAAGATCTAAAAATTAAAGATAGAGGGTTAATGTGTTTCAAGAAAAGAACCGCCATTAAATTTTACTGAAGACATCTTTTAACAGTTTTTGCTTTAGAATTAGATTTACAAATTTTTTTAGACTTATTACATACGCCTTTGAAAAAAAAATAAAAAACTTCAGCTTCAAAAATAATTCGCCAGATCAATAACAGATGGCGATGCAAAAACTGTACTCAAAATTATTAACACGCGCAATTACAGTGTTGCCATACTGAAGCCCTTCTATCTTTCAAATCTTTCATCTCTCTTCTATCCCCTTTCCGAAAGAAACATCGCGGTTACATTAGTAAGTGATAGGCAGCATTGCCTGAGTGTTGTTTCTTGTTTTTAAAAAAAAAAGAACTCGAGCTAAGTTTTCAAAGCCCTACGAGGGTTTTTGGCGTTCTATTGGTATACTTAATTTTTTTATGTTTCCATTCCACATACACTCGGTCACCCCAAATTTGTTGCACAGTGTTATCAATCACTTGTATTTTCAATTTAAATTATTTACCTTTTTTCATTTAGTTTTTTTTTTTTCAAACCCATCTAAAATTTAGATCCCTAAAATAGGCTTTACTTTTTTTCACAAATATATTTGTCAATACAATTTTTTGGCAAAAGCGCTCCAGGGCGTATGAATTATTTTGTTATATCTCAAATGCCTGCAGTACTCATACGCATTGGTTGTATGGCTGTGTGTGTGTTTGTGTTTGCGTATGATTGATTGATTTTTCAAAATATTCTTTAGCATACATTGCTGGTGCTCTCTATTTTTTTTTGCTGTTCTTTTAGTGAAATGATGTCATTTGTACATTTGGTGTGTGTATGTGTGTTTCTTTGATAACGTTTTATTTGCACAGCACAAATAAGTGGGGATATAGCTCAGTGGTAGAGCATTCGACTGCAGATCGAGAGGTCCCCGGTTCAAACCCGGGTGTCCCCTTGAAATATTTTTATTTTTTTTTTGGTTTTTTTTATATTATTATTTTTCTTACCTCATGTAAGAAACTGTTTTCCAAAACAGTATACAAACCACCCTCCCGATATTCACATAATTCGCACAAACTTCCTAAAAATGGAAATATTTGATAAAAATTTTATTTTTAGGTGTTAGACGTGTACTTTAGTAACCTTATCAAATCGGAATATAACTGGACCATTTTTGGATTTAGTCCCCCATATAAAAATTTCTACCGATATTTAGTTAAATCGGTATATTGGCAAAAAAATAAACCAATTTCACTAAAATTTGATCTGTGTGTGCTTTCTACACTAAATAAAGATCTAACAAAAGATCGACCCAATCGGTCCATGTCTGGACTTGGGACCCATTTTCCGGAAAACACTGGGGTAGGGTATCATATGGTGGGTCTTGACCGACTATAACTTTCTTACTTGTTTTTTATTCGAACTTCCATTAAAATTACATTAAATTAAATAAGCTGAAAATGTCCTTTTTCATTATGTCCTTATAAATGTCGAAATTTCTCAAGAAGTTTATCTGTTGTAACGTGTGTAATGAAAGACGATTATTTGCTGACTAACTATTATGTTTTTATTTCAACTATTTGACAGTTATGATATGTATGATACAATAGAGAAGGTATAATACATTAAGTAGGGTTTGACATTATGACAATCTTTTAATGCTGATATGTAAAGAATACACACCAACAAAGAGAACGTGGGGTTAAAATCTAAAATCCGTTGAGTAAGAAGCTTTGATAAACTTTGTTGGTTTTAAGGGCTTAATCCACCAAAAAAAATAAAATGCGTATATCTCGAGAAGATGATTCGATAAAAATTTACTGATGACAGATTCTTTTAGGAGGCCAAAATACTTAAAAAAATGTGTTTTAAACTTTTTTTTTAATTTTAACAAAAAACCATAAAATTGGTACGAAAAAATTAGGGATGTCGCGGATATTCGTCACAAATATTCGTCAATAGTTTGCCAAATATTCTGCAAAATTAAAATTTGTTAAAAAAAAAACATTTTTATTACCGTATGACTCTTTTTTGTAGTCATTGCAGTTGGTTTTTTATACAAAAAAAAAATTGAGCACTAAAATTCGATTTGTTAAGCTAACAGAAAATATAGTGTCAACAACAGCTGTTGTTTTGTAGTCTGATACTTTTTTTTAAATTTTTTGCATAGGTAAAATACAGGCGTATGAATAATGAAACTATTCGGTTTGAACCGAATACCGAATAGTAAATATTCGGTAAAATGCCGAATACACTATTCGCGACAACCCTAGAAAAATGCACGACAAAAATATGCAGATTTGGTTCAAAATTTTGACTTTTGCAAATATTTCTGGATATACTCAATGGATTTTGGTCTACTTTACATATCTGCTTTTTAGCAGGAAGATGCTTGCAAAATTCGGATACTTATAAGGACATAACTAAAAAAAATTACATTTTGAACTTCCTTTTAATGTCCTGATTTTCTTTAAAAAGTTAGGTAATTTTATTGGGCATTCGAATAAAAAAATATGAATAGCTTTAACATATATTTTTCCAATATTATAAAATTTGCCTGGCTTGGTCCACAAAAATGAAAATGCCTATATCTTGAGAATTCGATTTGATACAGCTTTTCTGATGACAGATTCGTGATTAGAAGGACAAAATACTTTAGAAAATGTACTTTAGAAGTCTGTACAAAAAAAGTTGATTTTTGTAGAGTAGTGTAATTTGTGCGATGTTAGCAAAATGCTCAAAAAGTAAAATTGTAATATATCCTTGGTGTGACACAATTTAATAAAATATGATACTTTAAAATTTTAGTTTTTTAAGCATTTTGCTAACATCTTACAAACTTTTGGCCTTTGACAACCCCTAGTGAAATTTGATGCAAAACATTTTTGTGGAACATTTTAACCCTTCAAACGCACGATTTAATGGTTTTCTAGGAGAGTATTTGAAATTAGGACAACAGTTAACCTTACAAATTGCAGATAGAGAGTTAACATAAATACGCGCATTGATCTAGAAAAACTGGGAGACATTTTTTATTTTCGGCCCAGAATTTTTTAGTCCGGTTCATGTATACATCCAAAATTTGAAATTTGTCGGACGGTGTTACTTTAACTGATCTTCTTTAAATAATTACAGAGCAAAGATTATGGTATCAAAAAATGTGAATACAAAAAAAGTTTTAAATCAGAACCTTCCTTAAAATCAGCTTTGTTTTTCATAATCATATTTCTTTTTAGATAATTTTTTTTTTTTAATTTGTTTTAAAATAAAATTTTACATTAAATGTTGTATTTATTCGACCTTTAATTTGTAATATAAATAAAATAACCGAGCTCGAGGTCTGTTGTTGTTGTAAATAATCTTTATTTTACTACTCCAATATTTCGAAATTCATCGAATTTCATCATCAGGGGACAGTCTATTACAATAAATAAAAGTAACAATAAAAACAATTATAATATAAGAAACAATAAAAACAAATATAAATAAGTACATCGGTCAAAGCATAAAACAAAAATGTACGAAAAAACATTAAAAAGCCCTTACGTTAAAAAATTACACAAACACAAATTAACTTTAAGCTACTTCTATTCACATTGCTGGTTGGAATTGCACTGGTTGACTTAAAATTAATTATTGCACACTGATCTTGTTTTTGCTACTAAATGTCTGTAGCTGCTGGCTGCGCTGCCTTCAATATCTGCTTTGTAGTTCATACGCAAAGTTGTTGGTATATTTACTATATTTAACATCTCCAAAATGTAACGGCGTTTGTAATTATTTTCTGTGTTTAATATACGCACATTGTCAAAGTCAGGAGAGTGTTGAGAACTTACACAGTGACTCATTAATGCTGTTTTTTGTGTTTGTTGATTAAATCTTAACCTTTGATCTGACTTGTGGGCCGCTAATCTGGTTTTTAACTTATTTTTTGTGGTACCTACATAAACCTTATTACATATTTCCATATCGTTGCCAGTACAGGGTATTTTGTAAATTAAATTTGATTTCTCCATTATAGGTATTTTGTCCTTAGTTTTACTAAATAAGTTAGCAAGTGTGTTGTTGGTTTTATGTGCTAATTGGAAATTTTTATCATTGAAAATAAAGCATGGAGGGAAAATAAAGCATTAAAAATGGATTGGTACCAAAAACCAACGGCTTCGGGGCGAATAATTAATTTCTTTTCTAAGCACCCAAAAAGAATTATAATCAATACGGCCAACAATTTAATTAGAAGAGTTTTAAATTTGAGCGATGAGGAATTTCACACAAAAAACATTAGAAAAATAAAAGAAATTTTAAATGAAAATCAGTTTCCAACCCAATTAATAAACAAACTGGTCCGTGAACACAACAAAAATAAAAATATTGACAAAAGATTGAGAATCTCTGATGAACCGAAAACTTATAAATCCCTCACATATGTACCTGAACTATCCGAAAGGTTTGAAAAGTCCAAATTGTTCAATGATAAAAATTTCCAATTAGCACATAAAACCAACAACACACTTGCTAATTTATTTAGTAAAACTAAGGACAAAATACCTATAATGGAGAAATCAAATTTAATTTACAAAATACCCTGTACTGGCAACGATATGGAAATATGTAATAAGGTTTATGTAGGTACCACAAAAAATAAGTTAAAAACCAGATTAGCGGCCCACAAGTCAGATCAAAGGTTAAGATTTAATCAACAAACACAAAAAACAGCATTAATGAGTCACTGTGTAAGTTCTCAACACTCTCCTGACTTTGACAATGTGCGTATATTAAACACAGAAAATAATTACAAACGCCGTTACATTTTGGAGATGTTAAATATAGTAAATATACCAACAACTTTGCGTATGAACTACAAAGCAGATATTGAAGGCAGCGCAGCCAGCAGCTACAGACATTTAGTAGCAAAAACAAGATCAGTGTGCAATAATTAATTTTAAGTCAACCAGTGCAATTCCAACCAGCAATGTGAATAGAAGTAGCTTAAAGTTTATTTGTGTTTGTGTAATTTTTTAACGTAAGGGCTTTTTAATGTTTTTTCGTACATTTTTGTTTTATGCTTTGACCGATGTACTTATTTATATTTGTTTTTATTGTTTCTTATATTATAATTGTTTTTATTGTTACTTTTATTTATTGTAATAGACTGTCCCCTGATGATGAAATTCGATGAATTTCGAAATATTGGAGTAGTAAAATAAAGATTATTTACAACAACAACAGACCTCGAGCTCGGTTATTTTATTTATATTAAAATTTTACATTTTCGTATACATAGAAGAAGTCTCAGATTGGTACACATTTGTCGTATAAAAAAGTCTAAATCTGAGAATTTTTCAATACTAGAAATTCTTACTACATAGAAAATATCAGATTCTGAAGCATTTTTCGTAAAGAAAAACTTATTGCTCTATAAAAAAAATGTTTTAAATTCTAAGAATTTGTTCCTATAAAAATTTTTTTGAAATTCCACAGAAAAACTCTCACATTCTTAAAGCTTTTAATATAAAAAAAGTCTTAACGCTAATGCAATTTTGACATATTTTTCACATAGAAAAGGTCTCAGATTCTTAGATTTGTTTCGTATAGAAGTTTGAGATTCTGAGAACTTTTTTAAATAGAAAAAGTCTCAGATACTGAGAGCTTCCTGTTAAAAAAGTCTCAAATTCAAAGATTCTGAGACCATTTTTCTATGACAGAAGTCTCAGATTATTAGGCCTTCTTCCCATCAAAGAAGTCTCAGATTCTGCTACCTTTTTCCTGAAAATAAGTTTCAAATTCTAAAACTTTTTTTCTACAGAAAAAGCTTAAAATTTTGATACATTTTTCCTATAGAAAAAGTCTCAGATTCTGAGATATTTTTCCTAGAGAAAATGTCTCAGATTCTGATACACTTAGTCTATAGAAAAGGTTTCAGATTCTGAAACTTTTTCCTATAGAAAAAGTGCCAGATTCTGAGACATTTTACCTCTAGAAAAAAAATATTAGATTCTGAGATATTTTTTTTTCTATAGAACAAAACTTAAGATTCTGAGACATTTTTCCTATAGAAAAAGTCTCAGATTCTGATCAGATTTTTCCTGCAAAAAAGTCATGTTTTTATACCAAAATTGTCACGTTTACAACAATTTTTCCAAAAGAAAAATTTTTCCATAATGAGATATTTCAGATTGACAGATTTTTTTTTCACAAAATATTTTCAGATTTAGTCACATTTTTTCTTTAAAAATGTTTAGATTTTTTTCTTTGAACAATTTTCGTATTTCAAAATTTGTCTTTCTCCATATACCCTTCACTTATTGTTAGTGGATATATATAAGTTTGTCATTCCGTTTGTAACTCATCGAAATATCGTTGTAGGACCGTATAAAGTGTATATTATTGATCGGTGATCAATTCTAAGCAGGCACGTACGCAGGGGGGGCGGTCCCACAAGAAAATTTTCTGTAGAAAAATTTATCATCGAAAATTACTATCGAAAATTTTCTATAGAAAATTATCTGTAGAAAAATTTACTTTCGAAAATTTTCTATAGAAAAATTTACTTTCGAAAATGTTCTATAGAAAAATTTACTTTCGAAAATGTTCTATAGAAAAATTTACTATCGAAATTTTTTTTTTAGTAAGTTTTTCCGGAAAAATGTTGATGTTTAAAAATATATCTTCTAAAATATAATTTAAAATGGTACAATTTTGGTGAAAATGGATATTTTTTTACGAAATTTTTCAAATGGCTTTAGAATTTTTTTTGGAAAATAATGTTTTAAAACATATGCATTGGAAATTGTGACGTCTACACTAATTTGAACCTTTTGTAATTGCAAGTTTAACCAAATTTGACATTTTTTAAATCGAAACATCTTCTCTTAATCTGGAACTGTTTTACACAGAAAATTAATCAAAAAATATTGTGAGTTTAAAAAATTTTCTTTACAAAAATGTTTCAGAATCTGTAAATTTTCTCCTTCAATAAATGGATAAGAGATTTTTAAGATTTTTATAATTTTGTTCAGACTTTTTTTATACGAAAAATATTTTACAATCAAAGAATTTGTCTATACAAAAAACGTCTTTTAATCGGAGTTTTTTCTTTACGAAAAATTACTCAGAATCGAAAAAATCTATAATGGTATTCAGAATCTTACCAGCTCTGGTACTAGTGGTAAAATAGCAATTTTTAGACTTTCCTTTCAAAATACATGTATTTTTGAAAGAGGTACTCTTTTGCACATTGGCAGGGCTGACAACAAGACTCTGACCTCTTAAACGAAAAATGTATCAGAATCTGTGAATTTTTCTATACCAATTTGAGATATTTTTCTTACAAGAAATTTTCTGTACGAAAAATGTGTTAAAATCTGAGAATTCTTCTATGGAAAAATGTTACAAATCTAAGATTTTTCGTATAGAAAAATTCACTATACGAAAAATTTCTCAGAATCTAAGAATTTTTCAATACGAAAAATGTTTCCGAACCTGAGAACTTTTCAATACGAAAAATGTCTCAGGGAGTATCAGACTTTTTCAATACGAGTCTGAAATTTTTTTAATGAAAAGTGTCTCAAAAGCTGAGAACTTTTTCTATACGATAAATGTCTTAGAATCTGAGAGTTTTTCTGTCCGAAAAATGACTCAGAATCTAAGAATTTTTCTGTAAGAAAAATGTTTAAGAAATTTAGAATTTTTCTATTAACAAAATGTCTCAAAATCAAACAACTTTTTCTTAGAACCTGAGAGTTTTTCTATACGAAAAATGGCTCAGAATTTTTCTATTCGAAAAATGTCTTATAATCTGAGAATTTTTTACACGAAAAGTTTCTCAGAGTTTTAGAGTTATTCTGTTAAAAAGTGTCTCAAAATTTGAGAATTTTCTATGTAAAAAATACTTTAAATAGTAAGTATAGTTTAAATCTTTCTATGGTTTAAATATCTTTGAATTTGATTTTTTTATTAAAAAACTGTAAAACTAAAAAAAAATCCAGCAATTTAAGGAGTCTTTCGTTTAAAAAATGTCTCAAAATCTTTGTTTTATTACGATAATATGTATCAAAGAATCGGAGAATTTTCTACTTATACGAAAAATTTTCTTAGAAGTTTTCTGCATAAATATAGTTTATACTCCAAAAACTTGGAAAAAATATATGAACAGTTCAAAAATGTGTCCCACAGTTTTGAGTTTTTACGCGTATATTTGAGAATTTAAAAAAAAATTGCATAAATTTTCAATTTTTTAAATAATCCTTTTTTACCTTAAGTTCAAAATAAATGTTTTGTTTTTTAAAATGAAAAAAATTTAGGCTCAAAAACGTTGAGGCGAAAAAACAAAATTTAAAAAAAAATTTTGGGCCCCCTCTAAAATAAATTCCTGCGTACGTGCCTGATTCTAAGACATTCTATCGCCTGTCCGTCTGTTGAAATGGTGATCACGACCAAAGTATTAAACAGATATGATTTAGATTTAACATATTTACTTGTTGTTGTCCTAATTAGTTTGGTATTGCATTTGATCGATATCGGTTCAGCAGTTCAAAAGTTTTAAACGAAAATGTAAGGCTCAGAGCGAATCGATCCCATAGTAAAATGACGTTTTAATAGAATGAGTACTCGTACAATGTTGATATCCGGTACATATATTGATTCGAATATTCTAATTTTAAATTTGAAAACAAATTTGTTCTACTATGTTTAAAATTGCGGTTATCCGCAAACATTTTTTTGTAGATATTTTTTTACATTGAAAAAAAAAAAAAATAAAATGCTAAAAACTGGTTTGAATATTTATCAAGAACTTCTAATTAGTGCTATAAAATTATTCTATGACTTTAAATTACGCTGGTTCTCGCGATTTTTCGCAGTTTTTTAAAAATTATTTTTCACGATCTTTTTTTTGAATTGTGGTAATGCTTACTTGTGTTGAGTATATGAAGAAAAAAATTCCGCAAATTTTTTTTTTGCAGAATTTATTTTTTATACCCTCCACTTAGTGATAGAGGGTATATATAAGTTTGTCATTCTGTTTGTAACTCATTAAAATTTTGGTCTGGGACCCCATAAAATATATATATTCATGATCACCGATCGATTTTAAGACATTCTAGCGATATCCGTCTGTCTGTGGAAACGGTGATCACGGGCAAAATATTACATGGAGATGAGTGAAACTTAACATAATTATTGGAAGTTCTCCCGAGAAATTTGGTATTGCATTTCAGCGATATCGGTTCAGCGGTTCAAAAGTTATGAACGAAAATGTAAGAACACCTCAAAAATTTTAGTACATTCAACATAACCTAAATATAAAAAATGCTTTAATTCGGCTGCTGGCTGACATATGTGAACATAATTGAACACCAAATGATATTTAAACAAGTACGAACATATTTTTTGTCAAAAAAAGAAAAAAATCGCGGATTTTGTATTTACCAAAAATTTTTTCATGGAAATTTTTTTTTAATTTTTTTTTTTTTTTTTTAAAGTAATTATCTTTTAAATAAAGTCTTTTGCAATAATCTTTTAGAAATTGTAGAGGGTATTACTACATTCGGTAAGGCCGAATTTCTCTTTTTTACTTGTTTTTTAAATATTTTTTTCAAAAGCAATTCCATTTTTTAAAAAAAGTTTTTTTCCATTTATCTTTTTTACATTGTGGAAGGTATCAATACATTTGGCAAAGCCGAATTTAACTTTTTTAATTGTTTTTATTAAAAATTTCTCCTACCGCTCTAACTGTCCCAATTGGGATCCTAGCGGAGTGAAATGTATGACCGACCCCTCCATAGCTTTTCAACTCCAACATTTTCTCAAAACATATCTAGGCTCTATCTTCAACCTTTAAGACGGTCCCCATGGGGACCCATGGAGACAATGTTTTTAATTTTTTATAAATTTGTTTTATTAAATCAACTCCTACAGCTCCCATGGTGCTTCGAAATGGGGTAAAAATTAAGACCGATCCAAATAATTTTTTGGCCCTAACTTTTTTTCTGAACAAACCTACACCTTACCACCAATTGCTAAGGGGGCTCCCATACAATATTTTTTAAAATTGTCTGCCACTGCTCTAACTGCCCTAAGGGGGCACACAGAGAATCCAAATATATTACCAACCCACATTATTTATTCAATCCTAAAAGAAGTTCTTAAGTCAAATTAAATTATTTTCGTTTATTATGTTATTTTTTATTGAAAATTCTATTCTAATTTACAATTTTCAAAAAAATATATAATTATAATTAGTTTAACGATAGTCTTATAAAATACAACTAAAATTAAAAAAAAAATTTAAATTACAGTTATAAAGAATTTATAAGTAAAAAATAATTCGAATTGTTTTGTTGGTTGGTGCTTATTTTTAAATGTATAAGGCAAATGAATAAATTTTTTTGGACACAGAGAAAACAGATTCAGTGAGCCAGTATCACTAGTTAAATATTATTTTTCTTGAGGTTCACTACGACTTTAGGTGTCCCAACAAATCCGTTTTCTCTGTGTAAGGACTTCCAAAAGCACATGCTAAGTAATTACTTTTAAAAGCATTAAGGAATTTTATAATAAAGATGTACAAATAAATTTAAATATTTTACACATAAATGAGGGCTTTTGAAAGCAGTTACCTTGGAGTCGTTTTAGAAGTACTTGAAAGAAGTAGTTAACAAAAAAAATTTTAAATTTAAATGAAAAAATATTTTTTTTTTAAAGTGGGAATGTTTATATTTAAAATTACACCGTTCGACAACCAATATTAAACATAAACCGTTTAATATACGCCTGAAAGTAAAGATCAAATGGAGTAAAACTGCATTTACAGTTTTTCATTTCGTGATCCTGTTTCCTTTTAAAAGGACTTTAAAATTTTAAAGGATACATTTTGTAAAATATTTTTGAAATATTTGTAATTGTCCTAGGATGACACTGGTGACGGCAGATGATCTCACCTAATTTTTCCATGAATAAAGTCATTTGAAAACTTTATCAAAATATTTTGTTGAACATTTTGAATGATATTGAAGGACACATTTTTGAATGGACGTAACAAACTTCCTTTTTCTTGATAGGTAAAAAAAAATAAAAAGAAAACTTAGGGGAGATACTCCTCTTTCATTTGCTATCAATAGTGGCATCATACGACAAGTACAAATATTAAAAAAATATTTTATAAAATTTAATCCTCTAAAACTTTGAGGTCCTTTTAAAAGGAAACAGGATCACGAAATGAAAAACTTTAAATGCAGTTTTACTTCATTTAGTCTCTAGTTTCAAACGTATATTATCCAGTTTGTATTAAACAACTTTTTTCATGTTTGTCGGGCGGGGTTATACGTCCCTTTTATAGATTTTTAAGATAGTGTTTCTTATTTGTTTTTGTTTTAAGATTTTTTTTCTGAATCGTTTTTAACAGATTTAATTACATTACGGATAAAAATATTAAATACTTTATATTAAAGCTTTGAGATTAAAGCCCTTAAGTACGATCTCTATCGTTTGCTTTTTTTTTTGTTTATTTTACAACACTCTTCTGCTAGCTCATTTACTCTTTCTCTTTTTGCTCTCCTAGCTATGCTCTCATTCACTTAATTATCGCTCTCTTAATGACTTTAAATTACTTTCGATGCATAAATACCGCTACCAGAGCTACAATCAGTACTGTTATTGATACATTTAATGTTGTACTACCGTTACATTGTGAACGTGAACAGGGAAAACATTTATCCTTTGTTAGAGTGGGATTAAGTTCCACCCATTGATCACAGACTGATTCCATTGTTGTGACACGAGAACAACCGCGATTAACGATCACGGTATTGTTTGCTAAAAAAAATTTTTAAAAATAGTATTTATTAATATATTATCTCAATAAATTATTAAAATTTTCAAGTTACTAACCATTAGTTGCTAAAACTTTAAAACAATGATATGTAACATCACTGATAGATCTTAATTGTCGTACTCTAAATTCGGCTGAGGGTTTGTAGGCTTTGGTAGTACTGATATGTTCAATTTCTAAACCATCAACTTCATCATCATGTTCCATTTGACTAGAATTATTTAATTTTTCGACATCATCAATGGGTTGGAATACACCGGGATTTGGTGGTGTTGGTATACTAGTGGTGGTAGAAGGTGGTCCAACAGTTGGTGGTGTTGGTGGTTGTGGTTCTGTGGTAGTAGTAGCTGTTGGTGAACTTGGCGATCCTTCACCATTTTCGTCAGTTGTTGAATTACTGCTATCTGTGGTTATTTCTTCTGTTGTTATTTCTGGTGTAGTTTCTGTTGTTGTTTCGGTTGTGGGTTCTGATTCTGTGCTTGGTTCGTGTGTTGCATCGTCTGTAGTTATGGATGGTTCGTCGGTGCTTGATGTGGGTTCCTCTGTAGTTGTTGTTATAGTGGAGTCCGTCGTTGAGCTGCCCTCATCAGTTACACTTGGAATATCTGTAGTTTGTACGGATGAATCTGTTGTTCCGCCCGTATTAAAATAATCTTCATTGCACTCCATTAATGGTGTGTTATCATTTATTACAGCACAATTATCACATACATAACACATAAGTTGGCCGTGGCATACTAAAAAAAAGAAAGAGAAGTATTAATTTATTGAAAATAATAAAACGCAATTTTTAATTAAAAATTTTTATAAAAAAATGTCCGTTTCAAATGGTGTGAAACCAAGTGCCCAACGAAAAAAAACATGTGTATCGTAAATTGCTGAGTAGGTTGTATGGTTAGCCCTATATGGAACTAAGAACATCGCGTTTTTGGTTTTTCAATTTTTCAAAAACTTTTTTTTAAAGTTTAGATGTTTGTCTATCCACACAAAAAAAATCAGACATGGGTTTTTCGTTTTTTTTTTTCAGAAAATCGCTTTTGAATATTAAATTTCATAACAATTTAGTAATTTGCTTGTATTTTCTTGATTCAACATAGCGTATGAGTAACATTTATGCAAATATTTAATTTTTATTCGCTATGTTGAAACAAGAAAATACAAGCAAATTACAAAATTGTTATGAAATTTAATATTGAAATCCGATTTTCTCATCTAAACTTTTAATTTTTTTATTTTTTTTTTTAAAGTGGACGGATTTTGATAAATTGACTTTTTTTAAAAATGGAAAATTTCAGAACCGGTTCTAAAAATTTTCCAAAAAAAAACAAGAAAATTATAGTCGGTCAAGACCGACCATATAATACCCTAGACCAGAGTTTCCCGGAAAATGGTCCCCAGTTCAAACACGGACTGATTAGATCTATATTTTGTCAAATCTTTAATAAGTCTAAAAAACACTCACATATCAAATTTGAGTAAAATAGGTTTCATTTTGTTGACAATAAACCTCTTTAACTGAATATCGGGCGAAATTTTCATATGGGACCTAAGTCCAAAAATGGGCCGATGACAATCAGATTTGATAAGGTTATTAAAGTACGCGTTTAACATACACAAACACAATTTTAATTAAATATTTTCTATTTTCATGAAATTTGAGAGATTTATGTGAAAATCGGGAAGGTGGTTTGTATGGGGGCTACAAGAAGAACTTTCATCCACACCTATCACCACTTCGGAATGGTGATTGGTGTGGATGAAACATGATCACCTGCCAAATTTCAAAAAGATACCTATTAAAATGCGGTTATTAGTGTCATTTGAGCCTAAACTAAAGAGGACCTTAGTATGGGGCTAGGTCTAAATATGGACCGATTTTTTCCAATTTCAATAGGCTTCGCCTTTGGGCCAAAAGAGGCTTAAGTTTCAAATTTCAAGTCAATTGATTAAAAATTGCGTATCGTGTTTACACTGTTTACATGGACAGACAGACGGACGGACGGACGGACATCGCTAAATCGACTCAAAAAGTGATTCTAAGTCGATCGGTATACTTAAAAGTGGATCTAGGACCAATATTTCGGGTAGTTACAAACATCAGCACAAACTCATTACACCCTGTACCACAGTGTGGTGTAGGGTATAAAAATAGTCGATTGCCCATACAAAACTATACAATAATGTAGATTTTTTGATATTGTGATGCATTCCGTTTTAATTTCCAAAGCCCAGTTTTTAAAAAACCAAAAACGCAATTTTCTGAGTTCCATATAGGGCTATCCATACAACTTATTCAGAAATTTACGGGCACTTGTTTTTCTGTAGCTGGACATTTGGTGTGGAATGCCTCATAGGTGGTCAGTGTTGTCAATAGATAAAAATGGATGCTAAATTATTCTATGTTTTTTTCAAAAGTATCATTTTATAAAGTTTAATTTCTTAAAATTAAATATTTAAAAGAAAAAACCATTTCTTCAAAGTACAATTTTTCTAAAAAGTACCGTTATATGAAGAATAAATCGGTACTATTTATAAAAGTAATTTTATATTACGAACTCCTTCCGTTAATGTACCATTTTATAAAGTACTATTATGTAAAAGTACAATTTATAATTACATATATCTTTTGAGAATTGTACCATTTCATTTTTCTAAAAAGCACCGTTTTATGAAAATAAATCGGTACTTTTTATGAAAATTATATTATATTAAAGACATTTTTTGTTAAAGTTTATTTTATAAATGTACCATTTTATAAAAATATTATTTTATAAAAGTACGATTTTATAAAAATACCATTTTAAAAAATTACCATTTTATAAAAGTATAATTTTACAAAAGTACCTTCTAAAAAAGTATTGTAGAAAAGTACATTTTATAAAGCACCATTTTAAAAAGGTACCATTTTATAAAAGTACCATTTTAAAAAAGTACAATTTTATAAAAGCAACATTTTATAAAAGTATTATTTTAAAAAAGTACCATTTTAAAAATTACAATTTCATAAAAGTACCATTTAAAAAAGTACCATTTTATAAAAGTACCATTTTATAAAAGTACCATTTTAAAAAAGTACCATTTTATAAAAGTACCATTTTATAAAAGTACCATTTTAAAAAAGTACCACCTTAAAAAGTAACATTTTATAAAAGAGTACTATTTCATAAAAGTACAATTTTATTAAAGTATCAATTTACAAAAGTACCTTCTATAAAAGTATTATAGTAAAAAAGTTCATTTTATAAAACACCATTTTAAAAAAGTAGCATTTCACAAATGTACCATTTTAAAAATGTACCATTTTATAAAAGAACCATTTTATAAAATTACCATTTTATAAAACAGCATTTAAAAAATGTGCAATTTAATAGAGCACCATTTTTTAAAGCACTATTTTATTAAGCTACCATTTTATAAAAGTACCATGTTTAAAAGTTCCATTTTATAAAAGTACCATTTTATAAAAGTACAATTTTATAAAAGTACCATTTTATAAAAGTACCATTTTATAAAAGTACCATTGTATAAAAGTTCCATTTTATAAAAGTACCATTTTATAAGAGTACCATTTTTTAAAAGTACCATTTTAAAAAAATACTATTTTATAAAAGAAGGTACTATTTTATAAAATTAGCATTTTATAAAACAGCATTTAAAAAATGTGCAATTTAGTAGAGCACCATTTTTTAAAGCACTATTTTATTAAGCTACCTTTTTATAAAAGTACCATGTTTAAAAGTTCCATTTTATAAAAGTACCATTATATAAAAGTACCATTTTATAAAAGTTCCATTTTATAAAAGTACCATTTTATAAAAGTACCATTTTTTTAAAAGTACCATTTTATAAAAGAAAGTACTATTTTATAAAAGTACCATTTATTTAAGTATAAATTTACAAAAGTACCTTCTATAAAAGTATTATGGTAAAAAAGTACATTTTATAAAGCACCATTTTAAAAAAAGTACCATTTCACAAAAGTACCATTTTAAAAAAGTACCATTTTATAAAAGTACCATTTTATAAAACAGAATTTTAAAAATGTGCAATTAAGTAAAGCACAATTTTAAAAAGCACTATTTTATTAAACTACCATTTTATGAAAGTACCATGTTTTAAAAGTACCATTTCATAAAAGTATTATTTTATAAAAGTACCATTTTATAAAGTACCATTTTATAAAAGAACCATTTAAAAAAGTACCATGTTATAAAAGTACCATTTTATAAAAGTACCATTTTATGAAAGTACCATTTTATAAAAGTACCATTTTATAAAAGCAGCATTTTAAAAATGTACCATTTTATAAAGCACCATTTTATAAAGCATTATTTTATAAAACTACCATTTTATAAAAATAACATTTTATAAAAGTACCTTGTTAAAAAAGTGCCATTTTGTAAAATTACCATTTTATAAAAGTGCCATTTTATAAAAGTACCATTTTATAAAAGTACCTTTTATAAAAGTATTATTTTACAAAAGTACCATTTACATATAAATTACCATTTTATAAAAAAAACTATTTTATAAAAGTACCATTTTATAAAAGCACCATTTTAAAATGTGCCATTTCTAAAGCACTATTTTCTAAAATTACCATTTTATAAAGCTACTATTTTATAAAGCACAATTTTATAAAACTGCCATTTTATAAAACTGCCATTTTATAAAACTACCATTTTGTAAAAGTACCACTTTAAAAAGTACCATTTTATAAAACAACCATTTTATAACGATACCATTTTTAAAAGGGACCATTTTATAAAAGTACAATTAAAAAAAAAAACATTTTAAAAAAGTAAAAGCAAAATTTTATAAAAGTAACATTTTATAAAAGTACCATTTTATAAAATTAAAATTTTATATAGGTACCATCTTATAAAAGTACCATTTTATGAAAATACCATTTAAAAAAAAAGTACCAATTTATAAAACAGCATTTTAAAAATGTGCCTTTTATTAAAGCACCATTTTATTAAGCACTATTTTATAAAGTAGCGTTTTATAACAGTACCATTTCAAAAATGTAGCATTTTATAAAAGAACAATTTTATAAACGTAGCATTTTATAAAAGTTTATTTTATAAAAGCACCATTTATAAAAGTACCTTTTTAAAAAAGTACCTTTTTAAAAAAGTACCATTTTAAAAAAGTACAATTTTATAAAAGTACCGTTATATAAAATTACCATTTTATAAAAGTATAACTTTATAAAAATACCATTTTATAAAGGAACCATTTTATAAAAGTACCATTTTATAAAACGATCATATTATAAAAGTTCCGTTTTATAAAATTACCATTTTATAAAAGCACTATTACATAAAAGTACCTTCTATAAAAGCATTATTTTATAAAAGTACCATTTTATAAAGTACCATTTTATAAAAGAACCATTTTTTAAAAGTACCATTTTATAAAAGCACCATTTTAAAAAGGTGCCATTTTACAAAGCACCATTTTCTAAAACTACCAATTTATAATGCTATAATTTTATAAAGCACCATTTTATAAAACTGCAATTTTATAAAACTACCATTTTATAAAAGTATCATTTTATAAAAGTACCATTTTATAAAAGAACGATTTTATGAAAGTACCATTTTTAAAAGTACCATTTTATAAAAGTTCCATTTAAAAATAAAACCATTTTATAAAAGTTTATTTTATAAAAGCACCAATTTATAAAAGTACCTATTTAAAAAAAGTACCATTTTAAAAAAGTACCATTTTATAAAAGTACCGTGATATTAAATTACCATTTTATAAAAGGATAACTTTATAAAAGTACCATTTTATAAAAGTACCATTTTGTAAAAGTATCATTTTATAAAAATATTATTTTATAAAAGTACCATTTTATAAAACTTCCATTTTGTAAAAGTACCATTTTTAAAAGTACCTTCTATAAAAGTATTATTTTATAACAGTACCATTTTATAAACTACTATTTTATAAAAGAACCATTTTATAAAAGTACCATTTTATTAAATCACCATTTTAGAAAGGTGCCATTTTATAAAGCAGCATTTTATAAAGCACCATTTTTTAAAACTACAATTTTATAAAGATACCATTTTATAAAGCACCATTTTATAAAACTGCCATTTTATAAAAGTACCATTTTATAAAAGCACCATTTTATAAAACTGCCATTTTATAAAACTCCCATTTTAAAAAAGTATCATTTTATAAAAGTACCATTTTATAAAAGAACCATTTTATAAAAGTACCATTTTTAAAAGTACGATTTTATAATAGTTCCATTTTAAAAAAGAACCATTTTAGAAAAGTACCATTTAAAAAAAAAAAAATTATAAAAGTACCTTTTATAAAAGTACCTTTTACAAAAGTACCATTTTATAAAAGTACCATTTCATAAAAGTACCATTTTATAAAAGTACCATTTTATAAAAGTACCATTTTATAAAAGTACCATTTTATAAAAGTACCATTTTATAAAAGTACCATTTTATGAGAGTACCATTTGATGAAATTACCAATTAAAAAAAAGGACCATTTTATGAAAGTACCATTTTAAAACATACCAAAAAGTACCACAATAAGCAAAATTGAATCTATCCAGTTGGTAAAAACAATTATTGATTTTAAGATCGGGTCTAGAGCATGTATAATTTCATAAAATTAGTTTTGTTTGTAAAACACACCTATTTGCATTGAACATAAATTGTAAATAGCTCATATTACGTTGACAAGATAAAGAAGCTAAATTGTTTTATGATCTTTTGCTTTTATCGTTAATTTCTTTTTTGTTTGCTAAAAACATTAATTAAAATGATTGATACTAGTAGATGTTAAAAGATATGACTGTTTTCCACGAAAATCGTATGAATGAATTTGTAGTATTGGGTCGCGTTTCAGTGCAAATCACGTGATAAGCGCCATTCACGTGACAAAATATGTTTAACATTGATATAATCTAAAATTTATACTCATTACGATATTTTATAAAACAAATAGTTCATTAAGATCTTTAAACTACGATTTCCAAAATATTTTTATGACTTAATTTGTTAATGAGTTTTATGACTTGTTATGATATCAAATCTAAGTAGGCATTTTAGTACGAACCCCCTTTAAACTGAAGTATTCATTAAAATTCAATGAATCAAAATAAAATTATTTGAATTTGGAAAATTACTTAAAAGGACTTTGCATTATATAAAGATTATATAAATTAAATTAGTCATTAAAAATCGAATGGAAAAATTTTCTTAATAAAGTCACAAATTTGTTAATACTTTTTTATTTGACTTTTGATAATTAACTGTCCATTTTTTTTTAATTTGCTGTAATAAATCTTAGGATATGAGAATAATAAAATACAGAAAAATCCCACATAATGTAAATTTTTTATAATCTTAATGCAATAAAAAAATAATAAACACATTTTATGAATAATTATTTAAATATTGTGTTAAGGAATAAATATTCTGTATGCTTAAAAATTACACTGTGCTACAAAAAAAAAATCAAATACACTTTTCAAAAGAGCTAGTGAAGTCAAAAAGGTCACAAAAATGCCTATCAAATTTTTTAGTTATTCACTAAAAAAAGCCTTGTAAAATGACAGGAAAAGTTTGCAACTTTTTATTCTTGCTACCTCCTTTTTGACAACAATTCCTTGTAATTTTACAAGCTTTTTACCAATAATTTTGTAATTTTACAAACTTTTTTCCAATAAAATTGTAAATTTAAGTAAGTTTACAAGATTTTTTTAATTGTATGTTTACAACATTTTTGGCGCATTGAAACTTACAAGGAAATCTCGTGAATTTATTAGATTTTTTTTTGTAAAAAACCCTTTTAAATTTGTAAAATTACCAAAAAAATTGAAAATTTACAGAAAAAAATAAATTTCGATAAAAAAGTTTTTGTTAAATAACAAGGAAAACTGTCAAATATTGGTAAAATGGAATTACGAGACTTTTTCTAGTAATTTGACAAGGTTTTTTTTTGTGCGTACTAACCGAGGACACAACTTGGAGCTTTGGGCTATGTTAAAAAACGAATCAATGATGCGTAAAATGGCACTCCCCAGAAAAAAATAAGGAGGAAACAAATTTGAGTAATCACTTGTTTGAATTTAAAACCAAAAATTTATTAATTTTTTAATTGACACAATTAAAAATTTACTTAAAAATTTTAAAAACAATTTAAGTAAATAATTTAATAAAAATTAAATAGTTTTTTTTAATTTTTTTTTAACTCTCATAGTTTTTTGAATTCTCGTTAAGTTTATAGTTTCTTGTATATGGGGCATTCCATGTCAAATCGGACACTTTGAATTTTTTTTTTTTTAGATTTTCCCAATTTGTTTACAGTTTTTAGTACCCTTCGAAAACTCCTTCGTAAATTTTCAGATTTTTTTGATGACGCGTTCTAAAGATATCGAATTTTTAAAAATTGGTAGTTTGTTCCTTTACTCAAACTTCCTTAACTCATAACTTCTTCAATAATGGTCCAAATTTCAATTTTTTTTCCAAATTTTTGTTTTTTACGTACTTTAAAAAAAAAATCCCAAAAAATTCGTAAAAGCGCTCTTGTATGCGATTTTTGAGTTTTAAAATTTGAATCTCATTTTTGAAAATGTTTGTACTCTTCGATTTTTTTGAAATTTTTTTGTGTAAAACTTCTATCGATTCTACAAATTTTTTGTCATGGAGGATCGTGGGATAACGTTTATTACTAGTTTTTTAAATTTTTTGCAAAAATTTTATTGTAATTTTCCAATCTTAAAATCATTTCTACTGCTCCAATGGTACGTCATAGAGGGGTCATTTCTAAGACCGACCCCCATTAATTTTTACGTCTTAACATTTCTTTGGAACAAACTAATACCCCATCTCCAATTTCTAAGGGGGCTCCCACACAAAACGACATTTTTTAAAATTAGCTCCAACCGCTCTAATTGCCCTACGAGTGCCCTTAGAGCAACAAAATGTATAACCGACCCACAATATTTTTTTAGTTCAAACATTTTCTCTGAACACACCTACCCTCTATCTCTTTTTGTTAAGGCGGTCCCCATACAATTGTTTTTATTTTTTGTAAATTTATTTTATTTATTCAGTTTCTACCGGTCCAATGGTGCGTCCGATAGGGGTCATTAGTGAGACCGACCCCCATTTATTTTTACTTTACAACATTTTTTTAAAACATACCTACGCCCTATCTCCACTCCCTAAGTAGGCCTCCATTCCAAAATAAATTGTTATAAAATTTGCTCCAACTGTTATTTGTATGGGAGCCTACTTAGGGAGTTGAGATAGGGCGTAGGTATGTTTTAAAAAAATATTGTAGGGTAAAAATAAATGGGGGTCGGTCTCAGCAATGACCCCTCTCGGACGCTCCATTGGACCGGTAGAAGCTGATTAAATAAAACAAATTTACAAAAATATAAAAAAAATTTTATGGGGACCGTCTTAACAGTTGAAGATAGAGGGTAGGTGCATTCAGAGAAAATGTTTGGACTAAGAATATATTGTGGGTCTGCCATAAATTTTTTTGCTTTAAGGGCAATATTAGGGCAGTTAGAGCGGTTGGAGCAAATTTTAAAAAATATCGTTTTATGTGGGAGCCCCCTTTGAAAATGGAGATAGGGTATTAGTTTGTTCCAAAGAAATGTTAAGACGCTTAAACTAATCGGGGTCGGTCTTATAAATGACCCCTCTATAACGCACCATTGGAGCAGTAGAAATGATTTTATGATTGGAAAATTACATTAAAATGTTTTCAAAAAATTTTAAAAAATAGTAATAATCGTTATTCCACGATCCTTCTGGGCAAAACATTTGTATAATTGATAGAAGTTTTACACAAAAAAATTTCAAAAAATCGAAGAGTACAAACATTTTCAAAAATGAGATTTAAAACTAAAATCTTAAAAATCGCATACTAGAGCGCTTTTAAGAATTTTTTGGGATTTTTTTTTTAAAAGGTACGTAAAAAAAAATTAGAAATTTGGACCATTATTGAAGAAGTTATGAGTAAAAGAAGTTTGAGTAATGGAACAAAGTACCAATTTTTAAAAATTCGATATCTTTTGAACGGGTCGTCAAAAAAATCTGAAAATTTACCACGAAGGAGTTTTCGAAGGGTACTAAAAACTGTAAACAAATTAGGAAAATCTAAAAAAAAAGTTTCAAAGTGTCCGATTTGACATGGAATGCCCCATATGTATATGAAAGTTTGTAATCGTCTTTATGAAATTTTCCTATGTTTTTGAGACATAAATATGTTTGGTAAAGTTTGAAAAAAAATAGTTTTTTGTTTTTTTTTTTTTTTTGTAAAAAGATTTAAAACTTTTTTAAACTTTTTAAAAAAATAAATAGATACTTTTTGAGTAAATTTTTAATTGTGACAATTAAAAATTTACTCAATTTTTTTTTCAAACATTTAATACATTTTTATTAAAAATTTACTCAATACTATTACATCGTTTACTGGTGCAAAATTGACTAATTTTTTACTCAATAGTATTAAAAATTTACTCAAATATTTTTCCGATATTGTTGAGATTTCACTATAGATAGTGCTAACCGAGGGAGGAACTAACTGTGTAGTTAACAACTTTCTGAGAACTTCAACAACTTCCCACGTAGTGTAATAATTTCTTCATGACTTTAGAGAGTTAAGCAGACATGCATGTTAAATCTACAAATTGCAAACCAGTATTTAAATAAAAAATTAAAAAAAAAAAAAATTAGTATGAAAAAATTTACACGTCTCTTGTGATTCTTGTTCATTTAACAGAAAAAACCGGTAATTTTTTTTTTGTTTAATTTATTATTAACAATTTGTTAACACATTTGTATTATATTGTTTAAAAAAAATCCATTAAAGTAATAATACATCTGTCTTTTTGGCAGTCCATTCATAATTTAGCAAACTTTCTTGTCCAGTAAAATTTTTTTCCCATAAAAAAAAAGTCTCAGATTCTAAGACCTTTTTTGTATAGAAAAATTCTGGGATTCTGAGACCCTTTCCTAAACAAAAAGTCCCAGATTCTGATACGTTTTTCCTATAGAATAACTCTCACAATCAGATTCTGAGACCGTTTTCTTACATAAAAAAAGCCTAATATTCTAGCACTTTTCTAAAGAAAACGCCTGATATTTAGAGACTTTTCCTCTATATTCATATATTCTGAGACTTGTTTCCGAGACATTTTTTCTATAGAAAAAATCTCTGATTTTTTACAAAGAAAAATTTTTTAATCCTCAAACATTTTCTTTTCGGATTTTTGTAGAAGAATTCCCAACTTCACAAAAAAATTTATAAATAATTTTAGTTTGAGTCACATTTTTCATCGAATTTAAAGTTCCGGGCCACTTCTTATATATAGCAAAATATAAGATTCTGAGATTTTTTTTTCTAAATATATCAAGTTATTAAAAATATCAAATCTTCATTTAACAAGTAGAAAAGTTAAATTCGACTTGGCCGAATCTATGAATACCCTCCACAATGCCCTTTTTAAGTAAATTTTCTAACGTGAAAAAAATAACATTTTTGATTATAAATAAATTATGTTGTGTAAAACTACTTTTTTTTTTAGTAATTTTTGAAAAAAAAAATAATTTACGAAAATTTTTTTTGAGTGTAAAATTTGTTTGAGTGTAAAATTTGTTTCGAGTGTATTTTTTTTTAGTGAAAAAATATTTTTAAGTGACAAAAATAAGTTGAAAATATTTTTGTGACTTCCCGAGTAAAAAAGTTTATATATAATTATATATAATTTTATAAAATTATATATAATTATATATATTTGATAAAATTATATAAAATTATATATAATTATATCCGAATTTTTTTTATATAAAATTTTATAAAATTATATCTAATTATATATAATTTGATAAAATTTTATAAAATCAGATAAAATTATATATAATTTTATCAAATTATATATAATTATATCACAATTTGTTTCATATAAAATTTTATAAAATAATATCAAATTATATATAATTTGATAAAATTTAATAAAATTATATAAAATTAAATAAGATTTGATAAAATTTTATATAAAAAAAAATCGGATATAATTTCAATAATTTTATCAAATTATATATAATTTTATCAAATTTTATCAAATTTTTTGAAAACAAAAACTTCTTTATATAATTATATATAATTTTATCAAATTTTATATAATTATATAAAATTATATAAAAAACTTTTTACTCGGGTTACCAATGTTTTAAAAACATGTTTAACTGGTTTTCAACACGTGAGTTAAAGGTGAAACTAATCTGAAATGCAAGGTTTTGCTAATAACTTTTGAATCACTGGACCGATTTGAAATTCAATAAGAACTAGGCCAGGGGAACGACAAATATACATGCCAAACTTCAGCATCCCCAGAATTGTCTTTCAAAAGTCAGCGTGTTTTTATCTCATAAATTTACGAAAAACCCTTGCCGAAATTCAGTCTTTTGCTCATAACTTTTGAACCACTCGACCGATTTCGCTGACTTGCACCTGAACAGGTAAATGACCAACATATATGCCAAACTTCAGGAGCCTCCGTATAGTCTTTCAAAAGTTAGCGTGTTTTCAACAGACAGACAGACTGACGGACGGACGGACATCGCTTGATCGTCTTAAAATCGATCGAGGATCATGAATATATATGAGGGTTTTCGTGTCAACTGACACAACTTTTGAAACCGACGACTTCCGATAAAATTTGCACCAAGGTTAGTCCTGTTGGAAAGTAGTTCAGACACAATTTTTCAACGAGATCGGTCAAGAACTCTCTGAGTTAGAGGGGGTCGAAATTTGACATTTTGGCCAAAGAGGTTTTTATTCTCATCCATAAAGTTTTTGATTTTTTTTCTTAAAAATCCAAAACTTTTTTGCCTTTTTTCTCAAATCGGTCCCTTTTTTTTTTTTTTTGATTCAGAAGAAAGCTTAGGTCAATTCCTTTAAAAGCTATGGGGTCGCTTAGTGCGATGCGAATGGGATATCTATGATTTTTTTTTTTTTAACTTTGGAACACAAAAACAGTTCTTCAATTTGCACTATTTGGCGTGGGATAGCTAACCAGTTTTCGATTTCGATCCGCGATGCCCTCTAATTTTTATAGGTTCGGAAAAGAAAGCACGAGCCAAAAAATGAGGGCGGTGGGGTGGGGCCATATGGCTCCTCATCGGGGTCAAATTTGGGCGTAAAGAGGTAAAATCCTCAAACAGCCCCAAAACTGCCCTAGAAACGCCCCTGGAGGGGTGCAATGTGAGACGAACCTCCAATAATTTTCTGTCCCCAACATTTTTCTTGAACATACTTTACCCCTATTTCCACTTCCTAAGGGGGCTCCCATACAAAACATTTTTAAAAAATTTGATCCTACCATTCTAACTTACCCTAAAGTGCCCCAAGTGAAGCCAAATGTATGACCGACCTCCATTATTTTATTAATTCCAACATTTTTTACAAACATACCTACAATTTATCTTTTACCCTTAAGGTGGTCCCCATACATTTCTTTTATTTTTTATAAATTTGTTTTATTAAACCAGCTCCTGCCGCCCCTACCGTGCCTCCTGGAGAGGCAAAAATTACGACCAACCCCCATTATTTTTTAGTTACCAACATTTTGTCCGAACATAATAACACCCTATCTCCCCTCCTTAAGGGGCTCCCATACATTACAAAAACATGTATTTTTAGAAACTAATAAAAAAGTAAAAAAAAATGTATGGGGACCCCCTTTAGAGTTGAAAATAAAGGGTAGGTGTTTTCTGAGAAAATGTTGAAGTTGAAAAAATATTTGGGGTCGGTCATACATTTTACTTCTCTAGAGGCACCCTATGGACAGTTAGAGCGGTAGGAGAAAATTTTAAAAAAATGTCATTTTGTATGGGAGCCCCCTTAGGAATTGGAAATATAGGTTAGGTATATTCAAGAAAAATGTTGGGGGCAGAAAATGGAGGTCGGTCTCACATTGTACCCCTCCATGGGCAGTTCTAGGGCAGTTGTGGGGCTTTTTGAGGATTTTTACCTCTTTACGCCCAATTTTGACCCCGTTTGGAGGATCTAAAAATATATGATTATATCTTATTAGATCAAACTTGACGTTATTAGATATAACTAAATCCCAAAAGTAGAACGGAAAATTTCATCTTATTTTCATCACTCAATTCAATAATTCAAAATTATTTTCAATTTAAAGACCAAGTAGCAGCAGTTAAAGTTATGACTACTTTCTATGAATAGGTCCCTTAATTGCAATAAATAAATCAAAATTGTTCAATTTTCGACACTTCAAAATAAAGTAATTGCTCAAATTTTTGATTATCTGATTAATCATAAATATGATTAATCACAAGTTTGATTAATCCGTTTTTTTATTAATCAATTAATTGATTAACATCATGATTATGACAAATAACACAAGACTCTTAAGTTTTATACTCAATACTTAAAATTTTGTATGGGAAATAATAAATTTAGATTATCTGCAAGCCAAATAATATATTATTATAAAAATCTTTTAATACTTTTCACATGTTTGATTAAAATTTAATCAATTTAAATCAATCAAATGATTTTTATTTTATGAGCTAAAAAATATTTTGCTTTAGCCTGCTAATTAGATTAAACCGGCTGAACAAACAAAATAGTGCGCAAATCACTTACTTTCTGCAATTGATTTATATTTTCATCATAAGTGGAAGGTAAATATTATTTACTAGTGATTTACTTGATTTTTTTTATTTTCAAGTGTTTTGAAAAAAAAAAAATTAATATAATTTTTGTTTGAGTTACAATATGAACGCAAAATAAATTTCATTTTACGATTAATAAAAAATTATAACGACAATAAAATTTTTATATTTAATATCAATAGAATTATAGATTGTTTCAAGCCTTCAATATCACGCGCCCACCTTTCTATATTAAATTTAACATCTTCTATGTAATAAATGTTAAAAAAAGTTAGTTATTAGAACAAATTTGAATACACTAAAAAAAAAAAAATTTTAGCTAGAAAAAACAGGCAGACAAGTTAAATTAGGCTTGGTCGAATCCATGAGTACCCTTCATAAGGCCCAAAACAATTTAAAATAAAAACATGAAGAGTTTTAAATTCGGCTGTGCCAAATCTTTCATACCCTCGAACATTCAAAAAAATTACAGGGACTTTTTTAAGTGGGTAAGGGGGATATCGTTAGGGTTCGAAGAAGTTTAGCTCTTATTTATTTTGGACTGTATCATCTTACACAGACAGACGGACAGACGGACATCTCTAGAATGTCCTATTATCTATCACTGATCAATAACACTGTGCTACAGTGAAAAAATACTTCTGATGTGACATAGTATAGGTTGTTGGTCTTGTCGAGAAGATCACTAGAATGCCTATTAAACTTGCCAGACACCCTCAAATTTTAGAGTTATTGTCAAAAAACTTTATTTTGGGACTTTTCTCACTAAACCTTGTGTAATTCAGAAAATTTTCAACCGATTTTAAATTTTTAAACTGTTTTGGATAGGAGAATGATAGGGCTTGCCATGTGTGTAAATTGATCTACACATATAGGAAAGATATCTATTGTTTTTTTCTATAAAATAAATTTTTTTATTATTTTTTGAAAATTTTTCGAGTTTATCGATTTTTTTTGCAATAGTTGGTTTAACAACCTTTATGTTTATAAACGCTTTTTTTAAGAAAATTTAATTGTGAATTCGATGAGCCTTATGCCGAAAAAATCGGATAACAATTTGACAGAGTTCTGATAATTTTTCTAAAAAAGAAAATTAAGATTTTGCAGGAAATCGCCGTTCAGATAACCCAGGCAAAAAAAATATAATTATCATAAGAGGTCAGTACAATATTTTTAAAGGTTTTTGGCTCGCTAAATCCGAATCTGGCCTTTAAATTGCTCTATCTTGACAGATTTTTGAGATATTTAACATAAATTGATATATCAAAAACTTAATAAGATAGCGCAATTTCAAGGTCAAATTCGAATTCAGGAGGCCAAAAACCTTTGAAATAATAATACGGTACCTCTCACAAGGGAAGTCTCCCTAGTGTCACCCGCGGCTCTTTATGGAATTGGTTTTATTTTGTAGAGCAGAAAAAATAAAGGGACACGTATTTTTTTCTTAGCGGCCCAAATTCATATTTAGGGGGTAAAAAGGAGGGGGGAAGACAATGCCATTTTTCAGTTTTTTTCGTTTATCTCCTATATTTTGCAAAGAAACCTAGTCATGTTACATACCAAATGAAAGGTCTTTGGAAAACCTATCTACGTGAGCTAAGAAAGCGTCCAAACATGCACAACTTTTCGTCATATTGAGTAAAATACCAAAATTTTAGGACATTTTTGTTAATAAATCGAAAAATATTAACTTCTTTGGCCCGTTGTTAGCACCACGATATAGGTATTTTTAATACCTTTAATCTGATACCACACATGCCTATATTAATTTTGTTTAAATAGGCGTAAATCGTAAAAAACTGAAAAAGGTCAATTTCCCCCCATACAAATCGACCCCCCCTAAAAATGAGTTTGGGCCGCTAAAAAAAAATACGTGTCGAATTAATTTTCGTTCTTAACAACATATCCAAATTTCATGAAGATCGGAGGGTGACACCAGGGAGACTTCCCTTGTCAGTATGTTCGTTTGTTTTTTTATTTTTTTGTCTGGGTTATCGGAACGGCAATTTCATTCAAAATCTTAATTTTCTTTTTTAGAAAAATTATCACAACTCTGTCAATTATTATCCGATTTTTTCGGCATAAAGCTTATCGAATTCACAATTAAATTTTCTTTCAGAACACGTTTATAAATATAAATATTGTTGAACGAACTATAGCAGAAAAAAATCGATAAACTCAAAAAATTTTCAAAAAATATCAAAAAATTAGATACTGCTGAAAAAAATCAATACATATCTTTCTTATATGTATAGACCAATGCACACACATGAAAAGCCCTATCTTTCTTCTATCCAAAACAGTTGAAAAATTGTAAATCAGTTGAAAAATTTTTAAGTTACACTTGGTTTAGTGAGAAAAGTCCCAAAAAAAACGCTTTTTGACAATAACTTTAAAATTTGGGGGTGTCTGGCAAGTTTGATGGGCACTTTTGTGATCTTTTCGACGAGACCTACAACCTTAACTACCTCATTTTAAAAGTATTTTCGATTTTGGGTTTTTTGTAGCACAGTGTAATATATGGGGCATTCCATGTCAAATCGGACACTTTGAATATTTTTTTTTTAGATTTTCCCAATTTGTTGACAGTTTTTAGTACCCTTTGAAAACTCCTTCATGGTAAAATTTTAGATTTTTTTGATGACCCGTTCAAAAGATATCGAATTTTTAAAAATTGGTAGTTTCTTTCTTTACTCAAACTTCTTTTACTCATAACTTCTTCAATAACTCATAACTTCTTCAATTGCAATTTTTTTTTCTTCAATTTTTTTTACGGACTTTTTTTTAAAAAAAAGACCAAAAAAATTCTAAAAAGAGCTCTAGTATGCGATTTTTAAGTTTTAAAATTTAAATCTCATTTTGGAAAATGTTTGTACTCTTCGATTTTTTTAAATTTTTTTGTGTAAAACTTCTATCGATTCTACAAATTTTTTGCCCAGTAAGGTCGTGGGATAATAATTATTACTATTTTTTTAAATTTTTTGAAAAAATTTTATTGAAATTTTTCAACCTTAAAATCATTTCTACTGCTCCAATGGTGCGTCATAGAAGGGTCATTAATAAGACCGACCCCCATTAATTTTTACGTCTTAACATTTCTTCGGAACAAACTAATGCGCTATCTCCAATTTCTAATGGGGCTCCCACACGAAATGACATTTTTTAAAATTTGCTCCAACTGCTCTAACTGCCTTAAAAGTGCCCTTAGAGCAGTAAAATATATGACCGACCCACAATATTTTTTCAGTCCAAATATTTTCTCTGAACACAACTACCCTCTATCTTTGACTATTTAGGCGGTCCCCTCACATTTTTTTTTTATTTTTGTAAATTTGTTTTATTTAATCAGCTTCTACCGGCCAATGGTGCGTCCGAGTGGGGTCATTGGTGAGACCGACCCCGCTTTTTTTAACCCTCCAACATACCTACGCCCTATCTCCACTCCCTATGTAGGCTTCCATTCAAAATTACATTTTAATAAAATTTGCTCCAACTGTTATTTGTATGGGAGCCTACTTAGGGAGTGGAGATAGGGCGTAGGTATGTTTTATAAAAATGTCTGGACGCACCATTGGACGCACCATTGGACCGGTAGAAGCTGATTAAATAAAACAAATTTACAAAAAATAAAAAAAATTGTATGGGGACCGCCTTAAAAATTAGAGATAGAGGGTAGGTGGGCTCAGAAAAAATGTTTGGACTAAAATAATATTGTGGGTCGGTCATACATTTTGTTGGTCTAAGGGCACTATTAGGGCAGTTAGAGCGGTTAGAGCAAATTTAAAAAAATGTCGTTTTGTGTGGGAGCCCCCTTAGAAATAGGGTATTAGTTTGTTCCAAGGAAATGTTAAGACGTAAAAATTAATGGGGGTCGGTACCATAAATGACCACTCTATGACGCCCCATTGGAGCAGTAGAATTGATTTTAAGATTGGAAAATTACAATAAAAGTTTTTCAAAAAATTTTAAAAAATAGTAATAATCGTTATCCCACGATCTTCCTGGGCAAAAAATTTGTAGAATCAATATAAGTTTTACACAAAAAAATTTCAAAAAAATCGAAGAGTACAAACATTTTCAAAAATGAGATTTAAATTTTAAAACTTAAAAATTGCATACTACAGCGCCTTTAAGAATTTTTTGAATTTTTTTTTTTAAAGTACAAAAAGTTGGAAAAAAAAAAATTTGGACCATTATTGAAGAAGTTATAAGTTAAAGAAGTTTGAGTAAAGGAACAAACTACCTATTTTTAAAAATTCGATATCTTTTGAACTGGTCATCAAAAAAATCTGAAAATTTACCACGAAGGAGTTTTCGAAGAGTACTAAAAACTGTAAACAAATTGGGAAAATCTAAAAAAAAAAATTTTCAAAGTGTCCGATTTGACATGGAATGCACCATATACAAAAAACTATAAACTAAATGAGAATTTTAAAAACTAAGAGAATAAAAAAAAATTAAATAAAACTAATAAGTTAAAGTTGTATTTTTTTATTCGACCTTTCCAATTTAATTATAAAAATAAAATGTTTGAGCTCGAGGCCTGGATTATTCTTTAATTAAAATTCTTCTTTATTAATTTCCAATATTTCGCTACTCTTCGAGTAGCATCCTCAGAGAGTATAATGGATTTTAAATAAAAACACAAAATTCTAAAAAATTAACGTTGCTTATAACTCTACTACAGTAGTATTTATGATGACGAGTTATAAGCAACGTTAATTATTTTTTAGAATTTTGTCTTTTTATTTAAAATCCATTATACTCCCTGAGGATGCTACTCGAAGAGTAGCGAAATATTGGAAATTAATAAAGAAGAATTTTAATTAAAGAACAATCCAGGCCTCGAGCTCAAATATTTTATTTTTATAAATAAAACTATTAAATTTTTATTAAATTATTTACTTAAATTTTTTTAAAAACTTTTGAGTAAATTTTTAATTGCGTCAATTAAAAAATTACTTAAATTTTGTTTTGAAATTTAAACAAGTGATTACTTAAAAATGTATGCCTTGTTACTGCTTAATCACAAAATTACTTGGTAGTATTAAACTTAATAGGGGACACCCCGTTAGAAAAAATATAATATTTAGCCCTTAGAAGAAAAATTTCCGACCTTTCAGTTAAACTAAGTTTTTGATTTATATATTTTTTTTTCAGTGTATATTATATTTCTTTCACATTTTCATGTTTCTTTCATTTCAAGGTCAGTTTTTCAGTTAGTCATTAATTTTTTTTTTAATTTTTTATTTTTGGTCTTTTATTTCTATTTTTTTCACAATCATATCGTGAACCTATATTCAAAATATGCCAACTCAAATTTGACGGAAATGAGTTTCCGATGGCAAATAGCTCCCCTGTGTAATACCTATCTGCCATAAAAATTTCAGAGCAAAAAAATAATTTGTTGTCGTTTTACATCCATTTTTGTTATTCTGCTAACTCAAAGTACATATTTTTTTGGTGGAAATAAATGCCAACTCCCATTGTAAATTTCCAAAAATTTTTCAAAAAATTTTTTAAAAAAAATTAGACCACATATCTTATTGCATTTGCCATGCTAAACACGAATCTTGTAAAGATTTTGATATCTAATGACTGGTTCACGAGATATTGTCATTTTAAAAATATCGGTAAATAGTGTTTGCAAAAATAAAAATTGTTTATATTTATGTAACTTTCAAACTATTTATCAGATTGAAACATTATGAATGGGGCAAATAAAGTCAATGTTATAAGCTTTCAAAATAGCTGGTTTGGAGTGAACCTATTGCAATACAGCGTGAGTTACAGAGTGCCAAAGTTGACCACCCTGAGATTAAAAGGCTTTCGGAGCTAGTAACTTTTAAAAATATGCAAAGATTTTAAATTTTTTGTTCAGTTTTTGCAATTACCGTACTAAGGATAACAAAAACCAAAAAAAAAAAAAAAATTAAAAATTTTTCCAAAAAAAATGTATTTTTATTTTCCGACAAAATATGCCAACTCTAAAAAAATATTTGTTTTTTGATATAGTAATAAATGCCATCTCTGAAAAATACGCAAACAAGTGCAAAATATGAAAATTTTTGCATAGGTAAAAATTGTTTAGAATATTTAAACCATCTTGTGGAAGGTACATTGTTTATTTTTGCAATAATATGCAAAATAACTAGTTTTTTAGCTCTCCTGAACAGTAAGCTTTTTCGAGTTGGCATTTATTGAATATAGTTCGACGATATACAAATTGAAAACGTGTTGTATGTACTTTGGTTTCCCAAACAGCAAAATACAACATAAAATAAAAAATGATACAGTCAACAAAAATCAGTTTATAAAAGTGTTAATTTACAGCGCAAACTTACTTAACGTTTTTGGTATAGATTTGTTGTTATATTTAGTAGACACGTTTATTTATTATTTTTCTTTTTGGTTATAGAAGTAATTAAATATTTTTGTAAACAGACAAACTTTAAAATTATGTAAATCTTAAGCACACAAAATTTAAAGTTATGTAAAAAAAGTCTCAGGTTCTGAGAATTTTTTTTATTGAAAAAGTCTTAGATTTTCAGAAATTTTTCTTATAGAAAGTCTCAGATTCTGAGAGATTTTTTCTATAGAAAAAGTCTCAGATTCGGAGACATTTTTCTTATAGAAAAAGTCTCAGATTCTGAGACATTTTTCTTATAGAAAAAGTCTCAGATTCTGAGACATTTTTTCTTTAGAAAAAGTCTAAGTTTTTCTTTAGAAAAAGTCTGAGATTCTGAGACATTTTTCCGATAGAAAAATTCTCAGATTCTGAGACATTCTTCCTATAGAAAAATTTGATACATTTTGATAGTTTATTTTTTCATTAATTTCAATATATTTTTAAATCACAATTTCTAAAAATTTTTGTTTTAAAAATTATTTTAAATTTACATTCACATAAAATCACATAATAATATGTTTTAGTTTCCGTACTTGCTTGATCTATTGTGATTTAAATATATCAGGAAGTATATTTTAAAATTTAATATATCATTAAATTTTTTTTTATAAATTTCTGGCTTAATTTTTCTTTACTTATTTGGTTGCTCCTAATTTGATAATTTTTAATAAATGAGTAATAAATAAAAATAAAACAAAAATATAATAAGTATGTATTTTTGAACATTTTTTTTAATTTATTAAATTTTGTCAAAAGAATTAGTTAAGAATTAAAAATGACATTTTTGAAGTAGTGGGTTAGAAAAGCATTTACAAAAAAAATTATAATAGTAATACATTAGGGAGGTAGAACTTTAGACATGAGCCTCGAACCTCGTGTCAACAAAGACTTTTTAAATTTTATCGATTAACATTCGCTATAAGTTTGATAATCCAATAATTATATCAAACTGATACGTCCATTAAAAATAGCAATAAAATATTACACATTTTTTTGTGTAAAAATACACACATTTATTTTGCAAAGTATCTCATTGTTTAATAGCCTTTATTTTTGAAGAAATAAACAATGTGTGTAATATTACATATTAAATATGTAAAATTGAAAACATGTGCATATTTAACAAACATAAAATTTTAGAAACAAAATTTACACTGATTGTGTGTAACACAACAACCGATTTGGTCTGGGATCCAAAAAAAAGGATATGGGGCATTCCATGTCAAATCGGACACTTTGAAAATTTTCTTTTTAGATTTTCCCAATTTGTTTATAATTTTTAGTACCCTTCAAAAACACCTTCGTGGTAAATTTTCAGATTTTTTTGATGACCCGTTCAAAAGATTTCGAATTGACAAATAACAGTTGGAGCAAATTTTATAAAAATGTAATTTTGAATGGAAGCCCACTTAGGGAGAGGAGAGAGGACGTAGGTCTGTTTTAAAAAAATGTTGTAGGGTAAAAATAAATAGGGGTTGATCTGACTAATTTCCCCTCTCGGACCGGTAAAAGCTGATTTAAAAAAACAAATTTACAAAAAATAAAAAAATGTAAGGAGACCGCCTTAATGGTTAAAGATAGAGGGTAGGTGAGTTCAGAGAAAATGTTTGGACTAAAAAAGTATTGTGGGTCGGTCATACATTTGAAGGGCTTATTGTAAAAAGCAACATTTAATTTTAAGGTGGTTTTGCCATAAAACTTTTGAAATAATGTAGAAAATCGAACTTTTGAAGAACTTCCTTCTCAAGATACTTGTACAAAGGGTTTAAGCAAAACTTCTGCCAAAAATCTTTCCATGGAACACCAGTGGAAGGCGAAAAACACCATAAAATAAAATGTTGCTTATCAAGTTTTTGCAGTAAGCCCTTCATTTGATTGCTCTAAGGGCACTCTTAGGGCAGTTAAAGCGGTTGTAGCAAATTTTAAAAAATGTCGTCTTGTGTGGAAGCCCCCGTAGAAATTGGATATAAGGTATTAGTTTATTCCAAAGAAATCTTAAGACGTAAAAATTAATGGGGGTCGGTCTTGGAAATGACCCCTCTATGACGCACCATTGCACAGTGCCACATTTGGCCAATCTAGCACGACAACAATCAAAAAAAAAGTTCCCCGATTTTCATGATATGTTTGTATGTATTATAGAACATTCCCAAAAGCATGGAAATAATCATATAAGAACGATAATTCTATTCGTTACTAGCAGGTGGGTGCATAAAGTTGCATCTTGTAAAATCCTGTAACTAGTGTGCATTATTTCGCATAAACTAAGTCAAGTTTAAACTGTTCTAACTTTTGAAAAAAAAGAGATATTTATCCACTCTTTTTTGGTAATTTTAAAGGATATTTAAATGCTTTAAGTCATATCTTTTCTTTTTTTTTTAAAAAATTTTTCTATTTTTATTAAATTTTTAACAAAATACAAATTTTTTAAAAGAAAATTATATATTTATATTTTGATGGAATAGAACTTTTGTTTTTGGTCCATATTGGTCGCCGGACTATTTCAGATATATTGACCAATATCCATAGTACTTATTTCAACGGCTAACCTTTGCGACCGTCTGCGACGCCGGCTACAGTGGGGCGATATGTTAACCTTGTTTTTACATATTTTTTAACATATTTTAAAAAAGTAGGTGTGGCAATTTTCTGACCGCCCCCTTTTTATGTGATATTATTTCTACAGTCATTAAGAGTATATAGACCAAATTTAAAGAAATTATAACCAAAATTACAAATTTTTAAAAAGTGGGCGTGGCTCTTAACCGTTCTCCCATATTTTTCATAATGTTATTTTCGAAGTCAAAACGATAATTTATACCGAATTTCAAGTCAATATAATTAAAATTGGATTTTTGTCGTCCTAGATTGGCCAAATGTGACACTGTGCATTGGAGCAATAGAAATGATTTTAAGATTGGAAAATTACAATAAAATTTTTAAAAATTTTTTTTTAAAAATGGTAATAATCCTTATCCCACGATCCTTCTGGGCAAAAAAATTTGTAGAATCGATTGAAGTTTTACACAAAAAAATTTCCAAAAAATCAAAAAGTACAAACATTTTCAAAAATGAGATTTAAATTTGAAAACTTAAAAATCGCATACTAGAGCGCTTTCAAAATTTTTTTTTAAAAAGTACGTAAAAAATAAAAACTTTGATAAAAAAATTTGCAATTTGAATTATTGAAGAAGTTATGAGTAAAAAAAGTTTGAGTTAAGGAACAAACTATCAATTTTTAAAAATTCGATGTCTTTTGAACGGGTCATCAAAAAAATCTGAAAATTTACCACGAAGGAGTTTTCGAAGGGTACTAAAAACTGTAAATAAATTGAGAAAATCTAAAAAAAAATTCAAAGTGTCCGATTTGACATGGAATGCCCCATATGTATATCGACCCTTACTTAATATTTTGAACCCTTTATCGATTTTTCAACTAAAAAATTTTTCTATATGAAAAATGTCTCAGATGTTCAGACTTTTTCTATACGATAAATGTCTTAAAATCTAAGACTTTTTCTATACGAAAAATGTTTCAGAATATGTGACTTTTTTTAGAAGAATAATGTCTCGGAATCTATTACTTTTTCTATACGAAAAATGTCTAAGAATCTGAGACTTTTTCTACACGAAAAATATCTCAGAATCTAAAACTTTTTTTATATGAAAAATGTCCAGAATCTTACAGTTATTCTATAGAACAAATGTCTCAGAATCTGAAACTTTTTCTATGGGAAAAATGTCTTAGAATTTGAGACTTTTTCTATACAAAAAATCATGGTTGGTTACCGTTACCCTTATTATACCGTTACCGATTCAAAACCCTTTCAAATCGAATACCGTTACCGTTACCGATACCGCTAAAAATATTTTTAAAATACCGTTACCCTTACCGTTACCGTTATAATTATTAGAAGTTACCGGTATTGTACCGGTATTCAAAATTTTACCTGTTTTAAGGGATTTTAACGAACAAAAAAATAAAATCAAATTGCTAACATAATTTTAAATTTATAATTTGCAAATTATCATAAAATAAATGACAAAAATAATAATCATATCAAATCTATACTGGTTTTTGGGTCTATAAAATATTTTTAGCTTTCAGTTCTATCTTTTTTCAAATTTTTAACTAAATTAATAATACCGGTACGTACCGGTTTGGTTGGTTCGGTACCGGTACATACCGTTACCGAAACGATTTGAAAACACTTACCGTTACCTTTACCGAAATAAATAAAAATTAGATACCGTTACCGTTACCCTTACCGTTATTCGTTTCGGTAACCAACCTTGCAAAAAATGTCTCAGAAACTACGGCTTTTTCTATACGAAAAATGTCCCAAAATTTGAGACTTTTTTTATGCGAAAAATGTTTCAAAATATGAGACTTTTTCTCTATGAAAAATGTGTCAGAATTTAAAACTTTTTCTACATCAAAAAATGTCTCAGAATCTGACAGTTATTCTATATGAAAAATGTCTCAAAATCTGAAACTTTTTCTATAACAAAAATCTCTCAGAATCTGAAACTTTTCTATACAAAAAACTACGACATTTTCTATACGAAAAATGTGTTAGAAACTAAGACTTTTTCTAAACGAAAAATGTCTCCGAAACTGAGACTTTTTCGTTATGAAAAATTTCTCAGAATCTGAGAATTTTTCTATATTAAAATTGTTTTAGAAAGTACACCCTTTTTAGTACGAAAAATGTCTCAGAATCTGAGACTATTTCTATACGAAAAATGTCTGAAATTTTGAATACGAAAAATCTGAGAATTTTTCTTCACATAAAATGTCTCCAAATCTGAAATTTTATTTACGGAAAATCTCTCAGAATCTATACTAAATATTTCTCAGAATTTGTGATATTTTTTATACCAAAAATATCTCAGAATTTGTGACTTTTTCTTTACGAAAAATATAAATGTCTCAGAATCTGAGACTTTTTTGATACAAAAAATATTTCAGAATTTGATGATTTTTCTGTACATAAAATATCTTTGAATCTGAGAATTTGTAGGAATTTTTTTTTATAAAAACTACGCAAATTTCGACTTTTTCTATAGAAAAAAATGCCTGAGAATCTTTACGAAAATTTAAAACTTTCATTAAAAAGCTAATTTTTATACCCTCCACTCTGGTGATAGGGGGTATATATAAGTTTGTCATTCCGTATGTAACACATTGAAATATTAGTTTAGGACCCCATAAAGTATATATATTCATGACCCTTGATCGATTTTAAGTCGATCTAGCGATGTACGTCTGTCTGTCTGTCTGTCTGTCTGTCTGTCTGTCTGTCCGTCTGTCTGTCTGTTGAAATCACGTTTTTGGCAATAATCCGGAACCGATTTAAACGTTTGGGGTACCAAAAGTTGCGTAATTTTCCTAAGCAGAAACTGATGTAATTTTTTTTTAAATCGGTAAAGTATTTTAAAAGTTATGAGTGAAAACGTACCTCTAAAATTATGGCGAATTTTGCACAAAAAATGCTTTAACTTGACACCTGTTGAATGAATGTGAACAAAACTTGGAATTTTATGTTATTTTATCATTCCTAACACTAACAAAAAATTTTGGCGGAATCGCACAATCGGGCGAGGCACCAGAAATTTAACCGAAAATTTTAAAATGATTTATCTTGGCTCGTGGTTGACATATTCAAAAACACTTTTAAATAGGTTCATATTTTATTGTTCTCAACATTTTTATGGTTATTTTGGTACCAATTATGGCAAAATCGGTTCAGGGGTTAAGAAGCTATGAGCAATTGAGTTGAGTTTTAATATAAACCTGCATGATATGGCGTGGCAGCGCGCCATTTTGTAGTTGTTGATATTTTTTGGCTTGTTGGTTTGTTAGTTGTTATTTGTATCAATAGAAGTAAAAAACACGTAGCATGTGTCATACACGTGGTTGCTTTTATATAATTTTCATACATACTTATAAAATATTTTTTTTTTGTTTTTTTTTAAATATTTGCATTGCACTATGGTTCCGTTCATCACTTTTCTTGGCCAAAATTACAAAAATGGAAAAAATTTTTGGTTTGAAAGAGGTTTTTGAAATAAATTTGTTTTGAACGGTAAATGAGTATACAAAAACAAAATATGCTTTCTGCTGTTTGTGAGTGTTGACGATTTTCTACAAAATCAATTTTGAGAAAATTTAATTTTGGCCAGGAAAGGTCGTCTGCGAAACCATTGGTAAACATTGTGGAGGGTATTTAAAGATTCGGCACCAGCGTTGCCAGTTTTTGTTGTAATTTGTCCCCAAAAAATCCTCAAATCGACTTTTATTCATCATAACTTTTATAATAAATGTGGGATAAGGTTTATTTTGGTCAAATTGGATTCGTGAACATATTTTCTGTAAGTCTGACCAATTAAACAAAGTCCAGATCCACGTACAAAAAAAATATGTAGCAAAATGTTGAATAGAAAATTGTACATCATTTTTTAAGTAGCCAACACATTTAAAGTTATATTACTATGAACAATTATTTTTTTATGAATCAGTCTTATAGAAAAAATGTTCGCGAACCCAATTTGACCAAAATAAAAAATATCCGGCATTTATTTAGAAAGTTATGATAAGTTAAATTCGATTTGGCAATTTTTTGGGGACAAATTACAACAAAAACTGGCAACGCTGTTCGGCACAGCCGAATATAGCTTTCTTACTTGTTTTGCCTAAAAAATGTTTTATGCGTTTAAAACAGTATCGAACACATAAATATGATGGAAAATTATGCTGTTTTCATGTAAGCGAAGTGATTTTGCCGTCACGGTCCTGATGTCTGAGCCCTGGGCACATGCCACGTGTGCTCTAAAAAAAATTTAATTCCATTGTAAATTTCGCAATTTTACAGATTAAGTTTTGACCTATAGCGAAGAAAAGAAGTGGGTTTTTAAAAAAATACGTTGACAATTGTAAAAGTAACATTCATTTGAGTAAAAATGCAGAAATTTTGTGTTTTTATATTCGGCACACCCGAAATAAACAAAAACAACTGTTTTGGTATAAAACTGAATTTATGCATTTTTGTTCAAATGCATGTAACTTCTACAATTTTTGAAGGATTTTATTAAAAACCTGTAATTTTCTTCGTAATAAATCAGACTTGAATCCTTAATACAGAAATAAAATTTAAAAAAAAAATTATCTTGTTGTTAGTGAAAAGTAAAAAAATCAAATCCTCCGATTGTGTTCAGATATGGAATTTACCAAAATCTTATAAACAATTCTACTTTTGAACTTTTGTGCCTTCATTTTCGGATTCAGCATGCGGTTTTACATGGAAAATAAATGTCAAACATCGTGAATTGAATAATTTTTAAAAATTTATAAACAAAATATGTATAAAAACTGAAATTTTGCATTTTTACTCAAATGCATGTAACTTTTACAATTTTCAAGAGATTTTTTTCTAAAAAATCATCTTATTTTCTTTGTATTAGATAGAACTTGTACTGTTAACAAAGAAATGAATTTTAAGACTTTTGTTTTTTTTGTAAACTTTACAATAGAATTTATTTGTTTTTGTTTCAAAGTTTGGTAAAATAAAGAAATATTGTCGATTTATCGCTTATTAGCTTCTACGGCGATAATCAGATTGAAAAATGTTATATGTAGAATAGAGGTGTCCTTAAAAACGAAAATCACCTTTTTATACCTGGTAGGGTCCTATATTGTTCTTTAGTATCTAAAAATGAGTGAGCCAAAATTTGGGGACAATCGGCTAAAAATGACTCGTGCCGAAAATGGATTGAAGTTTTGGGACATTCTTATAAGAACGAAAAACTCGTTTTTTCTAGTTTTTGGAAAAACATTGGTATTTGATATTTTTTGTTAAATTTTTTGTGAAATAATATGAAAATGGTACTAAATTACCTTTTCAAAACGACTAATAAAATTAAAATCGGATGAAAAATAAGCATTTTACGCATACATGCCCCAGACCATTGTATGGTTTTTAGAGCCAGAATTTCAAAATTTTCAAAATTTTTAGGCAAAAAAATAGTAAAAATTTAATTTTACTTTATGATCGAATTGAAAACATGTTTAAGATTAAAAATAGCAGATATGGTAGTCAAGCTTTTTTTTTATTGGGCGCGGGTAGTGATAAAATTTCCGCGGATTCCAAATAAAATGCGTTTTTCTACAATAATTAAGCAAATTTTTGAAAATTTGTGCTCTATTGTGCGGATCGAAGTGTAAAACGTAAATTCTGTAACTTTTGAGAAATCGGATATATGCAGATATTTTGTATTATAGAAATGTATAACGTCTCAAATTTGTCATTTCATCTCGACGAAAAGGGGTTAAAGATGCCCGAATTCTCAAAAAATTTACAGAATTTATGTATTTCACTTCGTATAATACAATACAGAAAATTGTTTCCCATATTTGCTAAATTATTTTAGAAAAACTCATTTTCTTTGGAATCCGCGGAAATTATATCACTCCCACGCCAAATGAAAAAAAAGTTAGACTACCATATCTGTTAGTTTTTATCTATAACATGTATTTAATATAATTATAAAGTAAAATTTATTTTTTTTTATTTTTCTGCCTAAAAATTTTGAAAATTTTCAAATTTTGGCTTTAAAAACCATGCAATGGTCTGGGGCATGTATGCGTAAAATGCTTATTTTTCATCCGATTTGAATTTCTTTAAGCTTTTTGGAAAGGTAATTTATTACCATTTTCATATTACTTAACAAAAAAATTAACAAAAAATATCATATACCAATATTTTTCAAAAAACTAGAAAAAACGTGTTTTTTCATCAGATAAGAGTGTCCCAAAACTTCAATCCATTTTCGGCACGAGTTATTTTTATCCGATTGTCTCCAAATTTTGGCTCACTCATTTTTGGATACAAAACTACAATTTAGGACCCTACCACGTATTAAAAAGTGATTTTGAAAAATTACCTTAGTCGTTAGGACACCTTTAATGTAGAATTGATAATACATTTAATTACCTTTAATTTAAAACCAAAAAGAATAAAATCTACCAATTTCATCCGCAGATATTTTAATATAAGTAAAACCGCTTTTTTTAAAAGTTGAAAATTTGTAAAAATTAACAATATCTTGAAAACTATTCTACTTTTAAAACTTTGGACTTTATTTTCGGATTCAGTGAGAGATTTTGTAGTGGTTTAACATTTCTGTATGCTAGTGTAATCCAATAGTTATCATATAAAACCACTACGTTCATAAAATGAAATATTGCACATTTTTTGTGTAAAATTACACACTTATTTTGCAAAGTATATCTATGTGTGTTAAATTAATAACATTGTCAGTTTTTACGAAAACAAAATTTTAGAAAAATTTTTTACAATGAATAACAAAACGAAAAATCGGTAGAGGATTCCTTAAAACTACATATCGGCTTAAATACGTTTTGAATCACATTAGTAAGCCACAGAAATATTTAAAAATATTTTTTTAAAAACTCAAAAAGTTTTTAAACTCAAAAAAATTTTCAATAAAAAAATAATAATTATGACAGTAAAATTTTAATTAATAAAAGAGTTGTTTGCACTTGAATTTATTTGTATTCAAAAAGTGTTGAGATTTGTGGCGGATATTCCTGGATATTCCACCATACCGAATTTACCATTTTTACTCGTTTCTATTTCTAAAATCATTAAATTCTAGTAAAACATGTAGAAAAATATAAATAATTTAAATGTTTAATTATTGTTTATGTTTTATTGTACATATGCAATAATTATTTTTTAATATCACTTAAAACATTTTAAAATAATAATTTTTAACTTATTAGTATAGCAGTATAATTTTATTTTCACACTTATTTTTATTATTTTATTATTTTAAAATCTAATATTTTTGCTTTTTTTTTATTTACCTATCATGGGTTTTACCGCTAAAAAGCGGTTTAGAATGCATTTGTTTATCTTATGTAGCGCAAAACTAGATTTTGAAAGTGTTGGCATTTTTTTTAAGCTCAAACACAAAAAAAAAAAAAATAAACTGTATCAAAATTGGAATGTTTTCTAATCTTGTATTAGTATATAAAATTTTGCATTTTTAAATATGGAAATTTTAAACTTGTTTATGATTTAACTAAGCAAAATTTTAAATTTGACATTGAAATTGTGTTTGTTTTTGTCAAAAACAAAAGTATATTTTTTTTATACTTCATTTCACCTTTTAATAACGGAAAATGGTAATAATCTGTTTTAAATCACAATTTAAATAAATGTTAAATATGACAGGGAATTTTTGAAAAAAAAAATGTATTTATAGTCAATAGTAAATTAGGGTGGTACAAAATATTCTTTATTAAATATCTGTGACGAAAATTAGGTTAGAAATTCTACTTAGAATCTGAGATTTTTCTTAAGAAAAAATATATCTGAATCTGAGATTTTTAAAATCGGTCGAACGGTTTTTGAGATATCGCTATTTGAAATTTGTAAAAATTGCGGTTTTTTACCAACGTTAATGAATATTTTTACAAAAAAACCATAAAATTTATTTTCCTTTACTCTTTTATAGAGCTTAAAACGAACCTTCATTTTAAAATAGCGTGGCCAAATCGAATAATTTGAACCTGTGGCGCCCTTCAATCAAAATCAATCAAAATCGAAAAATACCAACCGCCGTGGGTTAAAATGATCGAATTCAGCACAAATTAAGTTTAAAATAAGGATTGTGTCAATTCTCTCTGAAAGTGTCAAGGGAATAAATTTTAAGATTTCATATTTTGAGTAGGTTTATTCTACACAGAAAAAAATAACATAAATATTTGAGTAAATGTTTAATACTATTGAGTAAAAAATTACTTAATTTTGCACCAGTAAACGATTTAAAAGTATTGAGTAAATTTTTAATAAAAATTTATTAAATGTTTGAAAAAAATTTGAGTAAATTTTTAATTGACACAATTAAAAATTTACTCAAAATTTATCTATTTATTTTTTTTTTTAAAGTATAAAAAAGTTTTAAATTTTTTTACAAAAAAAAAAAACAAAAAACTTTTTTTTTTAAACTTTACCAAAATTTATGTCTCAAAAACTTAAGAAAATTTTATAAAGAAGATTACAAACTTTCATATACATACACAAAAAACTATAAACTAAACGAGAATTCAAAAAACTATGAGAGTTTAAAAAAACTGTTAATTTTTTTTTAAATTACTTACTTAAATTGTTTTTAAAATTTTTAAGTAAATTTTTAATTGCGTCAGTTAAAAATTTACTCAATTTTTGTTTTTAAATTTAAACAAGTGATTACTCAAATTTGTTTCCTCTATATTTTTTTCTGTGTAGCTCGAGGTCATTATTTACTAATTATTACTATGGTATTGCCATAGAATAAATTCAAGAAATTTTTTTTCTGTTTTAAATTTATTTTTGCTGGTCATTTTTGCAAGACTTAGTCGACACGTGTTTCGGAATTTATCAGATTTCATTGTCAACACTATTTAGCAAATATAAAAAACCCTATACTAAGGGGTGGTCCAATAACTAGTATCTTTTTTAAAATGCAATAAAATGATCAATACTCAACTCTTTTTGGAATGTTATGGCTTTATTTGAAAGAGCAAACATTCCCGTTTTTTATGGAAAACGACTGCATTGATGCGCTGCGCTGCCAAACTGCACGTTTTTCGAAAAAAAGTTTTTAACCGAAATAAGGCACTCAAACGAGGTTATGTTAACAAACAAATTTCTACATCTTGGGATCGTTAAACTCGCACGGTATTGTAAAGAGTCCAATTCATCTATAGGAAGCAACAGATTTGAGTATCAGCATCATTACACAATATTTTCAATAATACAGCTGAAAACCCCATTTTCGTCAAAGATGAGCGCTACAGAGCCATGATTACCGACTTTTTGTTGGCCGTAATAGAATATATCAACTTGGATGACATTTCTTTTCAGAAGGATGTCGCAATATGTCCCACAGTCCATCAAACAATCGATATTTTGCGCACTTAGTTCGGAAATCGTGTTTTTAGCCATATTCGCGGTGACAATTGATCACTTCAGAGCTGCCGATTAAAACCTTTAGACATTTTTTTGAGGGGTCTCGTGAAAGATTCATGCAACATGGAAAATCCAGAAATGTTCTAGGCCCTTTCGACGAATATCGTTCAAGCCCTTCGTGAGACAGAACCAGAAACATTAGAAAAATGGGTGCCGAGGATGAGCTACTGCGGAGCTAACCCTGGCAGCCGCATAAATGAAGTCGTTTGCCATAAATAATGGGAATATTTGCTCTTTCAAATAAAGCCATAAGGTTCCAAAACGATTGAGTATTGTTCATTTCATTGCATGTTTTAAAAAGATACCAGTTAATGGACCACCCTGTACAAGCAGCAAAGGGAATTTAAATGACAAATCGCTAATGTTCAAACAAAAATATTAATACATATTCAACTCTACATTCATTGAGAATTAGAAAAAGAAAATTGTACAGTCTCTTAGTAAGTTGACAATAGTCAAATAACCAACAAAAAATATTAAAAGCAGATTTTTTTTAGCTGTTTTTTATAATTTTGCACAATTTACTTCATCTAATTCTCAATGAGGGTAGGATTAAATATTTACGATTATTTTTTTTGTTTGAACATTAACGAGTTGTCATTTAAATTCCCTTCGCTACTTGTAGTATAGGGTTATTGTATTTGCTGAATAGTCTTGACAATGGAATCTGACAAATTTCGAAACACGTGTTGACTAAGTCTTGCAAAAATTACCAGCCTAAATAAATTTACAACAGAAAAATAATTTTCTTAAACATTTTTCTAAAAGAATATCATAGTTTTAATTATTAAAGAAAATAATGACCTCGAGCTAGAATAGAAACTCAAAATATAATATTTTAAAGGTTTAATAAAACCCTTTTTTTTTAAAAACAATTAATCAGAATTTTGAGCTTTCTTTAAAAAAAACTTTTTGAACGTCGAAAAAAATGTAATTTTTTTAAATATTTCTAATAAAATTATCTCGAAACCCGTTCGACCGATTTTATTTTTTTTTTTTGTATTTTCCATTTTGCCTCAATTTCGTTCTCACGAACTTCACTGCGCATGCGATGCAGACATTTTTAACTAATCGAGCTCATATTTATTCCAATCTTTTTTACCCTCTTCTTACACAAAACTCGGCTCCGATTTTGGAAAATCGATAACACTGTGAAACAATTGAAGGGTCATTTCTTAGGGCCTCAACCAAACTAAGACAATTTGAAAGTGTTTTACAGAGCAAAACCCTTTGGGGTTTTTAGTACTACACTTAAGTACTTTCAAACGATCTTGTTTTGATTGCGGACCTAAATGGTCTATTGCACTGTGTAATAAACAATATGAAGTCCACCATACACACAAAAAAAACTTTGTCAAATTACTAGGAAAAGTCTCGTAATCCCATTTTACCAATAATTGACAAATCGAAATTAACATTTTTTTTTTGTAATTTTACAATTTTTTTGTAATTTTACAAATTTCCAAGATTCACGAGAATTCCTTATAATTTTAATTGCGCCAAAAAACTGTAAATTTACAATTTTATTGGTAAAAAGCTTGTAAAATTATCAAATTATTGGTAAAAAGCTTGTAAAATTACTAGGAATTCTCGTAAAATAGGAGGTAGCAAAAAATCTAGCAAAATTGCGAAACCTCTTTGTAAATTTTATCCTGCCAAACAATTTGTAAATTTACAATTTTATTGGTAAAAACCTTGTAAAATTACAAAATTATTGGTAAAAATCTTGTAAAATTACTAGAAATTTTTGTCAAATAGGAGGTAGCAAACAAAAAGAGTTACAAGCTTTTCTTGTAATTTTACAAGTTTTTTTTGAGTGTAGTTTGCATGCTTAGACGTCGAATAACATCTTATACCAAATTCGCATTCATTTTTTTTAAACATGTTTAACCACTTAAACATGTTTAAATTTAAACTTGTTAAGGTGCATAAAGATGTTTAAGTACTTAAACATGTTTAAAAATATGAATGCGAATTTGGTATTAGCCTCCAAGAATTTTTCTATACAAAAATATGTCTGATTTGAGAAATTGTATCTAGAAACTGGACTGGTAATAATGAGCTTCGCCTTATCGTAGCGAAAACAACCAAAAGTCAGTTGGGAATAGAACCCACGACCCCCACGTTGATAGGTTACCATGCTACCAACTAGCCCACAGGGGCACTTTTTGAAGAATTTTAAGAATCTTTCGATATAAAATTTGTATGCCTCAGAGTCTGGTTAGTTTTTGGCTAATTTAAAGACCAATTGATTATGACAAAAATTGGTAAAATATTTAAATTAATCGGGTATGAAATTTATATTTGTACGTGATAAAACTTTTATTACTTAAATTTATTTACGAAATTTTTTTTATCATTATAAAGATAATAAATGTCACACATTTCTTGTATTTTTATGTTTTTTTTTAACAAATTATGTATGTATATTAGACAGACATTTTTTTGTATGGCAAACAAAAATGTTCTTCCGCTTTTGAACGTATGGGCAATTTTTTTTTTTCCTAGGCCAAAAACTTATGTGGTTCAAATGTAGGGTCAATTAAATTAAATTAAATTAACCCCGTTGAGCAAAGCTTTGGATTTTTAAAAATATTTAAAAAGAAAAATTTAAAAATGTATATCTTGTGACATACATTTATTATTTTATTATATTTATTATTTTTACCCGAATATTAAGAAACTTTAAACATCGGTCGAACAGTTTTCGACATATCGCTATTTGAAATTAACAAAAAATTACATTTATTTCCTACGTTGGAGAAATTTAAAAAATCTATATTTCTTTTTCTTGATAGTTTATTGAGCTTGAGAAAATCTTTAAACTTGATATGAGCCAAATTCAATCATATTAACTTGTAGATCCCTTCGATGAAAGTTTTGGATTTTGGAAAATTTTTACCAAAATTTTGGATTTTTTAAAACTACAAAAAAAAATTCTCACGTTACATTATATTTATTAATATTGGCATGCTGAATAGGAATATAAAAAAATTTCTGAAATCGGCTTAGCGGTTTTCGAGATATTGCCATTTGAAATTGGTAAACATTTCTTAAAATGGCGGTTTTTTGCCTACGTTCAAGAAGTTTTTAATAAAAATCTAATTTTTTCTTGACAATTTTTTGAAACAAATCAGACTATTTGAACAAACAGCGCCCTTCGATCAAGATTTAAAAGTTTTGGTAAACATTTTCTAAAAAAACAAAACCTTGATCAAAGGGCGCCTCGAAAGGGGCCAAGAAAAAAATAATTAAAATTAATTTTTTTAAAAATTTCTTGACAAGATTTCTAGGAAAAAAATTGCGGTGAGTGAATTCCACATACGACTTGTTCGACTGAGAAACGAATTTTCTCTGTAATGCGTTGAACGATTAATTGGACAGTCGACAACAAACCGATGTGATCTAATGGATTGACGAGTGGTACGAACGTACACCTGAGTCTCGGGAATAAGTTCACCCATTTCAGCAGAGCACTTACCATGATAATATCGGTAGAACAATGATGCACAACCCACGTTCCGACGATGCCCCAACGAATCAATAGAGTTGGATACCCTACTGTCATTGATAAGCTTCAACGCACTCCTTTGCACCCGGTCCAGAAGCTTCAAAATATACCTTGAAGCCCCTGCCCAGATATGGGAGTTGTATGCCAACCTCGGTCGGATATAGGCAGTATAGATAGTAAGAAGATCAGATGGAGTGAAATAATTCTTGCGCATTTTTAAGAAACCAAGGCACTTGAATGCTTCTTTCATGAAAAACATGTTGGTTCCAACGAACATCACATTGTATTTTCATGCCCAAAACATCAAGAGTATCTGATTCTTCAATATCTATACCACCCATGGATACAGATGACATTGATTCCACAGATCGTATGTGGGTCAACATACAACATTGGGTCTTGCGAGCATTAAAATCGACCTTGTTCGCTTTACCCCACTCGGAGATCGTAGACAGGTCATGATTAAGTGTGTCATTCATATTCTGTCTCATGGCTTCAACCTCGATAAGGCTTGGCCTATGATTAAAAGAAAATGAATGACAAATGTTGCTGTCATCTGCATAAGAATATATAGGATTAAAAGTTTGACTGAGAAGGTCATTAAGAAAAATAAGAAAAAGAGTAGGAGAAAGAACGGAGCCTTGAGGTACCCCTGAATTAAGCTGAAACTCGTCGGATGAAACTCCATCCATAACAACACGTATAGTGCGGTTTCCGAGAAAGCTCGATATAAATCGAGAGAAGTCAACACCGACACCAAATGCATTAAGTTTTGATACGAGGGCGCCATGCCACACACGATCAAATGCCTTAGAAATATCTAGAGCACAAACTTTACTTTCACCAAATTCGTGTATGGATCGACTCCAACGTTCCTTAAGGAACGCTAACAGGTCCCCCGTAGAACGACTTCTGCGAAAGCCATACTGTCGATCACAAAGAAGTGAATTGGACTCCAGATAGTTCACAAGATGGAAATTCAACATGCTCTCCATAACCATCGAGAGCGCAGAACAAATTGCAATTGGGCGGTAATTGTCAGGGTTAGTGGCCTCAACCTTTTTAGGGATAGGCTGAACATTTGCCACCTTCCAGCAAGAGGGGAAGACTCCCACACGATAAGCAAAGCCGAAAAGTTTGGCCAATGGAAGAGCTAGTGTCGAAAAACACTGTTTCAGCACCAGTGCTGTAACTCCATCTGGCCCCGGGGACTTATTTTTTGAATATTAAATTTTGAGTAGGTTTATTCTAGCTCGAGGTCATTATTTTCCTTTATTTCTCAAGAAAATTATTTTATTTATGTTGGTCATTTTTGCAAGACTTAATTGACACGTGTTTCGGAATTTGTCAGATTCCATTGTCAAGATTATTTAGCAAATATGAAAACCCTATACTACAAGTTGCAAGGGGTTTTAAAGGACAAATCGTTACTGATCAAACTAAAATATTAGTATATATTCGACTCTACTCCCATTGGGAATCATAAGACGAAAATTTTACCATCGTAGTAAGATCAAGATCGTCAACTAACTGATAAATTCCTAAACACGTGTCGATTAAGTCTTGCAAAAATGACCAACATAAATAAATTTAAAAACAGAAAAATAATTTTCTTTTAATTAGTTAAGGAAATAATGACCTTGAGCTAGAATAAACCTACTCAAAAGTTATTAAATATCTTGTATTGCAAGACACACGAATATTTTTTTTTCTAATTTTCAAAAATCCAAAACTTTGTTCAACGTGCGCCGCGTGTCTATTTAATCCGACTGGCCTTAAATTTGTATGACACAATTTTAAGGTTTGGTAGAATAAAAAGTTCCCCCGACTTTTGGGAAAATCAAAAGTTGAATAAAAAATGCTACTCTAATTTATTTTTGTAGGTAGGCTTATTTTTTTGTTATTTTTCTGAAGAAGTTATCGTTAATTAATTTATGATCCCACACGATTAATAATAAAGTGATTTGAATGTTGAATAGGAAATTAAAATATAGAAGAAACAAATGTCACAAAAATTTAAATTTCGCACGTCATTTTTTGCTTATAGTTGAAGAATTTTTGAAAAAAAAAAAAAAAAAATTAAGTGGGCTGAGTTTTGAACTCTTAATCGAAATTTCTATTTAAAGATGATAAACAAAATTATCATACTTGTTTACAAGCTTAAGGCCAACGGATTAAATTAACCTGTGGCGCCCGACGATCAAAGTTTTGGAGTTTTGAAAATTTTTAGAAAAAACTTTAATTAAAAAAATATATCTTGCGATATATTATATTTATATCATATTTATATCATATTTATATCATATTTATATCATATTTATATTATATATATAAAGACGAATGCAAAAATAAATTAAAATCGGCAGAATGGTTTTCGAGATATTGGAATTTAAAGTTTGCAAAAAATGGCGGTATATTCTTATGGCCAAGAATTTTAAAAAAACTATTGACCATTTCATAGAGTTTGAGAAAAAAATTCATTTAAACATTTTTAAACCAAATCCGATCATTTTAACCCATGGCGCACTTCGATTTCAGTTTAAGGTTTTTAGAAAATTTTCAAAAAAAAATTTTTCCTAAACATTTTTTTTAAATCGGTCGAAAGGTTTTCGAGATATTGTTATTTGAAATTTGCAAAAATGGCGTTTTTTTTTTTACAATCAAGAAATTTACAAAAAAATTTCAAAAATTTTTTTCTTGAGCATTTCATAGAGCTTGAGATAAACTTTCATTTAAAATTATTTTGAGCCAAATCCGATCTTTCTAACCCGTGGCACTCGTTGATCAAAGTTTTGTTTTTTTTTAGAAAATTTTCCCCAAAAAATCTATATTTTATTCGAAGGGTTCCATCCACGCCAAAACTGTATTAAGTGTCAAAAGTAATAAGGTATTCACATTTGGCACTTTTCTGTAAAGTCTTGACAATGGAATCTGATAAATTCCGAAACACGTGTCGGCTAAGTCTTTCACACATGGCCATTATAAATAAACTTAAAACAGAAAAATATTTTTCTTGAAAATTATTCTATAAGAATATCATAGTTTTAATAAGTAAAGGAAATAATGACCTCGAGCTAGAATAAACTTTCTCAAAAAATAACTTTTTAAAGTTTTTTAATAAAAAAATTAATCAGAATATGATGAATTGCATTTTTTTTTCTAAGTGTAATTGACAAATTTTAACTCACCACCTCAAATATATTCAATTTTTAGATTGACGATTTTAAATCCTTAATATTTTCAAATATGACATTTAAAATTTTAATTGGCTGCCTAAGTCTATTCAAAATATATTTTTACATTATTTACTATTTATAAATTTTCAAGATATTGAAAATCCTACGTCAATTTTATCAGTCAAAACAATTAAAATTGTGTTAAAAATGTTTATTAAAAAAAAAACTTGTTTTATTTTTTTTTTAATTTATTTAAAATTTATAGATACCCCAAAAACATATTAAGATAATAATTTATAACGTATAGGTCATTTTTAACCAAATAAAAAAAGAAGATTTTAGCCAAATATGACAAGACCAGTCAAAAGTGATAACATACGGACTGATAAATAAAATATTATAATATGGTAAGAAAAAACAAATCAAGAAAACTACAATGAAAAGAAATAAAAAATAACACAGTCAAGCTTCATTAAAACTGCAAAATAATTAAAAAAATATTTATTAAAACAAAAAAAAAAATAACAATAAAAATTTCATACCCGATCTAGCTAAATCTTCTTACAAAAGATCTATACTGATTTGCTGGAAATTTGCTTTAAAGAAAATTTAGAGCAAAATATGAAAATTCAATTAGAGTATTATTTTGGCTCGAGGTCCAATATATTTCACGTATGATATTCTCATAAGAGATTATTAATTTATTGCTTTAAAAAAGTTACTCATTAAATAGTGCATCTGTACAGATCTGTTTCAGCCTTACTCAAGGATCATCAGCAGATTTTAAAGAATTTTGAAATTCTCTTCCGCATGTCAATGAATATAAAAATAAGTAAAATGTTAAAAGTAGAATTATTCGATTTTTTAAGTATCAGACACAGTTTTGTTTAAGTATCAGCCACAAGTTTTTCGATTCTAAGACATTCTAGCGATGTCCGCCTATGCGTCCGTCTGTCCGTTCGTCTGTGGAAGACTCGATACATATTTAAAGAGCTGAACTCTTAAGGTTTGACACGAATATATCTTATTAGAGCGGCATTTTTTTCTATGACAAAAAAGTTTTTCTTCCGATTTTAAATGTTCGAGCAAATTTTTATTCTATTAGGCCTAAAACTTATGTGAAACAAATTTTAGATCAATCGGATTAAATTAACCCGTGGCGCCCAGTGATCAAAATTTTGGAATTTTAAAAAATTTTCAAATCAAAAAATATCTTGCGTTACATCATGTTTACTTTTTTTAACGCGCTGAACATGAATATTAAGAAAATTTTAAAATCGGTTAAATTGTTTTCGAGATATTACTATTTGAAATTTGCAAAAAAGGCGATTATTTCCTACGTTCAAGATTTTTTGTTAAAAATCTCAAAATTTCTTTTCCTCTAGCCCAGAGCTTCTCACTAACTTTTGCTTTGCGACCCCTTTTCAATATTTAAAATTTTTCGCGACCTCCCACATCAAAAAATTAAATTATTAACGTGAACTTTGCCCTCAGTTTTTTTAAAACCTGAAGTAATGGAAAAATTTGGAAAACAAATTCAGACGCAGCATTGAAAGATTAATTGAAACCGTGTGGTCAGATTAAAGACGCAAAAATTTTACGTAAAAAACTTCTAAAAAAATAAAAAAAACAAAATTTTGAAACCAGGTCCCAAACTACGGCATTTTATATCGAAACTTACTATCGTCATTCATTTTTTAAATCCGAAAATAAAAGAAAATACCAGTTTAACCAGTCAGAAATGAAGAAATGTTTACCAAGAAAGCATTTAAAGTCCAATTTTGAGTAATGATTGTTATTTTTTCAAAATTATGTACCAATATTTGGTATTGATCGAAATTTTATATGATCACGAATCTAGATCCGTTATTCGGATCCAGATTTGGAATCAGCATTAAAAAGTAAATCGAAAAAATTGGTCAGATCCCAAATGCATCCAAAAATATCACAAACAAAGCTCTTAAAAATGCACAAGAATACGTTTTTGTGAACTTTGCCTTTAACTTTCTCAAAAACCTAACGTACTAGAAAAATTTGAAACCCAGATTCAGAATCAGCATCGAAAAGTTAATAGAATATGAACTGTCATATCCCAGACTCAGCCAAAAAACTTCACAAATCAGCGTTGGGCATCCCGTGAAATTAACAACTGCACAGTGATTACGGAGGGACCTTAAGTGATGGAACTAATTTATTTCTTTAATAAAAGCATTTGTATATTTTTATAACACAGCAATAAAAAAATGTGTTTTAAATTTACCGAAATTTAAGTTTTAACAAAATTGTTCGCGACCCCCTTGAAACTATTCCGCGACCCCCTAGGGGGTCGCGACTCACCATTTGAGAACCATTGCTCTAGCCTTTCATAGAACTTGAACAGTCTTTCAAATACGATCATTTAACCCGTGGAGCACTCAAAATAAATTCTCTGTCCAATCAGCAGCAAAATCTGCTGAAAATACACTTATTTTAAGCCATATGAGAAATTTGCTGATTTTAACAGACATGGTTTGCTGAAAATCTGTCATGATTATCTAGCTGAAATCATGAGAGAAATTTGCTAAGGCATTTTCTAGAAAATTTTGGTTTTAGAAAAAGTGTTTTCATGAAAACTTTAATAGTTTTTTTTTTTAATTTTACTTAAAAAAAATAAAAAAAAATTGTTCTGTAAAATTTGTTTAGTCAATTATTAGTCTCAGCCGTTTTAATTTAATTGTATAAAAAACGAAAAAAAACTTAACACTTTGAAAAAAAAGTGTTAACTTTTTGAAAAAAGGATGACAGCAAACTATTTATGTATAATTAAGTAACAAATAATCTGCTAAATATATGTTCAAAAATATTTTGAAATTCAGCAAACAGAATCAATAAAAACGCAGTAAAATTTCAGTTATTTTCTAAAACTGAATGACAGAGATTTTAGTAAAAATATCCATTTTAGCAGCAAAATCAGCTGAAAGTTTGCTAAATCAAATTGAAAGTCGTTCTACAGATTTTTTGACAGAGTTTTTCTTTGAGAACGCCCTTAGACCAATGTATTAGATTTTTTTAAAATTTTTACCAATATTTTGACTTATTAAGTTTTTGTTTGTTGGTTAGTTGATGATCGTGATCTTATTACGATGGTACAATTTTCGTCTTTTAATTCCCAGGATTTCTACTTGAAGTATAGGGTTTTTATTTTTTGCTAAATAATCTTGACAATGGGATCTGACAAATCCCGAAATACGTGTCGATTAAGTCATGCAAAAAATGACCAACATAAATAAATTTTAAACAGAAAAATTATTTTCATGAAAATTATTCTATGAGAATATCATAGTTTTAATTAGTAAAGGAAATAATGACCTCGAGCTAGAATAAACCTACTCAAAATATATTTTGACTTATATTAAAAACTAAAAAATAAAAAAATTATCTTGCAATACATTATTTTTATGAATTTTGGCATTGAATACAAATATCAAAAAATTTCTGGATTTGGTTGAGCCGTTTTCGAGATATCACCATTTGAAATTTTTCAAAGAGATTCTAAAAATGGCGGTTATTTTTTAACAAAAACTTCGAAATTTCATGGAGATTACGACAAATTTTCATTTTCATTTCGATCAAAATTTAGAGTTTTTGGTGAAAATTTTCTAAAAAACCAATACTTTGATCGAAGTGCACCACGGGTTAAAATTATCGGAATTGGCTCAAATTTATTTTAAATGAAAGTTTGTCTCAAGCTTTACGAAAGGGTCAAGAAAAAAATGGAGATTTTTTTAATTTTCTGAACTGTAAAAAAAAAACCGCCAATTTTTGCAAAATTTAGATAGCGATATCTCAAAATTAGCGCAGCAAAATTAATAAATATGATGTATTACAAAATGGCGGATCTCAAATTTTATTTTCATCTACCCTTTCATAGAGCTTTAATTTTAACCTAATTTGAGTCAAATCTGATCATTTAAACTCGTGGTGCCCTTCGATCATGGTTTTAGTTTTTTAAAAATATACACAAAAATTTTCAATTTTTCAAAAAATTAAAAATAAAAAAAAAAATAAATATTTTGCGATACATTTTTTTAAGTTTGTTATGCCGAATAAGAATATCAAAAAATCTGAAATCGGTTAAGCGGTTTTTGAGATGTTGCCATCTGAAATTTGTCAATAAATTTCTAAAACTAGCGGGGTTTTCCTACGTTCGATATTTTTTTTTTTTTTAAAACTTAAAATTTTTTTCCATTGAAATTTCGTAGACATTGCACATTGGGGCAAACATGTACGATTCTTGGCATTAAATAAACCGCTTATTTTTAATAAGAGTGTGTGGTACCGTTGTAAAGGGGACAATCTGTAGATCATATTTGCATTATAAAATGTCATGGTTACCTTGCAAAATTCAGAATATTTTGCAATATTATGTTCATTTAATGTATTTTTTTGTTTTTAAAATCTTTAATTACGTTAAAAAAAAACAAACTCATTGTCAGTTGGAATAATAAAATACATATACTACTTTCTGGTTTCTGTAAGAGTTTGCAAAAAAAAAAATGCAAAAAAAAATTATCAAAAATACAATTCAGAAACAATAAAAACTATTTTTTTCAAGAAATGAGAATAAGAAATATTTCATAATATCATATTTTTTAGCATTTTGCAAAAAAACGCAAAAAAATTGTGTGAATTTTTTTGAGAACAAATCAAGTAAAAATAATTAAATGTAAAAAAGCGAGTAAAAAGTGTGTATAAAACCATTTTTTTCGATTTTGCGAAAACAATGCAAATTTATATTTAACAGAAAATAAAATCAAAAAACAGAAATCCATAAAAAATTCAACAAATTTAAACACTAGCTAAAAGAAAATATTAAATTAACCAAATTAAAATTTTTTTTGAAGTTACAAAATTATTTGTGTGCATAAACATTGAAACTATTAAAAACGGTAATAAAAAAGTGTTAAAAGTCTGTAACAAAGCTCAATTTAAAACTACGCACGAGCTTTGTTTAATTATAACTTATTATTCTTTAAGATTATCAAAACAGTAACTTCGAAATTGATATGAATAAAATTTGTTGATTGAAAATTGAGTGTTAAACTCCGCATATAAAATCGCCAAATAGTATTTATTTTTTAAGAATATCGAAAAAGTAACATCAGAATTGATAATCGAAAGAGTAAGGTCTAAATAAATACGAATAAAATTTTCAAGCTGGACATTTAGTGTGGAACCACTCATATATTCGAATAAAATTTGTGAGTTGGAAATTTAGTCCGGAACCCCTTATATAAAATCGCTTAATCCTCCTTTGTTGCTTATTTTCTTATATATCGAAATTTGTAAGATTTCTAAGTAAATTCTATAAAACACTTAATATTTTATTTTTTTTTTCGATTTTAGAGGGTTTTTTAAACCGCGATAACATGGCCTAGAGGCAAATTAAGGCAACCGTTTTGCTTGGAACCTTGTTGTATACATGTCGCTCTATATTCCACATATGCGTAGTATCAATTCAGTGCAATTCGCAGTATACTTTTATTCCTTTGAAATTACGAATTTTATTAATTTTTATTTTCTTAATAACCTATTTGAAAATCCCCTAAAGTATAACTTTTTTGCATGTGTTTATAGCTTTAGCGGTCCAAAAATGTTCTTAACATAATTCTTAATCATGGGGCATTCAAAAAATTTCGGAGTGTGGACGTTTTATGTATCTTTAAGTGCACCAAACATTGCCTTCAAATTAAAATTATTTTAATTTATTAATTTAACATATTTTTGCTTGACTTTGAACCCTTCCTATAGGAAGGCCCTAAGCTAAAAATAAAAAATAAGTATGAGGTTATATGCAGAATTTTGTTGTCTTTCCATTGGTGCTACCCGTTTTTCAAAATTCGCGGTTTCAATTTTTGACTTTTTGCCAAGGGCCCCCATATAGCTGCCCCAATGTGCATTGTGACAAATTTTCCCATAAACATAATTAGAACCAAATCAGACAATTTTAAGGAATGATACCTTTCGATCAAAATTTAGAGTTTTTCTTGAAAATTTTCTAAAAAACCAAAACTTTGATCAAAGGGCACCACGGGTCAAAATGATCGGAATTGGCTCAAATTAATTTTGAAATGAAAGTTTGTCTCAAGCTCTACGAAATGGTCAAGAAAAAAATTTTTTAGATGTTTTTTTTTTAATTTTTTGATCGTAGTAAAAAACTGCCATTTTGTAAAAATTTCAAATAGCGATATCTCGAAAACCGTTCAATCGAATATTATTTTTTTTTGATAATCGCGTTCAGCGCATCAAAATTAATGAATATTATGCATCGCAAGACTTATATACTTTTTTTTTAATTTTTAAATTTCAAAAATCCAAATCTTTTATCGCCGGATGCCACGGGTTAATTTTATCCGATTGGACTCAAATTTGTACAAAATAATTTTTGTGTCTAGTAGAATAAAAATTTCCCCTAGTGCCCGAGGCAAAATCAAAAGTTAAAGACAAATTAGTAGTATAATGATTTATACTTAAAGGTTGGTTAAGTTAGGAAGTGGCGCAAATCGGATAATGTGGAAAACTTTCCCCTTGAAGAACAAAGGTTAGGTTTTGGTGGCGGTGTACGATTTACACCTCGCATAGACCTTTTGGTCCATAGCGATACCACAAAACTTTTTTTTTTCTTTTTCGCTAGCGGCGCAAGTTAAACACGTTCAAAGTCATTGCGAATCTCTTTAATATTCTAAGATCCATTCGCGTTATATCCTCCAAAGTATTAAAGCTTATCTGACCAGTAATCGATCGGCGACTTCTTGCCACCGCTGGACAGTGACAAAGTATGTGTTCTATCGTTTCATCCACTCCTGGTGAGCCGCATCTTTTACAACTGGCGTCCGGGATGGGTCTAATATTCTTAGCATGAATGCCGATGAGACAGTGATCAGTTATTATTTCCGTCAGAGCTCGACATTCCCTTCTCGTAAGTGATAAAAGGTATTCAGTTTTCCCTTGGTCATAAGTTGGCCATAAAGTTCTGCTGATTTTGCATGTTGTTAGTTGTCCCCACTTCCTGTTCGCTACTGCAACATTTATGGAATCCCGTCTTTTTTTGAAGTGTTGGAGCGATGGTAAAACTAGCACCGTGGTACCTACACCATCAGCTCCAAGTTTTGAGAGTTCGTCTGCCCTTTCACTTCCCTGTATTCCGTTGTGTCCTGGTACCCAGAACAAAAAAATAGAAAAATCTCAGATTCTAACAAGGGAAGTATCTCAACCCTTATGAACCGATTTGCCTGAAACTTAAAATATATATAAAAGAGATAATTCTAAGGTTTGTGTGTCTCGGCTTATCGGCCATATCGGGGACTAAGGGGTTCAAAACATGGGTCAAAAAATGGCGAAAAAATCGTTTTTTGGATTTTTCAGCCATTTCTTTTGTAGAAACTATATGAAGTTTTCATATGAGAAGAAAGGTTTTTTTAATGCCTATCTAATGGTGGCATAACCTTGTAAAAAATCGGCTTCTTTAAATATTTTTTTCAGGAAAATATGTAAATTTTGGGGGGTACTTAGTGAAGACATAGACCTACGATATCCATATGGATAAGAGATAATCTTTATTAAATTTAAGTCGACCCGTATTTTTGCCCTAGACGATATTCCTGTTAGTTCGGAAGTTATCAAAATTTTCCCGAAGGTCCATATGGTTTCATAAGGGGACAACGAAATTTTTAAACACCGATATGGCCGATAAGGCGAGACACCCCAACCTTAAAATCGTCTCTTTAATATATATTTTAAGTTTCAGGCAAATCGGTTCATAAGGGTTGAGATACTTCCCTTGTAAGAAATTTTTCGTATAGAGAAAGTCTCAGATTCTAAAACATTTTTCTTATAGATAAAGAAAAAGTTTTAGATTATGAACATTTTTTTGTATAAAACAAGGGTTTCAGATTCAGAGACATTTTTCGTATGGAAAAAGTCTCAGATTCTGAGAAATTTTTCGTACAGAAAAATTTTAAGATTCTAAGAGATTTTTTGTATAGAAAAAGTCTCAGATTCTGAGATATTTTTCGTATAAAAAAATGTCTCAAATTCTAAGAGATTTTTCGTATAGAAAAATACAAAGATTCTGAGACATTTTTCGTATAGAAAAAGTCTCGGATTCTGTGATATTTATACCATACACCACTCTGTGGCATAGGGTATAATGAGTTTGTGCTGATGTTTGTAAGTTACAAATTGTAACTGCCCAAAATATTTGTCCTAGACCTACATTCAAGTATACCGATTTACACAGAATTAGTTTTTGAGTCTATTTAGCGATGTCTGTCCGTCCGTCTGTCCAACTATCGGTTTAAGCACGATACAGGTCGCAACTTCCAATCAATTAACTTGAAATTTGAAACTTAAGCATCTTTTTGGCCAAGGACTGTTGAAATTGGAGAAAATCGGTCTATGTTAAGACCTAGCCCCCATACAAACGCCACCATTGGATTCGGCTAAAATGATTGTATCGCTTTGAAATTTAGCTGGTAATCAAATTTTGTATGCAAGTCACCATTTCAAATTTCAAAGGAATCGGGTCAGTCCTTCTGGCAGTCCCCATACAAACCTCCCTCCCGATATTCACATAATTCCCTCAAAATTCATAAAAATGGAAATATTTGATAAAAATTTTATTTTTTAGGTTTTAAACGTGTACTTAAGTAACCTTATCAAATCGGAATATAATTGGACCATTTTTGGACTTAGTCCCCCATATATAAATTTGGACCGATATTCAGTTAAATTAGTCAATTGGCAAAAAAACAAACCAATTCCAGTAAAATTTGATCTGTGTATGTTTTCTGCACTAAATAAAGATCTACCAACGACAGATCCAATCGGTTCATGTTTGAACTTGGGACCCATTTTCCGGGAAACACTATTGTAGGGTATCATATGGTCGGTCTTGACCGACTATAACTTTCTTACTTGTTTTTATATAGAGAAGGTATCAGCTTCTGAAAAGTCTCAGATTCTGTCAAAAATTGTTGTTTTTTTTTACGGTTTGGGGGTTATAAAAGATTTGACACAGTAGAATTTAATACTCTCACTTTTTTATATTTTTTACACTTTGGAGGGTATAAAAGATTGGGCACAGCCCACTTTAACACTCTCACTTGTTAAACTTAGTTTTTGTCGAGAAAATTTTCACCGGTTGATTTTATAATTATTTTTTTTAATGTTAAAAAATTTAAAAAATTTTGATTTGAAAATTTTTTGAAAATTTCTTGATGTACCGCTAAAATTTTCTTTTCACAAAATTTTATTTGTTCTGTGACTCTAATAGTTTTTACTCCCACATAAAAGCATTTTTTTATAGTTCTTAAATTAAAAATTTTTATATTTAAAAAAAATAATAATATTTTAATCACCTCTTGTTATGCATAAAATTAAAAATAAACTCCACAATTTATTTGATAAATTATTTTTTAATTCCATATTTGTTGTAGTTATTTTATTTTTTGCTTTTGTTATAAATATATAATTTTTTTTTTGTTAATTAATTTATATTTATATTTCAATTTTTATATTTTATTTTTAAAATATAATTGTATTAAATATAATCCACAATTTGAATTTCTTTTTTTATATTTTTTTTTTTAAATCACCCGCTTTATAATAACCGTAAAGCTTAACCGTTTCGTTCTTTGCAAATTTTAAAAATCAACTGAAATTGTTTTATATATAATGTTACTTTTTATATGTCGCTTTCAATAATTATAAATAAAATGTTCATTGGCTGATTTGGTTTGAACGTTTTTTTTTTTTGTTCTTCATTTTAATTTTTTTAAACGCTTAATAAGCAACTGATATGTTCTGGTAGTAGAACAAAAAAAAAAAGGTACGAAGACAGTCCAGCTCCATACATACAAACATACGTATGAGAGTTGGGAAAGTGTGTACAATTGTGCGTTTGTTTTTGGTACTATTTTTTCACACAACCATGTGAAACTTTCAATAGTAAATAGTAAAATAGGAGGATTTTCGAAAAAGAACTACAGTCAAAAAATTATGACAGAAGATTCCACTACAAAAGACAGTTAAAACTACTACATTTGTTGTTGTTTAGGCGTCCACTATATTTTACGATAAAATCAACCAAAAATTGTTGTTGTTTTTAACTATTGATTAACAACTAACAAAAAATGGTAACAACTACTTCAAATTACGGTTGTTTTTACTGTAACTCAAATTGTCTCAATTTTCTTCTTAACGGTAAAAACGGTTAAAATTATTCGGAAATAATTTCTGCTGCATCTGACATTTGCAACTCGTTCAACACATCCGGTTTTTTAAAAATTTCTAGAAAAATACAAGTTTTTTTATTTACTAAAAACAACTACATAAAGTAACTGTTATTACAATGTAGTAATTTTTTACGTTTATTTTTTAAAACTAGTACAAAAAATAGTTGTTTAAGATTGTTTTTTTATAGAAAAACAACTGAAGTTGTAGTTGAAAACAACAACTACTACTTACTACACAAATGACCGGCATGAGTAACTGCAATAATGTTTCAAGTGTAAAATGCCTAAAATTGAAGATAGAGAGCTTATATATTCTAAGAAATGAACCGATATCAAATTTCACATCTACAATCTCAGAGCGGCTGGACTGATTTCGCAATTTTTTTTTTTAGAAAAAGTATTTAATTTATAATCAGAGTACTGAGGTACCATAAAAATTGAAAATGCACCGAAAATAGTAATAAAGTACTGAAATTGTTTTTCCTGATTCCTTCCCTCTAACGTCAGTACACTCAAAATAATAACTCTGTTAAATTACAGAAAATCTCTGTTAATTTAACAGAGTACACCATACTTTTCCAGCTAACAACATTTCTTGGTAATTTTACTAAAAAACTTTGTAAAATGATTTTGACAGAAAAAAACTGTTAATAAACTGAGTTTATAGTAAAATATTGGTTAAATATGAAAGCTTTTTTACAGAGAAAACTCTGTAATTTTACTATTAAACTCGGTAAAATGATTTGGACAAAAAAAACTGTTAATTTACAGAGTTTCTAGTAAAATATTCCCAGCAAAACTTTGGTAATGGGTAGTGATTATATAACACATTACCAGGTAATGCATATACCTTATTTGTAGCATTATTTTAGGATGTCTTACCAAACATTTGTTCCACAACTTATTCTTTTAAAGTGAAAAATAATGCATTACTAATAATTTGCTACGTAATGCATGATTATTGGAAAAAATGTATTTCATATTTATTATTTCTAAACATTAAATCATGGATGACTTATATTTGGTTACATTATGTATTATTTGAAAGTTTGAAATAATGCATTATTTATAATTGGATGCATAATGCATTACAATAACATAAAAAATAATTATTTTATAAAAAAATGCATAAGTTTAAACTAGAGATGGGCTCACGACAGAAAATTTCTAACGACACACACTCACGAGCATATTTTATCTACTTACACTCACGTGAGTAAATTTAATACAAAATTACTTTTTCACTACTTGTAACACCTTATATATTACGTTCTGGTATGCTATATTATATACCTTACTCGTAACCTATAAAATATCATATATTTTACACCTTTCTCGTATTCTTCGTTATAAATTTATGACTTATTTAATACCTTACTGGTATTCTTTGTGATAATGTGGATGCATTACTTTGAGTCTCATCGCCTGTTAAAATCATCAATGCTGCAATGTATAAAATAAGAGATCCTATACCTTATTTTATACCTTATTTGGTAATCTAAGTTTTGCTGGGTTGGTTAATTAAACCACCATTTAGCAAAGAAAACTATGTAAATTTACATATATTTGTAAAATACATTTGATGCAAAAAAAAATTTACAGAAAAACTCTGTAAATTTACAGAGTTTAGTTAAATGCATGTTATTTTGTAAAATTTTTATAAGATTTCTGAAAAAAAAATTTTGATAAATTTTTTTGCTACTTTTTCAACTTTTTCTCAAAAAATATACAGATAAAATTTTGATGTTTGGTAACAAAAACAAAAACTACTCAAAACAGAAAACTTTTTTGGTTATAAAAAAATACGAAGTATTTTGCTTAGATCTGTATTTTAGCAGAAAACTCCGTTAATTATCTGTAAAATTAAGATTACGAAGTAAATAGTAATATAACAGAGGAAACTTTGTTTTTTTGTCACAACAAAATACAAAGTATTTTCATTAAATCTGTATTTTGACAGAAAACTCTGTCGAATATCTGTTGAATTTAGATTACAGTCATTTTACAGAGTATTTTACAGAGTTATTATTTTGAGTGTACTAAGAAAACACACATTCAAATTTTATGATTTGGTACCTTTTGAGAGTTTATGGTACAAAATGTCGAATCTTACATCTCATCTCTGATACACATAAAACAGTAACAAAATAATAACAGCGCGAAAATTAAAAAAAAAAAAAAACGCTAACATCAAAATTATTTAGTAATGTTAACTTGTTTTTAAAAAAAAAAAACATTTTGTATCGTTTTTAGCTGAACGCTAATGAACTCTCAATTTACAATTGATCGTTTTATTATATGGTTGGTAGCTTGATTTGTAGTCGGTCGGTTGGTTAGTGGTTGATTTACCCCAAAAACAAACAAAAGCAGTTAAAATTTTTTATGTGGAGAGCGTTATATCTTTTTGTTAAAACCGTTTTTTTTTATCAATTAAATTTTAATAAATTTTACGCTTTTAGTTTTCTCTAAAATACAAAACACAGTTTTTTTATTATTCTCTTTTGAAAATAAGAGTAAGATGTTTTTAAAAAGTAAGAGTAGTTTTTAATTTTTGTTTTTGTATAACCAGTAATTTTAAACCATGGCACAGTGGTTTATTTTAGAAATTTTTTTGAAAAAGTTCAGTCATTCAGAACGATGGCAATGAAATTCATACCGGTCATAGCTAACGTACCTTTGAGCTTTAAATTGGAGCAGTCACTAATCCCCAACTTTAGTATACACTCAAAGAAAAAGCTTTTTCATATTGCTGAAAAGTTATATCAATATGATGAATTGTTACATCATTTTTCGTCCAATGTAACTTGTCATCAATATGATGAAGCGGTGTCATCAATAACATTTTTTTTTTATTTGAAAATAAAAAAATAAAAAAAAATAAAAAAAAAAAAAAATCATTTTTTTTTGTTATTTTGATTTTATTTTATTTAATTTATTTTTATTTAAAAAAAATTTAAAGGCATAATGATGATACTTTTTGATGACATGATGAAATGTGTCATCACTTGTTTTTTCAATTTCGATGACATGTTTCATCATATTGAAGAAACGCTTCATCAATATGAAAAAATTTGTCATCAAAATTGATGACAGCAAGTGATGAAACCGTATCATTAATATGATGAAGCATTTTTCTTTGAGTGTAGGCTTGGCAAAAAATTGCAAAGAATCAGGTTTTTTTGGAAATTGTTAACAAACAAATTGGGAATTGGGGGATTTCGTTCAACAAATCTTTATATATGGCTTCGTTTAAACATTTCCTTTAGCAAGACATATAAAAATTTAAAATTCTATTATAATATGATCAAAAGCAAACATTTTATGGCATTTTAAAGATTTTTTTTTAAGCAAGCATTTAAAGTTTTTGTATACTTACGTTATACTTTAGTGGCCCTGGTGGTACCCGTATTAGACATGTGGGGTCCAGCATGCAAACTTAAGCTTGAAATAACCGGTAGGAATTTTACTGCAATCGGTTAAATACTTACTAAATAACCGAATTATTTCCAAAAATTTTCGAAAATAAACCACTGTGCATTGTTGATTATGTCTATAGCTCAAATTTGACGTCACTATTGATCGTTGCTTTTCAAAAAAAAAAAATGTTAACATAAAATAGTTTGTGTTAATAATAGAGCATTACCGGTGTTATGTATGTTTGCGGTATGTAATCAGTGATGCCAGATGCATTTTTTAAACTTCTCTGCCTTAAAAATAATTTCGTTTTTATATTATACGGGGTTCACACATGCTGTTTTGAAGTGTTCAAGAGTGAGATGTTTAAAAAAGTCTTTGTTCTGTATCTTTTACGTTTTTATTCTATTACTGGTGTTTTTTTGAACAACTTGTTTAAGGTCGCAAGTGTGAACGTCATATTAGAGAACATTTTTTTTGATATTTTTTTTTTTTTGCGTATAAAGTTTTTATATTATTGATCCATGATTTCTGAGATATTTAAGCAATATTAAAGATTTGGTGATAAAAAAATCATGGTAAAAAAAATATAAGAAATAAATTCTGCTGAAAAAAGTTTTGGTGAAACAAATTTAGCATGGAAAAAATGTTTGATAAAATAAAAATTTTTGGAACAAAATGTTTGATAAAAACAATTTATATGAAGAAAAAAATATTTCTGATAAAAAAAAAATTGTCAAAAAAATGTTTGATAAAAAAAAAAATATGCTAGGTTTTATTCACCAGCTGGTGAATATTATATTGTGCTATTATTGTGAATTATTATCCAAATCTATGTTACAAACATTCTCAAAAAATGATATCATTAATTTTTATTTCTTTTATCCGTTAGCATATTTAATAAGGTCGAGCAAATTTTCCTATTTTTCGAATTTAAAAATCGTCGGGGTCGTAAAAGTTCCCTTAAGGAGTCAATGTTTTTGAAAAGAAGATCTGCCCTTAACTGGCCGCACGTCTGTAAATCAGATGACCAAGCAGTTTGGCATACGGCTCATATGTGTGCCACGGCACAGAGACATTCAAGGGAATTGCAAAACCGATGAGTTTGCAAGACTGGGAACTACATAACAGGTTCCAAAAGAATTGAAATGTGTTGGTATGCCTCTAGGATCTTGCAAGCAAAATCTATGGCTTTGTTCCGCGACGGAGACTAACCGGAAATAGGCACATGGATGGACGTGTGGGGCTATATGAAAATTTTGACCTACTCTTAATCAGAAGATTACAACTGAGCTGCTATCGCTTCCATGATGAGGGATTCGACGGTGGTTGCTGTAATTACTGGACACGGTCTTTTAAGAAAGGACGCAGAGCGGTAAAATGTACCGTCAAATGATTTTAAGCGAAATTGCACGGATGAGGAGGAGTTGGAAACAATCTAACATTTTATATGCTTTTGCCCGTCACTTTCTGTTCAGAGACCTGCTTCACTGAGATCTAGGAAGCTGCACGATCTTTCTAAGCAGCATGGGGGTATACTCACGTTGTCATTCCGTGTGTAACGCATCGAAATATCTGTCTAGGACCCCATAAAGTATATAAAGTATAAGACATTCTAGCGATGTCCGTCCGTCAGTCTGTCCGTCCGTCAGTCTGTCCGTCTGTCTGTGGAAGACACGATACAGCCCAAAACACAAGAGATAGACTCCTGAATTTTGGCACAAATATGTCTTATGATCATAGGCTGGTTGGGTTCGGAGATGGGCGAAATCGGACCAGGGGGAAAAAGTTCCCATTTGAGGAACTAAACCAACCTCGAAAAACATTTTTTTCAAAAAAAAAAAATATATATATTTTTAGGGGAAATTTGTACCCTCAATGACCACTGATGACTTCCACCGCGCGGATCCAGCTCTTGGGTTTGGGGGGGATTTGTTTTTTTTTCCAGGAACCTCAGGTAGGATTTAAATCATAAGTTAAGGTTTTTAGTGTTCAACTATTGTTTATTACGATTTTTTTCTAAAGAAAAATTTTCAAATTTAAAAATTTATTTTATTAAAGAAAATTTAAGAATTTTTCGATATTTTGAAAAATGTCTCTTAAAGAAATTTTCAGGTTCTAAAGCATTTTTCTGACAGCAAAAGACCCAGATTCTGACAAAATTTTCCAATATAGAAAAATTCTCAGATACTTAAGCAATTCTTCCACCAAAAACTTCCTATATTTAGAAAAATAATTCGTAATGAAAAATTCTTAGATTTAGTGACTTTTTCCCTATAAAAAACTTCTTAGGTTTTGAAATTTAAAAATTAAAAAATTTTTCGTCTAGAAAAACTTCCAAATATTTTGTCTAGAAAAATTCTGGTATTTTTTTAAAAGATTTTTTTTTTTTTATATTTTGAGACTTATATCTGTAGAAACATTCTAACATTCAGAAACATTTTTTCTTTAGAAAAATTTTAAGATTAACCGATAAACCGATTTTCATAAAACTTGAAATGTATATAAAGAAGACAATTCTAAGGTTGAGGTGTTTTGGCATATCGGCCATAATGGGGATTTAGGGGTTCAAAACATGGGTCAAAAATGGCTAAACAATCCAATAAACGACTCTCTCTAAGAAACTATATGATGTTTACATATAAGAAGAAAGTGTTTTTTAAAGCCTATCCAACGGGGGTATAACCTTATAAAAATTTGGCTTTGTTAAATATTTTTTTCATGGAAATGTGTGAATTTTGCGGAGTATTTATATGATATGATATCCATGTCAATATGAAATAATTATTATTAAATTTAAGTCGACACATATTTTTGCTCTAGACGATATTCCTGTTAGTTCGGAAGTTATCGAAATATTCCCGAAGGTCCACATTTTTTCATAAGGGAACAACGAAATTTTTAAGCGCTGATATGGCCGATAAGCCGAGACACCCCAACCTCAAAATCGTCTCTTTTATATTTATTTTAAGTTTTAGTCAAATCGGTTCATATGGGTTGAGATACTTCTCTTGTAAGACATTTTTCAAAGAAGAATTTTTATATTTCTTTTTTTATTGGAAACTTTTAGAGAAAAATTCGAACATTTTTTTTATGGAAAAATTCTCACTTTTTTTCTAAAAACATGCTTAAATTTTTCATACAGAAAAATTCTTAAATTTTTTCATATAAAAAAATTCTTACATTCAGAGACATTTTTCATTTAGAAAAATTTTAAGATTCTTTGACATTTTTCATAGCAAAAAACTCTCAGATTATTTCCTTTTTTTCACTTTCCTTGCTTTTTTATTTTGTTACTTTTTCCTGTTTTCTTTCTTTCGAATTCGGTTTGGGGGGGGGGGGGATTTCCTTTTTTTTCCCGTGGATCCGCGCCTGCTGTCGGACAGTGTTAGTATTATTGCTGACAATCCCGAAATCTCATAATTTTTGCCATAAAATGAATCTCGAATCCCGAATTTTTAAGCTCAAATCCCGGGATTATTGAAATATTAAAAATGTATGAGAATTTATTTTTAAATATGTATACAACTTTGTTCAATTATTGTTACATTTACATGGGCTGAGCTGAGAATTCTACCCAATTTCTGTAACTATGCGAGAAGTTTTCGTATCGAAAAAAATAAAAAAAAAACGTTAAAGTCATCCAGTATGTTACAGAGTGATTCAGAAAAAAGCTTTGATTTCTTTTTTTATTCGATGTTTTTAATACTAGCATCATTGTACTCACCCTGTAAAAACTAAATGACTACAATATTATTTATTTTTTCTCGATGCGAAAACTTTTCGCATAGTTACAGAAATTGGGCACAGGCTTGCTGAATCATAGTCCAACGCACTAATAATTAAGCCACCGTCACGGAGCCCTTTGACCAAAAATGCAAGGCTAATGTATTATATTATTACTTTTCTCCTTTAAATGGTTTTATTATTTTAAATTTTCTTTAAATTAGTTTTAAAATAATACAGTGCAACAACCAAAATCAGAATGGGATGAAACCAAATGCAAAATAAAAGTTGTCATTTTCCATAAAAAACACCTGAAGGTTTTTTTAGTTCATTGCTAATTATTTAATAATAATAATTACACTGCGTGACAAAACTAACCACTATTTTAGAAAACAAGAGGTACGACCATCATTTCAATATATTTCGGACATGCTGAATCGAATGGCGTACTCCGTTTTTCGATGTATGGTACAGTTTTCTTGTAAAATGTCATTAAAGATTGGCTGATTTTCAGCTGCTTTTTTAACAAAAAAAATCCAAAGCTAATGATTTTTAAATTTTATGGCATGAAAAACAAAGATATAATTTGTAGCAATATTTCTAATATAAATTTGGTTTAAAGCTTTTCATCTTAAGCCCTTAAATTCGTGGATTTCTTAATTTTTTTAAGTTTTCGCGAAATTAACCGCTAAATTGGTCTCTGATAAAAAACTTGCATTTTGTGGATCATAAAGGCGTCCATGACACTACGAACAGTGGACAAAAAACATCTATGTTATATGGACCATCATGATGAAAATCGCGAAAAACCGTTTTTTTGTATATGGCAGCATCAGTTTAGGAGATGATTTGAGGCTTCATCTTTTAGTATATAATGTGGGAACCTTAAACAATGAACTGACCCAAAATTTGTCCAAAAAAGTTTTCATTTGCAAAAGTTATCTTAACAAAAACTAGAATTATTGTATCGCAAACACTGAAATAATAGTTTTTGTTAAGATAACTTTTGGAAATGAAACCTTTTTTTGCAGAATTTTTGGTCAGTTAGCTGTTTAAGGTTCCCACATTATATACTAAAAGATGGAACCTTAAATCATCTCGTAAAGTGATGCTGGCATATACAAAAAAACGGGTTTTCGCGATTTTCATCATGATGGTCCATATAACATAGCTGCTTTTTGTCCACTATTCGTATTGTTAGGGATGCATTTTTGATTCATTAAAAGCAAGTTTTTTATCAAAGACCAATTTGGCTGTTAATTTCGCGAATCCTTAAAAAATGAAGAAATTCGCGAATTTAAGGGCTTAAATTGAAAAGCTTTAAACCAAATTTGCATAAGAAATGTTGCTACAAGTCATATCTTTATTTTCCATGTCATAAAATTTAAAAACCATTTACTTTGCAAATTTTTTTGTTAAAAAACTGGCTCAAAATCAGCAAATCTTTAACGAGATTTTGCAAGAAAATTGTACCATACATTGAAAAACGGAGTACGCCATTCGAATCAGCATATCCGAAATATATAGAAATGTTGGTCGTAACTCTTGTTTATTTTTTAGTGTTCCGCAGTGTTACTTGAAAACTGCATAAGTGGCGTATACTTAGTTTTTTAATCGCCTTGAAATAACAATCAGAATAATAAGAATCATTTTTTAATAATTTCGTTGTAGCGAAATCGATCCAAGGGTTTTCGTGGGAAAAAAACCCACGACTCCCTGCTTAATAGGCTAGCACGCTACCAACTAACCCACAGTAGCCCCCTTAATATGTACAATAAAATTGAAACATAAACAGCCTTACCACAAGAAAATAAAATAAATTTAAAATGAGCTTTTAATTTTATTTCCATACAAATTGTTTTTGTTTTTAAAATCGACTTTCAAAAAATGTATTGAAAATTTGAAATTTAAAGTAAAACTTTTGTTAAAATAGACTTTTTGTTTTCTTGTGGTAAGGGCCAAAGAGTCTACTATTTTTTTACTTTTATAATCAATGAAATTCAATCCCGAAAAATCCCGTGATTCCGAAAAATCCCGGGATCCCGGCATTTCGATTTTCAAATCTCGAATCCCGGGATTTTAAAAAACCGATCCCGTTTGACAGCCTTAGTTAGTATAATTATATTGAAAACTATATGAGATGCGTATACTTAATTTTATAATTGCCTTTAAATAACAATCATACGCAACGGTGCACATTGGTTTATTTAAATAACACAGCTCAACATAAAAATGCGTATTGGATTCTGGTAAGTGGTTTAGGTAGAGTTTGTTGCGCTGATTCCAAATCTGCGACCCAAATATGTCTATCAAATCAGGATTTTGAGTTATTCGCGGTTAAAGTGCCGAAAAAGGCCATTTTGGACCCTTTTTGAAAGCTTATAATATAAGATCATGACATGCAAATGACTTGGTTTTAAGCTCATTCGAAAGCCTGTAGTTTTCTCTTAAAGATAAGATAAACTGTTCTAAAAATTTAATTTTCTAAAATGGTAAAAAAATCATTAGCAAAAAACCTTCCATTTTTTCAATATTTAGTTAATTTACACAGAGTTTTTTAACAAATTTCCATGCAAATTCATACGTAAATTTTAGATTTAAAGCACTTGCGGCAAATGATTTTTTACCATTTTAGAAAATTAAATTCCAAGAAGATTTGATCTGGTCTGAAAGAGAAAATTACACACTTTCGAATGAGCTTAATACCAAGTCATTTGCTTGTCAGGATCTTATTTTATAGGCATTCAAAAATGGTCAAAAAGGGTATTTTTTTGACACTTTAACCGCGTTTTTCTCAAAATTGTGACGTGATAGAAAAATTTGAGTGACCGTTTTGGAATCGGGGCACCAAACCCTATCAACTTTTTTGGTTTCATCCAAAACGCAGCGACAAACCTCAGATTTGTAGAGCGGTGTTATTTAATAATAATAATTACTTGAAAACTGCATAAGTGGCGTATACTTAGTTTTTTAATCGCCTTTAAATAACAATCAGAATAATTAAAATCATTTTTTAATAATTTCGTTGTAGCGAAATCGATCCAAGGGTTTTCGTGGGAAACAAACCCACGACTCCCTGCTTAATAGGCTAGCACGCTACCAACTAACCCACAGTAGTCCCCTTAATATGCACAATAGGGCGGGTCGATTTTTTTTGTCAAAAATCGTATAGCAAAAACATAATCTACAAGAAATTCTAAGAACATTTCCCAAAGAAACCATGTTTCTAAAATCAAACCCTATACCGCGCCTAACGACATGAAGATTTGTCCGTCCGTCCTTTTTTTCATAAGCAAAACATGGAACTTGACTCTTTTTTGGTGTTTCTGTTAATTTTTGGGCTTTGGTGGGCTCTGAAGTATATAGTAAAATTTTATTGGCAACATTTTTGTAGAACATTTCATCCCCACCCTCCCCCTCTTTCGGGGTGTTTTTTGCGATTTTTTAGAATATAGCCAAAAAATACCGTTATGAGAGGGAGTTAGAGGGTTAATATGTTTCACAAAAATATTTGCCATAATATTTTCTACAAAGTTGCTGAACATACCCTACACCTCAGATGTAAAGAAAACATAGTTTTATATACCGATATGCTGCAAGAACATATCCAGCGGCAATGTTTTACTAATTGCCGCTGGATATAATGCATATCATTGTGTTCGATAAAAATTTTTGATAGCTGAATATTTTTTTTACATCAGTATTTGATTAATTTGAGTAAAAAATTTTTTTTTTTTTTTAATTTTTGTAAAAAAAAAAAATTTCGAGTGTAAATTTTTTTGAGTGTAATTTTTATTTTTTTTTGAGTGTAATATTTTTTTTTAGTTTTTTTGAGTGACAAAAATAGTTTCTAAAATAATTTTTTTTGGCTTACCATTGCTTTTTAAAGCGTGTTTAGCGTTTTTTCAACACGGGAGTTCGGTTTAAAACCCATCTGAAATTCCACATTTTGCTAATAACTTATGAACCACTAGACAGATTTCGCTGAAATTTTGAATTAATCTGACCGGAAGTATAACAAATATATACACCACGCTTCAGCAGCTTGCCGTATATATTTTTCATTCTTCCGCTAACATTTGAAAGTTAGCGTGTTTCACACAGACAGAAAGACAGACGGACGGACGGATTTTCATGTCGTAAGGCGCGGTATAGGGTTTGATTTTAGACTAATGGTTTCTTTGGAAAAGTTTCTTAGAATTTCTTGTAGATTTTGTTTTTGCTATACGATTTTTCAGTTTTTTTCGATCCATACAAATCGACCCGCCCTAATGCACAATAAAATTGAAACCTAAAGAGTCTTCTATTTTTTTACTTTTATAATCAATGAAATTCATTCCCGAAAAATCCCGTGATTCCGAAAAATCCCGGGATCCCGGGATTTCGATTTTCAAATCTCGAATCCCGGGATTTTAAAAAACCGATTCCGTTTGACAGCCTTAGTTAGTATAATTATATTGAAAACTAGTGCCTACGGTCAGTACCGTAGAACCGGGAATACCGGTATTCCCGGTTCTCGGTATTCCCGGGAAATGGTACCGGTTTCCCGGTTCTTATATTATTCCCGGTATTCCCGGTTCTGGTTCTAACGGTATTACCGGTATTCCCGGGACTACCGGTATGTATATTTTGTAAATTTTTGTTCAACTAACAGTTTTTCTTTGCTTTTACAAAAAAAAAAATACAAAACATGTGAAAAACACCATTTCATTTATTTTTTATGAATTTAAGAAAAAAATAGTTTCATGATTTTTAAATAATTTTACAAACACTACTAAATGTTTCTGAAATACTGATTAAATGGTGTAATATAAATATTCTATGGTATAGTATTTTTTTTTTGTTTCTTGAGAACCGGTACCAGTATCAGAACCGGGAATACCGGTATTCCCGGGAATATATCTAGAACCGGGAAACCGGTACCAGAACCGGGAATACCGAGAACCGGGAAATGGGGGGCACTATTGAAAACTATATGAGATGCGTATACTTAATTTTATAATTGCCTTTAAATAACAATCATACGCAACGGTGCACATTGGTTTATTTAAATAATTGGGCCATTTCAGAAAGTACTTGATCGATTGCAGCGACATTCTTACCGGTTATAGCTAACGTAATTTCGAGTTTAAGTTTGGACGCTGGACCCCACATGTCCTACAAGTGCACCACCTGAATCCCCTTAAGTAGGACATATTTAGTATACCAAAACTTAAATAGTTGAAAATCAAAAAATTCAAATGCGTTTAAAAAAAATCTAGCACTGAACAAAACTGAGTGTTTTGTTATGGAAAATGTCAAATTTCATTTGCTTTTGGTTTCATCTCATTCCGATTCGGAAAGTTCAATTTTGTTTAAGAAAAAATTTTAATTTTTGCTTTATATCATTTTAATAAAAAATAGAATTATTTTTTTGTTTTTACAATTAAAATTAATAATCTTACTTATTATTGAAAAGTATTTCGATTGATAAAATGTCAATAAACTTGTACTAAATTACGAACATGCATTTTTAATACATCAAAAATTAAACAGGGTAAAAGCAATAAACTCTGCTAAAAAAAACCTTTTTTTCAAGTTCAATTGCGATATAAATTCAATGCGGAGTATATAAATTACCAAAAATAAAATGCGACAACAAATTATAATATTTTTTTTTTTCAAGTCGAGAAAATTGCAGCCGTAATTTTACGTGATTATTATGCTAAATAGTTAAATGTAGCAAAAAAAAATTTCACGTTGCTGAAAATCCCATTTAAATAGAATTTTTTTAAAATTGTTCTATCCAATAAAATGTGTGAAAAAAACAGAACTAATTTAAAAAAATAAATTAAAATTTATTTATACAGAAGTAATCAAATTATTTCCACCTCAGTTGTTAACAAATTAATTAGTTTTTTTTTCAAATTTTTATTTAGCTAAAAAATGTACAACTGAATAATTCATTCAGTTTGTAGTTACATGCCTGCTAAAGACGACCTTAACAGTTTTTTTTCTTTTTTTGAAGGAAAACTTGTTGAAAACAAAAACAAAATAAAGTGTTAAAGTTTTGTCTGAAACTTGTTACAAAAATATATTAGGAAAATTTACTAAATTTACTAACAAAAACAACAAAATCTAGTATAAACATTAGGGTAGTCATTTGTTTTATAAAATTGTTAGCGGCTCTCACTCTTCATAGAAAAAAAAAAAAAAAAAAGAATAGGAGAAATAAAAAACAAGAAAATTTTCGCTACCTCCTATTTTACGAGAATTCTTACAAGGGAAGTATCTCAACCATTATTAAACGATTTGACTGAAACTTAAAATATATATAAATGAGACGATTTTAAGGTTGGGATGTCTCGGCTTATCGGCCATATCAGTGTTTTAAAATTTCGCTGTCCCCTTATGAAACAATGAGGACCTTCGGGAAAATTTCGATAACTCCCGAACTATCAGGAATACCGTCTAGAGCAAAAATACGTGTCGACTTAAATTTGATAAAGAATATTTTATATTGACATGGATATCGTAGATCTATGTCTTCATATATATACCCCTCAAAATTTATACATTTTCATGAGAAAAATATTTAACGAATCCGAATTTTTACAAGGTTACGCCACCGTTGGATAGACATTAAAAAAACCTTTCTTCTCATATGGAAACATCATATAGTTTCTTAGCAAGAAATGACCGAAAAATCCAAAAAACCATTTTTCGCCAATTTTTGACCCATTTTTTGAACCCCTAAATACCCGATATGGCCGATAAGCCGAGACACCCTAACCTTAAAATGGTCTCATTAATATATATTTTAAGTTTCTGGCAAATCGGTTCATAAGGGTTGAAATACTTCCCTTGTTAGTAAAAATTATGAGCATTTTTGTAGTTCTACAAGATTTTTACCAATAAAATTGTAAATTTGCAACCTTTGCGAAATAAAACTTACAAGGAATTTTCGTAAATTTACTAGATTTTTTTTTTTTGTAAAAAATCTAGTAAATTTGTAAAATTACAAGAAAAAATGTAAAATTACAAAAAAAATTCTGATTAATTTTTATTAAAAAATAAAAATTGTTTTATTCGACCTTTAAAATATTATATTTTGAGGATGTTTATTCTGGCTCGAGGTCATTATTTTCTTTACTAATTAAAACCATGATATTCTCATAGCATAACTTTCAAGAAAATTATTTTTTGTTTTAAATTTATTTATGTTGGTCAAATAAAACAATTTTTATTTTTTAATAAAAATTAATCAGAATTTGAACATAATGGTTGGCACGCCATGTGACGAATAACCCTAATATAGAGTTTTTTCTCACAACAACAACACAAAAAACATATTGTTGTAGTCCAATGGACTATCGTATGTAAAATTGTTTTAAATATTTTTGTTGGTTATTGACAATCGTTGCCTTATTAGTATGGTACAATTTCTTCGTCTTTCTAATTCTCATTGCGAATAGAGGCGAATATGTATTAATATGCTAGTTTGTGCACAAACGATTTGTCATTAGACTCGTTTGCTACTTTGTAGTTAATCGTTTCTATTTTTGCTAAATAATCTTGACAATGGAATCTTGACAAATTCCGAAACACGTGTCGATTAAGTCTTGCAAAAATGACCAACATAAATAAATTTAAAACAAAAAATAATTTTCTTGAAAGTTATGCTATGAGAATATCATGGTTTTAATTAGTAAAGAAAATAATGACCTCGAGCCAGAATAAACATCCTCAAAAAATTACAAAAAAAATTAATTTTGGTCGAAAATTTTTTGGTAAAAATCAACGAAAACTGTCAAATATTATTAAAAAAGGATTACGAGACTTTTTCTAGTAATTTGACAAGGTTTTTTTTGAGTGTAATGAAGACCACTCCGTACCTTAAAATTGTTCGATTTTGGCAAAAAAAAAAAAATCCACAAAAAGCCCCACAACCATCCCTCTATAGCCCCTAAAGGAATAAAATGTAGGTCCGACCCCCATTTGTTTTCCCCCCAAAAATTTGTTTAATACATACCTAAGCTCTGTCGCCTCTCCTTAAGGGGGGCTCCCACACAAAAATTTAAATCTACTCCTACATCTCTAACTGCTTTAAAATTGTTCCTACACTCAAAATAATATATTAGTAGATTTATTAATTTGTTTACCCTCCACAGTGTGGGGTATACTCACTTTGTCATTCCGTGTGTAACGCATCGAAATATCGGTCTAGGACCCCATAAAGTATATTTGTATATATAAGATATTCTAGCGATGTTCGTCCATCCGTCTGTCCGTCCGTTCGTCTGTCTGTGGAAGACACGATACAGCCGAAAATAAAACAGATAGACTCCTGAAGTTTGGCACAAATATGTCTTATAGTCATAGGCTGGTTAAGTTCGGAGATGGGCAAAATCGGACCAGGGGGAAAAAAGTTCCCCCTTGAGGAACTAAATCAACCTCTGAAAAACACCATACTTTTACATGATATTTTGTGTTTTTGTTTAACAAATGCAACATTTTTACGCTTCAAAAACCTCAAAATTCTTTTGTGGGCGTGGATTAAATTTTTTTTTTAATAATGATAAACTTGTATTTCTTTAGTGCGATAAGCATAAGAATGAATTTTTAAACATATATATCGATGGGAAATTCGTCCCCCAATGACCACTGCCGACCTATCGCCCCCCAAAAAAAAGGGAACGACCTGGATTTTTTTTGGCGTATAAAAAATTTACCTAATTTTTACAAGCTTTTTTGCTAATATTAGCATTTGCTAATATAAGCATAATATTATTTTTTTAAGAAAACTTAAAATGGCGCTATCTCGGAAACTAATCCAGATGGAGCAAAATGGAGGCCATTTTTGGTTCTCGGGCTCTCCATTTAAAATGCTCATAGCTCGGTTAATATTGCCGACACAACAAAAAGTCGAAAAACATGTAGCTCTCAACACGTGGAATAAGACCGCAAAATAAACAAAAGCTCTCCGAGTAATATTTTTGAAGTTATCGAGTTTTTTTTTTCTCAAAACCCCAGTGGTCCCCTAAAATCACGTATCTCAAAAACTAAGCAAGGTAGAGCGAAACGGACACACATTTTGGAACGGAAACTATGACGATTTTTAAGGAACCCAACTAGGTCTAGACCCATCGGGGTCTGAACCTATCGGGTCCGAACCCAATGGGATCTTCAAATGTGAAATAAAAATTTTAGTTAACTAATTTTTGGCAAAACATTTTTGCTAACTTTACCAAACAAATTGTGGGTTCAAAATCAGCTAAAATTAAATGGGGTCGTTCTCACTAATGACCCTTCTCGGACGCACCATTGGACCGGTAGAAGCTGATTAAATAAAACAAATTTACAAAAAAAAAAAAACAATTGTATGGGGACCGCTTAGAGCTTCATGGGAAATCTATTTGGCTCGCCTCTGCGTATTTTCCTAATCCAGGGCCAATACCCCCGGAGAAGGTTGGCGGTCTGATTCGGGAGTCTGAATCTAGGGGACACCAGTTACTAGTGTGCTGTGATGCTAATGCACATCATTCGATATGGGGAAGTACAGACACAAATGATAGAGGCGAATCACTTTTGGAGTGTTTGTTAAGCACTAACCTGTATATTTGTAACAAGGGTAGTGAACCAACTTTCGTTACAAGTACGCGGCAAGAGGTTCTTGACGTAACACTTGTATCAGATACATTGTCTGATAGAATTGATGACTGGGGAGTTTTGGAAGAGCATTCTTTCTCAGATCATCGCTACATTGAGTTTTTACTCAGGGAGCGTGCCCTGGTTGAGACAGTCTCTAGAAATCTGAGAAGAACAAACTGGGTGAAATATAGGGATACTTTTTCTTTGCTTTTGGACGAAGTACCCTTATCTGAACCGCATAGTTTGGCGGAAATTGACTGTCTGGTTGACCATATAACAAATGTTAGTAATAGATGCATCTTGCCCTTCTGCAAAGCCTAGAGGGGGAAAAAAGCCACCTTGGTGGTCAAATGAGTTGCAGACGAGCAGAGACTCCTGCAGAAAGCTCTTTAATAAGGCTAAATTTTCAAGAGCGGACGAGGACTGGTCTGCATACAGGCTGCAACTTAAGAGTTATAAAAAGATGATCAAAAATGCAAAATGTGATTCTTGGAAAAACTTCTGTGGAAACATAGAAGACGTTTCTGAGGCATCCAGGCTGCGCAAGGTTCTGGCTTCTTCTCCTTGCACCCTAGGATACCTGAAAGATCCTAATGGGGTGTGGTCTTCCTCCAGTGGAGAGTCGCTGGATCTCCTTTTAAACACGCATTTTCCGGGCAATTCCATGACGCCGTTTCAAGCTTTGGAACGTTCTGACGCCCAAGCATCTGAAATTGCTTCGGAAATAATAAATATGCCAACATTAATCTGGGCGATAAAAAGCTTCAGGCCCTATAAATCCCCGGGACCTGATGGTATAATCCCGGCTGAGTTGCAACAAGTGTTGGACTATATAGCCCCGTTACTGTATAATCTATACACAGCATGCATCAACTGGTCGTATATTCCTTTAAAATGGAGGGATACCAGAGTCATATTTATCCCGAAGGCTGGGAAAAGTTCCCACACAGCTCCGAAGGATTTCAGACCAATTAGTCTGTCTTCTTTTTTGTTAAAGACAATGGAACGAATGATAGACTCATACTATTTGCGTAGAGTGATTGACCCGAGGTTGCTTTCGGCAAAGCAACATGCATACAGCAAGGGACCATCAACGGAAACAGCTCTTCATGAGCTCGTTGGTACCATCGAGAATTCGCTTTCGGTAAAGGAGTACACTATGGTGGCCTTTCTTGATATTGAGGGGGCTTTTAATAATGTCATCCCAGAATCGATAATATTGGCATTGTCTGGTCTGGGAGTAAAGCGTGAAATCGTTTTAATGGTGGAAAACCTACTTGCCAATAGACGTATAACGTCTGAATTGGGACGTCCGTCATATCTCGATTTGTCAATTGGGGCACACCACAAGGAGGTGTTCTTTCGCCGCTTCTTTGGAACCTGGCACTGAATTCAATGCTACTATCTCTAGAAGCACGTGGTTGTCATGTTGTAGCATATGCTGACGATGTCGCGATAGCGGTAAAGGGGAAGCATCTGCCAACATTGCGGGACATTCTTCAGGGTTCTCTGAAAGATCTGTCTAAATGGGCAAGAGACTGTGGTCTAGGAGTTAATCCTAGTAAAACAGAGCTTGTTTTGTTTACAAGGAAAAATATGATTCCTGCTTTTGATCCTATTTCTGTGGACGGTACTGAAATCACCTTCTCAGATGGAGCCAAGTATCTTGGAGTATTTCTAGATAGGAAGCTGAATTTCAGGCGTAATATTGAGGAACGGGTGAGAAAAGCAACGATTGCTTTGTATTCCTGTAAAAGGGCCATTGGAAAACGATGGGGTTTTAGCCCTCAAGTCGTTCATTGGATCTATACATCAGTGGTGCGTCCAATTTTGCTGTATGAAATCATTGTCTGGTGGCCTGCTTTAGAAACAAAAGCGATCTTTGTCTTTATCACGAAGGTACAGAGAATGGCGTCAATGTGCATCACTGGTGCTCTTCGTACTACACCTACGGCTGCATTAGAAATCCTCCTTCACCTGATACCCTTGGACATATTGGGTACGCAGTATGCGGCTGCGTCGGCAATTCGACTTAATAGCACGCTGCAATGGAGGAGCAGTGATTGTGGCCATAGCGCGATCTTGAAAAAGATAACAATACCACAAAATGTGGACTGTGCTCCCTCTTTGAGCCTCTTTGAGCGCCACTTTACCACTATGATACCATCCAGGGTGTCTTGGATGGGGGATACTCCGGGTAGTGGAGCTACCATAAATTTTTACACAGATGGATCGAGGCTGCACGAACAAGAGGGCTTTGGAGTCTATTCGGAAGAGCTTGGGTTGAGCCTGGCTCGTAGATTGCCAGATCATTGCAGTGTTTACCACGCAGAGATGCTGGCAATAAAAGAAGTGGCTGACTGGTTGAGCTGCAATGTCTTGTCTACAACCGCAGTCAACATCATACTGACAGTCAAGCCGCGGTCAAGTCCCTGGATTCAATGTTTCTGAAAACAAGATCTGCCCTTAACTGCCGCACGTCTTTAAATGAGATGGCCAAGCAGTTTAACATGCGACTCATATGGGTCCCAGGGCACAGAGACATTCCAGGGAATTGCAAAGCCGATGAGCTTGCAAGACTAGGAACTACCTTACAGGTTCCAACAGAATTGGAATGTGTTGGTATGCCCCTAGAAACTTGCAAGCAAAACCTACGGCTTTGTTCTGCGACGGAGACTAATCAAAGATGGGCAAATGGATTGACGTGTGAGACAACACGACTGATTTGGCCTTCTCTTAATCAGGGGCGCACAAGTGAGCTGATATCGCTTCCAAGAGGAGAGATTTCGACGGTGGTTTCTATAATTACCGGACACTGTCTTATAGGGAAGCACGCAGAGCGGTTAAATGTGCCGTCGAATGACTTTTGCCGAAGTTGCATGGATGAAGAGGAGTTGGAAACTATCGAACACTTTATTTGCCATTGCCTGGCACTTTCTGGTCAGAGACTTGCTTCACTGGGATCTAGGGAGCTGTACGATGTTTCTGATTTGTTGGATGTCAAAATTCAACATCTAAGGAGTTTTATAAGAAGCTCAAAATGGTTTAACGACAGGGACTAGTAGGGAAACCTATTACGGTCCCGTGGTATCACAATGGACCACAGAGTCTACGTGTGTTGACGTAAAACGTCAGCAGCCACTTACAACCTAACCTAACCTAACCTATGGGGACCGCCTTGGGTCGGTCATACATTTGATGGCTCTTTGGGCACTCTTAGGGCAGATAGAGCGGTTGGAGCAAATTTTAAAAATTGTCATTTTGAGCGGGAGCCCCTTAAAAATTGGAGATAGGGTATTAGTTTGTTCCGGAGAAATGTTTATATATAAAAATTAATGGGGTAGGTCTTGGAAATGACCCCTCTATGCCGCACCATTGGAGCCGTAGAAATGATTTTAAGATTGGAAAATTACAATAAAATTTTTTCAAAAAATTTAAGAAAATAGTAATAATCGTTATCCCTACTGGGCAAAAAAATTTTACAATCGATAGACGTTTTACAAAAAAAAAAAATCAAAGAGTACATACATTTTCAAAAATGAGATTTAAATTTTAAAACCGCATACTAGATCACTTTTAAGATTTTTTTTTGATTTTTGTTTTAAAAAGTTCACAAAAAAACAAAAATTTTGAAAAAAAAAATAATTGTAATTTGGACCAATATTGAAGAAGTTATGAGTAATAGAAGTTTGAGTAAAGGAAAAAACTAGCTATTTTTAAAAATTCGACATCTTTTAAACGGGTCATCAAAAAAATCTGAAAATTTACCACGAATGAATTTTCGAAGGGTACTGTAGGGGCTACTTCCCTACATTCTCTTCTGTGTTTATTATAATTTTGTTTTTATTGTCAAACTGGAAATTGTTTAGAAAAATATCAAAAAAATAAATTCATTCTGTTGTTGATTTTCAAATAAAATACAATAATTATTTTTTATAAAATAAAATAAATTTTTATATAGGATCCTTAAAGGATCCTATATTTGGCGATCCTGCCGAACTTGGCGAATTTTACAAGTAGGATTGTATTAAAAGAAATTAATTTATTCAAGACATATCGAAAATAATCGAAACGAGTTGTTTATCAATTGGATTTTTGCAATATTAATATCAAATCATCATTACGCTATCATAAATTTTTCGCAATGGACTACAACAATTTCTTCAATCAATATCGTGTTACTTAAACATGTATATTTTCTAGTATTTAAAATGTACTTTGAAATTTTGTATTTAATTTTCCTTGATTTTGTTTATAAATCATTTTTGAATTTTGTTTGAATTTTGTTCAAAAATTGTTATTCCAATTTTATATTTGAAACAATAAAGATCATTCTTTTATATAATTTAAATCCATTTTATTAAATCGATTAATACGATATTTACGCAAGCTACAGGTACTATAAACTGTAACTGCAAATTGGGAAACTCTAAAAAAAAAATTTCAAAGTGTCCGATTTGACATGGAATGCCCCATACATACTTTATGGGGTCCCGACCGATATTTCGATGCGTTACAAACAGAATGACGAAGTGAGTATACCCCCATACTGTGGTTTGAGGGTATACAAAATTGCGTGGGAACCACTTTAAAGATAGAGGGTAGATATGTTCTGAAAAAATTTTGAGGTTTAAAAACTATTGGGGGTCGGTGATACATTTGATTCCTCTATGGGCATTCTTGAAGCAGTAAGAGCGATTGGAGCAAATTTTATAGAAATGTCATTTTGTATGCGAGCCCCCATATGAATAGACAGTGTTGCCATTTTGACGCTTTTCGGGTATTTTATGGTGCTTTTTTTGTCTTTTTACCCGGAGTTTTTTTCGAATACCCTTTTTTAAAAAAACGGGTATTCATGGCGCTTTTTTATTTTTTCGTGACGCTTTTGGTGCTTTTTATAAAAACTTTTTGATACTGTTATTATTTCTTTTTGTTGATTATTTTTATGTCAAGGTCTTTCAGAAAATATTTACTGAAGTTTTTGTAACAAAACTATAGTTTTTGTACGTTTTTCTGATCTGTTGTTTATTGAAACAATTCTGAAATTTGCTGGTAAAATTATGAACTACCTTCAAGTGTTTACAGACACATTTTTTGAAATCAAAGCTATCAAATATCATTCACAAAAGAGGTATTTTATAAAAAAAAAGTATTTTGTGGCGTGATGAGTGCGACAATGGAACAGATTTATTTGAAAATTGTTTTTTTTTTTCAATAAATACAAATATTTTTATTTAAAATTCTGTGTTAATTGTTATCTTAATATTATTTTAGTAATTTGAATTGCAATTTTCATTTTAGTTTTGTCTCAAAAAATTTAGTAAATTTACGAACAAAAATCATATATATTTTTTAATTTTATATTTGTGGCGCTTTTTACCCTTTTTATGTGTCAGTTTTACCCCTTTTTACCCTTTTTTAAATGTTTTTTTCATAGTGAAAAAGTACATTTTCAAAATAAATTTTAAAATTTTGACTTTTTCCTCTTGGCGCTTTTTCACCCTTTTTTTGTAAATTTTTACCCTTTTTTACCCTTTTTTCCGAAATTTTGGCGCTTTTCTTCATTTTGGAAATGGCAACACTGTGAATAGAGATTGTGTTTGGTGAGTTCATAAGAGTTGTTTAAGTTGACCGTGGATACAATTTTGCCAAATATTCCCAGGAAAATTTTTTGGAACAAATTCCTGGTTCAATAGATTCTTGAATACATTCTACGGTAATCACAACAAAATTTTCTATGTAAAATTATTTTTTAAAAAAACTACTTGCTCTAAAAAACGATTGCTTTCGGGACAATTTCAAACAAAAATCATTGATTCTGGAATGTTAAGTAGAACCGGTTGCAGGGTAGTTTGATGGGTTCCGGAACCTATTATTTGGAACAGAAAATTTTGCTGGGTTGCTAGGTAAAAATCAACAGTCCCTGCACACAAAAAAAGCCTTGTCAAATTACTAAAAAAAGTCTCGTACACTCAAAATAATACATTAGTAGATTTACTAATTTTTTTTTGCTAATGCTGGTTAGCTAACTTTTAGCAAATTTTTAGTTGAGATTAGCATGTTAGCAAAAATATCTTGTAAGCTTCATTTAGCGCATTAGCAATTTTAAACAAAATTTGAACTAATTTGTTTTGCTAAATTTAAAATTGAGTTGATCAAATTTTTACAAGCTTTTTTGCTAATATTAGCAAAATAAATGGTAAATTTTTTTTTATTGTCAGAAAACTTAAAATGGCGCTATCTCGGAAACTAAGCCAGATAGAGCAAAATGGAGGCCATTTTTGGTTCTCGAGCTCTTGGCTCTCGCCGGCCCTCTTCACATGTGTGGACCCTAATGGGCCCTAACTTTGGATCCAAAAAAGTTAGCATTCCCGAAAATTTTAAAATGCTCATATCTCGGTAAATATTGCCGACACAACAAAAAGTCCAAAACCATTTTTGTAGCTCTCAACACGAAATGATTTCACAAATTTCAGGATTTGTAATCAAATAACAAGTACAATATTAAAAAACTTCTCAAGAAAATTCGAAAAACAAGAATCCAAAATTTTTGGAAGAAAAATGTTTTGAAATTGAAAATTTTTCTGTTAAAATAATCTCAAAATCTGAAAATTTTTTCTTAGAATTTGAAACTTTTCAACTTAAGATTCTAATGAAAAAATATCTTAGAACCTGAACCTTTATGTACACAAAAAATGGACCTAATTATTAATTATAGTAAATTGTAGTAAATATTTAAATGCGTCTTTGTCTTTTAAAAAAATTTGTCAGAATGAGCATATTTCATAAAAAAAATGTCTCAGAATCTAAAACTTTCTATAAGAAAAATGTCTGAGAATCTAAGACTTTTTCTATAAGAATAATGTCTTAAGATATTAGCCTTTTTCTCAGAATCTAAGACTTTTTCTATAGGAAAAATGTCTCAGAATCTGAGACTTTTTCTATAAAAAATTCTTTTCTATATAAAAAATGTTTCAGAATCTGAGAACTTTCCATAGAAATAATGTCTCTGAATCTGAAAAATGTCTCAAAATCTGAGATTTTTTCTATAAAAAAATTCTTAGAATCTGAGGCTTTTCTATATGAAAAATGTTTTAGAATCTGTGAACTTTCTGTAGAAATAATTAGTATCCGACTGAATATTCGGCTTCGGCCAAAAAGCACTATTCGGCTTCGGCCACATTTTTGGCCGAATATGGCCGATCCCGTGGTATCACAATGGACCTCAGAGTCTACGTGTGTTGACGTAAAACGTCAGCAGCCACTTACAACCTAACCTAACCTATGGCCGAATACCGAGTAATTGTATAAAAGTTGTACTTACGTGTTGAAAAACGCACTAAACACACTTTGAATCACATTAGTAAGCCACAAAAACATTTAATTAAGTGTTTTTAAGGTTAAAACAAGATTTTACACTCAAATGATCGAAAAAAATTACACTCAAAAAAAATTTTATTTACAAAAATGTCTAAAAAAAATATTTTGTTTAAAATAAATCGTTCTAGACAACATTTTTATACATTTGTGTATTCCGCCAAGTCGAGTTTTACTTTTTTTCTGGTTTTTACTACAAAAATATTTTTTTTTTGAATATTCGGCTTCGGTTTCGGCCGAATAGTGAAAATTGGGCCGAATATTCGGCTTCGGCCAAAAAAGGTGTATTCGGTCGGACACTAGAAATAATGTTTCTGAACCTGAGAATTTTTCTTACAATCCAGAAAAAATTTCTCAGAATCCTATACTTTTTTTACGAAAAATGTCTCAGAATGAACGAATTTTTCTTAAGGAAAATTATCTCAAAATCTAAGATTTTGTATATAGGAAAAATGTCTCAGAGACACAAGCTGAGACTTTTTGTATAGAAAAATGCTCCAAATCTGAGAATTTTTCTATTGTAAAAATATCTTTTTCTATAAGAATAATGTCTCAGAATCTGAGTACTTTTCTATGGAAAAAACATTTCAGAATCTGAGGCTTTTTCTTTAGGAAAATGTCTCACAATCTGAGGTTTTTTCTTTATGAAAAATGTTTCAGAATCTGCCAATTTCCTATAGGCAAAATGTTTCAGAATCTGAGACCTGTTCTATAGGAAAATGTCTAAGAATTTAAGACTTTTTCTATAGGAAAAGTGTTTAAGCATCTGAGACTTCTTCGATAGGAAAAATGTCTCAAAATATAAGAAATTTTCTGTAGAAAAAATTTCTGAGAATCTGAGACATTTTCTATAGGAAAAATGTCAACGAATCTGAGACTTTTTCTATAGGAAAAATGTCGAAGTATCTGAGAAGTTTTCTATAAGAATCTGAGACTTTCTATAGGAAAAATGTCTCAGAATTAGAAAATTTTTCTATAGGAAAAATGTCTAAAAATCTTAGACTTTTTCTACAGGAATATTTTCTCAGAATCCGAGAGTTTTTCTTTAGGAAAAAGATTTTAGAATCTATGACTTTTTTATACTGTTTTCTTTTTAAAAAGGTCTCAGAATGTGAATTATTTTTCTTATGTGTTTCAGAATCTCAGATTCTGGGAAAATGTCTTACAATCGGAGTCTTTTCTTTTGGAAAAGTATTTTATGAATATATTTATAGAATCAATTTCTAAAGTTACTTTTTCCCGAGAAACGTTTTCCTTTGGAAATATGATTTAGAATCTTTGACTTTGTCTATAATAAAAACTGTCTTAACTGGAAATTGTTATAGAATCTTAGACTTTTCTTTGAAAAAAATCAGATTCTGATAATCTTCTTTGTAAAAATGTATCTGCATCTGATTCAATTCACACTATAAAAAAAGGCTTGTCTCTCAAAAAATTTTAAATATGAAAAAAAAATAATTTTTTTCCCCCAACAGTTTTAAACTTACACAAAAATAAAGAATCTGATTGTGTTACATTCAGTTTAAGGAAAAGATCAAGAAAAAATCTAAAACATGTGCTGTTATGTTAATTTTTTGTAAAAAAAAAATTTAAAAAAAAGTTTGGGCCCCCACCGAAATAAAATCCTGGATACGCCCCTGATCACGTATCTCTAAAACTAAGCAAGGTAGAGCGAAACGGACACAAATTTTGGATCAAAAACTATGACGATTTTTAAGGAACCCAACTAGGTCTTGACCCATCGGGGTCTGGACCTAACGGGTCCGAACCCAATGGGGTGCTCAGATGTGTATGAACTAAGTTCAAAAAAAAAAAAAAAAATTAGTTAACTAATTATTGGCAAGACATTTTTGCTAACTTTAGCAAAAAAATTGTGGGTTCAAAATCAGCAAATTTTCTTGTAGGTTTACAAGCTTTTTTTGCTAACATTACAGTTTTTTTTTTTGAGTGTAATCTCATTTTACCAACATTTGACAGCTTTCCTTGGTTTTTAAATTTAAATTTTTTTGTAATTTTACAATTTTTTTTTGTAATTTTACAAATTTCTAAGGTTTTTTTGCAAAAAAAAAATAGTAAATTCACGAGAATTCCTTGTAAAGTTTATTAAATTTACAATTTTATTGTTAAACATCTTGTAATATTACAAAAAAGCTCGTAATTTTTACTAGAAATTCTCGTAAAATAGGAGGTAACAAAAAATCTAGTAAAGTTACGAAACCTCCTTGGAAGTTTTATCGCGTCAAAAAATTGTAAATTTATAATTTAATTGCTAAAAAGCTTGTAAAATTGCAAAATTAGTTGGTAAAAAGCTTGTAAAATTACTAGAAATTCTTGTCAAATAGGAGGTAGAAAAAAAAGTAACAAACGTTTCTTGTAATTTACAATGTTTTTTTTTTAGTGTACTTATATTTTTCTAACCGGTTAAGGTAATTACTTGGTTAACAAGTAGAAAAGTTAAATTCGACTTGGCCGAATCTATGAATACCCTCCACAATGCCCATTTTAAGTGATAGTAAATTTACTAACGTGAAAAAATAACAGTTATGATTAGAAATATTTTATTTTGTGTAAAAATTTTTTTTTTAGTAATTAAAAAAAAAAAAAAAACTATTTTTTTTTTGAGTGTAAATTTTTTTTTGGGTGTAAAATTTTTTTCGAATTTTACTTTCAATTTTTTTTTTGAGTGCAAATTTTTTTTGAGTGTAAATTTTTTTTTGAATTTTACATTAAAAAAAAATTTACTAATTTTTTTTTGAGTGTAAAATTTTTTTTGAGCGTAACATTTTTTTCGAGTGTATTTTTTTTTTGGTTTTGGTATAAAAATATTTTTGTGTGACAAAAATACGTTTTAAAATATTTTTGTGACTTACCAATGGTTGTAAAACAGGTTTAACGGGTTTTCACCACGTGAGTTTAAGGTGAAGCTAATCTGATATTCACGGTTTTGCTAATAACTTTTGAACCACTGGACCGATTTGGGTAAAATTCAATACGAACTAGGCTGGAGGAACGAAAAATATATATGCCAAGCTTCAGCGTCCTCAGAATTGATTTTCGAAAGTTATAGTGCTTTTTATCACATAAATTCACGAAAAACCCTTGCCGAAATTCAGTGTTTTGCTCATAACTTTTGAACCACTGGACCGATTTCGCTGGATTGCAATACCAACCTGACCAGGTAAATGCCCAACATATGTGCCAAACTTCAGGAGCCTCCGTAAAGTCTTTCAAAAGTTAGCGTGTTTTCAACAGACAGACAGACAGACAGACGGACAGACGGACGGACGGACGGACGGACGGACGGACATCGCTAGATCGTCTTAAAATCGATCGAGGATCATGAATATATATACTTTATGGGGTCCTAGACCAATATTTCGAGGTGTTACAAACGGAATGACAAACTTATATATACCCTCTATCACTAGAGTGGAGGGTATAAAAAAAGTTTTTCCAGGGATGTATAAAGGTTGGAACATTTTTTTTTGTACCAATCTTTTAAAGATTTTTGGCCACCCTATTTATCATAAAATCAAAAGTTCACACTTCATATCTGATATTCGTTCATACTCTCTACTCCTAAAAAATATTTTAACATGTGAATTTCTGTTACTTTTTTAAATATTTTTTTATCAGGTTTTATTAATTTGTTATTTATTTGTGTTTTTTTATTATTATTTTGACGTATTTTATTTTGTTAATTATTTACACAAAAAATTAATTCCTTACATTTTTGTACACAAAAGTTTTGAGTCAAAGCGCGTGATTTATTTGGTGATTTTCTGTGTTATTTACATTAAATTAATTGTCATTTAATTTTGAATTATTGATTTTGGACATTTTATATCGAGGGCTTTTATACAAAACTTGCCATATGCAATATTTTCGAAAGATAATTTTTGTTTACTAATTAAGTTGCCATCTATCAACTTAATTTTCAACTAAAGTATTATTTAAAAAAAAATTATTGTAAATAATAGTGCAAAAGAAGATTAATTACACAGTGCAACAAACAACATCGGAATGGGATGAAACCAAAACATAAATCAAATGAATGTTGACATATTCTATTACAAAACCCCAAAGGATTTTTTTTAGTTCAGCGCTAGAAGTTAGTAAACTATTATTATAATTATAATAATAATTGCTTGAAAACTGTATAAGTGGCGTATGATTAATATTATAATTGACTTTAAATAACAATCATACGCAACGGTGCACAGTGGTTGTATTAATAATACTAATTTGGCTATTCTGTAAATAGGTACTGGACCGATTGCAGCAAAATTCATACCGGCTAAAGAAATTTCGAGCTTAAGGGGGGTTTAAAGTAAAAGAAAACAGTCTTCCCGTGAGCAATTGTTAAACAGTTATAAAAATATAAATACGTAATATTTTTATACCCTCCACTCTAGTGATAGAGGGTATATATAAGTTTGTCATTCCGTTTGTAACACCTCGAAATATTGGTCTAGGACGCCATAAAGTATATGGGGCATTCCATGTCAAATCGGACACTTTGAAAAATTTTTTTTTTTGGTTTCTTAACTTGTTTACAGTTTTTAGTACCCTTCGAAAACTCCTTCGTGGTAAATTTTCAGATTTTAAAAATAAAAAAATCCCAAAAAATTCTTAAATGCGCTCTAGTATGCGATTTTTAAGTTTTAAAATTTAAATCTCATTTTTGAAAATGTTTGTACTCTTCGATTTTTTTTGATTTTTTTGATTTTTTTTTTTTTGTGTAAAACTTCTATCGATTCTACAAATATTTTGCCCAGGAGGATCGTAGGATATAGATTATTACTATTTTTTTTAATTTTTTTTTAAAAATTTTATTGTAATTTTCCAATCTTAAAATCATTTCTACTGCTCCAATTGTGCGTCTTAGAGGGGTCATTTATAAGACCGAACCCCATTAATTTTTAGGTCTTAATATTTCTTTGGAACAAATTAATACCCTATCTCCAATTTCTAAGGGGGCTCCCACACAAAACGACATTTTTTAAAATTTGCTCCAACCGCTCTAACTGCCCTAATAGTGTACTTAGAGCAACAAAATGTATGACCGACCCACAATATTTCTTTAGTCCAAACATTTTCTCTGAACACGCCTACCCTCTATCTCTAATTTTTAAGGCGGTCTCCATACAATTTTTTTTATTTTTTGTAAATTTGTTTTATAAAATCAGCTTCTACCGGTCCAATGGTGAGACCGACCTCCATTTATTTTTACCCTACAACATTTTTTCAAAACATACCTACGCCCTATCTCCACTCCATAAGTAGGCTCCCATACAAAATTACATTTTTATAAAATTTGCTCCAACTGTTATTTGTATGGGAGCCTACTTATGGAGTGGAGATAGGGCGTAGGTATGTTTTGAAAAAATGTTATAGAGTAAAAATAAATGGGGGTCGGTCTCACTAATGACCCCTCTCGGAGGCACCATTGGACCGGTAGAAGCTGATTAAATAAAACAAATTTACAAAAAATCAAAAAAATTTTATTAACAGTTAAAGATAGAGGGTAGGTGTTTTCAGAGAAAATGTTTGGACTAAAAAAATATTGTGGGTCGGTCATACATTTTGTTGCTCTAAGGGCACTCTTAGAGCAGTTAGAACAAATTTTAAAAAATGTCGTTTTGTTTGGGAGCCCCCTTAGAAATTGGAGATAGGGTATTAATTTGTTCCAAAGAAATGTTAAGACGTAAAAATTAATGGTGGTCGGTCTTATAAATGACCCCTCTAAGACGCACCACTGGAGCAGTAGAAATAATTATAATATTGGAAAATTTCAATAAATTTTTTTCAAAAAATTTTCAAAAATAATAATAATCGTTATCCCACACCCAAAAAAAAAAAACATGGGTATTCAATACTATAAATTTAACTAAATTTTAGTCCAAAAGGACCTAGTGCAGAAATTGGTAACCAATACTAAAATTTTTTACTAAAATTATTGAAAACCAGTAAAAATTACTAATTTTAGTACTTTAGAGATAGTAAAATTAGTAAATAATTAGTAGATTTTTGTACAAAATCACTTACTAAACCATTTACTGTCGAAATATTTTGAGTGCACGATCCTCCTGGGCAAAAAATTTGTAGAATCGATAGAAGTTTTACACAAAAAAAAATTCAAAAAAATCGAAGAGTACAAACAGTTTCAAAAATGAAATTTAAATTTTAAAACTTAAAAATCACATACTAGAGCGCTTTTAAGATTTTTTTGGGATTTTTTTTAAAAAGTACGTAAAACAACAAAAATTTTGAAAAAAAAAAAATTGAAATTTGGACCATTATTGAAGAAGTTATGATTAAAAGAAGTTTGAGTAAAGGAACAAACTACCAATTTTTAAAAATTCGATATCTTTTGAACGGGTCATCAAAAAAATCTGAAAATTTACCACGAAGGAGTTTTCGAAGGGTACTAAAAACTGTAAACAAATTTGGAAAATCTAAAAAAAAAGTTTTTCAAAGTGTCCGATTTGACATGGAATGTCCAATATTCATGATCCTCGATCGATTTTAAGACGATCTAGCGATGTCCGTCCGTCTGTCTGTCTGTTGAAAACACGCTAACTTTTGAAAGACTTTACGGAGGCTCCTGAAGTTTGGCATATATGTTGGGCATTTACCTGGTCAGGTTGGTATTGCAATCCAGCGAAATCGGTCCAGTGGTTCAAAAGACTGAATTTCGGCAAGGGTTTTTCGTGCATTTATGAGATAAAACCACGCTAACTTTCGAAAAACAATTCTGAGGATGCTGAAGCTTGGGATATATATTTGTCGTTCCCCTGGCCTGGTTCATTGAATTTCAGCCAGATAGGTCCAGTGGTTCAAAGGTTATTAGCAAAACCGTGAATTTCAGATTAGTTTCACCTTAAATTCATGAGATGAAATCCCGTTAAATATGTTTTAAAAACATTGGTAAGTCACAAAAATATTTTACAATGTATTTTTGTCACTCAAAAATATTTTTACACTAAAAAAAACCAAACACTCGAAAAAAATTTTACACTCAAAAAGTGTTACACTCCAAAAAAAATTTAGTAAATTATTATTTTTTTTTTTTTCAAAAATTACTTTAAAAAAAAGGTTTTTTTACACAAAATAAAATATTTCTAATTGAAAATGTTAGTTTTTCACATTACAAGATTTACTATCACCTAAAAAGGGCATTGTGGAGGGTATTCATAGATTCGGCCCAAGTCGAATTTAACTTTTCTATTTGTTATTTGCTAAATCACATAAATTTTAGGCCTTCTCCAATTGATCAATCAACAAAGTCGTTTGGAAATATAAAACTGATAAAAGTGAATACCGGAAAAATTAATAACAACTATTGTTGACTGATATTGTGAAATCAAAATATACTTAAAATAGGTCTAAAATTGCAAAGTTGCTCCTGCTCTACTATTATTCACAAATTAAAATGTCATTTTAATAATTAATTAAATTTTGCTAAATAAAGAAGTGAAGAAATAATATTGTTAAACAAAAAAAAAGTTTTTTTTAAAGCACATGAGTTGTCAAACCGAATATAACAAACGACTTTATATCTTTATATCGTTAAAATAAACAAAAAACTAATAAAAAAGTTAAATTCGGTATTGCCGAATGAATTGATGCCCTTAAAAATGTAAAAATTATGTTTAAAAAAAAAAAAAAAAAAAATTTGGCGGAAAAAAATTTCCGCAGAATTTTTTTTTGTTAGCGTGTTTTCAACAGACAGACGGACGGACGAATGTATATGGGGCATTCCATGTCAAATCGGACACTTTGAACATTTTTTTTTTTTTAGATTTTCCCAATTTGTTTACAGTTTTTAGTACCCTACGAAAACTCCTTTGTGGTAAATTTTCAGATTTTTTGATGATCCGTTCAAAAGATATCGAATTTTTAAAAATTTGTAGTTTGTTCCTTTACTCAAACTTCTTTTACTCATAACTTCTTCAATAATGGTCCAAATTTCAAATTTTTTTTTTCAAAATTTTTATTTTTTTACGTACTTTCTAAAAAAAAATCCCAAAAAAAATCTTTAAAGCGCTCTAGTATGCGATTTTTAAGTTTTAAAATTTAAATCTCATTTTTGCAAATGTTTGTACTCTTCGATTTTTTTGAAATTTTTTTTGTGTAAAACATCTATCGATTCTACAAATTTTTTGCCCAGGCGAATCGTTGGATAACGATAATTACTATTTTTTTAAATTTTTTGAAAAAATTTTATTGTAATTTTCCAATCTTAAAATCATTTCTACTGCTCCAACGGTGATCATAGAGGGGTCCTTTATAAGACCAACCCCCATTAATTTTTACGTCTTAACATTTCTTTGGAACAAACTAATACCCTATCTCCAATATATATATTTATGATCGATTGATCGATTCTAAGACATTCTAGCGATGTCCGTCCGTCCGTCTGTCTGTCCGTCTGAAGTAACACAATGCAGTCCAAAATAAAAAAGCTAGACTCCCGACATTTGGCACAAATATGTCTTATGTTCCTAAGCAGGTTAAGTTCGTAAATGAGTTGAAGAACTAAACCAACCTCTGAAAACTATAATTTTTATACCCTCCACTCTAGTGATAGAGGGTATATATAAGTTTGTCATTCCGTATGTAACACATTGAAATAATGGTTTAGGACCCCATAAAGTATATATATTCATGATCCTTGATCGATTTTAAGTCGATCTAACGATGTCCGTCTGTCTGTCTGTCTGTCTGTCTGTCTGTCTGTCTGTCTGTCTGTCTGTCTGTCTGTCTGTCTGTCTGTCTGTCTGTCTGTCTGTCTGTCTGTCTGTCTGTCTGTCTGTCTGTCTGTCTGTCTGTCTGTCTGTCTGTCTGTCTGTCTGTCTGTCTGTCTGTCTGTCTGTCTGTCTGTCTGTCTGTCTGTCTGTCTGTCTGTCTGTCTGTCTGTCTGTCTGTCTGTCTGTCTGTCTGTCTGTCTGTCTGTCTGTCTGTCTGTCTGTCTGTCTGTCTGTCTGTCTGTCTGTCTGTCTGTCTGTCTGTCTGTCTGTCTGTCTGTCTGTCTGTCTGTCTGTCTGTCTGTCTGTCTGTCTGTCTGTCTGTCTGTCTGTCTGTCTGTCTGTCTGTCTGTCTGTCTGTCTGTCTGTCTGTCTGTCTGTCTGTCTGTCTGTCTGTCTGTCTGTCTGTCTGTCTGTCTGTCTGTCTGTCTGTCTGTCTGTCTGTCTGTCTGTCTGTCTGTCTGTCTGTCTGTCTGTCTGTCTGTCTGTCTGTCTGTCTGTCTGTCTGTCTGTCTGTCTGTCTGTCTGTCTGTCTGTCTGTCTGTCTGTCTGTCTGTCTGTCTGTCTGTCTGTCTGTCTGTCTGTCTGTCTGTCTGTCTGTCTGTCTGTCTGTCTGTCTGTCTGTCTGTCTGTCTGTCTGTCTGTCTGTCTGTCTGTCTGTCTGTCTGTCTGTCTGTCTGTCTGTCTGTCTGTCTGTCTGTCTGTCTGTCTGTCTGTCTGTCTGTCTGTCTGTCTGTCTGTCTGTCTGTCTGTCTGTCTGTCTGTCTGTCTGTCTGTCTGTCTGTCTGTCTGTCTGTCTGTCTGTCTGTCTGTCTGTCTGTCTGTCTGTCTGTCTGTCTGTCTGTCTGTCTGTCTGTCTGTCTGTCTGTCTGTCTGTCTGTCTGTCTGTCTGTCTGTCTGTCTGTCTGTCTGTCTGTCTGTCTGTCTGTCTGTCTGTCTGTCTGTCTGTCTGTCTGTCTGTCTGTCTGTCTGTCTGTCTGTCTGTCTGTCTGTCTGTCTGTCTGTCTGTCTGTCTGTCTGTCTGTCTGTCTGTCTGTCTGTCTGTCTGTCTGTCTGTCTGTCTGTCTGTCTGTCTGTCTGTCTGTCTGTCTGTCTGTCTGTCTGTCTGTCTGTCTGTCTGTCTGTCTGTCTGTCTGTCTGTCTGTCTGTCTGTCTGTCTGTCTGTCTGTCTGTCTGTCTGTCTGTCTGTCTGTCTGTCTGTCTGTCTGTCTGTCTGTCTGTCTGTCTGTCTGTCTGTCTGTCTGTCTGTCTGTCTGTCTGTCTGTCTGTCTGTCTGTCTGTCTGTCTGTCTGTCTGTCTGTCTGTCTGTCTGTCTGTCTGTCTGTCTGTCTGTCTGTCTGTCTGTCTGTCTGTCTGTCTGTCTGTCTGTCTGTCTGTCTGTCTGTCTGTCTGTCTGTCTGTCTGTCTGTCTGTCTGTCTGTCTGTCTGTCTGTCTGTCTGTCTGTCTGTCTGTCTGTCTGTCTGTCTGTCTGTCTGTCTGTCTGTCTGTCTGTCTGTCTGTCTGTCTGTCTGTCTGTCTGTCTGTCTGTCTGTCTGTCTGTCTGTCTGTCTGTCTGTCTGTCTGTCTGTCTGTCTGTCTGTCTGTCTGTCTGTCTGTCTGTCTGTCTGTCTGTCTGTCTGTCTGTCTGTCTGTCTGTCTGTCTGTCTGTCTGTCTGTCTGTCTGTCTGTCTGTCTGTCTGTCTGTCTGTCTGTCTGTCTGTCTGTCTGTCTGTCTGTCTGTCTGTCTGTCTGTCTGTCTGTCTGTCTGTCTGTCTGTCTGTCTGTCTGTCTGTCTGTCTGTCTGTCCGTCCGTCCGTCTGTCTGTCTGTCTGTTGAAATCACGTTTTTGGCAATAATCCGGAACCGATTTAAACGCTTGGAGTACCAAAAGTTGCGGAATTTATCCAGGAAGAAACTGATGTATTTTTTTTTTAAATCGGTTAAGTATTTTAAAAGTTATGAGTGAATTGCTGAAAAAAGTCTTAGGTATTTTCAACATAACCCTAAATGAACTCATATTTTGTGTAGATACATACATAACAAAGAATACGGAAATGAAAAAAAACGGAGAAAAAGCAAAAAAGCTTTACAAAAAAACTTTAAAATATGTAAAACAAAATCTAAATTTAATAAAAAAAAAAGTTCGTTAAGTAATAATAAAAAAATTGAGTTATTTTTATGTACGTGTGTGTGTCCATTTTTTTCTTCGTCATATTAACGGGGTTGCTAGACTTTTTTTTTGGCTTTGTCGCAAAATCGGATGTAAAATATCGCCAAAATTCAATTTTGTTCAGATTTCTTAAAAAAAAAATATTTTCATTAAAAAAAAATAATTTTGTTAAATAATAAAAGACAGAAATAAACTTTATGGCAAAAATCGCCCAAATCCGGAAAATCTATATATCGCTCCTTTACTTGTATAGTGTCATAACTCAAAAAATGCGTTTTTTGAGTTAATGATGCAGAATTATTCGTTATATCGTGCTTTATATTGTGTCAAAAATTCGTATTAATATCTTTTAAACTCACCGTTTGAGAAGAGTACACGCTATTATTACATTTTCTATGTACCGGCCTTTTTCAATTAAAAACCAGTTTCAATAGTAAACTTTAAACTGGTTTTCTGCAAAATCAAATATTTTGAGTTATGACACTATACAAGTAAAGGAGCGATATATAAAAGAGTAATGTGACTGACTGACATACCCATTCATCATCGCCCAGCCCAAACCGCTGAAGTTAGAGACTAAAAATTTGGACTGTAGGTTGACCTCCCGGAATAAAGATCCCCTAAGGCTGGATTTTCGCCAATGTTGATTCTAAGGGAGTAAAAAGGGTAAAAAACTGCACTTTTGGTACTTTTTATATCTCCCGATATAATGGACATACACTGAAAGAATTTTGTTCATTACGGCTATGAAAACGTACATTGATTCTATGAAAAAAATCATTAGAAGTGAGCCAATGATGCCCTTCATAGAATCTATGAAACAAATTCATAGAAACCAGATACCCATGAAAAAGTTCATAGGCTATGGAAAAAAAATTTTATTGTTCAATTCTATTTTTTTTTATTTTATTATTTAATTTTTATTTACTTTATTATTTTATTTTTATTTATTTGCAATATTCTATTTTAAAAATTTATTTATTTTTAACTGATGTTCGTGAAGCGTAGTCTCTAGCCACTGAGCTAAAGTAAATAAACAAGTTATAACACTTAAAATCTATTTTGTTAAATATGCTGCTTTAAAATATTATGCTCTGCCAAAATCTGTGTGTATGTTTGTAGAAAACAAAATGTTTGTGTATTTGCAAAAAAAAAAATAACGAACATAACAAAACTAAGTGTTAGTCGGCGAGGTTTTCCTTCTTTGGTGGCGCTGCTAGCTAAGGCGTCGATTATAAATTTCCCAGCCGGTAGGTCTTGGGTTCGAACCCCGCCTGGGCAGCAACATTTTTTTTTTTTTTTTACGTTTTTTAAGTTTTTTTTATATTTTTTATATTTTTTTAATATATTTATTCAAATTATTTAATTATTGTAACATTATTTTAATTTTTAAAAAATTATTAATGACATTTTTTTTCTATGAATTTTTTCTATGAATCTTACAAAATCTATGAATAAAATTCTATGAAATATTTCAAAATACTAATGAATATTCATTCAGCCAATGAATTGTTTCATAGATTCTATGAATTTGGTTTTATGAAATATGTTCATAGATATTATGAACAATAATTCTTTCAGTGTAGAGACTTGAAATTTGGACTGTATGTTCACCTACCGCAATATAGATCCACTATGGCTGGAGTTTTGCCAATGTTGATTCTAAGGGGGTAAAAAGTGTAAAAAACTGTACTTTTGGTACTTTTTAAATATCCTGATATAATGATCATAGAGACTTGAAATTTGGACTGTATATTCACCTCCCGGAATATAGATCCATTAAGGCTGGATTTTTGCCAGTGTTTATTCTAAGGGGGTCAAAAGGATAAAAAACTGTACTTTTGGGTGCTTTTTATATCTCCTGAAATAATTGTCATAGAAACTTGAAATTTGGACAGTATGTTCACATCCTGGAATATAGATCCAGTACGGCTGGATTATTGCCAATGTTGATTCTAAGGGGGTAAAAAGGGGAAAAATTTGTACTTTTGGTACCTTTTATATTTCCTTAAAAAATTGTCACATAGACTTGAAATTTGGACTGTATGTTCACCTCCCGGAATATAGATCCCCTTAGACTTGGTTTTTGCGAATGATGTTTCTAATAGGGTAAAAAGGGTAAAAATATGAACTTTTGTTACATTTTATATTTCCTTAAATAATGGTACTAGAAAATTGAAATTTGCAATGTCGGTTCACCTTCCGGAAAAAAGATTCACTAAGGCTCGGGTTTTGCCAATGTTGATTCTAGGGGTGTAAAATGGGTAAAAAAGTACTTTTGGTACTTTTTTTTTATTTACTGAAATAATGGTTATTCAAACTTGCAATTTAGAATGTAGGATCCTTTAGTGAAATAAAACATTCTGGAACAAGTACTTTCTGAAAATTCTGTACCGTTTTCAAAAAGTACCTTTTATAAAAGGTTCCTTTATAAAAAGTACCTTTTATAAAATGGATCTTTTATAACAAGTACCTTTTATAAAAAGTACCTTTTATAAAAAGTACCTTTTATAAAAAGTACCTTTTATAAAAAGTACCTTTTAAAAAAAGTACCTTTTATAAAAAGTACCTTTTATAAAAAGTGCCTTTTATAAAAAGTACCTTTTATACAAAGTACCTTTTATACAAAGTACCTTTTATAAGAAGTACCTTTTATTAAAAGTACCTTTTATTAAAAGTACCTTTTATTAAAAGTACCTTTTATAAAAAGTACCTTTTATAAAAAGTACCTTTTATAAAAAGTACCTTTTATAAAAAGTACCTTTTATAAAAAGTACATTTTATAAAAAGTACCTTTTATAAAAAGTACATTTTATAAAAAGTACCTTTTATAAAAAGTACCTTTAATAAAAAGTACCTTTTATAAAAAGTACCTTTTATAAAATTACTTTTTATATCCTTTATAAAAAGTACTTTTCATTAAAAGTACCGGAAATACACTTTTTGGTACTTTTTTATTTCCTGAGGTACAAATAAAACAAACTTTTTTGTTTTTTAAATCATTACATTGGTGGAGGGTATTTAAAGATTCGGCACAGCCGAATATAGCTTTCTTACTTGTTTTACATGATTTTTTGTGTTTTTGTTTAAGAAATGCAACTTTTTTATGCTGCAAGAAGTTCAAAGTCCTGCATTTGGACCCTGAGAATTAGAAAATGTCGCCCTTTTTTGGGCGTGGAATAAAAAAAAAATTAAATAATGATAAACTTTTATTTCTTTAGTGCAAAAAGCATAAGAATGAATTTTTAAACATATATTTGAGAGGAAACTTGCACCCCCTCCCCCCCCCCCCCCAATAATCACTACCGACCCCCCACCACCAAAAAAAATCAAAACGCCCCTGCAATTTTTTTTATTTTTTTGCATGTTGGAGGGTGTAAAAGATTCGGCACAGCCGAATTTAACACTCTTACTTGTTTTATCTTCATTTGACCGTTTTCGAATTCCTATTGGAATCTTTGAATTATAATTGTTCTTCGAATTTTAATAGCAATTTTTGAATTTCAACTAATTTTTTACAAATTTTAAATGATATTTTTGAATTTAATTTCGAATTTTAATTTTCGAATTTCATATTTTGTATTTTTGAAAATAGATTTTACAGTTTAATATTTATTTTTTGGGACATTTTCAGGAACCAAATCTTCAGTATGCAGGTCACTGAAGATTTGGTTCACAATTTGTTAAAAATTTAAAAATTTATTGCAACAAGTTTATTTTTACTATAAAATATTATTGATTTTTATCAAATGTGTTTAAATTAGAAAAGATAAAAAAACCAGTGCCGTAAAGATTTTTAAACAATTTTAATGAAGTTTATTCATTTACGATATCTTTCATTTATCAGCGATAAAGTTTTAAAGAAAGCTTCTATTAGACTCACGTTATTGTTATAGCAGCATAATATTTAAAAATATTACTGTTACTTTTTTATATTTTTTTTTTTTATACCCTCCAATTATTGTTAGTACACCCAAAAAAAAACGTGGGTATTCAATACTAAAAATTTAACTAATTTTAGTCCAAAAGGACCTAGTGCAGAAATTGGTAACCAATACTAAAATTTTTAACTAATATTAGTCAAATCCAGTAAAAATTACTAATGTTAGTACTTTGAAGATACTAAAATTAGTAACGAATTAGTAGATTTTGGTACAATATCACTTACTAAACCTTTTACTGTAGAATTATTTTGAGTGTAGTATAGGGTATATATAAGTTTGTCATACTTTTTGTAATTATAGAAATATCGATCTGGGACACCATTAAGTATATATAGTTTATTAGTGATGGATTTAAAGACATTCTAACGACCTCCCTATATCTGTTCCAAATGGCGATCCCGGCTACCTCCTATTTGACAAGAATTCCTTGTTATTTTACAAACTTTTTACCAATAATTTTGTAATTTTACAAGTTTTTACCATTTAAATTGAAAAATGAAAATTTATAATTTTTTGACGCAATAAAACTTACAAGGAGGTTTCGTGACTTTACTAGAATTTTTCCTACATACTATTTAAAGAGAATTCCTAATAAAAATTATGAGGTTTTTTGTAATTTTATAAGATTTTTATCAATAAAATTATAAATTTACAACTTTTTGGGCGAAATAAAACTTACAAGGAATTCTCGCGAATTTACTAGATTATTTTTTGTAAGAAACTTTAAAACTATGTAAAATTACAAGAAAAACTGTAAAATTACCAAAAAAATTTAAATTTCCATCGAAATTTTTTATTAAATAACAAGGAAATCTGCCAAATATTAGTAAAATGGGGTTACGAGACTTTTTTAGTAATTTAACAAGATTTTTTTTTGAGTGTAGTTGACAGAATTGGATACTGAATAGTATTTAAACAAGCACAAACATATTTAAAAAAAAAAAAAATCGTGAAATTTTTATTTTTTTGGTAATTTTACAGTTTTTCTTGTAATTTTACATATTTTTAAAGTTTCTTACAAAAAATAATCTAGTAAATTCGCGAGAATTCCTTGTAAGTTTTATTTCGCCAAAAATGTTTTAAATTTACAATTTCATTTGTAAAAATCTTGTAAAATTACAAAAATCCTCGTAATTTTTACTAGGAACTCTCGATAAATTGTAAATAGGAAAAATTCTAGTAATGTCACGAAATCTCCTTATAAGATTTATTACGTCAAAAAAATTGTAAATTTTCAATTCTCAATTTAAATGGTAAAAAGCTTGTAAAATTGCAAAATTATTGGTAAAAAGTTTGTAAAATAACAAGGAATTATTGTCAAATAGGAGGTAGCCGGGATCGTCATTTTGAACAGATATAGGGAGGTCGTTAGAATGTCTTTAAATCGATCACTAATAAATTATATATACTTAATGGTATCCCAGATCGATATTTCCATAAGTTACAAACGGAAAGACAAACTTATATATACCCTTTACTACTAACAATAATTGGAGGGTATAAAAAAATAAAATTATAAAAAAGTAGCAATACTATTTTTAAATACTATGCTGCTATAACAATAACGTGAGTCTAAAGGAAGCTTTTTTTAAAACTATATCGCTGATAAATGAAAGATATCGTAAATGAATAAACTTCATTAAAATTGTTTAAAAATCTTTACGGCACTGGTTTTTTATCTTTTCTAATTTAAACACATTTGATAAAAATCAATAATATTTTATAGTAAAAATAAACTTGTTGCACAAAATTTTTAAATTTTTAACAAATTGTGTACCAAATCTTCAGTGACCTGCATACTGAAGATTTGATTACTGAAAATGTGCCAAAAACTAAATATTAAACTGTAAAATCTATTTTCAAAAATATGAAATTCGAAAATTAAAATTCGAATTCGAATAAAATTCGAATTCGAATAAAAAAAATCATTTAAAATTTGTAAAAAAAATTAGTTGAAATTCGAAATTTGCTATTAAAATTTGAAGATCATTTATAATTCGAAGATTCCAATAGAAATTTGAAAACGGTCAAATGAAGATAAAACAAGTAAGAGTGTTAAATTCGGCTATGCCGAATCTTTTATACCCTCCAACATGCAAAAAAATTAAAAAAAAAATTGCAGGGGCGTTTTATTTTTTTTGAGGCGGGGTCGGTAGTGATCATTGGGGGGGAGGGCAAATTTCCTCTCGAATATGTGTTTAAAAATTCATTCTTCTGCTTTTTGCACTAAAGAAATAAAAGTTTATCATTATTTAATTTTCTTTTTACTCCACGCCCATAAAAGGGGGCGGACCGATAAAATACGACATTTTCTAATTCTCAGGGTCCAAATGCAGGACTTTGAACTTCTTGCAGCATAAAAATGTTGCATTTCTTAAACAAAAAACAAAAAATCATGCAACATTTGTTTATTTTTCAGAGGTTGGTTTTGTTCTTCAAGGGGAACTTTTTTTCCTCTGGCCCGATTTTGCTCATTTACGAACTTAACCTGCCTAGGAACATAAGACATATTCGTGCCAAATGTCGGGAATCTAGCTCTTTTATTTTGGACTGCATCGTGTTAACTACAGACGGACAGACGGACGGATAGACGGACATTGCTAGAATGTCTTAGAATCATTCGCGGGGGGGGGGGAAAGGGGAAATTTCCCCTCCCAGAACAAATTTCAAAAAGAAAAAAAAAGAAGGAAAAGAAAGAAAAAGAAGAAAAAAAGAAAGGAGGAAATGCAAATTTTCTGAAAATTTTCCGAAAGAAAAAAATCTCGAAATCCAAAAATTTTTCATAAAAAGAAATTTTAAAACTTTTATAGGAAAATTTTTAAAGGAAAAATGTGACTTAATCTAAAAATTTTCTGTGAAAAAATATCTGTCAATCTTATTATAAACTTTGGTATAAAAAAATGACTTAGAATATTTTTTTTTGTATAGAAAAATGTGACTGGATCTTAATAGGAAATAGGACTAGGGAAAATATCTTAAAATCTTAAAAATGTTGCTAGTCTTACGTATGTTTAACTATTTTGGAAAATTTTTTCAGTTCGTCTTAGAATCGGTCACAGAATCTAAGACTTTTTCCATAGAAAAAGGTACAAAAAATCTCTTAAAATTTTTCACGTCCTTAAACATTATCTTTTTCGGATTTTTGTAGAAGAATTCTCTAATTCTAAAAATCTCAAATCTGAGACTTTTTTTAAGGAAAATTATCTCAGAACCTGAGATTTATTTATAGGAAAAAGGTCTCAAAATTTGAGACTTATTTATAGGAAAAAAGGTCGCAGAATCTGATACTTTTTCGATAGGAAAAGGGTCTAAGAATCTGAGACTTTTTCTTTAGGAAAAATGACTCAGAATCTCCGAATTTGTGACTTATTTTAATAAAAAAGGTCTTAAAATCAAAATCTTTTTTAAAAAGATAAAGGTCTCAAAGTCTGAGACTTTTTATTGTTGAAAAAAGTCTCAGGAGTAGAAACTTACTCAATTGGAAGAAGGTCGCAAAATATGAGACTTTTTCTATAGGAAAAAGGTCTGACAATCTGAGGCTTTTTCTTTAAGAAAAAGGTTTCAGAATCTCAAATTTTTTCAGTACGAACATATCTAATAATATGAAACATTTGCTATAGTAAAAATATCTTAAAAATACTTTAAAATATGAGAATTTTTCTATGGTAAAAGCCCTCAGAATCTGAAATTTTTTGTGTGGAAAAAAGTTCTTAGAATCTAAAATTTTTTCTATGCAAAAAAGTTCCAGATTCTGAGACATTTTTCGTAAAGAAGAAGTCTTGGATTCTAAAACATTTGAAAAATTCTCAGATTTAGAAAAATTAAAAAAAAAAAATAGCAAACTTGCTTTGGCAAAAACAAATAAATTTGATAGCTTTCCCATCACTTTTTTTGGCAAAATAATATTTTTTTTTATTCGAATTCAAAAAAAAAATAAATTATGTATATTCATGATCCTCGATCGATTTTAAGACGATCTAGCGATGTCCGTCCGTCCGTCCGTCCGTCTGTCTGTTGAAAACACGCTTTATTGAGGCTCCTGAAGTTTGGCATATATGTTGGGCATTTACCTGGTCAGGTTGGTATTGCAGTCCAGCGAAATCGGTCCAGTGGTTCAAAAGTTATTATCAAAACACTGAATTTCGGTAAGAGTTATTCCGAAATTCAGTCTGAGGATACTGAATCTTGGCAGATATATTTGTCGTTCCCCTGGCCTGGTTCGTATTGAATTTCAACCAAATCAGTTCAGTGGTTCCAAAGTTATTAACAAAACCTTGAATTTCAGATTAGTTTCACCTTAAATTCAGGTGTTGAAAGCCCATTAAACATGTTAAAAAACATTGGTAAGTCAAAAAAATATTTTACAACGTATTTTTGGGACTCAAAAATATTTTTACACTAAAACAAAAAAAAAAAATACACTCGAAAAAAATTTTACACTCAAAAAAATTTAGTAAATTATTTTTTTTTTTTTTCAAAAATTACTAAAAAAGTTGTTTTACACAAAATAAAATATTTCTAATCAAAAATGTTATTTTTTTCACGTTAAAAAATTTACTCTCACCTAAAAAGTGCATTTTGGAGGGTATTCATAGATTCGACCATGTCGAATTTAATTTTTCTACTTGTTTAATTGTTTTTTTTTTAATCCAAAATTTTTATAGCCGGCCGCTACGGGGTTTTTGAATCTGATTGGCCTCAAATTCGTACCACATAGCCCAGCAAAATGTTTCGTTCTAAATAATTGGTTCCGAAACGCAATATATTTTTATGCAATTGATTCTACTAGAAGTTCCAGAATCGATAATTTTTTTTAAATTGTCCTGATATCTTTTTTACTAGGAATCTGTTGCAAAAAAATTTCCTAGGAGGAAAATTTCTAGTCCTAAAAGAATAAAAATTTGGCCAGACTTTCAAATTCGGAAGAAAATTGTTTTGCCCTACAAATATTTGTCCCGCAATATTATTTATCACAAACGTGGTAATGCGAGCTGACTTGTTTTTTTAGATTTACTAAAGCAAGTTTAACTGACATTTCATAAATTAACTCATAAACATTTGTGAATATATTTTGACAACTTTATTTACCAAAAATAAAAAAAAATGTGGCAGAGCAATAATAATGTTTAATGTTTTATTTATTTTAAGGAAGTAACAACATCTGTCTGGAAATGCAATTGTTGTATCACTTAAGTCAAAAATAATTTTTTTAGTACATTTTTGTTGTTTCCAACATTTTGGGTAAAACAAGTTTTTGTTTAAGCCTGACAATCAAACCATTTTCGGATACGTGTGCAATGCATTTTTTGGGGTATGTGTCGCATACAAACTAATTGGGGAATTTATTGTTTTTGTGATTTTTTTGTATTTGCTTTGTTTTGGGCAAATAATTAAGTTTCCTGATTTAAAAAAAAACCGTAAAATTTGTAAATTACAATTTCATTATCTCTTGTTTAAACATGACTAACAACAAACAGATGTGATATTTTTTTTTAACATTTGACAATATTGATCATAATTTTATAAAAAATCTGGTTTAAATTGTTCTTCCTTAAAATATTTTTTTTTTGTATTTTTTAAAACCTTTTCAAACATGTCTTTTTGTGGGGTTTATTTTGAAAAATACTTTGAAATAATTTAAATTTCGTTGGCAAAAACCCCCATTTATTTTAAAAAATATTAAGACTTTTGTTTACCTATTTGTTGGCTAAAAGCCTTTATTTTATCACCCTTGTGCTAAAAATTTCATTGAAACATATAAACCACATGATGATACACATATGATTAGAACCCACACTGTGCTAGGCAATAGTAGGTGTGTTTTTTAATCAATAGGATTAGGATTTAACACACAAATATTAAAACCATTTTATCGATAATAACGGGCCTATTTACAGTTATCAGTAAATTTGACTTAGATTCTGTGACATTTTTTCAATAATAAAAGTCTCAGATTCTGAGACATTTTTTCTATAAAAAAAGTCTCAGATTCTGAGAAATTTTTTCTCTAGAAAAAGTCTCAGATTCTGAGAAATTTTTTCTCTAGAAAAAGTCTCAGATTCTGAGACAGTTTTTCTCTAGAAAAAGTCTCAGATTCTGAGACAGTTTTTCTCTAGAAAAAGTCTCAGATTCTGAGACAGTTTTTCTATAGAAAAAGTCTCAGATTCTGAGACAGTTTTTCTATAGAAAAAGTCTCAGATTCTGAGACAGTTTTTCTATAGAAAAAAGTCTCAGATTCTGAGACAGAGACTATAGAAAAAGTCTCAGATTCTGAGACATTTTTCTTATAGAAAAAGTCTCAGATTCTGAGACATTTTTCTTATAGAAAAAGTCTCAGATTCTGAGACAGTTTTTCTATAGAAAAAGTCTCAGATTCTGAGACAGTTTTTCTATAGAAAAAGTCTCAGATTCTGAGACAGTTTTTCTATAGAAAAAGTCTCAGATTCTGAGACAGTTTTTCTATAGAAAAAGTCTCAGATTCTGAGACAGTTTTTCTATAGAAAAAGTCTCAGATTCTGAGACAGTTTTTCTATAGAAAAAGTCTCAGATTCTGAGACAGTTTTTCTATAGAAAAAGTCTCAGATTCTGAGACAGTTTTTCTATAGAAAAAGTCTCAGATTCTGAGACAGTTTTTCTATAGAAAAAGTCTCAGATTCTGAGACAGTTTTTCTATAGAAAAAGTCTCAGATTCTGAGACAGTTTTTCTATAGAAAAAGTCTCAGATTCTGAGATTCTATAGAAAAAGTCTCAGATTCTATAGAAAAAGTCTCAGATTCTGAGACAGTTTTTCTATAGAAAAAGTCTCAGATTCTGAGACAGTTTTTCTATAGAAAAAGTCTCAGATTCTGAGACAGTTTTTCTATAGAAAAAGTCTCAGATTCTGAGACAGTTTTTCTATAGAAAAAGTCTCAGATTCTGAGACAGTTTTTCTATAGAAAAAGTCTCAGAATCTGAGACAGTTTTTCTATAGAAAAAGTCTCAGATTCTGAGACAGTTTTTCTATAGAAAAAGTCTCAGATTCTGAGACAGTTTTTCTATAGAAAAAGTCTCAGATTCTGAGACAGTTTTTCTATAGAAAAAGTCTCAGATTCTGAGACAGTTTTTCTATAGAAAAAGTCTCAGATTCTGAGACAGTTTTTCTATAGAAAAAGTCTCAGATTCTGAGACAGTTTTTCTATAGAAAAAGTCTCAGATTCTGAGACAGTTTTTCTATAGAAAAAGTCTCAGATTCTGAGACAGTTTTTCTATAGAAAAAGTCTCAGATTCTGAGACAGTTTTTCTATAGAAAAAGTCTCAGATTCTGAGACAGTTTTTCTATAGAAAAAGTCTCAGATTCTGAGACAGTTTTTCTATAGAAAAAGTCTCAGATTCTGAGACAGTTTTTCTATAGAAAAAGTCTCAGATTCTGAGACAGTTTTTCTATAGAAAAAGTCTCAGATTCTGAGACAGTTTTTCTATAGAAAAAGTCTCAGATTCTGAGACAGTTTTTCTATAGAAAAAGTCTCAGATTCTGAGACAGTTTTTCTATAGAAAAAGTCTCAGATTCTGAGACAGTTTTTTTCTATAGAAAAAGTCTCAGATTCTGAGACAGTTTTTCTATAGAAAAAGTCTCAGATTCTGAGACAGTTTTTCTATAGAAAAAGTCTCAGATTCTGAGACAGTTTTTCTATAGAAAAAGTCTCAGATTCTGAGACAGTTTTTCTATAGAAAAAGTCTCAGATTCTGAGACAGTTTTTCTATAGAAAAAGTCTCAGATTCTGAGACAGTTTTTCTATAGAAAAAGTCTCAGATTCTGAGACAGTTTTTCTATAGAAAAAGTCTCAGATTCTGAGACAGTTTTTTTCTATAGAAAAAGTCTCAGATTCTGAGACAGTTTTTCTATAGAAAAAGTCTCAGATTCTGAGACAGTTTTTCTATAGAAAAAGTCTCAGATTCTGAGACAGTTTTTCTATAGAAAAAGTCTCAGATTCTGAGACAGTTTTTCTATAGAAAAAGTCTCAGATTCTGAGACAGTTTTTCTATAGAAAAAGTCTCAGATTCAGAGACAGTTTTTCTATAGAAAAAGTCTCAGATTCTGAGACAGTTTTTCTATAGAAAAAGTCTCAGATTCTGAGACAGTTTTTCTATAGAAAAAGTCTCAGATTCTGAGACAGTTTTTCTATAGAAAAAGTCTCAGATTCTGAGACAGTTTTTCTATAGAAAAAGTCTCAGATTCTGAGACAGTTTTTCTATAGAAAAAGTCTCAGATTCTGAGACAGTTTTTCTATAGAAAAAGTCTCAGATTCTGAGACAGTTTTTCTATAGAAAAAGTCTCAGATTCTGAGACAGTTTTTCTATAGAAAAAGTCTCAGATTCTGAGACAGTTTTTCTATAGAAAAAGTCTCAGATTCTGAGACAGTTTTTCTATAGAAAAAGTCTCAGATTCTGAGACAGTTTTTCTATAGAAAAAGTCTCAGATTCTGAGATTCTATAGAAAAAGTCTCAGATTCTATAGAAAAAGTCTCAGATTCTGTGACAGTTTTTCTATAGAAAAAGTCTCAGATTCTGAGACAGTTTTTCTATAGAAAAAGTCTCAGATTCTGAGACAGTTTTTCTATAGAAAAAGTCTCAGATTCTGAGACAGTTTTTCTATAGAAAAAGTCTCAGATTCTGAGACAGTTTTTCTATAGAAAAAGTCTCAGATTCTGAGACAGTTTTTCTATAGAAAAAGTCTCAGAATCTGAGACAGTTTTTCTATAGAAAAAGTCTCAGATTCTGAGACAGTTTTTCTATAGAAAAAGTCTCAGATTCTGAGACAGTTTTTCTATAGAAAAAGTCTCAGATTCTGAGACAGTTTTTCTATAGAAAAAGTCTCAGATTCTGAGACAGTTTTTCTATAGAAAAAGTCTCAGATTCTGAGACAGTTTTTCTATATAAAAAGTCTCAGATTCTGAGACAGTTTTTCTATAGAAAAAGTCTCAGATTCTGAGACAGTTTTTCTATAGAAAAAGTCTCAGATTCTGAGACAGTTTTTCTATAGAAAAAGTCTCAGATTCTGAGACAGTTTTTCTATAGAAAAAGTCTCAGATTCTGAGACAGTTTTTCTATAGAAAAAGTCTCAGATTCTGAGACAGTTTTTCTATAGAAAAAGTCTCAGATTCTGAGACAGTTTTTTTCTATAGAAAAAGTCTCAGATTCTGAGACAGTTTTTCTATAGAAAAAGTCTCAGATTCTGAGACAGTTTTTCTATAGAAAAAGTCTCAGATTCTGAGACAGTTTTTCTATAGAAAAAGTCTCAGATTCTGAGACAGTTTTTCTATAGAAAAAGTCTCAGATTCTGAGACAGTTTTTCTATAGAAAAAGTCTCAGATTCTGAGACAGTTTTTCTATAGAAAAAGTCTCAGATTCTGAGACAGTTTTTCTATAGAAAAAGTCTCAGATTCTGAGACAGTTTTTTTCTATAGAAAAAGTCTCAGATTCTGAGACAGTTTTTCTATAGAAAAAGTCTCAGATTCTGAGACAGTTTTTCTATAGAAAAAGTCTCAGATTCTGAGACAGTTTTTCTATAGAAAAAGTCTCAGATTCAGAGACAGTTTTTCTATAGAAAAAGTCTCAGATTCTGAGACAGTTTTTCTATAGAAAAAGTCTCAGATTCTGAGACAGTTTTTCTATAGAAAAAGTCTCAGATTCTGAGACAGTTTTTCTATAGAAAAAGTCTCAGATTCTGAGACAGTTTTTCTATAGAAAAAGTCTCAGATTCTGAGACAGTTTTTCTATAGAAAAAGTCTCAGATTCTGAGACAGTTTTTCTATAGAAAAAGTCTCAGATTCTGAGACAGTTTTTCTATAGAAAAAGTCTCAGATTCTGAGACAGTTTTTCTATAGAAAAAGTCTCAGATTCTGAGACAGTTTTTCTATAGAAAAAGTCTCAGATTCTGAGACAGTTTTTCTATAGAAAAAGTCTCAGATTCTGAGACAGTTTTTCTATAGAAAAAGTCTCAAATTCTGAGACAGTTTTTCTATAGAAAAAGTCTCAGATTCTGAGACAGTTTTTCTATAGAAAAAGTCTCAGATTCTGAGACAGTTTTTCTATAGAAAAAGTCTCAGATTCTGAGACAGTTTTTCTATAGAAAAAGTCTCAGATTCTGAGACAGTTTTTCTATAGAAAAAGTCTCAGATTCTGAGACAGTTTTTCTATAGAAAAAGTCTCAGATTCTGAGACAGTTTTTCTATAGAAAAAGTCTCAGATTCTGAGACAGTTTTTCTATAGAAAAAGTCTCAGATTCTGAGACAGTTTTTCTATAGAAAAAGTCTCAGATTTTGAATTATTTTTTCTCTAGAAAAGTATCAGATTCACAAACATTTTTTCTTCAGGAGTCTCCTGAACTGTCTCAACAGACAGACGGACGGACGGACGAACATCGCTAGAACGTCTTAAAATCGATCGAGGATCACGAATATATATACTTATTTATTCAAGGGGTGATCTAGCCCCAACGGCCGGCACTGCGACCCTTATGGGTCTTTTGTGCCAAAAAAAATATACTTTATTTATACTTTATGGGGTCCAAGAGGTGTAACAAACGGAATGACAAACTCATAACCTCTATCACTAGAGTGGAGTGTATAAAAAGATTTTGATGGAACAAAAAAATATTATGTTATTTTTTATTCACCAGGTGGTAAATTTTTTTTTATTCACCAGAAGGTGAATTTTTATCTAAGTTACAAATCCAAAGTTACAATCCTTTTTGTTTTTAAGAAAATGCAACCAGTAATTCTCATTTTCCTGCGTCACTTTTAAAATTAGACACCAGCTTTAAAAGATTATCATGTTAAAGAAAAAAAAACATGAAAATCGGAGGGTGATGCTAGATAGACTTCCCTTGTTAGCTATGATATCTAAGTTAATAAATCAATATTAAAATATGATATATTTAGTTTAGTTAAACGAAAACAAATACTCGAGCATTCAAATCTATTCGAAATAATACAATAATTCATAAAAACGTCGGGGCCAATTATGACTAGTCGAAATATCAAAACAAAAAAAAAATCCATAAAGTCCATGAGTACGCTCCCCAGCACTCGTATACGCATCTACCACAAATGAGGTAATTTTTTTATTTTAATGATATTAAGTAATTTGTATAAATACAAAAGAGTTTGTATTTTGTTAATGAAAATTGGTAAATTGGCATTGATAAGGCTAAATTATAATACCGTTTGCTAGTTGTAGATAATACACTGAACAAAAACTATAAAATGGATTATCGACTGGTTATGGGAACGCGGACCATACCAGTTTGTATCAGGTTGGTTGGATACCATTTTATATCCTCTCTCGATATTTAGTGTAAGACGCGAATACATGTAAAATCGTATATGAAAAGAGCAATACACTTAATTTACCATTTTATATGACAGATTTATTTTGGCATCTATCAAATACTCAAATCTGGTCTCAGAATTATGTGATAGGCAAATTTTCGAGATATCTTAGCTTGAAGTTAAAAAACACCTGTTTTTCGCCATATTCGAGAAGTTATAACTGCGAAAATTCACCTGTGTTTATAAAACCTGATATGTAGTCAGAAAGTCATTTAAAATTAATGTTTAACCTTTATAATATCTTGTTTCATTTCTGAGATATCTTAACCTGATTGAAAAAATTTTCAATCAATCACCTACAATTTGATGATTGGTATAACAAATTTTTTAATTGGAAGAATTTCAATAAAAAAATTGATTGAATCCGCGTTTTTGTTGATTGAAATTCGTTTTTCTGTGGAGAATCATGCATGAATTCAGCAGGTTTGGATGCGCTCCTTAACTCGAGTTTCCTTTCCAAAAGCTGCTGCCAGTTCAGCAAAATTTCTGCTGGGACATTTATTTTAAAGGTATGAAGTAGGACTTTCACACTACATATCGTCACCTAAAATGCAAAAGGCGCTAACTAACATTTTATTAATTTTACAGGAGAAGCAAAAAACAGTATAGAGTAAAACTTTTTTAATTTGTTAATAACTTTGTTGTTTTTGATTGAATTGGGCTAACATTTTGTGGGGACGTACATTTTGTGAATATGTATCAAAATTAATCACAAAATGTATTTCTACTTGCGTTCGTTGGCGATTTCGCAATTCACTTGTTTTTATTTTTTGGCTATAAAATCGCTAATTTTTATTATGTGAATAAAATACTCCAGAATCTATCAAAATACTGATTTTGAATTTTTTGTCAATCGATGTAGCTGAAGTTCGAAACTTATGCTTCGTTTTGCCAAAGGCAAAGCATACTGAAATTGGAAAAAAAAAATCGGTTAATGTTTAAACCGAGCCTCCATACAAACGTTCCCTTTAAATTTGGATCAAATGACTCTAATTACCATTAATAGGCATCCTTTCTAAATTATGCAGGTAAACGTATTCATATATGTATTCATAAATCATGGTTTCAAATTTAAAAGAAATCGGAGCAGTTCTACTTGTAGTCCCCATACAAAGCACCCTCGCGATATTCTCATAAATTTCTCAAAATTCATAAAAATTTGAAATATTTGATTAAAATTTTGTTTGTAGGTGGTTAACGCAAACTTTGGTTACCTAATCAAATCTGATTAGAATTTGACAATTTTTGGACTCACAAGGAGAGTCTCCCTGTTGTCACCCTCCGAACTTCATGAAATTTGGATATGTTGTTCAGAACTTAATTTGACACGTATTTTTTTTAGCGGCCCAAACTAATTTTTAGGGGGGGGGGGGGTTGGGTTTATATGTGGGGAATTTTACCTTTTTAAATAGCTATCTCGTGATGCTAACAACGTGCCAAAAAAAAATATTTTTCCACTTAATAACAAAAATGTCCTAAAATGTTGGCATTTTACTCAAAATGATAAAAAGTTTTGCACGTTTGGACACGTTCTTTGCACACGATGTTAGGTTTTCCAAAGACCTTTTATTTGGTATGTAACATGACTAGGTTTCTTTGTATATCATAAGAGATAAACGCAAAAAACTTAAAAATTACAGTGTCTTCTCCTTTATTTTTTACCCCCTAAATATGAATTTGGGCCCCTAAAAAAAATACGTGTCTCTTTAATTTTCCTGCTCTACAAAATAAAACTAATTCCATAAAGATCGTCGGGTGACACCAGGTAGACCTACCTTGTCAGTCCACATATACAAATTTCCGAGACAAAGCCGAGGTGTTTTCGTGATCACCATCTATCCGTCTGTCTGTGGAAAACTAGATGCAGTCTTAACAAAAGGAGCTGTAAATTTGATAACTGGGAAATCAGATCCGTCTGCATGTGTTAAGTAAAATACAAATCAAACCAAAAGCAGGCGCGGAACCAAGGGGAAAAAAAGCAAACAACTGATAATTTTTATATAGGAAACAACTGAGAATTTGTCAATAGGAGATAAACGCAAAAAACTTAAAAATTACAGTGTCTTCCCCTTTCTTTTTTACCCCCAAAATATGAATTTGGGCCGCTAAAAAAAATACGTGTCTCTTTAATTTTCCTGCTTTACAAAATAAAACCAATTCCATAAAGATCGTCGGGTGACACCAGGGAGACCTTCTGTCTGTTGAAAACTAGATGCAGTCTTAAATTTGATAACTTGGAAATCAGATCCGTCAGCCTGTGTTAAGTATAATATAAATCCAGGCGCGGATCCAGGAATTTCATTTGGGGGGGATATTTTTTTTTTACCAAAAATATATTAAAGTTTGTTTGGTCGATGGGGGGGGGGGGGGGTTGGGGGGTGTGTGTGAATTTTTGTTAATATTTTTAATATTTAGTGTCAAATTTAAATAAAAAAATTTTTTTTCTTCAATGCTTTTGGATTTCGGTGAAATTTATATTTCCAAAAATTTTTTTAAGATTTACTTCAAAAAAAGGTCATTAATAGTCAAATAAACGGTCTTATTCACAATTATGACTGACTATGTCTGTCATAAGCCATTTTTTATGATTAAACAGTCAGAACATTAATATTTTTCTACACAAACCAACCAAAAAAAAATTAAAATTTTTGAATTTTGTTGTAGATTTGTATGGGAAAATATTGATATTATGAATTTTCAGTCATAAAAATTGGCTTATGACAATAATAGTCAGACATAACTGTGAATAGGCTCGTAAACTTTTATATGTATGCATAAAAAACTTATTGATTTTGATACTAAAAGTCCAATAACACTGCGGAACACTAAAAAATAAACAAGAGTTACGACCATCATTTCTATATATTTCGGACATGCTGAATCGAATGGCGTACTCCGTTTTTCGATGTATGGTACAGTTTTCTTGTAAAATGTCATTAAAGATTGGCTGATTTTCAGCTGCTTTTTTAACAAAAAAAATTCCAAAGCTTATGATTTTTAAATTTTATGGCATGGAATACAAAGATATAACTTGTAGCAATATTTCTAATATAAATTTGGTTTAAAGCTTTTCATCTTAACCCCTTTAATTCGCGGATTTCTTCATTTTTTTAAGTTTTCTCGAAATTAACCGCTAAATTGGTCTCTGATAAAAAACTTGCATTTTGTGGATCATAAAGGCGTCCATGACACTACGAATATTGGACAAAAAACATCTATGTTATATGGACCATCATGAAGAAAATCGCGAAAAACCGTTTTTTTGTATATGGCAGCATCACTTTAGGAGATGATTTGAGGCTTCATTTTTAGTATATAATGTGGGAACCTTAAACAATGAACTAACCATAAATTTGTCCAAAAAAGTTTTCATTTGCAAAAGTTATCTTAACAAAAACTATAATTATTGTATCGCAAACACTGAAATAACAGTTTTTGTTAAGATAACTTTTGCAAATGAAAACTTTTTTGGACAAATTTTGGGTCAGTTCATTGTTTAAGGTTCCCACATTATATACTAAAAGATGAAGCCTCAAATCATCTCCTAAAGTGATGCTGCCATATACAAAAAAACGGTTTTTCGCGATTTTCTTCATGATGGTCCATATAACATAGATGTTTTTTGTCCACTATTCGTAGTGTCATGGACGCCTTTATGATCCACAAAATGCAAGTTTTTTATCAGAGACCAATTTAGCGGTTAATTTCGCGAAAACTTAAAAAAATTAAGAAATCCGCGAATTAAAGGGGTTAAGATGAAAAGCTTTAAACCAAATTTATATTAGAAATATTGCTACAAGTTATATCTTTGTTTTCCATGCCATAAAATTTAAAAATCATTAGCTTTGGAATTTTTTTTGTTAAAAAAGCAGCTGAAAATCAGCCAATCTTTAATGACATTTTACAAGAAAACTGTACCATACATCGAAAAACGGAGTACGCCATTCGATTCAGCATGTCCGAAATATATTGAAATGATGGTCGTACCTCTTGTTTTCTAAAATAGTGGTTAGTTTTGTCACGCAGTGTAATCCGAAAAAACTTTTTAGTAAGGTATGAAATATTTATACATGTTCCTTGACAAAATTTCTCAGATGTTGACACATTTTTACTAAAGAAAAGCTCTAAGATTTTCATATATTTTTATATTGTAAAATAACCCATTTCTGAGATATTTGTCTTTAGAAAAATGTTCAGATACTAAAACCTTTTGATAAAAAAAGCTGTTGTAGTTTTAAATCGAATTTTCTGTAGAAAATTCGATCTACATTTTTCGCATAGAGCATGTTTTTATTTATTTATTAGAAATAATTTGAGATTCTGTGACATTCTTTCTATAAAAAAAACTTTCCAAATTCTGATATACTTTTCTTATAAAAAATCTCTGAAATAATTCTTATATTTTTTGTATACAAAAATTCTCAGATCCTGAAACACATTTCGTAAAAGAAAATTATCAGCTACTAAAAAGGATCAGTTTCTAAAACATTTTATGAAGAAATTTTGATACACTTTTCCCAAAATAAAATCTTAAATTTTATAGTATTTTTCCACATGAAAATTTTAGGGTTTTAATGTACTTAATCTAATGTTTTCCAAGGCAATTTCTAAGATTCTCAAACATTTTTCATACAGAAAAATTATAATTGTTGGACACAATTTCAAAAGAAAAATTTTCATATTCTGAGACACATTTCATATAAAAAACTTCTCAGAATCTTCCAACAGAAAATTTTTAGATTCTGAGAGATTTTTCCTATAAAAAAATCATAGATTTTGATAAACTTTTCCTATAGAAAAAATCGCAGATTCTAAAAGATTTTTCAAACAAAGAAATTCTCACATTCTAAAAAATTTTTCCATAAAAAAAAATTCTAAGATTCAAAAATATATTTCCGCATAGAAAACTAAGATTCTGAGACGTTTTCCTGTAGAAATGTTATCCGATTCTGAGGAATTTATTTGTAGAAAAATTCTTGTCAGGTTCTGAAACATTTTTTCTAAGAAAAAATTCTCAGTTGCTGAGGGATTTTTTATATAGAAAATTTGTAAGACATAATTTATACGTAAGTAGCAACATATTTTCTAAAGGTAAAGTATTGAATTCTGAGACATTTTTCTACAAAAAATATTTGAGATAATACTTTTTCCTTAGAAAACGATAATGAAAGTTATTCTGGTTATAAATGTCCACGACTCTTTTGACATTTAAGTTTCTTATATGAAATTTCATAAATTCTGAAACATTTTATCCCAATGATGTAAAAACTTTCTTAGGATAGAGGTTATGTGTGCTGATGTAAATCATCAGCACACATATAACTCTCCTTAGAGTTTTTAAACATCCTGGTCATTTTCTTTCTATCTTTTTCCTTTCCCTTCCTTCTTTCCTTTCCCTTTCTTTTTTCTTTCTTTTTTCTTTTTTTTCCTTTCTTTTTTGAAATCGTTTTGAGAATGGGATTTCTCCCCCCCCCCCTGGATCCGCGCCTGTATAAATCAAACCAAAAGCAGGCGGGGATCGAAGGGGGTAAAAACGCAAATTCTATATGAAACAACTGAGAATTTTTCTATAGGAAACAACTGAATATTTGTCAATAGGAGATATTTTTTATAGAAATTCTTCTATGACAAATGTCTAAGAATCTTAAAATTTTTCTAAAGAAAAAATGTCTCGGATATTAAAATTTTTCTGTATTAAAAAGTCTCGGAATATTAACATATTTCTTTAGAAAAAATGCGAGAATTTTTCTTGACAAAAAATTTGGGAACTTTGCTAGACAAAAAAGTTTGCGAATTTTTCTAGACAAAAAGTTTGGGAGTTTTTCTAGACAAAAAATTTGAGAATAATTTGAAATTTTTAGAAAAAATCTAAGAAAGTTTCTATAAAAATAGTCTGACAATTCTTTAATAGGAAAATCTAACAATTGTTCTATAGGATAAATCTGAGAATTTATTATAAGTATTATCTGAGAATTTTTATTACAAAAAATCAGATAGTTCTTCTTTGGAAAAAGCCTGAGAAGAAAATTGGTAAAAAGGAAAGAAAAACAAGTAGAAAAGTTAAATTCGACTTGGCCAAATCTATGAATACCCTCCACAATGCCCTTTTTAAGTGATAGTAAATTTTCTAACGTGAAAAAAAATAAAATTTTTAGTTAGAAATATTTTATTTTGTGTAAAAAAACTTTTTTTTATTAATTAAAAAAAAAAAATGACTAATTTTTTTTTGAGTGTAAAATTTTTTTTTGAGTGTATTTTTTTTTTTGTTTTAGTGTAAAAATATTTTTGAGTGACAAAAATACCTTGTAAAATATTTTTTTGATTTACAAATGTTTTTAAAACATGTTTAACGGGTTTTCAACACGTGAATTTAAGGTGAAACTAATCAGAAATTTACGGTTTTGCTAATAACTTTTGAACGGCACCCTGAAAAATGGCCCCAATGCAAAATGGCCCCAACGCCAAAAATGAAAAATGGCCCCAGTTTTGGGGTCTTTTTGAAAATGAAATATCACCCCACTTTGAAATATGAAATATGGCCCCAATTCTGTGTGAAAAAATGCCACAAAAAATTAGAACCATTTTTCTGAAAATGAAAAAAGGCCCCAAATTGGAATATGAAAAATGACCCCACAAAAAAATATGAATTTTTCCCAAACCATTATAAATAAAATTTTCATTCAGTCAATAATTATAAATTGTAATTAATAATTATAAATTTAAAATAACTCACAATGAAATATTTTTTTATACCCTCCACTTAGTGATAGAGGGTATATATAAGTTTGTCATTCCGTTTGTAACTCATCGAAATATCGGTCTGGGACCCCATAAAGTATATATATTCATGATGCCCGATCGATTTTAAGACATTCTAGCGATGCCCGTCTGTCCGTCTGTCCGTCTGTCTGTCTGTCTGTCTGTCTGTGGAAAATGCTCTCGCGGACAAAATATTGCACAGAGATGACTGAAACTTAACATATATATTGGAAGTTCTCCCGAGAAGTTTGGTATTGCATTTGAGCGATATCGCTTAAGCGGTTCAAAAGTTATGAACGAAAATGTAAGCACACCTCAAAAATTTCAGTACATTCAACATAACCTAAAAATACAAAAAGCTTTAATTCGGCTTCTGGTTGACATATGTGAACATAATTGAACACCAAATGGTATTTAAACAAGTACGAACATATTTTTTGACAAAAAAAGGAAAAAATCGCGGTTTTTTTTTTTTACCAAAATTTTTTTTCGCGGATATTTTTTAAAAATTTTTTTTTTCAAAAGTAATTTCCTTTTAAATAAAGTTGTTTGCAATAATCTTTTTGAAATTGTGGAGGGTATCACTACATTCGGCAAGGCCGAATTTAACTTTTTTACTTGTTTTTATTTAAAACTTTTGAGTTGTATTAACGACCTGAAAGATATTATTAACGCTTTCGGGCTGCTGCTTATGGTGGGCTTACATCATTGGATTTTCGGTATGATTTTATTTTGGCACCCATTATAGTTCTCATGAATATTCATATCTTAAAAGCACCTGTGTAAGTACTTTCATATAATTAAGTGAACTTAAATAAAGGTAAAAAATATATTCTATTTTATCAACCCACTCGAAGAAGTTGGAATCAATTATATTCTTTGATGACTTATCGTTTCTAGGATTCTGTATAATAGCAGTAGCAATAAAACATATTTCTTTTTTTAAACTTTAAAAGCATATAGGTGTGATAAAAGCGGCGCAGGCGAAAAATTTTTACAAGAGATTTTTCCCCTGCGGCGCTTTCATCACACCTATATGCTTTTAAAGTTTAACAAAAATAAAATAATTAACTTAGATAACGGACCTCAGAGTCCATGTGTGCTGACGTAAAGCGTAAGCAACCACTTAAAACCTATACCAAAATGAAATTAACATTTCAAATAATCTATCCGAGTTCCTTCCTACTTTTTGGTTTGTCACTTTAGATTTTTGTTTTGTTGTATGAGAAATCACATAAAAAATATTAAAACATAAAGTACTGCTGCCCAAAAAACTTAATTTTGCGATGAGGGTGGGTTTAATGTTTGTTATCCCTAAGTCCGACCTAAGGCCGGCTACGCAGAAAAACTTTAAAGCAAGAAATGAAAAATGGTCCTAATAATTTTGGGGTCATATTAAAATGAAAAATGGCCCCAAAATTAATAGGAAAAGTTACCCCAAATAACTAGGAAAAATGACCCCAAATTTTCGTGTTGTTGTACTCCATATAAAAATTTGGGGCCATTTTACATTTTCGTTTTGGGGCCATTTTGCCACTCGACCGATTTGGCTGAAATTTAAAACGAACCGGACCAGAAGAACGGCAAATATATGTGCCACACTTCAGCACCCTCAGAATTGCCGTTCGAAAGTTACCGTGTGTTTTATCTCGTAAATTCCAGAAAAACCCTTGCCGAAATTCACTCATTTGCTTATAACTTTTGAACCACGGGACCGATTTCACTGGATTGCAATAGCAACCTGACCAGGTAAATGCCCAACATATATGCCAATCTTCAGGAGCCTCCGTAAAGTCTTTCAACAGTTAGCGTGTTTTCAACAGACAGACAGACAGACGGACGGACATCGCTAGATCGTCTTAAAATCATTCGAGGATCATGAATATATATACTTTATGAGGTCCTAGACCAATATTTTGAGGTGTTACAAACGGAATGACAAACTTATATATACCCTCTATCACTAGAGTGGAGGTTATAAAAATGGTAAATATGTTTAAAAAAAATGGTAAATTTACAAACCAAAATGGTAAATTTACAAAAAAAAATTTTTTTGTTAAATCCTCGTTATAAAATCATTTTTGTAAAATAACTGTTTTTTTTTTTTGTAAATTAACTACACCATTTACAGATGTAATTCGAAAAAGATCAATTGTAATTCGAAGATTATACTTGTAATTCGAAGATTCCATTTGTAATTCGAAGATTCCATTTGTAATTCGAAAATTCCATTTGTAATTCGAAGATTATACTTGTAATTCGAAGATTCTATTTGTAATTCGAAGATTCCATTTGTAATTCGAAGATTCCAATTGTAATTCGAAAAATATCAATGGAAATTCAGTTCATATTTTTCGAATTACAATTGGAATCTTCGAATTACAAATGGAATCTTCGAATTACAAATAGAATCTTCGAATTACAAGTATAATCTTCGAATTACAAATGGAATTTTCGAATTACAAATGGAATCTTCAAATTACAAATGGAATCTTCGAATTACAAGTATAATCTTCGAATTACAATTGATCTTTTTCGAATTACATCTGTAAATGGTGTAGAATCCTCGTAATAAATTTTTAAAAATTTTGCCAATTTTTTTTTTAAATATTTTTTAATAGAAAAAATAAATTTGTCCGGGACTTGGAAAATTTTTTTTTACAAAAAAAAAATATTTTTTTTTTGTTGTTAAGCAACATAAATCCTCGTATAACATAATTTTTGTAAAATAACAGGTTTTTTTTTTGTAAATCAACTAGAATCCTCGTTATAAAAACTTTGTTGTAAAATTACAGTTTTTTTTGTAAAATAACCTTTCAAAATAGTAGAAACTGTAGTTCTCGTTTGAGCAAAGTACAAGATATTTTGTTAAAAAACAAGGAAAATTGCTAAATATTGGCAGAACTGGATTACAAGGCATTTTACTAGGCGTTTACCAGTTTTTTTTTTTGAGTGTAGAAAAAATCTAAGTATTTTTCTATAAAAATAATCTGACAATTGAATGATGAACCTTTTTAAACTTTCTAAATTCTAGAAGGTTTTCTGTAGCAAAATGCATCAGAACCTCGAAATTTTTTATTGGCATAATGTGTAAGAATCATAAATTTTCTTTAATTAAATGATTTTTAAAGTCAGAAAATTTTTTATTGTAAAAATATTTTGGATTCTGGGTCTTTTACTGACAGAAAAATGCTTTAGGATCTGAAAATTTATTGAGGAGAGATTTTTTAAAATATCAAACATTTTCTTAATTTTAAAGTTTAGGAACATTTTCTATAGGAATGAATTTTAAAAATTTAGACTTGTTTCAATAGGAAAATCAACTGAACATCAAAAAACCATAACTACCCAGCAAAACTTAGATTACCAAATAAGGTGTAAAATAAGGTATAGGATCTCTTATTTTATACATTGCAGCATTGATGATTTTAAGAGGCGATGAGACTCAAAGTAATGCATCCACATTATCACAAAGAATACCAGTAAGGTATAAAATAAGTCATAAATTTATAACGAAGAATACGAGTAAGGTGTAAAATATATGATATTTTATAGGTTACGAGAAATGAAATAATATAGCATACCAGAAGATAATATATAAGGTGTTACGAGTAGTGAAAAAGTAATTTTGTATTAAATTTACTCACGTGATTGTAAGTGAGTGTAAGTAGATAAAATATGCTCGTGAGTGTGTGTCGTTAGAAATTTCCTGTCGTGAGCCCATCTCTTAAACTTATGCATTTTTTATAAAATAATTATTTTTTATGTTATTGTAATGGATTATGCATCCGATTATAAATAATGCATTATAAGTCATCCATGATTTAATGTTTAGAAATAATAAATTTGAAATACATTTTTTCCAATAATCATGCATTACGTAGCAAATTATTAGTAATGCATTATTTTTCACTTGAAAATAATACGTTGTGGAACAAATGTTTGGTAAGACATCATAAAATAATGCTACAAATAAGTTATATACATTACCTGGTAATGTGTTATATAATCACTACCCATTACCAAAGTTTTGCTGGGTAATAATTTAAATCCGACCTTTTTTCCCTGCAAAAAAACAAAATTTTTTATTCACCAGCAGGTAAAATAATATCCAAGTAACAAATCAAACAAAATCCAACAATAAAATCGACAAAAAATTATTAGAGTGTAATCACTTTATTTCCACTTAATACTAATTTTTAATTGTTTTTGATAAATTTAATTGTTATCAGTTTACAAGTGCTACTCCTCAAATTAAAATTATATTATATTAAAATTATATTAAATTCAATATAATTTAATTACAAATTTAAAGAAGCAATTCACCATAATGATATCTTTACAGTGTACTAATTATAATTAAACACTTGGTAAACTCTAATTTTCAATGGATTTGAAGAATAGTGGCTACGGTTAGATAAAGAAATCACAGCAAATATAATTTGACAATAGTACTAAATAAATTTAGTCTTATCGTCACTAAACCAAAGTAAAACAAAATAGTTGTTTAACACTTGTTCTTACTATTACAAATTGTTTAACAAATCAATTAATTTGCCAACAAAAAAAAAATTAAATCAACTAACATTTCAGAATTTGATATCAGACAAAAAAAAACACTTGAAAAATAAATTTTAGAATGAAAAGTATTTAGTTGGTAGAGGGTAAATATAAGTTTGCCATACCGTTTGTAACTCGTCAAAATATCAGTCTGGGATCTCATAAAGTATTGATCAAAAATCAATTCTAAGATATGACAGAAACTTAACATATTTACTTGTTGTTGCACTGAGCAGTTTGGTATTGAATTCGGGCAATATCGGTTCAGCACTTCAAAAGTTATGAACGAAAATGTAAGGGCACTTTGAAAATTTTGGTACATTCCATATAACCTAAAAATACAAAATGCTTTAGTTGGGCTGCTGGTTGAATTTGTGGACAAAATTGGACACCAAATGGTACTTAAACAAGTTCAAACATATTTTTTTCCAAAAAAAAAATTTCGTAGATTTTTTTTTTTCACGAAAAATTTGTTTTCCGCCAAATTTCTTTTTTCTATTTATTTTTGTAAAAAATCTTTTTTACATTGTGTAGGGTACAAAAACATTCGTCAAGGCCGTATTTACCTTTTCTTACTTGTTATTATTGTTTTTTATATTATGTGGTGTTAGAATAATTAAAAGTATCAATGACTTCATTTACCTGCTTTAAAAATAATCACACATTTTCCACATTTTTATACCCTCCACTCTAGTGATAGAGGGTATATATAAGTTTGTCATTCCGTTTGTAACACATCGAAATATTGGTCTAGGACCCCATAAAGTATATATATTCATGATCCTTGATCGATTTTAAGTCGATCTAGCCATGTCCGTCCGTCCGTCCGTCTGTCTGTCTGTCTGTCCGTTGAAAACACGCTAACTTTTGAAAGACTATACAGAGGCTCCTGAAGTTTGACATATATGTTCTCCATTTACCGGGTCAGGTTGGTATTGCAATCCAGCGAAATCGGTCCAGTGGTTCAAAAGTTATGAGCGAAAGAGTAAATTTCGGCAGGGGTATTTTTCGAATTTACAAGATTAAAACCACTATAACTTTCGAAAGACAATTCTGAGGGGGCTGAAGCTTAGCATATATTTTTGTCGTTCCCCAAGGCTGTTTGGTTTTGAATTTCAGAAAAATCGGTTCAGTGGTTCAAAAGTTATAAGCAAAGCACTGAATTTCAGATTTCTTTCACCTTAAACTGTTGAAAACTCGTTAAACAAGTTTTAAAAGCATGGTGAAATACCAGTTTTGTAAAACTTGTTGTTGTTTGTTTTCTTGTCGTGGGGTGCAGTTTAGTTGTTAGACAAGTAAATATTTGTTATTGTTTTGTTATTGTTAGTGTAACTGTATGTAACGGGAAAAAAAATCAAATAAAGTATGTGTATGATTGAATGTTAATTTGTTTTTGGTTTTTTAAGAAGAGGATGGTGATATATAAAGAGGAAAATATGTGAAATAGTTTTTTTTTTTGTATTACATATATGTAGGTATAAAACAACAAAAATATTTTACAAAGTAATTTGTAACTCAAAGAAATTGTACACTAAAAAAAATATTTACACTCAAAAAAAAAAATGTTACACTCAAAAAAAATGTACACATTATTATTTTTTTTTTTTTAATGAAATGGCAGACTCAAAAAATGTTGACAGTCAAAAAAATTTTACACTCAAAAAAATTTGATTGATTAAAAGAAAGTTTGACTCAAAATAATATACATATTTCTAATAAAAAATTTGTAATGCAATTTTTGGAAATTTTTTTTAGAAAATTACTATCAGATAACATTGTGGAGGGTATTCATAGATTCGACCAAGTCGAATTTAATTTTTCTACTTGTTTTAATTGCCATCACCCTCTCATATCTGACAAGATTATTAAATATTATAAATTTTTTTATAATACAAACTCGCATAAAAATTGTTTATTTTGACTATGATGGCGCTTAAGGAAAGTACGAGTATTTAGTTTAAATTCGATAGCAAAAATAATATTAAGTATTATATCAAATGTTAATTTTAGGAAATTTTGTCATAATTTTCATTAAATGACGTTAAATAATATCAATAACATTGTTAATAGAATATATTTTATTAAATTTTTGTTGATAAGTTTATTAAAATATTGCTATAAATTATATCGAGGGCCTATATTCAAAACCCTCTATCTTCCATTTTCACGAAAATGACTTTTAGTTGGAAAAATATTCAGTAAAACGGCCCTCATCTATAGTGTAAAATTCAGATCAAAAATATTTTTTTTTTCTATTTTATTTGCATTTTTGGTTTTCTCTATCTTTTACACAATTAATTTTTCTGAATGCTAAACCCTCTATTTTTTTAAATAATTATTTTATCAATATTTTTTTGAATAATTTCATCATGCATTGCATTTTTTCATACTAACAATAAGTTTCGCATGCTGAACATGAATTTGTCAAAAAAATTCCAGAACCACGATTTTAATCCACTGATGCTAATTTTTTCTGAAAATTCTTGTTTGACTTTTTTGTAAAATATTGCTCAAAATTTGTATGTCTTGTGTACATTATGAAACAAAAATTTTTATCTTAAAAATCACGATGCTAATCAGCATCTGTGGACCAAAATCGCGTTTTTATTTTTTTACTATTTTTTACAAAACATACTAAACAGTTTGTCAACTTTTGAGATGAATTCGGTAGAAAAATAATTTTTGTCTTAAAAATCAGCACCTGTGGACCAAAACCGCGATTTTGGAATTTTTTTTAAGCCGTTATCATTAGTAAATCACGTTAAAAATTTACCGATGTCGTAAATGAAATCATAATAATTATTTTTTATTCAAATTCAAAACCCTCTATCTATGTGATCATTTTCATTCATATACTTAATATTTTTGAGAAACAAAACCCTCTATCTTTCATAAAATCCCCAATTGTGCAAAATTTTAAAAACTAAAAAAAAATTTAAAAACTAAAAATAAACACTTTTTTGGCTCTCCTGAAAAGTTATGGTTTTTTAGATGGAGGGTTTTAAATATAGGCCCTCGATATAGTGTATGACTAATGATAAAATCAGACAAAACCTTTTGTGTAGCAATGAATCCTTTTGGTGGAAATAAACGTTTGAAAAGTTATGGGGAATTTGCGCCGAATTTCAGCACCCTACGAAGATTGAAAGGGTATGCTAACTGATCATATGTGTTTGCAACCTCCGAAGAAATCTTAAAATTTTTTTTTGCAATCCTAACAGTTACTAAGTGGAATTTTACCAATATCACATAAGTCACATATGCCCATTTTGTCTTAAGATTATTTACAAATACATTAAATAGAAATTATAAAAAGCGAAAGCTCCATTTCACAAAAACCGCTATTACTCGAAAACTATTTCGATAATTAAGTTTCAATAAAGTTCATTTTAAAATAAAATTACCTTTAATATCCCCCGTCAAAAAGTATGGATTAAAATTTATATATCTTTTTTGTTTTCTTCCTTTAAGATAAATTGTATGTCCAATCAGCAGAAAAATCTGTTGAAAATACACCCATTTTAAGCAATATGAGAAATCAGCTGATTTTAGCAGACACGGTTTGCTGAAAATCTGTCATGATTATCTATTTTAAATCAGCAGAGAAATCTGTCAAAACAGCAAAGAAATCTGCTAAGATATTTTCTAGAAAATGTTTGTTTTTTAAACATTCCCAGCAAAACTTTGGTAATGGGTAGTGATTATATAACACATTACCAGGTAATGTATATACCTTATTACTAATAATTTGCTACGTAATGCATGATTATTGGAAAAAATGTATTTCATATTTATTATTTCTAAACATTAAATCATGGATGACTTATATTTGGTTACATTATGTATTATTTGAAAGTTTGAAATAATGCATTATTTATAATTGGATGCATAATGCGTTACAATAACATAAAAAATAATTATTTTATAAAAAAATGCATAAGTTTAAACTAGAGATGGGCTCACGACAGGAAATTTCTAACGACACACACTCACGAACATATTTTATCTACTTACACTCACTTACAATCACGTGAGTAAATTTAATACAAAATTACTTTTTCACTACTCGTAACACCTTATATATTATCTTCTGGTATGCTATATTACTTATTTCATTTCTCGTAACCTATAAAATATCATATATTTTACACCTTACTCGTATTCTTCGTTATAAATTTATGACTTATTTTATACCTTACTGGTATTCTTTGTGATAATGTGGATGCATTACTTTGAGTCTCATCGCCTGTTAAAATCATCAATGCTGCAATGTATAAAATAAGAGATCCTATGCCTTATTTTATACCTTATTTGGTAATCTAAGTTTTGCTGGGTTTGTTTCATGAAAGCATTAATAGGAGTTTTTTCTTTAATTTAAACTAAAAAAAAATACAAAAAATATTTCTGTAAAATTAGCGATAATTTACTAATTTTTTGTAGTTTTTTCAATAATTTGTCGCAATCGTTTTAATTATATAAAAACGAAAACAAATAACACTTTGGAAAAAAAACTTAAAAAAGTTTTCTTGAAAAAAGCATGACAGCAAACTATTTCTGTAAAATTACAAAATAATCTGCTAAAAAATATATTTAAAAAATATCTGTTTGTTTCAAATAAAGATGTATGGATGTAGTAGTGGACCCGCTGAAATCTGGAGGAAGCAAAACAGCTCACCAATTGATTTTGGTACTCAATAGAAAAATATTCCAACCGAGAACGAAATAAAAACACAATGGAATTAGGATTTTGAAATTTGGAATATTTATTATTGAACTAATTGAACAACAATTCTTACCAACAGTCAGTATGGATGAATAAAAAGAAAGTGAGAGGTTATGCTAATCTTTTTAACGGAAGTAGTATCTGCGAATTTTCGATATTAGTTAGAACCTTTTTAGGAGTTAAAACTTAGAGTGAGATAGATATAGTGCTGAATGTTTCGCATACTTCAGCTTATATCTATATATCGTTTTGGGAATAACTAGTGGCAATAATAATTTGTTAATGACGGCAAAGGGGTAATGATATCCGTTGGATTAATACCTTTTGGTATTAACATCACCGCCCGCCTTGCAGTATACATGCAATGAAGTGGAGGCCAGGGACGGTGGCGTCGCAGATACTCCTTCATTCAAAAAGACCAGCATTAGAGTTCTTAAATACTAAAAGAAATAAAAAAAATTAAAGGATTTTATATATGATTGAATTAAGAATTTTAAATAGTTCATTTTAATTTAATTCATTAAAGTAAATTCATTTTATTTGCTTAAAATATATAAGTAGATACAAAGGTAGGTTTGGTTTTGCGAAATAATTGTTTGAAAGTGCATTGTTTTATAATTTATGTAAAAGTTTTTAAGTGCTACACGAGCCATAGATTGTCCAACCAAATATGGTGCTTTGTGCAGTTGGCAACCCGGTTTTAGAGATGACCCCTTCACAAATCACCTTCGGATAAAGATCCACCCCGATGATTATATCGATTCCGTCTGTTTCGTAAAATTTTGAGTCAGCCAGGAACAGATCACGGAAATTTTTCTTAAATGCTTCGGGTAAGGAAACTGCAGGAGTTTTAAGAGTAAGGCGATTATCGACGCGAAAAGTTCCGTCGATTTTTGAAGTCGGATCGAATCTTGATTTAATGGTCAAAGGACAGATGGTTTCCTCGCTTAGCGTTAGAGTCGTCAAGTCAAACTTTTCTACAAATTTCTTCGAAATGCGACTTATAGGAGAAGCTGAATCTAATGGCGTTTTCTTTTCTGGAAAAAAATGTTGCACTTTCTGCACTTTTTTTTCTTTAATGACTCTTTGTGTATAGTAATGAGCAGTAAGTATAGACATGTTTGATACTAAAAGAAAGGTATTGTCCTGTTCTATTTAACTGTTTATAATAAAATGTCGAAAAAGGATTATTTTATTCAATTAAGTATCAAAAACCCATAAATTTTTACATTTATAGAATTGGCTCAAAAACTGAGTATTATTTTAAAATGCTTTATATAGCATTAGATAGGCCTTGAAAATACCTTTCTTTTGATACCAAACATGTCTATATTTACTGTGCATAACTGTGCACAAAGAGTCATTAAAGAAAAAAAAGTGCAGAAAGTGCGACATTTTTTTCCAGAAAAGAAAACGCCATAAGAGACACCGAGCAAGGGCAGTCTTTGATTCAAGTTTGACTAGTACGGTCGGAAGGAGAATAACGCTGTTTTGACGCAAAATCGCTGTTAGGGAGGGTGATTTAGAAGTGGATGGACCTGAGGGCGAGGGGTCTCTCAAACGGGTTTTCTTGGATGGCGGTTGTGGAGATGGTGAACGAGAAGCGGAAGTGTTATTCTGTTTGGAAAGCTTCGGATGGATATGGAGCAGGGTGTGGTGTAACTTTTTACAAAGTTTGCACCCGTGCTTAGAAAAGCATTTCCCGTTGGAATGATCGTGGGCCAAGCAATTGTTGCAATATTTGTGGGATCGGACGGCACGGATACGCTCAGTGACGTTCATTGACAAAAATTGTCGGCAGGTTCGCAGAGGATGTGGTCGAGAACAAATTCGACACAGGAAAGCTCGAGATTTTAGTGGAAGACTTTTCCGAGGACGAGACGATTTGTTCCTACGATTATCAGCTTGATTTTTGGGCATATTGATCTGGAAAACGAATATTTATGTTTATAGGAAGTGTTTGAAATAATACGAGATGAGGAGAGTAATTACAGTTCTAAGGATAAAACTACTAATTTAGTAATCGGCCGAGTTATTAGACCCTTTTGCGTGTAAACATCGGCGACACGAACGCGATTGTCGGACCCTAAATAGATTTTAGTAATTCTGCCGAGGCGCCAAGAGGTAGGAGGAAGGTTTTCTTCTTTAATAACAACCATTGTATTCGGTTTCAGGTCTTCTTCCGGTTTTTGCCATTTGACGCGCTTTTGTAATTCTCGGAGATATTCGTTTTTCCACCGAATGCAAAAATGTTGATTTAAAAGCTTCAAGCGTTGCCAACGGTTTCGAATAGACATTGACTTTTCGTTGATAGTGGGATCTATCGGTTCTAGGATTGGAGATCCTATTAAGAAATGACCTGGAGTTAAAGCCAACAAATCAGATGGATCCTGAGACATTGGAGATAGAGGTCTCGAGTTTAGACATGCTTCTATCCTGGACAACAGAGTGGAGAATTCCTCGAAAGTATATTTAAAGCTACCAGCAACCTTACGGAAATGAAGTTTGAAGCTTTTAACGCCAGCTTCCCAGAGCCCACCCATATGTGGGGCACCCGGAGGAATAAAATGCCATGAGATATTTTGATGAGCATAGTTGGCATTCACCGCTTGATGGGAGGTTTGGATAAACTCTCAAGCAAGGATTTTTGATGCCCCTACAAAGGTGGTACCGTTATCGGAATGTAGGTGAAGTGGACAACCCCTACGAGAAACAAAACGATTAAAGGCTGCTAAAAAGGCTGGAGTGGAGAGATCTGACGTAACTTCAAGATGGATAGCTTTGGTGGAAAAGCAAACGAACACGCATACATAACCTTTCGTAGTTCGACAAGTTCTACCAGCATAACTTTTAATGTCGAACGGACCTGCGAAATCAAGTCCTGTATGGGTAAACGGTCTTGTAAATTCAGATCTCTCTGGAGGTAGTGCAGCCATGATCTGTTGCTGACACCTTTTCTTATACAATATACACGGCTTGCACTTATTAATTGTGGTTTTGATAAGATTTTTTACTTTCGGAATCCAATATTGACTTCTAATGACTCGGAGCATAAGCTGATTACCACCATGAATAGTGATATCATGAACAAATTTGACTAAAAGACGGGTGTATTGACAATTATACGGAATAATTATCGGATGCCTTTCATGATAAGATACTCCAGGAGCAAATTCTAGTCTACCACATGAGCGAATTATCCCTTCAGGATCGAGAAAAGGATTAAGACTAAGAATAGAACTTGAAGGAGCTACGGACTTCTTGCAAGACAAGGACTGATATTCATTTGGATAACAAGCCTTTTGGCTCATACGTATAACAGTATCACGAACAGCTATAATTTCAGAACTTGTAACCACTCGTGATTCCCTACAAAAGCTTGAACGAAACTTTTTATGAGTTCGAAAATAAAAACGATATATGTACGCCAAAACTCTCATTGCCCTCGAATATGAGGAAAATCGATCCAAAATGTCATCGAAATTCTGAAAGTAGGCAAAATGGACTTTGATAGGCTTCTTTTCCAGATCCAGTTCAGGAATTTTCGGAGAGTCTTGGTAAGAAATATCAGCGTCTTTAAGGAATTGTGGCCCATGCCACCAAAGTTCGTTTTGAATAAGCTCTTGAGGAAAACAGCCACGGCTAGCTAGGTCTGCAGGATTGTTCTCGGAAGAAACGTGATACCAATGTGAAGGATCAATAATTTCGATAATCCTTGAAACCCTATTTGCCACAAAAGTCAACCAAACGCAAGGAGGTTTAGCGAGCCAGGAGAGGACAATGGTTGAATCAGTCCAGCAAGAAATGGAGTACCTATCAACGTCTAATTTTGGAATAAGACTATCTATCATTTCGGCCAAAAGAACAGCTCCACAAAGTTCTAATCGTGGAATAGACAGAGTTTTAACGGGAGCTACTCTGGATTTGGCTGAAACCAGATGAGTGGATATGAAATTACTGTTGCTAATTCGAATGTATAATGCCGCTGCGTATGCCTTTTCGGATGCATCACAGAATCCATGGAATTGGACTTCGACATTCGGACTAAAATCTATCCATCGAGGTATTTGGATATCATTGATACCTGAATAGTTAGATTGAAACATTTTCCATTGAGAAATAGACTCTTGGGAGAGGACTTCATCCCAATCAGTGCCTTCAATCCAAATCCTTTGCATTAGGATTTTGGCAAGGACAACACATGGAGACAACCACCCGGCGGGATCGAATAATTTAGCGATTTGAGACAATACTTCCCGTTTTGTAAATTTTGATGACTCAGAAAATGGTTTTGTTGTAAAATAAAATAAATCAGAGCGAGCGTTCCAACGAATTCCCAAGGTTTTCGCCGTGCTGCTGTCATCAAAATCAAGAAAGTCTTCGTTCAACAAATGATCGGGTGGAAGATCTTCAATGATGTCCTTAGAATTGGACGTCCATTTTCTTAAGGAAAACCCAGCTGATTGTAGAGCCAGAATAAGTTGATTCTTGGCTTTGATTGCTTCAGAAACTGAATGAGCACCGGCAAGTGCATCATCCACATACATATTATTCCGGAGAATATTACTAGCAATCGGATAACTCGACTCTACATCATCCGCTAATTGGAGAATAGTTCGAATAGCTAAGTATGGAGCACAATTAACTCCAAAAGTGACGGTTTTTAACTCAAAATCCTGGATAGGAGTATGGGGATCGCTTCGAAATAAAATTCTTTGAAATGGAGTGTGTTCTGGATGGATTAAAATCTGCCTGTACATCTTTTGGATGTCAGCATTAAACACAAATCGAAAGAAACGCCATTTTAAAATTAGTAGAGTTAAATCACTTTGGAGAATGGGACCGATATGGAGTATGTCGTTCAGGCTGAGTCCATTAGAGGATGGAGAAGAAGCATTAAAGACCACACGAACTTTTGTGGTTGTACTTTCCGGTTTTATTACCGCGTGATGTGGTAAGTAATAACACTGCGATAAGTTTACCGAATCAGGAGACGAGACTCTAAACATATGGTTTAAATGTATGTATTCCTGAACGACTTCATCATATTCTTGTTTGAATATTGGATTTCGTAGTAATTTGGATTCGTTCCTAAAGAACTGAGCCATGGCACTAACTCTAGACTGACCCAAAGTATTCTCAGGCAATCTGTCCTTAAATGGAAGTGAAACAATGTATCTTCCATCCTTGTCTCTTTTTGTAGTCTTTACATAAAGATCTTCACAAAATTTGTCGGATTGGGATGTAAAGTTCTTCCGTGGAAGATTCTCCACCTCCCAAAAACGTGAAATCTCCTTGGCTAAAGAGATTTCACAAAAATAAGAGGATATTCTGGATCTAGAGATGTATGAAGAGTTACTAGAAACTGGACCAGTAAGAATCCAACCGAAGATGGTTTCTTGTGCCATTAAGGACCCACAAACGTCATGCTTTATCCCAGATAGCATGATGGAAGGAAATATATCACCACCTATTAGAATATCTATCTTTGAACTCTTAAAGAATTCCGGATCAGCTAGTTGGATTTGTGGTAGATTTGAAAAAGTTGAAGCATCAACAGGTTGGGATGGAAGATTACCTGCTAAATGCGGAACTACTAATGCATTTACGGACATTTCAACATCATCATCAAATGGAGAATTAAGTACAAACGAGCATTCGCGCTGTACCTTGGCTGAAATTGTGTTATTCAGCCCCGAAATTTGGGCATTTGTTCGTTTAGCAGGCAATTTCAGCGTGTTAAACAAACGTTCCGATATGAAAGTCCCTTCAGAACCCGAATCAATGAGAGCTCTTGCCTTGTATCTCATATCTAGATGGCATACGTAAACAATGGCAGTACCAAGCAACACACCTCTAGAATTTATAGCAAAACAATTTTGGACAACATTAGCTCCAGAACTAATAGTGGACTGTATGGAGTTAGAATTGGATCGATTTGAAAATGGAGCAGAATTCGGATTAAGACTAGAACTGGCGCTGGTGCTTGGTAACTGATCTGTATTATTGGAGTTGGCGAACTCTCTATGTAGTAGAGTGTTATGTCGCTTACCGCATTGCTGGCAGCTATTCTTGCTACTACAATTCCTGGCAGCATGAGTTTTTGAAAAGCAATTTAAGCATAAGCTTTGCTTTTTAATTTCAGAATACCTCTGATTATAATTCATCTGCAAGAATTTTGGACACTTTCGGATTATATGAAATGCATCAGGACAAATTTGGCATTTGGGTTCTGACACTTTGGTTTGAAATGAGCTAACCTTTTTAGATGGATTTAAACTTTTTGAAGGGTTTGAACTCTTAGTTTTGGACTCAACGGATTTTGAGTCATTTGAAGCGCGCATTTCAGATACCGATTCTAATGTTCGATACCGATTTGTGAGGAATTTATCAAAGTCTGACCATTTCGGAATAATGGCTTTGTCCTCTATCCCTTGTTCCCAAAGATGATGTGTGAATTCGGGTAGCTTTTTATAGCAGATATAAACAAATAAAGGATCCCATATTTTGACATCAATGTCATATAACTCGAGAGTTGTAATACAACTATTAAGTTCCCGTTGGAGCTGTTTGATGTCTTCGGATGACTCTGAAGTTATCTTTTTAAGGTCCCACAGCTTGTCTAACTGTCCAAAAACTATTGATTTACGATTTTCGAAACGTGCACATAGACTCTTCCAGGCTAAATCGAATCCCTGGTTAGTTAACGGACTTTTCTGAGCTATTTCCTGTGCCTCACCAGTAGTCTTGTTAATTAAATGAAAAAGTCTCTCAACAGGACTAAGGTTGGAATTTTTAATGTACACCGCGGAAAACATATCGCGAAATGTAGGCCAGGATAGGTAATCTCCATTGAAGACAGCGATGTCACATGGTGGAAGCCGAAAGCTGTGAGAGTTAGACTGGGTCTGGGAAACATTAGGAGTAACTTCAGATTGTCTTGAAATAGGGAGGGGAGTTGAAATGTCAACTTTAGGGAGGGTTTGCAAACGTTTACTTTCGTACGCTTCGTTAAGCAATGCTAACAAATTGCAATAAGTAATGTACGTGCTTTTGAACTTCTTTTGAAATGATTCTATAGGTACTGGATTTTCCCGGTCACCTTCATCATTATTTTCCCCATCAGCCTTGTTCTCATCGTTTTCACGATCGAAAAGATATTTTTCATAAGCGGACTTGATACGAGACCAAGTCGTTTTAACTTCCTGTCGATGAATATCGATCGCATGAAGGGACGTAGTCGGATATTGGCCAGCTTCATAATCGGCTTCGAATTCGACTAAGCTGTCTGCCAATCGAATGAAGTGATCAAGTGACATTTTGAATCAAATTCGAAAGCGAAAAAGGTACGGCGAAAAGCTTAGTATTAACCCGGAGTAGATTGGTGAAATGAAGAAAAGCAAAAAGAATACAGACAACAGGTTCTTAAACCAGCTGACGAAGATTAGGTCAAACGGGATTGAATGCCACGAAAAACTTTTTAGTTTTTTTTTTTTTTTTTACGAGATTATATTGTTTGTATTTTGTGCGATAAAATACAATATAAAGGAACCAAATAAATATATTAAGAAAAATAATAAACGTTTGAGTAAAAAATTAAAAAAATAACTCTAAATCGAATAAAAAATAACGTATATCCAGAACGGAACACGAAAATCTTTTGATTTTTTTAAACAGGATGTTAGTTAAACAGAACCACTTTTATTGTCGACACAACTGTATTTTACCCCTTATTTTCAATAAATTGTTTGTTTTTGCAGATTTCTGTATTTCAGGACAACTTTATATGATTTGGATAATTAATGAACTTCAGATTATAGAAATATGCGTCTGTGGGATCACCCTATACTTGTCAGGGCAAATATAGCACACTCAAAACAAAAGGTTTGTAAAAAAAAATGTTTCCAATATATAAGATGTAAATCGGTTATCCAAATTAAATTAAGGTACACCAAAAAAAAAACGTGGGTATTCAATACTAAAAATTTAACTAATTTTAGTCCAAAAGGACCTAGTGCAGAAATTGGTAACCAATACTAAAATTTTTAACTAATATTAGTCAAATCCAGTAAAAATTACTAATGTTAGTACTTTGAAGATACTAAAATTAGTAACGAATTAGTAGATTTTGGTACAATATCACTTACTAAACCTTTTACTGTAGAATTATTTTGAGTGTACCAAATGTTGTGATATGTTTTCAGAACGAATTAAATCTGGTGTGGAAGATTTTTTGAAAACTTGATATTCACAAATTATTAGGGCACTTGTTGAAAAGTTGTAATATTCAGTTTAGTGAATTTAACCCTGAAATGTATGCACCTATGTAGTTACCCTATACTTTACAGAGTATATAATTTACACTCGAAACAAAAAGTTTGTAAAAACTTTTTTAATATTTTCCCTTTTTGGATGCAATTTTATTGTTATTCATCAATTATTTAATGAATTTCAGATTTTATTACCCTATGGTACTTTTGTGCCTCAGCAAAACTTTTTTCTCAAAAATCTAGGTTAAGTTGAGGTTTACTTTAAAGCAGTAGTTGGACGAAGAACATATGGATTAAATACAGCCTGTATAATTCAATTAACTCGTTTAAATCGAGGTTTAATAATTTTTCTCAATTTTGATTAAGGTTCTGAGAGAAAAAAATTGATTTGTTGATGTTGAATATCTTGCAAAAAACTTTATCGGTATATAAGTTTTGAGGGTTATTATTCAAGATTCAGCTAAAGTGTAATTTAAAAAAGCTTTACAAAAAAAATTAAAAAATTTAAGTTGAAAAATTAACCTTGAAGTTGATCCTAAGATTAAGATGCACGATTTATTCACTTTGATGTGATATAAATATAGAAAAATAAAACGCTTTTTTTTTTATTTAAAAAAAAATTTAACTTTTTCTTATTATCGTTTTTCTTTTTTTTTTTTTTTTACGGAATTTAACTTTTAAAACCAATGGACACCCCTAATTGGATTACCCTGTACATGTAGAACTTTGAATTATCTTTTACTAAAAGCCAATAAAAAAAACCAGAGTCAATGACCTTCTACATATATTTGAATAAATATTTTAGCAGTTTCGGTATTTGTTTTGATCATGCTCTTTTGTTATATTGGTTTAGAGGTTTCAATCCCTGGCGTTCTAAGCACAGAGAGTAAACGGGTGGGATTGAACTTCACAAAAAATATTTTTATTTTTTCGGGGATGGTACAGTTTGTACGATTGTAACTCTTTCCTCCCCTTTTTGTTAAATAAGAATTGCAGCTGGATTGTTACAATTGAATTTAACGAAAATATGAAGCAATTGTTTTCAAGATATTTTTCCGAACACTAAATTTGAATGACGTACTACTATTTTGCTTCTTCTTTCGTTACAATTTGTAAGTATAATAGTAGTAGTGACCAGGAAATATTAGTATTCAACGAAAAGATTTTAAATGAATCACTTTATTTATATTTATATATTTATATATTTTTTTTTTTTTTTTTTTTAATGTTGGTGTATTAAGACGCAAAAGATGTTGAGCAGTTTTTGGAGGAATGTTTCTTGTCCCTTTTTTTTTTTTTTTTTTCTTTTTTAAAGGAGCTTGATAGATTTACAGGTGGAAAGATAAGAAACTTACTTGGCTTTATATTTAAAAGCTTCTAAAATTTGAAAAAGCGATTATCATTGGTTTTATTGAAACAATGATCTCTTCGTACACTATGGATTTCAAATGCACTTTTCCCAATTGTACCAATTGTAGGAATTTTGTACCGTCACTGATGCAGGTTAAGGCAAACCATATGCAAGTGCTACACTCAGAAATTAAATCAGTTAAAGAAACTTGTAAAAGATTATGTAAGCGAATATGTCAACAACTTGCAAATTATCAATGTCCTAGGTATTTAATAATTCCAAACATGAATTTAACTTTTTCTAAGTAAATTTTGTGAGAAAATTTTCTAAAAATTGTGAAAGGTTTTGTTGTTTTAGAATTTATTCTATTAACCAATATCAGAACTTAGCAACCTATTAGTATTAACTATATACGTTGTTAGTAGATCCTTTTGACGAGTTTTCGTATTGGTAATAAGTTCTTTGGTAAAGTATACTAACTTTTTCTTTATTGTTGTTTGGTGTAAGGTGACAATATAAGTTGGAGAAAAGTATCCAACTTAAAGGTAAACAAAATGGAAATGGGACAAGAACCAAAAAATTTCAATTTAAAGAGATCTTTTTGTTTTTAAAACAGTGGTATTGGGTGCGGGAGTACTAAAAATGCAGCATAAGTAATGCAAAATTAGGGGAAAGTAGGGGGAAACAAAATTGATGTGAAGAGAGTAAAATTTACTGTGTAGTTAATGTGTATGATTTTAGTGAAGCGTAATTTGAGTAATTGACTGGAGTTGGAGTTTAGGTATGTTTGGGGAGGGGAATGGAAACAAGTGTAATTGAATTAAAGGAGGAGGAGAAGTATGGGGAATGGATGAGAATGAATATTAAATGGAGATGTTGTAAATATGTAAATAGAAATACAAAGTGTTTCTATTTTTTTTTTTTTTTTTTAAATAGCTAAAAAACAAAGGGGGGAAGTTTTTACATACATCTGTAACATAAACATATCATGGCTAGAAATGGCGGGAAAATATAACTATGTTTGATCTTGTTTGATCAAACTTTTGACAATTAATACCCTACCTTTACTAGCACCGAAAAATTGGAATGTTCGCGACACGGTCAAAGTTTTGCCTTACTAATTTAAACAATATACATTGCCGACTCACCGAGTACTTTTTGGACAGTATGGAATTTTCTATCGCTGAGCCCCTTCGGATTAAGGGTGATAAAAACCTCCTGAAAATTTCCTCCACCTCTTGGCTTATATTTGAACAAAATATATTCCTTTGGCACTTTTTCTTAATTTATGTAGTCTAAAATTTTCACTTTTGCTTTTTTTTTTATTATTCGTTTCTTTTTCTCAATTTTAATTTGTTTCGAACTTTTTCTAGAATTTTTTTTTTTTATTTTTGGATTTTTATGAACTCTAAATTCTTTTGTAAATCTTCTATAATTTTTCCGTTTTCTCCTAGTTTTTGTCACTTATTTTGTTTATTTTTTAGCAATTTTTGATTTTAATTTTTAATTTATGTTGGTTACACGCGGTGGTGTAACAATAGAAAACCAAATTATAAATGATTGAACCAGACGAACAAAAAAACCTTATGCACTCTCAAACGAACTAATAGAAAAAATGCAAAAACAAACAAACCTGTTTTTCGTGAGATGATAAGAAAGCACAGTGGATGTTGTTGGTATGAAATGTGATGTCCAATGAATGTTGGCTGATGTCCAATGAAAGAGCAGAAATAAATGAGCACTACTGATTATCCGGTTCGAATGGGACCAATGTTTGTTTCAAATAAAGATGTATGGATGTAGTAGTGGACCCGCTGAAATCTGGAGGAAGCAAAACAGCTTTGAGACAACCAAAATCACCAATTGATTTTGGTACTCAATAGAAAAATATTCCAACCGAGAACGAAATAAAAACACAATGGAATTAGGATTTTGAAATTTGGAATATTTATTATTGAACTAATTGAACAACAATTCTTACCAACAGTCAGTATGGATGAATAAAAAGAAAGTGAGAGGTTATGCTAATCTTTTTAACGGAAGTAGTATCTGCGAATTTTCGATATTAGTTAGAAACTTTTTAGGAGTTAAAACTTAGAGTGAGATAGATATAGTGCTGAATGTTTCGCATAATTCAGCTTATATCTATATATCGTTTTGGGAATAACTAGTGGCAATAATAATTTGTTAATGACGGCAAAGGGGTAATGATATCCGTTGGATTAATACCTTTTGGTATTAACAATATCGTTTTGCATAAAAAAACAAAAAAAAAATAAAAAAATAACCCTTTGAAAAAAAAAAATAAAAAAAATCTGCTAAAAATATGTTCAAAAATAGTTTGAAATTCAGCAAACAGAATCAGTAAAAACGCAGTAAAATGTCTGCTATTTTTTAAAACTGAACAACAGAGATTTTAGTAAAAATATTCATTTTATATTTTTAGGATGTTTATTCTGGCTCGAGGTCATTATTTCTTTACTAATTAAAACCATGATATTCTCATAGCATAATTTTCAAGAAAATTATTTTTTTGTTTTAAATTTATTTATGTTGGTAATTTTTGCAAGACTTTATCGACACGTGTTTCGGAATTTGTCAGATTCCACTGTCAAGATTATTTAGCAAAAATAGAAGCGATTTACTACAAAGTAGCAAACGAGTCTAATGACAATTCGTTTGTGCACAAACTAAAATATTAATACATATTCGCCTCTATTCACAATGGGAATTAGAAAGACGAAGAAATTGTACCATACTAATAAGGCAACGATTGTCAATAACCAACAATCTTGACAATGGAATCTGACAAATTCCGAAACACGTGTCGATTAAGTCTCGCAAAAATGACCAACATAAATAAATTTAAAACAAACAAGTAGAAAAGTTAAATTCAGTGATGCCATTTTAGCACTTTTAGTGCTAGATCTAGCACTTTTTTTTGGACTTAGCACTAAAGTTTTAGAAAAAAGTGCTAAGTGCTAGATTAGCTCTTTTTTAAAAATTTTTAGCATTTTTAGCCTTTTTCAACATTTTAATATTTTTGTTAAAATCTCTTGAAAAAAATTTTAGCCTGCGGCGCTTTTTGCACACCATATGTATTTAAATCTCTTCAAAAGACACTGAAATTCAGGAATCCCAAGAAATCCCTTAAAGTTTAGAAAACCTAATGGAAATTCATAAATCCAACTTGAAATTAACAAAATATTAATTTAAATTAAAAAATTCCAATTGAAATTAAGAAAACCCAATGAAAATTTCGAAAACCCAGTCGAAATTCAAAAAAAAAAAATTAATTGAAAATGAGAAACCAATTTAAATTAAGAAACCCTAATTTAAAAACAGAAAATCTTTTTGAAATTCAGAAAATCTAATAAAAAACAAGTAAAAAAGATAAATGTAGTGATACCCTCCACATTTTCAAAACAGATTATTGCAAAAAAACTTTAAAAGGAAATTACTTTTGTAAAAAAAAAATTTTTTGAAGAAAAAAATTTCCGCGAAAAAAAAAATATTTTGGGGGAAAAAAATCCGCGATTTTTTTATTTTTTTGTGAAAAAATATGTTCGTACTTGTTAAAATACCATTTAGTGTTCAATTATATTCACAAATGTTAACCAGCAGCTGAATTAAAGCATTTTTAATTTTTAGGTTATGTTGAAATTTTTGAAATTTTTGAGGTGTCCTTATATTTTCGTTCATAACTTTTGAACCGCTAAACCGATATCGCTCAAATGTAATACCAAACTTCTCGGGAGAACTTCCAATAAATATGTTAAGTTTCAGTCATCTCCGTGTAATATTTAACCCGTGATCACCATTTCCACAGACAGACGGATATCGCTAGAATTTCTTAAAATCGATCGGGGATAATGAATATGGGTTCACTGACCGATATTTCGATGAGTTACAAACGGAATGACAAACTTATATATACCCTCTATCACTAACAATAAGTGGAGGGTATAAAAATTAAGAAAACAATTCAGAAATTCAAATTGAAATTATGAAGTGATTGATTGAAATTCAAAAATTCCAATTGAAATTCAAAAAACCCAATTGAAATTAAGAAAACGTAATCAAAATTCAGAAAACCAAATTGAAATTAAGCCCCAGTTTCTGTAATACGAACGCCATTCGTTCGTGACGAATTTGTGTGTATTTTATTATTGTAACAAAAACAAAATACATGCAAATTCGTCGCAGACGAATGGCGTTCGTTATTACAGAAACTGGGGGCAAGATAATATGTATACCGGTTATTACAACGTCGGAAAAATCTCTAATTTTGACTATAGATAAGAACCGGACCAAAAAAGAGTAGGGCCGAAAATAAAATAACGGTGTCTTCCAGTTTTTCTAGGCTAATTCGCGTTTTCGCGAAAATGACAAAAAAAAAACATTTTTTACAATATAGAAAAAGTTCACTTTATTTGGATAGTGGGTATAAAAATATCATACTCGAGTTTTTCAGGTCTTAAAAATCAAAAAATGATATGTCGAAAAAATATATTAAATAAACTTCTGAGAAAAAAATTTTAATTTATCTCTTCAGTGAAATTTGATCGAGGTTTTTTCTTCCAACATTTCAACCCTGTATTTCACAAAAATATTTTTTCGCGAAAATGCTTTGCTTTCAGAATTTATCAGTGTGGTCCATGTGTACAAAAGTGCGTCAGAGGTGTTATTACAAATCATTATTTGTTGATTTAATTGAAAAAAAATCTAGCACTTTTTTTGGTCTGTAGAGCATTTTAGCACTATTTTTTCTGCTGTCTAGCATTTTTTTAAAATTCTCTTATGGCAACACTGGTTAAATTCGACTTTGCCGAATCTATGAACACCCTCCACAATGCATTTTTTAAAGGATAGTAAATTTTTTAACGTGAAACAATTAACAATTTTGATTAAAAATATTTTCTTTTGAGTAAAAAACTCTTTTTTTGTCATTTAAAAAAAAAATACTATTTTTTTTTTTAGTATAAAATTTTTTCCGAGTGTAATGTTTTTTACTGTAAAAATATTTCTGAGTGAATGCACGTACGTATGCACACAAAATATTGTAATTTTTGTAAAAAAATACTAAAATTTTTTTTTGAGTGTAAAATTTTTTTGGCGTATAAAATTTTATTTGAGTGTAAAATATTTTTCGAGTGTAATTTTTAAGTTACCAATGCTTTTAAAACTAAACAAGTTTAAAAAGCATTGCTTTAAAACTAAACAAGTTAGAAAAGCATTGTTAAGTTACCACCAATGCTTTTAAAACTTGTTAAACACGTGGCATTTAAGATGAAACTAATCTGAAATCTGGACCGATTGAGCTGAAATTTAATACCAAACAGTTCTGGGGAACGGCAAAGATTCATGTCAAGCTTCAGTAGTCTCATTATTGTCTTTCGAAAGATATCGGGTTTTTTATCTCGAAATTCGCGAAACACCCATGCCGAAATTACTCTTTTGCTCATAACTTTTGAACCACTGGACCGATTTGGCTGGATTGCAATACCAACCTGACCAGGTAAATGGCCAACATATATGCCAAACTGCAATATCCTCCGTAAAGTCTTTCAAAAGTTAGCGTGTTTTCTGCGGACGGACAGACAGGCAGACGAACGGACAGACGGACATCGCTAGATCCGTTTATGGGGTCCTAGACCAATATTTCGATGTGTTACAAACGGAATGACAAACTTATATATACCCTCTATCACTAGAGTGGAGGGTATAAAAATAATTTTCTTGAAAATTATGCTATGAGAATATCATGGTTTTAATTAGTAAAGAAAATAATGACCTCGAGCCAGAATAAACATCCTCAAAATATAATATTTAAAAGGTCGAATAAAACAATTTTTATTTTTTAATAAAAATTAATCAGAATTTGAATATTCATTTTAGCAGAAAAATCTGCTGAAAGTATGCTAAATCAAATTGAAAGTCGTTTTACAGATTTTTTGACAGAGTTTTTTTTTGAGTGCAAGTAAAGAGAAAAATATAAGTATTTAGTTACCTACCAATTTCAATGTTGGTTAAGCTGTGTTTACATCATAGCATTTTCGGTATGATTTTCTCTCGGTACACATGCAAAACATCGACGATAGTTCGTGAAATCATACCGAAAATCCTATAATGAAAACACAGCTTTACTTACATCGCTCTTCAAGCAAGTTTAGGTTGTGACAAAATCGGCTAATGGCATTTCACTCCTCTTTATTTTGAAATTTAAATATCGTTAACTCGAAAATCCAAGCTGATTCTTTTTTCGAGTTATAGATAACTAATTACTAACTTTCAACTAAATCTTATAGATTTTGCTCTCCTGAATCCAAATCTGCCATCCAATTTTTTTCTAGCACGTACCGTTTTCGAGATATTCGCTATTAAAAAGTTACAAATCCAAAAATTTCGCACTATTGATTTGAAGTTCACTGTTACAGATTCTGCCAAAAAATATGAGATGATTTCATATAAAATGGACCTCCTGCAAAACTGAAATCCAAAATTTTCTAGCATGTTCAGTTTTCAAGATATCCGCGTTGGAAAATTTTTCCACACGAAAATCTCGAAAACGAAACATGCTAGAAAAATTTGGATTGCAGTTTTGGAATCAGGAGGCGCAATTTATATAAAATCTAATTTGTTGGAAACAACATAACAGTGAACCTCCAAACGTTCAAAATTATTGTTTTTTTTTGACTTTTTAACATCGAATATCTCAAAAACAGTACGTGGTAAAAAAAATTAGATGGCATATTTGGATTCAGGAGAGCAAAACCTAAAAGAACCGGTTGAATATTTCACTGGGAGCTTTTTGTTGTCGAACAGTGTAATTATTTAGCATTAACTCGAAAACAGGATTACCTAGGATTTTCTTGTTAACGTGTTTTAAAGTTCAAACTAAAGAGGAGTGAAATGCCATTAGCCGATTTTGTCACCATTTTAACACAACCTAAACTTGCTTGAAGGGGGGTGTGTTCTTTGATATAGCGATGTCATTGGAGTCAACCACATTGTTTTCCTTTTGGGGTGTAAAATAACGTTAATAGTAATTAGTACTTATTGCCAGGTAATGCAATTGAGAATGAGTCCAAAGTTTTTACTACACTCAAAAAAAACCTTGTCAAAATACTAGAAAAAGTCTCGTAATCCCATTTTACTAATATTCGACAGTTTTCCTTGTTTTTTAACAAATTATTTTCCAACGAAATTTTTTTTGTAATTTTACAGTTTTTCTTGTAATTTTACAAATTTCCAAGGTTAAAAAAAAAACTAGTAAATTCACGAGAATTCTTTGTAAGTTTTTTTGCGTCAAAAATATGCAAATTTACAAGTTTATTGGTAAAAATCTTGTAAAATTACAAAAAAGCTCGTAATTTTTACTAGGAATTCTCGTAAAATATGAGAAAAAAATCTAGTAAAGTCACAAAACCTCCGTGTAAGTTTTATCGCGTTAAAAAAATTGTAAATTTACTATTTTATTGGTAAAAAGTTTGTAAAATTACAAAGTTATTGGTAAAAAGCTTGTTAAATAACAAGGAGCTCTTGTCAAATAGGAGGTAGCAAAAAAAAGACGTTACAAACTTTTCTTGTAATTTTAGAAGGTTTTTTGTGTGTAGGGAACTAAGGAAGTCGATATTTTTTTGGCCGATTTTGGATTAAAGCTGTGAAACCAGTGGTCTAGATTACAGTTACGAACATGACACTACACTCAAAAAATTATGTCATTAACTGTTTGTAGTTTATTTAAAAAGTTTTCCGTTTAGTCGTTTTTAAAAGAAAAAACATTTGTTTTATGTTCAATTTTTATTAATGACTACTTCAGTCCTTTGTTTCAAAAATAACACACTAAAAAATAAAGATTTTCATTAGCATTTAATTTTTAAAGTCATTTATTTTTGTTCTGTAAGTAAAAACTACTGATTATTCTTTTGATTTTTAATGATTTGTGTAAGTATTTTTTTTTTAAATTGTTGGTATCCCAGCAGAAATTTTGCTGAACGTTCAGCAGCTTTTGGAAGGGGAACTTGAGTAAAGCAGCGCATCCAATTGCGCTGAATTCATGCATGATTCCCTAAGGCGATGTCCCACTTTAAAGCGCTAGTTGGATACACAGAAACAGCGCTCTTTAGATGCACTGAAATCACGTGTCTTTAGAGCGCTGATTTAAGCAGAATAAAGATGCTGTAAATTCATGTATCTTTTTAGCGCTGATTTAAGCAGATTAAAGATGCAGTGAATTCATATATCTTTGTAGAGCTGATTTAAGCAGAATAAAGATGCTGTAAATTCAAAGTTGAAATCAAATAACTAAAATTTAAAAAAATATAACAAAAAAATTCATTCGTTTTACTTTACAAAACTTTATTTATGTGAAACAAAATGAAAAAAAAAAATCGGAAGTGAACATCAAAAAAATATCGGAAATTTTCATTTTCACATTTTTTATGGGATTTTTTTTGGGAACAGCGGTCAAAGATGCTATGATTGAAGCGCTCTTTGCAGCGCTGATTAATGCGCAATAATGATGCAGTTAAATCATGTGTCTTTGTCTAAAACTCATGTTTTTTTATTCAAAAAGTGTTAAAAATATTAAAAAGGAAAGCAAATGTGAAATTTTATCAAAAAATAATTACACATTATAAGTTTTATATAAAAAATCTTAAAAAAAAATTAAAATTTTTTCGCCTTCCTTTTACTGCATCCCTAAGAGCGCTCTTTGGATGCGCTACGGTATGCTATAAACAGATGCTGTGTCGCCAAAATCTCGATTTATTTCTGCTGGGATATTTTAATGAAATATCATTTGTTTTTACCTACACAAGTCAGTTATTTTTTTGTAGAAAAAAAAAATCAAAAAATTATTTATAGAAATATAAAAACATGTTTGTATCAAGTGACTTTGGCACGATGGTTAGAGTGTCTGGCCAGAATGTAGTTGATTGCGGGATCGATTCCCCAAAAATTTTATTAAAAATTTTTAAAAAAATATTTCAATAAAAAATTGTAAAAAATTACCTACGAAATCATTAATTTTTAATGTTTTCGTTGGTTATTTTTTTTTCGAATTTGTTGGTAAAAAAGAGTGAAAAAACGTAATTTTTTAATGTTTAATGTTATTTATTTTAGAAAATTTTGTCAACCGTAAAAAATAAATGTTGATGTTTGTTAAAACAAATGAATAATTACTGGGATGGTTTTCAATTGTTTATTCACTGGTTTTAAGTGTGTTTTTCATTTGTTTTTGCCTACAAAATATTTTGAGTGTACGGGTGAGAGAAATACGAGGGAGCATTGCATCTAATAAGTCTTCACTCTCATGTTTCAAAATGGAGTATTTAGGAGAAAAATCCATTCTAAAAATAAAATTAAAATTTGCACTCGTAATATGAGACCTCTTCCATTCGCACAGCAACCGTGGGAACCCTGGTTGTCATCCCTTTGGAATAAGACTGAAAGGCATTAATTTTTAACGGACCCCTGACCAAACGGTGTGTATGCTAAAGATTGAATCAAGAACCTACACGTTGCAGAGCCGATTTTTTTCAAAAAACATTGTGACGAAATTTAGAAAGTATTTGGAGAATCATAAAAAATATATATTTTATTTTAAAAATAAATCTACCGCAACATCGAGACATTAGAAAAAGAAAATATTTCAGACATTAAATTTCTTTAAAGTGGAATTTAAACTATAATTAAATTCGTAACAACCAACATTAAAACTACAAAAATTCCAAGTTTTTCCGTCGCAACAGCGGTGTTGAAAAAAATATCATCATCATCTTCGGAAGTGTCATCCGATAGTAATTTATTACAACCATCTTTACTACAAACGACACATTTCTCCATGGGAGCACCATTATATAAAGATTGACAAGTTAAATCTTTATTGGCATTGATAAATGTGGTGCAGCCACGATTTGTAACTACCGTGTTATTAACTGAAAGTACAAAAAAAAACGATAAGACGAATAATTAATCGAAGTAATGTTATCTCAAGTAAATACCTTGATATTTAATCATATAACAAACGGGTTCATTTATCTTTAATAGTGTAGAGCGAGCTGATATTGAATGAGGTTTAACTTGACGCTGTTCACCAGAACCCATAATATCATATTCCATATAATCATAGTCATCGGGTAGTTTGAGGGGATTGGAAGAGCTCGAGGTAGATGGTGGAGTAGGTGCAGAAGGAATTAACGGAGATTCAGAAGAACTTACTTCCTGATTTCCAGTGGTCTTATTAGTAGATGTACTAGTTTCTTCTGGCTTTCTGGTAGTCTTAGTTGCTGTAGTTGTTGCTGTAGTATTTGCTTTTGTAGTCGTCTCAGTTTTGCTAGGCAGTTTATTTTCTTCGGAATTACTTTGTGAAGCACTACTGCTGGTATTACTACTGCTGGCACTACTGCTGCTGCCATTACTACTGCTGTTACTTTCTTCTTTCTTTTTGTCTGAAGATTGATTACTAGTATCATCATGCGTCTCCAAACTATCATAAATATATTCTTCGGTGTCCTCAACCACCGGTTTTGCTGTAGTTTTATCTGTTGTATTCGCTAAAAGTGCTGGCAGTGTCATGGGCAGCATTGTCGTAGCAGTGGCAATTTCTCCACATATATGCAATTCCTTAAAATCTTCATATTCATTACAATCTTCACAAACATAACATTGGAGACCTTGAAATTAAAAAATTTGCGTTATAAAAGTTTGTTAACTTATAAATGAAGAAACGTTTGTTATCGACAACAAAATTTTTTTTCGAAGAGTTTGGTATCGTAAAAAAAATTTTCTTTTGAAAAGTTTTTTAAAAATTTTTGCTATCGAAAAAAACTGTTCTATCGAAAATTTGTTATCGATGACAAACTTTTCTATAGAATATTTTTTATCGATAACAAATTTTTTTATAGAAAATTTGTTATCGATAACAAACTTTTTTTATAGAAAATTTGTTATCGATGACAAACTTTATTATAAAAAATTTGTTATCGATGACAAACTTTTCTATACAATATTTTTTATCGATAAAAAATTTTTTATAGAAAATTTTGTTATCTCGATAACAAATTTTTTATAGAAAAGTTTCTTATCGATATCAAATTTTTTATAGAAAAGTTTGTTATCGATAACAAATTTTTTATATAAAAGTTTGTTATCGATAACAAATTTTTTATAGAAAAGTTTGTTATCTATAACAAATTTTTTATAGAAAAGTTTGTTATCGATAAAAAATTTTCTATAGAAAAGTTTGTTATCGATAACAAATTTTCTATAGAAAAGTTTGTTATCGATAACAAATTTTTTATAGAAAAGTTTGTTATCGATAACAAATTTTTTATAGAAAAGTTTGTTATCGATAACAAATTTTTTATAAAAAAGTTTGGTATCGATAACAAATTTTTTATAGAAAAGTTTGTTATCGATAACAAATTTTTTATAGAAAAGTTTGTTATTGAAAACATATTTTTTATACAAAAGTTTGTTATTGATAACAAATTTTTTACAGAAAATTTTTAATCAGTAACAAATTTCCTGCAGAAAAGTTTGTTATCAATAACGAATTTTTTACAGAAAAGTTAAATATCGATAACAAATTTTCTATAGAAAAATTTGTTAGCGATAAAAAATATTCTATAGAAAAGTTTGTCATCGATAACCAATTTTCTATAAAAAAAGTTTGTTATCGATAACACATTTTTTATAGAAAAGTTTGTTATCGATATCAAATTTTTTATAGAAAGTTTGCTATCGATAACAAACTTTCTATATAAAAGTTTGTTATCGATAACAAATTTTCCATACAAAACTTTTCCATAGAAAATTTTGTTATCGGTAACAAATTTTCTGTATTTATCGATATCAAACATTTCTGTAGAAAATTTGTTATCGATAACAAACTTTTCTATAGAAAAGTTATATTGAAAAGTTTGATAGAAAAATTTGTTATCGATAATTAATTTTCTATACAAAAGTTTGTTATCAATAACAAAATTTTCTATAGAAAATTAAAACTTTTGTATCGAAAATTTCTTATCGACTACAAAATTTTCTATAGAAAATTTTTTATCGATAACAAACTTTTCTATAGAAAATTTGTTATTGATAACAAACCTTTCTAAAGAAATTTTGTTATCGATAACAATTTTTTTTTTAGAAATTTTGCTATCGATAACAAACTTTTCTATAGAAATTTTATTATCGATAACAATCTTTTCTATAGAAAATTTGTAACAGATAACAAAAAATCTGTTCTATAGAAATTTTGTTATCGATAACAAACTTTTCTATGGAATATTTGTTATCGATAACAAATTTTCTATAAAAAATTGTTATCGATAGCAAATTTTCTATAGAAAAGTTTTCTGTAGAAAATCTGCTATCGATAACAAACTTTTCTATAGAAAATTTGCTATCGATAAGTTTGTTAGCTATAAGTTTGTTATCAATAGAAAAGTTTGTGGTCAATAACAAATTTTCTATACAAAAGTTTGTTATCAATAACAATTTTTTAGAAAAGTTTGTTATCAATAACAAACTTTTTCTATAAAAAATTTGCTATCGATAACAAACTATTTGTAGAATTTTCGATAGAAAAGTTTGTTATCGATAGCAAATATTCTACAGAAAAGTTTGTTTTCTACAGAAAAGTTCGTTATCGATAGCAAATTTTCTACAGAAAAGTTTGTTTTCGATAGCAAATTTTCTAAAGAAAAGTTTGTTATCGATAGCAAATTTTTTATAGAAAAAGTTTGTTATCGATAACTTTTCTATAGAAAATTTGTTATCGATAGCAAACATTTCGATAGAAAATTTATTATCGATAAAAGCACTTTTCTATATAAATGTTTGTTATCGATAACAAATTTTTTACAAAAAAATTGTTAAAATGTTTGTTATCGACAACAAATTTTCTATTGAAATGTTTGTTATCGATAACAAATTTTCTATAGAAAAGGTTGTTATCGACAACAAATTTTCAATAGAAATGTTTGTTATCGATAACAAATTTTCTATAGAAAAGATTAATATCGATAACAAATTTTCTATACAAAACTTTTCCATAGAAAATCTCAAACTTTTGCATAGAAAATTTTCTATAGAAAAAGTTTTATCGATAACAAACTTTTGTACACAAAATTTGTTATCGATGAAAAACTTTTCTATAGAAAATTTGTTATCGATAACAAACTTTTCTATAGAAACTTTGTTATCGATAACAAACTTATCTATAGAAAATTTTTTATCGATAACAAACGTTTCTATAGAAATTTTGTTATCGATCACAAACCTTTTCACAGACGGTTTTTTTCTTTAAAAAATTTTGTTATCGATAACAAGTTTTCTATAGAAATTTTTTTAAAAAATTTTCTATACAAAATTTTGTTATCGTTAATAAATTTTCTATATAAATTTTTTTATCGATAACAAATTTTCTATAGAAAATTGTTTTATCGAAAAAAAATTTTCCATAAATTTTTTTTTTTATCGATAACAAACTTTTTTATAGTAAATTTGTTATCGATAAAAAACTTTTTAATAAAAAATTTGTTATCTATAACAAAATTTTCTTTAAAAAATAAAAAATTTTCTGTGAAACGGTTTTTGATCGATAACAAATTTTCTATAGAAGCGTTTGTTATCGATAAAAAATCTTCTTGGTAAACTTTGTTACCGATTATTGATTTTCTTTGGTAAACTTTGTTGTCGTTAACTTATTTTCTTTGGAAAACTTTGTTATCGATAATTTAAATTCTTTAGATGACATTGTTATCAATTTTTTTAATTCCGACACTTAAAGATTGTTTTAGAATGCCAGTTTTTCTTTAACTTTTGATTTTCGGATCGGATTAAATTAACTCGTGTCGCCCGGCGATCAAAATTTGAATTTTTGAAAATGTTTAAAAACAAGTGAGAGTGTTAAATTCGGCTGTGCCGAATCTTTTATAACCTCCAACAAGTAAAAAAAAAAAATTCAGAAGAGTTTTTTTTTGTGGTCAGGGGGGGTAATGGGGTCAGTGGGGAGCACCTCCCATCACGATAAATATACCAAATGTTTCATTTATTTAACAAAAATATAAAAAAATATGCAAAAATGTGTATTTTTTAAGAGGTTGGTTCAGTTCTTCAAGGGGGAACTTTATTCCCCCTCGTCCGATTTTGCCCATTCACGAATTTAACCTGCCTATGAACATAAGACATATTTGTGACAAACTTCAGGAGTCTAGCTGTTTTATTTTGGACTGCATCGTGTTATCTACAGATAGACGGACGGACAGACGGTCGGACAGACATACAGACGGACATTCATAGAATGTCTTAGAATCGATCGTGGATCAATAATATATGAGGCATTCCATGTCAAATCGGACACTTTGAAAATTTTTTTTTTTAGATTTTCCCAATTTGTTAACAGTTTTTAGTACCCTTCGAAAACTCCTTCGTGGTAAATTTTCAGATTTTTTTGATGAACCGTTCAAAAGATATCGAATTTTTAAAAATTGGTAGTTTGTTCCTTTACTCAAAATTCTTTTAATCATAACTTCTTCAATAATGGTCCAAATTTCAATTTTTTTTTTTTCAAAATTTTTGTTTTTTTACGTACTTTAGTATGCGATTTTTAAGTTTAAAAATTTAAATCTCATTTTTGAAAATGTTTGTACTCTTCGATTTTTTTGAAATTTTTTTGTGTAAAACATCTATCGATTCTACAAATTTTTTGCCCAGGACGATCGTGGGATAACGATTATTACTATTTTTTAAAATTTTTTGAAAAAATTTTATTGTAATTTTCCAATCTTAAAATCATTTCTACTGCTCGAATGGTGTGTCATAGAGGGGTCCTTTATAAGACCGACCCCCATTAATTTTTACGTCTTAACATTTCTTTGGAACAAACTAATACCATATCTCCAATTTCTTAGGGGGCTCCCACACAAAACGACATTTTTTAAAATTTGCTCCAACCGCTCTAACTGCCCTAATAGTGCCCTTAGAGCCACAAAATGTATGACCGACCCACAATATTTTTTTAGTCCGAACATTTCTCTGGACACACCTACCCTCTATCTGTAATTGTTAAGGCGGTCCCCATACAATTTTTTTTATTTTTTGTAAATTTGTTTTACTTATTTAATCAGCTTCTACCGGTCCAATGGTGCGTCCGAGAGGGGTCATTAGTGAGACCGACCCCCACTTATTTTTACATTTTCATAAAATTTGCTCCAACTGTTATTTGTGTGGGAGCCTACTTAGGGAGTGGAGATAGGGCGTAGGTATATTTTGAAAAAATGTTGTGGGGTAAAAATAAATGGGGGCCGGTCTCACTAATGACCCCTCTTGGACGCACCATTGGACGGGTAGAAGCTGATTAAATAAAACAAATTTACAAAAAATAAAAAAAAATTGTATGGGAACCGCCTTAACAGTTAAAGATAGAGGGTAGGTGTGTTCAGAGAAAATGTTTGGACTAAAAAAATATTGTGGGTCGGTCATACATTTTGTTGCTCTAAGGGCACTATTAGGACAGTTAGATCGGTTGAAGCAAATTTCCGATTGGCCTTAAATTTGGACCACTTAAGTTTATGGTATAGGAGAATAGAAACGTGTCCGGAAGAAAAACTTTTTTGCCATACAAAAAAATGACAAACTACAGTGCATAAACAAAACCTCTCTTTTATTTTATCTTAATTATCTTATCGTTTATAATTATTATTAATATTTTATTTTTTTTTTCCAAACAATATGTTTATACTTTTTATTTACACGTATTTATGGTGATATCTTCTCTTATCTGTAGTGGGTAGTGTATTCACATTGCTCATTCTGTTTTTTCGATATTAATTTCACCTGTACCTGACCTATTCACTAGAAGTTATTTTAGAAAATTTAAGCAAAACAAAAAAAAAATATATGAACTTACCTTACTTGTGCAAAATGGTGTCAATGTTAACTGATAACCTTTTCTAGATAAAATTTGTTATCTGAAATTCTTCGGAATACATTTATTTTATAATGTACTTACAATATTTCTTACAACATTTAAAAATAAAACAAGAAAATTTCTAAGAAAATATGATGAAATTTTGATACGACCGGAGTAAAAAAGTTTTTTTATATAATTATATATATTTGATAAAATTATATCAAATTATATATAATTATATAAAATTATATAAAAAGGTTAAATTCTTCAAAAAGTTGGATAAAATTATATAAAATTATATATAATTTGATAAAATTATACATAATTATATCCAGGATTTGGTGGATATAATTATATAAAATTATATATAATTTGATATTATTTTATATAATTATATCCACCAAATTATATATAATTTTTTATAATTTTATCCAACTTTTTCAAAAATTTAATCTTTTTATATAATTATATATAATTTGATATAATTTTTTTAATTTTATAATTATTTTGATCAAATTTTATAAAATTATATAAAATTATATAAGATTTGATAAAATTTTATATAAAAAAATTCGGATATAATTTCATATAATTTTATCAAATTATATAAAATTTTATATAATTTTATCAAATTTTTTGAAAACAAAAACTTCTTTATATAATTTTATATAATTATATATAATTTGATCAAACTTTATATAATTATATAAAATTATATAAAAAACTTTTTTACTCGGGTAGAGGTAAAATTCTCCAAAAAATTGTATAAAATTATATATAATTTGATAAAATTATATATAATTATATCCAGGATTTGGTGGATATAATTATATAAAATTATATATAATTTTATAAAATTTGATAAAATTTTATAAAATTTGATAAAATTTTATAAAATTTGATAAAATTGTATCTAATTATATATAATTTGATATAATTTTATATAATTAAATCCATCAAATCCTGGATATAATTATATATAATTTTATCAAATTATATATACTTTTATATAATTTTATAAAATTTTTTGGAGAATTTTACCTCTATATATAATCTATATATATAAAAGAGTAATGTGACTGACTGACTGACTGACTGACTGACTGACTTATATACTCATTCATCATCGCCCAGCTCAAACCGCTGAAGCTAGAGACTTGAAATTTGGACTGTAAGTCCACCTCCCGGAATATAGATCCACTAAGGCTGGATTTTTGCCAATGTTGATTCTAAGGGGGTAAAAAGGGTAAAAAACTGTACTTTTGGTACTTTTTATATCTCCTGAAATAATGGTCATAGAGACTTGAAATTTGGACTGTATGTTCACATCCCGGAATATAGATCCAGTAAGGCCGGATTTTTGCCAATGTTGATTCTAAGGGGACAAAAAGGGTATAAAACTGTACTTTTGGTACTTTTTATATCTTCTGAAATAATGGTCACAGAGACTTGAAATTTGGACTGTAGGTCCACCTCCCGGAATATAGATCCACTAAGGCTGGATTTTTGCCAATGTTGATTCTAAGGGGGTAAAAAGGGTAAAAAATTGTACTTTTGGTACTTTTTATATTTATCTCATGAAATAATGGTCACAGAAACTTGAAATTTGGACTGTATGTTCACCTCCCGGAATATAGATCCAGTAAGGCCAGATTTTTGCCAATGTTGATTCTAAGGGTACAAAAAGGGTAAAAAACTGTACTTTTGGTACTTTTTATATCTCCTGAAATAATGGTCACAGAGACTTGAAATTTGGACTGTAGGTCCACCTCCCGGAATATAGATCCAGTAAGGCCGGATTTTTTGCCAATGTTGATTCTAAGGGGACAAAAAGGGTAAAAAACTGTACTTTTGGTACTTTTTATATCTCCTGAAATAATGGTCACAGAGACTTGAAATTTGAACTGTATGTTCAACTCCTGGAATATAGATCCAGTAAGGCCGGATTTTTGCCAATGTTGATTCTAAGGGGGTAAAAGGGGTAAAAAAATGTACCTTTGGTACCTTTTATATTTCCTTAAAAAATGGTCCTAGACACTTGAAATTTTGAATGTAGGTTCAGCTCCCGGAATATAAATCTACTAGGGCTGGATTTTGCCAATGTTGATTCTTAGGGGTCAAAAGGGTAAAAAACTGTACTTTTGGTACCTTTTATATTTTCTTAAATAATGGTCCTAAAAACTTAAAATTTGCAATGTAGGTTTTTGCCAATGTTGACTCTACGGGGGTAAAATGGAAAAAGTGTACTTTTGGTACATTTTTTAATTTACTGAAATAATGGTACCTTTATAAAAAGTACCTTTTATAAAAAGTACCTTTTATAAAAAGTACTTTTTATAAAAAGTACCTTTTATAAAAAGTACCTTTTATAAAAAGTACTTTTTATAAAAAGTACCTTTTATAAAAAGTACCTTTTATAAAAAGTACCTTTTATAAAAAGTACCTTTTATAAAAAGTACCTTTTATAAAAAGTACCTTTTATAAAAAGTACCTTTTATAAAAAGTACCTTTTATAAAAAGTACCTTTTATAAAAAGTACCTTTTATAAAAAGTACCTTTTATAAAAAGTACCTTTTATAAAAAGTACCTTTTATAAAAAGTACCTTTTATAAAAAGTACCTTTTATAAAAAGTACCTTTTATAAAAAGTACCTTTTATAAAAAGTACCTTTTATAAAAAGTACCTTTTATAAAAAGTACCTTTTATAAAAAGTACCTTTTATAAAAAGTACCTTTTATAAAAAGTACCTTTTATAAAAAGTACCTTTTATAAAAAGTACCTTTTATAAAAAGTACCTTTTATAAAAAGTACCTTTTATAAAAAGTACCTTTTATAAAAAGTACCTTTTATAAAAAGTACCTTTTATAAAAAGTACCTTTTATAAAAAGTACCTTTTATAAAAAGTACCTTTTATAAAAAGTACCTTTTATAAAAAGTACCTTTTATAAAAAGTACCTTTTATAAAAAGTACCTTTTATAAAAAGTACCTTTTATAAAAAGTACCTTTTATTAAAAGTACCTTTTATAAAAAGTACCTTTTATAAAAAGTACCTTTTATAAAAAGTACCTTTTATAAAAAGTACCTTTTATAAAAAGTACCTTTTATAAAAAGTACCTTTTATAAAAAGTACCTTTTATAAAAAGTACCTTTTATAAAAAGTACCTTTTATAAAAAGTACCTTTTATAAAAAGTACCTTTTATAAAAAGTACCTTTTATAAAAAGTACCTTTTATAAAAAGTACCTTTTATAAAAAGTACCTTTTATAAAAAGTACCTTTTATAAAAAGTACCTTTTATAAAAAGTACCTTTTATAAAAAGTACCTTTTATAAAAAGTACCTTTTATAAAAAGTACCTTTTATAAAAAGTACCTTTTATAAAAAGTACCTTTTATAAAAAGTACCTTTTATAAAAAGTACCTTTTATCAAAAGTACCTTTTATAAAAAGTACTTTCCATAAAAACTACATTTGTTAAATATGGCGAAAGTACACTTTTGGTACTTTTTTATTTCCTGAAATAATAAACATAGAAACTTGAAATTGGAAAAGGTTCGCCTCTCGGAAAATAATGGGGTTAAAAGGAATAAATAAGTGTTCTTATTTATTTCCTGATATAATGGCCCCTAAAACTTAAAATTTGGAATGTAAAATCCTTCGGTGAAAAAAGAGATTGTGAAAAGTTTTTTTTGGAAATTCCGTTTCTTAACGGGGATAAAAAGTACTTTTAATATTTGCTGAAACAATGATCCTAGATAATTGAAATATGGATTGTAGGATCCTTCGGTGAAGAAAAAACATTCTGAAAGAGGTACTTTTTTTAAATTCCGTTTCTAATGGGGGTAATAAAGTGTACTTTTGGTACTTTTTCTGTACCTATAATAATGACCTTAGAAGATGGAATTGGAAATGAAATGGAGTTGAACGGGGAACAATATGGAATAGAGCAGGGAACAATATGGAATTATATTTTTAACTCAAATTTTTGGTGTTTAGCTTTTTTTACTCCATATTTTTTTTTATTCCAATTTCTTTTTTCACTGAAATATTTATTCACTCAAAATCCAAAATCCCGACATAAGGGCTCGAAAATTGTCATTATATTTTTCCCCCGGAACGAACATAATAACGTACCAGCAAAGTTATTAAAATTTTATTGTTTATATTATTTATTGAAATATTTTTTATGGAAGACTTAAACGTCGATAAGTAAATAAAACAAAGACTACGGAGGGGAATTTTTTGAAAATCGATAGAGTAATCCTGATCCTTCTATTATCCGGTATTCAATACAACCGGTAACGAAGTACCGGGATTGTAAGCTAGTTATATATAATTTGATATAATTTTATCAAATTGTATATTATTATATAATAAACTTTTTTACTCGGGATTTTTTGAATTGTTGAGGTGTCAATACACTCGTCATGGCCGAATTTAACTTTTTTACTTGTTTTTATTTATTTTTTTTTTTTAATTTTTAAAAATCCAAAACGTTGATCGTCGGGCGCCACGTGTTAATTTAATCCAATTGGCCTTAAATTTTTACCACATAAGTTTGAGGCCTAGTAGAATAAAAATTTTCCCGAACATTGAAAATCGGACGAACAATTTTTTTGCTATCACTGGTCATTTAAGTATTGTTGACGATTATTTTCTTAATAATTTTATACCTTCCACTATGAATTTAGAAGTTACTCCAATTACAAAATATATGACAATTAAACGTTTCGAAAACATGTTCGCTATTATTTTTTTTTTCCAGTTTTAAAAATATTTAAAATTTTTATTTCTTTTTCCTTTAAAAAAAAAAATAACAATTTAACCGTTAAAAGTCTAAGATAGTACTGACTGGAAGTGTAAATATTTTTTCAAATCAAATTTTAATAATGGAATCTTTTTAGACAAGTTAAAAAAAAAAATATAAAAAAAATTGATGAATATTATGTTAAAATTGCGAAAAAGAAGTGCAATTTCAACTGATAAAATCAGTTTGTTAACATTTCAATAACAGAGATAAAAACACAGAAAACAAAAAACATGAAGACAACTAAAATTAAAAATAAAATTCCATTTAAAACAAAAACACCAAAAAAATTTAAAAAACTTAAAAGGAAAAAAGTATGCTGTTTCCGAATGATAAAGAAAATTTACATTTCGTTTAAGGTTTTTTTTTCTTTTTTGGTTAGTCATCATATTAACCCTAATAAGATACAGAGATTTTTTTAAACATTCGATTTACAATGTTTTTTGTTGCTCGGGACAAAATTTTATTAGATATGAAATCGACATTGTTTTACGAAATCAGAAGAGTGGAGTGGGTTTGACAGGAGACTATGGGGATACCTTCCCCTCCCCAATACACTTATAGAATTTTATATTGGTTGCGATGATTGCTAAGACGTCGAAAATAAACACCACAGTCGGTAGGTCTCGGGTTCGAGTACGGGCCAGAGCAGCAATGATTTTTTTTTTTTTTGTATTTTTTTTTTATTTTTACATTTATTCAGTAATTTTTATTATTGTAGCATAATTTTAACAATACTAATGAACAGGGAAACCAAAAATATGCTCTAACAAGTAGAAAAGTTAAATTCGACTTTGCCGAATCTATGAATACCCTCCACAATGCCTTTTTAAAGGATAGTACATTTTTAACGTGAAAAAAATTAACAATTTTGATTAGAAATATTTTATTTTGAGTAAAAAACTCTTTTTTTTGTCATTTAAAAAACAAAAATTACTAATTTTTTTTGAGTGTAAAACTTTTTTCGAGTGTAATGTTTTTTTACTGTAAAAATATTTCTGAGTGAATGCACGTACGTATGTACACAAAATATTGACATTTTTGTAAAAAAAACTAAATTTTTTTTTGAGTGTAAAATTTTTTTTGAGTGTAAAATTTTTTTTGAGTGTAAAATTTTTTTCGAGTGTAATTTTTAAGTTACCAATGCTTTTAAAACTAAACATGTTTAAAAAGCATTGCTTTAAAACTAAACAAGTTTGAAAAGCATTGCTAAGTTACCACCAATGCTTTTAAAACTTGTTTACCACGTGGCATTTAAGATGAACCCAATCTTAAATTCGGGGTTTTGCTTATAACTTTTGAACCACTGGACCGATTGAGCTGAAATTCAATGCCATATAGACCTGGGGAACGGCAAAGATACATGTCACGTTTTAGCAGTCTCGTTATTGTCTATCAAAAGTTATCGTGTTTTTTATCTCTTAAATTCGCGAAAAACCCTTGCCGAAATTTACTCTTTTGCTCATAACTTTTGAACCATTGGACCGATTTGGCTGGATTGCAATACGAACCTGACCAGGTAAATGGCCAACATATATGCCAAACTTCAGTAGCCTCTGTAAAGTCTTTCGAAAGTTAGCGTATTTTCTACGGACAGACAGACGGACGGACGGACATCGCTAGATCGCCTTAAAATCGATCGAGGATCATGAATATATATACTTTATGGGTCCTAGACCAATATTTCGATGTGTTACAAACGGAATGACAAACTTATATATACCCTCTATCACTAGAGTGGAGGGTATAAAAAACACGTTTTATGCGCTTACAAAATGCCCTTAAAAACAGAAAATATGCTCTAAAAACAATAAAAATATGCTCTTAAAAAAAATGATGTCCCCTTTTTTGCGGTGTTTTTTACAATTTGTTAGAAAATAGACCCAAAAAAATACCGTTATGTGGGGTAGTTAAAGGGTTAATATATTCTACAAAAATAATTACCATAATATTTTCTACAAAGTTGCTGAACTCAGATCTAAAGAAAACATAGTTTCATATACCGATATGAAGCAAGAACAGGCCAAAGGGAAATCAATCGTCAGAACTAGAGATGGGCACATGAGCAGATTAGAGCGTGATTCACGCGTGATCACGCGTGAGTGTGAGTGATTTCAATTTTACTCACGTGATTGTGAGTGAGTGTGAGTGGAGAAAAAATTTGCGTGAGTGAGAGTGCGTGAGTAAGATTTTTGCGTGAGTGAGTGTGCGTGAGTCGATTTTTTTTTTTCGTGAGCTTGCGTGATTTATATTCTCTTCTTATTTTCTTTTGTACCAAAAAAAGCAACAAAAAATTGTGAAATATGGCTTAATTTAATATTTCGTCCCGAAAAATGCAAAAAAACATGTAAAATTTCGCTGAACTTTAAATTTTGCTGAAAATTTTGAAAGATTTTTGTTAAGTTTTAATTAGTAAAGAAAATAATGACCTCGAGCCAGAATAAACATCCTCAAAATATAATTTTTTAAAGGTCGAATAAAACAATTTTTATTTTTTAATAAAAATTAATCAGAATTTGAACATAATGGTATAATATGGAGTATTTCTCACAACAACAACATAAATAACATATTGTTGTAGTCCAATGGACTATCGTATGTAAAATTGTTTTAAATATTTTTGTTGGTTATTGACAATCGTTGCCTTATTAGTATGGTACAATTTCTTCGTCTTTCTAATTATACCCTCCAACCACAGTATGGGGGTATACTCACTTTGTCATTCCGTGTGTAACGCATCGAAATATCGGTCTAAGACCCTAAAAAGTATATATTTTATTGATCAGTGATCGATTCTAAGACATTCTAGCGATGTCCGTCCGTCTGTCCGTCTGTAGAGGACACGATACAGTCCAAAATAAAAGAGCTAGACTCCCGAAGTTTGGCACGAATATGTCCTATATTTCTAGGCAGGTTAAGTTCGGAAATGGGCAAAATCGGACCAAGGGGAAAAAAGTTCCCCCTTAGAGAACTAAACTAACCTAAGAAAAACCACATTTTTTGCAGTGTTTTTTGTACTTTTCTTCAGCAAATTCAACATTTTTATATCAAAATAAGGTGCCCCCAACGTCTCCCACCAAACTCCCACCTACCCCAAACCTCCCCCCCCCCCCAACAAAAAAGACGCCCCTGGAATTTTTTTAATATTTTTTTTTAAATATTGGAGGGTATAAAAGATTCGGCACAGCCGAATGTAACACTCTCACTTGTTCTCATTGTGAATAGAGGCGAATATGTATTAATATTCTAGTTTGTGCACAAACGATTTGTCATTAGACTCGTGTGCTACTTTGTAGTAAATCGTTTCTAATCTTGACAATGGAATCTTGACAAATTCCGAAACACGTGTCGATTAAGTCTTGCAAAAATGACCAACATAAATAAATTTAAAACAAAAAAAAAAAAATTAATTTTCTTGAAAATTATGCTATTAGAATATCATGGTTTTAATTAGTAAAGAAAATAATGCCCTCGAGCCAGAATAAACATCCTCAAAATATGATTTTTGAAATTTTATTTTTTGATTTTTTTTTTTGTATAAATAAGTGTTTCGTGAGTGTGAGTCAACGTGAGTGTGAGTGAAGCTTGCGTGAGTGGACGTGAGTTTGAAATTAAATTTACTCACGTGATTGTCAGTGAGTGTGAGTAGAAAAAATATGCTCGTGAGTGAGTGTGCGTGATTCAAAATTTTCTGTCGTGAGCGTGAGTGAGTGTGAGTCAAAAATCACTCACACGACCATCTCTAGTCAGAACCCTGTAATTTTGGGAAAGTTTGAAATTGTTGTTCAATGCAATTTTTTTTTTCTATCTGAGTTTTCAGACATTTCACACTGACAAGAAAACAAAACAAACATTTCAATACACTTATAAAATTTAAAAAAAAAAACATCCAAAAAATTAAAAAACTTTAAAAATAAGTGTTGTTATAAAAACAAATTAAAAATATGCTTTAAACATTAAAAAAAAATGCTCTAAAAAGTGAAAAAATGCTCTAAAAATTTAAAAAATGCCCTAAAAATATGCTCTTATGCTAAAATATGCTCTTAAACCCAAAATATACATATGCTCTTAAGGCTAAAATATGCAAAAATATGTTCTAACAAATCGATGCCAGATTACTTAAAATCTTCTGAAATTTAAAAAAAAATTGTTTAGTTTTTTCTCGAAAGAAACAGAAAAACGTCAGCTTTCCCCTAGTGCAAATCGACCCCCTAAAAATGATTTTGGGCCACTAAAAAAATTTCGTATGTTGTTTTAAACAACATACCTAGTTAGCAGGTGATCCTCTTTTTTATAGAGAAAATGTCTCGGAAAATCTTTTTATTGTCCTACACTCTGAGAATCTGTAATAAGATTTCCTGAGATCTTTTCTACAGGAAAACTTCTCTGGACCGGAGACTCACAAGGGAAGTCTCCCTAGTGTCACCCGCGGATCTTCATGGAATTGGTTTTATTTTGTAGAGCAGAAAAAATAAAGGGACACGTATTTTTTCTTAGCGGCCCAAATTCATATTTAGGGGGTAAAAAGGAGGGGGGAAGACAATGCCATTTTTCAGTTTTTTTCGTTTGTCTCCTATATTTTGCGAAGAAACCTAGTCATGTTACATACCTAATGAAAGGTCTTTGGAAAACCTATCTACGTGTGCTAAGAGCGTGTCCAAACATGCACAACTTTTCGTCATATTGAGTAAAATACCAAAATTTTGGGACATTTTTGTTAATAAGTCGAAAAATATTAACTTCTTTGGCCCGTTGTTAGCACCACGAGATAGGTATTTTTAATACCTTTAATCTGATACCACACATGCCTATATTAATTTTGCTTAAATAGGCGTAAATCGTAAAAAACTGAAAAAGGTCAATTTCCCCCCATACAAATCGATCCCCCCTAAAAATGAGTTTGGGCCGCTAAAAAAAAATACGTGTCGAATTAATTTTCGTTCTTAACAACATATCCAAATTTCATGAAGATCGGAGGGTGACACCAGGGAGACTTCCCTTGTCAGATCTTTTTACTAGGAAAAATGTTTCAGAACCTGAATCTATTTCTATATGAAAAACGCCAGCAAGCCCGGGTTCGATTCTCAGCTCAGGCAGAACTAAATTTTTTTCAGATATTAATTAGTTTCTATTTATAACTGATATTTATCGCAGCACCCTCCTTCGTTGATAAATAGCACTAAAACGTCAACGAAGTAAAATAATAAAATAATGGCTATTAAACACAGCTTCAAAAATAATTCACCAGATCAATAACAGATGGCGATGCAAAAACTGTACTCAAAGTTAGCAACACGTGCAACTACAATGTTGTCATACTGAAGCCCTTCTATCTTTCAAATCTTTCATCTCTCTTCTATCCACTTTCGGATAGAAGCATCACGGTTACACTAATAATTGATACACACAAAAAATTATTAGCTAAAAAATTTCAATTAAATCTATTGATCAACAAAATTTTAATGAGTCTATTTTTGTTTTGATCAACATTTTTTGTATTTTCTTTAACTATCAAATTATAAACTTTCAACATACCAGATTTTTTTTCGCTTCAATTTATTTGAATACATTAATTCAAAAATATACTAGGGTTTTACTTTTTTTTTATTGTCGGCAACATATAGAAAAGCAAAAATATGAATTTCTTCATAATTTTTCCATAAGCTTGAAATTCATTTGTTAAATAAATCATTATTTTAATTGACTTTAAATAAAAAATTGATCAAATTTTTGATCAAAATCGAAAAAGTGATTAATTGAAAAAAAAAAATCAATTAACCACCTACAATTTGATGATTGATATAACAATTTTCTTTATCGGAGGAGTTTAAATTAAAAAATTAATGAATCTGCGTTTTTGTTGATTGACTTTAGTTTTAAATTTTTTTTGTGTAGGCAGCATTGTCTGAGTGTTGCTTCTCAAAAAAAAAATAATTTTCAAAGAAGAATTTTACAATAAAAAATTACTTCTCAGAACCTTAAAATTTTTCTAGAGGATAAATATCTCCAGATCTGGGAATTTATAAATTAGAAAAATTTTCTGGATTAAACATGTCTGAAATCTGATATTTTTATTGGAAAATTGTTTTTATTGGAATCTGGGTTTTTACTGAGGCTTTTTCTTGAGCAGACATTTTCTTGAGCAGACATTTTTCAGAAAAGTTCAAGAAATAAGTTTTCAAAATTTGGAAAACAGAATAGAAAAAGTCATACTTAACAAGAAGTATACACTAAAAAATCTTAATGATACAAATCCGACCTGAGGTTCCCTATAAGATTTTTTTTTTTTTTTTTTTTGAGAAATCAAATACTCACACATCCATTTTTTATTTATATATAAGATCATTTATTATTTTATTTAAGTAAACATAATTTAAAGTTTTTCATCATTTGCAAATATTTTTTATTAAATATTTTTTCATTTATTATTAAGAAATAAAAATACTCTAGCTCGAGGTCTTTTTTATTTAAATTACGCAATTATTTCAATATTAAAGCCCTGATGATGTTTTTCAAAAAAAAAAATGAAATATCGGCTACAAATAAATAAAAGGTATTAAATAAAAATAATTTAAAATAGCCTCAAGCTCGAGTTTTTTTATTTCTTAATATTATTTAAATCATTCAAATAAAATTAAAAATTACATTTATTTTTCATTTATTGCTAACAATTTTATTGTTCTTATAATTGCTTTTAGGCTTTTATGATTTTTAGTTTGCTTTTCTAACATTTATTTATTTTTTTAATGTCTAACATATTTTGTTTTTATTTGTCTAGGTAATTATTTATGCATGTTAATAAAAAAATTTAATTATATTTATTAGGGTGGCAGCTTTTTTTGAAAATGTCGGACATTGAGGAACCTTTATATATTTATTTATAATGTCAACCAGCTAATTATAAGAACTGGTTTACCACCCTTCAGGAAAAGTGTGTCTCTCGATTCGAAATCACCGATCCCGTGACTGGTGAAAACGGGACATATCACTAAAATGCTTAACACGTGACCGAAGATTTTTTGTGTTTTGTAGTAAAAAATTTCATCAAAAATGATTTTACAAAAAAAAAAAATCATAAATTTTGAAACATTTTCTAAGCTCTGAATTTTTTTTTTTGAAAATTTTCAAAATATTAAAGTTTTTTTAACAAATTTTTTAGGAAATATTTTTTTTACAAAATTTCTAAGCTCTTGTCGTGAATTTGAACCAACTCTCGCTTGTTTTTGGTGGTTTTTGTGTGAGCTTTTTGTGATTTGGGATTCGGCCCTTTCTTGGGCGCCTCATTCCCTTCTTTTAAATAAAATAATAAAGGTACACTCTTCTTAAATTTGACATTTACCAAAATAGCTGTCACTCTAATATGCAATGTTTTTATTTTGGATGAAATTATGATTTTTTTATAATGAAATATATTTTTTGGTGTTTTTCATAATTTTTATAAAAAAAATTAAAAGGCATTAAGGTGAATAATTTATTATTAGTCGGCTTGATTTCAAATTTCAGTGGAACAAAAAAAATTTTTTCACATTTAAAATTAAAACAAACATTTTATAAATAAGAGAAAAAAAAAACAAAATTGCATTTAACTGTAGACCGGATAAAAGCGCTAATATTGAATCTGAAAGAGAGCTACTTGTATCTGATTGTGTAAAACAATCCAATATAAAGATCCAATTAGATCTCAAAATCAAAACGCAGTAATGGCGGTTTTTTTAAAGCAGAAAGTTAAGTCTGTGGTCCGGTCTGTGCTTAAGTCTGTATATGGGGCATTCCATGTCAAATCGGACACTTTGACAAATTTTTTTTTAGATTTTCCCAATTTGTTTACAGTTTTTAGTTCCCCGAGTAAAAATTTTTATATGATGCAATATATAATGATATATGCCACAATATATATTAATACGCAATTTGATCCGAATAATGGTGGATGTTTTTGCATTAAAAAAGATCTACTTGTATAAAATATGATTTGATTGCATCCGAGTTTTGACCAGACATGGCCTTATATTGGTGGATCTAATTAGATCTAATTGAACAAAAACATATAAAATCCTGGTGGTTTTTGGTTTGGGTTGAGATACACCACAGGTCAACGATACATTCACCAAACATATGATTTTCAAAAACAAAAAAATGTTTGGGTACGCTTCGAACCAGATAGGTGATATACATAACCCTAACAAGGAAATGTTTAGGAACATTTCAAAAAAAATTTTATAGTTTGCCTAAAAAACTTAGAAAATTTTTTGTTAATTGGAAACATATATAGTTTTATATGGAACAGAATAAGCTATATATAATGTTATGTTAAATTATACAGAAAAACAAATTTTGTATTGACCCTCATATAATTTTATATAATTATATCAACCGTACACCTTTTAATCCGAATCATGATTAAATTATATATTACTACATATGACTGCATTAAAAAAATTTAGAAAATATCTCAGGGATGTATAATCATATATAATTTATTATGTTTGTATCAAGTTATATATTGTAATATATGTTTATTTTTACTCGGGTCTCTTCGAAAACTCCTTCTTGCTAAATTTTCAGATTTTTTTGATGACCCGTACAAAAGATATCGAATTTTTAAAAATTTGTAGTTTGTTCCTTTACTCAAACTTCTTTTACTCATAACTTTTTCAATAATGGTCCAAATTTCAATTTTTTTTTTCGCAATTTCTGTTTTTTTACGTACTTTTTAAAAAAAAATCCCAAAAAAATTCTTAAAAGTGCTCTAGTATGCGATTTTTAAGTTTTAAAATTTATATCTCATTTTTGAAAATATTTGTACTCTTCGATTTTTTTGAATTTTTTTTGTGTAAAACTTCTATCGATTCTACAAATTTTTTGCCCAATCGTGGGATAACGATTATTACTATTTTTTTAAATTTTTTGAAAAAATTTTATTGTAATTTTCCAATCTTAAAATCATTTTTACTGCTCCAATGGTGCGTCATAGAGGGGTCATTTATAAGACCGACCCCCATTAATTTTTAAGTCTTAACATTTCTTTGGAACAAACTAATACCCTATCTCCAATTTCTAAGGGGGCTCCCACTCAGAACGAAATTTTTTTAAATTTGCTCCAACCGCCCTAACTGCCCTAATAGTGCCTTTAGAGTAACAAAATGTATGACCGACCCGCAATATTTTTTTAGTCCAAACATTTTCTCTGAACACACCTACCCTCTATCTCTAATTGTTAAGGCGGTCCCTATACATTTTTTTTATTTTTTGTATATTTGTTTTACAAAATCAGCTTCTACCGGTCTAATGGTGCGTCCGAGAGGGGTCATAAGTGAGACCGACTCCCATTTGTTTTTACCCTACAATATTTTTTTACAACATACCTACGCCCTATCTCCACTCCCTAAGTAGGCTTCCATTCAAAATTACATTTTTATAAAATTTGCTCCAACTGTTATTTGTATGGGAGCCTACTTAGGGAGTGGAGATAGTTCGTAGGTATGTTTTAAAAAAATGTTGTAGGGTTAAAATAAATGGGGGTCGGTCTCACCAATGACCCCTCTCGGACGCACCATTGGACCGGTAGAAGCTGATTAAATAAAACAAACTTACAAAAAATAAAAATAATTGTATGGGTACCGCCTTAACAGTTAAAGATAGAGGGTAGGTGTGTTCAGAGAAAATGTTTGGACTAAAAAAATATTGTGGGTCGGTCATACATTTTGTAGCTCTAAGGGCACTATTAGGGCAGTTAGAGCGGTTGGAGCAAATTTTAAAAAATTTCGTTTTGTGTGGGAGCCCCCTTAGAAATTGGAGATCGAGTATTAGTTTGTTCCAAAGAAATGTTAAGACTTAAAAATTAATGGGGGCGGTCTTATAAATGACCCCTCTCTGACGCACCATTGGAGCAGTAGAAATGATTTTAAGATTGGAAAATTACAATAATTTTTTTTTTTAAATTTTTTAAAAAATAGTAATAATCGTTATCCCACGATCCTCCTGGGCAAAACATTTTTAGAATCGATAGAAGTTTTACACAAAAAAAATTCAAAAAAATCGAAGTTTACAAACATTTTCAAAAATGAGATTTAAATTTTAAAACTTAAAAATCGCATACTATAGCGCTTTTAAGAATTTTTTTGGATTTTTTTTTTAAAAAGTAAGTAAGAAAAACAAAAATTTTGAAAAAAAAAAATTTAAATTTGGACCATTATTGAAGAAGTTATGAGTAAAAGAAGTTTGAGTAAAGGAACAAACTACCAATTTTTAAAAATTCGTTATCTTTTGAACGGGTCATCTGAAAATTTACCACGAAGGAGTTTTCGAATGGTACAAAAAACTGTCAAAAAATTGGGAAAATCTAAAAAAAAAAATATTCTAAGTGTCCGATTTGACATGGAATGCCCCATATATTTGTTAGTTTTGTAAAATTTTTGATTTTAATTTTTGATTTTGATGTTATTAAAAAAATTTAGAATCTGTCCGACTATTTTAAATTTAATTTTAGAATTGCTTTTTATTTATCTTAATTTGGTTATACGCAGAAAAGCCACATGATTGTGACAACCATAATGGAAGGGGAACATAGTATGATTGATAACTTTATCATAATATAGTTGTAACGTATAGTATATAGTTTTATGGTCATTTAATAGACCAACACCTCCTAGAAAAAGCCAACAAGCACTGGAGGGAACTCGGGACGTGTAAGAGAGCTCGTAGTATGTGGCCAAGCTACAATAGGCGACGTACAGAGGACCTTTTATCTAATAATAGGGTAAATATATCTAAACTTACAGCAGTAATAACGGGACATTGGCCAATTGGTGAGCATGCATCAAGGCTAGGCATACCATACCGTAGATATTGTCGCAGTTGTGATGATGAACTTCAGGAGGAAAGCATAGAGCACTACCTACTTTACTGCCCAGCTCTTGCCCCTTACAGAATGAAAATTCTTGGCAAACCTTTTATCGATAACCTTAAAGAAATCGGTAACCTAAGTATTGATTCCATTTTGAAATATATAATTAAAACCAACTGGCTATAGCCTTGATTCTAAAACCTAATGATGGCTTTTAACCTTCTTTTTTTTCAGGTTCGTGGTTTCAAAACGGCATTTTTCGCTAATTGGGTGCAGCCTCTGGAGGACTCACAACCACTCTAACCTAACCTAACCATAGTTGTAACGATCATATTATGAACTTCGCTGATCATAGTATGATAAACAAATTATCATTTTTTATCATCATTGTATCATTGTCACAATCATATATATAATCAAATGAATAATCATACTATGATCCCCCTTCATTATGGTTTATTTAGTGTTCTCCAATCATGTTCCAAACATGATTTTTTCTCTGTATGTATTCTTTTCAAATAGCTTTTATTCAATAAATATAATTATTTATTTTAAAAAAAATATGAAAATAATGACAATAATATTATTTTGCTAATAATTTTTACGGTTATTAACCTTATTTATTTATATTATTTTTTTTCTTCTCCATAATAATAATTTCACGATTATTTAATTAATTTTGTTTCATTAAAGCAAGTTTTTCGTTACTTTATAAATTATTTAATTGTTGTAATTCAAAAAGTTAGTGAACCTTAAAAAAATAACATAAACAAAGAAATAAAATTTCCGTGTAAAATATGAAAATAAAATTTAAATGTTTATCGTTTTTTATGAGCATTAGAGAGGCAGTTCTTGTTTAACTTTTGATTTTTCCAAGTGTCTGGGAAAAATTTTAATTCTACTAGAACTAAAAAATCATGTGGTGCAAATTTAACGCCAATTGGATTAAATTAACCTGTGGCGCCCTTCGCACACCCCTCTTAAAGCAAGTTTAGGTTGTATTAAAATGGTGGCAAAATCGGCTAATGGCATCTCACTCCTCTTTATTTTGAACTTTAAAAATCGTTAACACGAAAATCCTAGCTGTTCCAGTTTTTGAGTTATTGCGAATTAATTACACTGTTTGACAATAAAAACCTCCCAGTGAAATATTCAACTGATTCTTATTGGTTTTGCTCTCCTGAATCCAAATCTGCCATCCTATTTTTTCTAGCACGTATCGTTTTTGATAAAAACAATAATTTCGCACATTTGGAGGTCCACTGTAACAGATTCTTCCAAAAATAGGTTCCAAAACTGCAATCTAAATTTTTCTAGCATATTTAGTTTTTAAAATATTTGCGTTCGAGATTTTCGCGTGAAAAAATTTTCAATCGCGAATATCTCAAAAACGGAACATGCAAGAAAAATTTGGATTGCAGTTTTGGAACCAGGAGGTCCATTTTATATAAAATCAAGTCATATTTTTTGAACAATCTGTAACAGTGGACCACCAAAAGTGCGAAAATTGTTTTTTTTTCATTTTTAACAGCGAATATCTTAAAAACGGTACGTGCTAGAAATAATTGTTTGGCAGGTTTGGATTCAGGAGAACTTTACCGAACACCGAACTTTTGTATGTATTGCATTTTATCATCTTTAAATTAAGCCATATTACCAGTGCAACTACTTTACACCTAGAATCGGGCTATTATTAAAAAGAAATATATTTGTTTTTTTCCAAAAAAATCAACTTGAGCTATATTTTTCCACTTTTTTATGTATACAACTAATAAAAAAACACATCTTTTAGTTGTTTTTTTCATAATTATTTGCAAAAACAACTTTTTTTTAAATAAAAAAAAGTTCGGGTACGGGTTCGGGTTCGGCCGAACTTTGCAAAATTTACCGAAGTTCGGGTTCGGTTACGGGTTCGGTCTGAAAAAGTGCGTTCGGTCGGACACTAAAAATCTGTAAGAAGCAGTTGAATATTTTACTGTGAGGTTATTGTTGTTGAATAGTGTAATTATGTTACTTCAACTCGAAGACAGGATCAGCAAGGATTTTCGTGTTAACGATTTTTAAAGTTCAAAATAAAGAGGAGTGAAATGCCATTAGCCGATTTTGGGGGAAGAAGTTTTGAATTTTTAGAAAAAAATTTGGATTTTTCAAAAATTACAAAAAAATATAAAAAAAGCTTACGATGCATTTTTATACCCTCCAATTACAGTATGGGGGTATACTCACTTTGTTATTCCATTTGTAACGCATTGAAATATCGGTCGGGCCCCCATAAAGTATATATATTATTGATCCATGATCGAGTTTAAGACATTCTGTGAATGCCCTTCTGTCCGTCCGTCTGTCTGTCTGTCGATGGCACGATGCAGTCCAAAATAAAACAGCTAGCCTCCTGAAATTTGGCGCGAATATGTGTTTTGGTCCTAGGCAGGATAAGTTCGTAAATGGGGAAAATCGGACCAGTGGGAAAAAAGTTCCCCCTTGAGGAACTAAACCAACCTCTGAAAAATGCGTTTTTTACGTTTTTATACCCTACACCAATGTTGGCAATCGATACCTTTTCAATACCGTTATCCGTTTCAAAACCCTTTAAATTAAATACCGGTACCAATACCAATACCGAAACTCAGTTTTGGTATCGGATACCGGTATCCAAAAACCTTTTCCTTCGGTATCGGTACGTACCGGTACTGAAACGGTTTTTCTTAAAAACCATGATATTTTACAAAAAAAAAAAATATTAATTGAAAGTTTGTAAATTTTTTGGTTTTTTTGTAAATGAAAAATCGTACTCCAAATGCCTCGCCGAAGTCTCATAAAAATCAAAACAATCTTTTGACACCCACATCGTGAATTAAATAAAAATAAATAAAAAAAAAAACATATTTCCGCGTTGCAAGAGTAAAAGAAAATTCACGAAATTTTTATGGATTCATTTTGATTCCCTATATAAACTTTCCAGACCCCTTTTGTATAGTATAGTTTTTTGGAGATTTTAATTTAATCCGTAATGTGGGTGTCCAAGGATTTTTTGATATTTACAGGACTTCGGGGAAGGCATTTGGCAGGAGGTTTTCCACCATAGTATAATTTTTTGAAATGACTTAACTCGTAGAAATCGTCCATAAAAGTCCCATAATTCGCGAAAAAAATTTTTTGCGATATTTTTGAATGACATCTTGTCTGGACAGGGAATACCTATTTTTCCAAATAGATAACACCAACAAAAAAAATTAATTGCCTAGAAATAAGATGAAATATGTAATTTGTTGGGGTTTTTACTTTAACCGCGATGCGGGAGGGAAATAAATTTTACGGAGTCATTGTGACACCTAATCATGGACGTATACAGGGGGTGGGCACAGGGGGCACGTGCCCCCCCCTTTTCAATTACTTTTCAAGTACTTCTAGTTAAAACTAAATATAAATAGGCGATGGCAAACAATTTTGGGAGTTGTGCCCCCCCTTTTCAAATTCCTTGGATACATCGCTGCACCTAATAGAAACTTATTGGACCCTTTTCAGCTCAAACAAAAAAGAAAGGTAAAAATCGATACGGCCTTTTATTTATGTATTAAAGACATATAAAAATGTCCAGCAAAAGCGGTCCAGTGCTTCAAAAGTTATGAGCGAAACGTTACACGCTAACTTTCGAAAGGCAATTCTGAGGATGCTGAAGCTTGGCATATATATTTGCCGTTTCCCAGGCCTGGTTCGTATTGAATTTCAGCCAAATCGGGCAAGTGGTTCAAAAGTTATTAAGAAAACCGTGAATTTCAGATTGGTTTCGCCTTAAATTCACTTGTTGAAAAAACCGTTAAACCAGCTTTAAAAAAATTGATGATCACGAAAATATTTTACAAAGTATTTTTGTCACTCACAAAAACTTTTATACTAAAATAAAAAAAACTTACACTCGAAAAAAAATTTACACTCAAAAAATTTTTTTGTCAATTTTTTTTTTTTTTTCAAAAATTACTAAAAAAAGTTTTTTGCTCAAAATAAAATATTTCTAATCAAAATTGTTAATTTGATTCACGTTAGAAAATTAACTATCACTTTAAAAGGGATGTTTCTTTCAAATAAAGATGTATGGATGTAGTAGTAGACTCGCTGAAATCTGGAGGAAGCAAAACAGCTTTGAGACAACCAAAATCACCAATTGATTTTGGTACTCAATAGAAAAATATTCCAACCGAGAACGAAATAAAAACACAATGGAATTAGGATTTTGAAATTTGGAATATTTATTATTGAACTAATTGAACAACAATTCTTACCAACAGTCAGTATGGATGAAAAAATAGAAAGTGAGAGGTTCTGCTAATCTTTTTAACGGAAGTAGTATCTGCGAATTTTCGATATTAGTTAGAACCTTTTTAGGAGTTAAAACTTAGAGCGAGATAGATATAGTGCTGAATGTTTCGCAAAATTCAGCTTATATCTATATATCGTTTTGGGAATAACTAGTGGCAATAATAATTTGTTAATGACGGCAAAGGGGTAATGATATCCGATGGATTAATACCTTTTGGTATTAACAAGGGCATTGTGGAGGGTATTGATGGATTCGTCCAAGTCGAATTTAACTTTTCTACTTGTTTTTAATTTTTTTTTTAAGTTTTTATACGTGTTTTTATCAGGCACCGGATTTTAAAAACCGAAAACACAAAATTTTAAGTTTTTATCAAAATTAAAAAAATTTATTGTGTTCAAAATAAAATATTTTTCTATAATATTTTTTTTATTTTCATCGAAAGATGAAAATATATTTTTCTTTCAAAAAAAATTAAAACAAAAAATAACAAAAGAAACTTTTTCCAAAGATATTTAAAATGATATTTATCAAAAACAAAACCAAAAAAAAAAAAAAAAAAACAAAAATAAAAAGTTTTTTTGTAAAATTAAAAGTTGGAACAAATGTTGTTGTTATTTTTGTAACAAATTTTGTATATGTTTGTATGTATTTTGTATTTATTTTTTCAAATGCCAAATATTTAAATACAAAAATTACCAAAACAAATTTGAATATTGAAAACAATAAAAAACTTTTTATTTTTCGATCCTTTTATATTTTTCTTTCTTTTAAAAAGTTTTTTTTTTGGTTTTGGTTTTTATTTTCATAACGAAAAATATTTTGAAATAGATATTTATTTTAATTTTTTTTTTCTTTGAAATTTAAATTTTATTCAACTTCTACGATAAATATATTTGATAAAAACCAAAAATAAAAAGTTTTCCGGTCCTTGGTTTTTATATTTTTAGAATTTTTTCTATAATACCGGTACGTACCGGTATTGACGTTTCGGTATCGGTAATACCGTAACCGATTCAACTCAAATACCGTAACCGATACCGATACCGAAATAAATAAAAAAACGATACCAATACCGATATCGATACCGTTATTCGTTTCGATTGCCAACCTTGCCCTACACCACACTGTGGTACAGGGTATAATGAGTTTGTGCTGATGTTTGTAACTACCGGAAATATTGGCCCTAGACCTACCTTCAAGTATACCGATCTACTTAGAATTACTTTTTAAGTCGATTTAGCGATGTCCGTCCGTCCGTCCGTCCGTCCGTCTGTCCATCTATCGGTTTAAGCATGATACAGGTCGCAATTTTCCATCAATTGACTTGAAATTTGAAACTTAAGCATCTTTTGACCCAAGGACGACGCCTATTGAAATTGGAGAAAATCGGTCCATGTTAAGACCTAGCCCCCATACAAACGCCCCCATTGGATTCGGCTTAAATGACTCTAATAACCGTGTTAAAATAGATATCGCTTTTAAATTAAATAAAATTTATGCACAAATCACCATTCCAAATTTCAAAGGAATCGGGTCAGTCTTTCTGGTAGTCCCCATACAAACCACCTTCCCGATATTCACATAATTCCCACAAAATTTATAAAAATGGAAATATTTGATAAAAATGTTATTTTTAGGTGTTAAACGTGTACTTCAGTAACGTAGTCATATCGGAATATAATTGGACCATTTTTGGACTTAGTCCCCCATATAAAAATTTTGACCGATATTCAGTAAAATTGGTTTATTGACAAAAAAATAAACCAATTCCACAAAAATTTGATCTGTGTGTGTTTTCTGCACTAAATAAAGATCTAACAAAAGACAGATACAATGGGTCCATGTTTCGACTTGAGACCCATTTTCCGGAAAACACTGGTGTAGGGTATCATATGGTCGGTCTTGACCGACTATAACTTTCATACTTGTTTTTTTTTTTAATTTATTAAACGTAGGAAAAAACCTCCATTTTTCTGTCAATTTCAAATAGGGATATCTTGAAAACCGTTCGACAGATTTTATTTTTATACCCTCCACTTAGTGATAGAGGGTATATAAAAGTTTGTCATTCCGTTTGTAACTCATCGAAATATCGATCTGGGACCCCATAAAGTATATATATTCATGATGCCCGATCGATTTTAAGACATTCTAGCGATGTCAGTCTGTCTGTCTGTGGAAAATGCTGTCACGGACAAAATATAGCACAGAGATGACTGAAACTTAACATATTTATTGGAAGTTCTACCGAGAAGTTTGGTATTGCATTTGACCGATATCGGTTCAGCGGTTCAAAAGTTATGAACGAAAATGTAAGCACACCTCAAAAATTTCAGTACATTCAACATAACCTAAAAATACAAAATGCTTTAATTCGGCTTCTGGTTGACATATGTGAACATCATTGAACACCAAATGGTATTTAAACAAGTACGAACATATTTTTTGACAAAAAAAGAAAAAAATCGCGGATTTTTTTTTACCAAAATTTTTTTTCGCGGAAATTTTTTTTCAAAAAATTTTTTTTTTTTCAAAAGTAATTTTCTTTTAAATAAAGTTTTTTGCAATAATCTTTTTGAAATTGTGCAGGGTATCACTACATTCGGCAAGGCCGAATTTAACTTTTTTACTTGTTTTTTTTTTATATTCGTGTTCAGCACATATAATGTTTCGCAAGAATTTTTTTTTTAATTTTCAAGAATCCAAAACTATCATCGCCGGGCGCCTTCGGTTAGTTTAACCCGATTAGCCTCAAATTTGTACCACAGGGAAATGTTTAGGGAAAATCAAAAGTTGAAGAAACAACGTCGGTCTATTTTGGAGCATACATGAAAAGATCTTAACAGAACTACTCCATATAGTCCCATAAATACTAATATATATACGGATATATATAGTTGCGGAGGTCTTACGGATCAGATTTAAGAAAATCTCATGAAAATTAAAAAAATTCGATAATTTATAAAAATGTTTGCTTCTTAATTTTTTTTTTTTAATTTTTTGAATTACATTTAATTTTTATTTAAATTTTATATTCTAATAAATTTTCATAATTATATCAATAATTTTGCTTTTAGGTGAATTGCTTAACATTTATTTTCAAGCTAAACATTGCTTTTTTTCATACTACAATAAGGCCTATTTACACATGAGTTAATTATATTTATATTGTTTAACATTATTATATACATCAAAAAAACAAAATACATTAATTTACATATTCATACAATAAAAACTAAATATTAATAATAGAGTGCAACAACCAAAATCGGAATGGTATGAAATCAAAAGCAAATGAAAGTTGACACATTTCATAACAAAACACCAAAATTTTTTTTTTTTAGTTCAGAGCTAGATTTTTTTTACACGGATTTGAAATTGGTGATTTATTATTATCATTATAATAATTATTGCTTTCAAACTGTATAAGTGGCGTATGCTTAATTTTGTAATAGCCTTTAAATAACAATTATACGCAACGGTGTACAGTGGTTTATTTTAAATAATTTGGCTATTCAGTAAGTAGGTACTGGACCGTTTGCAGCAAAATTCAAAATTACGTTAACTATAACCGATATGAATTTCGCTGCAATCGGTCCAATACTTACCAATACTTACTGAATTGACGAATTATTAAAAATTAACCACTGTGCACCGTTGCGTATGATTGTTACGAGTATTTAAAGGCAATTTAAAAATTAAGTATACGCCTCTTATACAGTTTTCAAGTAATTATAATTATTATAATAGTTCACCAACTTCAAATTCGTGTAAAAAAAATCTAGCACTAAACTAAAAAAAAACCTTGAGGATTATGTTATGGAAAATGGCAACTTTCATTTGCTTTTGGATTCATCCCAGTCCGATTTTAGTTGTTGCACTGTGTAATAGCTAATACACGAACTTTTTCAAGGGTTTATAGATTAATAATAAACAAAGAAACACCCTTTAATTATAATAAAAAAAAGAAAATCTTATTGAAATAAATCTGCAATAAGGGTCAAGGTAAATTAATCACCATCCTAAGAAGATGTACAGACTTTGGTGGTCAAATGAGTGCTGACATTTTGAGGCGTCTTAGCAGCAACAGTGGCCTTGAACAAAATATGACCAACTGTATATTATTTTTTTTATATGGGGCATTCCATGTCAAATCGGGCACTTTGAAATTTTTTTTTTTTAGATTTTCCTAATTTGTTTACAGTTTTTAGTACTCTTCGAAAACTCCTTTGTGGTAAATTTTCAGATTTTTTTGATGATCCGTTCATAAGATATCGAATTTTTAAAAATTGGTAATTTGTTCCTTTACTCAAACTTCTTTTACTCATAACTTCTTCAATAATGGTCCAAATTTCAATTTTTTTTTTTCAAAATTTTTGTTTTCTTACGTTCTTTTAAAAAAATCCCAAAAAATTCTTAAAAGCGCTCTAGTATGCTATTTTTAAGGTTTAACATTTAAATTTCATTTTTGAAAATGTTTGTAGCCTTCGATTTTTTTGAAATTTTTTTGTGTAAAACTTCTATCGATTCTTCAAATTTTTTGTCCAGGAGGATCGTGGGATAACAATTATTACTATTTTTTTAAATTTTTTTAAAAATTTTATTGTAATTTTCCAATCTTAAAATCTTCTCTACTGTACCAATGGTGCGTCATAGAGGGGTCATTTATAAGACCGACCACCCTTAAATTTTTACGTCTAAACATTTCTTCGGAACAAACTAATACCCTATCTGCAATTTCTAAGGGGGCTCCCACGCAAAGTGACATCTTTTAAAATTTGCCCTAACCGCTGTAACTGCCCTACTAGTGCCCTTAGAGCAACAAAATGTATAACCGACCCACAATATTTTTTTAGTCTTAACATTTCCTCTGGACAAACCTACCCTCTATCTCTAATTGTTAAGGCGGTCCCCATACAATTTTTTTTATTTTTTGTAAATTTTTTTATTTAATCAGCTTATACCGGTCAAATGTTGCGTCCGAGAGGGGTCATTAGTGAGACCGACCCGCATTTATTTTTACCCTCAAACATTTTTGTAAAACATACCCACGCCCTATATCCACTCCCTTAGTAGGCTCCCATACAAATAACAGTTAGAGCAAATTTTATAAAAATGAAATTTTTTATGGGAGCCTACTTAGGGTGTGGAGATAGGGCGTAGGTATGTTTTAAAAAAATGTTGTAGGGTAAAAATAAATGGGGGCCCTTCTGACAAATGACCCCTCTCGGACGCACCATTGGACCGGTAGAAGCTGATTAAATAAAACAAATTTACAAAAAAATAAAAAAATTGTATGGGGACCGCCTTAACAGTTAAAGATAGAGGGTAGGTGTGTTCATAGAAAATTTTTGGACTAAAAAAATATTGTTGTTCGGTCATACATTTTGTTGCTCTAAGGGCACTCGTAGGGCAGTTAGAGTGGTTGGAGCAAATTTAAAAAAATGTCGTTTTGTGTGGGAGCCCCCTTAGAAATTGGAGATAAGGTATTAGTTTGTTCCAAAGAAATGTTAAGACGTAAAAATTAATGGGGGTCGGTCGTGTAAATGACCCCTCTATGACACACCATTGGAGCAGTAGAAAAGATTTTTAGATTGGAAAATTACAATAAATTTTTTTCAAAAAATTTAAAAAAATAGTAATAATCGTTATTCCACGATCCTCCTGGGCAAAAAATTTTTATAATCGATAGAAGTTTTACACAAAAAAATTTCAAAAAAATTGAAGAGTACAAACATTTTCAAAAATGAGATTTAAATTTTAAAACTTTGAAATCGCATACTGAAGCGCTTTTAAGAATTTTTTGGGATTTTTTTTTAAAGTACGTAAAAAACAAAAATTTTTGAAAGAAAAAATTTGCAATTTGGACCATTATTGAAGAAGTTATGCGTAAAAGAAGTTTGAGTAAAGGAACAAACTACCAATTTTTATAAATTCGATATCTTTAGAACGGGTCATCAAAAAAATCTGAAAATTTACCACGAAGTAGTTTTCGAAGGGTACTAAAAACTGTAAACAAATTGGGAAAATCTAAAAAAAAAAAATTTTCAAAGTGTCCGATTTGACATGGAATGCCCCATATACAACTGGTCACAATTGCTTTAAGGATACTGTCAAATTGCCAAAAATTAATTTGGCATTCCAAATTTGTTCATTCTATTAGAGGGAAATGCGGGGTCCTGCACTCAAAATAATAACTCTGTAAAATACTCTGTAAAATGACTGTAATCTCAATTCAACAGATATTTGACAGAGTTTTCTGTCAAAATACAGATTTAAAGAAAATACTTTGTATTTTGTTGTGACAAACAAAACAAAGTTTCCTCTGTTATATTACTTTTTACTTTGCAATCTTAATTTTACAGATATTTAACAGAGTTTTCTGCTAAAATACAAATTTAAGCAAAATACTTCGTATATTTTTTATAACCAAAAAAGTTTTCTTTTTTGAGTAGTTTTTGTTACCAAACATCAAAAATTTTTCTGTTAATTTTTTTTTTTGAGAATAAGTTGAAAAAGTAGCAAGAAAGGTAATTAAAAAAAAATCTTTTCAGAAATCTTTAAAAAATTTTACAAAATACCATGCTAAACTCTGTAAATTTACAGAGTTTTTTCTGTAAATTTTTTTTTGTATCACATGCATTTTACAAATATAAGTAAATTTACATAGTTTTCTTTGCTAAATGGTGGTTTATTTAACCAATATTTTACTAGAATCTCTGTAAATTAACAATTTTTTTTGTCTAAATCATTTTACAGAGTTTTAAAGTAAAATTACAGAGTTTTCTCTGTCAAAAAGCTTTTATATTTAACCAATATTTTACTATAAACTCTGTAAATTAACAGTTTTTTTTTTTTGTCAAAATCATTTTACAGAGTTTTTTAGTAAAATTACCAAGAAATGTTAGCTGGAAAAGTATGGTGTACTCTGTTAAATTAGCAGAGTTTTTCTCTAATTTAACAGAGTTATTATTTTGAGTGTGTATACGGCTGCGAAAAAATATCGCAGCAGGATAAGATATTTTCCATAATTTATTCTGTTTTTATGGGATTTTCCACTTCATCTCCCAGTTTTGATTAATCTCTTATGGAGGTTTTGCACCAAATGATTTTTAAATAACTAATTTTTTGTAAAATTTTGACGCTCCACAACCATGTTTTTTTTCCGCCTGAATATTTTGTTATGGAATTTCAGCAAATCATTTGAAAAAATATTTAAGTACAAACCTTCCCACCTCCCCCCTGCTCCTCCTTAAAACATAGAAACATATTTATAAAAAAATAATAATTAAATTGTGTTAACCATACATTTTACTCTCTAAAAAAAATTATACTCAGTTGCATCTACTCTAAACTTTGTTTAAAACTTTCACCACAGCCTTAAAACCATCTGTTGTACAGGAACTATCATTAGGGCTGTCAAAAGGCATCCTCCGCCAACTAGGGTCATGGTTATAGATCTATGCATACTCGTAGCACCATTGCACTTATCCCAATTACAAATGGAACAATGGAATTCATCTGAGTCATTTTGTTGTTGTTCTGACTCACGTCGTTCGTTATTGTTATTATTGTTGTTATTATTATCAGCCGACTTTGCTTTTTCGGCTGGTAGACCTAATTTAGTACGTAATATAGCACAGGCATTAGTAGCACCGGTATCAAGTTGACAAAATCGGGCGGTAACCATTTGCTTTGTATTGGCTGCGAATAAGAAGGAGAAATAATTGAATATTAGAATTTTAGTAAAGTATTATATTTGAGCTTATAATTTTTTTAATATGTAATAACAAGTTTTATTAAAGATTAATCAAGCTCGAGGTCACATTTTTGTTTACTATTTACAACGATGATAAAGTCAAAGCAACTATTTCCACGCTAGAATTTATTTATTTAAAAACAAGTCAGAAAGTTATAATCGGTCAAGACCGACCATATGATACCCTACACCAGTGTTTTCCGGAAAATGGGTCCCAAGTCCAAATATGGACCGATTGGATCTGTCTTTTGTTTGATCTTTATTTAGTGAAGAAAACACACACAGATAAAATTTTAGTGGAATTGGTTTATTTTTTTGTCAATAAACCGATTTAACTGAATATCGGTCGAAATTTTTATATGGGAGACTAAGTTCAAAAATGGTCCATTTATATTCCTGACTAGGTTACTAAAGTACACGTTTAACACCTAAAAATAAAATTTTGATCATATATTTCCATTTTTATGAAGTTTGAGAGAATTATGTGAATATCGGGAGGGTGGATTGTATGGGGCCTACCAGAAGGCCTGACCCGATTTCTTTAAAATTTTTAATGATGATTTGTGCATACAAAATTTGATTATCTGTTAATTTGCAAAGCGATATCTATTAAAATACAGTTGTTAGAGTCATTTAAGCCTATGCGTTTTTATGGGGCTAGGTCTTAACATGGACCGATTTTCTCCAATTTCAATAGGCTTAGGCCGAAAGATGCTTAAGTTTCAAATTTCAAGTCAATTGATTGAAAATTGCTACCTGTATCGTGCTTAAACCGATAGATGGACAGACGAACGGGCATAGCTAAACCGACTGAAAAAGTCATTCTGAGTCGATCGGTATACTTGAAGGTAGGTCTAGGACCAATATTTCGGGTAGTTACAAACATCAGCACAAACTCATTATACCCTGTACCACAAAGTGGTGTAGGGTATAAAAATGTCACGCTTTCACGTTGATCGATCTGTGTCAAAAGATCATTATCATGATTCTTAAGCAAAAATCGGAATTAGATGAAACCAAAAACAAATGAAAATTGACATATTCCAATAACAAAACTCTCAAGGCTTTTTTTAGTTCAACGCTAGATTTATTTTACACTCATTTGAAGTTGGTGAACTTTAATTATAATTAAAATAATAATTGCTTGAAAACTGTAAAAGTGACGTATGCTTAACTTTGTAATCGCCTTTAAATAATAACACTGTGCTAGTCGCAAAAATTAACAAGCTGGGCACTCTACTGGTAAAGCTAATTCGGGTACGCTGAATTCAATGGTGCTAGCCGTTTTTCGAAGTTAGCGCTTGTTATCGCGATATTCGCGATTTAAAATTGTAAAGCTTGGGTACTACAAAAATTATTTTTTTATGTTTTTTGGATAATTTTTAAATATAAATTTAGAAAATGCATTGTTTTTTGCAAAAAAAAAAAAAATTGCGCGAAAAAAAATTTTGTTCCAAAAATTTTGTGTCTGTAATGAATCGTATTCTACTCATTTTCATAAATTAATAGCAAAATAAAAAAAAATTTCGCGCAAAAAAAAAATCGCGAAAAAAATTTTCGCGAATAAATTTTTTTTTATATATTCAATAGAGTTTAGATGATACAAATTCAGAAATTGTCTTAATAATATAAAAACAAGTAAGAAAATTATAGTCGGTCAAGACCGACCATATAATACCCTACACCAGGTCCGATTAGATCTTCATTTTGTCAAATCTTTAATTGTTTTTCGCAAGAAAAAAAAAATCCGCGAAAAAAAAAATTCCGCGAAAAAAAATTTTGTTCGAAAAATTTAGTGTCTGTAATGTACGCTGAATTCAATGGCGCTAGCCGTTTTTCGAAGTTAGCGCTTGTTATCGCGATATTCGCGATTTAAAATTGTATAGCTTGGGTACTACAAAAATTATTTTTTTTTTTGCTTTTTGGATAATTTTTAAATATAAATTTAAAAAATGCATTGTTTTTTTGCAAACAAAAAAAAAATTGCGCGAAAAAAAAAATTCCGCGAAAAAAAATTTTGTTCGAAAAATTTTGTGTCTGTAATGTATCGTATTCTACTCATTTTCATAAATTAATAGCAAAATAAAAAAAATTTAAAAAAAAATTCGCGCAAAAAACATCGCGAAAAAAGTTTTTCGCGAATAAATTATTTTTTGTATATTCAATAGAGTTTTGATGATAAAAATTCAGAAATTCAATATTGTAAAGCTTGGGTACTACAAAAATTAATTTTTTATGCTTTTTGGATAATTTTAAAATATAAATTTCGAAAATGCATTGTTATTTCGCAAACAAAAAAAATTTGCGCGAAAAAAAAAAATTCCGCGAAAAAACATTTTGTTCGAAAAATTTTGTGTCTGTAATGTATCGTATTCTACTCATTTTCATAAATAAATAGCAAAATAAAACAAGTAAGAAAATTATAGTCGGTCAAGACCGACCATATACTACCCTACACCAGAGTTTCCCGGAAAATGGGTCCGATGGACCGATTAGATCTTTATTTTGTCAAATCTTTAATAAGTGTAAAAAACACACACAAATCAAATTTGAGTGAAATAGGCTTCTATTTGTTGACATAAAACCGCTTTAACTGAATATCGGGCGAAATTTTCACAAGGGGCCTAAGTCCAAAACTGGTCCGATGATTATCAGATTTGATAAGGTTATTTAAGTACGCGTTTAACATACACAAACAAAATTTTAATTAAATATTTTCAATTTTCATGAAATTTGAGAGATTTATGTGAAAATCGGGAAGGTGGTTTGTATGGGGGCTACAAGAAGAACTGGTCCGATTTCTTTAAAATTCAGAATTTGTGAAGACTAAACACGTTTACCTGCCAAATTTTGAAAAGATACCTATTATAACACGGTTATTATAGTCATTTGAGCCAAAACTAAAGAGGACCTTTGTATGGGGGCTAGGTCTAAATGGGGCATTCCATGTCAAATCGGACACTTTGAAAAATTTTTTTTTAAGATTTCCCCAATTTGTTTACAGTTTTTAGTACTCTTCGAAAACTCCTTCGTGGTAAATTTTCAGATTTTTTTGATGACCCGTTCAAAAGATATCGAATTTTTAAAAATTGGTAGTTTGTTCCTTTACTCAAACTTCTTTTACTCATAACTTCTTCAATAATGGTCCAAATTTTAATTTTTTTTTTCACAATTTTTGTTTTTTTACGTACTTTTAAAAAAAAAATCCCAAAAAATTCTTAAAAGCGCTCTAGTATGCGATTTTTAAGTTTAAAAATTTAAATCTCATTTTTGAAAATGTTTGTACTCTTCGATTTTTTTGAAATTTTTTTGTGTAAAACTTCTATCGATTCTACAAGGAGGATCGTGGGTAACGAATATTACTATTTTTTTAAATTTTTTGAATTTTTTTTTTTTGTAATTTTCCAATCTAAAAATCATTTCTACTGTTCCAATGGTGCGTCATAGAGGGGTCATTTATAAGACCGACCCCCATTAATTTTTACGTTTTAACATTTCTTTAGAACAAACTAATACCCTATCTCCAATTTCTAAGTGGGCTCCCACACAAAACGACATTTTTTAAAATTTGCTCCAACCGCTCTAACTGCCCTAATAGTGCCCTTAGAGCAACAAAATGTATGACCGACCCACAATAATTTTTTTTGGCCAAACATTTTCTCTGAACACACCTACCCTCTATCTCTAATTGTTAAGGCGGTCCCCATACAGTTTTTTAATTTTTTGTAAATTTTTTAATCAGCTTCTACCGGTCCAATGGTGCGTCTGAGAGGGGTCATTAGTGAGACCGACCCCCATTTATTTTTACCCTCCAAAATTTTTTTAAAACGTACTTACGCCCTATCTCCACTCCCTAAGTAGGCTTCCATTCAAAATTACATTTTTATAAAATTTGCTCCAACTGTTATTTGTATGGAAGCCTACTTAGGGAGTGGAGATAGGGCATAGGTATATTTTAAAAAAATGTTGTAGGGTAAAAATAAATGGGGATCGGTCTCACTAATGACCCCTCTCGGACGCACCATTGGACCGGTAGAAGCTGAATTAATAAAACAAACTTACAAAAAAAAAAAATTGTATGGGGACCGCCTTAACAGTTAAAGATACAGGGTAGGTGTGTTCAGAGAAACTGTTTGGACTAAAAAAATATTGTGGGTCGGCCATACATTTTGTTGCTCTAAGGGCACTTTAGGGCAGTTAGAGCGCTTGGAGCAAATTTTAAAAAATGTCGTTTTGTGTGAGAGCCCCCTTAGCAATTAGAGATAGGATATTAGTTTGTTCCAAAGAAATGTTAAGGCGTAAAAATTAATGGGGGTCGGTCCTGGAAATGCCCCTCTATGACGCACCATTAGAGCAGTAGAAATGATTTTAAGATTGGAAAATTACAATAATTTTTTTTCAAAAATGTTAAAAAAATAGTATTAATCGTTATCCCACGATCCTCCTGGGCAAAAAATTTGTAGAATCGATAGAAGTTTCACACAAAAAAATTTCAAAAAATCGAAGAGTACAAACATTTTCAAAAATGAGATTTAAATTTTAAAACTTAAAAATCGCATAATAATAATAATAATTTGATCCAATGATCAGTTTTTATTTATTTTTCCAATTTTTATTTACAACTCATTTTAAATAATTTTAACCTAACCGAGAACTGGTAACAATGACCGTCGTCTCGTTGTAGCGAAATCGACCAAGGGTTCCCCCTGTTTCATAGGCTAGCACGCTACCAACTAGCCTACAGGGGCCCCCTGTAGGCTAGTTGGTAGCGCTCGCATAATAGAGCGCTTTTAAGAATTTGTTGGTAATTTTTTTTTAAAAAGTACGTAAAAAAACAAAAATTTTGAAAAAAAAAATTTTAAATTTGGACTATTATTGAAGAAGTAATGAGTAAAAGAAGTTTGAGTAAAGGAACAAACTACCAATTTTTAACAATTCGATATCTTTTGAACGGGTCATCAAAAAAATCTGAAAATTTACCACGAAGGAGTTTTCGAAGGGTACTAGAAAATGTAAACAAATTGGGAAAATCTAAAAAAAAATTTTCAAAGTGTCCGATTTGACATGGAATGCCCCAAATATAGACCGATTTTTTTCAATTTCAATAGGCTTCGTCCTTGGGCCAAAAGAGCCTTAAGATTCAAATTTGAAGTCAATTGATTAAAAATTGCGACCTGTATCCGTTTACATGGACAGACAGACGGACGGACATCGCTAAATCAACTCAAAAAGTGATTCTTGTCGATCGGTATACTAAAAGGTGGGTCTAGGACCAATATTTCTGGTAGTTACAAACGTCAGCACAAACTCATTATACCCTGTACCAAAGTGTGGTGTAGGGTATACAAAATTAAAAAAAAAAATTCGCGCAAAAAAATTCGCGAAAAAAATTTTTCGCGAATATTTTTTTTTTGTATATTCAATAGAGTTTAGATGATACAAATTCAGAAATTGTCCTAATAATATAAAAAAAATTGTTTTTTTTTACTTAAAAATAAAAAAAAAAATAATCGCGAATATCGCTAATACACACGCTAAAAAAACTGATATTACAATGGGATTTAGTGTACACGAACTAGCTTTATCAGATGGCTGTCGTAAATTTAAATCAAACTAAAAATATTTGTATTGAACCAATTTTTTCGCGAAAATTTAGATTTTTCGCGAACAAAAAAGTTTTTCGCGAAAAAAAAAATTCACGGTATTATGGTTTGTTGTGTTAGTTTAACAGGCTTGAATGGTTTTAAATTTAAAAATTATCGCAAAAGTTAAAAAAGTGTCAAATTCGAGCACAGTGTAATCATACGCAATGGTGCACAGTGGTTTATTGTTAATAATTTGGCTATTCAGCAAGTGGGCCTAAGTTTGGCCGCTGGACCCCACATGCCCAAAAAGGGCACCAACAGGGTCCCCTAAACTAGGACATGTTTAGTACACAAAAACTTTAAATGCTTTAAAATCACAAAATTTAAATGCGTGTAAAAAAAACTAGCGCTGAAATAGAAAACACCCTTCGGGGTTTTGTTATGTAAAATGTCACCTATCATTTGCTTTTGGTTTCATCCCATTCCGATTCGGAAAGTTTGATTTTTGTATCACTGTGTAATTGGCAGATCTTTATTTTTGCTGGGTCTTGACAATTTGTTTTCTTTTTTAATATTGGGTTTTAATTTTTTTTTTTGCATTTTGGAGCACAAAAAAAATATGGCACAACCGAATTTAACCTTTAACCTCTCAATTGATTTTAATCGTTCTTGTTAGATTCTGGACTACAATGGTTTATTATAAAGTTAATTTAATGTTAATCTCAGTGTGTTATATAATACTTCATTTACTTACGATCTCTGGCCACCACTTTTTGACAAGTCATTAGTGGACTTTTATGTACGCCCATATCGAAATATGCAATTTTATTTAATTCAAACAGCCATGTATCAATAGATTTCATTTTATCCAGTGTGCATTCCTGTAACGAAAGAAAAATTTTAAATTTTAGGGACCGGTTTTGCATTTGGGTCGGTGAAAATTTATCTTTTAAACTTTAGAGTCCTCAAATCGTTATAAAAAATATGATAAATAAACGAGTAAAAAAGTTTTCTATATAATTATATATAATTTGATCAAATTATATCAAATTATATATAATTATATAAAATTATATCAAATTATATATAATTATATAAAATTATATATAGAGACAAAATTTTCCCAAAAATTTTATAAAATTATATATCATTTGATAAAATTATATATAATTATATCCAGGATCTGGTGGATATAATTATATAAAAATATATCAAATTATATCTAATTTGATAAAATTTTATCAAATTATATCTACCAAATCTTGGATATAATTATATATAATTTTATCAAATTATATATTATTTTATATAATTTTATCCAGCTTTTTGAAGAATTTAACCTTTACATATAATTTTATATAATTATATATAATTTAATATAATTTTATCAAATTATATATAACTTTTTTACTCGGGTAGCAACTTTTAGAGAAAGATACACAATTTGGAATAAAATATTTGTTTGAACCCATTATAAATGAAATTGTAAACCTTTATCGCGATTGTGTTCTCCAATGTCCTCCATCGTGAAAATCGAAGAAATTCATTTAAAAGAAGAAATTTATTCATAAGTCCACATTTAAAGTAAACAAGTAAAAAAGTTAAATTCGACCCTGCCGAATGTATGTCACAAAGATTAATTGAAAAAAAAATAAAAAAAAAAAAAATTTCAGCGAAAAAAAAAATTTGTTAAAAAAACACGGTAATTTTTGTTTGTGTTATTTTTGAGAATTACACTGTGAAACAAATTCAGGTAAGCAAAAGTTAGGTCGACTCTGAGAGTGAGGGCTGAAAATAGAGGCTAAATTAGAAGACCCGTATCGCGGCGTTTGTTTATGTTGGTTCGAATTTTTTTTTTATCGACCTTCGAACTTTGCAGTCAAATGCCGATTTTCAGCATATTGTTTATATGGTTTTTTGGCTATAACTCGTCGACTAATTGATATTTTTTCAATCTGTAAAAGCCAAATTATTGCTAGACCCCTGTCCAACAATTAAATTTAAAAAAAAAATTCATTTAGAAAATATTTTCAAAAAGCATGAAAAAAATTCCTGCGAATTTTGTACTCTTGCTTGCCCAAAACATTAAATCATGATAATGTTTTGCGGAAGATTTGGGTGTACTTTGGCAAGTAAAGTTTTTTTAGAAAAAATAATGTTATTTTACTTTGCTATTCCATGCAAAACGAAAAACAAAATTATGTTAAAAAAAATTTAATGAACCCAAAATTTTTGGTGAAAAAAAATTTTGATGTAAAAAAAAATTGATGAAAAAAAATTTATTTTTGGTGAGAAAAAAATTGATAATAAACAAGTAAGAAAGCTATATTCGGCTGTGCCGAATCTTTAAATACCCTCCACCAATGTAATGATTTAAAAAACAAAAAAGTTTGTTTTATTTATACCTCAGGAAATAACAAAGTACCAAAAAGTGTACTTCCGGCACTTTTTATAAAAGGTACTTTCAATAAAAGGTACTTTTTATAAAAGGTACTTTTAATGAAAGGTACTTTTTATAATAGGTACTTTTTATAAAGGATACTTTTATATAAAAGGTACTTTTTATAAAAGGTACTTTTTATAAAAGGTACTTTTTATAAAAGGTACTTTTTATAAAAGGTACTTTTTATAAAAGGTACTTTTTATAAAAAGTACTTTTTATAAAAGGTACTTTTTATAAAAGGCACTTTTTATAAAAGGTACTTTTTATGAAAGGTACTTTTTGTAAAGGGTACTTATTATAAAAGGTGCTTTTATAAATGGTACTTTTTATAAAAGGTACTTTTTATGAAAGGTACTTTTTATAAAAGGTACTTTTTATAAAAGGTACTTTTTATAAAAGGTACTTTTTATAAAAGGTACTTTTTATAAAAGGTACTTTTTATAAAAGGTACTTTTTATAAAAGGTACTTTTTATAAAAGGTACTTTTTATAAAAGGTACTTTTTATAAAAGGTACTTTTTATAAAAGGTACTTTTTATAAAGGTACCTTTTATAAAAGGAACTTTTTATGAAAGGTACTTTTTATAAAAGGAACTTTTTATAAAAGAAACTTTTTATAAAAGGTAATTTTTATAAAAGGTACATTTTATAAAAGGTACTTTTTATAAAAGGTACTTTTTATAAAAGGTACTTTTTGAAAACGGTACAGAATTTTCGGAACGTACTTGTTCCAGAATGTTTTATTTCACTAAAGGATCCTACATTTAAATTTCAAGTTTGAATAACCATTATTTCAGTAAATAAAAAAAAGTACCAAAGGTACTTTTTTTACCCCCGTAGAATCAACATTGGCTAAAAACGCGCCTTAGTGAATCTTTTTTCCGGGAGGTGAACCGACATTGCAAATTTCAATTTTCAAGTACCATTATTTAAGAAATATAAAATGTAATAAAAGTACATATTTTTACCCTTTTTACCCTATAAGAATCATCATTGGCAAAAACCCAGCCTTGTGGGATCTAAATTCGGGAGGTGAACATACAGTCCAAATTTCAAGTATATGTGACAATTTTTTAAGGAAATATAAAAAGTACCAAAAGTACAGATTTTTACCCTTTTTACCCCCTTGGAATCAACATTGGCAACAATCCAGCCGTACTGGATCTATATTCCAGGATGTGAACATACTGTCCAAGTTTTAAGTTTCTATGACCATTATTTCAGGAGATATAAAAAGCACCAAAAGTACAGTTTTTTACCCTTTTTAACCCATTAGAATCAACACTGGCAAAAATCCAGCCTTAATGGATCTATATTCCGGGAGGTGAACATACAGTCCAAATTTCAAGTCTCTATGATCATTAATCACGATATTTAAAAAGTACCAAAAGTACAGTTTTTGTCCCCTTTATCGCCTTAGAATTAACCTTGGCAAAACTCCAGCCATAGTGGATCTATATTTGGACCTACAGTCCAAATTTCAAGTCTCTAGCTTCAGCGGTTTGGGCTGGGCGATGATGAATGAGTATGCCAGTCAGTCAGTCACATTGCTCTTTTATATACATAGATTTTCCGGATTTGGGCGATTTTTGCCAAAAAGTTTATTTCTGTTTTTTATTATTTAACAAAATTTATTTTTTTTAAATTAAAATATATTTTTTTTAAGAAATCTAAACAAAATTGAATTTTGGCGATATTTTACATCCGAGTTTGCGACAAAGCCAAAAAAAAGTCTGGCAACCCCGTCAATATGACGAAGCAAAAAAAAGGGACACACACACACATGCTTTGTACATACAAATGATTATCAATGAAAACTTTTTAAAATATTTTTTTTATTATTTCTTAAAGAACTTTTTTCTTAAAAAACATTTTTAAATTAAATTTAAATATTGTTTTACATATTTTTAAGCTTTTTTGTAAAGATTTTTTCCTTTTTCTCAGTTTTTTTTTTCATTTCCGTTTGTATTTACACAAAATATGAGTTAATTTAGGGTTATGTTAAAAAAAATAATGACTTTTTTTACGAATTCACTCATAACTTTTAAAATACTTAACCGATTTAAAAAAAAATACAGTAGAGTCTGCCTGGATAAATTCCGCAACTTTTGGTACCCCAAGCGTTTAAATCGGTTCCGTATTATTGCCAAAAACGTGATTTCAACAGACAGACAGACAGACAGACGGACGGACAGACAGACAGACGGACATCGCTAGATCGACTTAAAATCGATCAAGAATCATGAATATATATACTTTATGGGGTCCTAAACCAATATTTCAATGTGTTACATACGGAATGACAAACTTATATATACCCTCTATCACTAAGTGGAGGGTATAAAAATTTGATAAACAAATTTTATGAAAAAAATATGATAAAAAAAAATTATGAAAAAAAAATTTGATGAAAAAAAAAATTAATGAAAAAAAATTTATGAAAAAAAAATTGATAAAAAAACAAAAAAAATTGATGAAAAAAAAATTTATGAAAAACCAAAAAAATTGATGAAAAAAAACTTGATGAAATAAAAATTTTATGAAAAAAAATTGCTGAAAAAAATTTGATGAAAAAGAATTAATAAAAAATAATTGTTGAAAAAAAAAAAAAATATGAAAAAAAAAAATTTAATGGAAAAAAAAAATTTGATGGAAAAAAAATTGATGAAAAAAAAAAAAAATTTTATGAAAAAAAAAATTGATGAAAAATTTTTTTTTTTTGTGTTGAAAATTAATTATGTTACTTTTTATTCACCAGCTGGAGAAAAACGGGGTTATTCACCACGAGGTGAATTATTATCCAAGTTACAAACCCAAGTTATTAAAATTTTTGGTTTTAAGAAAATGAAAATAGTAATTCTTGTTTCCTTTTTCGCGTGACGCCACTGGCGTCTTGCAACTTTTTTAAAATTAGACACCAGCCTAAATACATTATCATGTTAAAATAATGCAGGACGCCGCCTCAGTATGACTACATAAGCAACCGACTAAAAAAAGAAAATAAGAATTCTTGTTTTCATTTTCTTAAAACCAAAAAGTTTTTTAACTTGGATTTGTAGCTTAGATAACACCGTCCGACACACTTTTGTACACATGGACCGGACCCGAAAATTCTTAAAGTAGGGCAAAAAAAAAAAGTACCCGTGTCTCCCAGTTTTTCTAGATCAATTCGCGTTTTCGCGAAAAACGCAAAAAAAAAAAAAAAATTACATGTAAAAAAAAAGTTCGCTTTTCAGAAAGTGGGGCTCAAAATAACATTCTTGTGTTTCCCGGTTTTTCTATATCAATTCGCGTTTTTGCGAAAATGCATTTTTTTTTACACACTTGAAAAAATTTAGTGCATTCCGAAAATAGGGCTTAAAATAAAATATTGTTCTAGTTTTTCCATATTAATTCACGAAAAATGCAATTTTAAAAAAATGTATTGCATTATTTTTTATAAATATAAAACATAAATGTAAGAGATGGGCGCGTGAGTGATTTTTGACTCACACTCACTCACGACAGGAATTTTTGAATCACGCATACTCACTCTCGAGCATATTTTTTCTACTCACACTCACTCACAATCACGTGAGTAAATTTAAAACAGCACACTCACGTGCTCTCACGCAAGCTTCACTCACATTGACTCACACTCACGAAAATTTCAAAAACTATAATTTCAAAAATCTTTCAAAAATTTTCAGCAAAATTTACAGTTCAGCGAAATTTTACATTTTTTTTGTTTTTTTTGGGACAAAATCATAAATTAAGCCAAATTTTAAAATTTTTTTGTTGCTTTTTTGGTACAATAGGAAATATAAAGAGAAAATAATTCACGCAAACTCACGCAAAAAAAGCGACTCACGCACACTCACTCACGCAATTTTTTTCTCCACTCACACTCACTCACAATCACGAGAGTAAAATTGAAATCAGTCACAATCACGCGTGATTCACATGTATCACGCTCAAATCTGCTCATGTTCCCATCTCTAATAAATATACATGATTTACAGTAGAATTACGGTCCTTATACAAAAATTGCTAAAAATAAAATTCTCGTGTCTCCCAATGTAGTATGTACCTATTCGCGTTTTCGCGAAAATGCATTTTTTTGCACACTTAAAAAAAATTTACTACATTCGAAAAGTGGGACTAAAAATAAAATATTCACCTAATTTGTTTTAAATTAAAATTAAATTAGCTGGAAAAACTCTGATACATGGGAAATTTCTTTATAACTCTACTTGAAATTTTGCGAGTGTGCTAAAAAGAACAAAATATTTTTTTTTTACAAATTTGCGAATTGATATGAAATAACTGGGACAAAAATGCTTAGATTTAAACCCAATTTTTTTTTTTTAACAGTGCAAAAAAAATTTTTTTAGCGTTTTTCGCAAATACGCGAATTGATGGCGAAATCCTGAGAGACACGGGTGTTTTTTTTTTCAACCCCACTTTCTGAATAGCATAATTTTTTTCTATTGTGAAAACTTTTTTTTTTTGTTGCATTTTTCGCGAAAACGCGAATTGATCTAGAGAAACTGGGAGACACGGGTATTTTATTTTTGGCCCAACTTTCCGAATTTTCGGGTCCGGTTCATGTGTACAGCCAAAAGTTGCAATTTGTTGGACGGTGTAATAATTCACCTGTTGGTGAATAAAAACTTTTTTCACCAGATGGTGAATAAAACGTAACATAATTATCTTTTAGCAAACAAAATTTTTTTCATCAACATTTTTTTTATTACTTTAACATGATAATGTTTTTAGGCTGGTGTCTAATTTTAAAAAAAGTTGCAGGACGCCACCTCAGTTTGACTATATAAGCTAACAATTAACGAAAAAGAAAACAAGTATTACTATTTTCATTTTCTTAAAAGCAAAAATGTTAGTAACTTGAATAATAATTTAACTTATTGGTGAATAAAACCATTTTTCACCAGCTGGTGAATGAAAAGTAACATAATTATTTTTCAAAAAAAAAAAAATTTTTTCATAAATTTTTTTTTTTCATCAAATTTTTTTTTTCATGAAATTTCTTTTTTCCATCAATTTCATCAACTTTTTTTTCATCAAATTTTTTTCATTAAATTTTTTTTTCATAAAATGTTTTTTTTTTTCATCAAATTTTTTTTCCATCAATTTTTTTTTTTCATCAAACTTTTTTTTTCATCAATTTTTTTTTTCACCATTTTTTTTTATCAATTTTTTGTTCATAAATTTTTTTCCACATTTTTTCCATCATTTTTTTTTTTCATCATTTTTTTTTTAAATTTTTTTTGTCAATTTTTTTGTTTTTTATCAAATTTTTTTTTCATCAAAATTTTTTTTCATAAATTTTTTTTATCACAATTTTTCATAAATTTTTTTTATCACAATTTTTCATAAAATTTTTTATTATCAATTTTTTTCTCACCAAGAATTTTTTTTCATCAATTTTTTTTTTACATCAAAAAATTTTTCTTTTCATCAAAAACTTTTTTTCACCAAAAAATTTGGGTCATTAAATTTTTTTTAGCATAATTTTGTTTTTCGTGAAAAAAAAACATTTTTTTTTACCAAAACTACTTTTTCACCAAGTCTAAGCTTTTCGCATAAAAATTTTCCATTTGTTTATCAAATGTACATAAAACAAGTGAGAGTGGTATATTCTTTGGTGCCGAATCTTTTATACTCTCCAAAATGTAAAAACACTTTTTTGCACTTATCTTTGTACTCACTTACGAAATGTACAGCTCTTTTGTTTTTTTAATGAGGTCCTCCACTGATATTTCAATTCGTTTTGCATCGAATAGCAAAGTAATATAACATTATTTTTTCTAAAAAAACTTTGCATTGGCAAGTATACCCAAATCTTCCGCAAAACATTATCATGATTTAATGTTTTGGGCAAGAGTACAAAATTCGCAGGCATTGTTCTTTTTAATTTGTAAGCTAGTGTGCTGGGCTTTTCCTTAATCCCCAGTTTACATATGATGCATCCCACTGTGCGCCGCACATTGGGTTGAATGAGAGGCAAAGTGACGCTTTATTCAGGGAAGCAGTAATTTCAACATATAAAATTTTTTGATTGATGAATGATAAATAATACATTAGAAAGCACCCTTTAAAGAGAAAACATGTGTTTTTTATTTTTTTTTTTTTTAACCTGTCAGAATTTTTTTAGTGTTTCTTGAAAATTGAACTTGATTCACAATTTGAGCTGTAACTTTTAAACCAAAAGCGATAATTTAATGAATACAGTTGCAAATTAAAGTATTTTTAATGCGATAATATAAATTTAAAACAATAAAAAATAAATATGTGTTAATACTTGCATAAAATTTGTTTAAAGTCGGATTTTTGTGTTTCACCAAATTTTAAATTTTTTCAAATTTTCATTAAAAAAGTCAGGAAAGTTGTAATTTGAAACTATTAATTTTTTTTATTGGCGTCTAATCATTAATAAGTAAAATACCACCATTTAAAAAAAAATAACATATTAGGCGCGTGGTTATGCTTTATTTCGGGAAAAACTAAATTCACAATTTTCACAATTTTTAAACAAATAGCAAATTAAAGTTTATGTAAAGGGCTATTATAAACGTTTAACAAAAATAATATGCTCTCATAAAAGTACTAAATTAATTAAGAAACCTAATTTTTTCATAAAAATTCTTAAATGTTTAAATTTACGTTATTTAATTTAAGCCTTGGAAACTGAAAAAAAAAAATTATATCAGCTGCGTTATTCATAATAAATAAAGTTAACAGCATGCATGTTTTTTGTCAGATATTATATTACACCACCCAGAGACATCTGCTTACCCCGCCCCCCCCCTTTCCACTCCCCACAAAAACCGTCCCTGCCATTTTTTTTGCTTGTTGGAGGGTATCAAAGATTTGGTACAGCCGAATTTTAAACTCTTACTTGTTTATATGATGAATTTCATTTAAAAATCGAGATAAAACTGAAATTTTGAACCCGACCAACTCAGATATCGATGAAATTTTGTTCATAGCTAAATTTGATCAAAACAAACAAACTCTCATTTTTAGAAATGACTGTTTTGCGATTTTTTGAGCGTGACACAGTGGGAACGTTTTCGAAAAAACGCGAAAATGGTCGAAAAGAGCTCCATTTAAACTACAATAACTCTGAAACGTTAAAAAAAAAAAAAAAAAAATACACTGTAAAAAATTTATAACAAAAAAAATTTTAACTGACGAAAAAACCAAAAAGATCAAGGGTTTTTTTACAGTGTATTAATTTTTTAGAAAGGTTTATCCTTCATCTATACCATATCAAAAAATAAAAATGGGTTCTTTGTTAGTTTTTTTTATATAATTTTTTAAGTAGTGTCACTTCTAGTAATTTCCCTTATATTTTATAACAAAAAAAAATTTTAGGTAACGAAAAACCAAAAAAGATCAAGAATTTTTTACAGTGTATTACTTTTTTAGAAAGGTATTTCTCTCACCTATAACATATCCAAAAAGTAAAATGGGTTCTTTTTTATTTTTTTTATATAATTTTTTAAGTAGTGTCACTTCTAGTAATACTTACCGAAAGTTTTCGAAATAATTCGAATAACAGCGAAAATATCTGGTCACATTCACAAAATAGTTCAACAATTCTAACATTTTTTAAATGTTTACAAATAAAAAACCATCAACAATTGTTTATATTATTTGCCACGTTTTTATTAATTTGTGTTTTATTTTATTTAAATTTTTTTTAAGTTAATTATTTGTAAGAAATTTTGCGCTGCTCAAATTTGGCACAGTCAGAATATCTGCGCACATGTACAAAAGTTTCATTTATCGGAATGAATGAATGAAAGCCTTGAGTTCCTGTTATAGTTTTAGCTTCTTCATATCTTGAAAATAGCTTTTCTTTAACGTTGTTGTATTCGTCAGCATCTGCGTAAGCAACTTGTATGGTGGTCTTATATGTTTCTGATGCCCAGTGATAGAGTTGCCTCGTTGTCTGGATTTCATTTTTATTTGCAATACTATAATTTCGAGCACCTCTCTTCAATGTTCCTCCGATTCCATCACATGCAGATTTTCCGTGACTGGTAGCATAAAAGTGCCATTCAGCGTCAATCCCAAAATCAGATTTGTGATGGCATAAATTAATGAAGTTATATTTATTTTTATATTGTGCTCCTGCACCATCTGATACGTAAATGATTTTATTAATATTGTTGGTTATATTGGCCTTCACGAACTGTACCATTTTTGAAATATATAGATGAACTGCTATACTATCATGGGTATTGCAATCAGATATTATGGCGAAGCTTTTATGAGTTAATTTATCGTTATCTGAAAATAAACAAACAAAGGAAAAAAACAAATAAATAAAAATTATTAAATATTTTGATGAGTGTGGATGGATGTGTTTAATAATACCAAAATATTAAAATAATTACCTTTGTAATAAATAACGAACGGATGTATTGTAGCCTGATCATTATTCCAATGGTATCCTTGCACGGCATCTTGTACAAGAAATGCATAATTTTCAGCAAAGTCCATTTGAATTAACATTTCTCCTGATAACAGCGCCGCTCTTTTATTGCTGATAAATTCAGATTGTCGCTTTGCTATGAAATGATGCGGAATCAGAACTTTGATGTGTTCAGTAAAATCGCTGACAAATGATTCTGGGTTGGTGGTTAACGTTTCCAGAACACATCTAATCGTTGTATTCCACTTTTTGTATATTATTTCTTCAGTTTGGTTATTTTCAAAATGTTTTAGCATATGCGTTTTTAGATTATTTAAATTTTTAAAGCAGTGACCACACATTGAAACGCAACACTCGCTTTTTTCTATGTCACCATTACAAACAACGAATTTGAGAACATCTTTGTAATCGGTAAATGTGCATTCTCCTTCAATACAAATTGATTTTAAGCCACTTTTTTCAAACATCAATTTCATATTCTGATGCAATGTGCATACACAGATATTTTGCTGGTTTCCAACTCCAAGTTTTATACAATTTTTTGGCCTTAACATTGTAAATTTTGTAAAACCCACTTTGGCCAAGGGATGTTTTTTTTTAAATTCGTAGTAAGATTCGCGTAGTGAAGATAACATCAGTCTTTTTTGAACTTTTTCACGTAAGTTTCCTTGTTTAACAGTAATTGAATCTTGCGATCCAGGCATCATTCGGCTAATTTCATCATCTTCATAAAATAACTTGACTGTGCCCAGCAGAAATAAATCGAGATTTTGGCGACACAGCATCTGTTTATAGCATACCGTAGCGCATCCAAAGAGCGCTCTTAGGGATGCAGTAAAAGGAAGGGGAAAAAATTTAAATTTTTTTTTAAGATTTTTTATATAAAACTTATAATGTGTAATTATCTTTTGATAAAATTTCACACTTGCTTTCCTTTTTAATATTTTTAACACTTTTTGAATAAAAAAACATGAGTTTTAGACAAAGACACATGATTTGACTGCATCATTATTGCGCTGCAAAGAGCGCTTCAATCATAGCATCTTTGACCGCTGTTCCCAAAAAAAAATCCCATAAAAAATTTGAAAATGAAAATTTCCGATATTTTTTTGATGTTCACTTCCGATTTTTTTTTTTTTTTCATTTTGTTTCACATAAATAAAGTTTTGTAAAGTAAAACGAATGAATTTTTTTGTTATATTTTTTTAAATTTTAGTTATTTGATTTCAACTTTGAATTTACTGCATCTTTATTCTGCTTAAATCAGCTCTACAAAGATACATGAATTCTCTGCATCTTTAATCTGCTTAAATCAGCGCTAAAAAGATACATGAATTTACAGCATCTTTATTCTGCTTAAATCAGCGCTCTAAAGACACGTGATTTCAGTGCATCTAAAGAGCGCTGTTTCTGTGTATCCAACTAGCGCTCTAAAGTGGGACATCGCCTTAGGGAATCATGCATGAATTCAGCGCAATTGGATGCGCTCCTTTACTCAAGTTCCCCTTCCAAAAGCTGCTGAACGTTCAGCAAAATTTCTGCTGGGTGCTTAGAGTTTCGGTTGGTAAGCTACGTCTGCTCATTTTAAAAAGATTGATATCTGCAAACTTCGTTTTATTCCTTTGGATATCTTTACTTTTTTTGATACAATCGTGAGATATATCATCCCCAAAACGATCTTTAATTTCTGCGTGACTCATATTGATTGGTAAGAGAGATAAAAGTTTTTGCTTTTCCAAAAGATTTGAGCTGTTCTCTATTTGATATTTGATGTTTTCCAAAATTTCTTCGTAAATGGCTTTGACGTTTTCAAGTTGCGCTGACAAATCAGATAATGGATCAGCTCCAAGTGAATCTGCTATATTTTCGAAAATTTGCAGTGATTTTCTATTTCTGTATGCATCTCGTTTCATATATTTCCTTTTAAGAGGCGACATTTGGTTTGGTAGATGAGGAATAATATGATCATTTATATTTTCAATGACTTCCGTCCTTTCGATGTTTGCAATACGACTGGTACAAGTTGGAAGTTCATTCAATTCTTCGCTAATTTCATTGCTGGGCGTTGTTGGTAAATAATTTGAGACTTCATTCTGCTCCACGTTGGATTCATTACGACTGCGAGCTTTTCTCAGTGTATTCCGGCAAGTTTCGCAAATACGGCTACAATGAATGTTGGCGACAGCTGAAAAATATTCAATTATATTTGCAGCCTCGTTTTCACTTATTTTACGAAGCGAAGCGCAACACTTATTAGATATTTTTATGCATCTGTACTTATTGTTTGAATTCATATTCACTCAATTTTTTAAAATATACGCGTAAAAATTGTAATGGGATATCTTGGCTTCTCGAAACTGTTTATAATTATGAATTTCGGTACGTTCATCAGGTGCAATTATATAGCATTTTTTAAGGCAAGCAAGAACTTTTTGCGGTTAAAACATATTCATAATTTTCCTGGGACAATGTTTATTTATTTTACCTGTTAACCCTTCGTCAGGTACATATTTTGAGTCCTTAATTCTGGCCAGACCCCTATACATTTACATGCATTTGTATGGAAATAAGGGCTGTTTGCCGTTAAATTTTTTACTAAGAAAGGAAAATATTTGTTATATTTTGTGTTTCTATTTCTTTTTACTATGTTATTAGCTACCTGAGGAAGAAAAAATAGACCTGAAAAAATCTTTGGAATGAAAAGGGCAACAATTTTTTTGTTCTATATATATTTCTCTTTATTATGGGTAAAGTAATAAATGTTTATGACAAAATAGAAAATTATTATGAAGAATACATTGATTTTTTTATTCAGAATTTTGCGGAATTACTAGAAGTGACACTACTTAAAAAATTATTAAAAAAAAAATAAAAAAGAACCCATTTTACTTTTTGGATATGTTATAGGTGAAGGAAATACCTTTCTAAAAAAGTAATACACTGTAAAAAATCCTTGATCTTTTTTGGTTTTTCGTTACCTAAAATTTTTTTTGTTATAAAATATAAGGGCAATTACTAGAAGTGACACTACTTAAAAAATTATATAAAAAAAACTAACAAAGAACCCATTTTTATTTTTTGATATGGTATAGATGAAGGATATACCTTTCTAAAAAATTAATACACTGTAAAAAAACCCTTGATCTTTTTGGTTTTTTCGTCAGTTAAAATTTTTTTTGTTATAAATTTTTTACAGTGTATTTTTTTTTTTTTTTTTTTAACGTGTCATAAAGCCTGTTAAAATATCTTTTTAATGATACCAAGATCATGGAAATCGGTTTAGCCGATTCAGAGTTATTGTAGTTTAAATGGAGCTCTTTTCGACCATTTTCGCGTTTTTTCGAAAACGTTCCCACTGTGTCACGCCCAAAAAATCGCAAAACAGTCATTTCTAAAAATGAGAGTTTGTTTGTATTGATCAAATTTAGCTATGAACAAAATTTCATCGATATCTGAGGGGGTCGGGTTCAATGCATCTCGATTTTTACATGAAATTCATCATATATAGATTACAAAGACCCTCAAAAAAAGCTCTAGACCCACTAATACTTATCTATTTTTACCTTCTAAATTCAATTCCACGATCAGAATTAAATTCTACTGTTGAGTTTTTCTGCAATTTACAAGGAAAGTCCGCAAAAGTGAACCAACCTGATTTCCTTGTAAATTTGACCAACAATAAGCTAACATTTTTTAAAATTTTATTTCGGTATGTAATGTTCAAGTCTGATTTATTACGAAGACAAAAAGAGGTTTTTTCATAAAATCCATCAAAAATTGCAGAAGTTACTTGCATTTGAACAAAAACGCATTAATTCACAACATAAATACAACTGTTTTTGTATAATACTGAAATAAAGGGTTTTTGTTCAAATGCATGTAACTTCTGCAATTTTTTACGAATTTTATTTACAATACTCTTATTTTCTACGTAATAAATCAGACTTGAACCTTACATACAGAAATAAAATTCAAAAATTTTATAACTTTGTCAAATTCACAAGGAAATAAGGTGGGTTCACTTTACGGACTTTCCTTGTAAATCACAGGAAATCCCAACTATAGAATTCAATTCTGATGGTAGAATCGATTTTAGAAGGTTAAAATACATAAGGATAAGTGGGTCTAGTTTCTGGGTCAGAAACTTTTATGTTTTTTTGTGATGAAGTGTTATTGAAGCCACCATATTTTTTTCACAAAATCTTAAATAAAAAAATAACGGCATTAAATGCGGACGTTTTTTTTCTTTTAAATTAAAGCTTATACTATATGCTTTCTTATCACAATGTATAAGCTATAACAACCTCTTACATTTTTTTTATATTCCATCAAGTATTAAAAATACTCCAATTTTGGAACATTTTACAAAAAAATTTCAAAAATATTTTTACAACAATTTTAAAAACACAAAAAGCAGAAATGTGTTTCAAAATGCCTGAAGTTGATGGTTCCATAATAAAAAAATTACCTTTGAATGAATAAATACCAAAAAAAAAATATAGAAATAAGTTGATTTTCAATTTTTAGCACCATATTTAAAAACACAAAAATTTATTTGATTTTGACGGCGGATTGCAAGAAAAGTAAACAACTCAGAATAATAGCTGTGACAGATTTTTTAGTGTAATTTTATATACTTTAACCTTAAATTAATAATTTTAGTAAAAAAAAAAATTTCAGTTTTGAATAAAGCGCCACTTTTGATCCATTTCAACCCAATGTGCGCCGGCTGAATTGAGATATTTTAACTCCTATCTATTATTTTTTTATAGAAAACATATTATTAACTTTAAAATAAAAAAAAAACTTCATGTTTATTGTGAACTTCTGTCAATTGAAGCATGAGAATAAAATTTGGCAACTGAAAAGGTCATTATCGTTGCTTGAAAATAAAAAGAAAACTAAAATATTGAAAAAAAAAACTCTTTACTAAATTTAGAATTTCTATGAATGCAATAGAAAGAAGTCATAACTTACTTAGGCAAAAAAAACAAGTGAGAGTGTTAAATTCGGCTGTGCCGAATCTTGTATACCCTCCAACGTTTAAAAATAAAAAAAAAAATAAAAAAAAATTCCAGGGGCGTTTATTTTTTTTTGTGGGGGGGGCTTATCGGGGGTCCTTGGGGACACCTTCTCTCTGGTAAAAATGCTTTTTCAAGCATAAAAATGTTTGATTTGTTTAACAAAAATACAAAAAACCTAAAAAAAGTTACCTTTTTTCATTGGTTGGATTACTTCGTCAAGGGGGAACTTTTTCCCCCCTGGTCCGATTTTGCACATCTCCGAACTTAACCAGCCTATGAATATAAGACATATATGTGCCAAATGTCAGGAGTCTAGCACTTTTATTTTGGACTGTATCGTGTCTTCCACAGACGGACAGACGGACGGACGGACGGACGGACGGACAGACGGACATCGCTAGAATGTCTTAGAATCGATCACTGATCAATAATATATATACTTTATAGGATCCTAGACCGATATTTCGATGCGTTACACACGGAATGACAAAGTGAGTATACCCCCATACTGTAGTTGGAGGGTATAAAAATAAAGCCGGCCATGAACGACTACAAAATAGTATAATGCAAGGTTGGCAATCGAAACGAATAGCGGTATCGATATCGGTATTGGTATCGTTTTTTTATTTATATCGGTATCGGTTACTGTATTACCGATACCGAAACGTCAGTATTATCGAAAAAATGTTAAAAATATAAAAAACGTATAAAAACTTAAAAAAAATATTTTTTTTTCAAGTTTAATACTAAACACTAAGCGCGTAACGTCAAATTTATATTTTCGAATTTCAAGTCGTAATTCCTACACTCAAAATATTTTGTAGGCAAAAACAAAAGAAAAACACACTTAAAACAAGTGAATAAACAATTGAAAACCATCCCAGTAATTATTCATTTATTTTAACAAACATCAACATTTATTTTTTACTGTTGACAAAATTTTCTAAAATAATAACATTAAACATTAAAAAATTACGGTTTTTTCACTCTTTTTTACTAACATATTCGAAAAAAATAACCTACGAAAACATTAAAAATTAATGATAGTTCTGTTATTTTTACCAACAAATTCCAAAAAAATAACCTACGAAAACATTAAAAATTAATGACTCCGTAGGTTATTTTATACAATTTTCTATTGAAATATTTTTTTAAAAATTTTTAATAAAATTTTGGGGAATCGATCCCGCAACCAACTACATTCTGGCCAGACACTCTACCCATCGTGCCAAAGTCACTTGATACAAACATGTTTTTATATTTCTATAAATATTTTTTTGATTTTTTTTTTTCTACAAAAAAATTACTGACTTGTGTAGGTAAAAACTAATGATATTTCATTAAAAAATACCAACAATTTAAAAAAAAATTACTTACACAAATCATTAAAAATTTAAAGAATAATCAGTAGTTTTTACCTACGGAACAAAAATAAATGACTTTAAAAATTAAATGTGAATGAAAGTCTTTATTTTTTAGTGTGTTATTTTTGAAACAAAGGACAGAAGAAGTCATTAATAAAAACTGAACATCAAACAAATGTTTTTGCTTTTAAAAACGACTAAACGGAAAACTTTTTAAATAAACTACAAACAGTTAATGACATAATTTTTTGAGTGTATCAAACGATGGCCACGTTAGAGCTGATTGCGTGAAAATTTATGAAAAAATTTTGCAAGGTTATCTTCAGTCGGCAACCAGCGGTCAAAGTTGAAAAAATTTCATATTTTGCCCAAAATTCATATCCGAATTTTTTGACCAACTCCGGCTCAAAAATTTGGAAATTTGGCTACTTTATTGGAAAAATATTTAAAAAATTCCAAAACCGCGATTTTGGTTCAGAAATATTGATTCTGTAAGTGGTAAGTGTTTTATCTAAAAAATATTTTAAAAAAATATAAAAACACGATTTTGGTCCTAAAATGCTGATCAGCATCTGTGGACTAAAATCGCTGATCAGCATTTTAGGACCGAAATCGTGTTTTTATATATTTTTTTTTAATATTTTTAAGGTAACACACGTAACATTTTACAACTTTTATTGTCTAAAAAATATTTTAAAAAATATAAAAATACGATTTTGGTCCGAAAATAACGATAAGCAGCTGTAGACCAAAATCGCAGATCATAATTTTTGGTCCAAAATCGCGTTTTTATATTTTTTTAATACTTTTTAGATAACACACTTCATATTTTCCAACTTTTAATACCAATTTGGATAAAAAAAAAATTTATGTTTAAAAATCAGCACCTAAGGAAAAAAATCTCGGTTTAAGATTTTTTTAAATATTTTTTCAAAATTTCCGCAAAATTTCCGAATTTTTGAGCCGGATTTGGTCAAAAAATCCGAACATGATTTTTGGTTATAATACGTAATTTATTTCAACTTTGACCGCTGGTTGACTACTGAAGATTAAGACCTTGTGAATTTTTTTCATAAATTTTCCCACAATCAGCTTCAACCTGGCCACTGTTTGGCAGGTATTGGGGCATCATTAGTGAAATCAATCATGAATATTCTTGACCCCCTCCGATATTGATGAAATTTGGTTAAGTTCTTACACTACGTAAAAAACTAACAAATGCAAATTTTCAGCCCTCTAAGTCAACAGGAGCCGAAAATACGGAGGGTCAAAATGTCCCCCAAAATCTCCCAGTCGCGACACTTTACACCGTAAAAACGTAATATCGTTGGTTCTAATATAGCTAGAAAGCCCATTTTTGGTTTGTTTTGAAGCTCATAATATGCTCTATAAGACCTACCATAACCAAAAAATTTTCGAAAAAAAATAAGGGTTACCTCCCTAATTTTAAGGTCGTGATAAAGGGAGGAGAAAATGGGGAGGATGGTATCCCCCGATTTTTTTTTTACTTGATAATCTTATAGAGAAAGTCCTAAAGAATATATTCTAAAATTTTTAAGTTGGGACAACAATGGGATCACTCAAAATCAAAATTTTTCACAATTATCCCTAAAATCTACAAATCGCAACACTCTTGAACCTTAAAAATGTAATATCATATGTGCTATTGTAGCTACAGAGTCCACTTTTGTTTGTTTTAAAGCTTATAGTACGCTCTACAATACCTACCTTAACCAAAAAATTTTAGAAAAAAAGGAAGGGTGCTCCCCTTATTTAAAGGTCGAGGCAAAGGGTGGAGGAAATGGGGGAAAAGTATCCCCCGATTTTTTTTTACTTGGTATTCTCAAAGTGCAAGTCCTAATGAACATATCCTAAAATTTTTATGTTGGGTCAACAATCAGATCGACCAAAATCAAAATTTTTCACAATTTCCCCCAAAATCTCCAAATCGCGACACTCTTGCCCATTACAAATTTAATATCGTGGACTGTATTGTAGCTACAGAGTCCATTTGTGGTTTGTTTTGAAGCTCTTAATATGCCCTACAATATTACTATTACAAAAAAAAAAAAATAAAAAAAAATAGGGTGCCTCTTGTACTATAAGATCGTGGCAAGGGGTGGGGGAAATCGGGGGATAGTATCCCCCAATTTTTTTTTTACCTTGTTTTTTTTTCTAAAGAGTAAGTTTTAGAGAGCATATCCTGAAATTTTTATCATGGGACTCCAATGGGAGGCGCAAGAATGTCGCGATTTGATGATTTTGGGGGAAAATTTTGAAAAATTTTGATTTTGGTCGATCCCATTGTTGCCCCAACATAAAAATTGTAGACTATGTTCATTAGGACTTGCACTTTGAGAATCCCAAGTAAAAAAAAAATCGGGGGATACTTTCCCCCCATTTCCTCCACCCTTTGCCACGACCTTCAAATAAGGGGGGCACCAATTCCTTTTTTTGGAAAATTTTTTGGTTTTGGTATGTCTTGTAGAGCGTATTATAAGCTTTAAAACAAAAAAAAAATGGCTCTGTAGCTACAAAAGCACTTATGATATTAAATTTTTAAGGTTAAAGAGTGTTGCGATTTGGAGATTTTGGGGAAAATTGTGAAAAATTTTGATTTTGAGCGATCCCATTGCTGTCCCAACTTAAAAATTTTAGAGTATATTCTTTAGGACTTTCTCTATAAGATTGTCAAGTAAAAAAAAAATCGGGGGATACCATCCTCCCCATTTTCTCCTCCGTATATCTCGACCTTAAAATAAGGGAGGTAACCCTTATTTTTTTTCGAAAATTTTTTGGTTATGGTAGGTCTTGTAGAGCATATTATGAGCTTCAAAACAAACCAAAAATGGGCTTTCTAGCTATAATAGAACCAACGATATTAAGTTTTTACGGTGCAAAGTGTCGCGACTGGGAGATTTTGGGGGAAATTTTGACCCTCCGTGTTTTCGCCCACTGTTTTCTTAGAGGGCTGAAAATAAGTGTGCATTAGTTTATCACTTAGTGTTACAACTAAACCAAATTTCATCAAAATCGGAGGGGGTCACGAAAATTTTTAGCTGTTTTTGATTGATTTCACTAAGACTGACCCTATTACGACATGAAATTCAAAAATTTAAATTTGACGGGACGCCCTACTAAACACGTATTTACGTATTTATTTTTGAAAAAAAATTAAAAGAGCGTTTTTAGGGGGTCGGCGACAGACATGGGCGTTAATGATTACGTTGTGTAATTGATTACAGTTTCAATTACAATTACATGAAAGGTCGGTCATACATTTGGCTCCCCTAGGGGCACTTTAGGGTAAGTTACAGACATGGGCGTTAATGATTACATTATGTAATTGATTACAGTTTCAATTACAATTAGATGTAATTAGTAATTGAAAATTTTCAATTTTACTTGTAATTGTAATTGTAATTGAAAAAACTCAATTACTAATTACATGTAATTGTAATTGAAACTGTAATCAATTACACAATTGTAATCATAAACGCCCATGTCTGGTCGGCGAGGGACGTTGCAAAAAAATAAAAAATTCACGAATTATGGCACTTTTAAGTAATAAAAAATTTCTACGAGTTAAGCCACTTAAAAAAATTATACTTTGGTGGAAACCTCCTGCTAGTATTCCATATGCCTCCCCGAAGTCCTATAAATATTAAAAAAATCCTTGGGCACCCACATCGCAGATTAAATAAAAATCATCAAAAAACTATACTATACGAAAGTGGTTCAGAAAGTTTCTATTGGGAGACAAAATGACTCCACAAAAATTTCATGAAAATCAATAATTTTCTTCTGATCCCGCATCGCGGTTGAAATTTTTGGAAATTTTTTCTTAAAATGTGGGTTTTAATCATTTACGAAGCTTTATCAAATAATCAAAAATAAAGAAAATCGGTGATCCGTCAGTTAAATTTCCCATGGATTTTCTTATATATGATCATACTATTAATCATACTATAACCCCCCTCCATTATGATTGATTCGGTGTATGGATCTACCCGAGTGAAAAAGTTTTGATATAATCATATATTTTTTAATACAATTATATATAAATTGATCAATAATTTGATCCCAAAAATGGAGGATCGAAAAATATATGATTCTATCCTATTAGATCAAATTTTATATAATTTGATCTCAAACATGAAACGGCAAATTTCATCTAATTTGATATTGAAGATCATATTAGATTTAATAAGATATAATTATATATAATTATATCTTATTAGATCTATTTTTTTTATAAAATCAAATTAGATAATATTTACCGTTCCATTTTTGGGATCTAATTATATCAAATTTGATCTAATAAGATATAATCATATATTTTTGGATCCTACATTTTTAGGATCAAATTATATATGGCGCCGTATTACTTTATTTTAGTCGGGTAATAACAATAATTGTATGTAATTGTATCTAATCAGTTCTATTTGATTCGAGACTTTTTCCCAATTTGGAATCGAATCAGGTCTATCTAGATCTCAAATGGGAGACAAATCTTATCAGATCTGCTACAATTGATATAACACTGTACAACACAAAAAAAAATTACAAGGTCAGACCAAAAAATTTTGATAGAAGAGACAAAAAAAAAATACACGTGTATCGGCGTTTTGAAAGTTTACATCTGGGTTTCATTTTAGGGGGAGGTGAAGTTTCCCCCAAATGCAAATGTTGTATTGTAAATCGTCTTTGAATATCGAGTGAAGCTTACGTTTAAAGTATATGGTGTGTTCAGCAAATTTATATAAAATGACACGGAGAACATTTTTGTGGAATATATTAACCCTCTAGCTCCTCACGATAAGGGTCTTTTTTGTCCTTCTTTTCAAAAAGAGCAAAAAACACCATTAAAACAGGGATTTAAGGGGTTTAAATGTTCCGCAAAAATATTCGCCGTAAAATTTTACTGTAAGTCCTTGAATACACCAAAACGGAAAACTCAACCAGAAAGTCAGAAATAAGACACAACAAAAGAGATCTTAGGGTTAATTTCGCATTTATTAAGAAAATCGAGTAAAGCTTACGTTTAAAGTATATGGTGTGTTCAGCAAATTTATGTAAAATGTTACGGAGAACATTTTTGTAGAATATGTTAACCCTCTAACTCCTCAAGATAAGGGTCTTTTTTGTCCTTCTTTTCAAAAAGAGCAAAAAACACCATTAAAACAGGGATTTAAAGGGTTTTAATGTTCCGCAAAAATATCCGCCGTAAAATTTTACTATAAGTCCCTGAAAACACCAAAACAGAAAACTCAACAAGAAAGTCAGATATAAGACACAACAATAGAGAGCTTAGGGTTAATTTCGCATTTATTAAGAAAATCGAGTTAAGCTTACGTTTAAAGTATATGGTGTGTACAGCAATTTTATGTAAAATGTTACGGAGAACATTTTTGTAAAATATGTTAACCCTCTAGTTCCTCAAGGTAAGGGTCTTTTTTGTCCTTCTTTTGAAAAAGAGCAAAAACACAATTAAAACAGCTATTTAAAGGGTTAAAATGGTCCCCAAAAATATTTGCCGTGAAAGGGACTTATAGTAAAATTTCACGGCGAATATTTTTGCGGAACATTTTAACCCCTTAAATCCCTGTTTTAATGGTGTTTTTTGCTCTTTTTGAAAAGAAGGACAAAAAAGACCCTTATCTTGAGGAGTTAGAGGGTTAACATATTCTATAAAAATGTTCTCCGTAACATTTTACATAAAATTGCTTTACACACCATATACTTTAAACGTAAGCTTAACTCAATTTTCTTAATAAATGCGAAATTAACCCTAAACTGACTTTTGTTGTGTCTTATTTCTGACTTTCTGGTTGAGTTTTCAGTTTTAGTGTATTCAGGGACTTATAGTAAAATTTCACGGCGAATATTTTTGCGGAACATTTAAACCTCTTAAATCCCTGTTTTAATGGTGTTTTTTGCTTTTTTTTGAATATAAGGACAAAAAAGACCCTTATCTTGAGGAGTTAGAGGGTTAACATGTTCCACAAAAATGTTCCCCGTAACATTTTACATAAATTTGCTGAACACACCATAAACTTTAAACGTAAGCTTTACTCGATTTTCTTAATAAATGCGAAATTAACCCTAAGATCTCTTTTGTTGTGTCTTATTTCTGACTTTCTGGTTGAGTTTTCAGTTTTAGTGTATTCAGGGACTTATAGTAAAATTTCACGGCGAATATTTTTGCGGAACATTTAAACCCCTTAAATCCCTGTTTTAATGGTGTTTTTTGCTTTTATTTGAAAAGAAGGACAAAAAAGACCCTTATCTTGAGGAGTTAGAGGGTTAACATGTTCCACAAAAATGTTCCCCGTAACATTTTACATAAATTTGCTGAACACACCATATACTTTAAACGTAAGCTTTACTCGATATTCAAAGACGATTGGCAATACAACATCTGCATTTGGGGGAAACTTTACCTCCCCCTAAAATGAAACCCAGATGTAAACTTTCAAAACGCCGATACACGTGTATTTTTTTTTTGTCTCTTCTATCAAAATTTTTTGGTCTGACCTTGTAATTTTGGAAAAAATTTGATTTTGTTGTGCAGTGTAATTAGATCTTAACACATAAGACCAGATCTAATACATTTTTCCACAGGTATAGCAATTTAAATTTACAAATATTATCACAAACTAATAACATCCTGTGTAGGGTATAATTACAATCAAAAAATACTTACAAACTGCAGCAAAAGAGATAAATAAATATATTACTTGTACTTGGATATAAATTTGAAATAAAATGTAATTTGTGTAATTTTTTTCTTCTCCTTCTTTAAAAAAAAAATTCCGACTTGATATGGATGACAACATTCAGTTTTTAGAAAACATTTAGTTTTTCTTTTTTTTTTTGGGTCAAGAATTATTGAATGAGTTGTTGTGAGTGAAATAAAGAAAATCGCTATAATACCACTTGTAAAAACTACTTCAACAATTAAATTAAGGTTAAATGAAAAATAATAATGTACTTAAAGTATATCTTCTTCACAGACAATTGATTAAGAGTATAATAAATATTGTAAAGAAAGATAAAAATATTCCAAACAAGTTGTTAAGTAAATGTCAACAATTGTTCAGATGCATAAATATTTCAAGGATTTTTATATCCTCTACTTACTAGGAAAGTCTTTTAATGAGCACTCAGCGATTGTCCTGAAATTAACATATGTTGTGCAAAATTAACACAGAAAAAATTATAGTGAACTCAAAAGTAACAAAACAAGTTGTTGACAATGAAATTCTTGTTCAACAACACTTTTAATTGAATTCACAGTGTAGCGGCAAAAGAGTTTGGCGAGCAAAAATATATGTGCTTTTATACAGTTTACTCTATAATGACATCAGATTTTTTTTTTTTGAAAAGTACAATTTTTAGCCCGCTAAAAAATATAATTTAAAAAAAAAAACACATTTTCCCGAATGTTTTTTTGCCGAACGTCATACACGCTAAATTTCAAGTATCTAGGTTCATTATCTCAGAATATATGTATACACTCAAAATATTTCGTAGGCAAAAACAAATGAAAAACACATTAAAACGAGTGAATAAACAATTGAAAACCATCCCAGTAATTATTCATTTGTTTTAATAAACATCAACATTTATTTTTTACTGTTGAAAAAACTTTCTAAAATAATTTTTTATTCTTTTTTACCAACAAATTCCAAAAAATAACCTACGAAAACATAAAAAATGAATGATTTCGTAGGTTGTTTTTTGAAATTTTCGATTGAAATATTTTTTTAAAAATTTTTTAATAAAATTTTGGGAATCGATCCCGCAATCATCAACATGCTGGCGATTCACTTGATACAAACATGTTTTTATATTTCTATAAATATTTTTTTTAATTTTTTGTCTCCAAAAAAAATAACCAACACAAGTAGGTAAAAACTAATTACTTTTCTTTAAAAAATGCCAACAATTAAAAAAAAAAAATAACGTACACAAAACATTAAAAATTAAAGAAGAATCACTTAAATGTCTATAATTTTTAGAAATTAATTTTTCTTTTGCATTTTTTCAACTTGAACCCTTATAACAAATACAACACAGTGCAGCAGCACATTTAGGGCTTCAACCAAACCAAGACAGTTTGAAAGTATTTATGTGTAGTAGTAAAAACCCCAAAGGGTTCAGCTCTGTAACGTCTCTAATTTTCTTTATAGCCCACTGAATTTTTCAGTTTTTAACATGATAATGTTTTTAAGGCTGGTGTCTAATTTTAAAAAAGTTGCAGGACGCCACCTCAGTTTGACTACACTCAAAATAATTCTGCAGTAAAAATATTAGTAAGTGATTTGGTACCAAAATCTACTAATAAGTTACTAATTATCAGTAGTACGGTAGTTTTTTAGTATCTTCAAAGTACTAAAATTAGTAATTTTTACTGGTTTTGAATAATATTAGTAAAAAATTTTAGTATTGATTACCAACGCCTGCACTAGATCATTTTGGACTAAAAAATTAGTTCATTAGTAAAATTTTTAGTATTGAATACCCACGTTTTTTTGTTGGGTGTATATAAGCTAATAATTAACGAAAAAGAAAACAAGAATTACTATTTTCATTTTCTTCAAACCAAAAATTTTAATAACTTAGTTTTGTAACTTGGATAATAATTCACTTCGTGGTGAATAAAACCGTTTTTCACCAGCTGGTGAATAAAAAGTAACATAATTATTTTTCAACAAAAAAATTTTTTTTTTCATCAAATTTTTCATTTTATCAATTTTTTTTTTCATCAAATTTATTTTTTTTCATCAATTTTTTTTTTTTCATCAAATTTATTTATTTTTTCATCAATTTTTTTTCTATCAAATTTTTTTTTCCCTTAATTTTTTTTTTCATCAAACTTTTCTTTTCATCAAATTTTTTTTTTTCATAAATTTTTTTTTTCATCAAATTTTTTTGTTTTTCATAAATTTTTTTTTTCATCAAACTTTTTTCATCATTTTTTCTTTTTATCAAATTGTTTTTGTTTATAATTTTTTTTTTTTTTCATCAATTTTTTTTCATCAATTTTTTTTTTTATTAATTTTTTTTTCATCAATTTTTTTTTTCATTAATTTTTTTTCATCAATTTTTTTTTTCATCAAATTTTTTTTTTCATCAAATTTTTTTTTTATAATTTTTTTTTTATCATATTTTTTTCTCACCAAAAATTTCTTTTTTTTCATATTTTTTTTTTCATCAATTTTTTTTACATCAAAAAATTTTTCTTTTCATCAAAAACTTTTTTTTATCAAAATTTTTTTTCATCAAAAATTTTAGGTTCATTAAATTTTTTTTAATATAATTTTGTTTTTCGTGAAAAAAAAAAAAAATCATTTTTTTTACCAAAACTACTTTTTCAGCAAGTCTAAGCTTTTCGCATAAAAATTTTCCATTTGTTTATCAAATGTACATTAGGGTTATGACTTTTTGGAATTTTTTGCAAATATCAAATGTTACCTGCCCTAGCCAAAAAGGCCATAAAAAATATTAAGAATTGCATTTTTACTTTATCGCTTCCGTCAAAAAAGTTCCCGCACCAAACGAGAGGAAATTTGGTCTATATTTTCTTAGTTTAATTAAAACTAAGAAAATATGAGACTAAAACGATGCGTAGGAAAAGCTATTTACGCTCAAAATGGCAAATGCTTTTTGGAGGGACTTTTTTGATTCCTTCAAGATTAAAATTTGGCGGTTTAACTATTTATAACGTCAACTTTGGCAGCATGTAGCTCCAAAAGTAAAAGTCCGAGCGGCTTTATTTTTATTCGTAAGTGTTCACAAGATCTTTTTTTATATAATTTATTCATTGGAAGGGTTAAAATAACTTTATTTTTGAAAAATAGGACTTAAAACAAAAATATCTGTGACTTTTTAGAAATTGCATTTGGTGCGGAAGGTTTTTTTGCCAAAATGATTCGCAAATACGAATTTTAATAATAATTTTATATTGCCTATCACGTGGTTATAGGTAAAAATTTTGTCAAAAATGAGTCATAACCCTAATGTACATAAAACAAGTGAGAGTATTATATTCTTCGGTGCCGAATCTTTTATACTCTCCAAAATGTAAAAACACTTTTTTGCACTTATGTTTGCACTCACTTACGAAATGTAGACCTCTTTTCAATTCGTTTTGTAAGGAATAGCAAAGTAATATAACATTATTTTTCATAAAAAACGTTGCTTTGGCAATTACACCCAAATCTTCCGCAAAACATTATCATGATTTAATGATTTGGGCAAGAGTACAAAATTCGCAGGCATTTTTTTTCAAAGGCGTTGGAAAAAAGTCGAAAAAACTAATGTTAATGTTTTTTTGAACTTAAAATAGCGTTTGGATGTCTTCAATAGAATTTTATGTGGAACATTTTTCTAGAGTACGCTAAACCTCTATCTCCCGTTTTAATGGGTCATTTACATCATTTTTTTAAGAAATGGCTTAGAAACCTACTAAGACGTGCGTTTAAAGGGTTAAAATGTTCTACGATTATTTTCAGCATCAAATTTCACTGGCGGTTACTGAAGGCAGAAAGTTCGACCGTTATAGGAAAAATGCATGAAAAAGGTTAATTGTAAATTATCATTAACTTTTTATATTTTTTCCTATATTTGTTAGTTACATTTAATTGTATACAATTTCTGGCAAAAATATATAAAAAAATGAATGACACTTTACAATTTATTTTTTTTCTGCATTTTCCTTATGTCACTCGAAGTTTCTGCCTTCAGTAACCCCTACACTCAAAATAATCACTCTGTTAAATTACAGAGATACTCTGCTAAGCCAGCAGAAAATACCATAGATTTCCAACCAGCAAGATTTTTTGTTGTTTTACGAAGAAAACTCTGTAAAATTGCTTGGACAAAAAAAACTGTAATATTACATAGTTTTTAGTAAAATATTAGTTAAATGGGATCACATTTTTACAAAGAAGTACTTTATATATATTTGTAAAAACTCTGTAAAATTATTTCGATAAAAAACTGAAAATTTACAGAATTATCTATAAAATGTTGGTATGTGACTAGAAGTTTTAAAAAAAAAACTTCTGAAAATTTACAAAGTTTTTGTTAAATTTATTTGATTTCAAACTTAAATACATGAAATAATTGAAAACAAAAATAACATCCATACTTATAATAAAAAAACTTCTTATAGTTGTCATTCCAACGGCGTTTTTAATTTTGTTTTACCTGCGTGCATGAACTCCAGAACTTTTCTGCATCAAAAACATTAACAGTCTGACAAGGCATCAAAATTATTCTTTGCGTATTAAAGCTCACATATTTAGTGACGCATTTAAGCGTAGATATTCACCGAGGTTTTTATAAACTAATAAATGACGATTTGAGCAGGGGCTATTTAAATGTGAAAATTGTAGTATTTTATAAACTTCGAGAAAAAACTAAAAATTAAATGGGCCTGATTAAATGCATTTCCCACTTAAATGGTGCTTGTGTTTAAATTCACTTTTTAAGTGGCAACTATAAGAATTCTTATTCATTTTCTTCGATTGTAATGTGCAAGCAGCATGGCTAAGTAATAACTTGACACAAAATAAAGGCAACTGCCATCATTTAAATGCGCCCGCTTAAATGTTTCGCACGCGAATGTTGAACTTTGTAGAAATTATTTATAAACTCGCTAGATGTTCTCAGGTTTTTTGTTTTTTCATAAATTTCTCATTTTCAGTGCCACCTTTGAGCGGATTCATTCTAATAAACATTTTATAAAATTTAAGATAAATCGTTTAAGAAGAATGCCTTGACTTTCTTGCATATTTTTTTTAATGTGTTTGATATGGCTTTTACACAACGGTCACTATTTGATTCCCGGTTAATTTATACTTCCTTAATGTGCAAGTACACTCAAAATAATTCTACAGTAAAAAAATTAGTAAGTGCGTTGGTAACCCAAATCTACTAATAAGTTACCAATTACCAGTATTACAGTAGTTTTTTTAGTATCTTCAAAGTGCTAAAATTAGTATTTCTTACTGTTTATGAGTAATTTTTGTTGGTAGTTGGTTTTACTATTTTTTTACTATTTTTAGTTCATAAAAGTACTAATATATAGTAATTTATTAGGTTTTTAATTTATTTTTGTTAGTAATAATTCCGTAAGGGGGCGCTTGTTTACAAGCAGAGCTACCAACTGTTTTTTTTGCAAAATCGTTAAATTTGAATTCAGTGTTGTCACTATGTTACATTCCGGGTATTTGCTGGTGCTTTTTTGGTCTTGCCGTTTTTTAAATAGGCGTTTTTAAAAATAAGGTATTTATGGTGTTTTTCCATTTTTTCGCGACATTTTTTTTTTAATTTGTGATTTTTATATTATCAATTTTTATATTATACTTACGCCTTAGACCTAATGTAATTGGAAAAAAACAGTCCCCTTTAAATTTGACTCAAGGTATCCTTTCAAAATTGTAGGTAAACGTGTTTTGTGTTCACAAATCAAGATCCCAAATGTTCTCTCAAAATTCATGAAAATAAAAAATAATTGATTTATACTTTATTAGTATGCGTGAGCAGGTTACCAAGCCGACTAGGAATTTTTTGCGGTGGCGGGCCGCTGGCCACTGGCCCATTTTGCTTGCCGACGGCGGATTTCTTATGGAGTTGTATTTTTCTAATGATGCAATTAAAATATGTATTTTTGACAGATTTAAATAAAGAAAATTTGGGTTTATTTTCGAAAATTGTGTAACAGGCAAAACGCGCAAAACAGTGACTCAAAAAGCGCTAAATTTGAATAAAGTAAATTAATTCAAGATTAAAAAAAATTAGAAAATCATCAGGCCTATTCACAGAATAAGTCTAAAAATTGTGAAATATCTTTTTTTAAAAATTTTCAACAAAGTTTTTCATTTCTTAGATTTAAAACAATGCGCTTTTTGGGTGGTCGGATAGCTTTCAATCCAGCACGAAACGCGCTGAATTGGCATCGCTGTTTTTGGTTGTTATTTGATTCAAAACTTAAATAAGTTTTGTACCGGTCGTACAAAAATTAAAATTTTTCGCAATTTATTTTTTTTTTGTTTCATTTAGCAAATTTAGTTTTTGGATTATATTTTTTTTGCTTCATCAAGACAATTTAGTTTTTGGATTATAACATTTAAATATTGGGATTCCCCACGAAAGATATGAGTAAAATATTTTACTAAACTACCTGTATAATATCACTTCATACGGATTGGAAATACTAACAATATTTTTTAAAGAAAATGTATTATATTATATAATATTTTTTAATGAAAATGTATTATAAACTTTTTGGTACATATTTTCTACATTTTTTTACAACTACGTATTTTTGAAAATATTTAATGACTGTTGTTTTTTGAAACAACCCAGCAAAACTTTGGTAATGGGTGGTGATTATATAACACATTACCAGGTAATGTATATAACTTATTTGTAGCATTATTTTATGATGTCTTACCAAACATTTGTTCCACAACGTATTATTTTCAAGTGAAAAATAATGCATTACTAATAATTTGCTACGTAATGCATGATTATTGGAAAAAATTTATTTCATATTTATTATTTCTAAACATTAAATCATGGATGACTTATATTTGGTTACATTATGTATTATTTCAAAGTTTGAAATAATGCATTATTTATAATTGGATGCATAATGCATTACAATAACATAAAAAATAAATATTTTATAAAAAAAATGCACAAGTTTAAACTAGAGATGGGCTCACGACAGGAATTTGTTAATGACACACACTCACTCAGGAGTATCCCAGAAAAACTTTGGTAATGGGTAGTGATTATATAACACATTACCAGGTATTGTGTATACCTTATTTGTAGCATTATTTTATGATGTCTTACCAAACATTTGTTCCACAACGTATTATTTTCAAGTGAAAAATAATGCATTACTAATAATCTGCTACGTAATGCATGATTATTAGAAAAAATGTATTTCATATTTGTTATTTCTAAACATTAAATCATGGATGACTTATATTTGGTTACATTATGTATTATTTGAAAGTTTGAAATAATGTATTATTTATAATTGGATGCATAATGCATTACAATAACATAAAAAATAATTATTTTTTAAAAAAATGCATAAGTTTAAACTAGAGATGGGCTCACGACAGGAAATTTCTAACGATACACACTCACAATCACTTACAATCACGTGAGTAAATTTAATACAAATTTACTTTTTCACTACTCGTAACACCTTATATATTACGTTCTGGTATGCTATATTATATACCTTACTCGTAACCTATAAAATATCATATATTTTACACCTTACTCGTATTCTTCGTTATAAATTTATGACATATTTTATACCTTACTGGTATTCTATGTGATAATGTGGATGCATTACTTTGAGTCTCATCGCCTGTTAAAATCATCAATGCTGCAATGTATAAAATAAGAGATCCTATACCTTATTTTATACCTTATTTGGTAATCTAAGTTTTGCTGGGAAGTTTGTTTACTGTCAAAATGAAGTAAAATGCATAAAAATTAAACTGATAAAATATCCAAACATTTCATTCAAAAAGATCTGTGGCGTGTTGATTGAATGTAGTACAAAAGTTTGTATTAAATTTATTGTTTTTTTAAGTAATATGAATGTAATATTATTTTTACTCGAGATTGTATCAGCTTATTTATTTAATTTATGATAAAAACAAATACTTTTATTATCGTTTTTTCCGCTTTTTATCCTTTTAACCTTAAAAAGCACATTTTCCATTTTTTTTTAATTTTCTCTTTTTTTTCTTGTAACTGATTTTTTTTTGTAAATTTTTACCCTTTTCTTACGATTTTTGCGTTTTTTTATTATATTGGTAATGGCAACACTGTCTGTAATAGCCACCAAATGCTTCTTCACAGTTCAGCAGCAAGCAGCAGACAGAAAAAATGATGTGTACTCTATTTAATTATAATTTCACTAAAATGACGCATTTTTTATTTCTTAACATTAAAAGTGCATACCCCTAGCTGCAAATACAAAAAGTACTTATTTTCTAAATGTATTATTTATAATTAAACACAGTTCTTTATATTTCTTGCCGTCTGCTGCTTGCTGCTGCAGTGTGTGCGACCACCACGTTTTCTCGCATTTAACTGCAGTGCTACCAACAGATTTTTCTGTTTGTTTAGTGCGAAAAAGAATTAAAACCGAAACAACGCGATACCCGGTCACGGAGTGTTTGTAAAAAAATATATATTATAAATTTATTAAATTAAATTGTGTTAAAGTAATTGAATATATGTTTTTTTATTTATTTCAATATGTTCATTAAATAAAATAACATTTCTATGTCAGTTTTTTTGTTTAATCGTTTTTTAATTTCAATGGCTGTGTGAAAAAAACTCAAGATGAAGAGAATTTATGGATACACACACGAATACAAAAAAATGTATGTAAAAAAAGCACCCTCTGTGGTAAAATGTTTGTACATACATTTGAACATGTATTGATATTTTTTCTTTTTTATATTTTTAGCGATCGTTTGCAAAGTAGATTTCATTGGTATGGCGACATCAATCATTTATTTTTTCAAATGTGGTACAATCAACGCTAAAATTTTTTTTTAACAGCTTAAGAAGACATGTAATTAAGTATATCTTAAACCCGAAGTGAAATAAAAATCATTTACATATATATATTTTTTTTCTGATTTTTATTTACTAAAATTGATATAGGTAGTAATTTTATTCACTAAAATTAGCAATTTTATTTACTAAAATTAGTAATTTTTTTTACTAAATAGGACACAAATTTAAAATATTTATGATTTTTTTAGTAATTATATTTACTAAAACTGTAGTAAATTGCAGTAATATTTACTGTTTTTTTAGTATTTTTCATGTACTACATATTAGTAACAAATTTTAGTATTGATTACCAATTCCTGCACTAGGTCCTTTTGGACTAAAACATTAGTACTCGTAGCTAAATTTTTAGTATTGAATACCCACGTTTTTTTTTTGAGTGTAGTGTTGACAATTGGGAAATGCCATCGTATAAATTTACCCGCTTTAATGCTTCCAAATTTTAAATTTACTTTTATATTTGTGAAAATTAAAAAACCTACCAATTTACAACACATCTTCGGAAAATTTACCAGCTTTAATTGTAATTTAAGAAGCTTTTTAAAAAGGGGTTGAAATATTTGGAAGTTTTTTTGAAGAGATTTTTATTTGGAAACTGTATTACAGAGCAATAAATATTTTGGTTACGAGAGTATTTTTCAAAAATCTGTATTTTAACAAAAAAACTCTGTTTATTATCTGTAAAATAAAGATTACAAAGAAAAAATTAAAATTACAGATAATACTTAGTTTTTCGGTCACAAGAAAATACAAAGTATTTTCTCAAAATCTGTATTTTGGCAGATAACTTTGTCAAATATCTGTCAAATTGAGATTACAGTCATTTTACAGAGTATTTAACAGAGTAATTATTTTGAGTGTAGTGAAATTTGATGCAGAGTATATTCGTAGAACATTTTAATGCAAGTTTTAGTAGACTTTTGAGCCATTTCTTAAGAAAATTACTTAAATGACCAATAAATACGGCAGATAAAGGGTTAATATATTCTTGAAAAAAATTCCCCATCAAATTCTATTGAAGACATCCAAACACTTTTTTAAGCTCAAAAGAATAGTTACATTATTTTTTTCGACTTTTTTCAAACGCCTTTAAAAAAAAAATAAAATTTTAGTGGGCTATAAAAAAAATTTGAGACGTTACAGAGCCAAACCCATTGGGGGTTTAACTACTACACATAAATACTTTCAAACTGTCTTGGTTTGGTTGAGGCCCTAAGAAATGACCCTTCAATTGTGTCACCGTGTAATTAGATCCCGAGCTCGATCTGTACTTACAGAAAAACACTAAAAAAATTACTGACAAAATATGGCGCCATTAGGCACGTCTCCGTAACAGAAAATAAAAATTCCTTCATTTGTGTCTGCAATTCCAGATCATGTTGGTTACCCTTGCGAAATAATCTAAGAGACCAGAAGTTTAATAGAAAGTATGAAGTGAGGTTGAGATTGCTAGAAATAGAATTGTAGTGTTGGAAACTGTTAAAATTTATTCTGTAGAAACTATGGATATTCACATATATAAAAACAATTTCCATTAACAAGACAAACCGACATTTAAAATCCTGCTGATGATAACACTAACTGGAGTGTTTGAAACTAGTATGGGAATACCAGAAATGTCTATAGTTTTTAGAAATTCAATTTTTCTTCTAAATTTTTTTTAACTTGAAACCTTATAACTAAATTCTTGTTATTTATGACACCGCTTCATCATATTGATGACACGTTAAGTTGGAAGGAAATTGATGTAAAATTTCAATATTACTTTTCATCAATATGAAGAAGCTTTTTCTTTGAGAGTACATTCCACATTTCTGATTTCTAGAACCATTATTTCAGGAATTTTAAAAAAATATTTAAGATTAACATTTTTCTTAAAACTTCTTAAACATCGGAACGATTTTGGTCATAGGGGTTCTTTTATGGTTTAACACCAACAACATTTATTCAATCTCAATTCTTAATATTGTAAAAATAACATTTTGATAACTTATCAATCTTTTATTAATGTTTCTGTTGAAACTCCCAACTTAATCATTTGCAAACAAAAAAAAATATATTGAAAACAAATAAACATGTTTACTAAATACTGTTAACATTCTGAGAATAAATATCGTAGTTTTCTGTTTCTAATTCGTTACATACTGTAGTCAGACAACAATTGTTGACCATAAATTCCTTCTTTTGTTTGCTAATATTTTCCACTCTTATTTACTTTGTAATTTGTATTGAATGTCAAATTGTAATCAATTAAAAAAAGTTTATTGCTGGCTAAACTTAATTAGTTGGAAAGCAAAATTTATCAATATCGAACTCAAGAAAATTTAATATTGAATGTACTTGTCTACACCATTTCCAATTGTATTTTTAAAATTGTGCAAGTGTGTTTTAAAATTGTCCAAATGTATTTTAAAATTGTATTTTAAAATTTTTTAAATGTATTTTCAAAATTGTCAAAATGTATTTTAAAATTGTCCAAATGAAGTTTAAAATTTTCCAAATGTATTTTAAAATTGTCAAAATTTATTGTATATTGTCCAAATTAATTTTAAAATTGTCCAAATGTATTTAAAAATTGTCCCAATGAAGTTTAAAATTTTCCAAATGTATTTTAAAAATTTCTTAATACATATATTTTAAAATTTTCCAATTGTATTTTAAAAATTTTCAAATATATTTTCAAAATTTTCTATATAGAATATTTTAAAATACATTTGGAAATTTTTAAAATACATTTGGACAATTTTGAAATACATTTGGACAATTTTAAAATATATTTGGACAATTTTAAAATACATTTGGACAATTTTAAAATGCATTTGGACAACTTTAAAATACATTGGGACCATTTTAAAATACATTTGGACAAATTTAAAATACATTTTAAAAATTTTAAAATAGAAGTGGATAATTTTAAGACACATTTGGAAAAATGTAAACTAATTTGGACAATTTTAAAACACATTTGGATAATTTTAAAATACATTTGGACAATTTTAAAATATATTTGGACAATTTTAAATTACATTGGACATTTGAACAATTTTAAAATTAACTTGGACTATTTTAAAATACATTTGGACAATTTTATAATACTTTGGGACAATTTTAAAATATATTGGGATAATTATAAAATTCATTTGGACAATTTTAAAATATATTTAGACAATTTTAAAATACATTTGGACAATTTTAAAATTATTTTGGAAAATTTTAAAATATTTTAAAATTAATTTGGACAATTTTAAAATACATTTGGATAATTTTAAAATACATCTGGACAATTTTAAAATATATTGGGATAATTTTAAAATACATTTGGACAAAATTTTAGAATACATTTGGACAATTTTAAAATATATTTAGACAATTTTAAAAATACATTTAGACAATTTTTATATGCAATTGGACAATTTTAAAACACATTTGGAAAATTTTAAACTACATTTGGACAATTTTAAAATATATTTGGACAATTTTAAAATATATTTGGACATTTTTAAAAAACATTTAGGCAATTTTAAAATACATTTGGACAATTTTAAAATATAATTGGATAATTTTAAAATTCATTTGGACAATTTGGACATACAACTGGATAATTAAAAACACATTTGGAAAATCTTAGACTACATTTGGCCAATTTTAAAATACATTTGGACAATTTTGAAAATACATTTGAAAAATGTTAAAATACAATTGGATAATTTTAAAACACAATTGGAAAATTTTAAACTACATTTGGACAATTTTATAATACATTTGGAGAATTTTAAAATACAATTGGATAATTTTAAAATTTATTTGGAAAATTTTAAATACATTTGGACAATTTTAAAATTAATTTGGAAAATTTTAAAATACATTTGAACAATTTTAAAATTAATTTGGACAATTTTAAAATACATTTGGACAATTTTAAATACATCTGGACAATTTTAAAATATATTGGGGCAATTTTAAAATTAATTTGGACAATTTTAAATACATTTGCACAATTTAAAAATATATTTGGACAATTCTAAAATACATTTGGACAATGTTAAAATATAATTGGACAATTTTTAAATACATTTGGACAATTCTGAAATACAATTGGGTAATTTAAAACTCATTTGGAAAATTTTAGACTACGTTTGTACAATTTTTAAATACATTTGGACCATTTTATAACACATTTCGATAATTTTATTATATATTTAGACAATTTAAAAATACAATTGGACAATTTTAAAATACATTTGGACAATTTTAAAATATATTTAGACAATTTTAAAAATACATTTAGACAATTTTAATATCCCGAGTAAAAATAAACATATATAACAATATATAATTTGATACAAACATAATATATCATATATGATTATATATCCCGTAGGATATTTTCTAAATTTTTTAAATGCAATCATATGCAGTTATATATAATTTAATCATGATTCGTATTAAAAGGTGTACGGTTGATATAATTATATAAAATTATATGAGGGTCAATACAAAATTTGTTTTTCTGTATAATTTAACATAAAATTATATATAGCTTATTCTGTTCCATACAAAACAATATATGTTTCCAATTAAACAAAAATTTTCTAGGTTTTTAGGCAAAGTATAAGAAACTTTTTAAAATGTTCCTAAACATTTCCTTGCCAGGGCTATGTATATCACCTACCTGGTTCGAAGCGTACCCAAACATTTTTTTTGTTTTGGAAAATTATATGTTTGGTGAATGTATCGTTGACCTGTGGTGTATCTCAAACCAAACCAAAAAACACCAGGATTTTATATGTTTTTATGCAATTAGATCTAATTAGATCCACCAATATATGACAATGTCTGGTCAAAACTCGGATGAAATCAAATCATTTTTTATACAAGTTGATCTTTTTTAATGCAAAAAGATCCACCATTATTCGGATCAAATTGCGTATAAATATATATTGTGTTACATATCATTATATATTGCATCATATAAAAATTTTTACTCGGGATACAATTGGACAATTTTAAAACGCATTTGAAAAATTTTAAAATACATTTGGACAATTTTAAAATACATTTGGACAATTTTAAAATATATTTGAACAGTTTTAAAATATATTTGGACAATTGCAAAATACATTTGGACAATTTTAAAATACATTTGGACAATTTTAAAATACATTTGGACAATTTTAAAATGCATTTCGACAATTTTAAAATACATTTGAACAATTTTTAAATGCATTTGGACAATTTTAAAATACAATTGGACAATTTTAAAATACATTTGGAAATTTTTAAGATACCTATGGACAATTTTAAAATATATTTGGACAATTTTAAAATACATTTGGGCAATTTTAAAAATACATTTGAAAATTTTTAAAATACAATTGGAAAATTTTAAGTTGGAAATTTTTAAAATACATTTAGAATATTTTAAAATACATTTGGAAATTTTTAAAATACATTTGGAAAATTTTAAACTTCATTTGGACAATTTTAAAATACAATTTTGACAATATAAAAACAATTTTGAAAATATACTTGAAAATTTTAAAATATATTTGAAAATTTTAAAATAATTTTAAAACACATTTGAACAATTTTTAAATTAATTTGGACAATTTTAAAATACATTTGGACAATTTTAAAATACATTTGGGCAATTTTAAAATATATTTGCACTATTTTAAAATACATTTGGAAAATTTTAAAATATATTTGGACAATTTCAAAATACATTTGGACAATTTAAAAATACATTTGGACAATTTAGAAATACAATTGGATAATTTAAAACACATTTGCACAATTTTAAAATACATTTGGACAATTTTAAAACACATTTGGAGCATTTTAAAACACATTTGGACCATTTTAAAATATATTTGGACAATTCTAAAATGCATTTGAACAATTTTTAAATTAATTTGGACAAATTTGAAATACATTTGGACAATTTTAAAATATATTTGGACAATTTCAAAATACATTTGGACAATTTTAAAATACATTTGGACAATTTAGAAATACAATTGCATAATTTAAAACATATTTGGAAAATTTTAGACTACATTTGGACAATTTTAAATACATTTGGACAATTTTAAAAAACATTTGGACAATTTTTTAAAATATTTGGGCAATTTTAAAATACAATAGGATAATTTTAAAATATATTTGAATAATTTTAAAATACATTTGGAGAATTTTAAAATACAGTTGGATAATTTGAAAATACATTTGGACAATTTTATAATATATTTGTACAATTTTAAAAATCATTTGGACAATTTTAAAATACATTTACACAGTTCATGCAAATAAGGACGAATAGACCATTTGTATAATTTTACAAATGACGATAAAAACGCAGGAAACGGTTTAAAACTTATATTTTTGTGAACTTTTTTGCATTAATGGATTAGTGCATTATGCAAAAATGTTGGAAAAAATATTAGTTTTTAGCCGTTTCCTGCGTTTTTATCGTCATATGTAAAATTATACAAATGGTCTATTCGTCCTTATTCGCATGAACTGTTCATTTGGAAATTTTTAAGATACCTATGGACAATTTTTTTAAAATATATTTGAACAATTTTAAAATATATTTGGACAATTTTGAAATACAACTGGATAATTTAAAACACATTTGGAAAATTTAAGACTACATTTAATTTTTTTTTAAATACATTCGGACAATTTTGAAAATACATTTGGAAAATTTTAAAATACAATTGGATAATTTTAAAACACAATTGGAAAAATTTAAACTACAATTGGACAATTTTGAAATACATTTGAACAATTTTGAAAAAATTGGATAATTTAAAACACATTTGGAAAATTTTAGACTACATATGAATAATTTTAAAATATATTTGGACAATTTTAAAATTCATTCGGACAATTTTAAAATATATTTGGCCAATTTTAAAATACAATTGGATAATTTAAAACACATTTGGAAAATTTTAAAATACAATTGGACAATTTTAAAAAAAACATTTGAAAATTTTTAAGATACATATGAGGCATTCCACACCAAATGTCCCGCTACAGAAAAACATGTGTCCCGTAAATTTCTGAATAGGTTGTTTGGATAGCCCTATATGGAACTAAGAAAATTGCGTTTTTGGTTTTTCAAATTTTCAAAAAGTGGGCTTAGAAGGCATGGTCAAATATTGGAAAAAGGGTAAAATTTGTGGCGAGTTGCCTTTATTAAATATTTATCACATTAAAACGGAATGCACAACAATCTCAAAAATTTACATTCTTTTATAGTTTTGTATGGGCTATTGACTAAATTTTTTTTTTTTTGGAAAATTTTCAGAACCCGTTCTGAAGTTTTCCATTTTTTAATAAAGTCAATTTATCAAAAATCCGGCCACTTTTTTTTTTAAAATTTTTTTTTTTTTTAAGTTTAGATGTTTGTCCATCCACACAAAAAAATCAGAAACACGTTCGTCGTTTTTTTCGAGAAAATCGCATTTGAATTTTAAATTTCTAACAATTTGGTAATTTGCTTGTATTTTCTTGTTTCAACAGATCGTATGAGTAATATTTATGCAAATTGATAATACTCATTCGCAACGTTAAAACAAGAAAATACAAGCAAATTACAAAATTGTTATGAAATTTAAAATTCAAATGCGATTTTCTCGAAAAAAACGACGAATGTATTTCTGAATTTTTTTGTGTGGATGGACAAACATCTAAACTTTAAAAAAAAAAATAAAAAAAAAATGGCCGGATTTTTGATAAATTGACTTTTTTAAAAAATGGAAAATTTCAGAACTGGTTCTGGAAGTTTAAAAAAAAAAATTACTCGATAGCCCATACAAAACTATATAAGAATGTAAATTTTTGAGATTGTGGTGCATTCCGTTTTAATGTGATAAATATTTAATCAAGGCAACTCGCCACAAATTTTACCATTTTTCCAATATTTGACCACGCCTCCTAAGCCCAGTTTTTGAAAATTTGAAAAACCAAAACGCAATTTTCTTAGTTCCATATAGGGCTATCCAAACAAACTATTCAGAAATTTACGGGACATATGTTTTTCTGTAGCGGGACATTTTGTGTGGAATGCCTCATATGTTAAAACTTAGCTAATTTTAAGAAGATCGAGTCCCTTCTATTAATAAGGTAATTTTACTGTTTGCAAATGTCTCAGAATCTGAGACTTTTTCAATAGGAAAAATGTTTCGGAAGTTGAGACTTTTTCTATAAGAAAAATGTCTCGGAATCTGGGACTTTTTCAATAGGCAAAATGTCTCGGAATCTGAGACTTTTTCTATAGGAAAAATGTTTCAGAATCTGAGACTTTTTCTAAAGGGAAATGCCTCATAATCTGATGCTTTTTCTATAGGAAAAATGTCTCAAAATCTGAGACTTTTTCTATTTGAAAAAAGTCTCACAATCTGAGATTTTTATAGGAAAAATATATCAAAATCTGAGACTTTTTCTTAAGTGAAAATTTCTCAGAATCTTTTATAGGAAAAATGTATCAGAATCTGAAATTTTTTCTATTGGAAAAGTGTATCAGAATCTGATAATTTTTCTATAGGAAAAATATCTCAGAATCTGAGACTTTTTCTAAAAGGAAAATGTCTCAAAATCAGAGACTTTTTCTATAGAAAAAGTGTCTCAGAATCTGAGACTTTTTCTAAAGGAAAAATGTTTCAGAATCTAAGACTTTTTCTATAGGAAAAATGTCTCAGAATCTGAGATTTTTTATAGGAAAAATGTATCAGAATATGAAACTTTTCCTATAGGAAAAATGTCTCAGAATCTGAGACTTTTTCTAAGGAAAAGTGGCTCAGAATCTGAAACTTTCTTTGTGGAAAAAATTACTTAGAATCTGAGACTTTTTCTATAGGAAAAATGTTTCTATAGGAAAAAAGTCTCAGATTTTGAGAAATTCTCAAATGGGAATTTCACAAGTAAAAAAAAATAAAGGAATATTTTTCCCAAGTTATGAAAGATTTATTAAATTGTGGAAAAAACTTCCTCAAATTAAAGAAGATAAATATGATAAACCAATTTGTAGTAAATTGCGTCTTAAAATTAAAGAATTTAAAATTTAAATTTAAAAATAAAGATTTTATGCATATATTTAGGGAAATTTTTTTGGCGGTAAGAATTTCTTCCATGTATTAAGGAATTCCATTTAAACAAAATTATGGACTATTTAACAGTACATGAACTAAAAATTTTTCGTAACAGTAAAGAAAATTTCCCAGTGTTTAGTAAAATTTAACTAAATTGTGTGGAAATTTATGAACTGTTTTGGAGAAATTATTTCCAAAGCTGCACCGCACCTAATATGTAAATGTTTGCACTTAAATATAAAAATATTTTCTTGTTTAAAAAGTTAATATTATGTCGATTATGAAGATTTTTGCAATAACTTGCAAAAGCACAATCTATACTCCAAACAATACAAACATACTCTATACATTCATACCAAATATCAATACTATCAATCACACACATACTTGACGTAGACTAAAAAACGTTCTATTTTAAGAAAGGCATTCACAAATATATTTTTAATGGAATATGTCATTTGCTTTAATACCCAATTAACAAAATTTACATGACATTTTTTCTTCAACTTTTGATTTTCCAAGTGTCCGAGCAAATTTTTATTCTAAAAGACACAAAACTTATGTGGTAAAAATTTGAGGCCAATTGGATAAAATTAACCCTTTGGGCCCGGCGATCATAAATTTAAGGTTTTATTTTTTTTACAGTTTTCAAAAAATATATGTTTTGCGATATTTGTTAATTTTGATGCACTGAACACGAACACCAAAAACAAATTAAAATCTGTCAAACGGTTTTGGAGATATCGCTATTTGGAATTTGCAAAAAATGTCGATTTTTCCTACGTTCAAGAAACTTAAAAGAAGTTTACAAATTGTTTTTCTTGATAACCGCAGGCTGAAATTTCATGCAAAATGTGCAAAATGTTTTTAAAATCGGTCGAACGGTTTACGAGATATCGCTCTTTGAAAATTGTAAAAATGGCGGTTTTTCTACGTTCAAGAAATAAAAAAAAAACCTGTGCCATCTTCAACTAAAATGTTTACTAGGTTACATCAATATATTTTACTTTGACAACTTCAGTAATACAATTGTAAATGATTTTTGAATTACTTTTTTATTGAAATCATGACATTTTACTTGCATAAAAAGCTACGTGTTCTATTTTCAGACATATTGAATATGTAAACACTGCATTTTTTTTTTTAAATAATAGCTTAAACATTTTAAAGCTTCGTTTCAATATTTATGTCTCAGAATCTATAACTCTTTCTTTAGGAAAAGTGAGTGTCAGACTCCAACAACTTTTTGTTCGAAAAATTTCTCAAATTCTGAAACCGTTTTTTATACGAAAAACGTCTTAAAATCGGAGATCTCTTCTGTAAAAAAATTAGTTCTAAATCTGACAATAATTCTGTACGATGTCTCAGAATTAAAAACGTTTATATACAAAAAATATCTCAGAATCTGAGAGCTTTTATAATTTTAATTTTCCACATTTAAAAAGCTTTTCGGAAATTTTAGAATCGGAGACATTTTCCTATAAGAGAAATGTTTCAGAATCTGAGACATTTTCAATACGAGAATGTTTTAGAGTCTGAGACATTTTTTATTCGAAAAAAAAGAAAAATGTCTTAAAATCTGAGATTTTTTCTATATTAAAAATGTCTCAAAATCTGAGACTTTTTCTATGCGAAAAATGTCTTAAAATCTGAGATTTTTTCTATACTAAAAATGTGTCAAAATCTGAGTCTTTTTCTATGCGAAAATTTTCTCAGAATCTAAGACATTTTCTATACGAAAAATGTCTCAGAATTTAAAATGCTTTTATTTCGAGCTCTAGGCCAGTAAGACATCCTGGTTGGTTTTTTGCTAGTTTCATATAATCCATTTATTATAATCATCAGAAAAACTTTTAATGTCAAATTTATTCAGTTAATAGTCAATTATATTCTATATGTGAAAATTATTAACAGATCGCAGCCGCCAAGGATTGAACCCATGATCTGTAATGTTTTGCTATTAACTGCCTCTTAGGTACGATCACTCTAGACCAATGGTTCCCAACCTTTGATTCTCGCCCCACTGGGGGGCAATTTGAATGCTTCAGGGGGCAACGAGCAAATTTTTATGTTTGTTTTGTTAAAAAACAAAAAAAATAATTATTTTTTTAATCGTTTTAGTTGGTTGTTGAAAACTTTTACTAAAAACTTTGTTTAAAAGATGATTTTAACAAAAAGTTTGCTTAAGTACAAGTAAATTTTAAATTGAAAAACAAATTTGAAAAATTTACACATTTTTTTTGTGTGTAGGGGGGACATTTTAGTTTTTTTTAACTTAAAAGTGGGGCATGGCCCCAAAAAGGTTGGGAACCATTGCTATAGACCAATGGTTCCCAACCTTTGATTCTCGCCCCACTGGGGGGCAATTTGAAGGTTCCAGGGGGGCAACGAGCAAATTTTCAAGATTTTTTAGTCAAATTTACTACAAAAACTATTTTTTTTTTTAGCAAAATTAACTACAAAAATTTTATTAATTGTTAAAAATGTTTACAAAAAACTTAGTTTAAATGCTTATTTTAGAAAAACTTTGCGAAACCAGTAGTCATTTTTCATTAGAAACAAAAATTAGAAAAATTATTAAATTTTTCTTTAGTGTAGGGGGGACAATGCAATTTATTTTACTTAAAAGTGGGGCGTGACGTAAAAAAGGTTGGGAACCATTGCTCTAGACCGATACGCTAAGTTGGCTGTTAAGCAAGTATCAACTAAATCATGGTTTTTCAATTCTTGTGTGGTTGTAGCTGTTGTTTTTTCGTACAGAAGAAGGTGAAATTGCATTATGGTGAAAAAATTCAATTTTTTAGTAATCATCATTCGTCCTCCTCTCCTTCATCAACTTCTTTACCGATATTTCGATACTCTTTGAGTTTCATCCTCCGGGTTAGAAAAAAAAAATTGTTTATATTGAACACCGACTTAAATTACTGTTTTTATACCCTCCACTCTAGCAGGCGCGGATCCAGGGGGGGGGGGAGAATGGGATTTCTCCCCCCCCAAAACGATTTCAAAAAAAAAAAGAAAAAAAAAGGAAAAAAATAAGAAAGAAAATTACAAAAAGAAAGAAAATTACTAGGATGTAAAAAACAATGAGGAGAGTTATACATATGTGTGCTAATGATTTACGTCCTAAGAAATTTTTTACATTCTTTGGATAAAATGTTTCAGAATTTATGAAACTTAAATGTCAATAGAGTCGTGGAAATTTTCTAGTCGAATGATTTTCCTTATCATTTTCTAAAAAAAGTATTATCTCAAACATTTTTTATAGAAAAATGTCACAGAATTCAAGACTTAATCTTTAGAAAATATATTGATACTTACGTATTTGTCTCTGAATGTAAGAATTTTTTGATTAAAATTTTTTCTCAAATTGTAGGAAAAATGTCTTAAAACTTTTCTATATAAAAAATTCCCCAGCAACTGAGAATTTTTCATTAGAAAAAATGTTTCAGAATCTGACAAGAATCTTTCTACAAATAAATTTCTAAGAATCGGATAACATTTCTTCAGGAAAAACGTCTCAGAATCTTATGCCTCTGTTCTGTCTTTCACAACTTTTCAATTCACTTGAAAATTTGCGAATCACATGAAATCAAGTTTAGTGTTTTGTTGAACTCGTTTTAATTCGAAGCTGAAATCGAATAATTAAAATTAAAAAAAGTATTAGGAAAAAAGTGAAACAAAACGAAAAAAATATTCGGATGTGAATTCAAGAACACCAAAAAAAATGGGAAATTTTCATTTTCACATTTTTTATATGAATTACTTTTTTTGGAACAGCGGCCTTAGTTTTCTATGCGGAAATATATTTTCGAATCTAGGAATTTTTTATGGAAAAATTTTTACGGACATGAGAATTTCTTTGTTTTAAACATTTTTAAGAATCTGCGAATATTTCTATAGGAAAGGTTTGTCAAAATCTGTGATTTTCTTATAGAAAAAATGTTTTAGAACTTTTCTATAGAAAACTATTTTGAATGAAAAATCTCTTAGGGTCTGAACATTTTTCTGTTGGAAAATTCTGAGAATTTTTCTATAGGAAATGTGTCTCAGAATATGGAAATTTTTCTTTTGAAATTGTGTCCAACAATAATAATTTTAATATTTTAAAAATGTTTGAGAATCTAAGAAATTGCATTGGAAATCATTAGATGGCAATAAAACCGTAAAATTTTTCTATAGAAAAATATTATAAAATTTAAGATTTTATATTTGGGAAAGTGGATCAAAATTTCTTTATAAAATGTTCTAGAAACTGGTACTTTTAAAGTATCTGATAATTTTCTTTTACAAAATATGTTTCAGGATCTGAGAATTTTTGTATACAAAAAATATAAGAATTATTTCAGGGATTTTTTATAAGAAAGGTATATTAGAATTCGGAAAAATTTTCTATAGAGTGAGAGTGAGTCTCAGATTATTTCTATAAAATAAAGTTTAAAACTCTGAGAGATTTTCTATGCGAAAAATGTTGAATCTGGGATATTTTCTATAGAAAATTCGATCTGAGAATAAAATTTTTTTTTATTTGACTTTCAACGGCCTTATTTATGAAGTAAATGTTAAAAAATTTTTGGGTATTAAAAAAATTTACCCAAATCCAAAATCTGGATCCGCATTTAAAAAAAAAAAAACTTTTGTTTTGCTTTTCAATTTGTTACTTAATATTAAAAATATAAACAAAAATTCACAAACAACCCCCCCCCCCCCCGCTTTCAACTAAACTTTTTTATATTTTTGGTAAAAAAAAAAATCTCCCCCCCCAAATGAAATTCCTGGATCCGCGCCTGACTCTAGTGAGAGAGGGTATATATAAGTTTGTCATTCCGTTTGTAGCACCTCGAAAAATTGGTCTAGGACCCCATAAAGTATATGTGACTCGCAAAATAGAAAGGGACTTTAGGGTAAAAACCAGTTTTGTTCAGGAGAGCCATTTTAAAGATTCTATTTGCTATTAGAATCGTCGACTTCACTTTCATAAAACGCGCATATCTCTGGGAGGAAACACTTTTGGGGCATGGGATCGGTCTCATTCGATGCTCAGATGTTGTCCACATCAAAAAAAAAAAGTGAAAATTGTTTTTTTTTACCCTTAGCTCCCTTTCTCTATGCGCTGTTACATATATATTCATGATCCTCGATCGATTTTAAGACGATCTAGCGATGTCCGTCCATCTGTCTGTCTGTTAAAAACACGCTTACTTTTGAAAGATTTTACTGAAGCTCCTGAAGTTTAGCACATATGTTGGGCATTTAACTGGTCAGGTTGGTATTGCAATCCAGCGAAATTGGTCCAGTGGTTCAAAAGTTATCAGCAAAAGGGTTTTTCGTGAATTTACAAGGGCATGGGTTTTTTGTGAATTTACGACATAGAAAACACGCTAACTTTCAAAAGCCAATTTTGAGGATGCTGAAGCTTGGCATACTTGTCGTTCCTCTCGGCCTTGTTCGTATTGAATTTCAGCTAAAACGGTTCAGTGGTTCAAAAGTTATTAGCAAAACTGTGAATTTCAGATTAGTTTCACCTTAAATTCACGTGTTCAAAAGCCGTTAAACACACTCAAAAAAATAAAACTGTAAAGTTAACTAATTTTTTTTTGTTAACTCGAGTTTACTGGCTTTTTAGCAAATTTTTAGTTAAAATCAGCGTTTTAACTACTTTTTTTAGTTAAGTTCAATTTACGAAAATACTAGTTTTGAACAAATTTTGAATTAATTTTTTTTGTTGACTTCAAAACTGAGTTTACGAATTTTAAGTGAAATTTCCTGTGTAGCCTCCTATGCGAATCTCATAAGTTCTACTTAAGCTGATGAAAAAACAGAAAAAATAAACTTAAAATTTTTTACTAAATATTTTGTAAATTTTAGTTTACGAACAGTAACAAAAAGTTTAGCTGAATTCAACTAATTTTTTTGTTAATATATGTACATAAAAACGTTACGAAATTTCAGCTAAATTTTTAGTTAAAGTTACGGTTTTTTTTGCTACATGCATTCTACGAAAAGTTAGCTAAATATTTTTAGTTAAATTAACTAAAAATTTAGTAGGCCCAAAATCAGGTGCTTTTTTAGTTAAATTTAGCTAAATTTTTTGCTAACTTTACAGTTTTTTTTTTGAGTGCATGTTTTAAAAACATTGGTAAGCCACAAAAAATTTTAACAACGCATTTTAGTAACTCAAAAATATTTTTACACAAAAAAAAAAAATAAACTCGAAAAAAATTTTACACTCACAAAATTTTACACTCAAAAAAAAAATAGTAAATTATTTTTTTTTTTTCAAAAAATAGTTAAAAAAAAAAGTTTTTTACTCATAATGAAATATTTCTAATTGAAAATGTTATTTTTTGCATGTTAAAAAATTTACTATCACTTAAAAAGGGCATTGTGGAGGGTATTCATAGATTTTCTACTTGTTTTCCTTTACATTGTCTATAATTAATAACACCGACTTAAAATTACTTTCCTTTACATACTCTAGTGGTGGGTGCAAATTTTTAATAAATGACATTTTGTATGCTAACTTACATGGAGAATGAAGAAAGGGAGTAGAAATGTTCGGAAAAAATTTTTGGACGAAAAAAGTAATGGTGGTCGGTCATACATTTTACCCCTCTCCGGGGAACCATGTGAGCGCTAGGATCTTATGTTCTGAAAAACCCAAATTTTAAATAAAAGAAATGTATTTGGACCACCTTGAGGGTTAAATATTGAGGATTGGTATGTTCCGAGAAAATGTTGATATAAAAAAAATATTGTAGGTCCGTCCCACATTTGACTCGTCAAATTTCATAAAAATGCAATTTTGTATGGGAGCCCCCCCTTAAGAAGTGGATTTAGGGAGTACTTTTGTTCAGAAAAAATGTTGGGGTGTAAAAATTAATGGGGGTTGGTCTTACATCTTTATGAAAATGCTATTTTTCTATGTCTTCAAGACATGGATATTTTTGGTATAGTTTAAAAACACATGTTTTTTATTCCCTACACCACTCCGTGGTACAGGGTATAATGAGTTTGTGCTGATGTTTGTAACTACCCGAAATATTGGTCCTGGACCTACCTTCAAGTTTACCGATCGACTCAGAATTACTTTTGAAGTCGATCTAGCGATGTCCGTCCGTCCGCCTGTCCATCCGTCTGTACATCTATCGGTTTAAGCACGATGCAGGTCGCAATTTTCAATCAATTGACTTGAAATTTGAAACTTGAGCATGTTTTGACCCAAGCCTATTGAAATTGGAGGAAATCGGTCCATCTTAACCCCTAGCCCCCTTTGGATTCGGCTTAAATGACTCTAATAAACGTATTATAATAGATATCGCTTTGAAATTTAGTAGATAATCAAATTTTGTATGCACAATTCACCATTGCAAATTTCAAAGAAATCGGGTCAGTTCCTCTGGTAGTCCCCATACAAACCACCCTCCCGATATTCACACAATTCCCTCAAAATTCATAAAAATGGAAATATTTGATAAAAATTTTATTTTTATGTGTTAAACGTGAACTTTAGTAACCTAATCAAATCGCAATATAATTGGACCATTTTTGGAATTAGTCCCTCCACAAAAAATTTCAACCGATATTCAGTTAAATCGGTCTATTGACAAAAAAAATAAGTCAACTCCACTAAAATTTGATCTGTGTGTGTTTTCTACACTTAATAAAGATCTAACAAAAGACGGATCCAATCGGTCCATGATTGGACTTGGGACCCATTTTCCGGAAAACAATGGTGTAGGGTATTATATGGTCGGTCTTGACCGACTATAACTTTCTTACTTGTTTTTTTTTTTTCAAATACGAAACTTTTCAAAAAAAGAAATTAATAAATTTTGAGAAAATTTTTAATTAACCAAATACTTAAAAAACGAACAATTTTGATTAAAGCTTTAATTGTGTCAATTAAAAATTTACTCAATTTTTTTTTTATATGTTGACTTAATGCTATTAAATCGTTTACTGGCTCAAAATTGAATAATTTGTTACTCAATAGTATTAAAAATGTACTCAATTTTTTTTCTGTGCTCAAAATAGATTAAAAATAAATTTAAAGTAAACTTTTGATATTAGTGAGTTAAAAATTACTTTAGTAATAGTATTGGATAAACTCTTAACAGAAATTCAGTAAATTTTTTACTGACACAATTAAAATTTTATTCAAAGTTTAAAGATTTTTTAAGCAATTTTTTAATTGTATCAAATAAAAATTTACTCAAAATTTATATTTTTTTAAAAGTATAAAAAAGTTTCAGTTTGTTTAAGTTTTTTAATTTGTTTTAAGAATGACAACAAATCTGCACTGGTTGTCCAAAATTTAATTATAGAGAATTTAGTTAGAATATCCATTTTACTAAAAAAAAGTTGGCTTTTTAATTTGAAAGTCATTTAACCGATTTTTTTTTTAAAATAGTTTTTCTTGTAATCTTACATCAACCTTAATTTTGTACTTACCTCCGCAACTATACTATCATTTGTTCGTATTTTTGCACAACTGGGATTATCGCTAGAATCGCAAACAAAGCACTTTCTAGCTGAACCTTTACAGGATGTTGTAAAATAATTTTTTTTTTAAAAAAAAAAATATTTTTATTTCGTCAAAACAATTGGCATCATAAAAGCCCGCATAATAATCCACATATACGGAATTATTCCACAATAGAACACAAATAGCACACAGTAACAGTAGTAACACACAAAATCATTATTATCATCATCATCATCATGATCATCATCATTATCATCATTATAAAAAAAAAATTATCATCATTATAAAAAAATTTAAAAGGTAGAAGAAATAAAAAAAGTAGAAAGAAAAGAAGACAAAAAACAAATTAAATTTGTTATAATTTTTTTTATTTTTTATTTTATACCCTCCAACTACAGTTCGGGGTATGCTCACTTTGTCATTTCGTATGTAACTTAACGAAATATCGGTATAGGACCCCATAAAGTGTGTATATTATTGATCAGTGTACGTCCGTCTTTTGGTAAACACGATAAAGTCCAAATAAAACGGCTAGACTCCTGAAGTTTGGCACGAGTATGTATTATGGTAACACGGTGGTGGAAAGGATGGTGGAAAAAAAGCAAGATGTTGCGGTTCCTACAAATAAACCTCCATCACTGTAAGGCAGCCTCAGCTGCACTATTGCTGCGCCTGACGACAGGAGCAGTTGACTTGGTTTTTATCCAAGAGCCCTGGGTGCGGGGTGGCAGGGTTTGCGGATTGAAGACCCCTGGGTTTAAGTTGATGGTTGCCAAAGGTGAGGGCTCACCAAGAGCCTGCATCTTGGCGAAAAATGGCTTAAATATATTCTTTTTATCAACTTTTAGTGATATGGATGTTACAGCGGCTAGCTTAGAGCTTCATGGGAAATCTATTTGGCTCGCCTCTGCGTATTTTCCTAATCCGGGGCCAATACCCCCGGAGAAGGTTGGCGGTCTGATTCGGGAGTCTGAATCTAGGGGACACCAGTTACTAGTGTGCTGTGATGCTAATGCACATCATTCGATATGGGGTAGTACAGACACAAATGATAGAGGCGAATCACTTTTGGAGTTTTTGTTAAGCACTAACCTGTATATTTGTAACAAGGGTAGTGAACCAACTTTCGTTACAAGTACGCGGCAAGAGGTTCTTGACGTAACACTTGTATCAGATACATTGTCTGACAGAATTGATGACTGGAGAGTTTTGGAAGAGCATTCTTTCTCAGATCATCGCTACATTGAGTTTTTACTCAGGGAGCGTGCCCCGGTTGAGACAGTCTCTAGAAATCTGAGAAGAACAAACTGGGTGAAATATAGGGAGACTTTTTCTTTGCTTTTGGATGAAGTACCCCTATCTGAACCGCATAGTTTAGCGGAAATTGACTGTCTGGTTGACCATATAACAAATGTTTGTAATAGGTGCCTGGATGCGTCTTGCCCTTCTGCAAAGCCTAGAGGGAAAAAAAAGCCACCTTGGTGGTCAAATGAGTTGCAGACGAGCAGAGATTCCTGCAGAAAGCTCTTTAATAAGGCTAAATTTTCAAGAGCGGACGAGGACTGGTCTGCATACAGGCTGCAACTTAAGAGTTATAAAAAGATGATCAGAAATGCAAAATGTGATTCTTGGAAAAACTTCTGTGGAAACATAGAAGACGTTTCTGAGGCATCCAGGCTGCGCAAGATTCTGGCTTCTTCTCCTTGCACCCTAGGATACCTGAAAGATCCTAATGGGGTGTGGTCTTCCTCCAGTGGAGAGTCGCTGGATCTCCTTTTAAACACGCATTTTCCGGGCAATTCCATGACGCCGTTTCAAGCTTTGGAACGTTCTGACGCCCAAGCATCTGAAATTGCTTCGGAAATAATAAATATGCCAACATTAATCTGGGCGATAAAAAGCTTCAGGCCCTATAAATCCCCGGGACCTGATGGTATAATCCCGGCTGAGTTGCAGCAAGTGTTGGACTATATAGCCCCGTTGCTGTATAATCTATACACAGCATGCATCAACTGGTCGTATATTCCTTTAAAATGGAGGGATACCAGAGTCGTATTTATCCCGAAGGCTGGGAAAAGTTCCCACACAGCTCCGAAGGATTTCAGACCAATTAGTCTGTCTTCTTTTTTGTTAAAGACAATGGAACGAATGATAGACTCATATTTGCGTAGAGTGATTGACCCGAGGTTGCTTTCGACAAAGCAACATGCATACAGCAAGGGACGATCAACGGAAACAGCTCTTCATGAGCTCGTTGGTACCATCGAGAGATCGCTTTCGGTAAAGGAGTACACTATGGTGGCCTTTCTTGATATTGAGGGGGCTTTTAATAATGTCATTCCAGAATCGATAATATTGGCATTGTCTGGTCTGGGAGTAAAGCGTGAAATCGTTTTAATGGTGGAAAACCTACTTGCCAATAGACGCATAACGTCTGAATTGGGAGCGTCCGTCATATCTCGATTTGTCAATAGGGGCACACCACAAGGAGGTGTTCTTTCGCCGCTTCTTTGGAACCTGGCACTGAATTCAATGCTACTATCTATAGAAGCACGTGGTTGTCATGTTATCGCATATGCTGACGATGTCGCGATAGCGGTAAAGGGGAAGCATCTGCCAACATTGCGGGACATTCTTCAGGGTTCTCTGAAAGATCTGTCTAAATGGGCAAGAGACTGTGGTCTAGGAGTTAATCCCAGTAAAACAGAGCTTGTTTTGTTTACAAGGAAAAATAAGATTCCTGCTTTTGATCCTATTTCTCTGGACGGTACTGAAATCACCTTCTCAGATGGAGCCAAGTATCTTGGAGTATTTCTAGATAGGAAGCTGAATTTCAGGCGTAATATTGAGGAACGGGTGAGAAAAGCAACGATTGCTTTGTATTCCTGTAAAAGGGCCATTGGAAAACGATGGGGTTTTAGCCCTCAAGTCGTTCATTGGATCTATACAGCAGTGGTGCGTCCAAGTTTGCTGTATGGAATCATTGTCTGGTGGCCTGCTTTAGAAACAAAAGCGAACTGTGTCATTATCACGAAGGTACAGAGAATGGCGTCAATGTGCATCACTGGTGCTCTTCGTACTACACCTACGGCTGCATTAGAAATCCTCCTTCACCTGATACCCTTGGACATATTGGGTAGGCAGTATGCAGCTGCGTCGGCAATTCGACTTAATAGCACGCTGCAATGGAGGAGCAGCGATTGTGGCCATAGCGCGATCTTGAAAAAGATAACAATACCACAAAATGTGGATTGTGCTCCCTCTTTGAGCCTCTTTGAGCGCCACTTTACCACTATGATACCATCCAGGGAGTCTTGGATGGGGGATACTCCGGGAAGTGGAGCTACCATAAATTTTTACACAGATGGATCGAGGCTGCACGAACAAGTGGGCTTTGGGGTCTATTCGGAAGAGCTTGGATTGAGCCTGGCTCGTAGATTGCCAGATCATTGCAGTGTTTACCAGGCAGAGATGCTGGCAATAAAGGAAGTGGCTGACTGGTTGAGCTGCAATGTCTTGTCTACAACCGCAGTCAACATCTATACTGACAGTCAAGCCGCGGTCAAGTCCCTGGATTCAATGTTTCTGAAAACAAGATCTGCCCTTAACTGCCGCACGTCTTTAAATGAGATGGCCAAGCAGTTTAACATACGACTCATATGGGTCCCAGGGCACAGAGACATTCCAGGGAATTGCAAAGCCGATGAGCTTGCAAGACTAGGAACTACCTTACAGGTTCCAACAGAATTGGAATGTGTTGGTATGCCTCTAGAAACTTGCAAGCAAAACCTACGGCTTTGTTCTGCGACGGAGACTAATCAAAGATGGGCAAATGGATGGACGTGTGAGACAACACGACTGATTTGGCCTTCTCTTAATCAGGGGCGCACAAGTGAGCTGATATCGCTTCCAAGAGGAGAGATTTCGACGGTGGTTTCTATAATTACCGGACACTGTCTTATAGGGAAGCACGCAGAGCGGTTAAATGTGCCGTCGAATGACTTTTGCCGAAGTTGCATGGATGAAGAGGAGTTGGAAACTATCGAACACTTTATTTGCCATTGCCCGGCACTTTCTGGTCAGCGACTTGCTTCACTGGGATCTAGGGAGCTGTACGATCTTTCTGATTTGTCGGATGTCAAAATACAACATCTAAGGAGTTTCATAAGAAGCTCAAACTGGTTTAACGACAGGGACTAGTAGGGAAACCTATTACGATCCCGTGGTATCACAATGGACCTCAGAGTCTACGTGTGTTGACGTAAAACGTCAGCAGCCACTTACAACCTAACCTAACCTAACCTATGTATTATGGTCATAGGCTAATTAATTTCGGAGATGGGAAATATCGGACAAGGAGTGAAAAAGTTTCGTCTTGAAGAATAAAAGCTTCAAAAAAATGATTATTTTAAAATGTTTTAAATTTGTATTTAAGCGAAATAAATGATTTTGTGTCTGAAGAAGCCTAAAGTCCTAAACTTGGAACTAGGGCATTAAAAAACTATTTTTTTTCGGCCCGACCGCAAAAAAGTTTTTCTTCCGATTTTTAATTTCCGTTCATATTTTTTTATACACTCAAAAAAAAAACCTTGTAAAATTACAAGAAAAACTTTTAACTTTTTTTTGCTACCTCCTATTTCACAAAAATTCCTAGTAATTTTACAAGCTTTTTACCAATAATTTTGTAATTTTACAATCTTTTTACCAATAAAATTGTAAATTTACAGATTTTTTGACGCAATACAAGGAGGTTTCGTAATTTTACTAGATTTTTTGCCACCTCCTATTTTACGAGAATTCCTAGTAATTTTACAAGCTTTTTACTAATAATTTTGTAATTTCGCAAGCTTTTTACCAATAAAATGGTAAATTTAGAGATTTTTTTTTTTGGCGCAATGAAAATTACAAGGAATTCTCGTGAATTTACTACATTTTTTTTGTTAAATTATCTTGGAAATTTGTAAAATTACAATAAACATTTTAAAATTAAAAAAAAAAATTTTTTAAATTTCGATCCAAATTTGTTTGTTAAAAAACAAGGAAAACTGTTAAATATTGGTAAAATGGGATTACGAGACTTTTCCAAGTAATTTGACAATGTTTATACCCTACACCACTCTGTGGTACAGGGTATAATGAGTTTGTGCTGATGTTTATAACTACCCGAAACATTGGTCCTAGACCTACCTTCAAGTATACCGATCGACTCAGAATTACTTTTTGAGTCGATTTAGCGATGTCCGTCCGTCCGTATGATAAAAAGACTGACCATATGATACCCTACATCAGTGTTTTCCGGAAAATGGGTCCGAAGTCCAAACATGGACCGATTGTACCCATCTTTTGTTAGATCTTAATTAAGTGTAGAAAACACACACCGATAAAATTTTAGTGGAATTGGTTTATTTTTTACCAATAGACCGACCTAACTAAATATCGGTCGAAATTTTTATGTAGGGGTCTAAGTCCAAAAATGGTCCAAATGTTTTCCGATTTGATTAGGTTTCCAAAGTAAACTTTTAACACCTACAAATAAAATTTTAATCAAATATTTTCATTTTTATGAATTTTGAGGAAATTATGTGAATATCGGGAGGGTAGTTTGAATGGGGAATACCAGAAGGACAAATCCGATTCTTTTGAAATTTGGTATGATGGTTTGTTCATACAAAATTTTATTACCTGTAAAATTTCAAAACAATATATGTTATAACACGGGTATTAGAGGCATTTAAGCGAAATTAAAAGGGGCGTTTGTATGGGGGCTAGGTCTTAACATGGACCGATTTTTTTCAATTTAAATTGGCTTCGTCCTTTGGCCAAAAGAAACTTAAGTTTCAAATTTCAAGTCAATTAATTGAAAATTGCGACCTGTATCGTGCTTAAACCGATATATGGTCAGACGGACGGACATAGCTAAATCAACTCAAAAAGTTATTCTGATTCGATCGGTATACTTGAAGGTAGGTCTGGGACCAATATTTCGGGTAGTTACAAACATCAGCACAAACTCATTATACTCTGTACCACAGAGTGGTGTAGGGTATAAATATGATAAAAAAAATTTATGAAAAAAAATTTTGATGAAAAAAAAAAATTTTGATGAAAAAAAAAATTTATGAAAAAGTAAATTAATGAAAAAAAAATTGATGAAAAAAAATTTGATGAAAAAAAATTGATGAAAAAAAAAATTTATAAAAAAAAATTTATAAAAAAAAATTATGAAAAAAAAAGTTTGATGAAAAAAAAAAAAATTATGAAAAAAAAATTTTTTTTTTTTTGGTGAAAAAATAATTATGTTACTTTTTATTCACCAGCTGGTGAAAAACGGGTGTATTCACCACGAGGTGAATTATTATTCAAGTTACAAACCCAAGTTGTTAAAATTTTTAGTTTTAAGAAAATGAAAATAGTAATTCTTGTTTTCTTTTGCGTTAGTTGTTAGCTTATATAGTCAAACTGATGTGGCGTCCTGCAACTTTTTTAGAATTAGACACCAGCCTAAAAACATTATCATGTTAAAAACCTTGTAAAATTACATGAAAAATGTTTAACTTTTTTTGCTACCTTCTATTTACAAAAATTTCTAGTAATTTTACAAGCTTTTTAGCAGTCATTTTGTAATTTTACAATCTTTTTACCAATAAAATTGTAATTTTACAAATTTTTTGACACGATAAAATTTACAAAGTTTACTAGATTTTTTAATACCTCCTATTTTACGAGAATTCCTAGTAATTTTACAAGCTTTTTAATAATAATTTTGTAATTTCGCAAGCTTTTTACCAATAAAATGGTAAATTTACAGCAATTCTCGTGAATTTACTAGATTTTTTTTTTGTAAAATTAGCTTGGAAATTTGTAAAATTACTAAAAACATTGTAAAATTCCAAAAAAATTAATTTCGATCCAAATTTGTTTGTTAAAAACTAAGCAAAACTGTCAAATATTGATAAAATGGGATTACGAGACTTTTCCTAGTAATTTGACAATGTTTTTTTTTGTGTGTGGGATTACGAAACTTTTTCTAGTAATTTGACCAGGTTTTTTTTTTGTGTACCTCCTATTTGACAAGAATTCCTCGAATTTTAAAAGCTTTTTATCAATAATTTTTAAATTTCACAAGCTTTTTACCAATAAAATTCTAAAATTTACTATTTTTTTTTTGACGCGATAAAACTTACAAGGAATTCTCGTGACTTTACTAGATTTTTTTGTCACCTCCTGTTTTACGAGAATTGATTGTAAAAATTAAGAGCTTTTTGTAACTTAACAAGCTTTTCACCAATAAAATTGTAAATTAACAACTTTTTTTATATATAGGGGTTTTCATGTCAACTGACACAACTTTTGAAACCGATGTCTTCCGATCGGGATGAAATTTGCACCAAGGTTAGTCCTATTGGATAGTAGTTCAGACACAATTTTTCAACGACATCGGTCAAGGACTCTCTGAGTTAGAGGGGTCGAAATTATATATTTTAGCCAGAGAGGTGTTTATTCTCATCCATGTTACTTCTTACCTATTGTTTTCAGCAAAATGGGTTCCAAATAGTATAGATAGCTATTTCTTCCGTCTTTTGAAAAAAAATTATAAAAAATTAAAAAAAAAATTTGTTTGATTTTTTTTTTAAATCCAAAACTTTTTTGACTTTTTCCTCAAATTGTATCCTTTTTGTTTTTTTTTTTTTACTCAAAAAAAAGCTTAGGTCATTTCCTTTAAGACCTATGGGGTCGCTTAGTGGGATGCGAGTGGGATATCTATGAAATTTTTTTTTTAACTTTGAAACGGTTCTTAAATTTGCACTATTAGGCGTGGGAAAGCTAACCAGTTTTCGATTTTCATTCGCGATACCCTCTAATTTTGATAGGGTCGAAAAAGAAAGCATGAGCCAAAAAATGAGGGCGGAGGGATGGGGCCATATGGCCCCTAATCGGGGTCAAAGTTGGGCTAAAGAGGTAAAAAAACTCCAAAAGCCTCACAACTGCCCTAGAAACGCCCTTGGAGGGGTGCAATGTGAGACGAACCTCCAAAATTTTTCTGCCCCCAACATTTTTCTTGAACATACCTAACTCCTATTTCCAATTCCTAAGGGGGCTCCCATACAAAATGACATTTTTATAAAATTTGCTCCTACCGCTCTAACTGTTCATATGGTGCCCCTAGAGAAGTAAAATGTATGACCTACCCCCAATATTTCTTCAACTCCAACATTTTCTCAGAATATACCTACCCTTTATTTTCAACTCTTAAGGGGGTCCCCATACATTTTTTTAAATTTTTTTTATTAGTTTTTAAAAATACTTGTTTTTATAATGTATGGGAGCCCCCTTAGGGAGTGGAGATAGGGTGTTATTATGTTCGGACAAAATGTTGGTAACTAAAAATTAATGGGGTCATAATTTTTACCTCTCTAGGAGGCACGGTAGGGGCGGTAGCAGCTGGTTTAATAAAACAAATTTATAAAAAATAAAAAACATGTATGGGGACCACCTTAAGGGTTAAAGATACATTGTATGTATGTTTGCGAAAAATGTTGGAATTAATAAAATAATGGAGGTCGGTCATACATTTGGCTCCACTAGGGGCACTTTAGGGTAAGTTAGAATGGTAAGTGTTAATAGTTAAAGATAGGGGGTAGGTGAGTTCAGAGAAAATGTTTGGACTAAAAAAATATTGTAGGTCGGTCATACATTTTATTGCTCTAAGGGCAGTCTTAGGGCAGTTAGAGCGGTTGGTGCAAATTTTAAAAAAATTCATTTTGTGTGGGAACCCCCTTAGAAATTGGAGACAGGGTATTTGTTTGTTCCGAAGAAATGTTTAAACGTAAAAATTAATGGCGGTCGGTCCTAGAAATGACCCCTCTATGACGCACCATTGGAGCAGTAGAAATGATTTTAAGATTAAAAAATTACAATACAATGTTTTCAAAAATATTAAAAACAAGTAGAAAAGTTAAATTCGACTTTGCCGAATCTATGAATACCCTCCACAATGCATTTTTTTAAAGGGTAGTACATTTTTTAAAGTGAAAAAATTAACAATTTTGATTAGAAATATTTTATTTTGAGTAAACTTTTTTTTTTGTCATTTAAAAAAAAAAAAAGAAAAATTAGTAATTTTTTTTTTGAGTGAAAAATTATTTTCGAGTGTAATGTTTTTTTACTGTAAAAATATTTCTGAGTGAATGCACGTAAGTATGTACACAAAAAATTGTCATTTTTGTAAAAAAAAAAACAATTTTTTTTTTTTGTATAAATTTTTTTTGAGTGCAAAATTTTTTTTGTATAAATTTTTTTTGAGTGCAAAATTTTTTTTGAGTGTAAAATTTTTTTTCAGTGTAAAATTTTTTTCGAGCGTAATTTTTAAGTTACCAATGCTTTTAAAACTAAACAAGTTTAAAAAGCAATTCTTTAAAATTAAACAAGTTTGAAAAGCATTGTTTAATTACCACCAATGCTTTTAAAACTTGTTAAAACACGTGGCATTTTAGATGAAACTAATCTGAAATTCAGGGTTTCGCTTATAACTTTTGAACCACTGAACTGATTGAGCTGAAATTTAAAATCAAACAGACCCGGGGAACGGCAAAGATACATGCCAAGCTTCAGTAGTTTCATTATTGTCTTTCGAAAGTTATCGTATTTTTTATCTCGTAAATTCGTGAAACACCCTTGCCGAAATTTACTCTTTTGCTCATAACTTTTGAACTACTGGACCGATTTGGCTGGATTGCAATTCCAACCTGACCAGGTAAATGACAAACATATATGCCAAACTTCAGTAGCCTCTGTAAAGTCTTTCAAAAGTTAGCGTGTTTTCTACGGACAGACAGACAGACGGACGGACGGACGGACATCGCTAGATCGACTTAAAATCGATCGAGGATCATTAATATATATACTTTATGGGGTCCTAGACCAATATTTCGATGTGTTACAAACGGAATGACAAACTTATATATACCCTCTATCACTAGAGTGGAGGGTATAAAAATAGTAATAATTGTTATCCCACGATCTTACTGGGCAAAAAATTTGTAGAATCGATAGAAGTGTTACGCAAAAAAATTCCCAAAAAATCAAAGAGTACATACATTTTCAAAAATGAGATTTAAATTTGTAAACTTAAAAATCGCATACTAGAGCACTTTTAAGATTTTTTTTGGATTTTTTTTTTTAAATACAAAAAAAAAACAGAAATTTAAAAAAAAAAACTTGGAATTTGAACCATTATTGAAGAAGTTATGAGTAAACGAAGTTTGAGTAAAGGAACAAACTACCAATTTTTAAAAATTCGATATCTTTTGAACGGGTCATCAAACTTGCCAAAGCGAAGTTTTTTTAGAAAAAATAATGTTATATTACTTTGCTATTCCATGCACAACAAATTGAAATATCAGTCGAGGACCCCATTATAAAACCAAAAGAGCTGTACATTTCGTAAGTGAGTGCAAAAATAAGTGCAAAAAAGTGTTTTTACATTTTGGAGAGTATAAAAGATTCGGCACCAAAGAATATAACACTCTCACTTGTTTTATGTACATTTGATAAACAATTGGAAAATTTTTATGTGAAAAGCTTAGACTTGGTGAAAAAGTAGTTTTGGTAAAAAAATGATTTTTTTCACGAAAAACAAAATTATGTTAAAAAAAAATTTGATGAACCCAAAATTTTTGATGAAAAAAAATTTTGATGAAAAAAAGTTTTGATGAATTTTTTTGATGAAAAGAAAAATTTTTTGATGTAAAAAAAAAATGATGAAAAAAAAAATTTTTTTGGTGAGACAAAAATTGAAAATAAAAAATTTGATGAAAAAATATGATAAAAAAAATTTATGAAAAAAAATTTGATGAAAAAAAATGATGAAAAGAAAATTAATGAAAAAAAAATTCCGCGAAAAAAAATTTGATCAAAAAAAAAAATTGATTAAAAAAATATGAAAAAAAAAATTTTGATGAAAAAAAAACAAAATTTGATAAAAAAAACAAGTAAGAAAATTATAGTCGGTCAAGACCGACCATATAATACCCTAGACCAGAGTTTCCCGGAAAATGGGTCCCAAGTTGAAACATGGACTGATTAGATCTATATTCTATCAAATCTTTAATAAGTGTAAAAAGCACTCACAAATCAAATTTGAGTGGAATAGGCTTCTTTTTGTTGACAATAAACCGCTTCAATTGAATATCGGGCGAAATTTTCAAATGGGACCTAAGTACAAAAATGGTCCGATGATAATCAGATTTGATAAGGTTATTAAAGTACGCGTTTAACATACACAAACAGAATTTTAATTAAATATTTTCTATTTTCATGAAATTTGAGAGATTTATGTGAAAATCGGGAAGGTGGTTTTTATGGCGGCTACAAGAAGAACTGTTCCGATTTCTTTAAAATTCAGAATGGTGATTTGTGTAGATGAAACATGATGACCAAATTTCGAAAAGATACCTATTAAAATGCGACCATTAGAGTCATTTGAGCAAAAACTAAAGAGGACCTTTGTATGGGGGCTAGGTCTAAATATGGACCGATTTTTTCCAATTTCAATAGGCTTCGTTCTTGGGTCTTAAGTTTCAAATTTCAAGTCAATTGATTAAAAATTGCGACCTGTATCGTGTTTACACCGTTTACATGGACAGACGGACGGATGGACAGACGGACGGACGGACATCGCTAAATCGACTCAAAAAGTGATTCTAAGTCGATCGGTATACTTAAAAGTGGGTCTAGGACCAATATTTCGGGTAGTTACAAACATCAGCACAAACTCATTATACCCTGTACCACAGTGTGGTGTAGGGTATAAAAAGTTTGATGAAAAAAAAATTATGAAAAAAAAAAAAAAAAAATTTGTTGAAATGAAATGATGACAAAAAAAGTTTGATGAAAAAAAATTATGAAAAACAAAATTTTTGGAAAAATAAAGTTTGATGAAAAAAAAAAAAATTGATGAAAAAAAAATTAAAATTGATGGAAAAAAAAATTTATGAAAAAAAAAAAAAAAATTGATGAAAAAAAAAATGATGAAAAAAATTTTTTTTTTGTTGAAAAATAATTATGTTACTTTTTATTCACCAGCTGGTGAAAAACGGTTTTATCCACCACGAGGTGAATTATTATCCAAGTTACAAACCCAAGTTATTAAAATTTTTGGTTTTAAGAAAATGAAAATAGTAATTCTTGTTTTCTTTTTCGTTAATTGTTAGCTTATATAGTCAAACTGAGGTGGCGTCCTGCAACTTTTTTTAAAATTAGACACCAGCCTAAAAACATTATCATGTTAAAAACTAGACTCCTGAGGTTTGGCACTAATGTGTCTAAGGCTCAAGTTTGGAAATGTACAAAATCGGACAAGGGAGTACAACATTCCCCATTGAAGAACTATACCAGCCTCTAAAAATCACAATTGTTTTACAAAATGTTTGTATTATTACTAAGAAAATTTAAAATTTTTATTTCAAAAGACATTCAAGGCCATTCACTTGTACCCAAGGAACTAAAACAAACCATTTTTCGGTCCGCCGTCTTTTCTGGTCTTGGATATAAAAGAATTGTTTTAATATTGATAAAATAGTTTTAATTTAGTGCAAAAATCCTAATAAATTAATATCGGTATGGGACCCCATAAAGTGTATAAGAATATTCATGATCCCCGATCGATTTTTAAACATTCTAGCGATGTCCGTTTGTCTGTCTGTGGAAATGGTGATCACGGTCAAAATATTACACGGAGATGACTGAAACTTAACATATTTATTGGAAGTTCTCCCGAGAGGTTTGCTATTGCATTTGAGCGATATCGGTTCAGCGGTTCAAAAGTTATGTACGAAAATGTAAGGACACCTCAAAAATTTTAGTACAGTCAACATAACCTAAAAATTCAAGATGCTTTAATTCGGCTGCTGGTTGGCATATGTCAACATAATATGCCAACCAGCCAATTTCGTGAATAAAAAATTTTTAAAGTTTTTTTTTTTCATGGTTAATTTCCTTTAAAATAAAGTTTTTTGCAATAATCTTTTTGAAATTGTAGAGGGTAGCACTACATTCGGCAAGGCCGAATTTAACTTTTTTACTTGTTGTTTATGTTTTAACATTTTGGAGGGTATAAAAGATTCGGCAGAGCCGAATTTAACTTCCCCTCTTTTATTTATTTTGGAGGGTATAAAAAATTCGGCACAACCGAATTTAGCACTCTTTCACTTTTTTTTTCTTTTTTTTATTAAAACACTTAAAAAAAAACACTAACCATTTGAAAAGCACTGCATTAGAATGAAAACCGTTAAAGTAGAGATTTTTAAAAAACTATTATTATTAAATTTTAAGGACATTTTTGGTATTTTTATTATTATATTATGGATATTTTAATTAATTTTATAATTTTTTTTTTTGTTTAATAAATTTTTTATATTTTATATTAAATTTTAAAATAAGGCTTTTTATTAAATTATTGCTAAAAACACTTTTTTGTTTTAATTTGTTAAAAATATATATTTTTTTTAAATTTTTAGATTTTTTTTTTAATTTTTTTCTAAAAATTTTTCTTTCTTAAACCGATTTATTTAACAGTCAATTGGAAACTAAAACTAAACAGCTAAAATTTGAAACACTCTACCATCATATAGGGATGACTTCTATATTACTTGGTCGTCTTGTTTATACATATATCCTGTCGTTTTTGGTTGTTGTCGTTGTTGTTGTTCTTTCATCGTTCGTATCATCATAATCATCATGAATCGTCTTTACGAAGTGTGTTGTTGTGTGATTTTGAAAACCATAACCGTCGCAACAAATGTAAAGAAAAGCCAACAAAAAAAATACAAAAAAAAACAATTTGTATTTTCCACCACAACGATTCTTAGTTTGCTTTTACATATTTGTATAAAATATTTTTTTTTTATTTGATTTAATATATTTCTATATTCATCGTACTGGCATAGATAGCGTGGGAGTACTTCTCTTTGACGCCACTATTTATATACGCAAAGTTATAACCAGACATTTTATTTTAGAAGAACAAGTGGTTTGTTTTCTGATATTATCGAATTTGAAATACCCCTGCAGCAAATATAATATAATTTAAAAAAAAATATTTGATTCAATATTTTGAGTAGTGTTATTCTAGCTCGAGGCCAAAATAATATATCCATTCTTATAGAATATGGTTGCCATACGGCCTCTTTTCCCCGAACCCCGTCCTCTTTCTTAGGGCGTCCCAAGCAGTCTACTTCATTTTTAAAAAGTGTCCGGAGTTGTCCTACTTTTTGCACTTTTCCCCATAAAATTGTTTTTACTGCTTCTAAATTTTTAGTTTTTGCCATCGCTGTATTTTCGCTTATCAGCAGTAATGTTAACTTTTTGAGTGCACAAAAAATTCCTATATTTCGAGTAAAAAACACTTTATGTGCGAAAATAACTACGTTGGCATCACTTCTAATCCGCTGTTGTGTGTTTTAAAGTTTGCTCACCAAAAAAAATTGTATATCAAAAATTTCCATTCCAAAATTTTCTTAATGATTTTAAGAAAATTCTTTTTGAATTTTCAAAAATTCAATAATTCGGAATCATCAAAATGTATTTCAAAAGTTTCCATTTGTATTTTAAGAAAAATTTCAGAAAATTTAATTTCAGAAATTTCTAATTGTTTTAAAAAAAAAATCGATTTACATATATTTCAAAATTTTTCAAAAAATTCCAATTAAGTATATATGAAAAATTTTCATTTGTATTTAAAAAATTTTCAAATGCTTTTCAGAAAATTTTGATATACAAAAGAAATTTTTTGCAAAACATTTAGATACTTTTTAAATAAAAATGGAAATTTCTGAAATACAATTGAAAAATCTGAATTTATTTGAATTCAAAAGTAACTTTCTTAAAATCATTTAGAAAATTTTGAAATGAAAATGGAAATTTTAAAAAAATAGATTGAATTTTCTAAAAAGCATTTAGAATATTTTTAAATACAAATTGATAACACTGGGCTACAACAAAAAAAATCTAATATGCTTTTCAAATGAGCTAGTGATGGTTGTAGGTCTCGTCGAAAAGATCACAAAAATGCCCATCAAACATGCCAGACACCCTCAAATTTTAAAGTTATTGTTAAAAAAACTTTTTTTTCGGACTTTTCTCATTTTTCAACTGTTTTGGATAGAATAAGCATAGAGCTCTTTATGTGTGTGAATTGGCCCATACATATAAGAAAATATGTATTAATTTTGTTTAACAATACCTAATTTTTTTGTTATTTTTTAAAAAATTTATTGAGTTTATTTAAAAAAAAATTAAATCCTGACCAATCACTAAAATGCGCATATAAATTAAGAATATTTGTATGTCGCTAATTAAAAATAAATGGGTATTTAGTTAATTAAAAACTTAATACTATAAATCAAAAAATTTAATTAAAATTAAAAAAAAAATAATAAAAATTTTAATTATATAAATTTAAAATTTAATTAAAAAAAATTTGCAAACAAATTAAAATTTTAATTGTATAAATTAACAAGTAGAAAAGTTAAATTCGACTTTGCCGAATCTATGAATACCCTCCACAATGCATTTTTTTAAAGGGTAATACATTTTTTAACGTGAAAAAATTAACAATTTTGATTAGAAATATTTTATTTTGAGTAAAAAACTCTTTTTTGTCATTTAAAAAAAAAAAAAAAGAAAAAATACAAATTTTTTTTTGAGTGTAAAATTTTTTTTGAGTGTAATGTTTTTTTTACTTTACAAATATTTCTGAGTAAATGCACGTTCGTATGTACACAAAATATTGTAATTTTTGTAAAAAAAAAAGATAATTTTTTTTGTGTAAATTGTTTTTTTAAAGTGTAAAATTTTCTTGAGTGTAAAATTTTTTTTTTGAGTGTAAAATTTTTTTCGAGTGTAATTTTTAAGTTACCAATGCTTTTAAAACTAAACAAGTTTAAAAAGCATTGCTTTAAAATTAAACAAGTTTGAAAAGCATTGTTTAGTTACCACCAATGGCTTTAAAACTTGTTAAAACACGTGGCATTTTAGATGAAAATAATCTGAAATTCAGGGTTTTGCTTATAACTTTTGAACCACTGGACCGATTGAGCTGAAATTTAAAACCAAACAGACCCGGGGAACGGCAAAGATACATGCCGAGCTTCAGTAGTCTCATTATTGCCTTTCGAAAGTTATCGTGTTTTTTATCTCGTAAATTCGCGAAACACCCTTGCCGAAATTTACTCTTTTGCCCATAACTTTTGAACCACTGGACCGATTTGGCTGGATTGCAATACCAACCTGACCAGGTAAATGGCAAACATATATGCCAAACTTCAGTAGCCTCCGTAAAGTCTTTCAAAAGTTAGCGTGTTTTCTACGGACGGACAGACAGGCAGACAGACAGACAGACAGACGGACGGACGGACGGACATCGCTAGATCGTCTTAAAATCGATAGAGGATCATAAATATATATACTTTATGGGGTCCTAGACCAATATTTCGAGGTGTTACAAACGGAATGCCAAACTTATATATACCCTCTATCACTAGAGTGGAGGGTATAAAAAATATTAAAAAAATAAATAATATAAATTTTTTTTTTTTTTAAATAAAAAAATTAAAACACACTTGGTAACCCTCTTGATACGAGAGAATTTGTTTTCTATAACAGAAGGCAAAAACAAAAACTGTATTTAACAACTACCGAAGGTAGTATATGCAGTAACCAAAAAAACTTGCTTTCAAATTATATTTGGTGTAATGCTGGTGGAACTTCGAAAATCATATTTGCTTTCTCACTAAGTTGAGATTATTTAGAATATGAATATTTGATGTTTGCATGCTAACAGTATTACCATATTTTCTAAAGAATTCTGATGATGGGGGAATTGGAACACCCCCGAAACGATCGTCAATTCATTCCTGAAAATTGACAAAATTTTTGAAAGCAAGAAACTCTATGAGTATTTAATGGGAGAATATCCTAATAAAGAAAGTAGAGTTATCATAAGTACTTGTTATGTTAATTCATAATGGGGAACATGAAAAGGCCTCGAATCAGAATAAACTCTTTTTCAAAAAGGTTTAAAATTTTTTTTTCAACCTTTACCAAATATATTTATGCCGTAAAGACGTAGTCAGTGAGACAATTTTATAAAGTTGGGTATAAACCTTTTATATACATTAGAGCACCCATGAAATACACTGGAATGTCAAAAGTATTAATTTTTCCGCTCCCCGCGCAATTTCCGGTAGATTGGGCGTTAAAAATAATGTCCGTGCCAAAACTGGACCTATCGGATGAAAACAGGCCAGTCACTTTCGACTTTTAAGCCTAAAAATGGACTAAAATTAGTACAAACATTTTTAACGCTATAACTTTTAATCTAAGGGCTTTACGAAAAAAATGCACATAATCATTTTGATGCAGAACCAGATGACAAACATTTTTGTCATACACCATTTCCAAATATCTGTGGTCCATCATGGTGTTTTAAGCGATCAAAATCAAAAATTGTGATATAATAATTTTTCAAACGGCCCTCGTTTATTTATTCATGACTGTATTTCGGTTTGGTCATCGCAGGATCGTAGGGTGTTATTAGTAGTTTAACCTCGGAAAACAGTTCCAAGAAATATCATGTCTGATAGTCAAAATATTAAAGTCGAAGTTCACGATTTTTTTTAAATTAAGTTTTTTTTTTGAAAATATTTGTCTTAAAGCACGTCGGTAGCACTCAATGAATGTTTTCACACAACTTTCAGAGCAGAAAATTTCTGAAAAATATTGGCATAACAATTTTTTTTTTTGTCTGATTGGCTGTTTTTGAGAAATAGAGCAAAATGTCGAAGTTTTACAAAAACTTTATTGTATTATAGTGGCACTTAAAACTAAACTTTAGATTTTTATTGTATTGGGGTCGGAATGTTGTGTAACTAGGTCTAAAAATGATATAGTAAAAATTTCAGGAAAATCGAAAAACTATATCCCGTGTTAATTTGCATAGGCGTAGATAGCCCTGACTGGGGGGGGCTTAGCCCCCCCCAGAATAATTTTAGCCCCCCCCCAGAATTTTAATCATTCACAATTTTTTTTTTATAATTTATGATTTCATTAATTTTTGCAACACTAAATATTAATAATATGTAATGAGTCTTTAGGACTCGTTATGATTATTCAATGACTCTTAAGAACTCGTAATGATTATTATATAAGATCTAATAGTATTTCCCATTGAATAGTCAGAATTATTGAAAAAAGTTTTTATATGAATCTGATGTTTTTGTCAGTAATAAAAACTTTACCGAATCTTAGGGTTTTACCTTCAGGGAAACATTTTAACTTCTTTGAATTAAAAAAGTTTCTAAATTCTAAGGGGTTTTTTTTATAGACAAAAGTTATTGAAAGAAAGAATCTGAGAATTTCGACTAATAATCATCAACTTTTGCAATCATCAGAACTTTTTCTTGAAAAAAATCATAGTAATCTAATGAGTTTACTATAGGAAAAACATTAAAAATCTTTCGTTCTCAAAACATATCTAGGAGTTCTAAATTTCCGAAAAATCTACAGAATCAAAATTTAAAAAAAAAAAAATATGAATTTTTAACCGCTTTCGGGGGGCATTCGTTTCTAGGACAATTAGACGCATGTTAAAGGGAACGCTTCAGGAATAGGTCTGGGTTTTTCTATTAAAAAAAAAAAATACCAAAAAATTAAAAAAAATTTTGGGGGGGCTTTAGCCCCCCCCAGAAATGTTGGCTTCCTACGCCAATGTTAATTTGTAATTAATTTTGGCACGGATATTATTATTATTATTAATTAATTAATTAATTAATTAATTAATTAATTAATTAATTAATTAATTAATTAATTAATTAATTAATTAATTAATTAATTAATTAATTAATTAATTAATTAATTAATTAATTAATTAATTAATTAATTAATTAATTAATTAATTAATTAATTAATTAATTAATTAATTAATTAATTAATTAATTAATTAATTAATTAATTAATTAATTAATTAATTAATTAATTAATTAATTAATTAATTAATTAATTAATTAATTAATTAATTAATTAATTAATTAATTAATTAATTAATAATAATAATAATATCCGTGCCAAAATTAATTACAAATTAACACGGGATATAGTTTTTCGATTTTCCTGAAATTTTTACTATATCATTTTTAGACCTAGTTACACAACATTCCGACCCCAATACAATAAAAATCTAAAGTTTAGTTTTAAGTGCCACTATAATACAATAAAGTTTTTGTAAAACTTCGACATTTTGCTCTATTTCTCAAAAACAGCCAATCAGACAAAAAAAAAAATTGTTATGCCAATATTTTTCAGAAATTTTCTGCTCTGAAATTAATTAATTAATTAATTAATTAATTAATTAATTAATTAATTAAAAAATTAATTAATTAATTAATTAATTAATTAATTAATTAATTAATTAATTAATTAATTAATTAATTAATTAATTAAATAATTTATTTTAAATTTCAAATTTTCTATACATTTTTTGAAAGTCGATTTTAAAATCAAAAACAATTTGTATGGAAATAAAATTAAAAGCTCATTTTAAATTTATTTTATTTTCTTGTGGTAAAGCTGATGGTATCTTTGCCCAAAACTCAAAAAGTGGAAAGTGTTAGAGTTCTTTGATTTTCCTTATATTTTAAGCATATCATTTTTGGACCTAGTTTCACAATATTTCGACCCGAACACACTGAAAATCTAAAGTTTAATTTTAAGTAGCACTCCAATACATAGATTTGGTAAAATTTCGATAATTTTCTCTCTATCTCAAAAGGAGTCAATCAGACAAAAAAAATGCAAATACAAATATTTGTAGGAAATTTTCCTTTCTACACTTTTCGTGAAAACATTTATTGTCTGCGACGTATTTTAAGCCAAATATGTGCACAAAAACTAAATATAAAGAAAGTCGTGAACATTGGCCCTTATATTCTGACTAACAGACATGAGATTTCTTGGAACTGTTTTCCCAGTTTGAGCTACTTAAACTATCCTACGATCTTGCGATGACCAAACCGAAATACAGTCATCCATAAAATAACGTGGGCCGTTTGAAAAATTATTATATCACAATTTTTGATTTTGATCGACTAAATCACCATGACGGACCATAGATATCTGGAAATGGTGTATGACAAAAATGTTTGTCATCTGCTTCTGCATCCAAATCATTATATGCATTTTTTTCGTAAAGCCCTTAGATTAAAAGTTATAGCGTTAAAAATGTTTGTACTAATTTTAGTCCATTTTTAGGGCTAAAAGTCAAAAGTGACTGGCCTGTTTTCATCCGATAGGTCCAGTTTTGGCACGGATATTATTTTTAACACCCAATCTACCGGAAATTGCGCGGGGAGTGGACAAATTAACACATTTGCATTTATGGGTGCTCTAATATACATACACTTAAAACTATGAACAAAATGAGAATTCAAAAATCTATATGAGAAATAAAAAACTTTCAACAAACTGTTTATACTTCTGTTTTTGTTTTTGTAAGTAAAACAATGCAAGAGATAAAAACATACTCGCACACACGGAAAACAAAACAAAAAAAAAATTTTTAATTAAATTTTCAGAATTAAATTTTCTTTAGGAATATGTTTATAAATATAGATGAAGTTGAACGAAGTACACAGAAAAAAAAAAATGTTGAGTAAATTTTAATACTATTGAGTAAAAAATTACTAAATTTTGCACCAGTAAACGATTTAATAGTATTGAGTAAACTTTTAATAAAAAATTGTTAAATGCTTAATAAAAAATTTGAGTAAATTATTAATTAACACAATTAAAACTTTACTTAAAATTTTTCAATATTTTTAAGTAACTTTTTTATTGTGTCAAGTAAAAATTTACTCAAAATGTATCAATTTATTTTTTTAAAAAGTTTAAAAAGTTTCGATTTTTTTTTCAAAAAAAAAAAATAGCTTTTTCAAACTTTACCAAATATACTTATGTCTTCAAGACATAGGAACATTTTATAAAGATGATTTCAAACTTTCATATACTTAAACTTACATATACAAAAAACAATAAAGTAAATAAGAATTCAAAACACAAAGAGAATAAAAAAAAATATTAAATTTCTATTAAATTATTTACTCAAATTTTATTTTCAATTTTTAAGTAAATTTTTAATTGCGTTAATTAAAAAATTACTCAAATTTGTTTTAAAAATTTAAACAACTGGTTACTCTAATTGTTTTTCTCAATATTATTTTCTGTGTTGTACATGAAAAACTCGGAACTTTTTTTTTGCTACCTCCTATTTGACAAAAAATTCCTAGTAATTTTACAAGCTTTTTACCAATAATTTTGTAATTTTACAATAAAAGTTTTTACCAATAAAATTGTAAATTTATAAATTTTTTGACACGATAAAATTTACAAGGAGGTTTCGTAACTTTACTAGATTTTTTGCTACCTCCTTTTTTACGAGAATTCCTAGTAATTTTACAAGCTTTTTAACAATAATTTTGTAATTTTACAAGCTTTTTACCAATAAAATTGTAAATTTACAGTTTTTTGGCGCAATTAAAATTGCAAGGAATTCTTGTGAATTTTCCATTTTTTTTTTGTAAAAGGAAAACTGTAAAATATTGGTAAAATGGGATAACGCGACATTCCCTAGTAATTTGACAAAGTTTTTTTTTGTGTGTAAGACATTCTAGAGACTTTCGTCTTCGGTCCGTCTGTGAAAACCACACTGCAGTCCAAACCAGAAGAGTAAGACTCCCGAACGTTAAATGACCAAAATCGGACAAGGAGGAAGAAGCATCACTTTGAAGAACTAAACCAATCTCTGATAATCGAAAATGTTGAGCCAAAAGACTAAAAACTTGAAAAAAAAACTCCTTTTGTTGATGTGGATAAGAAAAGTGATAAAATTGTATTACTTCGGCACCGACAAATTTAACACTCTCACATGATTTTGGACTTTTGTTAAGAAAATGGAACATTTTTATAGAAAACAAAACTTTTGTGAGGAAAATATTTTTTAGGAGAAAAAAATTTAGATAAACAAAAAAAAAAAACTTTGATGAAAAAAAAATTTTTTTTTTTTTAATAAAAAGAAGTTCTGATAAAAACAAATTTTGATAAAAAAAAATTTATAAAAAAAATTGAAGAAAAAAAAACATTGATGAAAAAAATTTTATAAAAAACATTTGTTGATGAAAAAAAAATTTTAATGAAAAAAAAAATTATGAAAAAAAAATTATAAAAATAATTATGACACGTTTTATTCACCAGCTGGTGAAAATTTTTCTTATTCATCTTAATCAAAATGTTACAAAACCTTTAACAAACTAAATATATCTTCCGTTGTAACTGGTGTAACAGAATGTGAATACATGATGTAAATATATTTTACATACAATATTTGTTCAGTTTTTTTTTATCTATTTTACCTTTTAAAGTCGGTAAAATATTTTGTTTACTCAAGAACTTAGTATGTAGTTTACTTCAAACTTTTATAATATTTCTATTTTTTTACTTTTTTTCTACCAGCAATAAATTTTATTAAAATTTTGAAATTTTTCTTTATTTGCAGATATTTGATTGAAGGAAATTTGTAAGATTTGGCTTCAATTTTTTTCTAAAATTAAAACCAAGAAAAAACATTAAAAATTTTGGAAGGACCGAAGATGGTAAGTAAAATTCAGAAAAATCCACTGTCAAAAATTAGTAAAGTCATTATAAATTTTACAAAACACTTTTGTAAAACTTTAATTTTAACAAAATATTTGCTAAAATTTAGCTAACTCGTATTAGCAAAAAAAAATTGTCGATCTGATAATATAGTATACGTTTTTTTTTAATCGGATCAGGGAGAAAACATCCCCTTGAAGAAAAAAGGGAAAAACTTGTTTTCTTGCAAGTTTTTATACCCTCCACTTAGTGATAGAGGGTATATATAAGTTTGTCATTCCGTTTGTAACTCATCGAAATATCGGTCTGGGACCCCATAAAGTATATATATTCATGATGCCCGATCGATTTTAAGACATTCTAGCGATGTCCGTCTGTCCGTCTGTCCGTCTGTCCGTCTGTCCGTCTGTCCGTCTGTCCGTCTGTCTGTCTGTTGAAAATGCTCTCGCGGACAAAATATTGCACAGAGATGACTGAAACTTAACATAAATATTGGAAGTTCTCCCGAGAAGTTTGGTATTGCATTTGAGCGATATCGGTTTAGCGGTTCAAAAGTTATGAACGAAAATGTAAGCACACCTCAAAAATTTCAGTACATTCAACATAACCTAAAAATACAAAATGCTTTAATTCGGCTTCTGGTTGACGTATGTGAACATAATTGAACACCAAATGGTATTTAAACAAGTACGAACATATTTTTTGACAAAAAAAGAAAAAAATCGCGGATTTTTTTTTTTTACCAAATTTTTTTTTCGAGGATATTTTTTTTCAAATTTTTTTTTTTTTAAAAGTAATTTCCTTTTTAATAAAGTTGTTTGCAATAATCTTTTTGAAATTGTGGAGGGTATCACTACATTCGGCAAGGCCGAATTTAACTTTTTTACTTGTTTTTTTTTAATTTTGTTTAATATATCAAACATTTTCATGACAATCAAACTTTGCAGACCTTTATTTGGACCAAGAAGTTTAGGAAATAATATTTTTTTTTCACGGATTTTGTTTTTCGTTTCGCCCCTTTTGCTTTTAAGTCGAACATATAAATTTTCTCTATTAATATTTTTAACAAATAGTTTTATTTAAGTTATTGTTAAAAAGTTATCTATAGAAAAATTTGTTATGAAATTTTAATTTTTTTTTTCTGACAGATTTTATTGTGGAATTTACACAAGTTTTTATTGTGTTAACAGAATACTTTTTGAAAATAAAGAAGAAAACTTTATGTGCAGACATGCGTGGAGTATGAGCAACATTAATTATGCTAGACAAATTTATAGTACGTATACGTCACATTGTCTGACAGGCAACAAAGAAAATAAATGTTTCAAAGTGTTATTTGTATTCAATAAAGGAATTTGAAAATAAAGTTTGAATTTTTTGACGTTTTATCGGATTTATAAAAAAAGAGATAATTGATAAACATTTTTCAATAGAATAAATATTTTAGAATCTGAGACTTTTTTTTAGAAAAAATGTTTTAGAATCTGAGACTTTTTCTGTATGAAAAATATTTTAGAGTGAGTTTCTTTTTAGAGAAAAATGTTTAAGAACTTAAAATTTTTCCTATAGAAAAATATCTCAGAAACTGAAACTTTTTTTATAAAACAAATATTTTAAAATTTGAGATGTCTTGGAATCTGAGATTTTTTACTGAAAAATTGTCGTAAAATCTGCAATTTTTTATAGAAAAAATGTCTCTAAGTCTTTTTTTAAAACTACTTAGAATCTGAGAACTTTTGTTTTAAGAAAAAATGTGTCAGAATCTTATACTGTTTATATAAAAAACTTTTTAACATGATAATGTTTTTAGGCTGGTGTATAATTTTAAAAAAAGTTGCAGGACGCCACTTCAGTTAGACTATATAAGCTAACAATTAATGGAAAAGAAAAGAAGAATTACTATTTTCATTTTCTTAAAACCAAAAATTTTAATAACTTGGGTTTGTAACTTTGATAATAATTCACCTCGTGGTGAATAAACCCGTTTTTCACCAGCTGGTGAGTAAAAAGTAACATAATTATTTTTCAAGAACAAAAAATTTTTTTTTCATGAAATTTTTTTCAGCGTTTGAAAGGCTACGTTAGCTACCCGTTATTTTGCTTTTGCTTTTCATATCACTTCAAACAATTTCAATATTATAAGTTATAGCTTTTGTTTACTTTTCTTTTTTGTGTTTGCTTAAACTACAACAACATGAAAAAAATAAAAACTCCAAACAGAGCAGTAGCGGAAAACAAATTTTATTGTTGTAGCCTACAAATATACTACAGTAGTTATTTGTAGGCTACAGTATTACTACAGTATTACTACAGTAGTATTACTACAGTAGTATTACTACAGTATTACTACAGTATCACATTGTAAACAAATGTTGCAATATAAAAACGTGATCATATTAAAAATTTCGTTAAGATGGTGTAAAATGAATACAACATCGAAAAAAGAATAATAATAATTTTTAATAAAATTCTTTTAATTTTGGTCAAAAAAATATAGAAAAATTTGGAATTTTGTCGAATTTTTCGATATTTTCGAATATATACGCGATTTTAATATTATCGGTCTAGACGCTCAGAAGTTATGAGAAAAACCGTGACATTAACATTGGGTTAGAGATGGGCGCTGGTCACGTGATTTGCGTGATTCACGTGAATCACGCGTGAGTGATTTTCATTAAAATCACGTGATTGTGAGTGAGTGTGAGCTGAAAAAAAAATCTGAGTGAGTGAGTCATTTATTTTTTGCGTGAGTTTGCGTGATAAGATTTTTAGATTAGCCCAATTTTTTTATTTTTTCTAAAAACATTTTTTTGGAGTTTTTTTTTTTTGGTAAGAGAATTTTATTGCGTGAGTAGATTTTGCGTGCCTCACGCGTGAGCGTGATTGAATCTGGCGTGAGTAAGATTTTTATTACTCACGTGAATAGTGAGTGAGCGTGAATAAAAAAAAAATTGCGTGAGTGATTCGATTATTTTTGCGTGAGCACCCATCTCTACATTGGGTTTTTCGAAAATTCACGTGGTGAAAAATACACAAAACATGGTTTTAATTAGAGATGGGCGCGTGAGTGATTTTTGACTCACACTCACTCACGCCCACGACAGGAATTTTTGAATCACGCACACTCACTCACGAGCAAATTTTTTCTACTCACACTCACAATCACGTGAGTAAATTTAATACAACTCACACTCACTCAAGCTTCACTCACACTCTCGTTGACTCACACTCACGAAACTCTTATTCATACAAAAAAAAATTAAAAACTAAAATTTGAAAAATCTTTTAAAATTTTCAACAAAATTTAAAGTTCAGCGTAACTTAAAAAATCGACTCACGCACACTCACGCAAAAATTTTACTCACGCACACTCCACTCACACGCGCGTGAGTAAAATTTAATTTAGTCACACTCAAGCGTGGTCACGCGTGAATCACGTTCTAATCTGCTCATGTGCCCATCTCTACTTTTAATGACAAGGGAACACCGCAACAATGTTTGCCAAAGTTTTTTTTTTGAGAAGTTGAATTATAATTTTACATTAAAACAATCCAACCCTATTCTTTATACACATTAAAATAAAACAGTTATGTTAAACAAGATAAGTGTGTGTGTGTGTTATAGTTTTATTAAATTGTTTCTTTGTAGGCTACAAAAACAATATTTGTAGGCTACCAAAAATAATTTGTAGGCTACAGGTAGGCTACCAAAAATAATTTGTAGGCTACTTGTAGGCTACACAATTCAAATGTTTTTGTTTTTTTTGCTACTTATTCATTTTTAAAAACAATCGTAAGCTCTTGCTACAAAAACAGAAATGTGCAAGTGCATATTGTTTGTTTTTAAAACTACACATATCGTCAATTTTGGTTGTTTAAGCTACTTTCTTCGTAGTAATTTAATGATTTTTTTTTCATCAAATTTTTTTTTCATCAAATTTTTTTTTTATAAAATTTTTTTTTTCATCAATTTTTTTTTATCAATTTTTTTTCCCCATCAAATTTTTTTTCATCATTTTTGTTTTTTTTTATCAAATTTTTTTTTATACCCTCCACTTAGTGATAGAGGGTTTATATAAGTTTGTCATTCCGTTTATAACTCATCGAAATATCGATCTGGGACCCCGTAAAGTATTTATATTCATGATGCCCGATCGATTTTAAGAAATTCTAGCGATGTCCGTCTGTCTGTCTGTGTAAATGGTGATCACGGTCAATATACTACAAGGATATGACTGAAAGAAACTTAACATATTTCTTGGAAGTTCTCCCGAGAAGTTTGGTATTGCATTTGAGCGATATCGGTTCAGAGGTTCAAAAGTTATGAACGAAAATGTAAGGACACCTCAAAAATTTTAATACATTCAATATAACCTAAAAATACAAAATGTTTTAATTCGGCTGCTGGTTGACTTATGTGAACATAATTGAACACCAAATGGTATTTAAACAAGTACGAACATATTTTTTGACAAAAAAAAGAAAAAAATCGCGGATTTTTTTACCAAATTTTTTTTTTCGTGGAAATTTTTTTTTTCAAAAAAAAATTTTCTTTCAAAAGTAATTTCCTTTTAAATAAAGTTTTTTGCAATAATCTTTTTGAAATTGTGGAGGGTATCACTACATTCGGCAAGGCCGAATTTAACTTTTTTACTTGTTTTTTCATCAAAAATTTTTTTTTTCATAAATTTTTTTCCCTCAAAATTTTTTTTTTCATCAATTTTTTTTTTTTTCATTAAACTTTTTTTCATAAAATTTTTTTTTTCATAAAATTTTTTTTTTTCATCATTTTTTTATAATTTTTTTGTTATCAAATTTTTTTTTTATCCAGTTTTTTTTTCATTAATTTTTTTTTTATTATCAAATTTTTTTTTTTTTCATCATATTTTTTTTTTCATCAATTTTTTTTTTTATTAATTTGTTTTTTTCATCAATATTTTTTTTTTTATACATTTTTTTTATCATATTTTTTTCATTAATTTTTTTCATCAAATTTTTTTATCAAATTTTTTTTATAAATTTTTTTCTCATCAAAAATTTTTTTTTATCAATTTCTTTTTTTTATCAATTTTTTTTTCATCAAATTTTGTTTTTTCATCAAAACTTTTTTTTTCATTAATTTTGTTCATCAAATTTTTTTATATATTTTTCATCAAATATTTTTTTCATCAAAAATTTTTTTTTCATCATTTTTTTTTTATTTACTTTTTTTTTTATCAAATTTTTTTTTTATCAAATTTTTTTTTTTTATCAAATTTTTTTTTTTTATCAAAAAATTTTTTTTATCCAATTTTTTTTCATTAATTTTTTTTTCATTAAATTTTTTTTTCATCAAATTTTTTTTTCATTAATTTGCTTTTTCATCAATTTTTTTTTCATAAATTTTTTTATAAAATTTTTTTATCAAATTTTTTATTATCAATTTTTTTTCTCACCAAAATTTTTTTTTCATCAATTTTTTTTTTACATCAAAAAATTTTTCTTTTCATGAAAAAAATTATCCAAAATTTTTTTCATCAAAATTTTTTTTCACCAAAATTTTTTTTTTCCATCAAATTTTTTTTTCCATCAATTTTTTTTCATTAATTTGCTTTTTCATCAAATTTTTTTTCATAAATTTTTTTATAAAATTTTTTTATCAAATTTTTTATTATCAATTTTTTTCTCACCAAAAATTTTTTTTCATCATTTTTTTTTTTTACATCAAAAAATTTTTCTTTTCATCAAAAAAATTATCCAAAATTTTTTTCATCAAAACTTTTTTTCACCAAAAATTTTGGGTTCATTAATTTTTTTTAACATAATTTTGTTTTTCGTGAAAAAAGAAAATTTTGTTCCAAACTACTTTTTCACCAAGTGTAAGCTTTTCGCATAAAAATTTTCCATTTGTTTATCAAATGTACATAAAAACAAGTGAGAGTGTTATATTATTTGGTGCCAAATATTTTATACTCTCCAAAATGTAAAAACATTCTCACTTACGAAATGTACAGCTATTTTGGTTTTTTAATGGGGTCTTCGACTGATATTTCAATTTGTTGTGCTAGTTACTTTGCTATTCCAAAGCAAAGTAATATAACATTATTTTTTCTAAAAAGTCTTTGCTTTGGAAAGTACACCCAAATCTTTCGCAAAACATTATCATGATTTAATGTTTTGGACAAGAGTACAAAATTCGCAGGCATTTTTTATAGAAAAAATGTCTAAGAATCTGAGACTTTTTTATAGAAAAAATGTCGCAGAATTTGAGACTTTTTTTATAGAAAAAATGTCGCAGAATTTGAAACTCTTCTTTATAGAAAATATGTCTCAGAAACTGAGACTTTTTTTATAGAAAAAATTTTTCAGAAATTTTCACATTATGTGTGTATAAAATTACACACAATTTGTGTAATTTTTATTTCACATACACAAAGTAGATTTAAGCCATTTAAAGTTGCAGAAAAGTTTTCTACAAAAAATGTTATAAATTTTAGAAAATTAAAACGTTTGAAATAAAAGTATCATTCTTAGAATAAACCTCTCAAAAATAATTTAAATATGCAGTCAGAAAAAAAGGAAGAAACATATAATAAAATAAAAAAAAAAACATTAAAACCAAACACGTCCTTGCACTATCAAAAGGATAGTGCAGGAAAACAAATTAAATAAAATATTAAAAAAAAAAATGGATGCGTCACAATTGTAAATCATGACGAATACCAAAGAAATATCTGTTTCGTGATTGCAATGATGGTAGTAATGACGATTATAATGAAGATGATAATGATGATAATATGAATGACTATGATAGTGATGACTTTTATTCTGATAAATATTCTGTTACTATGACGTTCCGCACTTGGCTGTTTTATTTTTGGCAACCATTTTACCAAAAAGCGGAAATTCAACACAATACCACAGAATTGAAAAGCGAAAATAATAAAAAAGCAAAAAACCACAGCGGAAAAATCTTGCAGTCAACATACTTCTCAAGATATACAAAAAATATAAAAAAAAACGAAACAAAAGCAATTTCGTAAAAATTTGTTAAACAATTTTTTTTTTAATTTTATAGATAAGAATTTAAAAAAGAACACTGTGAAACCACAAAACACTATAGAAAAATTGTCTCAGAATCTGAGACTTTTTCTATAGAAAAATTGTCTCAGAATCTGAGACTTTTTCTATAGAAAAATTGTCTCAGAATCTGAGACTTTTTCTATAGAAAAATTGTCTCAGAATCTGAGACTTTTTCTATAGAAAAATTGTCTCAGAATCTGAGACTTTTTCTATAGAAAAATTGTCTCAGAATCTGAGACTTTTTCTATAGAAAAATTGTCTCAGAATCTGAGACTTTTTCTATAGAAAAATTGTCTCAGAATCTGAGACTTTTTCTATAGAAAAATTGTCTCAGAATCTGAGACTTTTTCTATAGAAAAATTGTCTCAGAATCTGAGACTTTTTCTATAGAAAAATTGTCTCAGAATCTGAGACTTTTTCTATAGAAAAATTGTCTCAGAATCTGAGACTTTTTCTATAGAAAAATTGTCTCAGAATCTGAGACTTTTTCTATAGAAAAATTGTTTCAGAATCTGAGACTTTTTCTATAGAAAAATTGTCTCAGAATCTGAGACTTTTTCTATAGAAAAATTGTCTCAGAATCTGAGACTTTTTCTATAGAAAAATTGTCTCAGAATCTGAGACTTTTTCTATAGAAAAATTGTCTCAGAATCTGAGACTTTTTCTATAGAAAAATTGTCTCAGAATCTGAGACTTTTTCTATAGAAAAATTGTCTCAGAATCTGAGACTTTTTCTATAGAAAAATTGTCTCAGAATCTGAGACTTTTTCTATAGAAAAATTGTCTCAGAATCTGAGACTTTTTCTATAGAAAAATTGTCTCAGAATCTGAGACTTTTTCTATAGAAAAATTGTCTCAGAATCTGAGACTTTTTCTATAGAAAAATTGTCTCAGAATCTGAGACTTTTTCTATAGAAAAATTGTCTCAGAATCTGAGACTTTTTCTATAGAAAAATTGTCTCAGAATCTGAGACTTTTTCTATAGAAAAATTGTCTCAGAATCTGAGACTTTTTCTATAGAAAAATTGTCTCAGAATCTGAGACTTTTTCTATAGAAAAATTGTCTCAGAATCTGAGACTTTTTCTATAGAAAAATTGTCTCAGAATCTGAGACTTTTTCTATAGAAAAATTGTCTCAGAATCTGAGACTTTTTCTATAGAAAAATTGTCTCAGAATCTGAGACTTTTTTTATAGAAAAATTGTCTCAGAATCTGAGACTTTTTCTATAGAAAAATTTTCTCAGAATCTAAGACTTTTTCTATAGAAAAATTGTCTCAGAATCTGAGACTTTTTCTATAGAAAAATTGTCTCAGAATCTGAGACTTTTTCTATAGAAAAATTGTCTCAGAATCTGAGACTTTTTCTATAGAAAAATTGTCTCAGAATCTGAGACTTTTTCTATAGAAAAATTGTCTCAGAATCTGAGACTTTTTCTATAGAAAAATTGTCTCAGAATCTGAGACTTTTTCTATAGAAAAATTGTCTCAGAATCTGAGACTTTTTCTATAGAAAAATTGTCTCAGAATCTGAGACTTTTTCTATAGAAAAATTGTCTCAGAATCTGAGACTTTTTCTATAGAAAAATTGTCTCAGAATCTGAGACTTTTTCTATAGAAAAATTGTCTCAGAATCTGAGACTTTTTCTATAGAAAAATTGTCTCAGAATCTGAGACTTTTTCTATAGAAAAATTGTCTCAGAATCTGAGACTTTTTCTATAGAAAAATTGTCTCAGAATCTGAGACTTTTTCTATAGAAAAATTGTCTCAGAATCTGAGACTTTTTCTATAGAAAAATTGTCTCAGAATCTGAGACTTTTTCTATAGAAAAATTGTCTCAGAATCTGAGACTTTTTCTATAGAAAAATTGTCTCAGAATCTGAGACTTTTTCTATAGAAAAATTGTCTCAGAATCTGAGACTTTTTCTATAGAAAAATTGTCTCAGAATCTGAGACTTTTTCTATAGAAAAATTGTCTCAGAATCTGAGACTTTTTCTATAGAAAAATTGTCTCAGAATCTGAGACTTTTTCTATAGAAAAATTGTCTCAGAATCTGAGACTTTTTCTATAGAAAAATTGTCTCAGAATCTGAGACTTTTTCTATAGAAAAATTGTCTCAGAATCTGAGACTTTTTCTATAGAAAAATTGTCTCAGAATCTGAGACTTTTTCTATAGAAAAATTGTCTCAGAATCTGAGACTTTTTCTATAGAAAAATTGTCTCAGAATCTGAGACTTTTTCTATAGAAAAATTGTCTCAGAATCTGAGACTTTTTCTATAGAAAAATTGTCTCAGAATCTGAGACTTTTTCTATAGAAAAATTGTCTCAGAATCTGAGACTTTTTCTATAGAAAAATTGTCTCAGAATCTGAGACTTTTTCTATAGAAAAATTGTCTCAGAATCTGAGACTTTTTCTATAGAAAAATTGTCTCAGAATCTGAGACTTTTTCTATAGAAAAATTGTCTCAGAATCTGAGACTTTTTCTATAGAAAAATTGTCTCAGAATCTGAGACTTTTTCTATAGAAAAATTGTCTCAGAATCTGAGACTTTTTCTATAGAAAAATTGTCTCAGAATCTGAGACTTTTTCTATAGAAAAATTGTCTCAGAATCTGAGACTTTTTCTATAGAAAAATTGTCTCAGAATCTGAGACTTTTTCTATAGAAAAATTGTCTCAGAATCTGAGACTTTTTCTATAGAAAAATTGTCTCAGAATCTGAGACTTTTTTTATAGAAAAATTGTCTCAGAATCTGAGACTTTTTCTATAGAAAAATTTTCTCAGAATCTAAGACTTTTTCTATAGAAAAATTGTCTCAGAATCTGAGACTTTTTCTATAGAAAAATTGTCTCAGAATCTGAGACTTTTTCTATAGAAAAATTGTCTCAGAATCTGAGACTTTTTCTATAGAAAAATTGTCTCAGAATCTGAGACTTTTTCTATAGAAAAATTGTCTCAGAATCTGAGACTTTTTCTATAGAAAAATTGTCTCAGAATCTGAGACTTTTTCTATAGAAAAATTGTCTCAGAATCTGAGACTTTTTCTATAGAAAAATTGTCTCAGAATCTGAGACTTTTTCTATAGAAAAATTGTCTCAGAATCTGAGACTTTTTCTATAGAAAAATTGTCTCAGAATCTGAGACTTTTTCTATAGAAAAATTGTCTCAGAATCTGAGACTTTTTCTATAGAAAAATTGTCTCAGAATCTGAGACTTTTTCTATAGAAAAATTGTCTCAGAATCTGAGACTTTTTCTATAGAAAAATTGTCTCAGAATCTGAGACTTTTTTTATAGAAAAATTGTCTCAGAATCTGAGACTTTTTCTATAGAAAAATTTTCTCAGAATCTAAGACTTTTTCTATAGAAAAATTGTCTCAGAATCTGAGACTTTTTCTATAGAAAAATTGTCTCAGAATCTGAGACTTTTTCTATAGAAAAATTGTCTCAGAATCTGAGACTTTTTCTATAGAAAAATTGTCTCAGAATTTGAGACTTTTTCTATAGAAAAATTGTCTCAGAATCTGAGACTTTTTCTATACAAAAATTGTCTCAGAATCTGAGACTTTTTCTATAGAAAAATTGTCTCAGGATCTATAGAAAAACCGTCTCAGAATCTGAGACTGAGAAAAACTTAAATTTGCTCTACTCTACTGTACAAAAATGATCAGTATAGATTGGTTTGACATTAAAACAAAAAATAAAGCCCACAAAAAGGAAACACTGCCTCAATGCTAGTCATTTGTTGCATTTATGTAAAATATAAGACGACTCATTTATTTTAAGCTGCCACAAAATGCAGCTTAAATTTCAATTATTCGCAACGTTAGAAGAATCCATGAAAAAAAAAATACAATTTGATTCCCTTGAATTTGTTGTTTGACTGACTGACTGCCTTTAATATTATAAATCCTTTAATACTGACTTACTGCCGTAGTACTGGTTGCCTATCGGTGTAACTTATAGACAGACTATTTGACTGCCAGTGTGTTGCCAACTTAAAAGGTCTCTGTTGTTAGCTTGTTATATGTGTGTTTTCTTTTTTTGTTTTTACATTTTGGTTTCCGGCTTTCATAACGTTTATTGTTGCATACTTCCAGGCTGTTTAACTGATTGCGCCATTCAAATGTAGGAGTATAAATAGGTATAGTATGTCTATGCGAGGGTTAAATGAGAAGTTTCTTTTTGTTTTAATTAAACAAAATATGTATTATTTTTGTAAGTCCTCTATTCAGATTCTGAGACATTTTTTGTATAGAAAAAGTCTTTGATTCTGAGATATTTTTTTAAATAGATAAAGTCTTAGATTCTAAGACATTTTTTCAATAGAAAAAGTCACCGATTCTGAGACAATTTTTATTTTACAGAAAAAGTCTCAAATTCGGAGACATTTTTCTTATACAAAAAGTCTCAAATTCTGAGACTTTTTCTTATCGAAAAATTCTAAAATTCTGAAATTCTGAGAAATTTTCATATAGACACATTTTTTCTATAGAAAACAATCAGAAATTCAGAGAAATTTTTCTTAAAGAGAAAGTCTCAGATTCTGAGAAATTTGTCTATAGAAAAAGTCTCAGATTCTGAGACATTTTTTCTGTAGAAAAAGTCTGAGATTCTGAGAAATTTTTTCTATCGAAAAAGTCTCAGATTCTGAGACTTTTTTCTACAGAAAAAGTCTCAGATTCTGAGACATTTTTTCTATACAAAAAGTCTCAGATTCTGAGGCATTTTTTCTATAGAAAAAATCTGAGGTTCTGAGACATTTTTTCTATAGAAAAAGTCTCAGATTCTGAGACATTTTTCTTATAGAAAAAGTCTCAGATTCTGAGACATTTTTCTTATAGAAAAAGTCTCAGATTCTGAGACATTTTTCTTATAGAAAAAGTCTCAGATTCTGAGACATTTTTCTTATAGAAAAAGTCTCAGATTCTGAGACATTTTTCTTATAGAAAAAGTCTCAGATTCTGAGACATTTTTCTTATAGAAAAAGTCTCAGATTCTGAGACATTTTTCTTATAGAAAAAGTCTCAGATTCTGAGACATTTTTCTTATAGAAAAAGTCTCAGATTCTGAGACATTTTTCTTATAGAAAAAGTCTCAGATTCTGAGACATTTTTCTTATAGAAAAAGTCTCAGATTCTGAGACATTTTTCTTATAGAAAAAGTCTCAGATTCTGAGACATTTTTCTTATAGAAAAAGTCTCAGATTCTGAGACATTTTTCGTATAGAAAAAGTCTCAGATTCTGAGACATTTTTCTTATAGAAAAAGTCTCAGATTCTGAGACATTTTTCTTATAGAAAAAGTCTCAGATTCTGAGACATTTTTCTTATAGAAAAAGTCTCAGATTCTGAGACATTTTTCTTATAGAAAAAGTCTCAGATTCTGAGACATTTTTCTTATAGAAAAAGTCTCAGATTCTGAGACATTTTTCTTATAGAAAAAGTCTCAGATTCTGAGACATTTTTCTTATAGAAAAAGTCTCAGATTCAGAGACATTTTTCTTATAGAAAAAGTCTCAGATTCTGAGACATTTTTCTTATAGAAGGAGTTTCAGGTTCTGAGACATTTTTCTTACAGAAAAAGTCTCAGATTCTGTGACATTTTTCCGACAGAAAAGTGTCATATTCTGTGATATTTTTTCTATAGAAAAAGTCTCAGATTCTAAAATATTTTTTCTATAGAAAATGTTTAAAATTTTAAAATTCTCATACTTATCCTACAGCCCCCGTTTGTATGCTTGAGTAATAAACATTTCAAAACCATATAAGTATTGTGACATTTGAGTGGTATTTGTTGTTCATATACATTTTTTTTAATATTTCTTTAGATTTAATTTTTTTTTAACTTTACACCAGCTGACATTTCAATGCAAATATGACCTTAACCGTCAGCGCAATCATCTAAAGACTCTCATTAATCCAAGGAAATTGTTTATATTATTGTGTTATTAACTTGAATATCGGGTGGTAGTCCGGGTGGCGAAACTAATAAGGATAAAAAAAATCTTTTTTATAGAAGATCAATGAAATAGATTATTTTGATATTTCGATGCAATAACATTGAATGGTAAATGAATAAAAAAATGTTACACTCAAAAAAACCCTTGTCAAATTACTATAAAAAGTGTGGTTAGCCCATTTTACTAATATTTGACGGGTTTCCTGTTTTTTAAAAAATATTTTCGATTGAAATTTAATTTTTTTTTTTGTAATTTTACAATTTTTTTTTCGTAATTTAAAAAATTTTCAAGAAAATTTTACAAAAAAAAAAAATCTAGTAAATTCACAAGAATTCCTTGTAAGTTTTATTGCTCCAAAAATTTGTAAATTTACAATTTTATTGGTAAACATCTTTTAAAATTACAAAAAATCTCGTAATTTTTACTAAAAATTCTCGTAAAAAAGTAGGTAGCAAAAAATCAAGTAAATTCACAAGATTTCTTTGGAAGTTTTATAGCGACAAAAATGTTGTAAATTTACAATTTTATTGGTAAAAATCTTGTAAAGTGACAATATTATTGGTAAAAAGCTTTTAAAATAACTAGAAATTCTCATTAAATAGGAAAAAACCAAACTTTACACTTAAAAAAAAACTGTTAAAACGCCTGGTAAAATGCCTTGTAATTAGAGTTTTTCACGGGAATTCCCGTAAATTTTCGATCCCGAAATCCCTGGAAATAGAGCGGGAATTCCCGGGAATTTTAGTTTCTTTGAAACTGTTGATTTTTCGACTTCTATTGATTATTTAGTATGTGATTTTTTAGAGATTTTATTAAAATTCTTGATAATTGATGACAGAAACGTATGCAGGGACCATGAGGGCCCAAAAATAGAGACATTCTAACTAAAAAATATCATGAAATCTAAGACTTACGAAAGAAAAAAAAGTCTCACAATATCTAAATTTCGATAGGATATAAAAAATCTAAATTTAAAATCGGAATAGAATGAAACCAAAAGCAAATTAAAGTTTACATTTTACATAACAAATCCATCAAGACGTTGTTTTAATTCAGCGCTAGATTATTTTTTACACGCATTTTTTGTACCTATTTACTGAATAGCCAAATTAATAAAAATAATCCACTGTTCACCGTTGCGTATGATTGTTATTTAAAGGCAATTACAAAATTAATCATACGCCTTATACAATTTTTAAGCAATTATTATTATAATTATAATAAAAGTTCACCAACTTCAAACGCGTGTAAAAAAATTTAGCGCTAAATCAAAAAAAAGTGTCGAGGGTTTTATTATGCTTTCATTTGCTTTTTATTTCATCCCACTCCGATTTTGGTTGTTGGGCTGTGTTATCAGATCCTGATACTTTTTTTCAGAAGCTAAGACATTTTTTTTATGAGAACTGCATTATAAAAATTTGCAGTATGATTATTTGTTTCTTTAGAAAATATTTATGTCTCTGGACATGATTCTTTTTAAATCGATATATTGATATAAAATCTGTGTAAAGGATGACAGTTTTTTTAGAAACCAGGATTTTTATTTTTTTAAATAATTTTTGGGGTAAATTTTCTTATAATTTCATTTCTCTGAAACAGTTACATTCAGTTTCAGAAACATAATAGAGAAATTCCTGTGTATTAGTTTCATTGTGTTTTACAGGCAAAGCGTCGAGAACCAATTGTAAAAATGAACTAACAACAAGATGAATGAGAATAAATGATGAATTTTGATTTAAAACAGATAAAGCGATGCATCGCGATGTTAAATAACATATTCCCTTAAAAATACTTTTCAATGACTTCGATATATTTGGACCGTTTTTTTTATAAGAACTGGGTAACAAAAATTGTTATTTTTTTCTCGAAACTTATTTTTTTTCTGTTTTAAAGGTACTAAATAAGATTTTTATGGTGTTAATAAACATTATAAATAGTGTAATCGCATTCATAAGGTTTTTATATATTTTTTTGACAAAAAATTGGGTTTTTAGTTATTGCGGGAATTCCCGGGATCCCGGGAAATTTAAAAATGAATCCCGCTTTCCCGGGAAATGAAAAAGTCCGGGAAAAGAAAAACTCTACTTGTAATGCCGTTTTACCAATATTTAACAATTTTCCTTGTTTTTTAACAAAAAATTTTGTACTTTGCTTAAACGAGAACTACAGTTTTATTGGTAATTTTACAAATTTATTTTCGTAATTGTATTCTACCATTTTGAAAGGTTATTTTACAAAAAAAAATGTAATTTTACAACAAAGTTTTTATTACGAGGATTCTAGTTGATTTACAAAAAAACTGTTATTTTACAAAAATTATGTTTTACGAGGATTTATGTTGTTTACCAAAAAAAAAAACATTATTTTTTTTGTAAATTTTCTATTTTTTTTATAAAATTTTCCAAGTCCCGGAAAAATTTATTTTTTTTTATTGAAAATATTTAAAAAAAAATTTAACAAAATTTTGAAAAATTTATTACGAGGATTCTCGTTAATTTACAAAAAAAAAACAGTTATTTAAAAAAAATGATTTTATTACGAGGATTTATGTTGTTTAACAAATTTTTTTTTGTAAATTTACCATTTTTTTAAAATACTAGCTATACCCGGTCCGCGTTGCTGGCCCTAAGAAAAAAACTATTTTTTATTGCATCTTAATTTAAATATAGTGTCGGACAAAATTAAAGCACGCGTCCGGGCCCAGCTAGTAACCTTTGGTTCCACCCTTAGTTAGCACTATCTATAGAGAAATCTCAACAAAATCGGTTCAGCCGTTTTTGCGTGATTTCGAAACAGACATAACGTTAAGTATAGTACAAAGGGGCATGTTATTTAACGCATATTTTATCGAATCGTGATAGTCTAAAGTTCCATGGTACATCCTCGATTAGTACTATCTGTGCTTCAAATTTCATTGACACCAGTTTTGTTGTTTTTGTGTGATTGCGAAGGAGGAGGGAATTAATTTTTAATTAATGAAAAACGGGAGTGATATTGTTAACCCTTTTGCCGAATCGCGCTATACATATGACCTACAGTTCCCGCTCGGTTAGTTCTATCAGTAGTGACAGATTCGGCTTATCCGTTTTTCACAACAGGCAGATATAACGTTCATTATAAAACAAAGGGGCTTGTCAATTTACGCCTCTTTGTTCAATCGTGGTCAGTATAGTACTAAGGGCGTTGCAATTTTGATCCCTTTTTCCAATAACGATCTTATATGGCTTACATATGCACTTGGTTAGCACTGTATGTAGTGAAAATGTGAAGAGAATCGGTTCAGCTGTTTTTGTGTGATTGCGAAACAGGCAGACAATGTCCAGTATAGTATAAAGGGGCGTGGCACTTTACGCCCCTTTTTCCAATTTTAGTATAAAATGGCCTATAGTTCTGCACTCGGTTAGTGCTGAAAATTTAATTAAAATCAAATCAACAGTTTTTGCGTTATTGCGGAGCACGTAAAAATAAAATTCAATTCAATACAAAGGGGCATGGTATTTTACGCCCATTTATCCGATCACGCTCTATTTTGGCACACAGTTAGTACTTGGTTAGTACTATCGTTGGTTTAAATTTAATCAAAATCGGTCCAGCCGTTTTTTATATATAAATGTCATTATTAGTGCAATGTAAAAATTCGATTTTGCCCACACTCCGCCCACTGGCAAAAAAGCTTGGCATTTTACGCCCATTTGAACTTGGTTAGTACTTAACTTGGTTAGTACTATCTTTGGTTTAAATTTCATCAAAATCGGTCCATCCATTTTTTATATATAGATGTCATTAGTGGTGCAATGTAAAAATTCGATTTTGCCACGCCCCTCCGCCCACACGCAAAAAATTAAAAATCTGACTGAACACTGTTACTCCCTAGGCTATTCTGAATATTCCCTGAAAATTTCATCAAGATCGGTCCAGCCATTTTTGCGTCCATAAGGAACATACATATAGCCGTTTTTTGCATTATTGAAATAACTTTCAATTCAATACAAAGTTGCATGGCATTTTACGCTACTTTGTCCGATAACGCTCAAATTTGGCACATAGTGAGTACTCAGTTAGTACTATATTTGGTATAAATTTCATCAAAATCGGTTTATCCGTTTTTTATATATAGATGCAATTAGTGGTGGAATGCAAAAATTGGATTTTGCCACGCCCCTCCGCCCACAGACGGAAAATCAAAAATCCGACTTGACAGTGTTACTCGCCAGGCTATTCTGAATATTCCCTGAAAATTTCATCAAGATCGGTCCAGCCGTTTTCGAGTCCATACGGAACATACATACATACATACATACATACACACATCCATTTTTATATATATAGAGATATACCATTTTTTCTTGTAAGTTTACCATTTTTTTTATTTCCGGTTTCAAAACAATATTTTTACTAATAAAATTGGTTATTTTACTAATTTTTGGCGCATTCAAAATTATGAGCAAATCCTCGTAATTTTACGAAAATTTTACCTACCTCCTATTTTACGAGAATAGCCTCGTAAAATCACGAGATTTTTTGGTAACTTTACAAGGTTTTTTTTAGTGTACTTGCAATTTTATAGGGGGGTTTTTTGAGTGTAGTTAAAAAAAAAAACAATTTTTATTATTTATTTACGTAAATTAATAATTAAACAAAAAAACTACGTAGTAGTCCTTTATAATTTGATTAATTAAAACCAGCAAAGAAATTTTACAACCTGTTTATCTTTAGTTTTTCTATCATTTAGCAAATAAAAAAACTGCAACTGTATGCTGCAAAAACTTTGATTATAAACCATCAAAGCAGATCAACAACTCCTGGGGAAAAAAAAGAAACTTTTCCATAGACAAACTATAAAGTTGCAAAGTACATTTGGAAAACCAGATAAAACAAGTGAAAAAAAACTTATAGTCGGTCAAGACCGACGTGTTATCGATATAATGTTGGCACAAAATATTCTATAGAAAATTTCAAAATTGTCGATGTATCGATAACACAATTTTTTTATAGAAATATATCGATAAAACTACTTTTTTTTAATACAAAATTTTATATTATCAAAAATATTAAAGTTATCGATGTATCGATAACACCAAACTTTCCATAGAAACTTCTAAAAATGTTCTACAAGTTCTAGAAAATTTTCTTAAGAAAGTTCTTGAGTTATCGATGCATTCATAACACAAAATTATCTTTAGAAAATTGAAAAGTTATCGAAATATCGATAACACAAAATTTTCTTATTTGTTACATATATATTGAAGAAGTTGCACTACCTCTTTATTACAATGTAAATGTTATAAAAACTAGTAAAACTAGCATCGTTTGCAGTTAAAAGACAAATTGGAAAACGTGTTAAAGCTTTTAAGGATTAAAAACAGAAAAACTCAACAATGTGCGGGGGAAAAAAACAAAAAAAAAATAAACTTTAATTGCTTGACATAAAAATCCTCTCAAACTAAATTCCGATATTAATCACCAGAGTACTTAAGCTGTAAAATAAAATGAAATGTTGTCATTATTTGAAAGTCATATAAAATTTCATGAATTTAATGTTTTCAATAAAAAACGATACATGTTGTAAAAAGAAAAGTTATATTTTTCTACTAAAGACTTAAGAAGTTAATCATGATGAGTGCCATTTTTTAAATTTTTTTATTGTTTTTCGATCGATTGATTTATAATCTTTTGAAAATGATTGACATGGAAAAATCACATTTAAATATTAAATTTCATATCAATTTTGTAATTTGCTTATTTTTTCTTGTTTCAACATAGCGCATGAGTTACAAATATTTCCATAAATGTTACGCATACGCTGTGTTGAAACAAGAATATACAAGCAAGTTACAAAATCAATATAAAATTTAATATTCAAATGAGTTTTTCTCGAAAAAAAAAACGAAAAACGCGCGTCTGTTTAAACTAGGGTTGCCATCCGTCCTCTTTTCCCGGACACCATCCTCTTTTTTAGGCCGTCCGGGGCAGTCCTACTTCTTTTTTAGAAAGTGTCCGGGGTTGTCCTACTTTTTGAACTTTTCCCCATAACTTTTTTATTGCTTCTAAACTTTTGAATTACACAGCTCAACATGATAATGCGTATTGGATTCCGGTAAGTGATTTAGGTAGTGTTTGTTGCCCTGATTCCAAATCTGCGACCGATATATGTCTATCACGTCAGGATTTTGAGTTATTCGCGGTTAAAGTGCCGAAAAAGGCCAATTTGAACCCTTTTTGAAAGCTTATAATATAAGATTCTGACATGCGATTGACTTGGTATCAAGTTCATTCAAAAGTATGTAATTTTATCTATAAGACGAGATCAAATGATCTTGGAATTTAATTTTCTAAAATGTTAAAAAAATCATTACCAAAAAACCTTCCATTTTTTAAATATTTAGTTTATTTACACAGTGTTTTTTAACAAATTTCCATACAAATACACACTTAAATGTTAGATTTAAAGCACTTGTGGCTAATGATTTTTTCACCATTATAAAAAATTAAATTCCAAAAAAATTTGATTTTGTCTTAAAGAGAAAATTACGCACTTTCGAATGAGCTTGATATCAAGTCAGTCGCATGTCAGGATCTTATTTTATAGGCGCCCAAAAATGGCCAAAATGGGCCTTTTTTGACACTTTAACCGCGATTTTCTCAAAATTGTGACGTGATAGAAAAATTTGAGTGACCGTTTTGGAATCGGGAAAGCAAAACCTATAAACTTTTTTCAGTTTCATTCAAAACGCGTCGACAAACCTCAGATTTGTAGAGCGGTGTTACTGACTGTATTTTAGCTTATCAGTAATAATGTCAACTTTTTGAGAGCAAAAGGCGAATAAAAATTATTAATACATATTCAAATCTTCATTCATTGAGAATTAGAAGAAGAAAATTATACAATCTCTTAGTAAGATCACGATCGTGTTGGTTATTTGACGATCATGATCTTACTAACAATAAGAATGAATGTAGAGTTGAATATTTATTAATATTTTTGTTTGAACATTAGCGATTTATCATTTAAATTCCCTTTGCTACTTGTACACAGAAAAAAATAAAAAAAATGTTTAAGTAAATTTTTAATACTATTGAGTAAAAAATTACTCAATTTTGCACCAGTAAACGATTTAATAGTATTGAGTAAATTTTTAATAAAAATTTATTAAATGTTTAAAAAAAAATTTGAGTAAATTTAAAAATGATCTATTTATTTCTTTTAAAAGTTTAAAAAAATGTTAAATTTTTTTACAAGAAAAAAACAAAAAACTTGTTTTTTTCAAACTTTACCAAAAATATTTATGTCTCAAAAACTTAGGAAAATTTTATAAAGACGATTACAAACTTTCATATACATACACAAAAAACTATAAACTAAACGAGAATTCAAAAAACTATGTGAGTTAAAAAAAATTAAAAAAAACTATTAAATTTTTATTAAACTACTTACTTAAATTGTTTTTAAAATTTTTAAGTAATTTTTTAATTGTGTCAATTAAAAAATTACTCAATTTTTGTTTTCAAATTTTAACAAGTGATTACTCAAATTTGATTCCTCCATATTTTTTTCTGTGTAGTCTATGGTTTTTATATTTTTGTAGTAGTCTTGACAATGGAATCTGACAAATTTCGAAACACGCGTCGACTAATTCTTGAAAAAATGGCCAACAAAAATAAATTTAAAACAGAAAAATAATTTTTTGGAAAATAATTCTATGAGAATATCATACTCGCTTTAATTATTAAAGGAAATAATGGCCTCGAGCTAGAATAAACTAAAAATATAATATTTTAAAGGTCAAACAAGACAATTTCCGTAAACTTTACAGAAAATTCCAAATATATTTAAAAAATTTATATGTTTATTTAAAAATTTTCCAAATACCTTTTCAAAATCTTTATAAACAAATGGAATTTTTTGAAAAGAATGTAGATAATAAAGATATTTGAAATGAAAATGGAAATTTTTGAAATACAAATTGAATTTTCTGATAAGAATTTAGAAAATTTTTAAATACAAATAGAAAATTCTGATATAAAATTAAAAATTTTTGAACATTTAAAAATTTTTTAAATATAGGGTGTGTGTGAAACGGTAGCAAAGTACTATGGTGAAAATATTTTTTTATGGTGATAAAAATTTTGAATTTCTGCTATGTGAAATGGAATCTTTTTTGACAACAGTAAATTTTTGATAGTTGTCAAAAAATAAAAACAAAAAATATTCAGAAAATGTATTTTTATGAAAATTTCATGAAATTTTTACATTATGTAATTATAAATCCCTTACAAAGATTGGTTCTGTAATAAATGATTGATTTTATTGACCTTCATTTTAATCCATACAAATACATAATTATGTACATAAATCATAAAAACACATGTAAAACACAAGTTAGATGGGTCCAATGATTGGACTCCAATCCAAATCTAAACTAGAAGACAGTAATTAACAATCCATTACAAAAGATTGATGCTGCAATTAATGATTGCTTTCGTTAACTTTTATTTAATAAAAACACAGATAAAATATAAAAACAACACATCTAAACCTTAACCCGTCTTAATAAATTGCAGGCAGTCCATTTGCAAATGCAGCAATTGCATATGTATATTCCTGTCGCCACAAATTTTCTCCTTCTTCCTCGTTGCTGTTACCGTTATTATCTAAATATCCTCCTTGTTAGCTAAATCCTTTTTTTATATACATAAATATTTCTATTTGGTTATACATATTTTTATAAAAATATTTTTCGTTTTTGTTTTTATTTGTTTTTATTATTTTTAAAACTTCAGAATTTTGTATTTCAAAAATTTCTATTCTGTTGTCAAAAATTCTACTAGCCCTTTGGGCTAGTGAAATTTTATTCACCTCACCACTGTCAAAAATTTACTAACAAGCATACTTTGCTACCGTTTCACACACCCCCATAATTCGAAATAATTAAAATATATTTGGATATAATTGAGAATAATCATTCTCAAAATATAATGGAACATTTTTGAATTATAAGTAGAAATAAAACTTGTTTTCCTAATAAAAATACATTTTATTTGTATATTGTATCGCGTTGTTGATTTTCTTTAAATTAATTTATAAAAAAAAAAAAATTGTCCTCTTTTTTGGGTCAAATGTCCTCCTTTTTTGAGGTTGACGTCCTCTTTTTCTCAAATAGGAAATGGCAACCCTAGTTTAGCCCGAAGTGGCCGAATTTGTTTAAAAATTAGAAAATTTTTTAAAAACCTGTTCTAAATTTTTTTTTTTCGAATAAAAATTTTTAATCGGTAGCCCATTAAAAAAAAATTTACAAGAATACAAAATTTTGAGGTTAAGGTGCACGCCTGCTAAGCCTAGGTTTTGAAAAATTAAAAAACCAAAAACGCAATTTTCTTAATTCCATAAAGGTCTATCAATACGACCTATTCTGAAATTTCTAGGACATATATTTTTCTGCAGCGGCACATTTGACGTGGAATGCCTTATATGTTATTATTTTCTATAAAATTTAATATGATTTTTGTATTTATTAATTATCTAAACATATCAATTTCATTAGCATACATTATTTTTAGTGTCAATAAAAATTGATTTGACAATTAATTCAATATTTTAGCGCACACATACTTATTTGTATTTATGGAATAATTTAAACACTTCCCAGTAGGCCAAAAAGTCACAGATGAATGATTTGCTACGTGATAAATTACTCAGCTGGTGTACAATTGAAGACACGTTCAGTGGCCACGGCACAGACTATAAACAGACTCGACAGTAGAGTTTTATAAGAAAAAATGGGGAAAAACTAAGCGATTTTAGGAGAAACCAGAGCGGTTTTTAGTCCGTTTTACGCTAACATGGCAACACTTTCTACGACTTAGGAGTGAGTGAAACAACAAAAACCGATCTGGCATCTATTTTTCTTATGGCGCGTTATATTAGTTTTCTCTTTCTAACCCAATTCGTAGAATAATTTGAAAATATTAACCATATGGTTCAGAACTACTTTTTTGACACCTGTCACTTATGTCGAGTCTGTATTAGTCTGTGGCCACGGCTCGGCTGAAAAAACTTTAACCTCAAGTTGTGAACACAGACTCAAAACACTCTTGGTTATGAGTCTAGGGTGCCCCACTACTATATTTCGACGAAATTCAAAATTTTCGCCAGAGCCGTTTTTAGATAAATCGCGGTCAAATGTCAAAAGATTGACATTTTAAGCTTATCTCGAATATATGAAAAAAAAAACTAAAGGCAAAAATGATACCTCGGAAAAAATGCAATAAAACTGCAAATTCACATTTTGCAATTGCAATGTTTTTGTTGCCAAAAATTGCACTTTTAAATTCCGAGCTAAAAACTTCACAGTTTTTTGTGAATAAATAACGAATTGTTAATACTGCCATTAAAACTTCTTTAATTATTTAAATTTAATCGGGTTTGTTGCAAAAAAAAAATATATTTTTGCAACAAGTTTTTTGTAAATGTTTAACTGCAACTTTTTGTATTAATAACTCGAAAAAGGAAGCGATGACCAAATGACCAAAATTATTCCTTGCAAAAAATGCAATGAGATCGCGCACTCACATTTTTATACCCTCCACTCTAGTGATAGAGGGTATATATAAGTTAGTCATTCCATTTGTAACACCTCGAAATATTGGTCTAGGACCCCATAAAGTATATATATTCATGATCATCGATCGATTTTAACACGATCTAGCGATGTCCGTCCGTCCGTCTGTCCGTCCGTCTGTTGAAAACACGCTAACTTTTGAAAGACTTTACGGAGACTCCTGAAGTTTGGCATAATGTTGGACATTTACCTGGTCAGGCTGGTATTGCAATCCAGCGCAATCGGTCCAGTGGTTCAGAAGTTTTAAGCAAAAGAGTGAATTTCGGCAAGGGTTTTTCACGAATTTAAGAGATAAAACACACAGTAACTTTCGAACAACAATTCTGAGAGTGCTGAGGTGTGGCGTATATATTTGCCGTTCCTCTGTCCCTGTTCATTTTTAATCTCAGCCAAATCGGTCTAGTGGTTGAAAAGTTATAAGCAAAACCCTGAATTTCAGATTGGTTTCACCTAAAATTCACGTGTTGAAAACCCCGATTTTAAAAAAACAAATTTTAACAACAATAATAACCCACAAAATTACATTACAGATTATTTTTGTCACTCAGAAATATGTTTACACTAAAAAAAAATACATTCGAAAAAAAGTTTACACTCAAAAAAAAAATTAGTAAATATTTTTTTTTTTTTTACAAAAATAACAAAAAAAAAAAAATTTTTACACAAAATAAAATATTTATAATCAAAATTGCTATTTTTTTTTCACATTAAAAAAATTTACTATCCTTTAAAAAGGTCATTGTGGAGTGTATTCATTGATTCGGTCAAGTCGATTTGAACTTTTGTACTTGTTATATTTAAATTTTTTTTATTTTATAAAATTTGTTCCAAAATTTTTCAAAATATTTCTACCCCCTAGCACCTCTTCCTAAGAGGGCTCCCATACAAAATTTTGAATGGAAGCCCACTTAGGAAGAGTAAATATGGGGTAGGTATGTTTTAGAAAAATTTTAAATTAATGGGGCCAGTGTTACCAATAACCCCTCTAGGACGCCCCGTTGGACCAGTCGAAGCTGATTAATTAATTCAATTTTATAAACAATAAAAAAAATTGTATGAATACCGCCTGAAGGGTTAAAGATAGATGGTAAATATATTCTGAGAAAATGTTTATACATTTGAATGCTCTAGGGCAGAGCTTCTCCCTAATTTTTGCTTTGCGACCCCTTTTCAATATTTCAAATTTTTCGCGACCCCCAACATAAAAAAAAATATATTAACGTAAACTTTGACCACATTTTTTTTCAAAAACCTGAAGTAAAGAAAAAATTTGGAAGCCAAATCAGAAGCAGCATTGAAAGATTAATCGAAACCGTGTGGTCTGATCTCAGACGCATACCAAAAATTTCAAGTAAAAAATGATTAAAAAATTAAAAAAAAAAACACAATTTTTCTGAACTTAGACCTCAATTTTCTCCAAAATTTGGAAACCAGGTCCCGAACTACGGCACTTTATATTGAAACTTGCTATCTTCGTAGATTTTTTATTTCTGAAAAAAAGTAAAACACCAGTTAAACCAGATCAGAAATGAAATGTTTACCAAGAAAGCATTTAAAGTCCAATTTGGAGTAATGATTGTTCTTTTTTCAAAATTATGTACCAATGTTTGGTATTGATCGAAATTTTATTCGATCACGAATCTATATCCGTTATTCGGATCCAGATTTGGAATCAGCATTAAAAAAATAAATCGAAAAAAGTTGTCAGATCCAGACGCATCCGAAAATTTCACAAAGCTCTTTAAAATGCACAAAAACCTACCGTACTAGAAAATTTTGGAACCCAGATTCGGAATCAGCATAGAAAATTTAATAGAAAACGAACTGTCAGATCCCAGACTCAGCCAAAACACTACACAAATAAGTGTTGGGCATCCCGAGAAATTAACAACTGCACAGTGATTACGGAGGGACCTTAAGCAATGGAATTTTTTTTCTTTAATAAAAGTATTTGTATATTTTTATAACACAACAATAAAAAAATGTGTTTTAAATTTACCAAAATTTAAGGTTTTAACAAATTTGTTCGCGGCCCCCTTAAACTCTTCAGCGACCCCCTAGGGGGTCTCGATCCACCGTTTGAGAACCATTGCTCTAGGGGCACTCTTAAGGCAGTTAGAGCGGTTGGAGCAAATCTGTATTAATAAAAATCAGATGTCGTTTGTTGGTACGGCTTGACCGATTTGGATATTTTTTTGCTGTTTTTAAATGTCCGTCATAGTCCAACTTAGGTTTTTACGAATGAAAAATTGACCACGCCCACTTATTTTTAATTATCTAAAATCGCAAAACGGCCTCAACGATTTGGTAAATTTTTGTTTAAATGTTCGTAGTAATCAAATTTTAGTTTTTACTGAAAGAAAAGTTGACCCACTTTTTATCCCATTATTTTCGATATATCTAAAAATGCTTACCGATTTAGCAAACTTTTTTTAAAAGTTTGTCATAGGCAAACTTAGAATTTAACGGAAAGAAAAATTGAATAGCCTCAATTTTATGTCCATATTATCGATTTAACAAAACTAAAAGCCGATTTTAGTTTTTTTTATATAGTTTGTCATATTCCAAATAAGAAAGAAAAATTGATATACGCCCCTTTTTAAGCCCACTTTTTTTATTTATACAAAATCGGAGATACGGCTGGACCGGTTTGCAATTTTTTTTAATGTTCGTCAACTTGACCCGCCCACTTTTTGGATTTATAAAAAATCAGAGAAGGCTGGACCGATTTGGATTTTTTTTTCATGTTCGTGATAATCTAAAATTGCACTGCGGTTAGACCGATTTTGCTAAATTTTTATTTTATATATTAAGCATAGTGCACCTAAGGTTTTAATAAAAAAAACTGTCCACGCCTTTTGGTCGACTTATTAAAAATTGCTGAACGGCTGCACCGATTTGGCTAGTTTTTTTTTAATATTAGGCTTTTTTATTATACCGAAAGAGAATTATCCACTCTCACATAATAATAATAATAATAATAATAATAATAATAATAATAATAATAATAATAATAATAATAATAATGATAATAATAATAAAAATTTTGATCACATTACCAATTATTTTTGTTTATTCTTTCTATTAAATTATAACTCATTTTTTAAAAATTTCAACCTAACCGAGAACTGGTAAGAATGACCGTCATCTTCTTGTAGCGAAAATAACCAAGGGTTCTAGTGGGAATCGAACCCATGACCCCCCATGTTCAAAGGCTAGCACGCTACTAACTAGCCTACGGAGGCCCCCTCCACTCTCACACACGGCTGAATCGATTTGGCTATTTGTTTAATGTGTGTATAAATTTTTAACGCCCAAATTTTTCGATATAATTTATTTTTTTTTAAATGTTCGTAATAGTACAAACAATGTTTTCACTGTAAGAAACATTGTCCACGTCTACTTTTTTGGCACATCTAAAACTCTAAACTTATCCAATGTGTCGTCGGCGATCAACTTCTGATAATCTAATTTTAATAATTGAGAAAGTGAATATTGAAGTTGAAAATCGTTGGATAGGTCCTTATTTGCCATTTCTATCGAAGAGTTTCAAAGGGCACATCAGTGCTTTTCCGAGACATCCATCAAATTCATCTACTGAATAATTTCCAAAATACATTTAGCCGTTTCTCCCACGGTGTAATGTCTTAAAAACTTGGCCTACTGGGAATTACTTGCATAAATAAATTTATGTGAAGTATATTTTTAGGCGTAGTATTGTTTAAATATTGTTAGTTGTATTTATAATTTTTTTATATATTTTTTTTTTTGGTTTTAATATGTTGACACGCAAATTTTTCATTATTTTTATGGGCTTGTTTTACGCCGTCAGCAAATCTAACAACAAAAAACTACATTAACATAATAAAAAAAAATCCCAACATAAAATCATGACGATTAAATTAATGTTTATATATTCTTATCGCCAGTTTGTGTCTTAATAAATTATATCATAATATATGTTGGTTCTGGTATAATTATAGAAGAAATGGGCGCGTGAGTGACTTTTGACTCACAATCACGAATCACAATTTTCTACTCACACTGCCTCACAATAAAGTGAGTAAATTAAAGACCACTGATACAAGCTTCACTCACACTCACGTTGACTCCAACTTACGAAATTCTTATTTATACAAAAAACAAGTAAAAAAAGTTAAATTCGGCCTTACCGAATGTAGGAAATTACTTTTGAAAAAAAAAATTTTTTTTTTGAAAAAAAAATTTCCGCGAAAAAAAATTTTGGTAAAAAAAATCCGCGATTTTTTTCTTTTTTTGTCAAAAAATATGTTCGTACTTGTTTAAATACCATTTGGTGTTCAATTATGTTCACATTTGTCAACCAGAAGCCGAATTAAAGCATTTTGTATTTTTAGGTTATGTTGAATGTACTGACATTTTTGAGGTGTGCTTACATTTTCGCTCATAACTTTTGAACCGCTGAACCGATATCGCTCAAATGCAATACCAAACTTCTCGGGAGAACGTCCAACAAATATGTTAAGTTTCAGTCATCTCTGTACAATATTTTGTCCGTGACAGCATTTTCCACAGACAGACAGACAGACAGACAGACGGACAGACGGACAGACGGACATCGCTAGAATGTCTTAAAATCGATCGGACATCATGAATATATATACTTTTTGGGGTCCCAGATCGATATTTCGATGAGTTACAAACGGAATGACAAACTTATATATACCCTCTATCCAGTGTTGCCACCGGTCAACTAAAAAATTATCCAGTAGTTTGTCCGAAATTATCCAAAATCCCAAAAATTATCCAAAAAAAAATGTTCAAAAACGATTTTTTAACGAAAAAAAAGTTTTTTTTTTTTAAATTTAATTTAAAGAATACATAAAATAAGTAGTAGTTTGTCCAAAATTATCCAAAATCCCGAAAATTATTTAAAAAAAATATCAAGAACGATTTTTTTTAACGAAAGTGTTTTTTTATTTTAAATTCAATTTAAAGAATACATGAAATTATTTTTAAATAAAAATCATACATTTTGTACTGTTCAAAATAAAAAATATGTTATAACAATAGTATTACGCTGTAGAACAAATTCAGGTTAGCAAAAGTTAGGTCGATTCTGAGAGTATACTCTATAGGGGTGAGTATACCCTATAGGGGTGAAAATAGAGGCTAAATTAGAAGACCCATATCGCAGCGTTTGTTTATATTAGTTCGAATTTTTTTTTAATCGACCTTTGAACTTTGCAGTCAAATGCCGATTTTTATCATATTGTTTATATGTTTTTTTGGTTTTTTTAATCAAATTGTTGGACAGGTCTCTAGCAACAATTTGGCTTTTACAGATTGAAAAAATATCAATCAGTCGACAAGTTATAGCCAAAAAACCATAAAAACAATATGCTGAAAATCGACATTTGACTGTAAAGTTCGAAGGTCGATTAAAAAAAATTCGAACTAACATAAACAAACGCCGCGATACGGGTCTTCTAATTTAGCCTCTATTTTCACCTCTCATTCTCAGAATCGACCTAACTTTTGCTAACCTGAATTTGTTCCACAGAGTTACTCTTTTGTGGGCTCAAAATTTGTACCCCATTTCTATCAATGCCTTCTTTTGTAAAAAGAATTGAAGCAACAGTATTTGAAGATAATTTATTTCGTAAATCGGTTTTTGTTTTCTTTAAAAAAAAATATATATTTTGTCCATGTAAAACTTTAAATTGTAAATAATAAAATTATCCATAAATTATCCAAAAATATAATTATCCAAAGAGTATCCAAAAAATTTTAAATTATCCATTTTTTGGATAATTATCCAAGAAGTGGCAACACTGCCTCTATCACTAAGTGGAGGGTATAAAAAAATTAAATAAAATTTTAAAAATCTTACAAAATGAAATTTTTTGCCAAACTTTAATTTTTTTTTCATTTAAAATCCAATCCAATTATATTCCCTTAGGATGCTACTCGAAGAATGACGAAATATTGGAAATAAATAAAGAAGAATTTTAATCAAAGAAAAATCCCGGCCTCGAGCTCAAACTTTTTATTTTTATAATTTTAGCCATATTTTACAAAATTTATTCGAAACGAAAGGAACAGAACAGAAAATGAATCACGCAAAAACACGCAAAAAAATCGACTCACACACACTCTGCCACGCAAAAAACTTACCCATACACACTCACTTACACAATTTTCCACTTACATTCCTTAAATTATCCCGTAAAAAAAATTAAGTTTTAGTCAAACTCACGCTTGGTCACGCATGAATCACGTAAACACCGCAATAGTCTGCTCATGTGCCCATCTCTAAATTAGAGTGACCATTTTTCAAAACAAACTGAAATCATAAGCTAAATATTTTTTTCATTAGATTTAACAGTTTTTAAAAATCAGTGTAATTTGTTTATTGAGAACTTCACTTGAAATAAGTACATTTTTGGCTTTTTAATCTGTTCACGTGACTAAAAATTCGTACATCATTAATGAAATCTGTACGTATGGTCTGCCTAGTTATAACGTCATTAGTTTTTAGCACGTGGTCAAAATTGCGTGAAATTAAGTAATTTGTTTTTAAAATTATTGTCTTTCTGTGATTTTTTTTTTGGTAAATGAATAATTTAAGAATATTTTAGCATTTATGACTATAATTAGTTGTATTAGATTTGGCTAAAAATATTTTTCTTTTTAGGACATTAGAATCTAAAAACATTTCTCTATTTAAATTTTTACTCAAATTTTGTATACCCTTCACTTACAAGGGAGGTCTTTCAGAGGGCACCCACAGATTTTTTAGAAACTTGCATATGGGAAAGGGGGTTGAAAAATAACAGCTACTTGTTTTTTCTTAGCTGCTCAATCTCATATTTAGCGGGTCAAAAGTGAGCGAGAAAACAGGATTTTTTTTTTTTTGATTTTGCACATGACTTTAAAAGACACTATAAAGCTTTTCTAGTGGTGTATCGGCTTTGTCAAGTTCTTATTTTCTTTGTTAAGTTCTTATTTTCAAAAATGTAAAAACTTTGGAGAGGTGTGTACGCTAGGGGTGGGATAGTGCACGAGTTTTCGATTTCGACACGCTAGAACCGCTTATTTTGTGAGGTTCGTAAAAAAAATGCATGAGCCAAAAAATAGGGCAGGTCGGATAGGATCTAGGGGTCGCTCATCGGGGTCAAAGTTGGGAATATAGGGGAAAAAATACACAAAAAGCCCTACAGCTCTCTTGGTTTTGCCCCAAGAGGGGTCAATGTGAGACAGACCCCCATTATTTTTTCCCCCCAAACACTTTTCCCAAACACACCTAAGCTCTATCTCTACTCCCTAAGGGGGCTCCCATACAAAGGTTCAATTTTTAAAAATATTTGCTTTAGCTGTCTCAGAAGTGACCCTAGAGGAATCAAATGTATGACCGACCCCCAATATTTTTTCAACCCCAACATTTTCTTAGAAAATACCTACCCTCTATCTTCAACCCTTAGGGTGGTCCCCATACATTTTTTTAATTTTTTCTTAATTTGTTTTATTACATCAGCTCCTTCCGGTCTAATGGTGGCTCCTAGAGGGGTCATTATCAAGACCGACCCCAATTTATTTTCCACCCCCAACATTTCTTCTTAATATACCACTTCCCTATCTCTAATTCCTAAGGGGTCTCCCACACAAAATGACATTTTTATAAAATTTGCTCCTATCGCTCTAACTGGCGCAGGGGTGACCCTAGAGAAGTTAAATGTACGAGTGACCCCAAATATTTTTTCAGCCCCAACATTTTCCCCAAACAAACCTACCCTCTATTTTTAAGCCTTAAGGGGGTCCCCACACATTTTTTTATATTTTTTATAAAATCAGATGTTAACGCTCCCATGGTGCCTCTTAGGGATAGGGAATACACCCTTACCCCCATTAGTTTTTGCCCCCCACATTTTTTCCGAACATACCTACGGCGTATTTCCACTTTATAAGCGTGCTCCCCTTAGGAAAACCAAATTCGTAATGGTACTGGAATCCAACGTTGGAGTATTTAGAATTTAAAAAAGTACAATAATTAGCAACACTTCTATTTATAAATTCAGCTCTTACCGCTCCCATAGTGCCTCTTAGGGACGGGAAATGCAAACTGACCCCCTATATCTGCCATGCAAACATCATATTAATGAACTTCAATTAAAAGAAGTGTTTGAAACCAAATTCGGCAAAACGTCTGGACCAGGAGTTCCAATGTTTGAGCTTTTTAAAGAGTAATGGGAAAATATAAAAGACAAACCATACAGTCCTGGCATAGAAGATTAGAAAGTGGCAGGCAACATACCAGCTCTAGTCCAACCTGCATCAAGTTGTTTTATTGGGCTCAAATAAAGGAAAAGCGACCCAGAGAAGACTTCAAGGTGTTTCTTGAAATTGTTGTATTATACGTTGGTGAAAATATTCCTAATAATCATTTTAGCCCACCAGGATCCATCAGTCATGCTCGATGATTTGAATTTTTTTAAAGCGATTCCTAATTATGCTTCAATTAATAAGATGTCTCAACGGTTGGAGAAGAGATTCTCTGACATCTTTGGTATCTCAGTGGTGAAGCTGTTGCACTACTTGATCCGAATATCTCTTGTGAAATAAAATGAAAAATGGCAAATGCAAGGAGGAAGAGTTATCTGACAGCGAAGATAAATAAGACGATGATACCGGGGAAGATTATGACTCGGGGGATAGCGGCGAAGGTGGGAACAAAGATCGTGATCATCCAGTACACGTGGTTGGATTCGAAGGTGTGAAAATAATTAACATTAAATCGAAACAAGTAAATCCAGAACTCATAATATAAAAAATGATTTTTTAAGCCACAGCTGACACCAAAATTATTTGCACGCTTCGGATTAATAACAAATTTCATTGGTTCCGGTCCAAACACTTGGGAAAATTGTGAGGACTAGCAGCAAGCGCTGCAAATATTACTTCAATTACATGTTTTCAACGACGCTGCCGAAAGAGGCGTAAAATAGAGGACTATAAAAACGTGTTGTGAAATAATGGAGAGGAAAAAATATTACCCTAACAAAGTGGAAATACGGCGTAGGTATGTTCAGACAAAAAGTAAGGGGCAAAAACTATTGGGGGTCAGTCTGCATTTCCCGTTCCTAAGAGGCACCATGGGAGCGGTAAGAGCTGATTTTATGAATAAAAATTTTAAAAAATAAAAAATGTGTGGGGACCCCCTTAAAGCTTAAAAATAAGGGGTAGGTTTGTTTGGGGAACATTTTGGGGCTAAAAAAATATTTTGGGTCAGTATAAGATCTGATTTTATAAAAAAATAAAAAAAATGTGTGGGGACCCCCTTAAGGTTCAAAAATAGAGGGTAGGTTTGTTTGGGGAAAATGTTGGGGCTGAAAAAATATTGGGGGTCAGTCATACATTTAAATTCTCTAGAGTCATCCCTGCGCCAGTTAGAGCGGTGGGAGCAAATTTTATAAAAATGTCATTTTGTGTGGGAGACCCCTAAGGAATTGGAGATAGGGAGTTAGTATGTTCAGATGAAATGTTGGGGACTAAAAATAAATGGGGGTCGGTCTTACTAATGACCCCTCTAGGAAGCACCGTTGGACCGGTAGGAGGTGATTTAATAAAAAAAATTAGGGAAAAATAAAAAAAAATGTATGGGGACCACCCTAACGGTTGAAGATAGGGGGTAGGTATGTTTTAAAAAAATGTTGGAGATGAAAAAATATTGGGGGTCGGTCATATATTTGATTCCTCTAGGGTCACTTCTAGGACAGCTAGAGAGGTAGGAGCAAATATGTTTGAACATTCAACCTGTGTATGGGAGCGCCCTTAAGGAGAGGAGATAGGGCTTAGGTATATTTGGCAAAAGTGTTTGGGGCGAAAAAATAATGGGGCCGGTCTCACATTTGAACCCTCTAGGGGCAAAACCAGGGGAGTTGTGGGGCTTTTTGTGGATTTTTTCCCATGTACGCCCAACTTTGACCTCGATGAGCGACCCCTAGATCCTATCCGACCTCCCCCATTTTTTGGCTCATACACTTTTTTTACGAACCTCACAAAATGAGGGGTTCTAGCGATTCCAAATACTGCTGCTTAAAATCTCACACAACACTATCCCACCCTTAGTGTACGCACGACAGCTTAAATTATGTATAACAATTATTATTTTGCTAAATAATTTTGACAATGAAATCTGACAAATTCCGAAATATAAACCAATTCACACACATGGAAAGCTCAATCTTTCTTCTATCCAAAACAGTCAACAAATTTAAAATCGGTTTAATAGTTTCTGAATTACACGAGGTTTAGTGGGAAAAGTCCCAAAAAAAAACGTTTTTGGACAATCACTCTAAAATTTGAGGGTGCTTGGCAAGTTTTATGGGCATTTTTGTGATCTATTCGACAAAACCAACAACCTACACATAAAAAATTATTGGCTAACAGTTTTCAATTATATCTATTGATCAACAAAATTTAAATGAGTCAATCAATGTTTTGAATAAAATTTTTATTTTATTTAACTGTCAAATTACAAATTTTCAACAAACCTGATTTTTTTCGGTTTAATTTATTTGAATAGTTCAAAAATATACAAAATAATCGGGTTTTACTTTTTTTATTGTTGGCAACATATTGATCTGAAAAAAGATGAATTTTTGGATAATTTTGTCATACACTCAAAAAATTATGTCATAAACTGATTGTAGTTTATTTAAAAGTTTTATGTTTAGTCGTTTTTAAAAGAAAAAACATTTGATTGATGTTCAGTTTTTATTAATGACTACTTCTGTCCTTTGTTTCAAAAATAACACACTAAAAAATAAAGAATTTCATTAACATTTAATTTTAAAGTCATTTATTTTTGTTCTGTAAGTAAAAACTACTGATTATTCTTTAAATTTTTAATGATTTGTGTAAGTATTTTTTTTTTAATTATTTTTTTTTTAATGAGATATCATTAGTTTTTACCTACACAGTAGGTTATTTTTTTGTAGAAAAAAAAATCAAAAAAATATTTATAGAAATATAAAAACATGTTTGTATCAAGTGACTTTGTCACGATGGGTAGAGTGTCTGGCCAGAATGTAGTTGATTGCGGGATCGATTCCCCAAAATTTTATTAAAAATTTTTAAAAAAATATTTCAATAGAAAATTGTAAAAAATATTAAATTAATGATTACGTAGGTTATTTTTTTGAAATTTGTTGGTAAAAATAACAGAACTATCATTAATTTTTAATGTTTTCGTAGGTAATTTTTTTCAAATTTGTTGGTAACAACGAATGGAAAAAACGTAATTTTTTAATGTTTAATGTTATTTATTTTAGAAAATTTTGTCAACAGTAAAAAATAAATGTTGATGTTTGTTAAAACAAATAAATAATTACTGGGATGGTTTTCAATTGTTTATTCACTGGTTTTAAATGTGATTTTCATTTGTTTTTGCCTACAAAATATTTTGAGTGTAAGCTTGCAATTCAATCGTTAATTCAATATTTCTTTTGATTGACAATAAATAAAAAATTGATCAAATTTATGATTAAAATCGAAAAAAATGTTTGATTGAAAAAAAAATTCAATCAATCACCTGCAATTTGATGATTGGAATAACAATTTTCCTAATTGGAGGAATTTCAATCAAAAAATTAATTGAATCCGCGTTTTTGTTGATTGAAATTCGTTTTAAATTCTTTCTGTGTATACTATGTCACATCAAATATCGAAATATCGGCCTAAAAATCCTGAGATTCAAATTTCCAGTTTCAATGGCATTATTTCAGGAAATGTACAAAAATGGTATTTTTTTAGAGAATTTTTTTCCAAAATTTTAGTTATATCTTTTTTTTAGTGTATGTTGTCATTAATTTTTTGCAAGTTTTTCTTTCTCGAATATTATTATTTCCCAAAAATAAAATAAAAAAAAGTTTTTTTATTTTTTTATTTTTCATTTAACAAAATTTAAATACCAGTTGCCAAAAAAATAAATTTAAATTCTAAACAAATATTTAAGTTGGATATTATCTGACAACTTTTATTTAAGAGTACTGATATATAATACAACTGTGAAAACAAGAAACTTTTTACAATTTCTACAAGTAGTTCATTTTTCTAAAAAAAAAGGAAAATGTATTGTAATTTGAAGTGGCCATAAATTTTAGAAGTTATAGAAAAAATACTCGTAACATGAAATGAAAACATGACGAAATGCACTTTATAAATAAAATGGAAATACAAAAACCAATTTTTAAAGCAAATAAAGGAGAAGGCCTTTGACTTTAACAATGTTTTCTATGCAACAAAAGAATAAAAAATACTATAGTAACAAAATGAGAATATTACAAACTTGAAATAAAAAAACATAAAACATACCAAGCCGGTCAAAAGGAGTAGTTACAGTTTTCAATTGCATTAAATATTCTTTTAACTTTTTTCAATGACTTTTTAATTTTTTTTTTTTTGTAATTTAGACTTTCAACTACAAATATATGCTGAAAAAAGTTACACTGTAGTTCATTAGAGTGGTATTTTTTTTTTCAACTTTTGAATTTTTCAAGTTTCCTAAAAAATTTTTCTTCTCCCACCAAAAACTACTGCTTCGCCGTAAGCAGGTTTGTAAGGGAATGTTGAGTTGACATTCCCTTATAAACCTGCTTACGTATGGCATGATATTTGGTCGCAATGTCCCACTTTAGAGCATTTCATCCGAGCGCTTATTTCAGCGCAATAAAAATGTAATGAAATCATTCCTTCTTAGAAGCTTACTTGGTGCATTTTTGTAAGCATATTGGATGCTCAGAAATCATTGCTACAATAAAGCACAAAAATAATGTGTTACCATCACTAAAGTCTTCATGCCTGAAAAGTTTGTATGAAGGAAGTGCTCCTCGTAGGCACACAAATAACACTACAGTTTTAATGTCTGAATAGTGGTAGTCGAAACTTTTGTTTTCACTTTTGCACATGCGTACACGTCCGTTCACAAAAACACAAAATATCAACTGAATTAAAATTGTATTTTTTTATTGCGTCATCCAAATTTTCGTTTTGCTGTTTGATGCTCGTAAGTCGTCGTATAATTCATAGTTTTTTCTCTCTGCCTTACGGTAGTGCATACTAGATTCACTACTGTAAGCGAATGTATTTAAAAATGACTGCTTACATTCGTAATTTATCGAAAAACTTATATTTCTATCTCTGCCTTACAGTAGTGCATCTAGTATGCACTACTGTAAGGCAGAAATATCTATGTGCCGAAGACGAAGCGCTTGTGTATGCCAGAAAAATTATGAACTGCTTCCACAATCTCGATTATTTTTTGCTGGGCTATTACACCATTTGTTGCTAGAAGCTCCACTTGGAGTAGCGTTCTTAAAAATATTGTAAGACACCCCACCAAAACTACTGCTTCGCCGTAAGCAGGTTTGTAAGGGAATGTTGAGTTGTCATTCCCTTACAAACCTGCTTACGTATGGCATGATATTTGGTCGTAATGTCCCACTTTAGAGCATTTCATTCGAGCGCTTATTTCAGCGCAATGAAAATGTAATGAAATCATACCTTCTTAGAAGCTTACTAGGTGCATTTTTGTAAGCATAATGGATGCTCAGAAATCATTGCTCCAAAAAAGCACAAAAATAATGTATTACCTTCACTAAAGTCTTCATGCCTGAAAAGTTTGTATAAAGGAAGTGCTCCACGTAAGCACACAAATAATACAACTGTTTTAATGTCTCAATAGTGTTTTTTTGTTTTCACTTCTGCACATGCGTACACGTCCGTTCACAAAAAAACAGAATATCAACTGAATTAAAAATATATATTTTTTATTGCGTCATCCAAATTTTCGTTTTGTTTGATGCTCGTAAGTCGTCGTATAATTTGTAGTTTTTCTCTCTGCCTTACGGTAGTGCATACTAGATGCACTACTGTAAGCGAATGTATTTAAAAATCTCTGTTTATATGCGTAATTCATCGAAAATTTTATATTTCTATCTCTGCCTTACAGTAGTACATCTAGTATGCACTACTGTAAGGCAGAAATATCTATGTGCTGAAGACGAAGCGCTTGTGTATGCCAGAAAAATTATGAAGTGCTTCCACAATCTTGATTATTTATTGCTGGGACGTTAACTAAAATAAAAAAAAATAAAAAAAAACACCATTTCCAATTGCATTTCAGAAGTTATCAGTTGTATTTCAGAACTTATCAAATGTATTTCAGAAATTATCAATTGTATTTCAGAAATTATCAATTGTATTTCTGAATTTATCAATTGTATTTCAGATATTATCAATTGTATTTCAGGAACTATCAATTGTATTTCAGAAATTATCAATTGTTTTTCAGAAATTTTTAATTTCAGGAAATATCAATTGTATTTCAGAATTTATAAATTGTATTTCAGAAATTATCAATTTAATTTCAGAAATTATCAATTGCATTTCAGAAACTAACCATTGTAAAACAATAGAAAATTTCTAAAATACAATCGATAATGTTGAAAGTATGTATTGTTGACCTTTTTGTTGTTAGATTGAGGATTTTGGTTTGGCTTAATTTCTGAAACACAATTGATAATTTCTGAAATACATTTAATAATTTCTGAAATACAATTGATAAATTCTGGAATACAATCGATAACTTCTGAAATACAATTGATAACTTCTAAAATACAATTGATAATTTCTGAAATACAATTGGAAATGGTGTAGACCTAAAAATTATATGGTAGAATTTTAAGACCAATCGGATTAAATTAATCCGTTGCGTCTAGCGTTCAAAGTTTTGGATTTTTAGAAATTAAAAAATTTAAAACCGGTCGAACGGTTTTCGAGATATCGCTTTTTGAAATTTGCATAAAATGGTGGTATCTTCCTATTTTCAAGAATTTTTTTTAAAAAAAATTAAAATTTATTTCCTTTTACCCTTTCATAAAGATTGAGACAAACTTTCATTTAAACTTAATTTCAGCCAAATTCGATAATTTTTTGCATATTTCAAACAGCAATCCAATTTTTTCTAGCACCTACCGTTTTTGAGATATTCGCTGTTAAAGAGTCAAAAAAATCAATAATAATCACTTTTGGTGGTCCATTGTTACAGATTCTTTCAAAAATAGGACACGCGAAAATCTCAAACGCGAATAGCTCGAAAACGGAACATGCTACACTCAAAAAACAATACTGGTAAAACGCATGGTAAAAAGCCTTGTAATCCCGTTCTACCAATATAAAAATTTTCCTCGATTTTTAACAAAAAATCTTGTACTTTGCTCAAACGAGAACTACAGTATTATTGGTAATTTTACAAATTTATTTTCGTAATTGTATTCTACCATTTTGAAAGGTCTAGTTGATTTACACAAAACTGGTATTTTACAAAAATTATGTTATACGAGGATTTATGTTGTTTAACAAAAAAAAAAAAAACAATTTTTTTTGTAAATTTTCTATTTTTTTTTTTTTTAATTTTCCAAGTCCCGGACACATTTTTTTTTTTTATTGAAAAATATTTTAAAAAAAAGTTGACAAAATTTTGAAAATTTTATTACAAGGATTCTTGTTAATATACAAAAAAAAAAAAAAAACATTTTTTTTTACAAAAATGATTTTATTACGAGGATTTATGTTGATTAACAAAATTCTTTTTTTTTTTTGTAAATTTACCATTTTGGTTTGTAAATTTACCATTTTTTTAAACATATTTATCATTTTTTCTTGTAAGTTTACCATTTTGTTTTTTTATTTTTCTGGTTTTAAAACAATATTTTTACCAATAAAATTTGTAATTTTACCAATTTTTGGCGCATTCAAAATTTCGAGGAAATTCTCGTAACTTTACGAGAATTTTACCTACCTCCTATTGGATTTTTAGAAATTTAAAATCGGTAGAACGGTTTTCGAGACATCGCTTTTTGAAATTTGCATAAAATGGCGGTATCTTCTTACTTTATAGAATTTTTTTAAAAAAATTTTAAATTTTATTTCCTTTAACCCTTTCATAAAGATTAAGACAATTCATTTGAGATTCGGTTAAGACAATCTTTCATTTAAACTTAATTTCAGCTAAATACGATATTTTTTTGCAAATTTCAAACAGTGATGCAATTTTTTCTAGCACCTACCGTTTTTGAGATAATCGCTGTTAAAAAGTCAAAAAATTAATAATTTTGCACTAATTGTTACAGATTCTTCCAAAAATAGGACTTGATTTCATATAAAATGAACCTTCTGATTTCAAAACTGCAATTAAAATTTGTTTAGCATATTCCGTTTTCGAGATATTCGCGTTTGAAAATTTTTCAATGCGAAAATCTCAAACGCGAATAACTCGAAAACGGAACATGCTAGAAAAATTGGGGTTGCAGTTTTGAATTCAACAGGTACATTTTATATGAAATCAAGTCCCATTTGTTAGAAGCAACATAACAGTGGACCCCCAAAAGGGCGAAATTATTGGTTTTTGACTTTTTAACAGCAGATATTTCAAAAACGGTACGTGCTAGAAATATTTGGGTGGCAGATTTGGATTCATGAAAGCAAAATCTATAAGAATCAGTTGGATATTTCACTGGAAGATTTTTGTGGTCTAATATTGTAATTATTTAGCAATAACTTGAAAGCAGGATCAGCTAGGATTTTCGTGTTAACTACTTTTAAAGTTCATAATAAAGAGGAGTGAAATGCCATTAGCCGATTTTGTCACCATTTTAACACAACCTAAACTTGCTTGAAGCGGAGTGTGAGTTAGAACTTAGGAAAAGAAAAAATATTTAATATTATGCCGATTTGCTATAGAAAATAGGACAATTTTTATTTCAATTTAGTTCACACATATTTCAGCACTAGATTGGGTAAACTCCCTGTTGTACCTAATTGGTCTAGATCCGGTAGGGCCCAGGCCCAGTTTGGTCCCTTAAGGATCGTCATAGTTTTTGATCAAACATTTTTGTCCGTTTCGCTCTACCTGCTTAGTTTTTGAGCTACGTGAATTTAGGGGCCCAATAGGGTCTTGAGAATCTTAAAAAATTAATAACTTATAAACAACTAGCTTACCATCCCGGTACTTCGTTACCGGATGTATTGAATACCGAATAATAGAAGGATAAGGATTACTCTATGATTTCAAAAAATTCCCCTAGGTAGTCTTTGTTTTATTTACTTGTGGACGTTTACGTTTTTCATAAAATAATATTTCAATGAATAATTTAAACAATACAATTTGAATAACTTCGCTGGTACGTTATCATGTGCGTTCTGGTGAAAAAAAGATTTTGACAATTTTCAAGCCCTTATATCAGGTTTTTGGATTTAAAGTGAATAAATATTTCAGTGAAAAAAGAAATGGGAATAAAAATAAGTTTGAGTGAAAAAACATATAGGGAGAAAAAATATGGAATAAAAAAAGTTAAATACGATAAATTTGAGTAAAAAGTATCATTCCATATTGTTCCCTGCTCTATTTCATTTCGATCCCCGTTCTACTCCATTTCATTTCCAATTCCATCTCCTTTTGTTCCATGCAAGTTTCATTCCTCTCCGTATAATATGCGTTAAAGAAATAAAAATTTATATTGTCGTTATTTTATAGATATGAAAAGTACCATTTTACACCACTTTTACCAGGTACCCCTTTTTATCCTAAAATTTTTAATTTTAAAATATGACTGTTATTTCTGGGGCTTTTAGTTTAATAGTTAGATAGGTAGAAATAACCATTTGTCACCCCTTCCCTTAAAATTAAATTTTCCAAAAAACCTTTTTTTTTTTGTGCTAGTTGATCCTATATTTAAAATATCAAGTTTCTGAACCATTATTTCAAGAAATATAAGAATAACCAAATTTACACTTCTTTATCCCCTTTACAATCAGTAGCGACCCTTAGAAACAGAATTTCCTAAAATAAAGCATTCAAAATTTCAGTGCCTAGGATCATTACCTCATGAAATATAAAAAGTATAAAAAAACCCTTTTTTATACCTCTAGAAACGGATTTTTTTAAAAAATACTTTAGCAGAATGCTTTTTCACCGATTTTTCATTATTATAGGAACAAAAAAAGTACCAAAAGTACACTTTCTTACCCCCGTTAGAAACGGAATTTCCAAAAAGTATTTCTTCCAGAATGTTTTTTTCTTTATCGAAAAATCCTACTTTCCATATTTCAATTTTCTAGGATCATTGTTTCAGCACTTTCGGTACTTTTAATAAAAGGTACTTTATATTAAAGGTAATTTTTGTAAAAGGTACTTTTAATAAAAAGTACTTTTAATAAAGGGTACTTTTTATAAAAGGTACTTTTTATAAATGGTACATTTTATAAAAGGTACTTTTTATAAAAGGTACTTTTAATAAAAGGTACTATTTATAAAAGGTACTTTTTATAAAAGGTACTTTTTATAAAAGGCACTTTTTATAAAAGGTACTTTTTATAAAAGGTACTTTTTATAAAAGGTACTTTTTATAAAATGTACTTTTTATAAAAGGTACTTTTTATAAAAGGTACTTTTAATAAAAGGTACTTTTTATAAAAGGTACTTTTTATAAAAGGTACTTTTTATAAAAGGTACTTTTTATAAAAGGTACTTTTTATAAAAGGTACTTTTTATAAAAGGTACTTTTTATAAAAGGTACTTTTTATAAAAGGTACTTTTTATAAAAGGTACTTTTTATAAAAGGTACTTTTTATAAAAGGTACTTTTTATAAAAGGTACTTTTTAAAAAAGGTACTTTTTATAAAAGGTACTTTTTATAAAAGGTACTTTTTATAAAAGGTACTTTTTATAAAAGGTACTTTTTATAAAATGTACTTTTTATAAAAGGTACTTTTTATAAAAGGTACTTTTTATAAAAGGTACTTTTTATAAAAGGTACTTTTTATAAAAGGTACTTTTTTTATAAGGTACTTTTTATAAAAGGTACTTTTTATAAAAGGTACTTTTTATAAAAGGTACTTTTTATATAAGGTACTTTTTATAAAAGGTACTTTTTATAAAAGGTACTTTTTATAAAAGGTACTTTTTATAAAAGGTACTTTTTATAAAAGGTACTTTTTATAAAAGGTACTTTTTATATAAGGTACTTTTTATAAAAGGTACTTTTTATAAAAGGTACTTTTTATAAAAGGTACTTTTTATAAAAGGTACTTTTTATAAAAGGTACTTTTTATAAAAGGTACTTTTTATAAAAGATACTTTTTATAAAAGGTACTTTTTATAAAAGGTACTTTTTATAAAAGGTACATTTTATAAAAGGTACTTTTTAAAAAAAATAATTTTTATAAGTGGTACAGAATTTTCAGAAAGTACTTGTTCCAGAATTTTTTATTTCACTAAAAGATCCTACATTCTAACTTTCAAGTTTGAATGACCATTATATTAGTAAATAAAAAAAAGTACCAAAAGTACACTTTTTTACCCATTTTACTCCCGTAGAATCTACATTGGCAAAAACCCAGCCGTAGTGAATCTTTTTTCCCGGAAGTGAACCGATATTCAAATTTCAAGTTTCTAGTACCATTATGTCAGGATATATAAAAAGTACCAAAAGTACAGTTTTTTACCCCCTCGGAATCAACACTGGCAAAAATCCAACCTTAGTGGATCTACATTTCGGGAGGTGAACATACAGTCCAAATTTCAAGTCTCTATGACCATTATTTCAGGAGATATAAAAAGTACCAAAAGGACAGATTTTTACCCTTTTTACCCACTTAGAACCAACATTGGCAGAAACCCAGCCTTACTGAATCTTAATTCCATAATGTAAACATACAGTCCAAATTTCAAGTCTCTATGACCATTATTTCAGGAGATATAAAAAGTACCAAAAGTACAGTTTTTTACCCTTTTTACCCCCTTAGAATCAACACTGGCAAAGTCCAGCCTTAGTGGATCTATATTTCGGGAGGTGAACATACAGTCCAAATTTCAAGTCTCTATGACCATTATTTCAGGAGATATAAAAAGTACTAAAAGTACAGTTTTTTACCCTTTTTACCCCCTTAGAATCAACACTGGCAAAAATTCAGCCTTGGCGGTTCTATATTCCGGGATGTGAACATGCAGTCCAAATTTCAAGTCTCTACGACCATTATTTCAGGAGATATAAAAAGTACCAAAGGTTCAGTTTTTTACCCTTTTTACCCCCTTAGAATCAACATTGGCAAAAATCCAGCCTTAGTGGATCTATATTCCGGGAGGTGAACCTACAGTCCAAATTTCAAGTCTCTAGCTTCAGCGGTTTGGGCTGGGCGATGATGAATCAGTCAATAAGTCAGTCAGTCAGTCAATCAGTCAGTCAGTCACGTTACTCTTTTATATATATAGATTACTCGGAGAGCTTTGAAGTATTTGGCAGTCGTGTTCTACGTGTTAAAATCTACAAAAATGGCTGTGGACCTTTTGTCGAGTCGGCAATATTTACCGAGATATGAGCAAGTAAACATTTTCTGGAATTCCAACTTTTTTTGTAGTCAAAATTGAGACCCATTAAGGTCCACACATTAAAAGAGGACCGACACTACTATGAAGATCCAAAGACCCAAAACTGTTCTTCATTATACCCTACACCACACTGTGGTACAGGGTATAATGAGTTTGTGCTGATGTTTGTAACTACTCGAAATATTGGTCCTACACTCAAAAACAAACTGTAATAAAGCTTGTAAACCTACAAGAAAATTTGCTGATTTTGAACCCACAATTTTTTTGGTAAAGTTAGCAAAAATGTTTTGCCAAAAATTAGTTAACTGAAATTTTTTTTATTTCAACTTTGTTTATACACATTTGAGGACCCCTTTGGGTTCGGAACCGATAGGTCCAGACCCCGATGGGCCTAGACCTAGTTGGGTTCCTTAAAAGTCGTCATAGTTTTTGATCCAAAATTTGTGTCCGTTTCGCTCTACCTTGCTTAGTTTTTGAGATACGTGATTTTAGGGGACTACCGGGGTTTTGAGAATTACAAAACTAGATAACTTAAAAAATATTACTCGGAGAGCTTTTGAATATTTTCCGGTCTTGTTCTACGTATTGAGAGCTACAAAAATGTTCTTGGACTTTTTGTTGTGTCGGCAATATTTACTGAGATATGAGCATTTTAAAACTTTAGGGAATGCTAACTTAGGACCCATTAGGGTCCAGACATGTGAAGAGAGCCCGAGAACCAAAAATGGCCTCCATTTTGCTCTATCGGTATAGGGTATTATATGGTCGGTCTTGACCGACTATAATTTTCTTATTTGTTTTTCTATTCTTTAATCGAAAATAAACGAAATAAAGTCCACCTTTAGTCACCCAAAGTGGACCCAATAGATTTATTAACAAAATCTAGCGTATGGTATAATTTGATATTTCGTGCCTGACTGCAATTTTCTTACTACACTCAAAAAAAAAAAAAAACTTTTAAAATTACAAGAAAAACTTGGAACTTTTTTTTTGCTACCTCCTATTTGACAAAAATTCCTAGTAATTTTACAAGCTTTTTACCAATAATTTTGTAATTTTACAAGGTTTTTACCAATAAAATTGTAAATTTATAAATTTTTTGACATGGTAAAATTTACAAGGAGGTTTCGTAATTTTACTAGATTTTTTGCTACCTCCTATTTTACGAGAATTCCTAGTAATTTTACAAGCTTTTTACCAACAATTTTGTAATTTTACATTCTTTTTACCAATAAAATTGTAAATTTACAGTTTTTTTGTGCAATTAAAATTACAAGGAATTCTCGTGAACTGATTAGATTTTTTTGTAAAATTATCTTGGAAATTTGTAAAGTTACTAAAAAAATTGTAAAATTACCAAAAAAAAAATTGTAAAATTACCAAAAAAAAATAAATTTCGATATAAATTTGTTTGTTAAAAAATAAGAAAAACTGTCAAATATTGGTAAAATGGGATTACGAGGCTTTTCCTTGTTATTTCACAAAGTTTTTTTTTTGTGTGTAGCATTTTTGTTAAAACTTGTTGGGTTTTTAAAGAACAAAAACCTTTAAAAGCTTTTAGGCGAACATTAAACTTCCATTTTGCGTGACAATATGGCGTCTTTCTTTTATAGTTTTTTTTTTCTTTAGTTTTTTAACTTGAGCTTAATGTGTAGCTAATGAAACAATATACCTACACTTTGTTCTGAAAGAAACCTAAGGAATTCATTTTAAAAGTTCATACATTTTGGTTTAGACGAAACCGCACAATAATGTTCACATTTTCATTTCCGTCGCTGACAGGAAGTTTTAGTTTCAATTACTGAATTTTATTTAAAATTTAAATTACCCGTTAATAAATTTTAGTCATGATAGTGACGTGTTATTGTTTTTTATGCATGTTATTTATGAAATTAACACATGTTTTTTGTTTGGAAATTTTTTTATACCCTCCAATCTAGTGATAGAGAATATATATATGGGGCATTCCATGTCAAATCGGATACTTTGAATAATTTTTTTTTAGATTTTCCCAATTTGTTGACAGTTTTTAGTACCCTTCGAAAACTCCTTCGTGGTAAATTTTCAGATTTTTTTTTGATGACCCGTTCAAAAGATAACGAATTTTTAAAAATTGTTAGTTTGTTCCTTTACTCAAATTTCTTTTTGAGTAAGTTCTTCAATAATGGTCCAAATCGCAATTTTTTTAAAAAATTTTTGTTTCTGTACTTTAATAAAAAATCCAAAAAAATTCTTAAAAGTGCTCTAGTATGCGATTTTCAAGTTTTAAAATTAAAACCTCATTTTTGATTCTTTGATTTTTTTGAAATTTTTTGTGTAAAACTTCTATCGATTCTAAAAATTGTTTGCCCAGTAGGATCGTGGGATAACGATTATAACTATTTTTTTTAAATTTTTTGAAAAAATTTTATTGTATTTTTCTAATCTTAAAATCAGTTTTACCTCTCCAATGGTGCGTCATAGAGTGGTCATTTCTTCGGAACAAACTAATACCCTATCTCCAATTTCTAAGGGGGCTCCCACACAAAGTGAAATTTTTTTTAAATTTGCTCCAATCGCTCTAACTGCCCAAAGAGTGCCCTTAAAGCAATCAAATGTATGACCGACCCACAATATTTTTTTAGTCCAATCATTTTCTCTGAACACACCTACCTATTACGGCGGTCCCCATACAATTTTTTTTTTATTTTTTGTAAATTTGTTTTATTTAGTCAGCTTCTACCGGTCCAATGGTGCTTCCGAGAGGGGTCATTAGTGAGACCGATCCACATTTATTTTTACCCTCCAACATTTTTGTAAAACATACCTATGTCCTATCTCCAATCCCTAAGTGGGCTTCCATTCAAAATTAATTTTTTTTAAAATTTGCTATAACTGTAATTTGTATGAAAGCCTACTTAAGGAGTGGAGATAGGAGTGGAGATAGTATGTTTTAAATATAGGGGCTAGGTGAGTTCAGAGAAAATGTTTGGACTAAAAAAATATTGTGGGTCGGTCATACATTTGATGGCTCTAAGGGCACTCTTAGGGCAGTTATAAATTAAAAATATATGACGCACCATTGGAGCAGTAGAATAAGATTGGAAAAATTACATTAAAAGTTTTTCAAAAAATTTAAAAAAATAGTAATAATCGTTATCCCACGATCCTACTGGGCAAAAAAATTGTAGAAACGATAGAAGTTTTACACAAAAAAATTTAAAAAAAATCAAAGAGTACATACATTTTCAAAAATGAGATTTAAATTTTAAAACTTAAAAATTGCATACTAGACCACTTTCAAGATTTTTTTGGATTTATTTTTTTAAAGTACGTAAAAAAATAAAAATTTAAAAAAAAAAAATTGCAATTTGGACCTTTATTGAAGAAGTTATGAGTAAAAGAAGTTTGAGTAAAGGACGAAACTACCAATTTTTAAAAATTCGATGTCTTTCGAACGGGTCATAAAAAAAATCTGAAAATTTACCACGAAGGACTATTTGAAGGGTTCTAAAAATTGTCACCAAATTGGGAAAATCTAAAAAAAAAAAATTATGCAAAGTGTCTGATATGGAATGCCCCATATATAAGTTTGTCATTGTCTTTTGTAACGAAATACTGGTCTAGGACCCCATGAAGTATATGGGGCATTCCAAGCCAAATCACTCACTTTTAGACCCGACCCGTTTCGATTTATTTTATTTTTGGATATGTTTTAGTACTTATTAAATGGAACTTGGACACCAATTTTCAGCCTTTTATATCAAGATGGTGTTGAGTAATCAATTTTTCAAAACGGCGATTTTCTCAAAAAAATTAAAAAATTGAAATTTATAATTAATTTTGACCATTAAAAAATATAGATATTTTAAAAAAAGTTGGACAACGTTTTGTTGGTATTTAAATGTAGTTTTAGAAAAAAAATATGAAAAAATTATTCGAAGTAATTATCACTTATTTTTTGACGTTTAAAAATCAAAATCGACTTTTTGAAAAAGTCCGAAACCTTCGATTTTTTTGTAAAAAACTATAAAAATTCTACTCTAAATTGCGCAACTTCTAAGCTATAATTCGAGATGTGATCACAATTCTGTCTATTTTGTTTTTAATTTTTAAAATTGCACCTTTTATTTTTTGGCTCTGATTTATTTTATATGGTGCTCCAAAAAAAATATGTTGGTAGATATTGACCCTAACTTACCCTAGATATATTCATTTCGAGGTAAAAATACGTCTCACAAAAATTTAGGACGATCGGAAATGGGTAAGGCGTTTAGAATGGTCCTTGAAGTTTAAAAAACGGATTACAAGGAAAAATATGATTTTTTTTCTGTTTTCACAATTTTTTTGGTATTTCAAGTTAAGTTTTAATTCAAGTGATTACAGAATTTTGATGTGGAGTAAAATGCCTTTCTAATAAGGTACTAAAAACTAAAATCGGTTGAAAATCAGCCAAGTTATTATAACTTCCCCAGGCATCTAGCGTGTGTCATACCACTTGATTAAAGAATACGAGTCCCTTTTTTTAAATTTATTGAAATTTTCTACTGTAATAACATTTTTTCATTATTCATGTTTCAGTATAATATTTTTTTGGTTTTTCCAAATTTTAAAACAAAAAAAAAAAAATTTTTTTAAAATAGAGATTTCAAAAGGGTGTTGAAAATGCAGGCATTTTTAGCATTAATTTAAAACATGTTAGCAAAACACAATACGAAAAATACTTGTTATCTAATTACATTTGAACTTGAAGAATAAAAAAATGTTATTACAGTAGAAAATTTCAATGAATTTCAAAAATCGGATTGTATTGCTTAATCAAGTCGTCTGCCATACGTTAGATGCCTGGGGAAGTTGTAATAACTTGGCTGATTTTCAACCGATTTTAGTTTTTGGTACCTTATTAGAGAGGCATTTTACTCCGTATTATAATTCTGTAACCATTTAAATTTAAACTTAACTTAAAATACCAAAAAAATTGAGAAAACTGAAAAAAATTCATATTTTTCCTTGTAATCCGTTTTCTAAATTTCAAGGCCCATGCGATACACCTTATCCATGTCCGATCGTTGTTAATGTTTGTAAGACGTATTTTTACCTCGAAATGAATATATCTAGGGTAAGTTAGGGTCAGTATCTACCAATTTATTTTTTTTTTAAGGACAATACAAAATAAATCAGAGTCAAAAAATATAAGGGGCAATTTTTAAAATTTAAAAAAAAATAGAACGAATTGCGATCACATCTCGATTTATGGTTTAAAAGTTGCGTAATTTTGAGTAGAACTTTTAGACTTTTTAAAAAAAAAATCGAAGGTTTCGGACTTTTTCAAAAAGTCGATTTTAATTTTAAAACGTTAAAAAATAAGTGATAATTACTTCGAACTTCCAACTTTTTTTAAGATATCTAAAGTTTTAACTGGTCAAAATTAATTGAAAATTTCAAGTTTTTAATTTTTTTGAAAAAATTGCCATTTTGAAAAATTGATTACTCAACACCATCTTGGAATAAAAGGCTGAAAATTGGTGTCCAAGTTGCATTTAATAAGTACTAAAACATATCCAAAAATAAAATAAATCGATCGGGGTCGGGTCTAAAAGTGAGTGATTTGGCTTGGAAAGCCCCACATACATTTTCAAAAGGGAGATTTAAATTTTAAAACTTAAAAATCGCATACTGGAGCACTTTTAAGATTTTTTTTGATTTTTTTTTTAAGTACGTAAAAAATAACAATTTTAGAAAAAAAATATCAATTTGGACCATTATTGAAGAAGTTATGAGTAGAGATGGGCGCGTGAGTGATTTTGGACTCACACTTACTCACGCTTACGACAAGAGTTTTTAAATCACGCACACTCACTCACTAGCATATTTTTCTACTCACACTCACTCACAATCACGTGCGTAAATTTAATATAACTCACACTCACGTGTACTCACGAAAGCTTCACTCACACTCACGTTGACTCACACTCACGAACAGGCGCGGATCCAGGGGGGGAGAATGGGATTTCTCCCCCCCCCCAAAATGATTTCAAAAAAAAAAAAAAAGAAAGAAGGAAAGAAAGAAAAGAAAGAAAAAAGAAAGGAGAAGGGAAAGGAAAAAGGAAGGGAAAGGAACAAACATAGAAAAAAATGGCCAGGATGTAAAAAAATCCTTTGGAGAGGTATATGTTTGCTGATGATTTACAGCTCACATACCCTCTATAAAATGTTTCAGAATTAAAGAAATTGCGTATGAGAAACTTAAATGACAATCGAGTCATGGGAATTTTCTAACTGAATAACTATCCTTATCATTTAAGGAAAAAGTATTATCTCAAATATTTTTTATAGAAAAATGTCTCAGAATTCCTGACTTTATCTTTAGAAAAAAATTTTGATACTTTTTTTGCCTCTGAATGTAAGAATTTTTTTGTTTAAAAAGTATATAAAATTTTAGTAAAAATCTCTTTTCTATAGAAAAAATCCCTCAGAAGCTGGAAATGTTTCCTTAAAAAAAACGTTTCAGAATCTGACAAGAATCTACAGAACAGACGTTTTAGAATCTGAGTTCTTCTATGGGGAAATATGTTTTTTTTTTATGAAAAATTGTGTACGAATATGAGAATTTCTCTTTTTGAAAAATCTTTTAGAATCTAAAATTTTTTCTGTAGGAAAAATTTAACAAAATCTTTAATTTTTTTATCGGGAAAATGTTTAGAGCTTTTCTATAGAAAACTATATCAGAACTTGAGATTTTTTTAGTACGAAATATCTCTAAGAATCAGAATTTTTTTCGGTTGAAAGATTCTAAGAATTTCTCTATAGGAAATTTGTCTCTAAATATTTAAATTTTTTTAAATGTTTTAGAATCTTAGAAAAAATTAGAAGGCACTATAACCGTAAAATTTTTTATTGAAAGATGCTATAAAATTTACGGTCTTATTTTTAAAAAAGTGTATTAACATTTTTTCATAAAATGTTTTGGAAACTGATAATTTTTCTTTTACAAAAAGGGTCTAAAAATTTTTGATTACGAAAAAGTTTTTAGAATCTAAGAATAACTTTAAAATATGAGAATTATTAATTATCAGAAATTGGAAAAAAAAAATTATAGAAAGAATGTCTCAGAATCTCAGATTATTGCTATAGAAAAAAGTTTAAAAATCTGAGACATTTTCTATAAGAAAATATTGAATCTGTGAGTTTTTCTGGAAAAAAACACGATCTGAGAATTAAAAAAAAAACTACATCGAAGGGTTTAAAATCCTAACATTTTTCAAAAGACAAATATCTCAGAAATGGATGATAAATATCTCAGAAATATATGAAAAATATTTTAGAATCTAAGAGTTTTTCCTCAGTAAAAATGTCTTAACATCTGAGAAATTTTTTGAAGAAAACATGTTTAAGAGTAATACTTCATTAAAATATTTTTCGTAATATTGGACTTTTAGTATAATTTTTTATTTTTAAATAATAATTTTTAGATAAGATAATTTTTATGACTTTAAAGTCAAAAAATTATTATTTCCCATACAAACCTACAACAAAGTTCAAAAATTCCCAATTCTCGAGAGCATTTCTAAAAATTTGGAAATACAGTCTAATATTTTAGAATTTTTTTGTTTGTTTGTATAAAAAATATTGATGTTATGACTGCTTAAGAATAAAAATTGGCTTATGACAGTCACAGTCAGTCGTAATTGTGAGTATGTCCATTTATTTGACTAAAAACGGTATTATTTATAAAGTAAATCGGTCACTTAGGGTTCTCCTGAGAAAAAAAAATTTAGTAAAAAAAGTTCCCCCAAATCCAAAAGCTGGATCCTTTATTTTTAGGTATTTTTCGGGATACATTCACAAACACCCCCACCCCCCCCCCCCCCTTTCACCCCAACCAAACTTTATTGCTTTACGAAATTTTTTTGGTAAAAAAAATCTCCCCCCCAAATGAAATTCCTGGATCCGCGCCTGCTCACAAAAAACTTATTAATTCAAAAAAAATCAAAAACTACAATTTTAAAAAATCTTTCAAAATTTTCAGCAAAATTTAAAGTTTAGCGAAAGGGACGAAATCTTAAGTTAAGACCAATTTTACAATTTTTTGTTGCTTTTTTGGTACGGAAGGAAATATGAAGAGAAAATAAATCACGCAAACTCACGCAAAAAAAAAACGACTCACGTACACTCACTCACGCAAATATCTTAATCAGGCACACTCACTCACGCAATTTTTCCCATCACTCACACTCACTCACAATCACGTGGGTCACCCAAAAAAATCTGAAAATTTACCAGAGTTCGAAGGGTTCTAAAAAATGTCAACAAATTGGTAAAATCTAAAAACAATATATTCAAAGTGTCCGATTTGACATGGAATGCCCCATATATAAGTTTGTCATTTCGTTTGTCCGTCCATCCGTCTGTCTGTTGCAAACAAGCTAACTTTTGAAAGACTTTACTGAGGCTGCCGAAGTTTGACATTTACCTGGTCAGGTTGGTATTGCAATTCAGCGAAATCGGTCCAGTCTTTCAAAAGTTATACACAACAGAACGAATTTCGGCAGGGGTTTTAGCGATTTTACGAGATAAAAAAAAAACTAACTTTCGAAAGACAATTCTGAGGCTGCTGAAGCTTGGCAAAAATATTTTTCGTTCTCCTGGTGTAGTTGGTATTGAAATTCAGCAAAACCGGTCCAGTGGTTCATAATTTATTGGCAAAACCGAGAATTTCAAATTAGTTTCACCTCAAATTCACGTGTTGAAAACCCCGTTAAACATGTTTTAAAAACATTTGTAAGTCAAAAAATTATTTTGCAACGTATTTTTGTCACTCAAAAATATTTTAAAACTAAACTAAAAAAAAAATACACTCGAAAAAATTTTACACTCAAAAAAAAAATTAGTAATTTTTTTTTTTTTTTTTAATAATTACTTAAAAAAAGTTTTTTTACACAAAATAAAATATATCTAATCAAAAATGTTATGTTTTTTACGTTAGAAAATTTACTATCACTTAAAAAGGGCATTGCATAGGGTATTCATAGATTCGACCAAGTCGAATTTAACTTTTCTACTTGTTTTTTTTTTTTAATTTTCAAAAATCCAAAACTTTGATCTCCGGGCGCCACAAAATTTTTTGATCCAGTGAATATAACTTGGAAAAAATTAAAAGTTAAAGAAAACAATGCCACTCTAATGTCCACCTATCACCATTTATATGAACCACTTTCATCTTATATTTTTAATTAAAATAATTTCTTAATTAGATTTGTTTATTATATGCACAAACAAATTAATTTATTTTTCAAATCAAAATCACTGACCTACATATAGAATATATAGAAAAAAACTTAATTTATCAGCAAAGTTTTCCTGCAAGGATATAAACATCAAAATAACTGATTGTGAGTTTCTAAACTATGCAAATATCAGCAAACCAATCAATGAAAAATCATCGAAAACCACATACCAAAAACATTTAGGATCAATATCATCATCATGATATATGCCAAAGGCAATAAATGTACAAACGTTCAGCATAAATATCCCAGCAAAAACATTTAATTGAATTTCAATTAGAAAGGAAATAATAAGTACCAACAAAAATTTGTAGATACAATTAAAAAATTAATTATATCTGGACCAATCACTAAAATGAGCATATAAATTAAAAATATTTGTATAACACTTTAATTAAAAATTAATGAATATTAAGTAAATGAAAAACATTATATTTTGAGGATGTTTATTCTAGCTCGAGATCATTATTTTCTTTACTAATTAAAACAGCTTCATCCCATTCCGATTCGAAAAGTTAGATTTTGTATGTAATGGCTTACCCAAAATTTAGTTCAATTTATTTGTTGGGTTTCAGTTTAACTTTTTGTCTATCTATTTGTTTTCTGAATTTTAATAAGATTTTCTTTTTCATATTTTTTTTTGGAAATTTAACAAAATATTTGGATATTTTGTGCTTTGCTGCAAAATTCATTGAAGAGTGAAATTTCATCATTTCACCCAGCCAACTCAACCAAAATTCAAATATATTATTTTGCTCATAAAAGCATATTATGCAAATATTACTGTCTTGTTTTGATGTGTTTTTATGCATGAAATACTATAAACGAAAGTCAGTACCAGACATATATCAAGGTATTATATTCAAAAACTTCTATCTTCATTTTGTAAAAAAAAAAAAAATATTTTTGAAGGTAAAATATTTAGGAAAATAGCTGACGTCTTATAGCTCCTTTTTATATTTTTTTTAGTATTTGGGGCATTCCATGCCAAATCGGACACTTTAATTTTTATTTTTAGATTCTCCCAATTTTTTTTACAGTTTTTTGTACCTTTTCAGTTTTTTTTTGTCTTACATTTCAACCTCTAGGAGACAGCATGATAACGGTAGAAGCTGATTTCATAAAAAAAATGTAGTGGGACTTCCTTAAGAGTTGAAGATAGAGGGTAGGTATATTCTAAAAAAAGTTGGGGTTGAAATAATATTGGGAGTCGGTCACACATTTGACATCTCTAGGGGCACCCTTGGAGCAGTGAGAGCAAATTTAATAAAAATGTCATTTTGTATGGAGCCCCATTATAGAGTGAAGAAAAATGTTGGAGGATAAAAGTTAGTGGGGTTCGATCTTATTTGTTACCACTCTACTAGGCACCATGATGATGATTTCCTAAAACAAATTTATAAAAAACAAGTAGAAAAGTTAAATTCCAGTTGGTCGAATCAATGAATACACTAAAAAAAAAAAAACTGTAAAGTTAACAAAAAATTTAGTTAAATTTAACTAAAAAAGCACCTGATTTTGGGCCTACTAAATTTTTGGTTAATTTAACTAAAAATATTTAGTTAACTTTTCGTAGAATGAATGTAGCAAAAAAAACCGTAACTTTAACTAAAAATTTAGCTGAAATTTCGTAACTTTTTTATGTACATATATTAACAAAAAAATTAGTTGAATTCAGCTAAACTTTTTGTTACTTTTCGTAAACTAAAATTTAGAAAATATTTTGTAAAAAATTAAAAGATTATTTTTTATATTTTTTCATCAGCTTAAGTAGAACTTATGAGATTTGCATAGGAGGCTTCACAAGAAATTCCACTTAACAAATTTGTTACGAAAAATCAGCAAATTAATTAGTTAAAATTCGTAAACTCAGTTTTGAAGTCAACAAAAAAAATTAATTAAAAATTTGTTCAAAATTAGTATTTTTGTAAATTGAACTTAACTAAAAAAAGTAGTTAAAACGCTGATTTTAACTAAAAATTTGCTAAAAAGCCAGTAAACTCGAGTTAACAAAAAAAAATTTGTTAACTTTACAGTTTTATTTTTTTGAGTGTACCCTCACAATGCCCTTTTTAAGTGATAGTAAATTTTCAAACGTGAAAAAAAAACATTTTTGATAAGAAATATTTTATTTTGTGTATAAAATTTTTTCAGTAATTTTTGAAGAAAAAAAACAAGTAAGAAAGTTAAGTGTTTTCCGGAAAATGGGTCCCAAGTCCAAACATGGACCGATTGGATCTGTCTTTTGTTAGATCTTTATTGGGTGTAGAAAACACACACAGATAAAATTTTAGTGGAATTGGTTTATTTTTTGGTCAATAGACCGATTTAACTGAATATCGGTCGACATTTTTACATGGGGGACTAAGTACAAAAATGGTCCAATTATATTCCGATTCGATTAGGTTACTAAAGTGCACGTTTAACACTTAAAAATAAAATTTTTATCAAATATTTCCATTTTTATGAATGTTGAAGGAATTATGTGAATATCAGGAGGGTGGTTTGTATGGGGACTACCAGAAGGACTGACCCGATTCCTTTGAAATTTGGAATGGTGATTCGTGCATACAAAATTTGTTTACCTGCTAAATTTCGATATCTGTTATAATACGGTTATTAGAGTCATTTAAGCCGAATAGAAAGGGGGCGTTTGTATGGGGGCTAGGTCTTAACATGGACCGATTTTCTCCAAATTTCAATAGGCTTCGTCCTTGGGCCAAAATATGCTTAAGTTTCAAATTTCAAGTTAATTGATTGAAAATTGCGACCTGTATCGTGCGTAAACCGATAGATGGACAGACGGACGGACGGAGATCGCTAAATCGACTCAAAAAGTAATTCTGAGTCGATCGGTATACTTGAAGGTAGGTCTAGGACCAATATTTCGGGTAGTTACAAGCATCAGCACAAACTCATTATACCCTGTACCACAGAGTGGTGTAGGGTATAATTACTAAAGTAATTTTTGAAAATATAAAAAAATACTAATTTTTTTTTTGAGTGTAAAATTTATTTTGAGTGTAAAATTTTTTTCGATGTAATTTTTTTTTTTTACCCGAGTAAAAAAGATTATATATATTCATATAAAATTATATAAAGCCATCATATATAATCATATATAGTTTAATGCGAAAAATGAGTCGATAAAACGATATAAAAACTTATCAAATTTGATCAAATCTGATCAAATTTGATATAATTTTAATATAATTTTATATAGTTATATGCGAAAATTGGACCCTTTTTTGTATAAAATTGATGCAATTATATATAATTAAATATATTTATATATAAGAAAAAAATGTTTTCCCCCAAAACGCAAAAAATTGACAAAAAAATTTGTTTCCAGGACTTTCAAAAATATTTTTAGGACTTTGAAAATTTTCAAAAAAAAAAAAAACATCTGGACTTAGAAAATTTTTTGTATTTTTTTTTTTCAATTTTGCATCAGTCCTAAAATTTTGGGACTTAGAAAATTTTAATTTTTTTTTGGACTTAGAAAAATTATCAAAAGTTATATTAAATTATATGTAAAGGACTTAGATTTTTATTTTAATTTTACTCATATAAGATAACATATAATTTAAAAACAGTTGCATAAAGTTTTATATAAAATTTCTTCAAATATTTTGTTTTATCAATTTATATAAAAAAGAAGACAGAATTTTAAAGTTCATATGTAATTATATAAACAAACTTTAAATCATATGTTATTATATAAAAGTCAATATTTTCTGTTATATAATTTTATATAAGAAACAAATTAGAAGTACAAATATATAAAATCACATATGATGCAACAAAAAATACATATAGTTTTACAAAATAATATATGTATATATAAAACTATATATAATTATATATGATCTTTTTTACTCGGGTAGTGTAAAAATATTTTAAAGAGACAAAAATACGTTGTAAATTATTTTTGTGACTTACCAATGTTTTTGAAACATGTTTAACGGGTTTTCAACACGTGAATTTAAGGTGAAACTAATCTAAAATTCACGTTTTCACTAATGAAATTCAATGCGAACCAAGCCAGGGGAACGACAAATATATATGCCTAGCTTCAGTATCCTCAGAAAGTTAGCATGTTTTTTATCTCGAAAATTCACGAAAAACCTTTGCCGAAATTTAGTCTTTTGCTCATAACTTTTGAAACACTGGGCCGATTTTGCTGGATTGCAATACCAACCTGACCAGGTAAATACCCAACATATATGCCAAACTTCAGAGCCTCCGTAAAGTCTTTCAAAAGTTAGCGTGTTTTCAACGGACAGGCAGACGGACATCGCTAGATCGTCTTAAAATCGATCGAGGATAATGAATATATGGGGCATTCCATGTCAAATCGGACATTTTGCAATTTTTTTTTTTTAGATTTTCCCAATTTGTTAACAGTTTTTAGTACCCTTCGAAAACTTCTTCGTGGTAAACTTTCAGATTTTTTTGATGACCAGTTCAAAAGATATCGAATTTTTAAAAATTGGTAGTTTGTTCCTTTATTCAAACTTCTTTTACTCATAACTTCTTCAATTATGGTCCAAATTTCAATTTTTTTTTCTTCAAAATTTTTGTTTTTTACGTACTTTTTAAAAAATCCCAAAAAATTCTTAAAAGCGTTCTAGTATGCGATTTTTAAGTTTTTAAATTTAAATCTCATTTTTGAAAATGTTTGTACTCTTCGATTTTTTTGAAATTTTTTTGTGTAAAACTTTTATTAATTCTACAAATTTTTTGCCCAGGAAGATCGTGGGATAACGATTATTACTATATTTTAAATTTTTCTGAAAAAATTTTATTGTAATTTTCCAATTTTAAAATCATTTCTAATGCTCCAATGGTGCGTCATAGAGGGGTCCCTTATAAGACCGACCCCCATTAATTTTTATGTCTTAACATTTCTTTGGAACAAACTAACATCCTATCTCCAATTTCTAAGGGGGCTCCCACACAAAACGGCATTTTTTAAAATTTGTTCCAACCGCTCTAACTGCCCTAATAGTGCCCTTAGAGCAACAAAATGTATGACCGACCCACAATATTTTTTTAGTCCAAACATTTTCTCTGAACACATCTACCCTCTATCTTTAACTGTTAAGGCGGTCCCCATACATTTTTTTTTTATTTTTTGTAAATTTGTTTTATTTAATCAGCTTCTACCGGTCCAATGGTGCTTCCGAGACGGGCCATTAGTGAGAACGACCGCCATTTATTTTTACCCTGCAACATTTTTGTAAAACATATCACAGCCCTATCTACACTCACGAAGTAGGCATCCATTCAAAATTACATTTTTATAAAATTTGCTCCAACTGTTATTTGTATGGGAGCCTACTTAGGGAGTGGAGATAGGGCGTAGGTATGTTTTAAAAAAATGTTGTAGGGTAAAAATAAATGGGGGGTCGGTCTTACTAATGACCCCTCTCGGACGCTCCATTGGACCAGCAGATGCTGATTAAATAAAACAAATTTACAAAAAATAAAAAAAAATTGTTTGGGGACCGCCTTAACAGTTAAAGATAAAAATATTGTGAGTCGGTCATACAATTTGTTACTCTAAGGGCACTATTAGGGCAGTTATATCGGTTGGAGAAATTTTTTAAAAATGTCGTTTTGTGTGGGAGCCCCCTTAGAAAATAGAGATAGGGTATTAGTTTGTTCCAAATAAATGTTAAGACGTAAAAATTAATGGGGGTCGGTCTTATAAATGACCCCTCTATGACGCACCATTGGAGCAGTAGAAATGATTTTAAAATTGGAATATTACAATAAATTTTTTTCAAAAAATTTAAAAGAAGAGTAATAATCGTTATCCCACGATCCTCCTGGTCAAAAAATTTGCAGAATCGATAGAAGTCTTACACAAAAAAAAAAATCCAAAAAAATCAAAGAGTACACACATTTTCAATAATGAGATTTAAATTTTAAAGCTTAAAAATCGCATACTAGAGCGCTTTTAAGAATTTTTTTGGATTTGTTTTAAAAAGTACGTAAAAAAACAAAAAATTAAAAAAAAAAATTAAATTTGGACCATTATTGATGAAGTTATGAGTAAAAGAAGTTTGAGTAAGGGAAAAAAACATAAATTTTTTAAAAATTCGATATCTTCTGAACGGGTCATCAAAAAAACCTGAAAATTTACTACGAAGGAGTTTTCGAAGGGTACTAAAAACTGTGAACAAATTGGGAAAATCTTAAAAAAAAAATTTTTTCAGAGTGTCCGATTTGACATGGAATGCCCCATATATACTTTATGGGGTCCTAGACCAATATTTCGAGGTGTTACAAACGGAATGACAAACTTATATATACCCTCTATCACTAGAGTGGAGGGTATAAAAACAAATTGTGGGTGCGAATTAACATTAATTTTTCTTTTTTGCTAAGTTTACAGTTTTTGTTTTAGTGTAATTAATAAAAATTTAACTTTTTTCTACCTTCAACATTAAAAAATCCATATGTTGTTACTTCCTCCATATTTCCTGTTGAAGTTCATAAATCCTGTAAATTCCATTTTTTTCAATTTTTCTATTCAATTTGTTTTATTTATACACAATGACATAACCAACATATAAATTATTGACCAATAAACTTTTGCTGAATATGAAAAATTTTACTAACTTTCGGTTTATCCTACAATATTGTTCAACACAATCCTTGGAAGTAGTAGTCAAAATATATCTAATAAAATACAAATGGAATACAAAATAGAACATAATTTATACCCACACAAGACAGCACAATACATAGATGAATACAAATACATTAGAGTGGCACTGAAATTAAAATTTTGGGTTTTAATATACACAAAAAAAAAAAACTTTGTCAAATTACTAGGAAAAGTCTCTTGATCTCATTTTACCAATATTTGACAGTTTTCCTTGTTTTTTAACAAATCGAAATTTACATTTTTTTTGTAATTTTACAAATTTGTTTGTAATTTTACAAATTTTCAAGATAATTTTACAAAAATAATCTAGTAAATTCACGGGAATTCCTTGTAATTTTAATTGCACAAAAAACTGTAAATTTACAATTTTATTAGTAAAAAGCTTGTAAAATTACAAAATTATTAATTAAAAGCTTGTAAAATTACTAGGAATTCTCGTAAAATATGAGGTAGCAAAAAATCTAGTAAAATTACGAAACCTCTGTGTAAATTTTATCGTGTCAAAAAATTTTAAAATTTACAATTTTATTGGTAAAAACCTTGTAAAACAACAAAATTATTGGTAAAAATCTTGTAAAATTACTAGGAATTTTTGTCAAATAGGAGGTAGCAAACAAAAAAAAGTTTTTCTTGTAATTTTACAATTTTTTTTTTAGTGTATGTTCGGGTCGGAATATTGTTTAACTGGGTTCTAAAAACCTCAAGTAGTTTAAACTTTAAATGTTTTTCTTGATTATGTATCTAAAATGATCCACTACTATACTTCGACGAAAATCAAAATTTTCGCTAAATTCGTTTTTGAAAAAATCGTGGTTTAACGTCGAAAAATTGACAATTGAAGCATAAATATATCCAAAACGATGAGATACAAGAAAATGATTGAACATAAAAATTATTCCTGGTGAAAAATGTAATACATTTTTAATAGAGTTTTTAAATCAAAAAGAACTATAATTTGTCCGTCAATTGCCGAAATTTTACAAAGTAATTTTTCGTGCCACCCTATTGTACGCAAACACTCAAAAAAAACTTGTAAAATTACAAGAAAATTTTTTAACTTTTGTTTTGCTACCTCTTATTTGACAAGAATTCCTTGTTGTTTTACAAGATTTTTACCAATAATTTTGTAATTTTACAAGCTTTTTACCAAAAAAATTGTAAATTCACAATTTTTTGGACGCTATAAAACTTACACGGAGGTTTCGTGATTTTACTAAATTTTTTGCTACCTCCTATTTTACGAGAATTCCTATCCTAGTAAAAATTACGAACTTTTTCGTAATTTTACAAGATTTTTACCAATAAAATTGTAAATTTACAACTTTTTTGGCGAAATAAAACTTACAAGAAATTCTCGTAAATTTACAAGATTATTTTGTAAAAAATCTTGTAAATTTGTAAAATTACAAGATAAACTGTAAAATTACAAAAAATTTCGATCGAAAATTATTTGTTAAAAAACAAGTAAAAATGTCAAATATTGGAAAAAATGGGATTACGAGACTTTTTCTAGTAATTTGACAAGGTTTTGTTTTTTTTTTGGAGTGTAGTAGTCAAAAAGTAATACTTAAAAAAATCCACTGATCCAAACTTGACTAGATAGACAAAAAAAATATATATACAGTGGGCGACAATACATTGGAAACTTTTCTATATTAGATGCAATTTGGTAAAGAAAAAGTTATTATTATCAATCGACTATGATTTAAAAAAATGCTATATAGGGAATTATCCAAGCTTTAATTTAAGCTTGATAGATTCTAGATTGAGCAAATATAAAATGAGATACGAGGGTTGCGCTGGAAAATGAAATTATTTATAGACATTTTTGGAAAATTTTTAAAAAATATTTCTAAGTTGATTTTTTCCAAGTTCAAACATAAAAGATTTAAAAAACAGTCCAGTAGTTTTTATTCCAAACGGCCAATGAAATTTAAGTGCAGTAAAGGAAATCCAGAATTTTTGAACTCCAATTCTTTTGATCACCAATTTTTTGTAAACAAAGAAAAATGTTAATTTTTTTGAATATCTCAATACTAATAATAATAAACAATAACATCTCTTTTTTGTTTACAAAAAATTATGGTGAAACAAATTGGAGGTCAAAAAATTCGGATTTATTATACTGTACTTAAAAAATTTCATTGTTCGTTTGGGTTGTTGGAAAAATTTGTTGATCACTGAATAAAAACTATTGGACTATTTTTAAGAAACCTAATCTTTGAACTTTAAAAAAATCGAAAAAATTAAAAAAAAAAAATGTCCTCGTATCTCATTTAATATTTGTTCAATCTGGACACTATAAAGCTTAAATTGAAGCATGGCCAATTTTCTAATTTTATATTAATTTCGTCAATGGCATCGCATTACTTTCGCTATCATAATTTTATTGAGTAAAGGCGATATTAAAAATGAAATTAATTTAGTGTTCCTTTCTGGAAGATTTCACTGTTTATGTATTTATGTATAAATGACAGCATACAAATGAACATTAGCAACAAAATAACACAAATTAACAACAGAGGGACAATAAAATTCATAGACAAACAAAAAAACAACGTTAAGTTTAAAATTTACTTTACACTATGGGCCAGAAATAATTGTGTTTAAGGGGGGTTCACACTGTAAAGTAAGTTATTTTATTTATTTAATATTTCGTTTGAATGCAATCAAAAAATTTTATAAAAAAATTTCAGAAATAAGAAAGTAACGGCACAAACTAAAACAAATAGACAGACTTAAAATTACTTTTTGAAACCTGTCATATATGTCGAGTCTGTATTAGTCTGTGGCAGCAGGTTGTTAAACAAAATCAAAATGTACACCGAAAAAAAATCCATGCAATATTTTACGAAAAAAAGTTTCGTACTTTTTCTTCGTAAAAACACGAAAGTTGACTACATATGGGGCATTCCATGTGAATTCGGACACTTTGAAAATTTTTCTTTTAGATTTTCCCAATTTATATACAGTTTTAAGTACCCTTCGAAAACTCCTTCGTGGTAAATTTTCAGATTTTTTTGATGACCCGTTCAAATGATATCGAATTTTCAAAAATTTTTAGTTTGTTCCTTACTCAAACTTCTTCTACTCATAACTTCTTTAATAATGGTCCAAATTTCAATTTTTTTTTTTCAAAAATTTTGTTTTTTTGCGTACTTTTTAAAAAAAAGTCCCAAAAAATTCTTAAAAGCGCTCTATTATGCGATTTTTAAGTTTTTAAATTTACATCTCATTTTTGAAAATGTTTGTACTCTTCGCTTTTTTTGAAATTTTTTTGTGTAAAACTTCTATCGATTCTACAAATTTTTTGCCCAGGAGGATCGTGGGATAACGATTATTACTATTTTTTAAAATTTTTTGAAAAAAATTTATTGTAATTTTTCAATCTTAAAATCATTTCTACTGCTCCAATGGTGCGTCATAGAGGGGTCATTTATAAGACCAAACCCCATTAATTTTTGCGTCTTAACATTTCTTTGGAACAAACTAATACCCTATCTCAAATTTCTAAGGGGGCTCCCACACAAAACGACATTTTTTAAAATTTTCTCCAACCGCTCTAACTGCCCTAATAGTGCCCTTCGAGCAACAAAATGTATAACCTACAATATTTTTTTAGTCCAAACATTTTCTCTGAACACACCTACCCTCTATCTCTAACTGTTAAGTCGGTCCCCATAAATTTTTTTTTTTTTTTTTTTGTAAATTTGTTTTATTTAATCAGCTTCTACCGGTCCAATGGTGCGTCCGAGAGGGGTCATTAGTGAGACCGACCACCATTTATTTTTACCCTCCAACATTTTTGTAAAACACACCTACGCCTTATCTCCACTCCCTAAGTAGGCTCCCATACAAAATTAAATTTTTATAAAATTTGCTTCAACTGTTATTTGTATGGGAGCCTACTTAGGGAGTGGAGATAGGGCGTAGGTATGTTTTGAAAAAATGTTGTAGGGTAAAAAAAAAATGGGGGTCGGTCTCACTAATGACCCCTCTCGGACGACGGACAGACGGACGGATGAACATCGCTAAATCGACTCAAAATGTAATTCTGAGTCGATCGGTATACTTGAAGGTAGGTCTAGGACCAATATTTCGTGTAGTTACAAACATCAGCACAAACTCATTATACCCTGTACCACAGAGTGGTGTAGGGTATAAAAATTTGATCAATATGAAAGGTGATTATGTGAGAATCGAACTACTTTAAATAATGAGTTTGTGCTGATGTTTGTAACTACCCGAAATATTGGTCCTAGCTAGACCACCCTCAAGTATACCGATCGACTCAGAACTACTTTTTGAGTCGATTTGGCGATGTCCGTCCGTCCGTCTGTTCATCTATCGGTTTAAGCACGATACAGGTCACAATTTTAAATCAATTGACTTGAAATTTAAAACCAATGCATCTTTTGGCCCAAGGACGAAGCCTATTGAAATTGGAGAAAGTCGGTCCATGTTAAGACCTAGCCCCCATACAAACGCCCCCTTTGGATTCGGCTCAAAGCGATAGATATCGCTTTGAAATTTAGCAGGTAATCAAATTTTGTATGCACAAATCACTATTTCAAATTTCAAGGGAATCGGGTCAGTCCTTCTGGTAGTCCACATACAAACCACCTACCCGATATTCACATAATTCCCTCAAAATTCATAAAAATGGAAATATTTGATAAAAATTTTATTTTTAGGTGTTAAACGTGTACTTTAGTAAGGACTTAGTCCCCCATATAAAAATTTCGACCGATATTCAGTTAAATCGGTCTATTGACAAAAAAAAAAAACAATTCCACTAAAATTTGATCTGTGTGTATTTTCTATACTAAATAAAGATCTAACAAACGACAGATTCCATCGGTCCATGTTGGGGACCCATTTTCCAGAAAACGCTGGTGTAGGGTATCATACGGTCGGTATTAACCGACTATAACTTTCTTACTTGTTTTTAAATTTTGGTTCAAAATTACGCCCTCTATTGGAAAAAAATTAAAAGAAATTAAAAACAAGTAGAAAAGTTTATTCGACTTGGCCGAATCTATGAATACCCTCCACAATGTCCTTTTTAAGTGATAGCAAATTTTCTAACGTAAAAAAAATACATTTTTGATTAGAAATATTTTATTTTGTGTAAAAGAACAATTTTTCTTTTAGTAATTTTTGAAAAAAAAAATAATTTACTAAATTTGTTTTTGAGTGTAAATTTTTTTTTATGTAAAATTTTTTTCAAGTGTATTTTTTTTTTAGTGTAAAAATATTTTTGAGTGAAAAAAATACGTTGTAAAATATTTTTGTGACTTAGCAATGTTTTTAAAACATGTTTAACGGGTTTTTAACACTTGAATTTAAGGTGAAACTATCTGGAATTCACGGTTTTGCTAATTGTCTTTCGAAAGTTAGCGTGTTTTTTATCCCATAAATTCACGAAAAACCCTTGCCGAAATTTAGTCTTTTGCTCATAACTTTTGAACCACTGGGCCTCTCTCGCTGGACTGCTGAACCAATCTGACCAGGTTAATACCCAACATATATGCCAAACTTCAGGAGCCTCTGTAAAGTCTTTCAAAAGTTAGCGTGTTTTCAACAGACAGACAGACGGACGGACATCTCTAGATCGTCTTAAAATCGATCGAGGATCATGAATATATATACTTTATGGGGTCCTAGATCAATATTTCGAGGTGTTACAAACGGAATGATAAACTTATATATACCCTCTATCACTAAAGGGGAGGGTATAAAAACATTGCATTTGTTTTCGAGTTCGATATTTTTAACATTGTGCTCATCCTATAGAAAACTAAATGACTATAAAATTATTTTTCTCGATGCCAAAACGTTTCGCAAAGTAACAGAAATTGGGCACTGTTGTAATCAATTTTCATACACTCAAAAAAAACCTTGTCAAATTACCAGGAAAAGTCTCGTAATCCCATTTTACCAATATTTCACAGTTTTCCTTGTTTTTTAACAAACAAATTTGGATCGAAATTTACATTTTTTTTGTAATTTTACAATATTTTTTTTGTAGTTTAACAAATTTCAGAGATAATTTTACAAAAAAAAAAATTGGTAAATTCACGAGAATTCCTTCACTCAAAATATTTTTTAGGCAAAAACAAATGAAAAACGCATTTAAAACCAGTGAATAAACAATTGAAAACCATCTCAATAATTATTCATTTGTTTTAACAAACACCAACATTTATTTTTTACTGTTGACAAAATTTTCTAAAATAAATAACATTAAACATTAAAAAATTACGTTTTTTTCATTAATTTTTACCAACAAATTCGAAAAAAATAACCTACGAAAACATTAAAAATTAATGATTTCGTAGGTTATTTTTTAAAATTTTCTATTGATATACTACCTCCGTCCCAAAATAATCTTAACATTTCTATAATTTGGCTGGGATTATGGAGGATTTTTTGAAAAAGCTTTGTTTTTTTTGTTAATACATATCGGGACATATCAATAATTTAAAAATTCTTTATAGCTTTGCAATTTTTCAATTCACGTGCAAAATGGATGCAATAAACTACATCCAGATAAATGAGACAACTTGTTTTCGACGTTACAAACAGGCATGGTGTCCACTATGGTCGAAAAGATGAAAATTATTACAAAATGAAGTGTATGAAATAAGAAATTTTACGCTAGAGACCCTTTTAACGGTTTTTAATAAATGCATTATGGATGCAATAGGGACATCTTGCAAATATTTTTAATTAATTTTGTTACAGTTTTAGTACACGAGATTAGTATAAGATTGTCTTTTTAACTTTATCTTGTATTATTTCTACTAAAACACTGCTTAATAAAATGTAAAGTTTATTTTGGGACAAAAAAATCTATAGAAATGTTAAAAATATTTCGGGACGGAGGTAGTATTTTTTTAAAAATTTTTAATAAAATTTTGGGGAATCGATCCCGCAATCAACTACATTCTGGCCAGACACTCTACCCATCGTGCCAAAGTCACTTGATACAAATATGTTTTTATATTGTATAAATAATTTTTTGAATTTTTTTTCTGCAAAAAAATAACCTACTTGTGTAGGTAAAAACTAATGATATATCATTAAAAAATACCAACAATTTAAAAAAAAGTTACTTACACATATCATTAAAAATTTAAAGAATAATCAGTAGTTTTTACTTACAGAACAAAGATAAATGATTTTAAAAATTAAATGTTAATGAAAGTCTTTATTTATAAGTGTGTTATTTTTGAAACAGAGGACAGAAATAGTCATTAATAAAAACTGAACATCAAACAAATGTTTTTTCTTTTAAAAATGACTAAACGTAAAATTTTTTAAATAAAGTACAAACATTTAATGACATAATTTTTTAAGTGTAAAAAAGAAATCCAAAATGAGCCTCTGGTGATTTACCCCCAGTTTCTGTAATACGAACGCCATTCGTTCGTAACGAATTTGTGTGTATTTTGTTATTGTAACAAAAACAAAATACATGCAAATTCGTCGCAGACGAATGGCGTTCGTATTACAGAAACTGGGGGGTTAGTCTTGATGAGGGTATACTTCCTTATGGCGTTGAAGCCATCGCGGCTCAAAGAGATGACCTAAAATTTGTTGCACAGTGTTATGCGACAATTTTCATACAGAAAAATGATCAGTTTCTGGTACATATTTCGTATAGAAAAATTTTCAGATTCTTAGACATTGTTTGTATAGAAAAATTCAAAGATTCTAAGAAATTTTCCGTATAGAAAAAATCACAGATTCTGAGACAATTATTTACGCCAAGAAAAATTCTCAGAATTTAAAACACTCATTGTATAAAAAATATTCTCAGATTCTGAAAAATTTGTTGAATAAAATTTTTTTTTTCAATAACCCATAGTTTAGTATTGGCGCCAATGAGTCTTTAAAAAGATGAGTTAAAAAAAAAAAGAATAACTAAAATTAGGGAGGGAAAAAAGTTAAATGCCACAATGGCTGCGTAGACAAATAGTAAAAGCATAACACAACAACATGTAAACACTAACCCAGTAACAAACAAATACATTCACATTTAACAAAACACACATTACAGACACGCACACTCCCAAATGTAAAACAATAAAAATAAAATCTATGGTTAAAGTTTTGTTGTTTTTTTAAAAAAAGAATTGAAAGTACCCAGCAAAAAAACTTAGTATTTGGAAGGTTAAAGAAACAGTTATTGTTGCTACTTGAACTACTATCACACAAACACACACAACCGCAGTCACTACTACATATTAACAATACAACACACAGTGGTTAATTTTTGAAAACTTTTGGAAATAATTTGGCCATTCAGTAAAAACTGGACCGATTGCTACAAACTTAAGTTTGAACGCTAAATTAGGACCCGTTCAGCATAAAAGACTGAAATTTTAAAATTTCTCCGATCCTGGGCCACATAATCTCAAATTTTTTTTAAACCTGTTTTTTTAGTAAAAACGAAAAAAAAAATTAACACTTTGAAAGAAACTTAAGAAAGTTTTCTTAAAAAAATTATGACAGCAAATTATTTCTGTAAAATTACACAATAATCTGCAAAAAAAAATATGTTGAAAAATATCGTTTTGATTGCATAAAAAATACAAAAAAAATAACACTTTAACCCTTTAACGACTAAAGGCAAGTATACTTGCCAAAGCTATGGGTAAATTTTTTCACCACAAAAAATAAGGGGAAGGACAGGGGCTAGGGGCCCAATTTTTCGTTTCGTTACTATTATTAGATCATAGATCACTACAATGAACAGAAACTGAAAATCGCCTCAACAGAAAATGTATGCTCGTCAAAGGGTTAAAAAAAACTTGAAAAAAGAATGCATCAAAATATTTCTGTATAATTAAAAAATAATCTGCTAAAAATATGTTCAAAAATATTTTGAAATTCAGCAATCAGAATCAGTAAAAATGCATAAAAATTTCTGTTTTTTTTTCTAAAACTGAATAACAGATATTTGGTAAAAATATCCATTTTAGTAGAAAAATCTGGCGAAAACTTGCTAAATCAAATTGAAAGTCGTTTAACAGATTTTTTGACAGAGGTTTTCTTATGACTGTGTTTATTACCAGATTTTTCAGAGTGGAATCACCATAGGACCAAAAAATATTCTGATTTTAGTTCGAGGTTCTCATATTATTCCCTTAGAAAATTTAAATTTTTAAAATTTTAAATGTTTTTCAAAATTTCCAAAGTATAATTTTCTTTGAAAATTTAAATTTTTTTTATTCATTTCCAAAAATTTTTTAAAAATAAACCACTGTGCAACATTAAAGATGCTAAAGCAGAAGGAAAATAAGATGAATAAGGAAACTAAATAAATGATTTTTATTTGTATATATGTTGTAGTTATTACTGTTACTTATACAAAACAACATCACACACACACATGTATACATATCAACACACCCAAATCATCAAGGAATACCAAATATGTGGCAATAAAAATAAGCTAAATTACGTCAGTATGGCGCCAAAATACACACATACATATACCAACAACTCTTGTATAGTTAATTTTTATTTTCTAAAGAAAAAAAAAATATATATTTTTTTATGGAAACATTTTTTTTTAATGTTGGTTTCAGCTTCAAAATGTGATGCTCCGGCACCGCACCACTCACAAAACTATCTGCAACAATAACATACAAGATAGATTCTTTTATGCAAACTTGATGAGAAAAATATTTTAAAATACCATTTTTCTTTTAATTTTTTTTTGTTGGTTACGCAAAATTTCCAAAACATCAAAATATTTGTCTGTTTAAGCTAAAAAGTTAGCAAAAATATGAACAGCAGTGGCGTACCAAGGATATTGTAGAATTTTTTGTATCGTATTTGATTATGGATTGAAAATTAATTTTAAAAATAAAATTAACTGCACTCATAAAAGTTTTACAGTTATTGTTTCACAGTCAAAAAAATTACTTTCGTTTCAGTTAATTTTAAAAGGAATTTCAAAAAAGGTACTTTTATAAAAAGGTACTTTTTATAAAAGGTACTTTTTATAAAAGGTACTTTTTATAAAAGGTACTTTTTATAAAAGGTACTTTTAATACAAGGTAGTTTTTATAAAAGGACTTTTTATAAAAGGTTCTTTTTATAAAAAATACTTTTTATAAAAGGTACTTTTTATAAAAAGTACTTTTTATAAAAGGTACTTTTATTCACAGTCAAAACAAGTGTTTTCGTTTTAGTTAATTTTAAAAAGAATTTCCAAAAATGTACTTTTTAAAAAAGGTACTTATTAAAAAAGGTACTTTTTATAAAAGGTACTTTTTGTAAAAAGTACTTTTTATAAAAAGTACTTTTTATAAAAGGTACTTTTTATAAAAGGTACTTTTTATAAAAGGTACTTTTTATAAAAGGTACTTTTTATAAAAGAACTTTTTATAAAAGGTACTTTTTATAAAGTGTACTTTTTATAAAAGGTACTTTTTATTAAAGGAACTTTTTATAAAAGGTACTTTTATATAAAAGGTACTTTTATATAAAAGGTACTTTTATATAAAAGGTACTTTTATATAAAAGGTACTTTTATATAAAAGGTACTTTTATATAAAAGGTACTTTTATATAAAAGGTACTTTTATATAAAAGGTACTTTTATATAAAAGGTACTTTTATATAAAAGGTACTTTTATATAAAAGGTACTTTTATATAAAAGGTACTTTTATATAAAAGGTACTTTTATATAAAAGGTACTTTTATATAAAAGGTACTTTTTATAAAGGGTATTTTTTATAAAATGTACTTTAAATACAAGGTGGTTTTTATAAAAGGTAGCTTTTATAAAAGGTACTTTTTATAAAAGGTACTTTTTATAAAAGGTACTTTTTATAAAAGGTACTATTTTATAAAGGGTAATTTTTTATAATAGGTACTTTTTTATTAAAAGGTACTTTTTTATAAAAAGTTACTTTTTATAAAAGGTACTTTTTATAAAAGGAACTTTTTATAAAAGGTACTTTTTATGAAAGGTACTCTTTATAAAAGGCACTTTTTATAAAAGGTACTTTTTTATAAATAAAATGTACTTTTTATAAAAGGTACTTTTTATAAACGGCACTTTTTATAAAAGGTAATTTTTATAAAAGGTACTTTTTATAAAAGGTACTTTTTATAAAAGGTACTTTTTATAAAAGGTACTTTTTATAAAAGGTACTTTTTATAAAAGGTACTTTTATAAAAGGTACTTTTTATAAAAGCTAATTTTTATAAAAGGTACTTTTTATAAAATGTACTTTTTATAAAAAATGTACTTTTTATAAAAAGGTACTTTTTATAAAATGTACTTTTTATAAAAAATGTAGTTTTTATAAAAAGGTACTTTTTATAAAAGGTACTTTTTTATAAGTAAAATATTTTTAAAAAAGAAGAAAATTTTTTAATAAAAGGTACTTTTTGCAAAAGGTACTTCTTATAAAAGATACTTTTTATAAAAGGTACTTTTTATAAAAGGTACTTTTTATAAAAGGTACTTTTTATAAAAGGTACTTTTATAAAAGGTACTTTTTATAAAAGGTACTTTTATAAAAGGTACTTTTTATAAAAGGTACTTTTTATAAAAGGTACTTTTTATAAAAGGTACTTTTTATAAAAGGTACTTTTTATAAAAGGTACTTTTTATAAAAGGTACTTTTTATAAAAGGTACTTTTTATAAAAGGTACTTTTTATAAAAGGTACTTTTTATAAAAGGTACTTTTTATAAAAGGTACTTTTTATAAAAGGTACTTTATATAAAAGGTACTTTTTATAAAAGGTACGTTTAATAAAAGGTACTTTTTATAAAAGGTACTTTTTATAAGAGGTACTTTTTATAAAAGGCACTTTTTATAAAATGTACTTTTTTAAAAAATGTACTTTTTATAAAAGGTACTTTACAAAAGATGCTTTTTATAAAAGGTACGTTTTATAAAAGGTGCTTTATATAAAAGGTACTTTTTATAAAAGGTACTTTTTATAAAAGGTACTTTTTATAAAAGGTACATTTTATAAAAGGTACCTTTTATAAAAGGTACCTTTTATAAAAGGTACTTTTTATAAAAGATGCTTTTTTATAAAGGGTACTTTTTTATAAAAGGTACTTTTTTATAAAAGGTACTTTTTTATAAAAGGTACTTTTTTATAAAAGTACTTTTTTATAAAAGGTACTTTTTATAAAATTTACTTTTTATGAAAGGTACTTTTTATGAAAGGCACTTTTTATAAAAGGTACTTGTTATAAAAGGTACTTTTTTATAAAAGTACTTTTTTATAAAAGGTACTTTTTTATAAAATTTACTTTTTATAAAAGGTACTTTTTATGAAAGGTACTTTTTATGAAAGGCACTTTTTATAAAAGGTACTTGTTATAAAAGGTACTTTTTATAAAATGTACTTTTTATAAAAGTTACTTTTTATAAAAAAGTGTTTTTTATAAAAAAGGTACTTTTTATAAAAAATTTACTTTTTATAAAAAGGTACTTTTTATAAAAATGTACTTTTTATAAAAGGTACTTTTTTATAAACAAAATATTTTTAAAAAAGAAGAAATTTTTTTAAAAATTTTGAAAATTTATGTTAAAAAAATAAAACCATGTGAGAATACCCAGCAAAAACATGGTAATGAGTTGTGAAAAATAATCATTACCATGTACATTATTTATAATGAGTACCCATTACCATTAACATTATTTTAATCCCAAAAGTAACTACTTCTCAGTAATATGTTATAAAAGCACCTCTAAGTAATAATGCCTTCTTGCACTTGCAGTTTTTAACATTCACAATTCAATTAACTTAAAAACTTAATAAAAATTACGCAATTTTTAAGTTTTAGTAAAAACAAGTTAAATTTGAAAAGTTTTAATTAACTAATTATTTTACTTCTTATTGGTAATGGGTTTTTACTCCGTATTTGTAATCCGAGGCAGTAACTACTTATTTATCTCCATACTCTTCACTAGTTATTTTTGTCTCACGCCCTTGTTAAAATAACTAGTGTTTCATTCCATAAGTAACTACTTATTAACAGTTGTTTCGGATTACAAAACCCATTACTGGTAATGCCAATTTTTGCTGGGTATTATATTCGGCAACGCCGTAACTAGAATATAATTAATTAAAATATTTCAAAAAAAATGTTGGCGACTTTAAATTTTTGTTGAATTTACTTGAATAATCACTTCATAAGTAATACATTAATTGACAAGGTTGGGTACCAAAACCATTTTAATACAAATACCCATTAATACTGATTCAATTTAAAAATCCATACCATTACTTGTGTTACACCAATACTGATAAAAATCCAATACCGCTATCCCACTATCAATTATAAACCAATACATTTAGTTTGCAATACAACTATCAACAAAAACCACTTCTTTCATTTAAATTTTTTTTTATTGTTAAAAACGACATTAAGTTTTTTTGTTTTGTGCAATACAAAAATAATTTTAAAACCCGATACCAACCCGATACTCAACCTTGAAATTGCTATTTAGTCATAAATGTTTGAGTGACCTCTTGTTATAATAATACGAGACATTTTGGCATCATTTGTATTGTATTTTATAACATGACCAACAACAACAACAATGTGTTTTAATTTATTTCATTGTCAAGTGAAGAGTTTGAAATGGTGTGAGTATTTTTCCTTTTTTCTGTGCTCTCCTCCAATTCTATTAAAGCCTTTTATCAGGCGACTTAAAGATTCATGAACCATCCACGCTTGTTTTTCTAAAGAAATAAATTTTTAAAATAAAAAATTGTTAATGTGCCATAAAATGTATTATTATTTGTTAAAAATTTTAATTTCTTTTTTTTTTTTGTATTTTGTGGTTGAAAATGTTTTATTTTTTAAAGTTGTTGATGATTTGTTGTTGGGAAGAAATATATCAAGGATATTGTTTTATAAATACATACATAATGAGAAAATTTTAATTATTGTAATAAAAATCAGTAGAGGAGAACTTTTTTATTGTTTAAATAATATATAATAAATTTTAGAATGTGTAAAGATCTAATTTGATATAATTTATTATAACTAGGCTGACCATTCGTACTGATTTGATCAGTACATATACTGATTTTTGATCACGTGTACTCTTCAAAAAACGTTGTACAGATTTGTACTGATTTTTTGAAATATGTACCAGTGTTGGCTACCGTTACCCTTTCAATACCGTTACCGATTAAAAACCCTTTAGTTTTGACTACCGTTACCGTTACCAATACCGAAATAAAAATATTTAAATACCGTTACCGATAAAAAACCATTACCTTTATTCGGATTTTTACCGGTATTATATCGGTTTTATTTCGGTTGTCATAAAATACGGATAAAAACAAAGTAAAATATTTTTAATCTACTATTCGCATTGTTATATGGACAAAAAACAATTAGGAAATCGGCCCAACCAATGTCACATTCGCAATTAACTAAATCTTGACAAAGAATATGTGAAAATCGGTCCAACCAATGATCACATTCTCAATTCAAGAAAAGTGAGTGCCGCGTAATGTAAACATTTTTTAGTAGGATGATGAAAGAAGAGACAACCCTGAATTGTATTTTAAAAATAACAGAATTTTTTTTGTACTTTTACTGACTCTGGTTGCTAACTTCAAAATATTTTTTGTTCAAAACTTATTATTTTGTAATTTTACGAACACTTTTTGATGTCAATTTTTTATAATTTTTGTCTAATTTAAATTAAAAAAATTTAATTTAATTGAAAAACAAACGGCATAACAAAAAAAAAAATAATTGCCGCTTTAAAAAAATTTAAAATTTTCTTTCTGTAAAATTATTGCGTTGTTAATTTGTTTTGCTCTGTTTTCCCCCTGCCATTTTTGATAACTCATAGCGGATGAACCCGATGTGATAGCGACTTCAAAATAAGTCAAGGGTAAATCTTAAACATTGCTCTTAAGGATGCTGAACTCATTTGGACAGTCGCCTTAACACTTAGGGCACCAACTGTCAATCAATGATGTCTTAGTTCCAAAAACAATTTTTTCTGCTTCAAATCATATGAAAAAAAATCTTTTATGCGAATGGAACGTCACCTTATGCACATGATTGCAATTATTTTTTTGGTCACAAATCCGGTTTCCAATCTTATCCATTACATCAGGTTTTTGAGGAATTTTAGATACAAAAAACCTCGTCTTCGGAATTTTTTGACAACTCATAGCAGATGAACTCGATGTGCTGACGACTTAAAAATAAGTCAACGGTAAATCATAAACATTGCTCATTAAGATGTTTAACTCATTTGATCAATCGCTTTAACCGTTGGAGCACTAATTGTAAGGTATTTTCCCCGACATTTTTTTTAATACTGGGTAATAAGACGTCATTAAAAGACAATTATTGCCTAAAGGGTTAAGGCGACTGACCAAATGAGTTCTGAATCTTAAAGAGCTTCACCCTCGATTATTTTTGAAGCCGCCATCACATCGGGTTCATCCGCTATGACTTTCCAAAAATGTCCATAAACGGCAATTTTTTTGAACTTTGACCTCAAATTTCTAAAAAAAACCTAGTGATGGAAAAGTTTGGAGAATGGATTTTTGACCAGCAAAACTATTGTTATTAAGTGTATAAGGTCGCGTCCCAGTCGCATTTTTTATGTTTAGTAGTGTAATTAATAGTTAGTATAGTTAAAAATGCACTTAATTTAACAGTTTTTTTTTAATTTTATTAAATACATTTTTGATTTTTTACGTGTTTTTAACAAATTTGTGACTTTTTAACACTTTGGGTAAATTTTTTCATAATACCGGTACGTACCGGTATCGATGTTTCGGTAACGGTTTATCGTTACCGAAATAATCAAAAATACCGTTACCTTTACCGTTACCGATATAAAAATATGTATGTAATACCAATACCGTTACCGATACCGTTATTCGTTTCGGTTGCCAACCCTGATATGTACTGATTGTACTGATTTTTAAACATTTCAACATAAAAAATAATTTTCTTCGAAAAGTCTATACAAAAATTTGAGTTTCCATAAAATAAGTATTCAAGGTAGTTTTTTATAAATTGGTTCTGACAATAAAATAAAGAGCTTAGAATTCGAAAATCAAGAGGTTCCTTAACGCAAAAATGTGTCTGAGCGTGAGGTTATTTTGATCTTCATAAATTTATTTGAAAAGGCGCACAGAATCTCTGACGTTTACTAAAACGAAAAGTTCACGGGATGGTGGAATTTTTATATTTTTTAGAATGATAATGTAATTGAATGAATAAAATGATTCTTAGATGCCCGATGATATAATGTCATACGAATTTTTTGGAAAAAGCGCTCAGAACATCAGGTCTGTTTAAAAAGCTTGCTTATTATTAGGGATGAGATTTTCATGCACTAAAAAATCGAAAATGTGCGCTTAAAATATGCGCTAAAAAATTGAAAATATGTACTAAAAAACCATAAAATATGCACTAAAAAATAAAATGTATACAATAAAAATCTTGTTTTCATAGGAAAACTTCTCAAAAAGCAAAAAATAACTCCAGGTTTAAAAAGTCACATTTAAAACTTTATAACAGCAAGAATTTTTTAGTAATTAAGAAAATCTTTTAAAAAAAAGAAGAAAAAAATAATTTGTCTTATTTTTAAAAAAAAATTTTAAAATTTAAAAATTTTTGAAAAAAATAAATTTCAATTTGTGTTTTTGCTTATTTATGTCAAAATATGCAAAAATATGCACTAAAATTTGGAAATATGCACAAAATATGCATTTAAAATCAAAATATGCAAAAATATGCATTTTCACCAAAATATGCAAAAACAAATCGATGCCATTATAACGCAAATTTCTTGATTCGGAAAGATAATTGGTCGACATCGTTTTTAGTCTTTCGACAAAAAACATGCATTTGCATGTAAATCTCATCCCTACTTATTGTAGGAAATTTTCAAAAAGGATGAGTTATTAAAAGTCCTCCGAATCTGTGGACTTTTTATTCACAAAACCTGTGGATTTTTGTTATATTTTCTGCACCAAAACGATCAAAACATTCAAATGAAGTTGTTTGTAGTCAACAAAATTTTCCGCAAAATAACGACACAGTTTGTGACAGTTGTTTTTAACAGTTGTTTTTACTGAATACTAATTGACCCCAAGTTTGGTAGTTTAAGCGAAACTTTTTCAGTGTTGGAAAAATCATCAGTGTTTTCCCACAGAAAACAGTTTTCAGAGAGTTATTTCCAGAAAAAAAAAATAAAAACTTGTGCGTACTGATTTGAGTTCAGAAAAAAATGGTCACTCTAATTATACCCTCCAACTAGAGATAAGGAATGCCAAACGGGATTGACATTTACAAATCCCGGGATTCGAGATTTTGAAACCGTAATCCCGGGATCCCGGGATCGCGGGATTTTTCGGGATTTCGGGATTTATTAAAATTAAACTTCATTTATCTTTCAAAAAAAAATAATAAAATATTTAATTAATGCAAAGCATTGAATAAGTATCGTTAAGTTTTACAACTAAACAACTAAACGTAAGCGGCACTGCTCCAAGTTTTATACATATGAGGCATTCCACATCAAATGTCCAGCGAAAAAAAAACATGTGTACCGTAAACTTCCGAATAGGTTTTATGGATAGCACTATATGGAACTTAGAAAATTGCGTTTTTGGTTTTTCAAATTTTTCAAAAACTGGGCTTAGGAGGCGTGGTCAAATATTGGAAAAATGGTCAAATTTGTGGCGAGTTGCCTTTATTAAATATTTATCACATTAAAACGATATGCACCACAATCTCAAAAATTTACATTCTTATATAGTTTTGTATGGGCTATCGATCAAATTTTTTTTTTTGGGAAAATTTTCAGAACCCGTTCTGAAATTTTCCATTTTTAAAAAAGTCAATATATCAAAAATCCGGACACTTTTTTTTTCTTTTTTAATTTTTTAAGTTTATATGTTTGTCCATCCATTCAAAAAAAATCAGAAACACATTTTTCGTTTTTTCGAGTGTGAGGTTGCCCTCACAGGTTTTTTCGCGAAGAGTCGTTACACGAGAAAATCGCATTTGAATTTTAAATTTCATAATAATTTAGTAATTTGCTTGTATTTTCTTGTTTCAACAGAGCGTATGAGTAATATTTATGCAATTAATAATACTCATTCGCAAAGTTATAGTCGGTCAATACCGACTATATGATACCCTACACCAGTGTTTTCCGGATAATGTGTCCCAAGTCCAAACATGGACCGATTGGATCTATCTTTTGTTGGATTTTTATTTAGTGTATAAAACACACACAGATCAAATTTTAGTTGAATTGGTTTATTGTTTTTTGCCAATAGACCGATTTAAATGAATATCGGTCGAAACTTTTATATGGGGGAAAAGTCCAAAAATGGTCCAATTATATTACGATTTGATTAGGTTACTAAAGTACACGTTTAACACCTAAAAATAAAATTTTTATCAAATATTTCCATTTTTTTAATTTTGAGGAAATTATGTGAATATAGGGAGGTTGGTTTGAATTGGGGACAACCAGAAGGACTAACCCGATTCCTTTGAAATTTGGAATGGTGATTCGTTTATACAAGATTAAATTTCAAAGTGATATCTATTAAAATACAAATATTAGAGTCATTTTAGCCAAATCCAAAGGGTGCATTTGTATGGGGGCTAGGTCTTAACATGGACCGATTTTTTTCCAATTTTTGCTTCGTCCTTGGGCCAAAAGATGCTTAAGTTTCAAATTTCAAGTCAATTGGTTGAAAATTGCGACCTGTATCGTGCTTAAACCGATAGATTGACAGACGGACGGACGTACATCGCTAAATCAGCACAAACTCATTATACCCATTACCATAGAGTGGTGAAAGGTATAAAAACAAGTAAGAGTGGTTAATTCGGCTTGCCGAAACTTTTATACCCACCAACATGCAAAAAATTAGAAAAAATATAAAAAATCCAGGGGCGTTTTTCGTATTTTGGGGGGGGGGGGGCGGGCCCGCAATGGTCATTTGGGGGCAAATTGCTCCTCGAAATATATGCTTAAAAATTCATTCTTAAGATTTTTGTACTAAAGAAATACAAGTTTATCAGTTTTTTTTTAATTCACGCCACAAAGTGCACTCAAAAAAAAAGACTTAACTTAAACTTTGGAAAAATTTTCTTCAAAATAGTTTATAAATTTTCCCACAATTTAGTTAAATTTAACTAAAAGTTGGGAAATTTTCTTAAGTGTTAGGAAAAAATTTAAGTTCATGTACTGTTAAATAGTCCATTATTTTCCTTAAATGGAATTCCCAAATACATGGAAGAAATTCTTACCGCAAAAGAAATTTTCCCTAAATATATTACAAAAATCTTTATTTTTAAGTCATATACCTCTTCTTTAGTTTCAGGACGTAATTTTCTACCAATTACTTCATTTTCTTAGATTGGAGGAAGTTTTTTTTACTATTTTAGTAAAATAACTAGGGCAAAAACTTAAAATGGCGATATCTCGAAAACTAAGCCAGATAGAGCAAAATGGAGGCCATTTTTGGTTCTTTGAATTTCCATAGTATCGCCGGTCCTCTTCACATGTGTGGACCCCAATGGGTCCTAGCTTTGGATTTAAAAAAGTTGGCATTCCCGAAAATTTTAAAATACTCATATCTCGGTTAATAATGCCAACACAACAAAAAGTTCTAAAACATTTTTGTAGCCCTTAACACGGAGAACAAGGCCGCCAAATACCGAAAAGCTCTTTCGAGTAATACTTTTAAAGTTATCGAGTTTTTAAAATTCTCAAGACCCCAGTCCCCAAAATTCACGTATCTCAAAAACTAAGCAAGATAGAGCAAAACGGACAAAAATTTTGGTTCAAAAAATATGAAGATTCTTAAGGAACCCAACTGGGTCTGGGCCCATCGGGGTCTGAACCTATCGGTCCGAACCCAATGGGGCCTTCACCCAATCGGGTCCTCAAATAAAATTTTTCCCATTTTTTATTTCAAATGATTAAAATTTTTTTTCTTTCCTTATTTTTAAGAAAAATATGAGCTTAAAAGAAGGAAAACATGGCATTATCAATATTCCTTGAATTTAGTTAGTTTTCCCATTTTTTAGTTAATTTTTTTTCTGAGTGTGGGGCGGACCACATAAAAACGACATTTTCTTATCCCCTGGGTCCAAATACAGGACTTTGAACTTCTTGTAGCAAAAAAATGTTGCGTTTTTTAAACAAACCCACAAAAAATTATGTAAAAAATTTGTGTTTTTCAGAGGTTGGTTTAGTTCTTCAGGGGGAACTTTTTTTCACTTGGTCTGATTTTCGGGAGTCTAGCTCTTTTATTTTGGACTGCATTGTGTTAACTACAGACAAACGGACGGACGAACATCGCTAGAATATCTTAGAATCGATCACTGATCATAAAGATGGGGTCCTAGACCGATATTTTGATGCGTTACACACGGAATAACAAAGTGAGTATACCCCCATACTGTAGTTGGAGTGTATAAAAATAGCACACACTGTGTCCCACACAGTCTGTGTGTGCGTTATTAGGAGGGCATTTTTTTGTTGTACAAATTGTAAACTTTTCGAATGTGGTAATTAAACAAAAAATTAAAAGGGGTAAAAGTTTTGAAAAATATGCTTCAAAACTGCATTTGCATTTAAAATGCACATTTGAAACACCAATATAATCGCGATGATAGTATTATATAATGTACAAATGTCTTTTTAATTAGACTACAAAATCTTTAATAAAAAAAATGTCCATATAAAATTATGTCATACACTCAAAAAAAAAAGTTTGTAAAATGACATAAAATCCCCGTGATTTTACGGGGCAGGTTTTGTAAAATATGTACTAGCAAGAATCCCCGTAAAGTTACGGGGATAATTTGTAAATTGATTTAACAAAAAAATTACGGGGAGAAAGTGTAAATTTACAATTTTTTTTGTAAAATATTATTGTAGACTTACAAAAAAAGTTGTAAATTTACGAAATAAAGTAGAAAATCAAAAAATAAAATTGTAGATTTACAAATTGTTTGGTTTAACTACAGTTTTTTATGGCAAAAAACTTGTATATTTACAGTAAAAAGTGGTAAATTTACAATTTTTATTGTAAATATACCATTTTTTCTTATTTTTTTGCCGTAAAAACAGTAGTTTAACCAAATAATTTGTAAATTTACAATATTGTTTTTGTATTTTCTACTTCATTTTTGTAAAATTACAACTTTTTCTGTAAGTATACAATTTTGTTTTCTAAACTTTCATATTTGTTTTGTAAATTTACAAAAAATTTGGTATATTTACATATTGGTTTTGTAAATTTAAAGGTTTTTTCCATTGGTGCATTTTATTTTTTCTTCTTCGGCAGCTGGAGTAGCACTTTAACAACCTGAAATGATTTTTTTTCACTTGAACACTTTTAACAAACTTTTTAGAGTATAACACTGCACTTTTTTATTTTTTTTTTTCGGAATTTCGTTTTCTTAAGTAGAACATATGAGAATTGCGAAGGAGGCTACACAAGAAATTTCTTATATTTTCAAGAAAAACTAGTCCAAAAAATTACCTTTTTTTTCGAATTTTAATTATTTTAGCAAGTATTTTTAAAAAATTATAAGAAAAACTTTGGATATTGTAGATTGGACGTTTAAGTACCTGATAAAATAAGAAAAAACTTAATTTTTCATAATTGACAGCTTTTGATTGATATTTTAGTGCCAGATTTAAAAAAAGTACCAAAAAAATATGGTAAAATTACCAAAAAAATGGTAAAAATACAAACAAAAAAACTAGAACAATAATATAGTAAAAACATATAAAAATTGTATTATTTTACTTAAAGCAAGTTACCAAAAAATTGTCTTGATATTCAATTTTTTTGATAAAGCTTACAACTAATTGAAAAATGTTTGTAGCCGGAACTTAAAAAATTTTCGAAATTTTTTTATGAAATTTTTTATTTATAAAAAATAATTTTTAACAAAATATGGACTTAGAAAATTTTTGCGTCTCCTATTGTTGCATAATTATTTTTCAATACAAATTTTTGTTTAATTACATTTTTTTGTGTCAAAATACTGAAAACCTTGTACTCTAAAAAATCTTGAAAAAAAAATTGTTTGTAATAAAACATTTTTTGGTAGAAAGACTAAATACTATCAAATAAAATGTTGTTGTACAATTACAATTTTCTTGTGTAAAACAACTAAACACCTTGTAATTTTTTTTTAATTTGTAAAATAATTATTTTTTTTGTTAATTTACCTAAACAAATTGTTAAATAAATTTACCAACATATTATAGTAAAATTACAAAGCGCACGGTAGTTTTTGTTTTATTAAAAATACAAGAATTTTTGTAAATAGACAAAAATATTAGTAAAATAGAATTACAAGACCTTTTGCTTGTAATTTTACAAAAAAAAAAAATTTTTGAGTGTAGAAAATCTTAAAATTTATTACTTTGAATCTTATTTCCAACAAGAAAAAAACATTTTCTTTCTTATCTTTTACTTGTGATATAAATATTTTGTAATATGGTATGTTGATGTTTATCTTACTGAGGTTTTTGTTTTTTTGTTGTTGTATATCCTTGTGTTTTTCTTTTGTATCCTAGCACATAATATCATGTTGTGTTAGTATATTGTCGCAATAAGTTTTCATAGCATGTATGTATGTTGTTTTCCTTTGATAGTCATTTTCCATAAACATATTTTGCATATTTTGGTGTTTGTTCTTCTTAATATGTTCTTACATACAATATTTTTATTTCCTGTTTCTGTTTCGAAATTATTATGCATAAAAAACAACAAAAATAAAACAAAAATCAGATTACTTTACTCAAAGTGTAAAGAATGGAATTCATAGAATTTTTGAGTATATGGGACGTATAATGAGGCGAAGGAAAACTATGGATCTGTGTGGCAATATCTTTGGCTTCCTTTTTGCCATAAAAATTAGAAAGTTTCGATCTGATTTCGATTAAAAATGTAAAAATATTTAAGAAATTTTATTTTTTGCTAAAAATATTATTTAATATAAGGACCAAGGATGGGTACCAATTCGATAAAAGTATTGGTATTGGTATTGGTTTTTAAAATTATATTAGTATTGGTATAGGTATTGGTTTTCATTTTTTGTTGAATTGGTATAGGTTTCGGTATTGGTTTTGAATTATTTAGGTATTGGGTATTGGTATTGGTTTTAGCCTAGAATCGGTATAGGTTTTTAATAAGTATTGGTATTTATCTTATATCGGTTTTAGTATTTGTATGCAAAAGGTTTTATCGTTAATATTAATTAATTTAACGTAAGTCGTCCTTCTGTTCGCCCCACAGTGCACACTGGGGCGAGATGGTAGGTTTTTTGGCCAAAAGTCTCTACAGGTCGTAAATGTTAACCGGTTTTTTGAAATTTAGAATATAAGCCTATATTAAGGTAATAAATAAGTGCCTTGAAAGTTTTTGAAATCGGACCTACAAGGAAACTATTTCAGGGTGGACACTTCATTTTTAATAAAATTTACAGATGTTATAGATGAAACAAATGAAGAGAAACTTGTCTTTTGTTTATGTATTTGAATTAGAGATGGTCTGTGGTCCCGTAATTTGCGTGACTCAAAAAACCACGTGATTCAGGCGTGAGCGATTTTTATTTAAATCACGTGATTATAGAGTAATTTTCACTTTAGTACTATATTAGGGTAATAAATAAGTGACTTGAAACTTTTTGAAATCGGACCTAAAAGGAAACTATTTCAGGGTGGACACTTCATTTTTAACAAAATTTACAGATGTTATATATGAATCAAATGAAGAGACACTTGCCTTTTTTAAAGTATTTGAATTAAAGATGGTCTCTGGTCCCGTGATTCACGCGTGAGCGTGAGTGATTTTCATTTAAATCATTTGGTTATAGAGTGATTTTCATTTAAGTCAAGTGACTATGTTAAGGTAACAAATAAGTATCTTGAAACTTTTTGGATTCAGACCTACAAGGAAGCTTTTTCAAGGGTGGACACTTCATTTTAAATAAAATTTACAGATGTTATAGATTAAACAAATAAAAAGACACTTGTCTCTTGTTTATGTATTTGAATTGGAGATATTCGCTGGTCCCGTGATTTGCGTGACTCAAAAAACTGATTTTCATTTAAATCACGTGATTGAAAAATTCTGAGTGAGTGTGTAGAGAGTGAGTCTAATTTTTGGGGGGGGGGGGGGGGGCGGGGGGGGTGGTGAAATAAAGCCATAGGAAATAAGGCCATATGGCCTTATTTCTCAATTCAATCGGAAATAAGACCATATGGCTTTATTACCAACACGATTGAGCAATAAAGTCATATTGATTTTGCAACCAAAGTGGAAATAAAGCCATATCAGTTGAAAATGTGGAAATATATTTCCCCCTAAATCCTGCTACCCAAAAAAAAAATGTATATAGCGAAGCCGCTAAATTAATTTATGGAGTTTGTTATCTCTAAGCCCGGCCGAAGGCCGGCTACGCAGAAAAAATATTTTTTTTTGACTATCTTTAAAATAAAAACCCCATATACCAGGAACCACGGAACTTAGAGGGGTCTAGAGGCACCATTTTTTTTATTGGCAGGGTCTTTAATTTAAAGATTGTTTAACAAAAAAAGTTTTTCTGTGTAGCCAGCCTTCGGCCGGGCTTAGGGATTACAAAATCCATGCATTAAACCCACCCTCTCCGCAAAGTAAAATTTTCTGGGGTAGCAGGCCTTTGCGCTATCAAATTTGTTATGCCTTAAAAAGGCCTGATAACCAAAATAGCTTTGGTTTGCAGAGAGGGTGGGTTTAATGCATGGAGTATGTCTGTGGCAAAAAGGAATAAGTGCATAAGTGTTTTTATACTACTTTTCAGGAGAGCATTTTTAAGTTTAAATTTTAAATACCAAATCTGGGTTTAAAAATTTGAACATTTTGGGCGTGTAAATATCTCAAGCATTATTATCGACACAATCTTCGCTACTTTTAAAGTTGATATATATCAGGACAACGGAGATATCGGGGGAAATCCATTGATGTTGTTATTGCGTTTTGCAAAATTACATTTTAATCCAAGCATATGTCGAGATATGCAGTTATGTATCCCTATAAAATACATTTTAGCGTCTGCAACGATTGCTGATTTTAAAATAAGGAATAAAAACATAACTCAGATATGCTGTTATGATTTTTATTTTTCCTTAAAAAAAAATGAGTTGTGGAGTTCTGAAATCAATATCTCAGAAAGTAATGGTCCGATTTTCATAAAAATTTGATACAATACGAAAATGGACAAGGAGATTCCGAAAATGCAAAAACACGTTTTGGACATAACTCGACTTATGTTGTTATGGGTTTTTGCCACAGATGTAATCCCTAAGCCCGGCCAAAGGCCGGCTACGCAGAAAACCTTTATTAAAAAAAACAAGTGAGAGTGTTACATTCGGCTGTGCCGAATCTTTTATACCCTCCAAAATGTAAAAAAAAAAAAAAACAATCCAGGAGCGTATTTTTTTTTTTGGGGGGGGGGGGGGTTGGTGGAAACGTTAGGGGGCACCTTCCCTTTGCGATTTTGAACTTCTTCTGAGATAAGAATGTTGCATTTGCTTACCAAAAGTACAAAAAACTCTGCAAAAAATGCGGTTTTTCTTGGGTTGGTTTAGTTCTCCAAGGGGGAACTTTTTTCCCTTTGTCCGATTTTGCCCATTTCCGAACTTAACCTGCCTAGGAATATAAGACATATTCGTGCCAAACTTCGGAAGTCTAGCTCTTTTATTTTGGACTGTATCGTGTCCTCTACAGACGGACAGACGGACAGACGGACAGACGGACGGACGGACGGACATCGCTAGAATGTCTTAGAATCGATCGCTGATCAATAAAATATATACTTTATGGGGTCCTAGACCGATATTTCGATGCGTTACACACGGAATGACAAAGTGAGTATACCCCCATACTGTGGTTGGAGGGTATAAAAAAAACAAATCATAGAAGTCGTAATTTCGACATTTCGTCCAAAAAAATATATTTTGGATTTTTTGACAATTTGGTTTTGGGAGAAATAACATTTTTAGACCTGTCATTTTAGGCTATATGTCGCAGCTTGGGCGATATGACATTTACGGTTTTGGGCGATAAGACCTTTGGCGCTATGTCCGTACGCCATTTCAAACTCCATAAATTAATTTAGCGGCTTCGCTAAATATGTTTTTTTGGGTAGCAGGATTTAAGTGGAAATATATTTCCACACTCTCCGCAAAATAATGATGAACATTTTTAAAAAATATTCAAATATTCAAATGAGTAACAAAGCCATATATGGCTTTATTTCCAACAGTGGCTTATTGCCTATGGCTTTATTTCACCCCCCCCCCCCCCCCCATTTTTGCGTGAGGGATGTTTTTCTTTTTTTTTGAAAAACCCCTTTTAAAAAAAAATATTTTTTAGCAGTATTTGCATTCAGAATTAAGTCAAACTTTAAACTAAATAGTACATGCTTAACCCATTTTGGACAAAGATTCATTTTTTTTTTTTTTTGAAAAATGTACCTATTTAGTAAAATTAGCACCGGCTGATCTCAAAACTCTTGTAAAAAAAAATTGTAATGTTCCGTTATTCCAGAAAAGCCTGTATTTCAACTTTTTATGCAATTTTAATACTTGGATTTATTTGCTATTTTATTAATTTATTTCGTTATTTTCAAAATAGTTTCAAAATGTTTCAATTAGTGGAATTTGATAATAAATTAAATCTAAAAAAAATAATATTAATTAATAAAATAAATAAAAGCCTAAACTAAAAAAATGCAAATTTTTCTATTTTGCTTGAAACAATTTCTGTGCTGATGCTCATTGCATTTAATGCACATATAAATTCCGGTGGTCAAGGGGAGATATTTTTTAATTGCAGAAAGATGAGACTTAACATTTGTAACAAAATATACCTTTACTTCATCCTTTTCATACATAAATAAATATTTTTTTGAAAAAGGTGATCGAAATGGGTTATCATGAAGGGGGCCCCTTTTTCGATTTTAGATCTTTTGCCAATTGCGATTACATGGGTCAATTTTTTTCTTATATGGGGTTCACACTTACGACCTTAAACAAGTTGTTTAACAAAACACCAGTAACAGAATAAAAACGTAATGAATACAGAAAAAATATTTTTTTAAGCACGTAGCCCTTAAACTCTCAAAAATAGAAAGTGTGAACTGCACATTATGCGTTCCTCAATTCTTATATAATATGACTGTGCCTATAATAAAACAATAAAATTTTTTTTCTGGATTCTGGTGTTGTGACATAAAATTTTGTAACGTCTGCTTGATTAAAATTTTGGAATTTCCAAAAAAGGACATTAGTATTTTTTTTTACAACGCAAAGAAGAGTGCAGTGACATTCAATGTACATATATCAAATATTAACAATGTTTGCAAAAGAAAAAATCTCATCACAGAAAAGGTCTAAATTTTTTAAGATCTACTTTTATTAGGGTCATAAAAACCGTGACAAAAAATATTTCTTTTATGTTTTTATGGCTTTTAAAATTCAAGTAGCTAACTCCTTTTTGTTATGTGACATTGCATGCAAACGATTACTGATCGATGTAACATCTTTTGCAATTCGTTAGTCAGGTAAAACCTAATAATGTGATGGAAAGAAAATGTTCGACGTCACATTAAAACAAACGAAAATAAGAATACAAAAAACCGAAACAAAACCGATACGAAAGTAGAAAAAAATGAATTGGTATTGGTTTTTTATTGGTATTGGTTTTGAAGGATAAAAGTATTGGTTTTTAATTGGTATTGGTAGTGGGGAATCGGTATTGGTTTTTTATCGGTATTGGTATCGCACAAATAAAGGTATTGGTTTTTAATTGGTATTGGTTTTCAATTTGAATTGGTATTAACGGGTATTGGTATCGAAAAGGTATTGGTACCCATCATTGATAAGGACTTTATTCACACTCCTTTTCACGCAAGTTTAGGTTGTGTTAAAATGGTGACCAAATCGGTTAATGGCATTTAACTCCTTTTTATTTTGAACTTTAAAAATCGTTAACTCGAAAACCCTAGCTGATCCTGTTTTCGAGTTATTGCTAAAAAATTACACTGTTTGACAACAAAAACCTCCCAGAAAATAACCAACTGATTCTTATACACTCAAAATAATACATTAGTAGATTTACTAATTTTTTTTTTGCTAATGCTAGTCAGCTAACCTTAAGCAAATTTTTAGTTGACTTGTAAACTTCATTTAGCGCATTAGCAATTTTAAACAAAATTTGAACTAATTTTTTTTGCTAAATTTAAAATTGACTTGACCAAATTTTTACAAACTCTTTTGCTAATATTAGCAAAAATAAATTGTAAATTTTTTAGAAAACTTAAAGTGCCGCTATCTCGGAAACTAAGCCAGATAGAGCAAAACGGAGGATTTTTGGTTATCGGGCTCTCCATAGTATTGCCAGTCCTCCTCACATGTGTGGACCCTAATGGGTCCTAACTTTGGATCCAAAAAAGTTAGCATTCCCGAAATTTTTAAAATGCTCATATCTCGGTAAATATTGCCGACTGATGAAAATTCAACACGTAGAACAAGACCACAAAATAACCAAAAATTCTCCAAGTAATATTTTTGAAGTTATCGAGTTTTTTAATTCTCAAAACCCCAGTGGTCCCCTAAAATCACGTATATCAGAAACTAAGCAAGATAGAGGGAAACGATCAAAAACTATGACGATTTTTAAGGAACCCAACTAGGTCTAGGCCCACCGAGGTCTGGACCTATCTGGACCGAACCCATTGGGGTCCTCAAATGTGTATGAACTAGGTCGAAATAAAAAATATTTCAGTTAACTAATTTTTGGCAAAACATTTTTGCTAACTTTACCAAAAAAATTGTGGGTTCAAAATCAACAAATTTTCTTGTAGGTTTACTAGCTTTTTTTTGTTAACTTTACAGTTTTTTTTTTTTTTGAGTGTAGATTTTGCTCTCCTGAATCCAAATCTGACATCCAGTTTTTTCTGGCATGTACCGTTTTTTGAGATATTCGCTGTTAAAAAGTCAAAAAATAAATAATTTTTCCATTTTGGGGCTCTACTGTTATGTTGCTTCCAAGAAATAGGACTTGATTTCATATTAAAATGGACCTCCTGGTTCCAAAACTTTAATATAAATTTTCAAGCATGCTCTGTTTTTTGAGTTATTCGCGGTTGAAAATTTTTACAAATTTTAAATTTTCGAAATTAAAAAAAAAACGTAAAAACGTATCCCAGCAAAAATTGGCATTACTAGTAATGGGTTTTGTAATCCGAAACAGATGTTAATAAGCAGTTACTTATTGAATGAAACACTAATTATTTTAACAAGGGCGTGAGACAAAAATAACTAGTTAAGGGTATGGAGCAGTGTTGCCACTTCTTGGATAATTATCCAAAAAATGGATAATTTAAAATTTTTTGGATACTCTTTGGATAATTACATTTTTGGATAATTTATGGATAATTTTATCATTTACAATTTAAAGTTTTACATGGCCAAAATATATATTTTTTTAAAGAAAACAAAAACCGATTTACGAAATAAATTATCTTCAAATACTGTTGCTTCAATTCTTTTTACAAAAGAAGGCATTGAAAGAAATGGGGGTACAAATTTTAAGCCCACAAAAGAGTAACTCTGTGGAACAAATTCAGGTTAGCAAAAGTTAAGTCGATTCTGAGAGTGAGGGGTGAAAATAAATGCTAAATAAGAAGACCCGTATCGCGGCGTTTGTTTATGTTAGTTCGAATTTTTTTTAATCGACCTTCGAACTTTGCAGTCAAATGTCGATTTTCAGCACTCCTAATCTCAGAATCGACCTAACTTTTGCTAACCTGAATTTGTTCTACACAGGGGTAACTCATGAATAGTAGTGTCAGTAATAACGAAGTCGTTATCTACAGATGGCAATCTTTTTTTGGAAAGTATTTGGGAACGATTTGGGAATAACGAAAAATAAACATAAAAAAATTTTAAAATTATGAATGAAAATTATTGTTGTGTCACTTGAAAATAAAAAAATACATAATAAAAAAAAGAAATGAATGTAATTAAATCAAAACAACCAGCAAAATTAAACGAAAAATAAAAGGTAAACAAAATTTCCAGCTTTCCCAGACACCATTTGTAAAACTAACACCACCTTTAAACGTCAACAAGGACTGACTCATTCATAGTCTTTATAAATATAAGTTTTTGGTTCTACAATACTATTGTAATACTGTAATACTATTGTTATAACATATTTTTTATTTTGAACAGTACAAAATGTATGATTTTTATTTAAAAATAATTTCATGTATTCTTTAAATTGAATTTAAAATAAAAAAAACACTTTCGTTAAAAAAAAATCGTTTTTGATATTTTTTTTGTATAAATTTTGGGATTTTGGATAATTTTGGACAAACTTCTACTCGTTTTAAAACGTAACATAAATATGTATTCTTTAAATTAAATTTAAAAAAAAAAAAACTTTTGTTTCGCTAAAAAATCGTTTTTGAAATTTTTTTTTTTTGGATAATTTTTGGGATTTTGGATAATTTTGGACAAACTACTGGATAATTTTTTAGATGACCGGTGGCAACACTGGTATGGAGATAAATAAGTAGTTACTGCCTCGGATTACAAATAAGGAGTAAAAACCCATTACCAATAAGAAGTAAAATAATTAGTTAATTAAAACTTTTAAAATTTAACTTGTTTTTACTAAAACTTAAAAATTGCGTAATTTTTATTAAGTTTTTAAGTATTTTTTAAGTTAATTGAATTGTAAAGGTTAAAAAATGCAAGTGCAAGGAGATATTATTACTTGAAAGTACTTTTATAGCATATTACTGAGAAGTAGTTACTTTTGGGCTTAAAATAATGTTAATGGTAATAGGCACTCATTATAAATAATGTACTTGGTAATGATTACTTTTCACAACTCATTACCATGTTTTTGCTGGGATGTTTTGCGTCAATCATATTTATTAATTTAAATGCGCTGAGCAAGAATATAAAAAAAAAACTTTAAAATCGGTTAAATTGTTTTCAAAATATCTCTACACGCAAAAAAAAAAACTTTGTCAAATTACTAGAAAAAGTCTCGTAATCCCATTTTACCAAAATTTGACAGTTTTCCTTGTTTTTTAACAAACAAATTTGGATCGAAATTTAAATTTTTTTTCTAATTTTACAATTTTTTTTGTAATTTTACAATTTTCCTGGATAATTTTACAAAAAAAAATCTAGTAAATTCACGAGAATTCCTTGTAATTTTTATTGCGCCAAAAAAACTATAAATTTACAATTTTTTTTGGTAAAAAGCTTGTAAAATTACAAAATTATTGGTAAAAAGCTTGTAAAATTACTAGGAATTCTCGTAAAATAGGAGGTAGCAAAAAATATAGTAAAATTACGAAACGTCTTTGTAAATTTTATCGTGTCACAAAATTTGTAAATTTACAATTTTTTTGGTATAAACTTTGCAAAATTACAAAATTATTGGTAAAAAGCTTGTAAAATTACTACACTCAAAAAAAAAGTTTGTAAAATGACATTAAATCCTCGTAATTTTACGGGGCAGGTTTTGTAAAATATGTACTAGCAAGAATACCCGTAATTTGTAAATTGATTTAACAAAAGAAAATGTAAATTTACAATGTTTTTGTAAAATATTAACTTCGAGATGAACATTTTTTTTTGGAAATTTACAAAAAATTTGGTAAATTTACAAAACAAAATTGTAAACTTACAGAAAAATTTTGTTATTTTATAAAGAAAAAATAGAAAATGAAAAAAATAAATTGTAGATTAACAAATTATTTAGTTAAACAACAGTTTTTACCGCAAAAAAATATTGAAAAACACGTATTTTTACAATAAAAATTGTAAATTTGCAAAAAAAAAAATAAAATTTACAAAACAAATTGTAAACTTACAAAAAAAAGTTGTAAATTTACAAAATAAAAGTAGAAAATCAAAAAACAAAATTGTAAATTTACAAATTGTCTGGTTAAACTACTGTTTTTATGGCAAAAAACTTGTATATTTACAAAAAAAAAAAAGGTAAATTTACAATTTTTATTGTAAATATACCATTTTTCTTATTTTTTTGCCGAAAAAACAGTAGTTTAACCACATAATTTGTAAATTTACAATATTGTTTTTGTATTTTCTACTTCATTGTAAAATTACAACTTTTTTCTTGAAGTATACAATTTTGTTTTTTAAATTTTCATATTTGTTTTGTAAATTTACAAAAAAAAAATGGTTTATTTACATATTTGTTTTGTTAATTTAAACTTTTATTTCCATTGTTGCATCTTATTTTTCCTTCTTCGGCAGCTGCATTTTTTTTGTGTTAAAAAAACTGAAAACCTTTTAAACGATCTTAAATAAAAAAAATTGTAAAAAAACATTTTTTTGGTAGAAATACTAAATAACATCAAGTAAAATTTTGTTGTACAATTACAGTTTTCTTGTGTAAAAAAACTAAACACCTTGTAATATTTTTTTAATTTGTAAAATAATTCACTTTTTTGTAAATTTACCTAAAAAATTTGTAAAATAAATTTACCAACATATAATAGTAAAATTACAAAGCAAACTGCAGTTTTCGTTTTATTAAATATACAACAATTTTTGTAAAAAGACAAAAATATTAGTAAAATAGAATTACAAGACCTTTTACTTGTAATTTTACAAACTTTTTTTTTTGAGTGTAGGAATATTTGTAGGAGTTACAAGTTTTTCTTGTAATTTTACAAGGTTTTTTTTAAGTGTATCTGCAAAAAATTACGTTCAAAAATTAAAAAAAAAAAAAAAACTCAAAATTTGTTTCTCCTGGTCCTTTTCTTGATCTTAAGACAATATTTCATTAAGACTTAATTTTAGCCAAATCCGATCATTTAAACCTTTGGCGTCCTTTGGTCAAAGTTTTGTATTTTTGGAAAATTTCAACCAAAATTTTGAATTTTTGAAATATGAAAAAAAAATTATCTTGCGATACATATTTTTTCTGGAATCCGTATAGCGGGTTTCGAGATGTCGTCATTTGAAGTTTGAAAAAATACTTTAAAAAATGGCAGCTTTTTCCTAAAGGACCTGTCACACACTCATTGTCAGTTCCTTAAGAAAGTTTTTTCAAAGTTTTCTTGTAAAAAGGTAAATCAAAATATTTTTTTCGAATTGAAACCACATTTATTTTCCACAATGGAAAATATATGGTGATATGTGGATCGCATTTTTTATTTATTTGTAACAAAACGTTACTATTGTTAAATTTGTCTTTACAAAATTGCTATCTACTCTTTACTGCTCGAATTAAAATGTGAGCCACTGTTAAAGTATTTGAGTATTATTAAGTGAAGAAAATTGTTTTTTTTTTGCTTTTCTTCTTTAAAGTCAAAACATTATAATGCCTGTGGCTTAATGCTATTTTAATGTTAGCTGAAATTAGAAAGACACAAAAGATACACTGAAAAAAAACTTGGTGACATGACATGATCCCTACGGACATAATCCACATTTCCGTTAAGGGGATCATGACCAAATTCATTTCGGTCATAATTCCCATAGTTATAGTGGGGACTATGACCGAAAATATTTTGAAAATAATCCTAATGAAAAATCGAGATAATTCCCAGATTTATGGGGATAATCACCACGTAGCAAATGGTCATAGTCAACATGATTCAGAATCTGCAAGCTTTTTTTTTATAAAAAAAATTACTCAGACTTTAGGGGGCCCCTGTAGGTTAGTTGGTAGCGTGCTAGCCTATGAAACAGAGGGTCGTGGGTTCGATTCCCACCAAAACCCTTGGTCGATTTCGCTACAACGAGACGACGGTCATTGTTACCAGTTCTCGGTTAGGTTAAAATTATTTAAAATGAGTTGTAAAAATGAAAAATGACTCAGACTTTAAGAGTTTTTTTAAAGAAAAAATTTTTTTAAATCTAAGAATTTTTCTGTATAAAAATGTTTCAGAATCTAAGAATTTTATGTATACAATTGTCTGAGAATTTTGTCTAAGAATCTGAGAATTTTTCTATAGAAAAAAAATGTCTCGGAATCTGACAATTATTCTGCAGAAAAAATTTCCCACAATCTGACAATTTTTCTACTGAAAAAAATGTCAAAAAAGAACTGATTAATAATCTGCAAGTTTTTCTACAGAAAAAAATACTCAGAATTTGAGACTTTTTATATGAAAAAATTTCTTTAAATCTGAGATTTTTTCAGTATAAAAATGTCTCTAAATCTGAAAATTTTTATGTATAAAATTGTATCAGAATCTGAGAATTTTTCCTTAGCAAAAATATCTGAGAATCTGAGAATATTTCCTTAGAATCTGAAAATTTTTCTATAGAAAAAATGACAAACAATTTTTCTGTGTAGAAAAAATGTCTCGGAAACTTAGACTTTTTCTATAGAAAAAGTGTGTCGGAATCTGAGGATTTTTATAAAGAAAACCCGTCTAAGAATTTCAGATTTTTTCTTTTGGAAAAATGTTTCTGAATCTTAAAACTTTTCTATGAAAAAAATGTCTCAAAATTTAAGACACTTTCTTTAAAAAAATTTTCTTATACTTTTAACAATATCTCGAAAACCGTTTAACCGATTTTTTCCCCTTATCAAAATTTTCCGTTTCAAACAATCGGTTCTAGAACCCATTATATTACCCTGCAATCGATTATACTTAACACTCCAGAATCAATGATTTTTGTTTGAAATGGTCTCAAAAGCAATCGTTTTCTAGAGCAAGTAGTTGTTTAATATTTTACACCGAAAAATTTGTTTTGATCACCGTAGAATATATTTTGGAATCTATTGCAATAGGAATCGGTTCCAAAAAATGTTTCTTGGTCAACTTGCTATAAATTTAGTTTACTTTTTTTTCAGTGTATATAAAAAAAATAAAATAGAAACGATGTGCTGTCATCTGCACAACTACAGCGCCATTCAACATTTTAGAATTTTCCACGATATCATTTTTATTATACACTGCAGAGAATAGAAGAACAAATTGCATTTTTATGAGCTTCAAGTTATTAGCAAATCTATTTTATTTTATTTAATACAACACCAAAACCTCTTTAAACGCAATTTGAATTTAGCCGGGATGATAGAAAAATTTTGTTTATACAAAAACAAGTCACAAGTAAAATTCTTGGTCGAAATCTGAAATCTGAAAAGGTTTTGAATAAAAATTATGTTTTTTGTTCGTAACTTCTTAGGCCTTTGACCGTTATTGCTAAAATAGAAACAGCACAATGTCCAACAGGTTTGAATAAAACAGCCAGCGATTTTTTTATTCAAGTGCAAAAATGTTTTTTTTTACATTTTGGAGGGTATAAAAGATTTGGCAGAGATGCCTTTAACATTCTTAAGTGTCTTTTTATATTTTTGCTAAATACAAGGAAGATTTTTCTGTCAAAAGAAGCTCAGACTTTGATGAAAAATTGTTTGATAAAAAACAAATTTTTGATGGAAAAATATTTTAATAAAAAAAACATTTACGAAAAAAAATTGATCAGAAAAATTTTATTGTTAACAAAAAAAAAAGGTTGAAACAAAAAATTTGATGAAAAAAATAATTGTTAAGGAAATAAAATTTCTTTTGGACGCAAAACAAAATTTTGATGAAAAAAATTAGATAAAACAAGTGAGAGTGTTAAATTCGGCTGTGCCGAACCTTTTATACCCTCCAAAATGTAAAAAAAAAAAAAAAAATTGTCAGGGGCGTTTGTTTTTTGGGGGGGAGGGGGTGATGGGGGTCAGTGGGGGACGTTGAGAGCACCTTCCCATCCCGATAAATGTAACAAATGTTTCATTTATTTAACAAAAATACAAAAAAACATGTAAAAAAAGTGTATTTTTTCAGAGGTTGGTTCAGTTCTTCAAGGGGGAACTTTTTCCCCCTGAGCCGATTTTGTCCATTTACGAACATAACCTGCCTAGGACCATAAGACATATTCATGCCAAATTGCAGGAGGCTAGCTTTTTTATTTTGGACTGTATCGTGCCATCTACAGACGGACGGACGGACATTCACAAAATGTCTTAGAATCGATCATGGATCAATAATATACATATATACTGTATGGGGTCCCCGACCGATATTTCGATGCGTTACAAACGGAATGACAAAGTGAGTATACCCCCATACTGTGGTTGGAGGGTATAAAAATTTTTTTTGATGAACATGAAAAAAAATGTTATAAAAAATAATTATGTACCCGAGTAAAAAAGTTTTTATGTAGTTGTATATAATTTTATCTATATATATAAAAGAGTAACGTGACTGACTGACTGACTTATTGACTGATTCATCATCGACCAGCCCAAACCGCTGAAGCTAGAGACTTGAAATTTGGACTGTAGGTTCACCTCCCGGAATATAGATCCACTAAGGCTGGATTTTTGCCAGTGTTGAATCTAAGGGGGTAAAATGGGTAAAAAACTGTACTTTTGGTACTTTTTATATCTCCTGAAATAATGGTCATAGAGACTTGAAATTTGGACTGTATGTTTACATTATGGAATTTAGATCCAGTAAGGCTGGGTTTTTGCCAATGTTGGTTCTAAGGGGTAAAAAGGGTAAAAATCTGTACTTTTGGTACTTTTTATATCTCCCGAAATAATGGTCATAGAGACTTGAAATTTGGACTGTATGTTCACCTCCCGAAATATAGATCCACTAAGACTGGATTTTTGCCAGTGTTGATTCTGAGGGGTAAAAAACTGTACTTTTGGTACTTTTTATATCTCCTGACATAATGGTACTAGAAACTTGAAATTTGCAATTTCGGTTCACTTCCGGGAAAAAAGATGGGTAAAAAATTGTACTTTTGGTACTTTTTTTTATTTACTAAAATAATGGTCATTCAAACTTGAAATTTAGAATGTAGGATCCTTTAGTGAAATAAAAAATTCTGGAACAAGTACTTTCTGAAAATTCTGTACCGTTTATAAAAATTATTTTTTTTAAAAAAGCACCTTTTTTAAAATGTACCTTTTATGAAAAGTACCTTTTATAAAAAGTATATTTTATAAAAAGTACCTTTTATAAAAAGTACCTATTATAAAAAGTTCCTTTTATAAAAAGTACCTTTTATTAAAAGTACCTTTTATAAAAAGTACCTTTTATAAGAAGTACCTTTTATAAAAAGTACCTTTTATAAAAAGTACCTTTTATTAAAAGTACCTTTTATAAAAAGTACCATTTATAAAAAGTACCCTTTATAAAAAGTACTTTTTATAAATAGTACCTTTTACAAAAATTACCTTTAATATAAAGTACCTTTTATTAAAAGTACCGAAAGTGCTGAAACAATGATCCTAGAAAATTGAAATATGGAATGTAGGATTTTTCGATGAAGAAAAAAACATTCTGGAAGAAATACTTTTTGGAAATTCCGTTTCTAACGGGGGTAAGAAAGTGTACTTTTGGTACTTTTTTTGTTCCTATAATAATGACCATAGAAGCTTGAATTTTGGAATGTAGGGTACTTCGGTGAAAAAACATTCTGCTAAAGTATTTTTTAAAAACATCCGTTTCTAGAGGTATAAAAAAGGGTTTTTTGATACTTTTTATATTTCATGAAGTAATGATCCTAGGCACTGAAATTTTGAATGTTTTTTTTAGGAAATTCTGTTTCTAAGGTTCGCGACTGATTGTAAAGGGGATAAAGAAGTGTAAATTTGGTTATTCTTATATTTCTTGAAATAATGGTTCAGAAACTTGATATTTTAAATATAGGATCAACTAGCACAAAAAAAAAGGTTTTTTGGAAAATTTAATTTTAAGGGAAGAGGTGGCAAATGGTTATTTTTACCTATCTAACTATTAAACTAAAAGCCCCAGAAATAACAGCCATATTTTAAAATTTAAAATTTTAGGATAAAAAGGGGCACCTGGTAAAAGTGGTGTAAAATGGTACTTTTCATATCTATAAAATAACGACAATATAAATTTTTATTCCTTTCTACGGAGAGATGGAATTGGAAATGAAATGGAGATGGAATTGGAAAAAGGAGATGGAATTGGAAATGAAATGGAGTAGAACGGGGATTGAAATGAAATAGAGCAGGGAACAATATGGAATGATACTTTTTACTCAAATTTATCGTATTTAACTTTTTTTATTCCATATTTTTTCTCCCTATATGTTTTTTCACTCAAACTTATTTTTATTCCCATTTCTTTTTTCACTGAAATATTTATTCACTTTAAATCCAGAAACCTGATATAAGGGCTCGAAAATTGTCAATATCTTTTTTTCACCGGAACGCACATGATAACGTACCAGCGAAGTTATTCAAATTGTATTGTTTAAATTATTCATTGAAATATTATTTTATGAAAGACGTAAACGTCCACAAGTAAATAAAACAAAGACTACCTAGGGGAATTTTTTGAAATCATAGAGTAATCCTGATCCTTCTATTATTCGGTATTCAATACAACCGGTAACGAAGTACCGGGATGGTAAGCTAGTAAACATCATATATGATTATATAGAATTTGATGCAAAAAATGAGTCGATAAAACCATATAAAATTTTATCAATGTTACTTATGTTTTGATAAATTTTTTATATAATTTTATGCGAAATTTGGACCTCTATTTTTATATAACAACAGCAAATTTATATAATTAGATATAATTATATACAACTTTATCAAATTGTATAAAACAATATATAATTTTATAAAGTTATATAAAATTATATCAAGTGTTATATAAATCATAAAATTTTGTTTTAATTATATAAAATTATATATAATTTTATGTAACTTTATATAGGTTTATACAGTTTTATACAATTTTATATATTTTTATATAATTACATCTGATTATATAATTTTGCTATTATTATATAAAAATAGTGGTCCAAATTTCGCATAAAATTATATAAAAAATTTATCAAAATATAAGAAACATTGATCACATTTTATATAGTTTTATCGACTCATTTTTCGCATCAAATTCTATATAATTCTATTTACTCATATATGATGTTTATAAAATTATATACAACTATATAGGAACTTTTTTACTCGGGTAACGTTTTATTTACCAACTGGTGAATAATTTTTTATTCACCAGTTTGATGAATTATGTGAGACCTACCCCATTAGTTTTTCGACCCCAAAATTTTTCCTGAACATACCAAACCCTTGTCTCCACTTCCTAATTTTTTTATAAAATTTGCTCCTACCGCTCTAACTGTCCATAGGATGCCAGTAGAGAAGTAAAATGTATAACTAACCCCCAATATTTGTTCAACTCCAACATTTTCTCAGAATATACCTACCCTTTATTTTCAACTTTTAATGGGGTCCCCATACAATTGTTTCGACAAAATGGGGATTAAAAATTAATGGGGGTCAGCCGTACTTTTAACCTCTCGCGGGGGCGATACACACAAAAAAAAAATTTTTCCATGAACGATTTTCATAGTATTTATGAACAAATTCATACAATTTATTAACTTTTTCATAATATTTATAAATTTTTTCATAGTATTTATGAAAAATGTTAAAAATTCTTAAATTTCAAATATTATGATTTATTCATAAATACTGTGAAAAAGTATATAAATATTATGAAAAAGTTAATAAATTGTATGAATTTGTTCATAAATAGTATGAAAATCGTTCATGAAAAAAAAAATTTTGTGTGCAAGCTGGTTTAATAAACCAATTTATAAAAAATAAAAAAATGTATAGGGACCACCTTAAGGCTTAAAGATACATGGTAGGTATGCCCGAAAAAAATATTGGAATTGATAAAATAATGGTGGCCGGTCATACATTTGACTCCACCAGGGTCACTCAAGGGAGAGTTAGAACGGTAGAAACAAATTTCTTAAAAAAGTCCCCTTAGAAAGTGGAGATGGAGCTTAGGTATATTCAGCAAAAATGCTGGGGGCGGAAAATTAATGGAGGTTGGTCTTACATTGCACCCGTCCAGGGCGTTTCTAGAGTATTTCTGAGATTTTTGTGAACTACTATCCAATAGGACTAACCTTAGTGCAAATTTCGAAACAACCACCCCCCCCCCCTCCCCCATAAATTAACTTGGGTTGAACAAATTTAGCTTTTTTCGAATTTAAAAATCGTCGGGGTATGAATCGTCGGGCAACTGCCTTTTAGAGTCAATATTAAGACACAAAAAATATTGGACTGAACACACAAAAAATACAGGACAATGTCTTTTTGACTTGAAAATCAGAAAGTACCAAACAAAAGTCAAACTGAGGTGGCGTTCGGCATCACATTTAAAATTAGACACCAGCCCAAAAACATTTTAAGTTTTTTCATTAATTTTGATGCGCTGAACTTAAATATTAAAAAAAAAATTAAAATCGGTCGAAAAGTTTTATCGCTTTTTAAAATTGTCCAAAACTATGGTTCAAAAATTAAAAAAAAAAAAATCAAAATTTCTTTCCCTTGATTTTTTCATAGATAGACCTTGAGATAAACTTTCATTTAAACTTAATCTAAACCAAATTCAGTCATTTTGACCTATAGCGGGTTTGGATTTTTGGAAAATTTTTACCAAAAATTTAAATTTTTGAAAAATTAAAAATAGAAAACGTAACTTGCGATACATTCAGCCTTACCATAAAAAAATTAAATATATTTAAAATGAGCTTTTAATTTTATTTCCATACAAATTGTTTTTATACCCTCTACTTAGTGATAGAGGGTATATATAAGTTTGTCATTCCGTTTGTAACTCATCGAAATATCGGTCTGGGACCCCATAAAGTATATATATTCATGAACCCCGATCGATTTTAAGACATTCTAGCGATGTCCGTCTGTCTGTGGAAAATGCTATCACGGACAAAATATTGCACAGAGATGACTGTTGAAACTTAACATATTTATTGGAAGTTCTCCCGAGAAGTTTGGTATTGCATTTGAGCGATATCGGTTCAGCGGTTCAAAAGTTATAAGCGAAAATGTAAGCACACCTCAAAAATGTCAGTACATTCAACATAACCTAAAAATACAAAATGCATTAATTCGGCTTCTGGTTGACATATTTGAACATAATTGAACACCAAATGGTATTTAAACAAGTTCGAACATATTTTTTAACAAAAAAAGAAAAAATCGCGGTTTTTTTTTTACCCAAATTTTTTTTCGCGGAAATTTTTTTTTCAATTTTTTTTTTTTGTTTTTCAAAAGTAATTTTCTTTTAAATAAAGTTTTTTACAACAATCTTTTTAAAATTGTGGAGGGTATCACTACATTCGGCAAGGCCGAATTTAAATTTTTTACTTGTTGTTTTTAAAATCGACTTTCAAAAAATGTGTTGAAAATTTGAAATTTAAAATAAAACTTTTCTTAAAATAGACTTTCTGTTTTCTTGTGGTAAGGCCATTATTTTTAATAATATTAGCATGCTGAATATTAAAAAAAAAAAGCTAAAAATCGGTTAAAGGCTTTTCGAGATATCGCAGTTAGAGATTTGCCAAAAAAATTTAATATAGCGGTTTTTTCCTACACTCAAAAAAAAAACTGGTAAAACGCCTGGTACAATGCCTTGTAATGCCGTTCTACCAATATTTAACAATTTTCCTTGTTTTTTTACAAAAAATCTTGTACTTTTCTCAAACGATAACTACAGTTTTATTGGTAATTTTACAAATTTATTTTCGTAATTGTATTCTACCATTTTGAAAGGTTGTTTTAAAAAAAAATTAATTTTACAACAAAGTTTTCATTACAAGGATTCTAGTTGATTTACAAAAAAAACTGTTATTTTACAAAAATTATGTTATACGAGGATGTATGTTGATTAACAAAAAAATATTTCTATTTATTTTAAAAAGTCCCGGACAAAATTTTTTTTTTTTTTTATTGAAAAATATTTTAAAAAAAGTTGACAAAATTTTGAAAAAATTATTACAAAGATTCTAGTTAATTTACAAAAAAAAAAAAAAACAGTTATTTTACAAAAATTATTTTATTACGATAATTTATGTTGTTTAACAAAAAAAAAAAAAATTTTGTAAATTTACCACTTTGGTTTGTAAATTTACCGTTTTTTAAACATATTTACCATTTTTTCTTGTAAGTTTACTATTTTTTTTATTTTTCCGGTTTTAAAACAATATTTTTACTAATAAAATTGATTATTTTACCCATTTTTGGCGCATTCAATTTTTAGCGCCTGACAAGAAAAGTTTATTATTTATTTTTGCTGCCTCCTATTTGACAAGAATTCCTAGTAATTTTACAGGCTTTTTACAAATAATTTTGTAATTTTACAAGATTTTTATCAGTTATATTCTAAATTTACAACGTTTTTGACGCGATAAAACTTACAAGGATTCTAGTGACTTTACTAGATTTTTGCAACCTCCTATTTTACGAGAATTCCTAGTAAAAATTACGAGCTTTTTAGTAATTTTACACGCTTTTTACTAAAAAAAATTGTAAATTTACAAATTTTTTGGCGCAGACTTTTCTTACACTCAAAAAAAAAAAACTGTAATGTTAGCAAAAAAAGCTTGTAAACCTACAAGAAAATTTGCTGATTTTGAACCCACAATTTTTTTGGTAAAGTTAGCAAAAATGTTTTGCCAATAATTAGTTAACTAAATATTTTTTTTTTTGAACTTAGTTTATACACATCTGAGGACCCCATTGGGTTCGGACCCGATAGGTCCAGACCCGGATGGGCCTAGACCTAGTTGGGTTCCTTAAAAATTGTCATAGTTTTTGATCCAAAATTTGTGTCCGTTTCGCTCTACCTTGCTTAGTTTTTGAGATACGTGATTATAGGGGACCACTGGGGTCTTGAGAATTAAAAAACTCGATAACTTCAAAAATATTACTCGGAGAGCTTTTGACTATTTTGCGGTCTTGTTCTACGTGTTGAGAGCTACAAAAACGCTTTTTGACTTTTTGTTGTGTCGGCAATATTTACCGAGATATGAGCATTTTAAAATTTTCGGGAATGCTAACTTTTTTGGATCCAAAGTTAGGGCCCATTAGGGTCCACACATGTGAAGAGGACCAGCGATACTATGGAGATTCTAAGAACCAAAAATGGCCTCCATTTTGCTCTATCTGGCTTAGTTTCCGAGATAGCGCCATTTTAAGTTTTCTGAAAATAAAAAAAAATTTACCATTTATTTTGCTAATATTAGCAAAAAATCTTGTAAAAATGTGGTCAACTCAATTTCAAATTTAGCAAAAGAAATTAGTTCTAAGTTTGTTTAAAATTGCTAATGTGCTAAATGAAGTTTACAAGAATTTTTTGCTAACATGCTAATCTCAACTAAAAATTTGCTAAAAGTTAGCTAACTAGCGTTAGCAAAAAAAAATTAGTAAATCTACTAACGTATTTTTTTGAGTGTATAAAACTTTCTTGGAAATTGGTAAAATTACAAAGATAATTGTAAAATTACAAACAAAAAATTTTAATTTCAAACGAAAATTTTTATAAAAAAGAAAGAAAACTGTCAAATGGGATTACGAGACTTTTTCTAGTAATTTGACAAGTTTTTTTTCGAGTGTAGGAAAATAAAAATTTGGCCAGACACTTGAAAAATCAAAAGTTGAAAAAAATGTGGCTCTAATGAGGGTCCACACAGATATTTGCGTTATTTAAAAACAAGCCTTTAACATAATTTTGTAGTATTTTTAATAAACTCATTTATCTTGCAAAACAAGAGTTAAGTGTACACGAATTATTTCCTACACTTTGTTTTTTAAACACACAATTTTATTTAAACCATTTTTCAAATTTGTGGATTTATTTTTTTGTTTAGAAATTTTCATTAAAAGTGAATTTTTACAAACGAAGAAAATAAAATTAATTTAATCTTTATAGATTTAAAAACAAAAACAAAAAACAAGCAAAGAAAATTATAGTCGGTCAAGACCGCTTCTATAATACCCTACAACAGTGATTTCCGAAAAATGGACCGATTTAACCAAAGTACGCCTCTAACACCAACAAACAAAATTTTAATCAAATATTTCTTATATTCATGAATTTTGAGAGAAGTGGATGGGGACTACAAGTAGATCAGGTCGGATTCCTAAAATTTATAACAAGGATGATACCGAAAAAAAGCTACCTGTATTGTTTCGCACCGTTTATATGAACAGACTGGTAGACATCGCTAAATCCACTCAAAAAGTGATTCTGTGTCGATCGTTGAGTCCAGCTCCAATATTTCGTATAGTTAAAAGCATCCGCACATACTCATTATACCCTGTACCACTGAGTAGTGTAGGGTATAATAATTGGAATTCAGCAACAGAAAACTTGGCGCCAACAAAACGTATGATTGTTTTTTCTTGAGTTGTTTTACAAATTAATTATACGTTTCTTAGTTCTATCGTTGTTGTTTGAGAAATCAAAAACAGTTTGAGAGTCTTTGCTTCAATTAATTACATTTTTGTTATTGACAAAAAAAGTGTAGCATACTTTGGGGCTTTTTTATATTTAATTTTAGAATTGCTTTTAATATATCTCTTTGATGCACAAAATTTTTTTTATTTAAATGTAATTCTTTTTTATTTGTAATTAAATATTTTGTAAATCTAATCATAGACCCAGTAGTAGGATAGGAACTCATTCTACACCGAGAATAATATTTTATTTACTTTTCTTGCTTAATTTTTTTATGACCCACTGTAATTTTTATTATTTTTATGCCCTCTACTTAGGAATCGTTTCAAATTCCATTATGAACCGATTTTCCTAAATCTTAAAATATATATAAAAGAGACAATTCTAAGGTTGAGGCTTATCGGCCATATCGGGAATTTAGGGGTTCAAAAAATGGGTCAAAAATGGCGAAAAAATTGTTTTTTTTGGATTTTTTAGCTATTTTTTCTTTTATGTGTAAATGATGGGGGTTATTTATGTGAAGACATAGACCTGCGATATCCATATGAATACGAAATAATCTTTATTAAATTAAAGTCGACACTTATTTTGTCCCCCTAGACGATATTCCTGTTAGTTCCGAAGTTATCGGAATTTTCCCGAAGGTCCACATTGTTTCATAAGGGAACAACTAAATTCTTAAACACTGATATGGCCGATAAACTTAGAAATCGGTTCATAACGGTTGAAATACTTATGTTGCATCGAGAAGTTTGGCATTGCTTTTGGGGAACATCGACTTAGCGGTTCAAAAATTACATACGTAAATGTAAGAACTATAGCCTACGGTCAGGACCGTTTACCCGGATAGACCGAAAACTGGTCTACCCGGGTAGACAACAAAGAATAATATGGAACAGCCTTCCTCTACCCATGTGTCGACTCAATAGGTCCGAAATTTTGAATTAAAAATTCGCATTCTGGAAAATTTTAAAAAGCCAATATCTCGGTAAGAATTGTCCACACGATAAAAAGTTCAATAGAATTTTTGTTGCTCTTTACTTGAAGAACTTGACCACAGAATATCCGAAAGCCCTAAGATCAAAAGCTTTTGAGTTATTTGATTTTAAATTTTATTGGGACCCCAAAACCCATTTTTTTATGATTCTAAATGCCGATTTCTCAAAATTTTTGTCCTACGACCAGGAAAAAAAGCTGTGAATAGATCGACAATTATGTCTAGAGTATCCTTGTTTCATATGGAATCATTTGAAGCAACCGCAAAAAAGTGCCGTCCTAAAGACCGAAAAAGACCGTCCCTATTTCATGTAAATACATGGAAAAACAAGACTTTACGAGTTTAACAGCCGATCTCTCAAAATTTTTGTTCTACGTTCGGCACAAAAAACTGTGGGTAGATCGGCAACAATGTCTAAATTATCTTTGTTCCATATGGAGTCATTTAAAGCAACCGCAAAAAAGTACCGTCCTAAAGACCGTCCCTATTTCATGTAAATACATGCAAAAAACACGACTTTACGAGTTTAACAGCCGATTTCTCAAAATGTTTGTTCTACGACCGGCACAAAAAATTGTAGGTAGATCGAAAATTATGTCTAGAATATCTTTAGTCCATATGGAGTCATTTGAAGCAACCACAAAAAAGTGCCGTCCTAAAGACCGAAAAAGACCGTCCACATTTCATGTAAATACATGGAAAAAACAAGACTTTTCGAGTTTAACAGCCGATTTCTCAAAATTTTTGTTCTACGACCGGGACAAAAAGCTGTGAATAGATCGACAATTATGTCTAGAGTATCTTTGTTTCATATGGAACCATTTAAAGCAACCGCAAAAAAGTGCCGTCCTAAAGACCGAAAAGACCGTCCCTAATTCATGTAAATACATGGAAAAAAACAAGACTTTCACAGCCGATTTCTCAAAATTGTTGTCTTACTACCGGCACAAAAAACAGAAGGTAGATTGAAAATTATGTCTAGAGTATTCCTATTCCAAATGGAGTCATTTGAATCAACCACAAAAAAGTGCCGTCCTAAAAATTCTTAGATTCTGAGACATTTGTTGTATAAAAAAATTCTTAGGTTCGGACACATTTTTCGTATAGAGAAATTCTCAAATTCTGAGGCGTATAGAAAAGATAGAGAATTTTGTGACTTTTTTCAAATAGAAAAATTCTTAGATTCTAAGACATTTTTCATATACACTCAAAAAAAAAACCTTGTAAAGTTACCAAAAAATCTCGTGATTTTACGAGACTATTCTCGTAAAATATGACGTAGGTAAAATTCTCGTAAAATTACGAGGATTTCCTCGTAATTTTGAATGCGCCATAAATTGGTAAAATAAACTATTTTAATGGTAAAAATATTGTTATGAAACCGGAAAAATAAAAAAAAAAATAAAATGTTAAACTTACAAGAAAAAATGGTAAATTTACAAACCAAAATGGTAAATTTACAATTTTTTTTTTTAAACAACATAAATCCTCGTAATAAAATCATTTTTGTAAAATAACTGTTTTTTTGTAAATTAACTAGAATCCTCGTAATCAATTTTCAAAATTTTGTCAACTTTTTTTAAAATATTTTTCAATAAAAAAAAAATAAATTACAAAAAAAATTTTTTTTTTTTTTTGTTAAACAACATAAATCCTCGTATAACATATTTTTTTGTAAAATAACAGTTTTTTTTGTAATTCAACTAGAACCCTCCTAATAAAAACTTTGGTGTAAAATTACATTTTTTTTTTTTTGTAAAATAACCTTTCAAAATGGTAGAATACAATTACGAAAATAAACTTGTAAAATTACCAATAAAACTGTAGTTCTCGTTTGAGCAAAGTACAAGATTTTTTGTGAAAAAACAAGGAAAATTGTTAAATATTGGTAGAACGGGATTACAAGGCATTTTACCAGGCGTTTTACCAGTTTATTTTTTTGAGTGTAGAAAAATTCTTAGATTCCACTATGGTCCCAAATGCATTTTTTTTGGCATAAATTCAAAAAATGAAGCAAGGTCACTTGGAATAATTCTGGGATGATTTTTATCTCTTAGCGCAATCAAAAATCGATTGTCAAAAAAAAAAAAATTTTTTTTTTGAAAAATTTTTTTTAAAAAAATTTTTTTTTTTCAATTTTTTTTTTTTGGAAAATTTTTTTTTTTTTTTAAATATATTTTTCTTAATTAAAAAAAAATATAAAAAAAATAATTTGAAAACGTGTCACGCAAAAAACAGCAAATTTGGCCGAAATTTGTGCTAAACTAAAATTGAATTTGTGGGAGTTTGCCAAAAAATGCTGGCAAGATGTAAATTTTAATATTAAATATACAATATTGAAAACACTTTCACGTTTAAAGACTCATGCAAGTTCGTGCCCAAACACAACTTTTTGTCCACGAAAGATATAGGCTATTTTGGCTCCAAAATCCTCATAATCGAAACACCCAAGAATAACGCCAAGGATGCATTAACTCTAAAATAGGAATTTTTAACAAGAACTAGTATCCTAAGGTTTCAATTTGTCCCTTTAGCCTCTTTATAATTTTAGTTTTTCCCATTTGCCATTTGTATAACTGTAATATTGATTTCACTCCGGTTTTATTATACGTCGTAAAACTATCAACTTTGAAAGCCTAGCAAACTGACAGTATTGGCACCAAATTTTTTCCATTATACTTCCCTGATAGCTTATAGTGTTGACATTGAGGAAATGTATAAGCTTTTGAAAATTTGCTAAATTTTATTTTTTTAATTTCTGCCAAAAAAAATGGATTTGGAACCATAGTGGATTCGAGACATTTTTCGTATAGAAAAATTCTCAGATTTTCAGACATTCTTCGTATAGAAAAATTCTCAGACATTTTTCGAAAAAAAAACTCTGAGAAATTTTTCGTATAGAAAAACTAAAGACATGTAGACTCTGCAACATTTTTCGTATAGAAAAATTCTAAGATACGGTATTTCTGTACAGAAAATTTTCAGATTCTGAAACATTTTTCGTAAAGAAAATTTCTATGAATATGATTTGTTTTTTGAATAGAAAAAAATGTTCCAGTTTTATGTAGATATTTCGATAAACACAATTACATTTTTAAATTTTTTTGTCTAAAAAAAAACTCCAGATGCCGAGAGATTCTTTGACTAAATAATTGCTCGATTCGGTTAAATTTGGGGGTAAAAAATAGATTCTAATTTGCGTAAAAACTAATAATAATAATTTTTGGCTAAAAAACTTCAAGCAATACCAAAAATTTCGTATAAAATCTCGGATTTGCATAATTGTTCTGCTGATCACAAATTTTACCTCCCATATGCAAGTTTCAGGACAATCGGTGGGTGCTCTCTAAAAGACCTACCTTTTTAGTAAAATTCCCCTTTGTAAAAAAATTAATTCAAACCATTTTTTTTAATTTAAATTTTATTATCATTATTTATCTTAAAACTGTTTGGAAAATAGAAATTTGCTTAAATATTTAAAATTTTATTAATAATTTAAAAAAAATATATATGTATTAATAATTAAAAATTATATATATAAACAAAAAGAAAAGAAAACATTAAAAATAAAGAAATTAATTAAAAGCAACTGATCCTTAAAACAGATCCATCCATAATTTAATAACGTCTAAATACTGTAGCCAAGGCCACACTTACAGCGGTCACACCAAACACAGACCATTTGGAAAGACTCAATGTTGGACCACCGTTGCAACCGTCTTCATGGCAGGCACAAAAAGTTTGCTTGAATCCCTCATTATCGGCACTGAAACAACTGATATTTTTTTCTATTTGAACATTGTCTCTAATCCAACCACAATCACGGGTAATACGATGTTCACCAGTTACATCAATTTTTACAACTGTCTTACGGCAAAAAGCTTGAGCACTATGTTCGCCTTCGCACTCCTTTAAAAATTGATCGTCACGCTGAGCTCTGGGTGTACTTAAACGTAGTGTTGTACAGTCTTCGTCTAAATGGGAATTACATTGATGGCAACGTATGGCATTAACTGGAATGAAATTGAAAATAAAAATTTTACATTAGTTTTGAATTTTTTATCCGTTTTTAAAATGTATTAGATCTTATCTGATATGTTTATATCTATTCATATATGATTGTATCTGATTGCATATAATTATATCTGAAATTACCAATATCCAGATTTATTTATATCTCGGCTTTGTCCAATATTGGCACAAATTCGACATCTTTTTAGATCTAATCAGATACAATTATATGCAATCATATATTATCAGATGACGGCAGATTAGATAAGATTCATTACTAAATCCACAATTACTGCTGTTGCAGTATCTGTGTTTTGAATTCCGCATATCACAAGGTTGTGAATTCAATACCCGAGTTTTTCAGAGTGGAATTTCTAGTAACCAGAAATATTTTATTTAAGAAACGCTGGTTATTCTTTATATATAAAGAGTTTGTCAAACTATTATTAGTTATAATATTCATAAAAGTACTACATTAAATTTCTAAATTATCTTTGAAATGACCAAAATGTCGCCAAAAATCTATACAATTATTAATATTATTATTCGCTATATATGGGGCATTCCATGTCAAATCGGACACTTTAAAATTTTTTTTTAGATTTTTCCTAATTTGTTTACAGTTTTTAATACCCTTCGAAAACTCCTTCGTGGTAAATTTTCTGATTTTTTTGATGACTCGTTCAAAAGATATCGAATTTTTTAAAATTGGTAGTTTGTTCCTTTACTCAAACTTCTTTTACTCATAACTTCTTCAATAATGGTCCAAATTTTAATTTTTTTTTCAAAATTTTTGTTTTTTTACGTACTTTTTAAAAAAAAAATCTTAAAAGCGCTCTAGTATGCGATTTTTAAGTTTCAAAATTTAAATCTCATTTTTGAAAATGTGTGTACACTTCTATTTTTTTTAAATTTTTTCGTGTAAAACTTCTATCGATTCTGCAAATTTTTTGCCGAGTAGGATCATGGGTTAACGATTATTACTATTTTTTAAAATTTTTTGAAATAATTTTATTGTAATTTTCCAATATTAAAATCATTTCTACTGCTCCAATGGTGCGTCATAGAGGGGTCATTTATAAGATCGACCCCCATTAATTTTTACGTCTAAACATTTCTTTGGAACAAACTAATCCCCTATCTCCAATTTCTAAGGTGGCTCCCACACAAAACGACATTTTTTAAAATTTGCTCCAACCGCTCTAACTGCCCTAATAGTGCCCTTAGAGAAACAAAATGTATGACCGACCCACAATATTTTTTTAGTCCAAACATTTTCTCTGAACTCACCTACCCTCTATCTTTAACTGTTAAGGCGGTCCCCAAACAATTCAGCTTCTACCGGTCCAATGGTGCTTCCGAGAGGGGTCATTAGTGAGACCGACCCCAATTTATTTTTACCCTACAACATTTTTTTAAAACATACCTACACCCTATCTGCACTCCCTAAGTAGGCTTCTACCGGTCCAATGGATTTTATATGATCTGATTTGATATGATAATATATAATTGCATCCGATTGTATATAATTGTATCTAATCAGATATAATAAAATGTCAAATTTGTGCCAATGTTGACCAAATCTGCGAAACAATCAGATCTCAATTTTGGTCATTTCAGATATAATTATATTTAATCAGACATGATCATATTTGAATAGATATAAACAGATCAGATTAGATCCAATTAATTTTACACGGGTAGAAAACTAGTAGATTATATTTTTCATATAGAAAAAAAATCACAGATTCTGAAAAATTTTTCCACTTGAAAAATTCTCAGATTCGGATACATTTTTTCTATAGAAAAATTCCTACAAGGGAAGTATCTCAATTGAGATTTATTTTTTTAAAAAATTTACAAAAGTCATTGTTGTATTGACAATATCCAATGTAAGCTCAATTTCAATTAAATGTTTAATTGTATTAACAATGAAATTAATTGAATTGACAAATTTTTTTTTTTCTGTGATCCCTTATGAACCAATTTGCCTAAAACTTAAAATATATAATATATTCGGGAAAATTTCGATAAGTCCTGAACTAAATACGGGTCGACTTAAATATAATAAATATTATTTTGTATTCAAATGGATATCGTAGGTCTATGTCTTCAAATAAATACCATCCAAAATTTACACATTTTTATGAAAAAATATTTAACGAAGCCGAATTTTTACAAAAAAAAAAAGCTGAAAATCCAAAATAACGATTTTTTCGCCATTTTTGACCTATTTTTGGAACCCTTAAATCCCTGATAATCTGAGACATCCCAACCTTAGAATTGTCTCTTTTATATACATTTTAAGTTTCATGCAAATCGGTTCATAAGGGTTGAGATACTTCCCTTGTTAGGTGCTGAGAAATTATTCCTAAAGAAAAATTCTCGGAATCTGAGACATTTTTTGTATAGAAAAATTATCAGATTTTGAGACAATTTTTCCATAGAAAAATTCTCTAATACTAAGAGATTTTTTCTATAGAAAAATTCTCAGATTCGGAGACATTTTTTCTATACAAAAATTCTCAGATTCTGAACATTTTTTCTATAGAAAAATTCTCTGATTCTGCGACATTTTTTTTAGAAAAATTCTTAGACATTCTTTCTATAGAAAAATTCTTAGATTCTCACACATTTTTTCTATAGAAAAATTCTCAAATTCTGAGACATTTTTTCTAAAGAAAAATTCTCAGATTCAGAGACCTTTTTCCTATAGAAAATTTTCAGATTCTGAGTAATTTTTCCTTTAGAAAAATTATCAGATTCTGGGACATTTTTTCTACAGAAAAATTCACAGATTCTGAGACATTTTTCTATAGAAAAATTCTCAGATTCTTAAACATTTTTTCTTTATAAAAACTCTCAGATTCACAGATATTTTTTTCTATAGAAAAATTTACAGATTCTGAGACATTTTTTTTATAAAAAAATTCTCAGATTCTGATACTTTTCTCTTTAAAAAAATTCTCAGATTCTGAGAAAATTTTTTATAGAAAAATTCTCAGATTCTGAGACATTTTTTCTATAGAACAATTCTTAGATTCTGAGACATTTTTTCCATGGAAAAATCCTCAGATTTTGAGACATTTTTTCTATAGAAAAATTCTCAGATTCTGAGACATTTGTTCTATAGAGAAATTTTCAGATTCTGAGAATTTTTTTTTATTGTAGGACGCTACGTGTTAAAATTATCCGATGTGTGTCAAAATAAGTTTAAATAAAAGTTCGTCTCAAGCTTTATGAAAGTGTCAAGGAAAATAAATTTAAGATTTTTTCAAAAAATTTCTATCTCGAAAACCGTTCAACCATAAAATTTAGTGGGCGCAATCAAACAAATTTTTCTGCATAATGTTGTATTATGGCTACCTCTAATTGCGTTTAAATTAATACTTCATGGTAATTATTTTTTAAAATTATTGTGATTTAATAATAAATTAAAACAAAATTAAAGACTTTGAGCAACCTTTTCAAATGTCTATTTAAAAAACAGACAGGCAAATTATTGGCCTTCATAGATATCTAACTGAAGTAAAAGGATTGCTATTTAAATCAATTGTTGATAATTGTTTAATTTAATATTCAAATAACGTATTTATATTTTTGAATGTGAAACCTCAAAAATTTTAAGCAGAAAATTTTTAAATGTCAATTGTAATTGGGAAAGTGTTGAATTTAATAGCAACCGAAACTATAAAGAAATTAAAAACCGATATCTGCCAATGTTTCACAAAAGTTCCACTAACATTAAGGCTGGATTACTCAATGCTCCGTTATAAAATAACTCTCCGTTAAATTTAACTTTTTCATACAAATTTTGACATAAGGCTCTGTTAAATCTGCAGTTAGCAGCTAACTTTTCATTGAGTAATCCGCCCTTAATGATATAAATTCAGAAAAGCAATAACAATTAAAAAAAAATCCCATTTGAAAATCTGAAGAGCCCAAATACAATTGAGAAAATTCAGAAAAGCTTAATTAAAATTCGAAAAAAGCCTAATTATAAAATCTGAAAAATCCAAATACAATTTAGAAAAGCCCAATTGAGATTCAGAAAAGCTTGAAATCATGGAAAGTTCAGTTGAAATTTAGAAAGTAACTTAATCAAATTATCTCAATTGAAAAAGCTCAATTGAAATTCGAAAAAGCCCAATTGAAACTTTGAAAAGGCCCACTGAAATTAAAAAACAGAATTAAAATTTTAGAAATTCCCAGTTGGCAACGTCCTCGAGCCATCCTCAGTGACGGAGCGGTGACATGTCAGAGTCACTGCTGACATCCACAAGACATCTCTATGTACTGGGTTGAGGACAGTTTCATACAAATTTTCAAAATGTCCTCACTCAAAGTCAGCAGTAGTCAGGGCTGACCTTCTGGGGACATGTCACCTAAGATTTCTTTGGGGAAATGTCTGACGTAGGTCATGCGAAAATACAAAAAAGTTTTCGTATTTCCTTTAGTTTTTACTTTTATCCCTTTTTCTTTATAAATTATCTTTCTCATATTTAGAAAAAACTTTTCGACTTTTTTAGTCCCAACTGGATTTGAACCTGGAACCTCCAGTTTATTAGTCCCACACCTTACTACTTGTTCCAAACCTTATATTAACAAGTGAGAGTGTTAAATTCGGCTGTGCCGAATCTATTATACCCTCCAAAATGTAAAAAAAAATTAAAAACAAAAATTTGTCAGGGGCGTTTCTTTTTTTTTTTTTTGGGGGGGGGGGGTTGAAAGGGGCAGTGGGGGACGTTGAGAGCACCTTCCCATAGCGATAAATATACCAAATGTTTCATTTAATTAACAAAAATACAAAAAAAAAAAACATGTAAAAAAGTGTTTTTTTTAGAGGTTGGTTTAGTTCTTCAAGGGGGAACTTTTTTCCCCCTGGTCCGATTTGGCCAATTTCCGAACTTAACCTGCCTAGGAACATAAGACATATTTGTGCCAAATTTGAAGGGTCTAGCTATTTTATTTTGGACTGCATCGTGTTAACTACAGACGGACGGACGGACGGACGGACAGACAGACGGACGGACGGACGGACGGACGGACATCGCTAAAATGTCTTAGAATTGATCACTGATCAATAATATATATACTTTATGGGGTCCCCGACCGATATTTCGATGCGTTACACACGGAATGACAAAGTGAGTATACCCCCATACTGTAGTTGGAGGGTATAAAAATTGTTTGTCTATTTATTACTTTTATTGTACTTGTTTGATTTTGATTTTATTTTAAATAAATCGATAATATTGCCATCTTTTTCTTAGAAATTGAAGAGTTTCCCAGATTTAAAAATCTTATTTAATATACTGATATTCTGAAGACATTTCCTTTTAGACGTCTTAGAGGAATTGTCAACACTCTTAAAGCAAACATTCAGTGCTGACAATGTTAGGACATGTCATCAAGGATTACCTATGATTTGTCTAACCTGACCAACCATCCCGCTTTTGGCGGGATAATCCCGCTTTTTGATGTCTCATCCCGCCTTGAATTTCCATCCCGCTTTTTAAGCAAAAGTCGCGCTTCATCCCGCTTTATCCCGCTTTTTGGCTTATGGACCATCAAACTACATTTTTTAGTTTTTTTTTTAAATATTTTGAGTAAGATATTTTTGAGCATATTAACAATTTCTCACCGTTTAAAGAAAATGTTTAGAAAACTCAAAAAATAATGTTCACATGAGAACCCTCTTGGACCGATTTACATCATAAATAAGACCCTTTTTTGTCAAATGAAATTTTATTTAAAATTTTTTTATTGTGACACTTCCAATATTCCGATAAAAGTTTTCAAAAAAGAAAGTATCAAACTTTAATATGTTTCCTTCACAAAATTTCTCGGAAAACTCTCACGGCTGTATTCAAAATGAAAAACGAGTGCCTAACATCGAGTGTCTAACTTTTTTATTCGCAATTTTCCATAAGGGAAAGTAAGGCTTTCGATGGAAGTCAATCATTTTATCATTCTTATCTTTTCTGGAAGTGTCCAGATTGTCAACCCCTTTTCATATACAAAAATTCTTTAATTCTCGTAGAAAAACTGTCAGATTCAACGTTTTATTAAAGAAAATGTTTCAGATTCTTATACTTTTTTATGAGATTCGGAGACATTCTTTCTATATAAAAATTTCCAAATTCTGATACACTTTACTCAGAAAAATTCTGAAATAATTTGCATATTTTAAAGTAGTTCTTAGATTCTGAGATCTTTTTGTTTACAAAAATCCTTAGATCCTGAATCATTTTTCATTAAAGAAAAATCTCCGACTCTAAAAAATTATCGCTTTCTAAAATACTTTTTCTAAAAATAATTCTGATACCATTTTCTAAACAATACAACCTTAACATTTTCGATAGAAAATATTTGAGAATTGGAATATCTTACAGTTTTGATGACTATTAATGTTGTCTAAGGTAATATCTAAGATCCAGCAACAGTTTTCATATAGAAAAATGATAAGTTCTTCAAAAGAAAAATTGACGGACACATTTCCTATAAAAATTTTCTTAAAATCTTTCAACAGAAAAATTTTCAGATTCTGGAAAATTTTTCATAAAAAAAAAATCTCTATTTTCATAAAAAAATTATAAGATTCTGAAATATATTTTTCATAAAAAACTCTTAGATTCTTAAACGTTTTTCCTGTAGAAAAGTTCTCTGATTTTAGATTTTTTTTCCAAAATAATTCTTGTCAGATTCTGAAATATTTTTTTTCTAAGGAAATTCCCAGATTCCCCTTAGATTTTTTAAAATTTTTCCTGCAGAGAGATGAATTCTTAAAACTTTAATAAATAAATTAATTCTGTATACATTATTTTTACACGCATTTTTTTTTTTACAAAAATACTAAAAAAAGTTTTTTAATCAAAATAAAATTTTTCTAGTCAAAATTTTTATAAATTTTTTTAACTAAAAATATTACAATTCCGTAAATGTATTTCCGGCATTTTGTTCATTGTGGAGAGTATTCATGGTTTCGGTCAAGTCGAATTTAACTTATTAAAAAAAAAAATCCCGCTTTTTAGGTCAAAATCCCGCTTTTTCAACCTTTCGATCCCGCTTTTCAGCCAAGAACAGTTGGTCAGGTTAGATTTGTCAGAACCTGAAGACATTTCCTCAAGGAATCACTGTGGAAATTTCCTCTGTGACACATTTTCCAACTGGGTTGCAATTTAAATCCAGAAAAGAAAAAACAAAATTCAGAAAATTCCAATGAAAATTTTATATAGTGCTTACTAATTTTAATAGGAATCTGAATATGAATAGAATTTTCTGAATTACTTACATTTGGGATTTTAGACTTTCTATTTTATATTACTTACAGTTGGGTCTTCCCAATTTCAATAGCGATTTTCTAAATTACAATTGGAAAAGGTGTTGAAATGTTGACGAACAACCCATTTTCGAAAAAAAAACTGGATTGCTTGATAATACAGAGTTGTATTTTTTTTATTGCATAGCCATAATTCTTATCACCATGAGTAGTCGAAATAATTATAATTTAATTATCATTTCATAAAGATTGACTACTGCAGAAAGATGCATTTTAACAAATGACTATAAAATTATTTTTATCAGAATATAATAAATGATATGTATCTACCATAGACAGATTTTTTTTTTATAAATTCTAAAAATAACTTTAGAAATAATAAATTATAATTTTTTAAAACTGTGACACATATAACCCAGCGAAATTTTAAGTTGCAAAAAAAAATAGAAGTAAAACAACTTATATATGCACCAACCGGGCACTTATGGAACTAGGTTTCAACCGTGTCGGTTCAGATTTGAATCAGCGCTTCTATAACTAGTTCTTTAACAAGTTCTGGACCCAATTTTAGAACTGGTTCTCGACCTTAAATTTAAGTTTTAATGATTTAGCTTTGGAAACTATCCTATGGAAGTAATTTAAAGAACTTGAATAGATAACCAATTCCAAAAACTTTTTCTCGGAGTGTAGTAAAGTAATAGAAGACATCAATTAAATTTTGTTTATATTTTACAATTTCTTTCAGTGCACAATAATACGTGATTTTTTTATATTTATTAAATGCAGTATTAAACAATGCCAACACTCCTCGTTTCCCTGTCTGCCTTTTTTAAAACGTTTTAATCATTTATTATAAAATTTTTAAAAATGTAGATATTGATATATAGGGCATTTTATACTAACTGATGGATTTTGAAAATAATTGGAATAACTGGATTTATGTCTTTAAATTTATTTTAGATATTAATTTATCTCCAGTCCATTAATTTGTATGTCATGCGAACTTTGGGATACGGTAAAAAAACATTCAGGAAAAAAACAAATTTTGGAAATTCCATATCTAGAGGGGGGGGGGGGGGGGGGGGGGAAAAGAGGTAAAAAAGGGAACTTTCGGTATTTTTATATATCCTGACATAATGGTTCTAAAAACTTGAAATTTTAAATGAAAGATCCTTCGGTGAAAAAAAACACATTATGGAAAAATACTTCCGTTCTCAGAGGATTAAAAAGTGTACTTTTAGTACTTTTACTACATCTTGAAATGATGATCGTAGATACTAGGATCATTTGGTAAAAAAAAACATTCCGGAAAAAGTATTTTTTTGGAAATTTCATTCTTAGAGGATTAAAATAGTGTACTTTTGGTACTTTTAATACATCTTGAAATAATGATCCCAAATCAGTGAAAAAAATATATTCTGGAAAATGTACTTTTTAGAAATTCCGTTTCTTAAGGGGTAAAAAAGTGTACTTATATACTGTACTTTATATTTCCTAAAATAATGATTCTAGAAAGTTGAAATTTTGAAGGAAGGATCCTTCTGCAAAAAGTATAATTTTGGTACTTTTCAAAATTCCCGAAATAAAATACTAAACAGTTTTTTCGAAATTCCGGTTCTAAAGGTGTAAAAAATGGGTACTTTTGGTACTTTTCCTGACATAATGATCCTATGCACTATAAATTTTAAATCAAATTTTAATAGTACATTTCAAATTTCAAGAATCTGGGATCATTACTGAAGATGTATTGATAGTACCAAAAGTATACTTTTTACCCCCCAAAAAACGGTATTTCCAAAAAGTTCTTTTCCAGAATGTTTTTTTCACCAAAGAATCCTACACTTCAAATTTTAAGTGTCTAGGATCATTATTTAAAAATGTATTAAAAGTAAAGTACTTTTATAGAATGTTTTTTTCACCAAAGGATCCTACATTCCAAATTTCAGGTTTCTAGGATTATTTTTTTAGGAAAGATGAAAAGAAAGAAAAATTTTTACCCAATTACAAAAGGAAATTTCCAAAAAGTACTTTTTCCAGATTTTTTTTTCACTTAAGGATCCTACATTCAAAATTTCAAAAATCTAGGATCATTATTTACGACCCTTAGAAACTAAATTTCCAAAATGTACTTTTTCCAGTCTTTTTTTTTCACTGAAGGATGCTACATTCAAAACTTCAAGTGCATAGGGTCATAATTTCAGGAAATATTATAAGTACCAAAAGTACAAAAGTAGTTTTAACCCTCTAAGAAACGGAATTTCCAAAAGGTACTTTTCCAGAATGTTTTTTCATCGTAGGATACTACATTTCAAATTTCAGGTGTCCAGGATTATTTTTTTCAGGAAATATAAAAAGTACCAAATGAAAAATTTTTTAATCAACTACAAAAGGAAATTTCTAGGGATGTCGCGAATATTCGTCACTATTCGGTATTCAGCATGTTTTTTGAATATTCGGTTCAATAAATATTCGTCAACTGTTTGCCGAATATTCGGCCAAATTTAAATTAGTTAAAAAACACATTTATTTAACGTTTGACCCTTTTTTTGTAGTCATTTCAGTTTGTTTTTTATACAAAAACCTTAAACACTTGATTAAACTTCGAATTGTTAAGGTACCAGAAAAAATAGTGTCAACAACAGCGTTGTTCTCTTTTAGTCTGGTACATTTTTTTTAAATTTTACATAGGTAAAATACAGGCGTATGAATAATTAAATTATTCGGCAAATATTCGTATTCGATTCAAACCGAATACCGAATAGTAAATATTCGGTAAAATGCCGAAAACACTATTCGCGACATCCCTAGAAATTTCCAAAAAAGTAGTTTTTTCACAATGTTTTTTTTTCACTTAAGGATCCTACATTAAAAATTTCAAGTATACAGGATCATAATTTCAGAATACATATGAAGGGCTTATTGCAAAAACTCGATAAGCAACATTTCATTTTATGGTGGGTTTTGCCTTAAAACTTTTGAAATAACATTAAAAATAGATCTTTTCAAGATCTTTCATACTCAAGATACTTGTACGAATGATTTAAGCAAAACTTCTGCAAAAACTCTGTCAATGGAACATCATTAGAAGACGAAAAACATCAAAAAATAAAATGTTGCTTATCAAATTTTTGCAATAAGCCCTTCATATATTAAAAGTACCAAAATTACACCTTTTAATCCCGCTAAGAAAAGAAATTTCCAAAAAGAACTTTTTCCTGAATGTGTTTTTTTTTTTCCAGCGAAGTATCCTAGATTCTAAATTTCAGGTATCTAGGATTATTTTTCAGAAAATATAAAAAGTACCAAAAGTACAAATTCAAATATCTAGAATCATTATTTCGAAATATATTAAAAGTACCAAAATTACACTTAGCCCCGCTAAAATTGTTTTTTTGTACACAAGGATTCTACATTACAAATGTCCTACTTTACAAATGTCAAGATTTTGTGAAATATAAAAAAAGTACCGAAAGTACCAATTTCGAAAAAAGTACTTTAAAAAAAAAACTATTTTTTTTAAGTTAACTTTTGAAACGGAAAACTACGTCCGACCAAACTGAGTTTTTTTTTTAGAAAAAGAAAATTGTACAATATTTTATCACGATCGTCAAATAACCGACTAAAAAACTATTATGGGGTATGGGTAGTGTTTGGGGTCCGGGAATTCCCGGGTCGGATTTCCCGGGAATTACCGGGAAAAGACTGACGGGAATTCCCGGGAATTTTTTTAATTTTTCCCGGGAAATCCGGGAATTTTATAAAATAAACCATTTTAATTAATAAACGTTAATTTTAATTTAATTTTTAATTTTTTTTTTACATACAGGTATAATTACATTTGCTATTTTATGTAGTTTTTCTATTTGGAAGAACAGTGCAAATATATATTTACTAGCTTACCATCCCGGTACTTCGTTACCGGTTGTGTTGAACACTGGATAATAGAAGGATCAGGATTACTCTATCGATTTCCAAAAAATTTCCCTACGTAATCTTTGTTTTATTTACTTGTGGACGTTTAAGTCTTCCATAAAAAAATATTTCAATGAATAATTTAAACAATAAAATTTGAATAACTTCGCTGGTACACTAAGAAAATTATGTCATTAACTGTTTGTAGGTTATTTTAAAAAGTAATCAGTAAAGTTATTTTAAAAGAAAAATCACTTATTTTATAAAAGATTTAATTTTTTTACTATTTCTGTAGTTTAAAAAATATAATTTACTGTCTTAAAAATGAATTTTCTGTTACATTTATTTTCGGCAGTAAAAAATTTCTTCTATAGTTTTACTGTTTTTCAATACAATATAAGTGAATATTCTGTAGTTTTTTAATGTTTTGGTTAATCATTAAAATAACATTTAAAATTGACTGTAATGTGTTTTTATTTTAAATGAAAAAAACAGTGGAATGGTTTTTAAATAAAATTTCATTTGTTTTAAGTGAATATTCACTGGAATTTACCTACATAATTTTTTGAGTGTATTGACATTTTCGAGCCCTTATGTCGGGATTTTGGATTTTGAGTGAATATATATTTTAGTGAAAAAAGAAATTGCAATAAAAAAAATAAGTTTGAGTGAAAAAATATATAGAGGGAAAAAATATGGAGAAAAAAGCTAAACACGAAAAATTTGAGTAAAAAATATCAATCCATATTGCTCCATTCCATTTTGTTCCCCGTTCTACTCCATTTCATTTCCAATTCCATCTCCTTCTTCTAAGGTCATTATTATAGGAACAAAAAAAGTACCACAAGTACACTTTATTACCCCCATTAGAAACGGAATTTCCAAAAAGTACCTCTTCTAAAATGTTTTTTCTTCACCGAAGTATCCTATACTCCATATTTAAATTATATAAGATCATTGTTTCAGAAAATATTAAAAGTACTTTTTATCCCCGTTAAGAAACGGAATTTCCAAAAAGTACTTTTCCAAATCTTTTTTTTCACCGAAGGATTTTACATTCCAAATTTTAAGTTTCTGTGACCATTATATTTTTTGAAACCTTTTCCAATTGCAAGATTCTATGATTATTATTTCAGGAAATAAAAAAGTACCAAAAACTGTACTTTCGGTACTTTTAACAAAACGTACTTTTTATAGAAGGTACTTTTTACAAAAGGTACTTTTTATAAAAGGTACTTTTTATAAAAGGTACTTTTTATAAAAGGTACTTTTTATAAAAGGTACTTTTTATAAAAGGTACTTTTTATAAAAGGTACTTTTTATAAAAGGTACTTTTTATAAAAAGTACCTTTTATAAAAAGTACCTTTTATAAAAAGTACCTTTTATAAAAAGTACCTTTTATAAAAAGTACCTTTTATAAAAAGTATCTTTTATAAAAAGTACCTTTTATAAAAAGTACCTTTTATAAAAAGTACCTTTTATAAAAAGTACCTTTTATAAAAAGTACCTTTTATAAAAAGTACCTTTTATAAAAAGTACCTTTTATAAAAAGTACCTTTTATTAAAAGTACCTTTTATAAAAAGTACCTTTTGTAAAAAGTACCTTTTTTTTATAAAAAGTACCTTTTATAAAAAGTACCTTTTATAAAAAGTACCTTTTATAAAAAGTACCTTTTATAAAAAGTAACTTTTATAAAAAGTACCTTTTATAAAAAGTACTTTTTATAAAAGTTACTTTTTATAAAAGTTACTTTTTATAAAAGGTACTTTTTATAAAAGGTACTTTTTATAAAAGGTACTTTTTATAAAAGGTACTTTTTATAAAAGGTACTTTTTATAAAAGGTACTTTTTATAAAAGGTACTTTTTATAAAAGGTACTTTTTACAAAAGGTACTTTTTATAAAAGGTACTTTTAATAAAAGGTACTTTTTATAAAAGGTACTTTTTATAAAAGGTACTTTTTATAAAAGGTACTTTTTATAAAATGTACTTTTTATAAAAGGTACTTTTTATAAAAGGTACTTTTTATAAAAGGTACTTTTTATAAAAGGTACTTTTTATAAAAGGTACTTTTTATAAAAGGTACTTTTTATAAAAGATACTTTTTATAAAAGGTACTTTTTATAAAAGGTACTTTTTATAAAAGGTACTTTTTATAAAAGGTACTTTTTATAAAAGGTACTTTTTATAAAAGGTACTTTTTATAAAAGGTACTTTTTATAAAAGGTACTTTTTATAAAAGGTACTTTTTATAAAAGGTACTTTTTATAAAAGGTACTTTTTATAAAAGGTACTTTTTATAAAAGGTACTTTTTATAAAAGGTACTTTTTATAAAAGGTACCATTATTTCAGTAAATTAAAAAAAATACCAAAAGCACTTTTTTCCATTTTACCCCCGTAGAGCCAACATTGGCAAAAACCCAGCCTTGCTGAATATTTTTACCGGGAGGTGAACCTACATTGCCAATTTTAAGTTTCTAGGACTATTATTTAAGAATATATAAAAGGTACCAAAAGTACAGTTTTTTACCCTTTTTACCCCTTAGAATCAACATTGGCAAAATTCAGCCTTAGTAGATTTATATTCCGGGAGCTGAACCTACATTCAAAATTTCAAGTGCCTAGGACCATTATTTAAGGAAATATAAAAGGTACCAAAGGTACATTTTTTCACCCTTTTTACCCTCTTAGAATCAACATTGGCAAAAATCCGGCCTTACTGGATCTATATTCCAGGAGTTGAACATACAGTCCAAATTTCAAGTCTCTGTGACCATTATTTCAGGATATATAAAAAGTACCAAAAGTACAGTTTTTTACCCTTTTTGTCCCCTTAGAATCAACATTGGCAAAAATCCGGCCTTACTGGATCTATATTCCGGGAGGTGGACCTACAATCCAAACTTCAAGTCTCTGTGACCATTATTTCAGGAGATATAAAAAGTACCAAAAGTACAGTTTTTTACCCTTTTTGCCCCCTTAGAATCAACATTGGCAAAAATCCGGCCTCACTGGATCTATATTCCGGGAGGTGAACATACAGTCAAAATTTCAAGTCTCTATGACCATTATTTCAGGAGATATAAATAGTACCAAAAGTACAGTTTTTTACCCTTTTTACCCCCTTAGAATCAACATTGGCAAAAATCCAGCCTTAGTGGATCTATATTCCGGGAGGTGGACCTACAGTCCAAATTTCAAGTCTCTAGCTTCAGCGGTTTGGGCTGGGCGATGATGAATGAGTATGTCAGTCAGTCAGTCAGTCAGTCAGTCAGTCAGTCAGTCACATTACTCTTTTATATATATAGATAGGAAAACTGACCAAGTGTAAAAAGTATGAAAATATCATGAAAAAACTTAAAAAGTCAAAAAATATACGGCGGTTAATGATAATTTTGCTAAGACTGTCTAAAAAATATAAAAATTTTGAACCTAGAATTTACATTTCCAGAACAAATATGAAAAGTGTTTTCAACTATATTAGTTGTTGCTCGAATAACGCAGTTTTAAAGTTTTTTGCGCTTTTCAGATATTTTTGCGATTTTTTGTGGGGGAAAAAGTTGAAGTATTTTTTTTGGTTTGTTTTATTGTATTTCAGGATTTTTAAACTTTATTTTTTGATTTTTTATACCCTCCACTATAGTGATAGAGGGTATATATAAGTTTGTCATTCCGTTTGTAACACATCGAAATATTGGTCTAGGACCCCATAAAGTATATATATTCATGATCCTTGATCGATTTTAAGTCGATCTAGCGATGTCCGTCCGTCCGTCCGTCCGTCCGTCCGTCCGTCTGTCTGTCTGTCTGTCCGTTGAAAACACGCTAACTTTTGAAAGACTTTACGGAGGCTCCTGAAGTTTGACATATATGTTCTCCATTTACCGGGTCAGGTTGGTATTGCAATCCAGCGAAATCGGTCCAGTGGTTCAAAAGTTATGAGCAAAAGAGTAAATTTCGGCAAGGGTATTTTTCGAATTTACAAGATTAAAACCACTATAACTTTCGAAAGACAATTCTGAGGGGGCTGGAGCTTAGCATATATATTTTTCGTTCCCCAAGGCTGTTTGGTTTTGAATTTCAGCAAAATCGGTTCAGTGGTTCAAAAGTTATAAGGAAAGCACTGAATTTAAGATTTGTTTCACCTTAAACTGTTGAAAACTCGTTAAACAAGTTTTAAAAGCATGGTGAAATACCAGTTTTGTAAAACTTGTTGTTGTTTGTTTTCTTGTCGTGGGGTGTAGTTTAGTTGTTAGACAAGTAAATATTTGTTATTGTTTTGTTATTGTTAGTGTAACTGTATGTAACGGGAAAATATCAAATAAAGTATGTGTATGATTGAATGTTAATTTGTTTTTGGTTTTTAAAGAAGAGGATGGTAATATAAAAAGAGGAAAACATGTGAAATAGTTTTTTTTGTATTACATATAGGTATAAAACAACAAAAATATTTTACAAAGTAATTTGTTACTCAAAGAAATTGTACACTAAAAAAATATTTACACTCAAAAAAAAAAAATGGTACACTCAAAAAAAAAAAAATGTAGACTTTTTTTTTTTTTTTGGTTTTTTTGAATGAAATGGCAGACTCAAAAAAATGTTGACAGTCAAAAAAATTTTACACTCAAAAAAATTTGATTGATTAAAAGAAAGTTTGACTCAAAATAATATACATATGTATTTCTAATAAAAAATTTGTAATGCAATTTTTGGAAATTTTTTTTAGAAAATTACTATCAGATAACATTGTGGAGGGTATTCATAGATTCGACCAAGTCGAATTTAATTTTTCTACTTGTTATGTTTTAATTACTTGTTTATCTGTAATAAAACTGTTTTGAATAAAAAGTTGGTCAAATTTTAATGTTTTTTATGATTTATATTAATAATGAAAATTTCCCGGGATTCCCGGGAATCGCGGGAAATAAATTAATTTTTTCCCGTTTCCCGGGAAATTGAAAAGTCCGGGAAATCCCAAACACTAGGTATGGGGTATTAACCTTGGGGTATTAACCTTGGCGTGCTAACCATTTTGTTCAAATTCTGATGAATTTTTATAAAAAAATAAAAATGGTTTTATTAGACCTTTAAAATATTATATTTTGAGTTGGCTTATTCTAGCTCGAGGTCATTATTTTCTTTACTAATTAAAACTATCATATTCTCATAGAATACTTTTCAAGAAAATTATTTTTCTGTTTTAAATTTATTTATGTTGGTCATTTTTGCCAAACTTAGTCGACACGTATTTCAGAATTTGTCAGATTTCTTTGTCAAGACTATTTAGCAAATATAAATAAATTTAAAACAGAAAAGTAATTTTCTTGAAAGTAACTAATGACCTCGAGTTAGAATAAACCTTCTCAAAATGTAATATTTTAAAGGTCGAATAAAAATTGTTTACTTTTTAATAAAAAATTAATCAGAATTTGAATCTGAGGAATTCCGAAACACGTGTTGACTAAGTATTGCAAAAATTACCAACATAAATAAATTTAAAATAGACAAATAATTTTCTTGAAAATTATTTTTTAATGAGAATATCATAGTTTTAATTAGTAAAGGAAATAATGACCTCGAACTAGAACAAACGTATTTCAGAATTTGACCGATTTCTTTGTCAAGACTATTTAGCAAATATAAATTTAAAACAGAAAAGTAATTTTCTTGAAAGTAACTAATGACCTCGAGCTAGAATAAATCTTCTCAAAATATAATATTTAAAAGGTCGAATTAACAACTTTTATTTTTTTTTTTAATAAATATTTAATAAAAAATTAATCAGAAGTACGTGACTTTTTTACTCCAGACATTTCTTTTAGATTACCTCATATTTGTAATATTGATACTATACATTACAATTTATTTCATATGATTTGTTTTACTTTAATACACATAAGAGACCCTATTACAAATAATTTTATAAAATGCTAATTTTAATGCATATTCAAATCGAATTGTTTACTTATTTTTCAGCCATTTGAAAAAAAATAGAAAAATAAAAAAAGTACAAAATAATTGTGTAAAAATTAAAATTAAACAAAAAAAAAACAAATAAAAATAGAAGGAAAAGCTAAATAAATAATTTTATTAGAAAATAACTAAAATAAATATTGTTTTTTTAATATTTAATGCGAAAATATTATAATGGTTAAAATAAATAGTACCCAGTCAGAAATTGCCAACCGTACCAAAAATTTTGTGTTGGTACAATATCGGGCTAGCCAAAAATACAACATTGTATAATGTAAAACAGTTTTACTAAAAATATTGTGTTGGCACAACTTTGTTTTTACATAAAACACTACACTAAAGATTATAATTTTAAAGTTTTACATTTTTATTTTTTTTAAAAGTTTTCGATTTACATAGACCTCAACTCTTTAATCTAAGTGAACACTTAAGTAGTTGCTTTTTTAACCAATTTGTACAAAATGGTAACTAAAAAGCACTACATCGAGATTTTCAATATATCCCTAAGCAAAAGTTAAATCCAATGTCGTAAATTTGTAAAATCAATGTTAACCCAACGTTAAAACAAAAGTCGAGCGATCGTTGGCCACTGTTATCATTTCAACCTCGGAATGACGTCGTAGACTTAGAAACGGGTATGATTCGCCAACGTTGGTACCGTCGCCGCCAACTTCATTCCAACGTTGGCCCGTTTGTATTTTTCTGCCTGGGTATGTATGTATATTAAAAATTAATATGTCACTGAATATAAAAAAAATTAAATTTTTAAATTTAAATTTCCTCTAAACGATAAGTTTTAGCTAAAATAGTATCAAGAGTATAATACCGATTACAGTATCACCTTAAATTAAAGTTATAATACCGTTTTCGGATCTTAGCCGATTTTGCTATCGTCATTCATGGAAATTTCGGTATTACATTTTCATATCGAAACGATATCATTGTCGCCTGAAATAACGATAGTTGTTCGATAAATTCTGCAAAATGGCGATTTTATTATCGTTATGGCTGGAATTATCTACACTCAAAAAAAAAAAACTGTAATGTTAGCAAAAAAAGCTTGTAAACCTACAAGAAAATTTGCTGATTTTGAACCCACAATTTTTTTGCTAAAGTTAGCAAAAATGTTTTGCCAATAATTAGTTAACAAAAAAAATTTTTTTTGACCCATTTGAGGACCCCATTGGGTTCGGACCCGATAGGTCCAGACCCCGATGGGCCTAGACCTAGTTGGGTTCCTTAAAAATGGTCATAGTTTTTGATCCAAAATTTGTGTCCGTTTCGCTCTACCTTGCTTAGTTTTTGAGATACGTAATTATAGAAGACCACTGGGGTCTTGAGAATTAAAAAACTCGATAACTTCAAAAATATTACTCGGAGAGCTTTTGACTATTTTGCGGTCTTGTTCTACGTATTGAGAGCTACAAAAATGATTTTGGACTTTTTGTTGTGTCGGCAATATTTACCGAGATATGAGCATTTTAAAATTTTCGGGAATGCCAACTTTTTTGGATCCAAAGTTAGGGCCCATTAGGGTCCACACATGTGAAGAGGATCCGCGAAAGTATGGAGATTCTAAGAACCAAAAATGCCCTCCATTTTGCTCTATCTGGCTTAGTTTCCGAGATAGAGCCATTTTAAGTTTTCTGAAAATAAAAAATAATTTACCATTTATTTTTGCTAATGTTAGCAAAAAATCTTGTAAAAATGTTGTCAACTCAATTTCAAATCTTAGCAAAAGAAATTAGTTCAACGTTTGTTTAGAATTGCTAATGTGCTAAATGAAGTTTACAAGAATTTTTTGCTAACATGCTAATCTCAACTAAAAATTTGCTAAAAGTTAGCTAACTAGCATTAGCAAAAAAAAATTAGTAAATCTACTAACGTATTTTTTTGAGTGTATAGCGAAAACGATTTTTATGAAAAAACGATATCATTTATCAAATATTATACGAAAACGTTAGTTTTCGTATAATATATGGTAATTAAGTGATATTACCTCGATATCATGACGGTATTGTTTGGTTTATTGGGTAGAAGCTATTTATCGTATTTCAATAATTTTTTTTAAAAAAATGTAAATTGTATTTCTTAATGGGTTAAAAAAAAAAAAAAAACATTTAATTAGAGTAAAAACGTTATAATTAGCATGTAAAAATATTTAATAACATTTAACTCAATTTGCTAATTAAAAGTTTAAACTAAACATATGATATTAATGCACATTTGCAATTATAGAATTAAGAAAATTAACGTACACTGAAAAATATAAATTTATTATATTACTAAAAAGCCTGTAATTTTACGGGTCCGGCCTTGTATACATTTTATCAGCAAAAAGGGTTGTAAAATTACAAGGCAAGCAAGCTTTCATCTTAGAAAAATAAATTTTTTTAACTTTGAAAGTTAATTAATATTAAAAAATATTTTTGTTGCTTGTACACCAATACCCCGGTTTGCGTCGCTTCGGTTTGCGTCGTTTCGAAGTTGCGTCGTTTTCAAATTTCTGTGATTTCGAAGTTGCGTCGTTTTGGTTTCAGTTTGCGTCGCATGGCTTCGAAGTTGCGTCGCCAGTGCTTCGATTTGCGTCGTTGATATAAAAATGTGTGTACAAAGCTAAAACAAAAAAAGGGGATTTCCCGTTTATATTTCAGTTTGCATAGCATGACTTCGAAGTTTCGTCGTTAGTGCTTCGATTTGCGTCGTTAATATGAAAATGTTTATACAAAGCTAAAACAGAAATGCTTGGAACAAAAACTGGACATTTTGAAACGTTTTAATTAGGGGAAAAGGCTGTTGATATTGGAAGAGACCTTGGATTAGCACCTTCTACAATTAAATCCATTTGTTCCAGAGACGCTGATAAAATTAAAAAAGTTAAAAATAAAAAAAATGCAAGAAAATTGAATTTTTTATTGAAAAATCTAATTTTTCTGTGCTTCGATTTGCGTCGTTAATATGAAAATGTTTATACAAAGCTAAAACAGAAATGCTTGAAACAAAAACTGGACATTTTGAAACGTTTTAATTAGGGGAAAAGGCTGTTGATATTGGAAGAGACCTTGGATTAGCACCTTCTACAATTAAATCCATTTGTTCCAGAGACGCTGATAAAATTAAAAAAGTTCAAAATAAAAAAAAATGCAAGAAAATTGAATTTTTTATTGAAAAATCTAATTTTTCTGCTAAAATTATGAATCTCGGAACCAATTAAATGAAAATCAATACAAATGTATGGAAAATCGTGCTTCGGTTTGCGTCGTTTCGGTTTGCGTCGCGTTTCTCCGGTCCCAATTAACGACGCAAACCGGGGTATTGGTGTACTTATTGTTAGTATAGGGTTTTTATATTTTCTAAATAGTCTTGACAATGGAATCTGACAAATTCCGTAACACGTGTCGATTAAGTCTTGCAGCAATTACCAACATTAATAAATTTAAAAAAGAAAAATTATTTTCTTGAAAATTATTCTATGAGAATATCATAGTTTTAATTAGTAAAGAAAATAATGACCTCGAGCTAGAATAAAACTATTCAAAATATAACATTTTATAGGTCGATCAAACAATTTTTATTTTTCGCAAAAATTACCAGTTGGTAAAGCTAATTCGGGTACGCTGAATTCAATGGTGCTAGCCGTTTTTCGAAGTTAGCGCTCGTATCCGCGATATTCGTGATTTACAATTGTAAAGCCTTGGTACTACAAAAAATAAATTTTTGTGCTTTTGCGATAGTTTTTAAATATAAATTTAGAAAATTCATTGTTGTTTTCGCAAAAAAAAAAATCTCCGCAAAAAAAAATCTGCAAATAATTTTTTTTTTTTTCGAATAATTCTGTGTCTGTAATTTATCGTATTCTACTCATTTTCATAAATTAATAGGAAAATAAAAAAAATGGAAAAAACATTTCGCGAAAAAAAATTTCGCGAAAAAAAAATTTACGCGAATAATTTTTTTTTTGTTTATTCAATAGAGTTTAGATGATAAAAATTCAGCAATTGAACAGTTCATGCGAATAAGGACGAATAGACCATTTGTATTATTTTACATATGACGATAAAAACGCAGGAAACGGCTAAAAACTAATATTTTTTTCCAACATTTTTGCATAATGCACTAATCCATTAATGCAAAAAAGTTCACAAAAACATAAGTTTTAAACCGTTTCCTGCGATTTTATAGTCATTTGTAAAATTATACAAATGGTCTATTCGTCCTTATTCGCATGAACTGTTCAATTGTCTAAATAATATGAAAAAAATTGTTTTTTTACTTAAAAATAAAAAAAATAATAGCGAATATCGCTAATACATACGCTAACTTTGCAAAAACCGACATTACAATAAGATAATCCCAAAAACAAAAATACTACTCTGCAACAAAACAAAAAAAAAATGAGCCGGTGAATGAGCCGCCGCTGGCTAAAAAGTACAAACGCCGCCACTGGCAAGCAAAATTGGTCTCGCGGCCGTCACCGAAAATTTCCCATTGGGATTTAGTGTACACGAACTAGCTTTACCAGATGGCTGTCGTAAATTCAAATCAAACTAAAAATATTTGTATTGAACCGATTTTTTCACGAAAGTAAAGATTTTTCGCGAACAAAAATGTTTTTCGCGAAAAAAAATTCACGGTATTATGGTTTGTTGTGTTAGTTTAACAGACTTGAATGGTTTTAAATTTAAAAATTATCGCAAAAGTTTCAAAATATCGTTTTTATTGTACTTAAGCATCAAAATTTTAAATCGCGAGTATCGCGAATACGAGCGCAAACTTCGAAAAACAGCTAGCACTATTGATAAAAAAAGGCTTAAATTCAAGCACAGTGTAATTAATATTAAAAAAATATTTTTTTTAACTTTAAAAGTTAATTAAATTCAGGGTTGGCAACCGATACCCACCCAGAATAACGGTATTTGGCTATTGTACCGCAACCAATAGAGATATGGACATTTTCAAAAGCAATTATGGAAGCTGATGAAATTTCTAGAATTTTAAATGTGTCACTTCGTGTTTCTACCGGTTCGTTTTCGAAATATAGGTCAATACCTTTATAATACCGTTTGAAACGGTATTATAACGGTATTGGCCTATATAACTAAAACGAACCGGTAGAAACACGAAGTGACACATTTAAAATACTAGAAATTTCGTCAGCTTTCATAATTGCTTTTGAAAATGTCCATATCTCTATTGGTTGCGGTACAATAGCCAAATACCGTTATTCTGGGTGGGTATCGGTTGCCAACCCTGATTAAATTTAAAAAAAAAATGTTTTTTTAAATATGTACTTCAATATTTCTTGTAAATTAATATCTTTTTAAATACAAAATTTTGTTGTAAATTTACATATTTTTTTTTTTGTAAATCAACCAAAATCTTTTGGTAAATTTACATCTTTTTACTGAAATTTTTACTTAAAAGTCTGTAAATTTACCATTTTTTTTTTTAATTTACCATTTTTATTGGTTTTGTAAATTATCAAAGATTTTTGGTATTTTATATTTTAAAAACTTTTTTTGTAAAATAACAGGATATTTTTCTGTTTAAAAACAGTAAAAGCATATATTTGCCGGATTTTTGGAACCATTTTCAGAAAATTCAAAACCAATCAACTGAAATTCGTAGTTTTAATTTGAAAATGACAGATTTTATTTTAAAATTGTTAATTGAAAGTCGATAAGGATTAATTTAAAATTCGCCAAGGATCAATTAAAGTTTTAAAAAAAATCATTTGAGATTTTTATTTGATCACTTTCTGACATCATCAAAAAATGGTGTACTGCATCAAATTGATTTTGACGTCTGCCAAACAATTTTCTTCATTGTTTATTTAAAATTGTCATAAATTAATGTTCTCTAATTATATAGTCTGATCTTTTGTTTGTCAGACACCTTATTGTTTGTCATTAGTTTCTATAGCTTAATTAAATTTACTAAAAATAAAATAAAATCACATTTTAATTTAAACGTGTAAATAATTTTATTAATAGAAAATTGTTTCCAATTCAGTGATTTTTTTCCATTGTATTTATTATCTTTGTAATTTAGTACGGTCTAACAATGTCAATAGCGGTTTAGGAATTGTTAAAAAGTTTTTAAATTAATTTATGACTTTTAATGTTTTTTTTGCATTTTTTTTTACTATCCATTGGCGTAGGAAGCCAACATTTCTGGGGGGGGCTAAAGCCCCCCTAGATTTTTTTGAATTTTTTGGTATTTTTTTTTTTTTAATTGAAAAACCCAGACCTATTCCTGAAGCGTTCCCTTTAACAAGCGTCTAGGTGACCTAGAAACGAATGCCCCCCGAAAGCGGTTAAAAATTTATATTTTTTTTAACAAATCTTGATTCTGAAAATTTTTCGGAAATTTAGAACTCCCAGATACGCTTTGAGAATGAAAGATTTTTAATGTTTTTCCTATAATAAAATCATTAGATTACTATGATTTTTTCAAGAAAAAGTTGTGATGATTGCAAAAGTTGACGATATTAGTGAAAATTCTCAGATTCTTTCTTCCAATAACTTTTGTCTATAAAAACGCCCTTAGAATTTAGAAACTTTTTTAAATCAATTAAGTTAAAATGTGTTCCTGAAGTTAAACCCCTAAGATTCGGTAAAGTTTTTATTACTGACAAAAACATCAAAATCATATAAAAACTTTTTTCAATAATTCAGACTACTTTTCAATGGGAAAAACTATTAGATCTAATGTAATAATCATTACGAGTCCTTAAGACTCGTAGAATAATCATAACGAGTCCTAAAGGCTCATTATTATTATTTATTGTTGCAAAAATTAATGAAATCATTAAATTATTAAAAAAAAAATTGTGAATGATTAAAATTCTGGGGGGGGGGCTAAAATTTTTCTGGGGGGGGCTAAGCACCCCCCAGACAGGGCTATCTACGCCAATGTTACTATCGTATAATAAAATGTTATAAAGAGGTTTTTAAAAATCTACTACGAAATAATTAAATTTGATCAATTTTGTACGCAAAATCAATTTTTAATATAATTTAGTTTATTAAAAACAAATTTAGTTTACACTCAAAAAAATAAACTGGTAAAACGCCTGGTAAAATGCCTTGTAATCCCGTTCTACCAATATTTAACAATTTTCCTTGTTCTTTAACAAAAAATCTTGTACTTTGCTCAAACGAGAACTACAGTTTTATTGGTAATTTTACAAGTTTATTTTCGTAATTGTATTCTACCATTTTGAAAGGTTATTTTACAAAAAAAAAACTGTAATTTTACAACAAAGTTTTTATTACGAGGATTCTAGTTGAATTACAAAAAAAAAACTTTATTTTACAAAAATTATGTTATACGACGATTTATGTTGTTTAACAAAAAAACTTTTTTTTTTTGTATTTTTTTTTTTTATAGAAAAATATTTTAAAAAAAAGTTGACAAAATTTTGAAAAATTTATTACGAGGATTAATTTAAGGAGGAGTAGTTAATTTACAAAAAAAAACAGTTATTTTACAAAAAATTATTTTATTACGAGGATTTATGTTGTTAACAAAATTTTTTTTTTGTAAATTTACCATTTTGGTTTGTAAATTTACCATTTTTTTAAACATATTTACCATTTTTTCTTGTAAGTTTACCATTTTTTTTTGTATTTTTCCGGTTTTAAAACAATATTTTTACCAATAAAATTGGTTATTTTACCAATTTTTGGTGCATTCAAAATTACGAGGAAATCCTCGTAATTTTACGAGAATTTTACCTACGTCATATTTTACGAGAATAGCCTCGTAAAATCACGAGATTTATTGGTAACTTTACAAGTTTTTTTTTTTGAGTGTAGTTAAAACAAATTTATTTATATTTAAAATAATAAAAAAAAGCTACTTAAACAAGCTTTATTACAACGAATGCTATACTAAATAACATGCTTTTAAAATTACCTAAAAATACATTAAAATAAATCATGTACCATACCAAAATAACACGTGAAATCCCAAATTATTTTTTGGAAAAAATAATATTTTTTTTTAATTTTAGAAAATTATATCATGCTTAATATAGTGTAAAAAACCGTATTTAAAATGGAAAGATAAATGACCTCGAACTACGGAGGCTTAAAAGAATTTAAATAATTTTGCAGCTACATTTTTGAAAAAAAAAACAAGTAAGAAAATTATAGTCGGTCAAGACCGACCATATAATACTCTACACCAGAGTTTCCCGGAAAATGGGTCCCAAGTTCAAACATGGACTGATTAGATCTATATTTTGTCAAATCTTTAATAAGTGTAAAAAGCACTCACAAATCAAATTATAGTGGAATAGGCTTCTTTTTGTTGACAATAAACCGCTTTAACTGAAAAGTCCAAAAATGGTCCAATGATAATCAGATTTGATATGGTTTTACATACAGAAACAGAATTTTAATTAAATATTTTCTATTTTCATGAAATTTTGGAGATTTATGTGAAAATCGGGAAGGTGGTTTGTATGGGGGCTACAAGAATAACTGGTCCGATTTCTTTAAAATTCGGAATGGTGATTTGTGTGGATGAAACATGATCACCTGCCAAAGGTACCTATTAAAATGCGGCTATTAGAGTCATTTGAGCCAAAACTAAAGAGGACCTTTGTATGGGGGCTAGGTCTAAATATGGACCGATTTTTTCCAATTTCAATAGGCTTCGTCCTTGGGCCAAAAGAGGCTTAAGTTTTAAATTTCAAGTCAATTGAGTATTGCGACCTGTATCGTGTTTACACCGTTTACATGGACAGACAAACAGACGGACGGACAGACAGACGGACGAACGGACATCGCTAAATCGACTCAAAAAGTGATTCTGAGTCGATCTGTATACTTAAAATTGGGTCTAGGACCAATATTTCGGGTAGTTACAAACTTCAGCACAAACTCATTATACCCTGTACCACAGTGTGGTGTAGTGTATAATTTCTTGTAAAATTTTTATACCCTACACCACACTGTGGTACAGGGTATAATTAGTTTGTGCTGATGTTTGTAACTACCCTAAATATTGGTCCTAGACCCACTTATAAGTATACCGATCGACTCAGAATCACGTTTGGAGTCGATTTAGCGATGTCCGTCCATCCGTCTGTCTGTCCGTCCGTCTGTCTGTCCATGTAAACGGTGTAAACACGATACAGGTCGCAATTTTTAATCAATTAACTTGAAATTGTAAACTTAAGCCTCTTTTGGCCCAAGGACGAAGCCTATTGAAATTGGAAAAAAATCGGTCCATATTTAGACCTAACCCCCATACAAAGGTCCTCTTTAGTTTTGGCTCAAATGACTGTAATAGCCGCATTTTAATAGGTATCTTTTCGAAATTTGGCGGGTAATCATGTTTGGTCTACACAAATCACCATTCCGAATTTTAAAGAAATCGGACCAGTTCTTCTTGTAGCTCCCATACAAACAACCTTCCCGATTTTCACATAAATCTCTCAAATTTCATGAAAATAGAAAATATTTAATTAAAATTCTGTTTGTGTATGTTAAAAGCGTACTTTAATAACCTTATCAAATCTAATTATTATCGGACCAATTTTGGACTTGGAGCCCATGTGAAAATTTCGCCCGATATTCAGTTGAAGCGGTTTATTGTCAGCAAAAAGAAGCCTATTTCACTCAAATTTGATTTGTGAGTGCTTTTTACACTTATTAAAGATTTGACAAAATATAGATCTAATCAGTCCATGTTTGAACTTGGGGTCCATTTTCCGGGAAACTCTGGTGTAGGGTATTATATGGTCGGTCTTGACCGACAATAATTTCTTACTTGTTTTTTTTTTCTTTGAGTGCATTAAGAAAGTCTCTTAAATTGTATTTGTCATAAATAATGACACAATTACATAAACGGGTATGAATTAATTATAAATTTTAAAGATCTTTTTATAAAATTTAAAACAATAAGAAAAATCGACTGCCACCCTCATCACTACGCACAGTGGGGAAGAATAAAAACATTTTGGAAATAAATCAGTCATTTCTATATGAGTAATCGGATCGACATGAAATTGGAAACTGTCTGTTTTGGAAAATAGACCTTCCGGCAGCCACGTCAACTCATTTAAACATGTGTGTAATAAAAAATACATTAGAATTATATTATTTTTTTTCGAAGTCAGGGTCAAAATTTCTTTCCTGTTTTATTTTTGTTGTTAAAATAATATAATTTTCAAGTTTAAAGTAAAATGCTCACAAAATTTTACTCTTCTAAAGAATTAGCAGAAGTGTTGGTTTTATCAAATTTAATGACAAGTATTAAACAATTAAGTTATTTCCAAAATATCTTTATTTCGCCCCAGTAAACGCACAGTGGTCAAAATCACTGATATAGCGGCGCATAAGAAATTTAAATTTTAAAATCGATAAATGGTTTGCATTGAATTTATTACCGATACTTTACAGAGATACTTTACCGATGCCGATACTATATATTTCCACAGCTGTTAGCATTTGCATTAAAGAAATTTGGCGCCAAATTCCTCAGTCCGTCTGTCTAAATTAACGGTGTAAATGCGATACAGAATTTAATTATCAATCGATTTGGCTGAAATTTTCAATTAACCTTTTGTTGGGCCAAAGACGAATTCTTTTAGAATTGGGGAAAAATTGGTACATGTTTACCTCTAGCCACCATATAAATCTCCCCATCAAATTTAGCTTAAATGACCCTAACAACCGTATTATAATAGGCATCCTTTTGGAATTTAACTGATTAATGTTTTTTGTTCTAAATATTAACGAAATCGGACTATTGTTAATTCTAGTCCTCATATAAACCACCCTTCCGATATTCACATAAATCTCCTACAATACATAGAAACACTGAAAAAAATCTTTATAAATTTTATAATCGAAATTTTAGATTTTCAAATTAAGTGCCTTAAGATTTGGATATTTCGACCACTGTACAGTGTGCTTTGGTGAACGCTAGAAATATTTAATTACGATAGCAATACCCGTTTTTAATCAACCATATGTTTTTTAGCTTAAGTTAATTAAATTAAACTTATTTAAACAAAATGTTTAATTGTTTACGTTTTTAAACTAATAAAAATTATACAATATTCATAGTTTTATACATAGATGTAGACGTCATAAAAGTCAAATAGAGTTGGTTTGACAGTGTTTGGTTTTACGTCAACACACAAAGGGCCTGAGGTCCGTTGTGAGACCACGGGACTAAAAGGTGTTTATCTGAAAATGTATATTATCAACAGAAGAAGCAAGTGGGGCATGGTTTTTTAACATTCGAAGGTTATGGATCTGAGCATGGGGGTATAAAACGCGGATCCAGCTTTTGTTTTTCGTCTTGTTTTTTTAGAAAATCGCATTTGAATATAAAAGTTCATAAGAATGTTATAATTTGCTTGAATATTCTTGTTTCAACATAGCGTATGAGTATTATTTATGCAAATATTTGTCACTCATCCGCAATGCTGAAAAAAGAAAATACTAGCAAATTCCACAATTCTTATGAAATTTAATATTCAAATGTACACTCAAAAAAATACGTTAGTAAATTTACTATTTTGTTTTTGCTGACGCTAGTTAGCTAACTTTTAGCAAATTTTTAGTTAAGATTAGCATGTTAGCAAAAAATTCTTGTAAACTTCATTTAGCACATTAGCAATTTTAAACAAACTTTGAACTAATTTCTTTTGCTAAGATTTGAAATTGAGTTGACAACATTTTTACAAGATTTTTTGCTAATATTAGCAAAAATAAATGGTAAATTTTTTTTAATTTTCAAAAAACTTAAAATGGCTCTATCTCGGAAACTAAGCCAGATAGAGCAAAATGGAGGCCATTTTTGGTTCTCGGGCTCTCCATAGTATCGCCGGACCCTAATGGGTCCGAACTTTGGATCCAAAAAAGTTAGCATTCCCGAAAATTTTTAAATGCTCATATCTCGGTAAATATTGTCGACACAACAAAAAGTCCAAAAGCATTTTTGTAGCTCTCAACACGTAGAACGGCGCCATGAAATAACTCCCAATGAAATAAGTCCCAAGAAAAATAATGCAATAAGTCCCAAAAATTTCCATACGATTTGGGAGTGATTTCATAATTAAATAACTCCCAAATCTGCGGGGATTATTTCATTTTTTTTGGAAGTTATTTCATTTTTAAGTTTGGGAGTTATTTCATTATGCAATAACTCCCAAACTATTTTAATGAAATAACTCCCAACAGTTTGAGAGTAGATTATAAAAATAAAAATTTAACTTATTGAATTTTTAAGTTTCTTTAATTTTTATTAAAAATAATAAAAATTAGATATTTTCTTTAGTTATTTTCAGGAAAAGTTAATTTATTACGGGGAAAGTAAATGACCTCGAACTGGAATAAACTTTTTTCAATGCTTTTTGAATTATCTTGTAAATAAATTCAGAAAACCATTCACTCAGAAGTACATCAATGTCAATCAAAATCCAAAAATAAAATAATACGTTGCTTTAAGGCGAAATGCATGCTGCGAGTAATTGTGAAAAATTTCGAGTTCTTCTAACAATGGTTTTAATTTATGAAAATAAAGAGGTATTGTATGACAAACGGAGGATCCGCAACCGGTGTAATAAGATGTTTTAGGATCCTGTTGGTTTGGCGGACACATTAGATTATTTAAAATGTACACAGAAAAAACAGTTTAATTGTGCCAGCCGAATTAAGAGCCAACTGCATGGTTTAATTACAACAACTAAAATTTTCGGTTGCGATTACCGAAATTTATTTGGACCAACAGAAGTTAAATTTTCAAAACAAATTTTGGTTATGGCAACCGAAAATTTCGGTTGTTGTTATTAAACTATGCAGTTGGCTCTAAATTCGGCTGGCACAACTAAACTGTTCTCTCTGTGTAGGCGAAATGGGCTTTCGGTCTTTTACAACCCACTCACTCTATTCTATATTTTGAAATATATGTTGTTGGAATAGGATTATATGTTTGAAAAGATTTGAATGGATATGGACGTGAAAAAAGCGCCGCAGGTGAAAAATTTTTACAAGAGATTTTTTCCCTGCGGCGCTTTCTTCACACCCATATCCATTCAAATCTTTTCAAACAAATAATCGTTTTGTTACCACATTTATTATACAGAATCCTGGAAGCTCTAAAAGGCTTCCAGGTATCTGCTTTCAAGTTTTATGTGTGGCTTGTTAACTGTTTTAACCAAGATGATTTATATTTTTTTTTAATTTGAGTTCATATTTTATTGGCGTTTATTTTCTGTTCTTCTCGCAGCCGCCAGAGGGACCTGCGATAAGTTAGCTATTTCATGAAATATTATGCTGATATCATTCAAACATTTAAATAAATTTAATCAATGTGTCAGTAAGCTGCATCCCAAAAAAGTTGAGAAGGGATTGTAGGTACTTCAGAGATTTGTTTTTTAAAGAGATACAATTAAAGTGTTTTTGGGATTTAAACAGTTAAAAATTTAATAATAAAAAAAAATTGGGATTTATTTCATTTCTATTGGGAGTTATTTCGTTGGGACTTCTTTCATTTTTTGCTAGGGACTTATTTCATTTTTCTTGGGACTTATTTCATTTTTTTGGTTTGGGAGATATTTCACTTTATTTGGGATTTATTTCATTAGGAGTTATTTCATTGGGACTTATTTCATTGGGAGCTATTTCATGGCGCCACGTAGAACAAGACCGGAAAGCTCTCCGAGTAATATTTTTGAAGTTATCGAGTTATCAGTTATAAAATATAAAGTCCAACAATATATAAAACAGAATTAAAACTCAACTCATAAGGTACAATGCAATTTAGTAATATTTCTAAGAATTAGAAATACGAAATATAAATTCAAACCTAACGGACATTTTTCAAGACTTGAAAAGTCCTACTAAGGGTTGCAACTCTGAGAAAATCTACTATAGTGTAAGAAATTACAACTGTGTTGGAAAAAGTTAAAAATAGATTCATTAAGTTCGTGCTAAACGTAACATATGGGTAATGAAATGTGATATAATTCCCGTTCGCTTTTTCACCTTAATGTACGTTTAAATAGCTGATCTTAATCTTACACACCTACAGTGACAATCGAAGAGTGCTGACGAAGGAAGGGTGGCTTCTTCCGAAAGCTGTCGACATCTCCACTTAGCCTGTGTTGTCAATTATTTTTTTTCAGATTTTCTCATTGTACAACAAAAATAATTATTTCTCAGAAATAATTAATATGGACTCAAACCGAAATAAATAAAAACTTCAATTATCGAGTTTTGTAATTCTCAAAACCCCGGTGGTCCCCTAAAATCAAAAACTAAGCAAGGTAGAGCGAAACGGACACAAATTTTGGATCAAAAACTATGACGATTTTTAAGGAACCTAACTAGGTCTAGACCCATCGGGGTGGACCTATCGGGTCCGAACCCAATGGGGTCCTCCATTGTGTCTGAACTAAGTTGAAAAAAAAAATTCAGTTAACTAATTTTTGGCAAAACATTTTTGCTAACTTTACCAAAAAAATTGTGGGTTCAAAATCAGCAAATTTTCTTGTAGGTTTACAAGCTTTTTTTGCTAACATTACAGTTTTTTTTTTTTTTGAATGTAATTTTCTCAAAAAAAAACTGAAAAACGCGCTCCTGATTTTTTTTGTGTGTGAATAGACAAACATCTCAATTAAAAAAGAAAAAAAAAATGTCGGATTTTTGATAAATTGTTTTTTTTTTTTTTTAATTCGAAATTTCAGAACCAATTGATCTTAAATGAATTTCAATTTATCTTTTACGAATCTCAATTGATCTATTTTAAATTTCTTTTGATTATTATCGAATTTCAATTAATATTTAAAGAATCACAATCGATATTCAAAACATCAGCCGAATCCCGAATGATTTCGTTGAATTTTAATATTGTTTTGTATGAAATTGATTTAATAATTTTTGGGGCGGCCATACCTTCTCGGCCAACTGGGTAAGGTCCAGCATATACCTAACTTTTTCCGTTTACCGTCATTCAAGATTAAAGCCATAAGTTCATAAAAAAAACTACAACGCCGTGATTATAAATCTCATGGTACACGGTAGAAGGCTTTTTTAAACTAACTTTGTTTATAAAAATTTCTAATCTAATCCATAAAAAATTTCCAGCACTATTTTATACATTGAATAGAAGAGGCAATATAAATCTTATGGAAAACATAGACGTGTTTAAATAAAATAATAAAAAAACATTTTAAAAATAAGATAGATAGAAAAGCAGCTAATAAAATATGAGATAAACAAATAAACTTAAATTATACCCTACAGCACAAATAAAGGTGGGTAATAAAATAAGAGTGTGCTCTTGCAAAGAAATTTTTTATGATTTTGGCGAAATTTATAATACTTTTTAAGATAACATATAATTTTGACATAATAATAAAGTTTTTAATCGACAACAGATATGGGCAAATGCGGCCCAACGGGAGGAATTGAGATAAAGTCTTACCTGCCTTCCCGAGTAAAAATTTGAAGGATCAGTACATTTCTTTCAAATCTCGGAGCAGTATTGATCTTACTCGGATAGTACTGATCTATCAAATCTAAGATCAGATGTAATATATAAGAATATATAAGTACAATAAAAACGATATTTTTAAACTTTTGCAATAATTTTTAAATTTAAATCCATTCAAGTCTGTTAAACTAACATAATAAACTATAATGAATTTTTTTCGCGAAAAACATTTTTTGTTCGCGAAAAATCTTTATTTTTGCGAAAAAAATTGGTTAAATACAAATATTTTTAGTTTGATTTAAATTTACGACGACAGGCATCTGGTAAAGTTAATTCATGCACACTACACTAAAAAAAAAAAGTTTGTAAAATTACAAGTAAAAGGTCTTGTAATTCTATTTTACCAATATTTTTGTCTTTTTACAAAAAATTTTGTATATTTAATAAAACGACAACTACAGTTTGCTTAGTAATTTTACTATTATATGTTGGTAAATTTATTTTACAAATTTTTTAGGTAAATTTACAAAAAAGTGAATTATTTTACAAATTAAAAAAATATTACAAGGTGTTTAGTTTTTTTACACAAGAAAACTGTAATTCTACAACAAAATTTTACTTGATGTTATTTAGTCTTTCTACAAAAAAAAATGTTTTATTACAAGCATTTTTTTAATATCGTTTTCAGTTTGAAATGTATGTATTAAAAAGTACAAAATTCCAATGTAATTTTACAAAACTTATTTTATTACTAGAATTAATGTTGTTTTACAAAAAAAAAATTAATTATTCAACAATAGGACACGCAAAAATTTTCTAAGTTCAGATTTTTTTGCGCTTTGGAGTAAAAAAATTAGTTAAAAATCATTTTTTATAAATAAAAAATTTCATTAAAAAAATTTTGGAAATTTTTTAAGTTCCGGACACAAAAATTTTTCAACTAATTGTAAACTTTAGACCATTTTTTGGTAATTTGCGTTGAATAGAATACCACAATTTTTATGTGCTTCTACTATTTAATTGTTCTATTTTTTTTTTTGTATTTTTACCATATTTTGTTGGTATTTTTTTTTTTTAATTTGACACCTTAAATGTCAATAAAAAGCTGCCAATTATAAAAAATTAAGTTTTTCTTATTTTAACAGGTACTTAAACATCCAATCTACAATATCCAAAAAAAAAATCAATTTTTTAAAATTACTTTGAAAATAATTAAAAATTAAAAAAAAAATGTTATTTTTTGACTAATTTTTCCTGAAAATATAAGAAATTTCTTGTGTAGCCTCCTTCGCAATTCTCACTTGTTCCACTTAAGAAAAACGAAATGTTGAAAAAAATAAAAAAGTGCAGTGTTATACATTAAAAAGTTTTTAAAAGTGTTCAAGTGAAAAAAAAAATCATTTCAGGTTGTTGAAGTGCTACTACAGCTGCCGATGAAGGAAAAACAAGATGCACCAATGGAAAAAACCTTTAAATTTACAAAACAAATATGTAAAAAAAACAAATTTTTTGTAAATTTACAAAACAAATATGAAAATTTATAAAACAAAATTGTATACTTACGAAAAAAGTTGTAATTTTACAAAAATGAAGTAGAAAATACAAAAACAATATTGTAAATTTACAAATATTTTGGTTAAACTCCTGTTTTTACGGCAAAAAAATTAGAAAAAATTGTATATATACAATAAAAATTGTAAATTTATCACTTTTTATTGTAAATATACAAGTTTTTTGCCATAAAAAACAGTAGTTTAACCAAACAATTTGTAAATTTACAATTTTGGTTTTTGATTTTCTACTTTATTTTGTAAATTTACAACTTTTTTTGTAAGTTTACAATTTTTTTTGTAAATAATTGTAAACTTACAAAAAAAGTTAAATAATTTGTTAATCTACAATTTATTTCTTTCATTTTCTATTTTTTTCTTTGTAAAATAACAACCTTTTTCTGTAAGTTTACAATTTTGTCTTGTAATTTTACCAAATTTTTTGTAAATTTACAAAAAAAAATGTTCACCTCGAAGTTAATATTAAAAAAAAAAATGTAAATTTACATTTTCATTTGTTAAATCAATTTACAAATTATCCCCGTAACATTACGGGGATTCTTGCTAGTACATATTTTACAAAACCTGCCCCGTAAAATCACGGGGATTTTATGTCATTTTACAAACTTTTTTTTTTTGAGTGTAACTCCCATTGTAATATCAGTATTTTCAAAATTAGCGTATGTATAAGCGAAATTCGCGATTATTTTTTTTTTTTAAGTAAAAAAAAATATTTTTTTTTATATTATTTAGACAACTGCTGAATTTTTATCAGCTAAACTCTATTAAATATTCAAAAAAAAAATATTCTTGAAAATTTTTATTCGCGGAAATTTTTTTTCGCGAAATTTTTTTTCCAATTTTTTTCCCAAATTTTTATTTTTTTTGCTCTTAATTTATGAAAATGAGTAGAATACGATAAATTACAAACACAAAATTTTTCGAGAAATTTTTTTTTCGCAAATTTTTTTTTTGCGGAATTTTTTTTTTTTTTTGCGGATTGTGAATAAGTGTTATTGCACTCGAAAAAAAACCTTGTAAAATTACAAGAAAAACATGTTCATTTTTTTTGTTTCCTATTTGACAAAATTTCCTAGTAATTTTACAAGATTGTTACCAATAATTTTGTAATTTTACAAGATTTTTACCAATAAAATTGTAAATTTACAAATTTTTTTACACGATAAAATTTACAAAGAGGTTTCGTAATTTTACTAGATTTTTTGCTACCTCCTTTTTTACGAGATTTCCTAGTAATTTAAAAAGCTTTTTACGAATAATTTTGTAATTTTACAAGCTTGTTACCAATAAAATTGTAAATTTACAGTTTTTTGGCGCAATTAAAATTAAAAGGAATTCTCGTAAATTGACTAGATTTTTTTGTAAAATTATCTTGGAAATTTGTAAAATTACAAAAAAAATTGTAAAATTACAGAAAAAACTTTTAAAATTCGATTTGTTAAAAAACTAGGAAAACTGTCAAATATTAGTAAAATGGAATTACGAGACTTTTCCTAATAAATTAACAAAGTTTTTTTTGTGTGTAGAAAAAATATTCTAATAAGTGAGTGTGGGTAATTAGAAAACTCCTTTGGGACTGTTTATGAGTGTGAGTAGAAAGACACTCACATTCCCTTCTCCACTATCGAGCACAGAACCACGCATAAATTCGTTGTATTCCTAAATCGACTTAACCTATTATAACTTATGGCCACAGATATTATTTTGTATATCTGTAAATAAATATAATATAATAGAATTATTTTATTTTTTTTTTTTTTTACCTGATAAGAATTGACTTGTAATACAAGCAATTATCACAGTGTAATACAGCATCATTTTGGCATTGTTTGTTCTTATTGCTGACATTGTGGTTTTTGTTGATTTTTTGTTAATGGCAGCCATAATTTGATATTTAATTATTTATTTCTATTGATTGTTTATATTATTATTATATTTAAAATTAAATGATTTATTCAAATATATATATTTGAAATTATGATGATTTTTTTTTTTGCTTTTGTTTATTTATAAACAGACTTTTTAAATACTCGATGGCAATTATAGTTGTTGAGGTTTTTATTGGCTTAAAATGTTTACATTACGATATGTTCTGAAAGAAAAAAAAAGTTGAAAAATAATTAAATTTAGTTTAATTTTAATATATTTAAAATATTTAGGTATTCACAGTTATCACTACACTATTTAAAGATGAAATTCGAAATAGAAGATTTTTACCAGTTGAAATTTGAAAATTATATTTGAATGAGGAAAAATTTATTAAATTTTTTAAAAAATTAATAGAAATTTTTAAGTTCCATTCCTAATTTTAAAACTCTTTTAAAAATATAGGTCAATTGAAAAAACAGTCTTTTGATAATTGAAAAAGATCAATATAAAAAGATAAATTTTTATTTAAAAAAAGCAACTAAATTTCCTAAAAGATCAATTGAAATTTGAAAAATATCATGTGAAATTCAAAAAAAACATAATTCAAAATATGACAAAGATCCCTGAAGATTCGAAAAAGATTAATTAAAGTTCGAAAACAATTATTTAATAATCATAAAACGGCCAATTTAAATTCGAAAAACAGCAAATAATTTTACTCAAAAGATTTTCAAAAAAAAAATATCATTGAAACACGAAAAGCATTAATAACAAGTAAGAAAGTTATAGTCGGTCAAGACCGGCCATATGATACCCTACACCAGTGTTTTCCGGAAAATGGATCCCAAGGCCAAACATGGACCGATTGGATCTGTCTTTTGTTAGATCTTTATTTAATGTAGAAAACACACACAGATCAAATTTTAGTGGAATTGGTTTATTTTTTTGTCAATAGACCGATTTAACTGAATATCGGTCGAATTTTTTATATGGAAGACTAACTAAGTCCAAAAATGGTACAATTATATTCCGATTTGATTAGGTTACTAAAGTACACGTTTAACACCTAAAAATACAATTTTTATCAAATATTTCCATTTTCATGAATTTGAGGGATCTATGTGAATATCGGGTGGGTGGTTTGTATGGAGACTACCAGAAGGACTCACCCGATTCCTTTGAAACTTGGAATGAAGATTCTTGCATACAAAATTTGATTACCTGCTAAATTTCAAAGCGATATCTATTATAATACGGTTATTAGAGGGGGCGAATTCAAAGGGGGCGTTTATATGGGGGCTATGTCTTACGTTACAAATTTCAAGTCCATTGATTGAAAATTGCGACCTGTATCGTGATGGATGGACAGATCTACGGATAGATGGACGGATATAGCTAAATTGACTCAAAAAGTAATTCTGAGTCGATCGGTTTGCTTGAAGGTAGGTCTAGGACCAATATTTCGGGTAGTTACAAATATCAGCACAAACTCATTATACCCTGTACCACAGAGTGGTGTAGGGTATAAATATATGAAAATGATCACATGATTTCTTAAAAATCAATTGAATTTCAAAAAAAGGATTGAATATTGAAACTAAAACACTAAAACATATTTTTAAAGTTCGCACAAATCAATTTATCACTTGATTAAGATCATTTGATTTTTGTAATCGATGAATTGAGCAATTTACATTCCAAAAATATCATTTAAAGTTTGATTAAGATCAATTAAATTCGAATTAGTTCAATTGAAGTTCGAATCAGATAATTAAAATTCGAAAAATATCAATTAAAATTCGTATAAGATCAATTGAAATTCGAAAAAAAAATAATTGCAAAAACATTTATTCGAGTTCGAAAATATCAAAAAAAAATCAATAAAGCCCACTGGAAACTTAAAATCGATCGAAAAACAAATGCCATTGAAAAAAAAATCTCATGGCAAAAGATCTGTGCAACCCCATACAGCTTTAAAATGAGATTACACCGGTCTCATTTATACTAGAAATGCGTGAATTACGATTGATCGTGAGTGCAATTTATTTTTATCCACGTGATCGTGAGTGCGCGTGATTAGAGAAAATAGTTTCGTGCGTGAGCGTGCGTGATTAAGTTTTGTTTCGCCAGTTTGCGTTATTGTTTTGTGCTGTCTGAAGAAGAAAACAAGCAAGAAAATTGTCATCATATTAAATTTAGAGGGTAAATAATGCAAAATTGTGATTTTAATAAATTTTAATGATGGTTTTTAGCAAATTATATACTTTTTGTGCAAGAAATCGAAAAAAGTAAAATAAAAATTTGTTCGTGATTATTTCGTAAGCGCGAGAAAAATTTTAGTTACTCACGTGAGCGACCGGAAACGTGAGCAGAACAAAAAAATTTTGCGTGATCGTGCGTGGGTCAAAATTCACTCACGCGCCCATCTCTAATTTATACTTTAATCTGAACTTCAATTCAAAAAGAATAAAAATATTTATTACTTCAACCATCTGTTATCACCCTAAATATAATTGATTTAAACTTATTTCATGAGATTTGTTTCCACACTCAAAAAAAAAAGTTTGCAAATTTACAAGTAAAAGGTCTTGTAATTCTATTTTACTAATATTTTTGTCTTTTTACAAAAATTGTTGTATATTTAATAAAACGAAAACTACAGTTTGCTTTGTAATTTTACTATTATATGTTGGTAAATTTATTTTACAAATTTTTTAGGTAAATTTACAAAAAAGTGAATTATTTTACAAATTAAAAAAATATTACAAGGTGTTAGTTTTTTTACACAAGAAAACTGTAATTGTACAACATAATTTTACTTGATGTTATTTAGTCTTTTTACCAAAAAATGTTTTATTACAAACATTTTTTTTTAAAGATCGTTTACAAGGTTTTCAGTTTGAAATGTATGTATTGAAAAGTACAAAATTCCAATATAATTTTACAAAATTTATTTATTACTAGAATTAATGTTGTTTTACAAAAAAAAAATTATCATTCAACAATAGGACACGCAAAACTTTTCTAAGTTCAGATTTTTTTTGCGTTTTGGAGTAAAAAATTTAGTTAAAAATAATTTTTTATAAATAGTTTTTACACCATTTTTTTGGTAATTGACGTTAAGTAAAATACCACAATTTTTATGTGTTTCTACTATATAATTGTTCTAGTTTTTTTTTTTGTATTTTTACCATTTTTTTTAGTGATTTTACCATATTTTTTTGGTATTTTTTTTTAAATTTTGTACCTAAAATGTCAATAGAAAGCTGCCAATTATGAAAAATCAAATTTTTCTTATTTTAACTGGTACTTAAACATCCAATCTACAATATCCAACATTTTTTTTCCCGATTTTTTAAAAATACTTGTGAAAATAATTAAAAATTCAAAAAAAAATTGTTATTTTTTGACTAATTTTTCCTGAAAATATAAGAAATTTCTTGTGTAGCCTCCTTCGCAATTCTCACATGTTCTACTTAAGAAAAACGAAATGTCGAAAAAAAAATAAAAAAGTGCAGTGTTATACATTAAAAAGTTTGTTAAAAGTGCTCAAGTGAAAAAAAATCTTTTCAGGTTGTTGAAGTGCTACTCCAGCTGCCAAAGAAGGAAAAATAAGATGCACCAATGGAAAAAACCTTTAAATTTACAAAACCAATATGTAAATAAACCAATTTTTTTGTAAATTTACAAAACAAATATGAAAATTTAAAAAACAAAATTTTATACTTACGAAAAAAGTTGTAATTTTACAAAAATGAAATAGAAAATACAAAAACAATATTGTAAATTTACAAATTTTATGGTTAAACTACTGTTTTTTCGGCAAAAAATAAGAAAAATGGTACATATACAATAAAAATTGTAAATTTACCACTTTTTATTGTAAAAATACAAGTTTTTTGCATAAAAAACAGTAGTTTAACCAAATAATTTGTTAATCTACAATTTATTTTTTTCATTTTCTATTTTTCCTTGTAAAATAACAACCTTTTTCTGTAAGTTTACAATTTTGTTTTGTAAATTTACCAAATTTTTTGCAAATTTACAAAAAAAATGTTCACCTCGAAGATGATATTTTACAAAAAAAATTGTAAATTTACATTTTCTTTTGTTAAATCAATTTACAAATTATCCCCGTAACTTTACGGGGATTCTTGCTAGTACATATTTTACAAAACCTGCCCCGTAAAATCACGGGGATTTTATGTCATTTTACAAACTTTTTTTTTTGAGTGCATGTACAACAATAATATTGTTTTCTTGAACACAATAAATTCAAATAATTTTTTTATTTATTTACTTTTGCAAATGAAATTTATGGTAAAAAAACATTGGTGTTTCTTAATTTAAATAAAAAATATTTGAATTATTAACTTTTTTAATGTTTCAGAACTTTGCAAATTTAAAAAAAATTGTCACTTAATTAGATAATTTTATAGAACTCCTAATATCCTATCGTTGGAAAATATTTTGGAAACGTTATTAATTTTCAGATGTAATTCGAAAAACATAAATTGCAAATCAAAAAACTCGATTCGAAATTGAAGATTTCATTGAAAAATTCTAAATTTAAATTTGAGAACTCACCCAGTCGGCAAAAAAAATCACACCTGACATACTGCTGACTCTCCCTTTATAAAATTGCTGACATCTTCATACAATTTTTCAAAATGTCATCAACGACATGTCAGCAGTTGGTCAGCGGTTGTTTAAACGAATTGTTAGTGGCCACCGATACTGGTGGACACTGCTGACCAACTGCTGACATGTCATTGATGACATTTTGAAAAATTGTATGAAGATGTCAGCGGTTTCATAAAGGGAAAGTCAGCAGTATGTCAGGTGTGCTCTTATTTTGCCAACTGGGCAATTTGAAATTTGGAAATTTTAATTGAAATCTAAAAATTCCAAATGAAATACGAAAAAAATTAAAAATTGCCGTTTCTTTTCCCATCATTTTCACCCAACATATATAAATTTGGGCCGCTAACAAAAATACATGTCCCTTTATTTTTCCTGCTCTACAAAATAAAACCAATTCCATAAAGATCGGAGTGTGACACTAGGGAGACTTCCCTTGTAAGTTTAAAGTTTTTGATTTTTTTCCTGTATATAAAGCCGAAGTCTGATTTATTACGAAGAAAATGAGAAGTTTTTTTAATAAAATCCGTCAAAAATTATAAAAGTTACATGCATTTGAACAAAAATTAATCAATTCAGTTGTATACAAGAACAGTAGAGTGTTCCTTATTTTGGAAATGTTGGAAATGTTGAGACGGTACCCGCTCATTTTTTTCCATTTGACTAAAAAATAATGTTGGAAAAATTTTACGCCCCTACGACCACGCCTTCCCTACGCGACGGGGCCTTAAAGAGCGGGGACTTAAAAATAATTTTTCCATACAAACCACAAAATTTTTTTTTTGATTTTTAATTTTTTTGTTATAAATTATAATATTACTTGGTTAGCTTATTCAAGACAAAAAAATTGATTTTGGTGGGATAATGCTTTCAGTTCTAAAAAATTTTTCGAAAAAAAAAAATTTGGAGCCGTTGGGGTCCTACAGTAAAAATTTTTTAAAAAATATTTTTTTTTTGTTTTGACAAGCAACGGTTTTAGTTGTAATGTTGCTTTTAATGATATATATTCATAAAAAAATATTATTCATATCTGTGACATCTTTATCGTGTTCTAAAAAAGGGTAAAAAATGCATTTTTGACGTTTTTCGATACACGATAAAGATGTCACAGATATGAATAATATTTTTTTTATGAATATATATCATTAAAAGCAATATTACAACTAAAGCCGTTGCTTGTCAAAACTAAAAAAAATAGTTTTTAAAAATTTTTTACTGTAGGACCCCACCGACTCCAAATTTTTTCGAACTGAAAGCCTTATCCCACCAAAATCAAATTTCTTGTCGTGAATAAGCTAACCAAGTTATATTATAATTAATAACAAAAAAATTAAAAATCAAAAAAAAAATTTTTGGGTTGTATGGAAAAACGATTTTTAATGCCCCGCTCTTTAAGGCTCCGTCGCGTAGGGAAGGCGTGGTCGTAGGGGCGTAAAATTTTTCCTGAGTTATTTTTTAGTCAAATGGAAAAAAATGAGTGGGCACCGTCTCAACATTTCCAACATTCCCAATATAAGGGGCACTCTAAAGAACAGTTATGTTTTTTACATTCGGCACACCCGAAATAAATGGAGATAGGGAGTAAATATGTTTTACAAAAAAGTTGGACGGTAAAAATAAATGGGGGTTGGTCTCACTAATGACCCCTCTCGGACGCACCATTGGACCAGTAGAAGCTGATTAAATAAAACAAACGGTCATACATTTTATTGCTCTAAAAGTACTCGAAGGGCAGTTAGAGCGGTTGGAGCAAATTTTATAAAAATGTTATTTTGTGTGGGAGCTCCCTTAGAAATTTGAGATAGGGTATTAGTTTATTCCGAAGAAATGTTTAGACGTAAAAATTAATGGGGATCAGTCTTGGAAATGACCCCTCTATGACGCACCATTGCACAGAGGTAAAAACCGGCCAAAACTAAAAAAAAAAAATGTTTTTTCTTTTTTGCCAAATTGATGTCAAATGAGAGCTAGCACTTCAAAACATGCGATTACAAAGTTTTGTGCCAATCCCTTGACTAGTTTAGGTTTTATAACGAAGCAAAGTTGAGTAATTGTACTTATTATTTTTAAAATTTAAAAGTTGTGATTTGCAACTTTGAAATCCAAGTAGGCTGTAAACTTAAAAAAAAAAAATTGTCTTGAAATTGATATATTTTGAAAACTTAGCATTATTTTTACATGTAATATGCATTTCGGTAATTTCGAGTGCGTGGATCAATTTAAACAGTGGTGGTGAAAATAAATCTAAAAAAATAAAAAATTTATAAAAAATACAAACTTTGGAAAGCCCAAAAAAATACTTTTTGCTCAAAATTGCTCTTAAGTCGCTATACCACAAATTAGTATAAGGGTTCCCAAGTAAGTACTAATTAACATCAGTACCAAGTTTAACCAAGTCTTTCAGTTAGAGCCTTTTAAAGTTGGGTCATTTATATCAAATAAAGAGCTTTTTGAGCTGTGGAAAACACATAAAAAAGAAGATGGATGAAATACTGACGATTAAGACACAACATCTTAAAACACCTTCAAAAAATTTTTTTTCGCGAACAAAAAAAAATTTTTCGCGGAAAAAAAAAATTCCGCGGAAATTTTTTTTTTTTTTCGCGAAATTGGTTTATTATTATATACTTAACCTACCTACAACATTTTATAAGTTTACATAAAAAATTAAAGAAGTTATAGGGTTTTGGCCGGAATTTACCACTGTGCATTGGAGCAGTAGAAATGATTTTAAGATTGGAAAATTACAATAAAATTTTTTTAAAAAATTTTAAAAAAATAGTAATAATCGTTATCCCACGATCCTACTGGGCAAAAAATTTGTAGAATCGATAGAAGTTTTACACAAAAAAAATTCAAAAAAATCGAAGAGAACAAACATTTTCAAACATGAGATTTACATTTTAAAACTTAAAATCGCAAAACTTAAAAAGCACTTTTAAGATTTTTTTTTGATTTTTTTTTAAAGTACGTAAAAAAACAAAAATTAAAAAAAAAAAATGCAATTTGGACCATTATTGAAGAAGTTATGAGTAAAAGAAGTTTGAGTAAAGGATAAACTACCAATTTTTAAAAGTTCGACATCTTTTGAACGGGTCATCAAAAAAATCTGAAAATTTTCTACGAAGGAGTTATCGAAGGGTACTAAAAACGGTCAACAAATTGGGAAAATCTGAAAAAAAAATTATTCAAAGCGTCCGATTTGACATGGAATGCCCCATATACAACTGTTTTTGTATAAAACTGAATTTATGCATTTTTGTTTAAATGCATGTAACTTCTACAATTTTTGAAGGATTTTATTCGCAAAACCTCTTTAGTTTCTTTGTAATAAATCAGACTGGAACTTAACGTACAGAAATAAAATTTAAAAATTGTTTAACTTGGTTAAATTTACATAGAAATTAGGCAGGTTCCCTTTACGGACTTTCCTTTGCAAATTACAGGTAAACCCAACGATAAAATTTAATTCTGATGGCGGAATCGAATTCAGGAAAATTATAAGAATTAGTGGGTCTAGTTTCTGGGTCACAATCTCTATTTTTTGTGGGACTGTGTAATCAACTTCAAGAATTTTTAAAATACAAAAAGAAAATTTCAATTTCAACTTCCCTAAAAAATTTTCGAAATTCAAATAGAATTTGTCGAATTTCAAATGGGTATTTTTAAATTTGGGTTAAAACTTTTTTTTTGTGCGGCTGTGTAACCAACTCCAAGATTTTTTAAAATTCGAAAAAGACCGTTTTAATTTCAAACCATTTTAATTTCCACTTCTTCTTAAAATTTTCGAAATTCAAATTACATTTTTCGAAATTCAAATAGCATTTTTCGAATTTCATTGGGATTTTTTAAATTTTGATTTTTTCGATAGTTTTTGAATTTTGTGCAATATTTTTTGAACTCTTGTTGTCTTTATTAAAATTTAATTAATGATTGAAAAAAAAAAAATTCTTCAATTATTTTAATTTTTTAAGCACTTGAAAAAATAGTTTTTTAAAACTACCAACAAAAAAAACTATAACTTTTTTTATAACATTCATAAAAAAATGCATTTAATTACAATCAAACACAAAAATGCAGTCAACGTACTTTATATGAATTTTAATTAAAACCACTCTTTGACCGTACGATTAATAAAATGTATGTAAATCTTAGACAAATTTATTTTAAATTTAAACGTTATTATTTTCTAACTGCTGCCTTAACACGAAGAAAATTGAAAATTGTAACGGCACTTAACGAACGCAAAAAATACGAGCACGACTTAACAGGCAAACGGTTTAGAAGAATCTGAATTTTGAAAAATTATATTTTTTTTAAACAGAAAATTTATAAAAAAAAATTTAAAATACACACTACCTAAGTGAGCAGCCATAAACAAATATAATAAAACGATTATATTGAGAATAACATTAAAGTGATCTTGCCAAATGGAGTGAAAGAGAGAGAATCAGTGAGTGAATGAGCTTGAATGTTTAGTGTTGAATATTAATGAAGGGAGATAAGCCGCCTCTAAACTAGTTAATAGTGCACTAATTGAGTTTGGACAAAAAAAAAAATATTTTTTTTTTTCAGTAATAAAAAATTTTCATTGAAATATGTACAGCAGGTATGATAAGATTGGTACGAATTGTACATTAATTTTGTGTGCAATTTTGGATTTTCCTGAAAACTAATTTTCATTTAAAACAAGAATTTTAACGTATGAGGTCCTAAATATTTTTACATAGAAAATTTCTCAGATTCTAAGACTTTTTTTCTGTAAAAAAATTCTCAGATTTTGAGACATTTTTTTCTACAGAAAAATTCTCAAATTCTGAGACATTTTGTCTATAGAAAAATTCTCAGATTCTGAGACATTTTTTCTATAGAAAAATTCTCAGATTCTGAGACATTTTTCTATAGAAAAATTCTCAGATTCTGAGACATTTTTCTATAGAAAAATTCTCAGATTCTGAGACATTTTTCTATAGAAAAATTCTCAGATTCTGAGACATTTTTTCTAGAAAAATTCTCAGACTCTGTGACATTTTTTCTAGAAAAATTCTCAGACTCTGAGACATTTTTTCTATAAAAAAATTTTCAGATTCTGACACATTTTGTCTATTAAAAAATTCTCAGATTCTAAAACATTTTTTCTATAGAAAAATTCTCAGATTCTGAGAAAAATTCTCAGATTCTGAGACATTTTTTCTATAGAAAAACTTTCAGATTCTACACTCAAAAAAATACGTTAGTAGATTTACTAAATTTTTTTTGCTAGCGCTAGTTAGCTAACTTTTAGCAAATTTTTTGCTGAAATTGGCATGTTAGCAAAAATATCTTGTAAACATAATTTAGCGCATTAGCAATTTTAAACAAACTTTGAACTAATTTTTTTTGCTAAATTTTTGTATTTTTATTTCTCTTTTTTCTCTCCGTTTTTTTTTTTTTTTGTTCATTGGAATGTTTTAGAAAAATTTAGTTTAAATGAAAGCGTTGGTCGATACAGTCGTTGAGAAGCGGCAGTAGGTTTTTAATTTAATATAATATAAATTAAATGTGTATTATATAAATAAAAAAAATTGTTGTAAGAAAGCAAATATGTTTGAGAAAAACTAGTATGAGTTTGTTCGTTTCTTTAGCATTTTTCCCTCTTTTTGTTTCTTTTTAATTTGTTTTTTTCACGTAGATATTTTCATATAAAAAAACGATGAATAGGTAGATAATTATATTATCTTCTAAAACAACAATGTACGCAATTTGCATCATAAAAAAAGGACGCGGAAAAAACCCAACAAAAACAATTATGTATTTAACGATCACCAACACTCTATTGTTTCTAAACACCAAATTACACAAATAAAAAGGACGCGGAAAAAACCCAATAAAAAACAATTGTGTATTTATTGATCATCAACACACTATTGTGAGGGTTGTTTTGTTTTTTATTTTTTTCCATGAATGTATAAATGTTTTACTAAAATTTTACTAGATTTTGTGGTAAAAGCTACAGTTTTTTTGCTAATTTCAGTTAACTAATTATTAGCAAATCCTTTTTGCTAATTTTACCAGAAAAATTGTGGGTTCAAAATCAGCAAATTTTCTAGTAAATTTACAAGCTTTTTTTGCTATCATTACAGTTTTTTTTTTTTGAGTGTAAGGCATTTTTTCTATAAAACAAATTCAGGTTCTGAGACATATTTTCTATAAAAAAAATTCTCATTTTCTAAGACATTTTTCCTTTAGAAAAATTCTCAGCTTCTGATACATTCTCTGATTCTGACACACTTTTTGTATAGAAAAATTCTCAGATTCTCTGACACTTTTTGTATAGAAAAATTCTCAGATTTTGAGACATTTTTTTTATTATAAAAAAATTATCAGATTTTATGACATTTTTTCCAGAAAAAAAATTTCAGATTCTGAAACATTTTTCTATAGAATAATTCTCAAATTCTGAAACATTTTTTCTATAGAAAAATTCTCAGATTCTGAGACATTTTTTCTATAGAAAAATTCTCAGATTCTAAGACATTTTTTCTATAGAAAAATTCTCTGATTCTAAGACATTTCTTCTATAGAAAAATTCTCTGATTCTGAGACATTTTTTCTATAGAAAAATTCTCAGATTCTGAGACATTTTTTCTATAGAAAAATTCTAAGATTCTGAGACATTTTTTCTATAGAAAAATTCTCAGATTCTGAGACATTTTTTCTATAGAAAAATTCTCAGATTCTAAGACATTTTTTCTATATAAAAATTCTCAGATTCTGAGACATTTTTATATCCTCCAACCACAGTATGGGGGTATACTCACTTTGTCATTCCATGTGTAACGCATCGAAATATCGGTCTAGGACCCTATAAAGTATATATATTATTGATCAGTGATCGATTCTAAGACATTCTAGCGATGTCCGTCCGTCCGTCCGTCTGCCCGTCTGTAGAGGACACCATACAGTCCAAAGTAAAAGAGCTAGACTTCCGAAGGTTGGCACGAATATGTCTTATATTCCTAGGCAGGTTAAGTTCGGAAATGGGCAAAATCGGGCCAAGGGGAAAAAAGTTCCCCCTTAGAGAACTAAACCAACCTAAGAAAAACCGCAATTTTTGCAGGGTTTTTTGTACTTTTCTTAAGCAAATTTAACATTCTTATGACAGAAGAATGTGCCCCCTGACGTCTCTCACCAATTTAGTTTTTAGGGTAGTTTAGTTGCGAATACAGTTAGGGAAGCTTCTCTTACATCCCATCCAAAGCGATTGCCTCCGAAAAATATCCATCAACCGTGGAGGACGCCAGAGCTCAAGCTACTCAAAACAGATAGTAGGAAACTCTATAATAAGGCAAAACAGGGGGGTATTTCGATTCGAAAAGAGAAGCTATTCGAACGACATTTTTGTTTCCAATTTGAAGAACTTAAAATAATTTTTATCTCAGCGAAAATCTTTTGGCATATTAATGTTTGTCCTTTCATTCTAAAAATAAACAAAAAATAAATTTTTTCATATCGAATTACATTTTACAGAGGATCAAAATTTTCCGAATTCGAACAGTTTCTTTCGAATCGAATTACGCAATAACCCCCCAGGATAACACGCCGTAGGATTTGGAGAATTATCGTCTCAACTTTAATGCTTGTAAAAAGAAAACCCGAAAGGAGAGAGATAATCTTGGTGGTATTTTCTGTGCAGAATTCACGGTGAGCTTCAGCAATGTTTAGGTTGAACTTTAGTATCGACGAAAAGTGTAAACGCAGTTCGATTTCTACAAGATTAAATGTCACAAAACTCTTAACAGCAAAATCGTAGCTGCTCGCATTCGCGAGATAACGCGAAATTAGCGTTTTTTTTTTTTAATTTTGACATTGAAGTTTTTTAAATATTTTTAAAAACTGGGTACACAGTTTTAATTGTACTTATTTAAAGGTCACAAAACAGTAAACATCAAAATCCTATGTTCTTTAGTTCGCGAGAAGTCGAATGGAAGCCTACTTTGGGAGTGGAGATAGGGCGTAGGTATATTTTAAAAAAATGTTGTAGGGTAAAAATAAATGGGGGTCGGTCTCACTAATGACCCTTCTCGGACGCACCATTTGACCGGTAGAAGCTGATTAAATAAAACAAATTTACAAAAAAAAAGTGTATGGGGACCGCCTTAACAATTAGAGATAGGGGGTAGATGTGTTCAGAGAAAATGTTTGGACTAAAAAAATATTGTGGGTCGGTCATACATTTGGTTGCTCTAAGGGCACCATTAGGGCAGTTAGAGCCGTTGGAGCAAATTTTTAAAAATGTCGTTTTGTGTGGGAGCCCCCTTAGAAATTGGAGATAGGGTATTAGTTTGTTCCAAAGAAATGTTAAGACGTAAAAATTAATGGGGGTCGGTCTTATAAATGACCCCTCTATGACGCACCATTGGAGCAGTAGAAATGATTTTAAGATGGGAAAATTACAATAAAATTTTTTCAAAAAATTTAAAAAAATAGTAATAATCGTTATCCCACGATCCTGCTGGGCAAAAAATTTGCAGAATCGATAGAAGTTTACACAAAAATATTTCAAAAAAATCGAAGAGTACAAACATTTTCAAAAATGAAATTTAAATTTTAAAACTTAAAAATCGCATACTAGAGCGCATTTAAGATTTTTTTTTGGATTTTTTTTTTAAAGTACGTAAAAAAACAAAAATTTTGAAAAAAAAAGTTTGAAATTTGGACCATTATTGAAGAAGTTATGAGTAAAAGAAGTTTGAGTAAGGGAACAAACTACCAATTTTTAAAAATTCGATATCTTTTGAACGGGTCATCAAAAAAATCTGAAAATTTACCACGAAGGAGTTTTCGAAGAGTACTAAAAACTGTCAACAAATTGGGAAAATCTAAAAAAAAAAATTTCAAAGTGTCCGATATGACATGGAATGCCGCATATATTGTTGATCGATTTTGAGACATTCGCGCGATGTTTGCTGTGAAGGGCACGACACAGTCAAAAATAAAAGAGCTACACACAAAAAAAACTTTGTCAAATTACTAGGAAAAGTCTCGTAATTCCATTTTACCAATATTTGACAGTTTTCTTTGTTTTTTAACAAACAAATTTGGATCGAAATTTACTTTTTATACCCTCCAACCACAGTATGGGGGTATATTCACTTTGTCACTCCGTTTGTAACGCATCGACATATCGGTCGAGGACCCCATCAAGTATATATATTATTGATCCATGATCGATTCTAAGACATTCTGTGAATGTCCGTCCGTCCGTCTGTAGGTAGATGGCACGATGCAGTCCAAAATAAAAGAGCTATCCTCCTGATATTTGGCACGAATATTTCTTATTTTTTTTTTTTTAATTTTTTAAAAGAAGCAACACTCAGGCAATGCTGCCTATTAATTACTAATGTAACCGTGATGCTTCTTTTGGAAAGGGGATAGAAGAGAGATCAAAGATTGGAAAGATAGAAGGGCTTCAGTATGGCAACACTGTAATTGCGCGTGTTGTTATTTTTAGAACAGTTGTTGCATCGCCATCTGTTATTGATCTGGCGAATTATTTTGAAGCTGTGTTTTATAGCCATTATTTTATTATTTTACTTCGTTGACGTTTTAAGTGCTATTTATCAACGAAGGAGAGTGCTGCGATAGATATTAGTTATAAATAGAAACTAATAACTATCTGAAAAAAAAATGTTGTTCTGCCTGAGCTGAGAATTGAACTCAGGCTTACTGGCTAGTAGTCCAACGCGCTTACCACTGAGCCACAGCAGGTTAAGTTCAGAAATGGGCAAAATCGGACAAAGGGGAAAAAAGTTCCCCTCTGAAGAATTGAACCGACCTCCAAAAAAATACACTTTTTTACATGTTTTTTTTTGTATTTTTGTTAAATAAATAAAACATTTGGTATATTTATCGCGATGGGAAGGTGCTCTCAACGTCCCCCACCGAACCCTCCCCCCTCCAAAAAAACACCCCTGACAATTTTTTTTTATTTTGGAGGGTATAAAAGATTCGGCACAGCCGAATTTAACACTCTCACTTGTTTTTTTTTTGTAATTTTACAAATTTCCTAGATAATTTTACAAAAAAAATCTAGTAAATTCACGAGAATTCCTTGTAATTTCAATTGCGTCAAAAAACTGTAAATTTACAATTTTATTGGTAAAAATCTTGTACAATTACAAAAATATTGGTAAAAAGCTTGTAAAATAAAATTCGGTAGCAAAATCGGACGGGGGGAAAATGTTCCCTCTTAAAAACTAAAACACTATCAGAAAAACATAATTTTTTTACCGGATTTTTTTGTATATTTGTTTAACAAATAAAATATTTTTATGCCATATGAAGTTCATTGACCTGCATTTGGACAAATATCGTAAAAATGAGTTTGTAAACATTTATGAAGAGGGAAAAGGTGTCCTTCAAAGCCCCCGCCAAGTCCCACCAACTATAATCTTAAAATTATTAAAATTTTAAGTTTTTTTTGCATTTTTTATATAAAAAAGTAAATTTCAGTTTCTATTGTTTAAGTCTTTTACTTATTTTTTGTTAAAAAATATTAATTATTTTATTTTTAAGTTTTTTGTAAAAATTGTTTATTTTTTTGTTAATAAAATTATTTTTCAATAACCACTTTCTTATTCCTTATTCTCCTCGATTAATCGAATATTTTTTTAGATGTAATAGTTTGCTCGAACGAACAAAAACAATTATTTGAATTATTCTAATAAAGTTAAAAGGCGAATAATTGACAACTCTAATTTCCACTAAGGCTGGGTATTTAGAAATTCCTATTCTAATGGGGTAAAATTGTGAAAATTTGGTAAAATGGTCCTAGAAACTTAAAATTTGGAATGTAGAATCCTCCGCCCGAAAAGACATTCTGAAAAAACTACTTTTTGGAAAAAGCGATTTTAATGGTGTAAATGGGGTAAAATATTGTACTTTATTTTTTTTTCTATCTCCTGAAATAACGGCTTTAGAAACTTAAAATTTGGAATATCGGATCACATAGCAATGTGGGCTCCCCCATCGGAATAAAACTTTCTGAAAAAAGATTTTTAGGAATTTTTGCAGTTTTTTATAAAAAAGTCCTAAATATACAAAAAAGAAAACTATGTGGTTAGTACGATTTGAAAATTTATTTAATCATCCCTGACAAACCCAACTAACTAACTGTGAGTGATAAGAATTGTTAGAGAATTTTAAAGTTTTAACAACAAATAAACAACAACAACAAAATTGTTAATTGTGCGTGCTTTGAGTAATAACAAATTGTTGTTTTTTGAGTAAAAACTGGATTTTGTTAAACAAAAATTTTAAATACAAACAAATCTTTATGAAAACAGCTGATTTTATATATAAAAGTGCATAATATAAAATGTAGAAAAAAAAATTGGCCTATTTTATTTAAAGTATTTATAATTTCCTTTTGCAGATATTTGATTAATTTATTTTTTTTCCCGAATAAGAAAGTATATATATAATTATGTATTATTTGATAAAATTATATATAATTATAAAAAATTATATATAAAGGTTAAATTTTTCAAAAAATTTCTAAAATTAGATAAAATTATATGTAAATTGATAAAATTATATATAATTACATCCAGATTTTGGTAAATATAATATTATATGATTAGATCAAATTATATATAATTTGATCAAATTTTATAAAATTTTATCTAATTTGATCAAATTATATATAATTTGATTGAATTATATAAAATTATATCCACCAAATCCTGGATATAATTATATATAATTTTATCAATTTTTATATAATTTTATCAAATTATATATCGTTAAATATATTTTTTTTTACTCTGGTTGTTTAGTTTTTGTTAAAGTTCAAAAACGTTTCATGACCTTTTTTCAAAATAAAAAAAATATTTTTAAAATATTTTTATTTTAATATTGAATTATTTCTTATCATTTTTTTTGGCTTTTAGCCGCTCCAGACCGCTTGTATCTCAATATTGTTTATGTTGTCATCAATGTCTGTATTTTTACTTATTGCCGTTTTATATAATCCATATCTGTATATCACCGGGATTGTTTGGTTTAAACTAGTGATTACTAATCTGTCAAACAATGACGTCTTGGATGGCACAGCCATAATATATATTCTTGGTAATATTATCAGTTGAATTGGATGTAGAATTAGCAATGACTCCGAATAATAAAAAAAAATACATTGACCATAGTATATTGAAAATAAAATTATGATTTAAAGAAAAATTTTATAAATAATACTGGACCGCAACAAAATTCTTCCCGTATAACACTGAACGACAAAATTTAGTTTTTGTTTGCACCCAGGATCGGGATAAAAAAAAATCTGAAACTACACAATTTACAGATGTAATTCGAAAAAGATCAATTGTAATTCGAAAATTCTACTTTCAATTCGAAGATTCCATTTGAAATTCGAAGATTTTACTTGTAATTCGAAGATTTTATTTGTACGATTTGAATCTTCGAATTATAATTGATCTTTTTCGAATAACAATTGATCTATTTTAAATTACAACTGATCTTTTTCGAATACAATTGTTCCATTTCGAATTACAACTCATCTTTTTCGAAGTAAAATTGGAGTTTTTGAATTACAAATGGAATTTTCACATTACAAATGGAATTTTCGAATTACAAGTAAAATCTTCGAATTACAAAATTACAAATGGAATCTTCGATTTACAAGTAGAATTTTCGAAATACAAATCACCTTTTTTAAATTTTCGAATTACAAATGGAGTTTTCACATTACAAATGGAATTTTCGAATTACAAGTAGAAGCTTCGAATTTAATATAAAATCTTCGAATTACAAATGAAATCTTCAAATTACAAGTAGAATTTTCGAATTACAATTGGTCTTTTTCGAATAACATCTGTAAATGGTGTAGTGTAAATGATTAGTGAGAGATTCTTAGTAGAGCCTACGGTCAGGACCGGTTACCCGGGTAGACCGGTTTTCAAGACCGGTCTTTATATTAATATTTTTTTTTCAAAAATTTCCCATTTCCACCATTTTTAAGAACAACTAAAGTGTCAAACTGAAATATTATGTAGAGAAAGTGAATTTTTTACAAAACTTAAGAACAATTTAATTTTTTTTTCATTAAAAATTAAAAATGCCGATATCTCAAAAACAAAGCAAGATTATTATTATTATTATTCAAGGGGTGATCTAGCCCCAACGGCCGGCACTGCGACCCTTATGGGTCTTTTGTGCCAAGATCCATTAATCTAATTCAAACTCTGTTCAATGTTCCTAATGAACATTATAACAGAGGATGGAGAAGCTAGCCTTATATCCTCAGAATTAAGCAATTCCTTGTCTAAGAACCGTCTTCTGATCCTACACCAAAGAAAAAAATGGAACAGCCTTCCTCTATCTATGTGTGGACTTAATAGGTCCGAAATTTTGAAATAAAAATTCGCATTCCGGAAAATTTTAAAAAGCCAATATCGCGGTAAGCATTGTCCACACGATAAAAAGTCCAATGGCGTTTTTTTTTGCTCTTTACTTGAAGAACTTGACCACAGAATATCCGAAAGCCCTGAGATCAAAAGTTTTTGAGCTATTTGATTTTCAATTTTTTTAGGACCCCAAAACCCATTTTTTATGACCTTAAATGCCGATTTCTCAAAATTTTTGTTCTATGACCGGGACAAAAATCTGTGAATAGATTGACAGTTATGTCTACAGTAATATTGTTTCATATTGAGTCATTTGAAGCAACCGCAAAAAAGTGCCGTCCTAAAGACCGAAAAATACCGTCCCTATTTCATTTAAATACATGGAAAAAACAAGACTTTACAAGTTTAACAGCCGATTTCTCAAAATTTTTGTTCCACGACCGGCACAAAAAACTGTAGATACATAGATCGGAAATTATGTCTAGAGTCAGGGTCGTATCCAGGATTTTATTTCGGTGGGGGCCCAAAATTTTTTTTTTACAAAAAATTTACACAACAGCACATGGTTTAGAATTTTTCTTGATCTTTTCCTTAAACTGAATGTAACACAATCAGATTCTTAATTTTTGTGTAAGTTTAAAACTGTTGGGGGGAAAAAAATTAAATTTTTTTTTTATATTTTAAAATTTTTTGAGAGACAAGCCTTTTTTTATAGTGTGAATTGTATCAGATGCTGATACATTTTTACAAAGACGATTATCAGAATCTGAAATTTTTTTAAAGAAAAGTGTAAGATTCTATGACAATTTCCAGCTAAGACAGTTTTTATTATAGAAAAAGTCAAAGGCGCTAAATCATATTTCCAAAGGAAAACGTTTCTCGGAAAAAGTCACTTTAGAAAATGATTCTATAAACATATTCATAAAATACTTTTCCAAAAGAAAAGACTCCGATTGTAAGACATTTTCCCAGAATCTGAGATTCTGAAACATATAAGAAAAATAATTCACATTCTGAGACCTTTTTAAAAAGAAAACAGTATAAAAAAGTCATAGATTCTGAAATCTTTTTCGTAAAGAAAAACTCTTGGATTCGGAAAAAATTTTACTTTAGAAAAAGTCTAAGATTTTTAGACAATTTTCCTATAGAAAAATTTTCTAATTCTGAGACATATTTCCTATAGAAAGTCTCAGATTCTTATAGAAAACGTCTCAGATTCTTCGATATTTTTCCTATAGAAAATGTCTCAGATTCTTAGACATTTTTTGTACAGAAAATTTTTTCGATCCTGCGACATTTTTCCTATCGAAAAAGTTTCAGATGCTTAAACACTTTTTCTATAGAAAAAGTCTTAAATTCTTAGACATTTTCCTATAGAACAAGTCTCAGATTCTTAGACATTTTGCCTATAGGAAATTGACAGATTCTATAACATTTTTCATAAAGAAAAAGCCTCAGATTCTGAGACATTTTTCAAAAAGAAAAAGTCTCAGATTCTGAAATATTTTTCCTATAGAAAAATACTCAGATTCTGAGACATTATTCTTATAGAAAAATATATTTTTACAATAGAAATATATAGAAATACAATAGTCTCAGATTTGGAGCATTTTTTTATACAAAAAGACTCAGTTTGTGTCTCTGAGACATTTTTCCTATACACAAAATCCTAGATTTTGAGATAATTTTTCTTAAGAAAAAATTCGTTGATTCTGAGACATTTTTCTTAAAAAAGGATAAGATTCTGAGAAATTTTTTCTAGATTGTAAGAAAAATTCCCAGATTCAGAGACATTATTCCTATAGAAAGTTCACAGATTCTAAAACATTATTAATATAGAAAAGCCTCAGATTCTAAGAATTTTTTTATAGAAAAAACCTCAGATTTTGATACATTTTTCAGATTCAGTGACATTATTCCTATGGAAAGTTCTCAGATTCTGAAACATTTTTTATATAGAAAAGAATTTTTTATAGAAAAAGTCTCAGATTCTGAGATATTTTTCATATAGAAAAAGTCTTAGATTCTGAAAAAGGCTAATATTTTAAGACATTATTCTTATAGAAAAGTCTTAGATTCTCAGACATTTTTCTTATAGAAAGTTTTAGGTTCTGAGACATTTTTTTTTATGAAATAGGCTCGTTCTGACACATTTTTCTAAAAAACAAAGACGCATTTTAATATTTGACTATAATTTACTTACAATTAGGTCCAATTTTTGTGTACATAAAGCTTCAGGTTCTAAGATATTTTTTTATTAGAATCTTAAGTTGAATAGTTTCAAATTTTAAGAAAAAATTTTCAAATTTTGAGATTATTTTAACAGAAAATTTTTAATTTCAAAACATTTTTCTTCCAAAAGTTTTGGATTCTTGTTTTTCGAATTTTCTTAAGAAGTTTTTTAATGTTGTACTTGTTATTTGATACCAAATCCTGAAATTTATGAAATCATTTGGGGGCCCCCGGCCCCCCCCCCCCCCCCCCTTGTATACGCCACTGTCTAGAGTATCCCTATTCCATATGGAGTCATTTGAAGCAACCACAAAAAAGTGCCGTCCTAAAGACCGAAAAAGACCGTCCCATTTTAATTAGAGTGTGCCATATGAACTTTATCGACCGGCACTTGGACCAAGAGGTTGAGGAAATGCGATTTTTTCTAGCCCGCCCCTTCATACCTACAAAATATTTTAAGTGTACTTAAACTGACACTTAAGATTTTAATGGGAAACTCACGTTTTGATTTGTTAATTGGCAAATTAAATTCCGAACAAATCAATCACAAAAAAAAAAAACATTTAACAAAATTTAACACAAAATTGTTAATTCAATAAAATTATCAAATATTTGTTAATAAGAAGATTATGTCCCACATGCCTCTTTTTTCGAAAAAATGCAATATAAGATTGGGACGCCAAACCACACTAGGACTCAAAAGTTATACTCTGTCAAAAAATCTGTGAAACTCTTTATATTAACACGTTGTAGCGAACAACTGCTATATTTTTTATACACTTAAAATAACTATTATGAAAACAAAAAAGCTTAAGTTTTCTACAACATCTAATGATGCACATTGTTAAAAATCAATTGAAATTCGTAAATTCCAACTAAAATTCAAAGATTCTACTTGTAAGTACTGTCAAACTTGGTTATAACGATCTCGTTCACAACGAATTCTCGGTTATAACGAACTTATTCTAAATCCGCATAGAAAAAAATATTGAAAAAAACAATTTGAGTAATCACTTGTTTAAATTTTTAAATAAGATTTGAGTAATTTTTTAATTGACGCAATTAAAAATTTACTCAAAAATTAAAAAAAAAATGAGTAAATAACACTGTAAGTAGGTGAAAATGACACACCAAAACGCCGAGACACGTCAAACTCATTTTGGGTCGTGGAATCCAGTGGTGTACCCCGTTTTGAAAAGTTAGCTCAAAATCCCGAGATATTTCGATTTTAAATTTGTAGAAGATTTAAGGCGATTTTTCATTTTATTTGAATGAAAAAACTTAAAAAACCTGATTAAAACTTGTTATTTGTCAAAATGTATATCTAGAAATAATGGACGTCCATTTTCAAGCGGACATGGAACAATACTTGCTCTTATTATGATGAATTTTATAATTTTTTTTTTAATTTATTCAATTTTTACTCTACATTTGCAAATTTAAAATCGAAATATCTCGTTATTTTGAGCTAACTTTTTTAAACGGAGTATACCACTGGATTCTATGACCCAAAAATAAGTTGGGGTGTCTCGGCGTTTTTGTGTGTCATTTCAAAAGTTTAAATTTTACTTACAGTGTAATTTAATACAAAATTTAATATTTTTTTTTTATTCTCTTCGTGTTTTGAATTCTCATTTAGTTTATAGTTTTTTGTATATGTATATGAAAGTTTGAAATCATCTTTATGAAATTTTCCTATGTCTTTAAGACATAAATATATTTGGTAAAGTTTGAAAAAACATTTTTTTTTTGAAAAAAATGTGAAACTTTTTTAAACTTTTTAAAAAAATAAATTGATAAATTTTGAATAAATTTTTACTCGACACAATTAAACAGTCACTTAAAAAATCGAAAAATTTTTAATTAAATTTTTAATCGTGTCCATTAAAAATTTACTAAAATTTTTTAGTAAGCATTTAATAATTTTTTATAAAAAATTTACTCAATACTATTAAATCGTTTACTGGTGCAAAATTGAGTAATTTTTTACTCAATGGTATTAAAAATTTACTCAAATTTATTTTTTATTTTTTTCTGTGCGACGTTTTGGCATCAATTTTCACACAAAATACTTCTTTTATAACGAACTCGGTTATACGAATACTCGGTTATAACGAAACCTAGGTTAAAACGAACTGCTTATTATGGTCCTATGAATAAAATTTTATGTGTATTTACCTTTTTATAAGGAACTTCCATAAATATTTTTCAATGTGCGGCAATCATGTTTATCAAGGTAATATTTGGTTAAAATTATAATTTTGATAAAATTTATTTATATTTTTAATGTTTTCTTCTCAAAAAGTGGTTTATTTACAAAAATAACATAAAATAAAATAAAATTGGATCCATTTTTTGGAAATAAAACTTGTTTGATATAGAATACACCCCGCTTATAGCAAACTTCGCTTATAACGAACTATTCGGCCCTTGGAGTGCGTTATAACCGGGTTTACTGTAATTTGAAAACTCCATTTGTATTTCATAAATTCCAATGGAAATTCGTAAATCCGAATTCCAATTCGTGAAAAATCAATTTAAATTCGAAAAAGGTCATATGAAATTCGGTTTGTTGGGAGCGTGCTAGCCTATTAAGCAGGTGATCGTGGGTTTGATTCCCACCAGAACCCTTGGTCGATTTCTCTACAACGAGACGACGAACATTGTTTGTCAATACTTTCGCAGTAGGGAGTCCCGTCAAATTTAATTTTCGAATTTCATGTCGTAATACCTGCCAAACGATGGCCACATTAAAGCTGATTGTGGTATAATTTATTAAAAAATTTTGCAAGGTCAACTTCAGTCGGGAACCAGCGGTCAAAGTTAGAAAAAGTTACGTATATCGACCAAAATTCATGTCCGAATTTTTTTATTGGAAAAATATTTAAAAAAAATCTAAAACTGCGACAGATGTCGATTTTTAAACACAAAAAATTATTTTTTTATCCCAGTTGGTCTCAAAAGTTGGAAAATGTTAAGTGTGTTATAAAAAAAATATTAAAAAAACATAAAAACCCGATTTTGGTCCAAAAATGCTGATCTGCGATTTTGGTCCGCAGATGCTGATCAGCATTTTCGGACCAAAATCGTGTTTTTATATTTATTTAATATTGTTTAGATAACTAAAGTTGGAAAATGTTAAGTGTGTTATCTAAAAAAATAAAAAAAGTACAAAATCGCGATGTTGGTCCAAAAATGATGATCTGCAATTTTGGTGCACAGATGCTGACCAGCATTTTCGGACCAAAATCGTGTTTTTATATTTTTTTAATATTTTTTGATAACACACTTAACATTTTCCAACTTTTGAGAGAAATTTGGATAAAAAAACAATTTTTTTTGTTTAAAAATCAGCATCTGTGGACCAAAATCGTTGCTTTGGAATTTTTTAAATATTTTGCCAATAAAGTGCACCAAATTTCCGAATTTTTGAGCTGGATTGGGTCAAAAAATTCGGACATCATTTTTGGTAGAAATTAGTGCCTGCGGTCAGTACCGTAGTACCGGGAATACCGGTATTTCCGGTTCTCGGTATTCCCGGGGAAATCGTACCGGTTTCCCGGTTCTTGAATTATTCCCGGTATTCCCGGTAATAACGGTATTCCCGGTTCCGGTTCTGACGGTATTACCGGCATTCCCGGGACTACCGGTATGTATATTTTTGTAAAATTGTGAAGAATTCAAATTTTTTCTTCGCTTTTACCAAAAAAAAAATACAAAACATGTTGAAAACACCGTTTCCATTTTTTTTAAGAATTTAAGAAAAATATAGTTTCACGATTTTTAAATGGTTTTACAAACACAACTAAATATTTCTGAAATACTGATTAAAAAGTGTAATTTAAATATTTTATGGTATAGTATTTTATTATTTTTTGAGAACCGGTACCAGCATCAGAACCGGGAATACCGGTATTCCCGGGAAACCGGTACCAGAACCGGGAATGCCGGCATTCCCGGGAATACCGTGAACCGGGAAATGGGGGGGGGGGCACTAGTAGAAATACGTAATTTTTTCAATTTTGATCGCTTGTTGCCGACTGAAGATGACCTTGCAAAATATTTTCATAAATTTTCTCACAATCAGCTCGAACGTGGCCATCATTTGGCAGGTATTACGACATGAAATTCGAAAATTTAAATTTGACGGGACGCAGCTTTTGGACAGAATTTTATTTTCCCAACTTAAAACAAAAGTTTTAACCAACCGGGACAGCTGAAATCGGCAGATTTTTTATAATGATCAAATTAAATGTAATTTCAGTTGATTTTCCTGTGGTTCGAAACAAATTACCAAATTGTATCAGCAGATTTATCGAATGGAATTAGCAGATTTTGCAAATGAATTCAGCAGATTTTTCTGCTGACTTAACAGATATTTTGAAGATAAAAGTATAAGACATTTGCAGCTGATTTTGTTGTATAAAACCTGGTTACGCCAGATGCACTCAACTAAAACTTGTAAATTGACTGATTTTGTTTGTTATTTTTTTTTAATTTTTAGTTTTTTAGTAGAATTTTAGTGGGTTTTAATTAAAACTTTTAAAATGTAGAGTTTTTTTTGCAAATTATGCACAGAAAAAAATAAAAAAAAAAATTTTTGAGTTAATTTTTAATACTATTAAGTAAAAAATTACTCAATTTTGCACCAGTAAACGATTTAATAGTATTGAGTAAATTTTTAATAAAAATTTATTAAATTTGAGTAAATTTTTTATTCACACAATTAAAAATTTACTCAAAATTTATCTATTTATTTTTTTTTTAAAGTTTAAAAAAGTTTTAAATTTTTTTACAAAAAAAAAAAAAACAAAAAACTTGTTTTTTCAAACTTTACCAAACATATTTATGTCTCAAAAACATAGGAAAATTTTATAAAGACGATTACAAACTTTCATATACATACACAAAAAACTATAAACTAAACGAGAACTCAAAAAACTATGAGAGTTTAAAAAAAATTAAAAAAAACTCTTCAATTTTTATTAAATTATTTTTTAAATTTTTAAGTAAATTTTTAATTGCGTCAATTAAAAAATTACTTCATTTTTGTTTTTAAATTTAAACAAATGATTAATCAAATTTGTTTCCTCCATATTTTTTTCTGTGTAGTGGCTTGGTAATTTTTTTACTATAAATTCACTCTTTAATAAAACTGTTTGCAGGTAATGAAATATGAAAACATATATGAAACCAACCTTTCATAACTCAACCTTTAAAAAAAACTTCATAGAATAACCAAAATAGCAAATAATCATAAGTACACAGAAAAAACTAAAAAAAAATTGTTGAGCAAATTTATAATACTATTGAGTAAAAAATTACTAAATTTTGCACCAGTAAACGATTTAATAGTATTGAGTAAACTTTTAAAAACAAATTATAAAATTTGACTAAATTATTAATTCACATTTTTAAGTAAATTTTTAATTGAGTCAAGTAAAAATTTACTCAAAATGTATCAATTTTTTTTTAAGTTTAAAAAGTTTCGACTTTTTTTTTTCCAAAAAAGTTGCTTTTTCAAACTTAACCAAATGTACTTATGTCTTCACGACAAAGGAAAATTTTATAAAGATTATTTCAAACTTTCATATACATATACAAAAAATTATAAACTAAATGAGAATTCAAAACACCAAGAGAAACAAAAAAATATTAAATTGGTATTAAATTATTTACTCAAATTTTATTTTCAATTTTTGAGTAAATTTTTAGTTGCGTTAATTAAAAAATTAATCAAATTTGTTTTAAAAATTTAAACAAGTAATTACTCAAATTGTTTTTCTCAATATTATTTTCTGTGTATGGGTTTTTCTGCAATCTATTGAAATTTGTTTTAATGCTGTTATGTTTACAAACATAGAAAAAAAAACTCAATTACCTACTAATTATATTACAAAAAAGACAGATAGTTAGGTAGTCCTAACTTAGGAACCAACCTTTCCATTTAAAAATGCTATTGTTAGTTGTACAACAATAAAGTTTAACTAAAAAATTTGTAAATACCCAAGCAGAAATTGACGGCGGTTCTAAATAAACGACTTTCTGAAAGGACTATAACAAAAAAAATCACTCTTAAAATGCTATTTTGGAACGATTTGCAAACGTATTCAAAAAGCGTTTTTTAAGGCAGTTTTGAAGTCTTGTCTGAAAATGTTTTAACACGACTTCAAAAGGATTTTAGCGTTACTGGTATAGCAAAATTTATGGTTGTTCTAAAAATGAAATGGTTTCAAAGCACTCAAAATTTTCGAAGTCCAAGACACAATTTATTGCCGTTTGGATTAAAGAACTTTATTAAAAAAGATTTTAGAAAAAAGATTTTTGACAAATTTTCGAAGTTCGAATAAAATGTTCTAAGTCCCGGACACAAAAATAATTTAGAGTAAAAAAATAAATAAAATTTGTTTAGGAAAAAAAAGGCTTAATCTAGCATAAATCGATGTCATCATTCTGATATTGTGAAAAAGCACTTTGAAGATGGTATACAGAACGCTCGTACAGAGGTCCACAATGCTTTAACAACGCTGTTGCGATTGTATTTTTCAGCCTGGGTATTTAGCAATTTAAATATGAGGATTATATATAAATGGCAATGATGATTATGAGTTTAGCAAATACTTAACACTTAATGTTTTTGAGTAAAATGTGTTAATTAATGGAATTTTAAATATACATTGTATATTTAGCACGGTCATTATTTATCTTTTCTATTTTCCAAGGGGATAAATGGTAAGAAAAAAGGGGCAGTGGATGGGAAATACTCGTATCATAGAAATGATATTAATTTTTATTTAAAAAAAAAATCTGACACTTTGTAAGTATAGATTAAACCAGTTGTAGTTAAATTAATATTGTACTTAATCGGTTTTTTAAGCACTGAAAATTAAATTATTTGTTGTCGTCAGTCTGAGATCAACAAAAACTAAATATCTTTGCGTATTAAGAAATTTGCAGTAAAATGGCATTGATTTGTTAGTGCATATTTTTGCATATTTTGCTTTTAAAGTATATTTTTGCATATATTGCTAATATTACACACTTTTGTCGCATATTTTGAAAAAAAAGTGTTTGTTATACCCTCCACTCTAGTGATAAAGGTTTATATAAGTTTGTCATTCCGTTTGTAACACCTCGAAATATTGGTCTAGGACTCCATAAAGTATATATATTTATGATCCTCGATCGATTTTAAAACGATCTAGCGATGTCCGTCCGTCCGTACGTCCTTCTGTCCGTCTGTCTGTCTGTTGAAAACACGCTACCTTTTGAAAGACTTTACGGAGGCTCCTGAAGTTTGGCATATATGTTGGGCATTTACCTGGTCATGTTGGTATTGCAATCCAGCGAAATCGGTCCAGTGGTTCAAAAGTTATAAGCAATTGAGTGAATTTCGGTAAGGGTTTTAATGGAATTTACGAGATAAAACACACGGTAACTTTCGAACGGCAATTCTAAGGCTGCTGAAGTGTGGCATATATATTTGCCGTTCCTCTGGTCAGGTTCGTTTTAAATTTCAGCCAAATCGGTCAAGTGGTTCAAAAGTTATTAGCAAAACCGTAAATTTCAGATTAGTTTCAGCTTAAATTCACGTGTTGAAAACCCGTTAAACATGTTTTAAAAACATTTGTAAGTCAAAAAAATATTTTACAAGGTATTTTTGTCCCACAAAATTATTGTCACACTAAAACAAAAAAAAAATTGTACACTCAAAAAAAAATTTGTGAATTTTTTTTTTTTTTTCTTCAAAAATTAATAAAAAAAAGTTTTTTTACACAAAATAAAATATTTCTAACCAAAAATGTTATTTTTTTCACGTTAGAAAATTTACTATCACTTAAAAAGAGCATTGTGGAAGGTATTAATAGATTCGGCCAAGTCGAATTTAACTTTTCTACTTGTTATTTTATAATTTATGCCTTAAAGTACACAGAAGAAAATATGGGAAAATATCTTGAGTATTCACTTGTTTAAATTTCAAAAAAAAAAGGGGGAATTTTTTAATTGGCGCAATTAAAAATTCTCATTTAGTTTATAGTTTTTTGTCAAATCGGGCACTTTGAAATTTTTTTTTTTTAGATTTTCGCAATTGGTTTACAGTTTTTAGTACCCTTCGAAAACTCCTTCGTGGTAAATTTTCAGATTTTTTTGATGACCCGTTCAAAAGATATCGAATTTTTAAAAATTGGTAGTTTTTCCTATACTCAAACTTCTTTTACTCATAACTTCTTCAATAATGGTCCAAATTTCAAATTTTTTTTTTAATTTTTTTGTTTTTTTACATACTTTTTAAAAAAAATCACAAAAAATTCATAAAAGCGCTCTAGCATGCGATTTTTAAGTTTTAAAATTTAAATCTCATTAATGAAAATGTGTGTACTCTTTGATTTTTTAGAATTTTTTTTGTGTAAAACTTCTATCGATTCGATTATTACCAGGGAAACCAAAAATATGCTCTAAAAAACACGTTTTATGCGCTTAAAAAATGCCCTTAAAAACGGAAAATATGCTCTAAAAACAATAAAAATATGCTCTTAAAAAAATTATGTCACCTTTTTTGATGTGTTTTTTACAATTTGTTACAGAAAAGATCCTCCAAATGCCGTTATGTGCGATAGTAAGAGGGTTAAATATGTTCTACAAAAATATTTGCCTTAATATTTTCTGCCAAGTTGCTGAATCTAAAGAAAACATAGTTTCATATAACGATATGAAGCAAGAACAGGCCAAATGGGAATCAATCGTCACAATTCCGTAATTGTTGAAAAAAAAAAATTTTTTTTGTTGGATAAAAAATTTAAAAATACATGTTGTCATAAAAAAAATTGGAAAAGAATGCTCTAAAAATTAAAAAAAAAAAAAAAATGCTCTAAAAATGTAAAAATATGCTCTAAAAAGTGGAAAAATGCTCTAAAAATTGAAAATATGCTCTAAAAATATGCTCTTATGCTAAAATATGCTCTTAAACCTAAAATATGCAAAAATATGCTCTTAAGGCTAAAATATGCAAAAATATGCTCTAACAAATCGATGCCAGATTTCTTAAAAACTTCTGAAACGGATAAATACCTTACCCATTTATCAATAAAATGCACAGGAAAAAACATGATACTGCATATTTTTGGTTTCCATGGTAATTACTAATTAGTAAGTTATTAGTAGATTTGGGTTACGGAATCACTTATTCAAACTTTTACTGTAGAATTAGTTGTGTTTAGTTCGGCTTTGCCAAATCCTTTATAGCCACCAACATTTAACCAAGCAAAAAACACAAATATTGACAGGGACATTTGCGGGGGGAGGGTAAGAAGAGGAAAGCTGTAGTGAGGAGGTGTATCCCGGTGTTTAAAAAAAATCGGCAGGTGAAAAAACAGAGAAAAACAAATTAGCAACACAATAATTTTACATAAAGAATATTTTCAATTTTTTTTAAAGCGACAATTATTTCTTAGTTGCTTTTCAATAAAATTAAAAAAAAACAAGTAAGAGTGTTAAATTCGGCTGTGCCGAATCTTTTATACCCTCCAACATGCAAAAAAAAAATGCAGGGACGTTTTTTTTTTTTGGGGGTGGCGGGGTAGAAAGTGTTAATTGGGGGGGAGGCAAATTTCGTCTCGAATATGTGTTTAAAAATTCATTCTTATGCTTTATGCACTAAAGAAATACAAGGTTATAATTATTTAAAAAAAAATATTCCACGCCCATAAAATGGGGGGGAAGGGCGGACCGAAAAAACTACATTATTTAATTCTCTGGGTCCAAATGCAGGACCTTGATGTTCCTGTAGCATAAAAATATTGCATTTGTTGAACAAAAACACAAAAAATCATGTAAAAAAGTGATATTTTTCATGGGTTGGTTTAGTTCTCTAAGGGGGAACTTTTTCCCCCTTGGTCCGATTTTGCCCATTTCCGAACTTAACCTGCCTAGGAATATAAGACATATTCGTGCCAAACTTCGGAAGTCTAGCTCTTTTATTTTGGACTGTATCGTGTCCTCTACAGACGGACAGACGGACAGACGGACAGACGGACGGACGGACGGACGGACGGACATCGCTAGAATGTCTTAGAATCGATCACTGATCAATAAAATATATACTTTATAGGGTCCTAGACCGATATTTCAATGCGTTACACACGGAATGACAAAGTGAGTATACCCCCATACTGTGGTTGGAGGGTATAAAAAATTATAAAATTTTTTTCAATAAATTTTTCTTAATAACAGAACAACTAAAAATTTCTGTAAAATTATCAAAATAATCAGCTGATTTTTTTACATTTGATTTTTTTTTTAATTTTAATCGTTCAAATTAGACAAAAATAAAAAAATTTACAACAAAAAATGTTTGTAAAATTACAAAATAATCTGCTAAGTTTTGAACAAAAAAAAGTCAGCAAACAGAGTAAGTAACAATACAGAAAAAATTCTGTTACTTAAAAAAAAAAACACCGCAGGCAACACTTAAGCAATTTGGTATAATTCTGTTTTGTCTCTTCTTTCATATTCCCACTAAAAAATGTTGGCACTCACTTTTCTCTTCGGAACTTTTAAGGTAAATAGAGAATGTGATTGGTTCGACCGATTTTCACATATCGTTGGCTTAGTCGGCAAACCTGTCAAGTCCGTTTTTTTAAATTTTTCAGGAGAGACAAAAAACTGTCTAACTTTTTTTTGGGTTAACTTTTTTTAAATCTGTAAACGCAGTTTTTTTCTTAAGTTCATCTTGTTTAACCCCAAAAAATCATAGAACTCTAAAATTTAAGAAAGGAACACTTATAGGCTCTTTTTGGACTTAGCACATTTGCTCTTTATAATTTTCTATTTTAAATGTGGACTTAGCACATTTTCTTTCCATTTTGTGGACTTAACAGATTTTCTTGTATTTTTATTTTTTTTATTTTTATTGATTTTTTTTTATTTTTATTGATTTTTTTGTGTTTTTTGTAGTAAAAAATACTACATACTTTTTCATTGTTGTTGACAAAAAAAAAGTAATTATTTATAACCTAAACCGTAGGGTGGGTCGATGATATGGATATTTGCGAATCTCGTGAACTAATAGCAAAAAGTCGGTGCGCATTTTAGAGCTGATAACGGGAAAAATTATAAAAAAAAAAAATTGCAGGCTACTTTTAGTCCTCTACAAGCGGTTTTAGTTCGCGGTTTTTGAAAAAAAAAATTTTTTTTTAATATTTGAAAAATTTTATGTTGACAAAAGTTTTCAGCTGAACAACAGCTCCAGAAAGTGAATTTTTTTATTTTTTTGTTTTTTTTTTATTTAATTTTTAAATGTCCCTCTGAAGATGGCCAGCAATGTTGACTGAAATATTGGGAAAATAAAAGAAACATTTAAAATAAAATATATTTAATTTTTTTTAATTAATTTTTAACTCATGACCTAATGCCGAACAAAATCAACAAACTACTATACTGAAGGTCAACTATTCGCAACTTTAAACGATTTTGTGAAATAAAAAATTAAAAAAAAAAATTTGCTGATCAATTTTGGTCCGTGGAAGCACATCAAAAGCCAAATTTTCTTTCCTTAGTACGCTTTATTTTACAAAATTTTTGATTCCTATTTTGATTTTTTTTTTGCAAATTGCTAATTTTTTGCACTTGAATACCCCCCATTTTTTTTTTATTTTTGCTGTACTTAAGTCGGCCTTATGTACCATTTGAATAAAATTTTGAAAAAAAATATATTTTTGATATAAAAAAAATTTACCTTTTCTGGCTTTGAAAATGCCATCATGTACCAAAATTTATCAGCTAAAATTTTTTGGAACTTTTGCCTTTATAAGTTTTATTTTGCAAAAAAAAAAAAAACAAGCAGGTTTTTTCATACGAGCTCTCTTTTTGCGTCCTTTTAATAAAATAAACCAACGTCGAATTTAAATCTATTCAAGAAATTTGTTAAAACAAGATGTGTGTTGTTTTCGGCTGGACTTAGCACGTGGCTTTCGATGTTTTTTTTTTTTTTGGACTTGACAGATTTTCTTACCACTGCATAACAAGAAGAAAAAACAACATAACGTCATTTTGTTTTTTGTACATGATGTGTTTTGAGTTATACTAGCATACTACATCAAAAACTCAATTTGCATAAAAATTGGACTTGACAGGTTTGCCGACTAAGCCAACGATATTCTTTGTCAAGATTTAGTTAATTGCGAATGTGATCTTTGGTTGGGCCGATTTTCTCATTGTTTTTTGTCCATATAACAATGCCATTTGCAATAAATATTTTTTTTAAGTAGATTAAAAATATTTTACTTTGTTTTTTATCTGTATTTTATGGCAACCGAAACAAAACCGATACAATACCGGTAAAAATCCGAATAAAGGTAAGGGTTTTTTATCGGTAACGGTATTGAAACTTTTTTATTTCGGTATTGGTAACGGTAGTGAAAATTAAAGGGTTTTTAATCGGTAACGGTATTGAAAGGGTAACGGTAGCATTTTCTATATGCTGGACGAACTTCATGCCTTTAATAACCCCTAGTGAAATTTAATTCACAAAATACTCGTAGAAGTTTTAACCCTCTAACTGCCTTTTTTGCACATTTTTATGCATTTCTTTAAAAACAAAAATTACTTAAATCACTCCTCAAAACGGGGACTAGAGGTTTTTTGATGTTTTCAAAACGTCTTTAATAAAATAAATTAAAAACTTTAGTGGGCCTTAAAAAGGAAATTCGAAATAACTTTGCAAAACCTATTGGTGATTTGGTTTACACTCAAAAAAAAAACTGTAATGTTAGCAAAAAAAAGTTTGTAAACCTACAAGAAAATTTGCTGATTTTGAACCCACAATTTTTTTGGTAAAGTTAGCAAAAATGTTTTGCCAAAAATTAGTTAACTGAAATTTTTTTATTTCAACTTAGTTCATACACATTTGATGACCCCATTAGGTTCGGACCCGATAGGTCCAGACCCCGATGGTCCTAGACCTAGTTGGATTGCTTAAAAATCGTCATAGTTTTTGATCCAAAATTTGTGTCCGTTTCGCTCTACCTTAGTTTTTGAAATACGTGATTTTAGGGGACCACTGGGGTTTTGGGAAATAAAAAACTCCATAACTTCAAAAGTATTACTCGGAGAGCTTTTGGTTATTTTGTGGTGTTGTTCTACGTGTTGAGAGCTACAAAAATGCTTTTTGGCTTTTGGTTGTGTCGGCAATATTTACCGAGATATGAGTATTTTAAAATTTTCAGCAATGCTAACTTTTTGGATCCAAAATTAGGAGCCCGAAAAGTTAAAATAGCCTCCATTTTGCTCCATCTAGCTTAGTTTCCGAGATAGCGCCATTTTAAAAATTTACAAATTTACAATTTATTTTTGCTAATATTAGCAAAAAAGGTTGTAAAAATTTGGTCTACTCAATTTTAAATTTAGCAAAAAAAAATTTGTTCAAATTTTGTTTAAAATTGCTAATGCGCTAATGAAGTTTACAAGATATTTTTGCTAACATGCTGATCTCAACTAAAAATTTGCTAAAGGTTAGCAAAAAAATAGTAAATCTACTAATGTATAATGTTGAGTGTATTTGTTGTTCTTTCATTTGGCATTGGTGCCATTAAGGCTCAAGGCGATGCCCCAAAATTTGTTGCACAGTGTAATCAATTAACCAAATTTGTAACAATCAAATTTTAAACAAAACTATTTTTTTTGTATTTGGCAAAACATCAATAAAAATCATTCCCGTTTCAAACATGACTTAAAATAAAAATAAATAATACAAAGTTTATTTGTAAAAAAACAAAAACAATAATTACAAAATAAACTGTAAACAACTACAGGTAAATAATGTATTCTATAGTATATGTATGTAAAGTCTGACACTTACTAGATTCGGTTTTAACCAGTTAGAACACGTTCAATCCGGAAGTGAGTATTTTGTTCTTCTAATACCGCCAACAACAATGAACACGTTCTAATACGTAGTAAATTGTTGTAAAAACTAAATGTATTGAATATTGTGGTTAAGAGAGAAAAAAAATTATTAAATTAGTTTGTTTGTTATTGTAAGGGCTCTATTCACCATCCATATCACTCAAAAGCTGTTCCGAATCTAGATTTCTACGAACGTTATAACAGCGGGTGTTCATACTTAAACATGCACCAGAGAGGGTTGAAAAACAAAATTATCGAGAATTTTTTTGGCGGAAAAATAATATAGTCGAGAGTTTTCTTTTATAAAATGTTGATAGCGAAGTTTTAAAAAACATCTTGTAATATTACACCGTCCGACAAATTTAAAATTTTGGCTATACATATTAGCGGGCTAAAAAAAAACTGAGAGTGAGCATAATGAGAAATAAAATACCTGTGTCCTCCAGTTTTTCTACATCAATTCAAAGTATTAAAATGACCCCTAAAAATGGGAAATAGTGGGTTAATATGTTTAATTTTGATGATTGGATGATTGATGATTGGAATTAAAATATTAACAAATGTTTAAGACCAGTCTGACGGTTTTCGAGATATCGCTATTTGAAATGCCGGTTTTTTCCTACACTCAAAATAAATTCTCTGTCCAATCAGCAGAAAAATCTGCTGAAAATACACCCATTTTGAGCCATATGAGAAATCTGCTGATTTTAGCAGACACGGTTTGCTAAATATCTGTCATAAGAGGTGAATAAATATAACAATAAAAAAAAAAAAAAAACATACGGCGCCAGCCAGCATCGAACTCGCCACCTTCCGATTTGAAAGCACACTTCTTAACCACTACGCTACGGAAGCTTATACTTTTATCTGGCGTTTTAGTTATTAAACATGTGTGACATTTTACTATGTTTATACTGATTTTGTTTGCTGAATTTCATTATTTTGTTAAGAAATTTTTTTATATAAAAAAAAAGCAGAACAGATTGTCAGCAGATTGCTCTGCTGAAATCAGCAGATTGATCTGCTGAAATCAGCAGAAATATCTGCTGATTTTAGCAGAAAAATCTGCTGATTTTAGCAGAAAAAATCTGCTGATTTCAGCAGAATAATCTGCTGATTTCAGCAGAACAATCTGCTGATTTCAGCAGAACAATCTGCTGATTTCAGCAGAGCAATCTGCTGACAATCTGTTCTGCTTTTTTTTTATATAAAAAATTTCTTGAAAAAATAATGAAATTCAGCAAACAAAATCAGTATAAACATAGTAAAATGTCTGTTATTTTCTTAAACTAAATGACAGAGATTTTACTAAAAATATCCTTCTCAGCAGAACAATCTGCTAAAAGACTGCTAATTCAAATTGAAAGTCGTTTTACAGATTTTTTGACAGAGTTTTTCTTTTGAGTGTACGTTCAAGAAATTTAAAAAAAAAATCTAAAAATTTCTTTCCCCTGACGCTTTTATAGAGTTTGAGACAGACATTCATTCAAAATAAAATTGAGCCAAATCCGATCATTTTAACCGTAGCTCCCTTCGGTCAAATTTTGGGTTTTTGGAAAATTTCCACCAAATTTTTGGATAATTGAAAAATGAAAAAATTAAATATCTTGCAATACATTTTTAAATTTTTATTAATTTTGGCATGCTGATTTACAAAATATTTCTGTAATCGGCTAACGGCTTTCGAGATGTAGCCATTTGAAATAGGTTCAGACCCCGATGGGTCCTATCGAGAAAAAACTCGATAACTTTAAAACTTTTTTGGGTATTTGGCGGTCTTGTTCTATGTGTTAAGAGCTACAAAAATGCTTTAAACCTTTTTTTTGTCTTGGCAATAATTACCGAGATTTTTAAAATGTTCAAGTTAGGACCCATTAGGGTCCACATATGTGAAGAGGACAGGCGATATTATGGAGATCCAACGAACCAAAAATGGCCTCAATTTTGCTTTATCTGGCTTAGTTTTCGAGATATCGCCATTTTAAGTTTTTTGAAAAAAAAAAAAAATCCACAAGTTATAAAAACTTTACTTATATATTGGAAAAACTTCCTAAAATCTAAGAAGATGAACTAATTGGTAGAAAATTACGTCCTACAACTAAAGAAGAGGAATATGTCTTAAAAGTAAAGATTTTTTTCATATATTTAGGGAAAAATTCTTTGGCAGTAAGAATTTTTTCCGTGTATTAGGGAATTCCATTTAAGGAAAATGATGAACTACACAGCTCAACATGAAAATGCGTATTGGATTCTGGTAAGTGATTTAGGCAGTGTTTGTTGCGCTGATTCAAATCTGCGACCCAAATATGTCTATCACATCAGGATTTTGAGTTATTCGCGGTTAAAGTGCCGAAAAGGCCATTTTGGACCTTTTTTGAAAGCTTATAATATCAGATCCTGACATGCGATTGACTTGGTATTAAGCTTAATCAAAAGTATGTGAATTTAATTTTCTAAAATGGCAAAAGAATCATTAACAAAAAACCTTCCATTTTTTAAATATTCATTTTATTTACACAGTGTTTTTTAACAAATTTCCATACAAATACACACGTAAATATTAGATTTAAAGCACTTGTGGCTAATTATTTTTCCCCATTATAAAAAATTAAATTCCTCGAAAATTTGATTTTGTCTTAAAGATAAAATTACGCACTTTCGAATGAGCTTGATATCAAGTCATTCGCATGCCAGGATCTTATTTTATAGGCGCTCAAAAATTGCCAAATTGGGTCTTTTTTGACACCCTAACCGCGATTTTCTCAAAATTGTGACGTGATAGAAAAATTTGAGTGACCGTTATGGAATCGGGATAAACCTACACAAAATAAACCCACTCAAAATATAAATTTTTTAACTTAAACCTTGCCGGTCCTTGCAGGAAAAAGGTCGATCCGAAATCACCTATCCCGTGACTGGTGAAAACGGGACAAAATACTTAAATCTCTTAAAATGCTTATCAAAGGACAGGTGAAAATTGTACTTATCACTTCACTCTTTAAAATACTTATCCTGTCACCGAAGACAATAAAACTTAAAAATATTTTAGAAATTTTCGAAATCCCAGAGAGAAGCATTTTTTTTTTTTTGAGTTTTGCAGTTAAGAATTTGATTAAAAATGATTTTAGAAAAAAATATCCCGAAAAAAAATTTTGCAGTAGCGGACACAAAAATTTTTTGGAACTTTTTTACGTGTTGGGCTGGATTACTCAATGCTCCGTTTAAAATTAACTCTGCGATAAATTTAACTTTTTCCAGACAAATTTTGACATAAAGCTCAGTTAAATCGAAAAAAAATATTTTGAACAACATTTTTAAACATTTTCTAAGTCCTGCATACTATTTATACCCTACACCACTCTGTGGTACAGGGTATAATGAGTTTGTGCTGATGTTTGTATCTATCCGAAGTATTGGTAACCTAAACCCACCATCAAGTATACCGATCGACTTAGAATCACTTTCTGAGACGATTTAGCGATGTCCGCCGTCCTTATATACATCTAAACGTTGTGAGCACGATACAGGTCGGAATTATCAATCGATTTGGATGAAATTTGAAACTTTGTTTTTAGGTGTTAAACGTGTGGTTTGATTGTCTTATCAATTCTGAATATAATTGAACCATTTTTGGACTTAGACCCATATAAAAATGTCGCACGATATTCAGTAAAATCTGTCTATTGGCAACAAAAATAAGCAAATTTCACTCGTGTATATTTTCTATACTAGTTAAAGATCTAACGAAATATAGCTCTAATCGGTCCATGTTTGTACTTGGGACCCAATTTCCGGAAAAACTTGTGTAGGGTATCACATGGTCGGTCTTGACCGACTATAATTTTCTTAGTTGTTTTCTTATTTGTTTTTTTTTTTGCATTTTTTTTTTTTAATAAAATTTTTTTATATTTATAAAATACTAGCTGAATTATGAAAATTTAATTTTGTTTAAATCTCATCTTTGGTTGTGTCAACCGGATTGGTTTTTTTAAAAAAGTAATTTCAGTCCACTCTAATATTTAAAATATTTCAATAACTTAAGTTAACATTTTGAGTTTGATTTTCTGTATGCAACAAATAATAAAAATGCATTTGAATATTAAATATTCAAACCAGTTTTCAAATTGTTTACATTTTTTTCAAATGCACTACTATTCGTAGGATGTGTATTAGGGTGGCACGAATAATGACTTTTTTTAATTTCGTTTGTTGCCGGGAAAATTATGGTTCGTTTTAACCTATAAACTATATTTTTTAATTTTTAGCCATATCGGAAAAAATTAACACGTGCCTTTGGGGGTTCAAATTTTGCCCTAAAAAAAGTTTTTCCACATACAAACCAAACATTTTTTTTTTTGGATTTTTTAATTTTTTGTTTTTAATTATTATTTTACTTGATTAGCTTATTAACGACTTAAAATTTCATTTTGGTGGGAAAAATCCTTCCGCTTAATAATTGACTCCGAAAAAAAATTTTGGGCTAAATTTTTAAACGAACCATAATCCAATCGACGAAAGTATATAAAATTTGAACAAGGGTAAAAAACGTATGTTTTAATAAGCTAATCAAAAAAAAAATAATTAAAACTAAAAATTAAAAAATTGAAGAGACATTTTTGGTTTGTATGGGGAAATTTTTTTTAGGGCAAAACTTTAACCCACCAAATGCACGGGTTAATTTTGTCTGATTTGGCTAAAAATTTAAAAATAGAGCTTTTAGACCAAAATTTGCCCGGCGACCGACGAAATTCGAAAAAAAAGTCATTATTCGTGCCACCCCAATGTGCATGTTTGTAGAGCTGCAACGTCACCGCAACATTAGTTAAACATACCAGTTTTTAATTTAGGCGAAAATTAATAATTAATTTTTTGTAATAAAATTATTACAATAAAATCTGTCGTTTAAAATCACTTAAACAACCGGTAAATATGCCCTGACGATTTTTACTTTTTTAGAAAAAAAAAAACAACTTGATACATATCTGACAATAATATGTCAGAGAGGATTTTAGCATAAAGTAAAAACAAAAATTCGAAAATTTATGATGTATCGAAAACGAGGTCAGAGAGTTTTAAAATTGGACAATATTTGTGTTTGCGACATCAATATTTATTAGAAATACTCAAAAGAGATGGTCCAGCTAAACTTCTTTAAAATATTCATATCAATCTGATCTCATGATTTTTTAACGATTTACATTTTTAATTTATTAACATAACTAAAAAAACAAATAGAATAGTTAAATTCGGCTTTGCCGAATGTATTGATACCCTACAAAATGTAAAAAAATATTTTGGAAAAAACTTTATTTAAAAAAAAAATGTTGAAAAAAAAATTTTGTTAAAAATACACTGAGAGAACCATAATTTAAGAGCGTCATGTTTTGATTGAAAATGTTATCATAACATGTTTATAGCAATCATGACATTTTTGTTGCAATCATATTATTATCCTAAATTAAAATTTTTCGAACATGTTTATCATAAAATGACTCTTAAAAATAAATTAATATTAAGAAAATAACATTTTGAAAAAAGAATCCGCGTAAAAATAATATGTAAGGACTTATTTAAATACAATTCGATATCCAATTCTGTTCACATAAGTCTGGTTGACAGCCGTACTAGAGCATTTTGTATTTTAAGGTTATGTTAAATATACCAAAATCTTCAAGGTGTCCTTACATTTTCGTTCATAACATTTGAACCTCTAAACCAATGGTTCCCAACCTTTTTTGCGCCATGCCCCACTTTTAAGTTAAAAAATCTATATTGTCCCCCCTACACCCACGAAAAATTTGTTAATTTTTTAAATTTGTTTTAAAATTCAAAATTTACTCATTGTTTAGCAAACTTTTTGTTAAAATCATCTTTTAAACAAAGTTTTTGAAAAAGTTTTCAACAATCAACTAAAAAATTTAACTAAAATAATATTTTTTTAGTTTAATTAACAAAAAAAATCTTAAAAATTTGCTCGTTGCCCCCCCTGAAGCATTCAAATTGCCCCCCAGTGGGGCGAGAATCAAAGGTTGGGAACCATTGCTCCAACGACGTATGCAGGACTGTTTTTTCAGGGCCCAACAACAACAACAAAAAAATTTTTGTTGTTTTTTTCGTGAGATTTGTGTTTTCCAATACATATAAAAAAAATATTTTTTTGTTGTTGTTGTTGGGCCCCCCCCCCTCTGTATACGTCGATGCATTGCTCTAAACCAATATCGCTCAAATGCAATACCAAACATATTGGGACAACAAATATGTTAGGTGTGTTCCAGAACGTTACCGCGGGTGCCCGCGGGTTCCCAAACCAGCCCGAAAAGCGTTCCCGTACGCAAAAATTGGTTAAATGAGAGAGTTTTTGAGAGAATAAATTACTTTCTCATTTTACCGAACTTACCCGCACTTTTTTTTCGGGTAAATTGGTAACAGTCAGATGTTAAAAAAACAGCTGATTTTTTTTGTGAAGCTAAATTGGAAATTTAAATAAAATAAAGAACTAAACCAAGGAAATGGGTTTTTTCAATACAAAAAAAGATAATTTGTTATTAAAATAAACTTTTACAATTTGTTTTCTTGTTTAAAGTAATTTTTGTTACGAAAATATTTTAGCGTTATTGGTTTGTTTACATTTTCTATTATTTTGGGCTTGAAATGTGGTTTTTAGCGTTCCCGTACTTTTGTGCATTTTTGTGGTATCGTGAGAGGTTTTTTGATTTTCTCTCATTTTACCGAACTTTACCCGGAAAGTTCTGGAACACACCTGTTAAGTTTCAATCATTTCTGTGCAATATTTTGTGATCGCTATTTTAACAGACAGACGGCGATCGCTAGAACGTCTTAGAATTATGGGATCCCCGACCGTTATTTCGATGCGTTACACACGGAATGACAAAGTGAGTATACCCTCCCGTACTGTGGTTGGAGGGTATAAAAACAAAATACCAAAAGGGGCTTCCCTAATCAAAAAAACCAAAACAATATAAACAAATATTTTAGAAGTCAGACACATTTGTTATGATTTTTGTTTTCGTTGTTTTGTCTTCAAATGATATTGGCTTTTATGAAGCCAGTTTTAAATTTTAAATTCGAAAAAAACAAGTTATTTTTTTTTTTTGGAAAACAATTTTAAACATGTGATCAATTAAAAATTTATTCTGTTTAATTACACTAGTAAACATTTAACATGAATTTTCAAATAAATTTAAAATAAAACAAGTAATTACTTAAATTCGACTTGGCCGAGTCCATGAATAACCTACACAATTCCCAAATATTTTTGTATATAAAAAATTTCACGTAGAAAATCACTTTTTTAGTAATTATTTTTTAACATTAAACAAAAATGGAAGTTGTTATTATTCGATTTTTCCAATTTTAAATAAATAAAAATTCTTTGAGCTCGAGGCCAGTTTTTTTTTTTCTTGTAAATAAATATTCTATTATTTCAGTCCAATATTTCGATCCTTTTTGAGCATCATAATCAGAAGTGCAATTAAAGATCATCATTAAAAGTGCAATTTAAGTTTTTGTGTTTATAAAAATTTACTAAACCCCTGATGATGATCCTCAAAGAGGATCCAAATATTGGAATTTAATAAAAGAATATAAAACTTGCCTCGAGCTCGAAGAATTTTTATTTTATTAAACAAAAATTGTAAAAATGAAACAACAATTTTATTTTAATTTAAAAAAAAAAAAAATTTTTAGTAAATTTTGTAAATTTTTTTCTATAAAAACCTTCCTGATTTTAAAAATATTTTTGAGTAATAAAAACATTTTAAAACGGATTTTTCAACACGTGAATTTGGACAAAAAAACTCACAAGAAATTACGGTTTTGCTGATAACTTACCGATTTCATTGAAATTCAATACCAACCTAAAGCAGTAAATTAAAAATATGGGGCATTCCATGTCAAATCGGACACTTTGAAAAAATTTTATTTTAGATTTTCCCAATTTGTTTACAGTTTTTAGTACCCTTCGGAAACTCCTCAGTGGTAATTTTTTTAGATTTTTTTGATGACCCGTTCAAAAGATATCGAATTTTTAAAAATTGGTAGTTTGTTCCTTTACTCAAACTTCTTTTACTCATAACTTCTTCAATAATGGTCCAAATTTCAAATTTTTTTTTCAAAAATTTGTTTTTTTACGTACTTATAAAAAAAAAATCACAAAAAATTCTAAATGCGCTCTAGTATGCGATTTTTAAGTTTTAAAATTTAAATCTCATTTTTGAAAATGTTTGTACTCTTCGATTTTTTTGAAATTTTTTTGTGTAACTTCTATCGATTCTACAAATTTTTTGGCCAGGAGAATCGTGGGATAACGATTATTACTATTTTTTTAAATTTTTGGAAAAAAATTTATTGTAATTTTCCAATCTTAAAATCATTTCTACTGCTCCAATGATGCGTCATAGAGGGATCATTTATAAGACCAACCCCCATTAATTTTTACGTCTTAATATTTCTTTGGCACGAACTAATACCCTATCTCCAATTCCTAAGGGGGCTCCCACACAAAACGAAATTTTTTTAAAATTTGCTCCAACCGCTCTAAGTGCCCTAATAGTGCCCTTAGAGCAACAAAATTTATGACCGTCCCACAATATTTTTTTAGTACAAACATTTTCTCTGAACTAACCTACCCTCTATCTTTAAGTGTTAAGGCGGTCCCCATACAATTTTTTTAAATTTTTTGTAAATTTTTTTATTTAATCAGCTTCCACCGGTCCAATGGTGCGTCCGAGAGGGGTCATTAGGGAGACCGACCCCCATTCATTTTTACCCTCAAACATTTTTGTAAAACATACCACAGCGCTATCTCCACTCCCTAAGTAGGCTTCCATTCAAAACTACATTTTTATTAAATTTGCTCCAATTGTTATTTGTATGGGAGCCTACTTAGGGAGCGGAGATAGGGCTGTGGTATGTTTTACAAAAATGTTGGAGGGTAAAAATGAATGGGGGTCGGTCTCACTAATTACCCCTCTCGGTCTCACCATTGGACCGGTAGAAGTGATTAAATAAAACAAATTTACAAGAAATAAAAAAAAATTGTATGGGGACCGCCTTAACAATTAGAGATAGAGGGTAGGTGTGTTCAGAGAAAATGTTTGGACTAAAAAAATATTGTGGGTAGGTTTGTTGCTCTAAGGGCACTATTAGGGCAGTTAGAGCGGTTAGAGCAAATTTTAATAAATGTCGTTTTGTGTGGGAGCTCCCTTAGAAATTAGAGATAGGGTATTAGATTGTTCCAAAAAAATGTTAAGACGTAAACATAAATGGGGGTCGGTCTTATAAATGATCCCTCTATGACGCACCATTGGAGCAGTAGAAATGATTTTAAGATTGGAAAATTACAATAATTATCTTTACAAAAATTTTAAAAATAGTAATAATCGTTATCCCACGATCCTCCTGGGCAAAAAATTTGTAGAATCGATAGAAGTTTTACACAAAAAAATTTAAAAAAAATCGAAGAGTACAAACATTTTCAAAAATGAGATTTAAATTTTAAAACTTAAATCTCGCATACTAGAGCGCTTTTAAGATTTTTTTGGGATTTTTTTTTAAAAAGTACGTAAAAAACCAAAATTTAGAAAAAAAAATTAAATTTGGACCATTATTGAAGAAGTTATGAGTAAAAGAAGTTTGAGTAAAGGAACAAACTACCAATTTTTCAAAATTCGATATCTTTTGAACGGGTCATCAAAAAAATCTGAAAATTTACCACGAAGGAGTTTTCGAAGGGTACTAAAAACTATAAATTAATTGGGAAAATCTAAAAAAAAAAAAAAATTCAAAGTGTCCGATTTGACATGGAATGCCCCATATATATGTATGACATGCTTCAGAGGCAACAGAGCTCTCTTTCAAAATTTAGCGTGACACATAGTCTTAAGACTATCACTCAAAAAAAAAAAAGCTTTGTAAAATGAGAAGAAAAGTTTGTAACTTTTTTTTGGTACCTCCTATTTGACAAGAATTCCTTGTAATTTTACAAGCTTTTACTAATAATTTTGTAATTTTACAAACTTTTTACCAATAAAATTTAAAATTTAATTTTTTTTGACGCTATGAAACTTATAAATAAGTTTCGTAACTTTACTAGATTTTTTGCTACCTCCTATTTTACGAGAATTTCTAGTTAAAATTACAAGATTTTTTGTAATTTTACAAGCTTTTTACCAATAAAATTGTAAATTTACAACTTTTTTCGCGCAATAAAACTTACAAGGAATTCTATTGAATTTACTAGATTTTTTTTTTTGTAAAAACACCTTGAAAATTTGTAAAATTACAAAAAAGAATTGTAAAATTACAAAAAAAAATTTTGACCGAAAATTTTTTGTAAAAACACAAGGAAAACTGTCCAATATTGGTAAAATGGGATAACAAGACTTTTTTTTAGTAATTTGACAAGGTTTTTTTTTTTTTGTGTATTAAAAAACTTTTTTCCCATTTGAAAACATCGTATAGTTGTTTAAGAAGAAATGGCTCAAAAGTCCAAAAAACGATTTTTTTACATTTTTTGACAAATTTTTTGAACCCCAAAATCCCAGATGTGGCCATTAAGCCAACACACCTCAATTATCTCATTTATTTTAAGGTTCAGCTAAATCGGTTTATAACGGTTCTTTCCTAGTAAGATGTCGGTCTAGGACCCCATAAAGTATATGGGGGTTTTCGCCTCAAGTGACACAACTTTTAAAACCGATGTCCTCCGACCGTGAAGAAATTTGCACCAAGGTTAGTCCTATTGAATAGTAGACACAATTTTTTTATCGAGATCGGTCAAGGACTCTCTAAGTTAGAGGGTGTCGAAATTTGACATTTTGGCCAAACAGGTGTTTCTTCGCATCCATGTTGCTTTTTACCTATTGTTGTTAGCAAAATTTGTCTAAAGTGTGTTAGATAGCTATTTCTTTTTTCTTTCGAAACAAAATTATAAAAAAAAAAAATTATTTTTTTTTTTAAATCCAAAACTTTTTTTCCGAAAGGACCCTTTTTTTTATTCAACAGTGTAAAAATCGATTAGAATTGATATGATCTGTTAAGATCTGATTATATCAATTGTATCTAATCAGATCTATTATATTCGAGATTTGTCCCCATTTCCGAGATCTGATCAGATACAATTACTGATCAGATCTACTTAGATCTCGAAATTAGAGACAACCCGAGTAAAAAAAAGTTATATGACGCAATATTTAATTATATATGAACAGATATGGTTTTATGTAAATCCATATTAATTTTGATCCGGAAATTGGCGGATCGAATATTATACGATTATATCAAATTCTATTATTTTTGATAAAATAATATCAAATTTGATTAAGTTTGATCCCAAAAATGGGTCTATCTAATTGTATTAAATCATATCTTATCTGTTAAAATTAGATATATTTTTATATAATTAGATGAAATCTGGTAAAATTTTTTGGAATTTCAAACGTGAAATTAGAAATTATTTTATTAAATTGGATAGATTATCAATTAGAAGAGTTTTTATTGCATTCTTCGGAACTTTTTCGGGACTTAGCAAATTATTAAAAATTTGTCAATTTTTTTTTTCTAAAATCATTTTTAAGGCACTTAAAAATTCCAAAAATTTGTGTGTCTTAGAAAATTTAAAAACATTTTTTTTGGAACTTAGAAATTTTTCAAAAAAATAAAATTTCTCCTAAAAACATTTTCAATGATTTTTTTACCCAAAAAAAAATTTTGTGTCCGGGACTTTGGAAAATTTTAATAAAGTTTTTTAGGACTTGAAAATTTTTTAATCTTTTTTTTTTTAATTTTCCGGGACTTAGAAAATTTGGAAAATTTTTTTCAGGATATAATTATAAATAAAATCATATATCTTTTTATCTGCCATATCTAAAAATCCCCCACCTTATATGTCATATCTAATTTCATATAGATCGGTATGTAAATAAATATGAATATGTATGTTATCATATTAAAAAATAAGGAAAAATACAATGCTATATATAAACTTATATGTCCATATCAAAGTTCATGCATAACCATATATAAATATAAATAATTATATAATAGCATATATGATTATATCAGATCTTTTTTACTCGGGAAATCTCTGATATACTAGATCTAATCAGACAGCGACGTATCCAGGAATTTGAAAAGGGGGGGGCCCAACTCGAAAATTTTTTTTAATTAGAATGTTCTAATATTATATTCTAGGACTACCTCCCCCCCCCCCCCATTTAAAAAATCTTTGAATTTTCTTATAAAAAAATGCATCAGAATTTGTGAATGTTTCAGAAATTTCTCAGACTCTGCTTTTAAACTTTTAAATATCTCAGACTCTGAGAATAAAAAAAAATGTTTTACAATTTGAAAACTTTTCTATAGAAAAACATGCTTTGGAATCTGAGAATTTGTTTATAAAGAAAAATGTATCAATGTCTAAAACTTTGCTATAGAAAATATTTTTTAACTTTAAATCTGTGAATTTTTTTATGACAACATTTCTGATCAATTCTTAGATTCTGAGGTATTTTTCCTATGAAAACCGTTCCTGGAAACAATATGTAACCTAAAAGTAAAAAGTTTTTAAATATGTATTTGTGATAAATTTCAAAATTAAATTATGTATATGAACCAGATAGATTTTGCCCCCCTGATTCCAAATTATCTTACCAAATATTTTTATAATTTAACATTTTTCCGATTTTGGCGCTTGAAAATTCGAAACCGCTTATTATGGCGTGGTTCTACTGTTACGTATTCGTAAGTGAGCGCGTTCCATTTTCGATATATTCACTCTCACGCCATTATAAAGGACCTGATTCCGAATCAGCCACCCAAATTTGAAAATTGATTAATTCGTTAGCGCTTTTTACGACTCTACTGTTACATATTATTGGCGTGCTGGGTTTTTATAAAATGGAAATTTAGATTCCAAATACGTCATTAAATATTTTAAAGTTGGTTTTGTAAGTTCGTTTATAAAAATTTATCTTTATTTATTCATATTAAATATAATCGAAGTTTTTGCCAGTTTAAATATTGTCCTAAGTCATTTTTTAATTTTCAAAACTGCAGTTTTTCAATTTAAACCAGATTTTTTAAAAAAGGTGCTAGATTAAAAATTACAAATTAATATGAAAATTTTTATTTAGAAAATTTTTTTTAGAATCTTGGAGTTTTTTATAGAAATAATATCTCGTAATCTGATTTTTAAAATAGAAAAAGTGACCTTAGAGTTTTAAATTTTTTTATGTTTTCATGATCCTGATGCATAAAACTGTGCTACAGTGAAAAAATACTTCTGATGTGAGATGGTTTAGGTTGTTGGTTTTGTCGAGTAGATCGCAAAAATGCCCATTAAACTTGCCAGACACCCTCAAATTTTAGAGTTATTGACAAAAAACGTTTTTTTTGGGACTTTGCTCACTAAACCTTGTGTAATTCAGAAAATTTTTAACCAATTTTAAACTTTCTAACTGTTTTAGATAGAAGAATGATTGGGCTTTCCGTGTGTCTGAATTGGTCTACACATATAAGAAAGATATATATTGATTTTTTCTATAATATCTAATTTTTTGGTTATTTTTTGAACATTTTTCGAGTTTATGGAATTTTTTTTGCTATAGTTTGTTTAACAACCTTTATATTTATAAACGAATTTTTAAAGGAAATTTAATTCTGATTTCAATGAGCTTTATCCTATAAAATTCAGATAAGAATTGACAGAGTTCTGATAATTTTTCTAAAACAGAAAATTAAGATTTTGCCGGAAATCGCCGTTCAGATAACCCAGACAAAAAAAAATAAATTTATCATAAGAAGTCATGTACAATATTTTTAAAGGTTTTTGGAGCGCTGAATCCGAATCTGGCCTTTAGATTGCTCTATCGCGTCAGGTTTTTGAGATATTTAACATAAATTGATATATCAAAAACTTAATAAGGCAGCGCAATTTCAAGGTCAAATTTGAATTCAGGGGGCCAAAAACCTTTAAAATAATGATACGCAACCTCTAGTATGTTCGTTTATTTTTTTATTTTTTTGCTTGGGTTGCCCAATCGGCAATTTCATGTAAAATCTTAATTTTATTTTTTAGAAAAATTATCACAACTCTGTCAATTATTATTCGATTTTTTTGGCATAAAGCTCATCGTATTCACAATTAAATTTTCTTTCAGAATACGCTTATAAATATTGTTAAACGAACTATAGCAGAAAAAAATCGATAAACTCAAAAAGTTTTCAAAAAATAACAAAAAAATTAGATATTGTTGAAAAAATCAATACATATCTTTTTTAAATGTATAGACCAATTCACACATACAAAAAGCCCTATATTTCTTCTATCCAAAACAGTTAAAAAATTGAAAATCGGTTGAAAACTTTTTAAGTTACACGTGGAGAAAAGTTCCAAAAAAACGTTTTTTGACAATAACTTTAAAATTTGAGGGTGTCTGGCAAGTTTTATGGACATTTTAGTGGTCTTTTCGACGAGACCTACAACCTTAACTACCTCATTTCAAAAGTATATTCGATTTTGTGTTTTTTGTAGCACAGTGTAATTTTCATTAAATAAAACCAATATAATGTGTTTTCGATACATATTTTACAGATATTTCGATATAATTGACATTTTAAAAGCGAAAATTTACTCAAAATAAAGAGCTTTTATAAAAAAATATTTAAAACTTTTCGTCAAAAACCAAAATATTTACAATATTAAAATAACTTATATTTGTTACTTGTATCATGTGTTGAAGTGTTTACATTTTTTAAAATTTTCCAATCCAAAAGGGGGGGCCCCGGGCCCCCTGGGCCCCCCCCCCTGAATACGTCCATGTAATCAGATACAATTGATATAATTTTTTTTAATTCAAAATTTTTTTCTGCGAAATTCAAAATTTTTTTCAGCGAAAATTTTTTTTCAAGACCGAATTTAACTTTTTTACTTCTATAAATTTCATGTTTAGAATTTTTCTTAACATGGATCGATTTTTACAAACTTCTAAGATTCGTCTAGCCAAGATAAGCTAATTTTTAAATATTCAGGAAAACCGTTGCAAATTTTTCCATTTTTGTCCATTAGTCTAACGCAAATATCTAACATTGTTGTTTGTAGGGTACATACATACATACAAATGTATTATTAAACTGTTAATTTTAATAGATATAAAGCTTATAATAAAGCTTTTTTAACAAAGTTTAAAACCATTAGAAAAAACTTTGTAGTGAAGCACACAACATATACAAATATATAGTAGTTTGCAACTTAAACGTTAGATGGCATTAGAGCTTTTTAAAAAGCTTTTTTATTATAGGGTAAGCGAATAAACTATATCCCCCCCTTTTGGGACGTTGGTAAGAAAATAAAAAAAAAATCTTGAATAAAAATTTCATGAGGCAAATGTTAACCAAATGTTAAGCAAAAAAAAAAAAAAGTGATGTGGTATGGTGTCAGTATGAAATCAATTGAAGAGTACTTGCCCTTAGGGCATTATTAAATAACAAAAATAAAATTTAAGATTTTTAGAAAAGTGGGCCTTGTAGGCATGGTCAAATTTGGAAAATTTCAGCATTTTTTGCCTTAGTACCTTTATTTCAATATTTATGCAAATTTAATTGAACACAGTAAAGTCCTTAAAATAAAAGTTTTTTATTGATTGATAAGTAAAAATAGTTCATAAAACATCCTTTATGATTAAATAATACATTGTAGTTATACTTTCAATAATTTTTAGAAATTAAATCAAATTTTGCATTTTGGTCACTTTTGGCCGACGTTCAACATGGGTTAAAAGCAGGGTTGGCAACCGATTCGCACCCAGAATAACGGTATTTGGCTATTGTACCGCAACCAATAAAGATATGGACATTTTCAAAAGCAATTACGAAAGCTGCTGAAATTTCTAGAATTTTAAATGTGTCACTTCGTGTTTCTACCGGTTTGTTTTCAAAATATTGGTCAATACCTTTATAATACCGTTTGAAACGGTATTATAACGGTATTGGCCTATATAACTAAAACGAACCGGTAGAAACACAAAGTGACACATTTAAAATACTAGAAATTTCATCAGCTTTCATAATCGCTTTTGAAAATGTCCATATCTTTATTGGTTGCGGTAAAATAGCCAAATACCGTTATTCTGGGTGCGTATCGGTTGCCAACCCTGGTTAAAAGTCTCATGGATTGGTAAGATTTAAAAAAATGTGTAATAGTAATCTAATGGAACAATATTCAATTGAGCTTTAGTTTTTTCCCCCAAAATGTAGGTCAAAACAAAAAAAATAAACAATAATGGTTATATTTAAAAGCGCATTTTCTTGAAAATCGCTAAAATTAAATCGCTACAAATGCTAAACGGAAAGAGCGCAAAATACCCAAAAGTAAACATTTATTCTCCAAGATGTATTCAATGAAATTTATCAAAAAAATTTGAAGATTTTTAAATTTAAGTGAATAACATCTTGAAAACCATGAAATTGTGGCTTTGGGCATGATCTCAGAAAAAGGACATTTTTTTACCTTACGTAGCGAAGGGTTAAATATGTCCAATAAATCTATAAATTTTAAATTAAATACTTAGTTTCAATTACTAAATAAAACCGGTTTCATAATGATTAATTTAATTTTTTTTTATATAATTTTTGTTTTCTTAAACTTCTTTTTTGTTCAGGTCCCGAACTTCAAACGCCCGGTGCGACCTTAAGAACCTTTTCAAAAATTTCGAAAATATTTTGGCATTACTTTTTCATGAATCTTAATAAACTGAGGGGGCGTCCCGTACAAAAATCCAACATTTTTTTTTTAAGAACCACCCTAATGCTTATATTTTACAATAATGGTGTATATTAAGCATGCGTATGAGTAATATTAACTCTTAAGAAACATTTTAAATAGAGATGGGATCGTGAGTGAGTTTTTTTTTTTTTTGGCGATCACGCATGCTCACGAAGGAAAAATTTTAATCAAACAAGACTTTTCATTTTCCTCACGTTTTTGCACACTCGCGTGAGTAGAAAAAAATTTAATCACTGGCACGATACTGACGTGATCGTGACTGAGCGTGCGTGATAACCCAAAAAAAAACTAACCCACTATTATATCTCTATTTAAAATGTTTCTGAAGAGTTAATATTACTCATACGCATTGGTAATATACCCCTATATTGTAAAATATAAGCATAGTGCAATGTTCAAACAAGTCAAAAAACATCTCTGAAAATTTCATAACGGATTAATATACACCTTAACTATTTTTTAAACATGTAAAAAAAATTGTGGCATGTTTTTGATAAATAAAGTTTAAGTTTAAAATTAAAAAATTAAAACTTCTTCTGAAAATTTTCCAAATTCCCATACAAAAACCTATTTAATTGGCATAAATAATGAAATAAAGATACTCAGGCAAAAAAAATTCTGAAATTTTCAATATTTAACCATGCCTACAAGGCCCACTTTTTGAAAAATCTTAAATTTTATTTTTGTTATTTAATAGTACCCTGAGTGCGAATATTTTGCAAATGATATCCTATTGAAACCACTATGGTTTTTCTGTAGTGGAACAATTGGTATGGAAAGCCTCTTATCTATAACACCGTCCTACAAAAATAAACGAGAACTGAATAATAAACGTTTTAAATTAGAGACTTAACGTAGTAAAACTGCATTTACAGTTTTTCATTTCGTAATCGTGTTTCCTTTTAGAAGGACTTCAAAGTTTTAGAGGATTAAAAAATGTTTGTATTATTTGTATTTGTCCTAGGATGCCACTAGTGATGGCAAATGAAAGAGGAGGATTTTCCCTAATTTTCCTATTATATTATTTTTACATATCAGGAAAAATAAAGTAAGTTACGTCCTTTCACAAATGTATCCTTCTATATCATTCAAAATTTTCAACAAAATATTTTGATTAAGTTTCCAAACGACGTTATTCGCATCTTTTTAGCCTAATTTTGGAGTATTTCAAGCAGTCGGCAGAGCCGAATTTATCACTCTTACTTGGTTTTATAAAATTTACTAAACAGAATTTTTTAACCAAAATCAAAATTTTCCACCCAAAATTGTTATACACTCGCGATAGGAATTTAACAATCCACACACTCACATGCATATTTTTTCTACTCAAACAAATGATGCACTTTTATATCAGAAAAAGTTCAGACTTGGTAAAAAAAAAAAATTTTAATAAAAAAAAATTTTTTTTTAAGGAACTTTTTGTTCTATTGACTAATAATAATAAATAAATAAATAAATAATTATGATAAAAAAAATTTTTGATAAAGAAAAATTACGCAGTGGAGAGAAACCAAAAGAAAACCTTCACGGCGTTTTTTTAGTTCAGCGCTAGATTTTTTTTTATGACACGCATTTAAAGTCGGTGATTTTAGAGCATTTAAAGCTTTTGTGTGCTAAACATGTCCTACATTAGGGGCCTTTGGTGGTGCCCTTATTGGACATCTGGGGTCCAGCTTCCAAACGTAGGCTCGAAATTACGTTAGCTATAACCGCTATGAATTTTGCTGAAATCGGTCCCGAACCTACTTACTAAAAAGACAAATTATTAAAAATAATCCAGTGTTCACCGTTGCATATGATTGTTATTTAAAGGCAATCACAAAATTAGCATACGCCTTATACAGTTTTCAAGCAACTATAATTATAATAAAGTTCACCAACTTTTAATGCGTGTAAAAAGAAATCTAGCGCGAACTAAAAAAAGCCTCGAAGGCTTTGTTATGTAATATGCAGGGCAAGGGAGTTCATGTAAATACATGTTTGTTGTCGTTAGCCTGAGCACAACTTAAAGTATTTATCTTCGCGAATCATCGAATTTGCTTAAAATGGCATTGATTTGTTAGTGCATATTTTTGCATATATTGATGAAAACGCATGTTTTTGCATATTTTGCATAAACTTCATATTTTCTTGCATATTTTTTAATAGTTATTAAAAACAAAATATTTTTTTGTGAAATTTGCTATTTTTCATGAGAAATGTGCAAATCGGTTCGTGCATTTTGATCAAAAAAAAAAAAATAAAAAAAAATATTTTTTTGGAAAAATATAAATAAATTTTTCATAGAGTAATTTCGGTCAAGGGCTGCATCTCAAAGACGGAAAAGATTGTTCCCAATTTTTTTTATTAAACTTCACTGACAATGAGATAAAAAAAACTGAATTTATGTAATTTTTTACTTTTCCCGTAAAAGGGTCCTACTTGCCAATCGTTTTGGGGCAAGCGTTTTTAACTTAGAAAAAATCCGAGTTCGGGACGCGAATTCGACAAGCAAAAAAAAAAGTTAAAAATTTTTGTTCACTTTATTCGGAACTTTTCGATTTTCAAGTCAAAAAAGGAACCCAAATCCATTGTCTTACAGGTCTTATGTTTTTGTGTGTTAATATCGACCTTAAAAGGCAACTTTCCCGACCCCGACGATTTCGAAATTCCAAATAAAGCTAAATATGCTCCACTGAATTTTATGTTTTACGATTTTTTATGAATAAGTATTAAAATAAATAAATTTTTAATGCATATTTTTTTAGTTTTTACTGCATATTTTTTAATTTTTGATACATATTTTTAGCGCTAAAAACGCGATTTTTAGTGCATGAACTTCCTTGCCCTGATAATATGTCAACTTTTATTTGATTTTGGTTTCATCCCATTCCGATTTTGGTTGTTAAACTGTGTTATTGTTGAAACAAAAATTTTTTGAAAAAAACAATTTTCTCGGTAGTAACTTCTGTTCAATTTATATTTTCTTCAACCATTTGAATGCTAAAATTTAATTTTATATATTTTCGCAGTTTAATGGGAAAATTCTAAATATAAACTTAAACATCAATTTTAAGTATTTTAAAAAAGAATACTGGCAAACACACTCATATAAACCATGCAGACATTATGATTTTATGTTTGTGATATTTAATCTGTGCTTGAACAGTATGACCAGCTCTGTAACCTTAATTTAAAAAGAGACTAACTTACATTTTTTAAATTTTCTAAAAAAAAGTTTTGCAGTTAAAAACGTACACTCAGAAAAAAAATTAAATTCATAATGGAAAAATTAATTACGTTTAAGGAAAATTGACAATGATTTAGCTCCATTGATATGGATTCCTTCTATTTTTTTAAATTAGGAAAGAAATAATTATTTAATATTTTGCCAATTTGAACTACACCTTTTCCAATTGAAATTCAGAAAAGATCAATTGTAATTCAGAAATCACAATTGAAATTCAGAAATCCCAATTGAAATTCAGAATAGCCCAATTGAAATTCAGAAATCATAATTGAAATTCAGAAAAGCCCAATTGAAATTCAGAAATCACAATTGAAATTCAGAAAAGCCCAATTGAAATTCAGAAATCACAATTGAAATTCAGAAAAGCACAATTGAAATTCAGAAAAGATCAATTGAAATTCAGAAAAGCCCAATTGAAATTCAGAAAAGCACAATTGAAATTCAGAAAAGCCCAATTGAAATTCAGAAAAGCACAATTGAAATTCAGAAAAACCCAATTGAAATTCAGAAAAGCACAATTGAAATTCAGAAAAGCACAATTGAAATTCAGAAATCGTAATTGAAATTCAGAAAAGCCCAATTGAAATTCAGAAAAGCACAATTGAAATTCAGAAATCGTAATTGAAATTCAGAAAAGCCCAATTGAAATTCAGAAAATCACAATTGAAATTCAGAAAATCACAATTGAAATTCAGAAAAGCCCAATTGAAATTCAGAAAAGCACAATTGAAATTCAGAAAAGCACAATTGAAATTCAGAAAATCACAATTGAAATTCAGAAAATCACAATTGAAATTCAGAAAAGCCCAATTGAAATTCAGAAATCGTAATTGAAATTCAGAAAAGCCCAATTGAAATTCAGAAAATCACAATTGAAATTCAGAATAGCCCAATTGAAATTCAGAAAATCACAATTGAAATTCAGAAAAGCCCAATTGAAATTCAGAAAATCACAATTGAAATTCAGAAAAGCCCAATTGAAATTCAGAAATCGTAATTGAAATTCAGAAAAGCCCAATTGAAATTCAGAAAAGCACAATTGAAATTCAGAAAAGCACAATTGAAATTCAGAAAAGCCCAATTGAAATTCAGAAAATCACAATTGAAATTCAGAAAAGCCCAATTGAAATTCAGAAATCACAATTGAAATTCAGAAAATGTAAACAAACCAAATGTAAACAACCCAAATATTAGTCACCACTACATAGACAGATTAAACAAATGATGTACAATTAATATGTATATGAGAGTATACACTAATAAAATGTTGTTGGTAAAATCAAGTGAAACTGACTTTATTTTTTTTATCTACATCATTTTTTATTAGTATTGCGAACAAAAATATTTACTCTACCACGTAACATAAATATTGCTATATACATTAGGCTGGGTCGTATTCCAACAAAGTGCTCAGATCAACTATTAATACTGAAAAAAAAGTTGGTACAAGTAAATACAAGCAATTTAAAACCAAAATGAACAAAATCGGTCCATGGCTTCCGTTCTCGCATCGCGGGTCAAAATTGCGGTTTTTGAAAAAATGGACATAATTTAAAAAAAAAAAATTAAATATTTAAAAAAAATAAAATGTATTTATTCGGCCTTTATATATGTATACATATATAAAGGCCGAATAAATACATTTTATTTTTAAGTACCTTTTAGTACTAAAAATAAAAGAAAAACATTTAAAAAAAAATTATTAAAAAAAAAAAATATTTTTTTTGTATCCCATTAATTCAAAGATATTTAGAAAAATTTTGTTTGTTTTTTCCGGATATCGATAACCCACCCAAACGTGAGGCCAAAAAAAAACTCACATTTTTAACATGGAGCTCAAAACTACTTTTTCACTATTTTAAAAATTTAGTGAAACAAAATTTTTAAATATATTAGTTTATCCACTTGATATCATTGAATACATCTCAGGGATTGTAGAAAAAAATTCTTAGTTAAATTCCTCAGTCCAGTTGGTGTGTGGAGTGATTTGAATTTAGCGGATTTTCAGAACATGTGTTTTTATCGACATTTTTGACTAATTTGTAGTTGTTAGAAACATTTTACTTAAATTAACCAACTTTTTTTGTTCAAATGGTTGTTTTGGACCATAGTAACTCTGGTTTGAAATAATAGGCTTTTTGGACAACGCTAACCCTTGCCGGCACGGGGTTTAAAAAATTCCTACAATGAAATTTTTTAAAATTCCTCACTTTAAAATCGTGTATGTGTTTAAATAATCAACAATTACAAATTTATACAAAGTTTTCATGAAGGACATCTTTAACCCTTGTTGAACGAACGCCCAAAAAATTTCAAGCGTTAACCCTTGCCGGCACGGGGTTAAAAAATTCCTCCAATGAAATTTTTGAAAATTTCTCACTTTAAAATCGTGTATGTGTTTAAATAATGAACTATTACAAATTTATACAAAGTTTTCTTGAAGGGCATCTTTAACCCTTGTTGAACGAACGCCCAAAAAATTTCAAACAGCTGTTTTTTTGCTCATAGTCAAATGGACGAAGTAAAAACGACGAAGACGTAATGAAATTTTGGATGCCATTTTTTCTTTTATTTTATTTAGTTTTAAGCATTTTCCGCTTAAGTGCGCTTACTTTAAAACGTTAATTTAAATGCGATCGTTTAAACGCATTCCCCGCTTAAACGATTCGTCGTTGTTCCTGGGTTAAGCTAAGAGTGAAAAACTTATTTAGAATGTTAAAAAGTCCATTTTGACTATGATTATAAAATGAAAGATATGTACATCTGCGAGTGAATCGTTTGAGCGGGGAATGCATTTAAACGATCGCATTAAAATTAACGTTTTAAAGTAAGCGCACTTAAGCGGAAAGTGTTTAAAACTAAATAAAATAAAAAAATGGCATCCGAAACTACATTACGTCTTCGTCGTTTTTACTGTGTAAAGCTAAAAGTGAAAAACATATTATTTAATATGTCAAAAAAGTCCATTTGACTACTTATGAGCAAAAAAAGCCTATTATTTCAAAGCAGAGTTACTATGGTCCAAAACAACCATTTGAACAAAAAAAGTTGGTTAATTTAAGTAAAATGTTTCTAACAACTACAAATTAGTAAAAAATGCCGATAAAAACACATATTCTGGAAATCCGCTAAATTCAAATCGCTCCACACACCAACTGGACGAAGGAATTTAACTAAGAATTTTTTTCTACAATCCCTGAGATGTATTCAATGACATCAAGTGGATAAACTAATATATTTAAAAATGTTGTTTCACTAAATTTTTAAAATAGTGAAAAAGTAGTTTTGAGCTCCATGTTAAAAATGTAGGTTATCGATATCCGAAAAAAACAAACAAAATTTTTCTAAATATCTTTGAATTAATTCGATACAAAAAAACATTTTTTTTTTTTAATAATTTTTTTTTAAATATTTAATTTTTTTTTTAAATTATGTCCATTTTTTCAAAAACCGCAATTTTGACCCGCGATGCGAGAACGAACGCCGTGTACCGATTTTGTTCATTTTGGTTTTAAATTGCTTGTATTTACTTGTACCAACTTTTTTTCACTATTAATAGTTGATCTGAGCACTTTGTTGGAATACGACCCAGCCTAATGTATATAGCAATATTTATGTTACGTGGTAGAGTAAATATTTTTGTTCGCAATACTAATAAAAAATTATGTAGATAAAAAAAAAATAAAGTCAGTTTCACTTGATTTTACTAACAACATTTTATTAGTGTATTTTCTGTCTGATCTCTGCAATACGTAGAGAATAAAGTTCGATACTCTCATATTCATATTAATTGTACATCATTTGTTTAATCTGTCTATGTAGTGGTGACTAATATTTGGGTTGTTTACATTTGGTTTGTTTACATTTTCTGAATTTCAATTGTGATTTCTGAATTTCAATTGGGCTTTTCTGAATTTCAATTGTGATTTTCTGAATTTCAATTGGTCTTTTCTGAATTTCAATTGGGCTTTTCTGAATTTCAATTGTGCTTTTCTGAATTTCAATTGTGCTTTTCTGAATTTCAATTGGGCTTTTCTGAATTTCAATTACGATTTCTGAATTTCAATTGGGCTTTTCTGAATTTCAATTGTGATTTTCTGAATTTCAATTGGGCTTTTCTGAATTTCAATTGTGATTTTCTGAATTTCAATTGGGCTATTCTGAATTTCAATTGTGATTTTCTGAATTTCAATTGTGCTTTTCTGAATTTCAATTACGATTTCTGAATTTCAATTGGGCTTTTCTGAATTTTAATTGTGATTTTCTGAATTTCAATTGTGATTTTCTGAATTTCAATTGTGCTTTTCTGAATTTCAATTGTGCTTTTCTGAATTTCAATTGGGCTTTTCTGAATTTCAATTGTGATTTTCTGAATTTCAATTGTGATTTTCTGAATTTCAATTGGGCTTTTCTGAATTTCAATTACGATTTCTGAATTTCAATTGGTCTTTTCTGAATTTCAATTGTGATTTTCTGAATTTCAATTGTGCTTTTCTGAATTTCAATTGTGCTTTTCTGAATTTCAATTGGGCTTTTCTGAATTTCAATTACGATTTCTGAATTTCAATTGGGCTTTTCTGAATTTCAATTGTGATTTTCTGAATTTCAATTGGGCTTTTCTGAATTTCAATTGTGATTTTCTGAATTTCAATTGGGCTATTCTGAATTTCAATTGTGATTTTCTGAATTTCAATTGTGTTTTTCTGAATTTCAATTGTGATTTTCTGAATTTCAATTGTGATTTTCTGAATTTCAATTGTGCTTTTCTGAATTTCAATTGTGCTTTTCTGAATTTCAATTAGGCTTTTCTGAATTTCAATTGTGATTTTCTGAATTTCAATTGTGATTTTCTGAATTTCAATTGGGCTTTTCTGAATTTCAATTACGATTTCTGAATTTCAATTACGATTTCTGAATTTCAATTATGCTTTTCTGAATTTCAATTGGGCATTTCTGAATTTCAATTGTGATTTTCTGAATTTCAATTGGGCTTTTCTGAATTTCAATTACGATTTCTGAATTTCAATTGTGCTTTTCTGAATTTCAATTGTGCTTTTCTGAATTTCAATTGGGGTTTTCTGAATTTCAATTGTGCTTTTCTGAATTTCAATTGGGCTTTTCTGAATTTCAATTGTGCTTTTCTGAATTTCAATTGGGCTTTTCTGAATTTCAATTGATCTTTTCTGAATTTCAATTGTGCTTTTCTGAATTTCAATTGTGATTTCTGAATTTCAATTGGGCTTTTCTGAATTTCAATTGTGATTTCTGAATTTCAATTGGGCTTTTCTGAATTTCAATTGTGATTTCTGAATTTCAATTGGGCTTTTCTGAATTTCAATTACGATTTCTGAATTTCAATTGTGCTTTTCTGAATTTCAATTGAGATTTCTGAATTACAATTGATCTTTTCTGAATTTCAATTTGAAAAGGTGTAAAAATGAGAAAAATTGTAGTAGTATATCAATTTAGTTCATACACATTTGAGGACCTGACTGGATGAAGACCCCAATGGGATCCGACTCGATAGGTGCTTAACGCGATTGGCCCAGACCTAGTTGGGTTCCTTAAGGATCGTTATGATTTTTGATCTAAAATTTTTGTCTGTTTTGAGATTTCTCTAAAGATAGTGCTAACCGAGGGTGAAGGATACTAGTTGGAGACTGTCCCATGCTTTAGTTTTGTCCGACAATATACATATATTTAAATCGAGATTCAATATAAAACAGATGTTTCCTTAGGGCCAGCAACGCTTACCGGTTCCAGCTAGCTATTAATAAAATTTTATTACATAAGTGCAAAAACTAAAACAAATTATTATGTTACACACTCAAAGAAAAATTCTTATCATAAGTATTTCGTTTAGATATTTTTTTTTTAAATTGTCTAAAAAGAAAATTGTACATTTTCGTATACATAGAAAAAGATTCTAACATATTTGACGTATAAAAAGTCAAAATCTAAGAGTTCTTCTTTACAAAAAATGTCCCAAAATCTGGGACTTTTTTCGTATGAAAAATATTCAGATTCTAAGAACTTTTTTCCACAAAAATGTCAAAGATTCCGAAACATTTTATAGAAAGTATCTCATATTTTAAAGCATTTTTAATATATTTTTCTTATAGAAAAGGTCTCAAGTTAGTATATTTGTTTCGTACTAAAAAAATTATATTCTGAGACCTTTTTTTAATAGAAAAAGTTTCAGATTCTGAGACTTTTTTCCTAAAGAAACAGTTTCAAATTTTCAGACCTTTTTCCTATAGAAAAAGTCTCAGATTTTAATACCCTATTCCTATAGAAAAAGTCTGAGATTGTGAGACTCTTTCCAAAAGAAAAGGTCACAGATTCTGAGACGTCTTTCCTATAAAAAAAGTCTTAGATTCTGAGACCTTTTCTTAGGTATAACATAGTATAAGTATAAGTCTAAGATTCTGGCACATTCTGAGACCTTTTTCCTTAGAATAAATCTGAAATTAAGAGATTCTGATAGAAAAAGTCTCAGATTCCTATACCTTTTTCATTTCGAAAAAGTCTCAGATTCTTATACCTTTTTCTTTTCAAAAAAATGTTAGATTCTGCGACCTTTTTCCTATAAATAAGTCTCAAATTTTGAGACCCATAGAAAAGACTCAGATTCTGAGACCTTTTTTCTTTAGAATAAGTCTCGATTCTGAGACTTTTAGAATTATGGAATTCTTCTACAAAAATCCGAAAAATAAAATTTTTGAGAATGTGAAATGGATATGTTGTTAAAAACGAAAATTAATTCGACACGTATTTTTTTAGCGGCCCAAATTCATTTTTAGGGGGGAAATTGACCTTTTTCAGTTTTTTACGATTTACGCCTATTTAAACAAAAATCAGATTAAAGGTATTTTAAATACCTATCTCGTGGTGCTAACAACGGGCCAAAGAAGTTAATATTTTTCGACTTATTAACGAAAATGTCCTAAAATTTTGGTATTTTACTCAATATGACGAAAAGTTGTGCATGTTTTAACACGTTCTTAGCACACGTAGATAGGTGTTCCAAAGATCTTTCATTTGGTATGTAACATGACTAGGTTTCTTTGCATAATATAGGAGATAAACGAAAAAAACTGAAAAATGGCCTTGTCTTCCCTCCTCCTTTTTACCCCCAAAATATGAATTTGGGCCGCTAAAAAAAATACGTGTCCTTTTATTTTTTCTGCTCTACAAAATAAAACCAATTCCATAAAGATCTGCGGGTGACACTAGGGAGACTTCCCTTGTAAATTTAGACACAAGTGAGTCGTGCCACACTCGATCGAACGCCATGGAAATATCCAAACAAATTGGTGAATGGAACGACTCCAACGTTCCGAAAGGAACTCCATCAGGTCTCCCGTAGAACGACGATTAAATAAGACAAGATACATGATGATTAACCGTGCTCTCCATCACATTTGAGAGGTTAACACAAATTGATATCGGGCGATAGTTCTCAGTGTTCGAAGACGCTCCCTTTTGGTTGAACGTTGGCCAAAAAGGGTAGATACTAGGGATGCCAAACGGGATTGACATTTACAAATCCCGGGATTCAATACTTTAAAATCCTAATCCCGGGATTTCGGGATTTATTAATAATTAAGATTTTTCACGTTATATTTTTCAAAATTTTTTTCAATTAATTCATAACCATTGAATAATTATCGTAAAATTTTGCATATTTAGCACAGAAAAAATTTAGGAACAACTATGACTGATTTGTCGTTCAACTGTTGACAAGTGTGGACGTGTTTTAATTTATCTCCGTGCTATTAATTGAATTTTTGAAATTGTTCGTAATAGGTATTTTTGTAATATTTTCATGACCACATCCAGGAAAATGAAAATATGGACACAAATGATACCGATTTAATTCGAGGCTCTGCCTCACCGACTGGTGCTGGTCCTAGCACTGGTCTTAGGGTTGCGACCTTGAAGTCCGACCTTGATTCTGGTAGGGGTGCTCAGCCTAATATTGGTGGTAAAAAGAAAAAGAAACTTAAACCATCAAAGGTCAGGCACAACCAGAGACGGCTTTGTTTGAAAATAATTAACAGACTAAGCCAACTTGATGGAACGAAGCTCTCCGAACGTGAGAGGGCGTCACTATCATGGGCGAAAGGAGTCATTGAAGAACAGGACAAACTTTCGGCAATGCGCGCATCTGACAAACAGAGCGCTGTTTCGGCCTCGTCATCGAAGTCTGGTAAAAGGTTGCGCTCGCCCGACGAGAAACCTTTACCTAAGAGATCTAAGGTGACCGGCAACGTCTGGACTCAGTCTTTTAGTGAAGTGGTTAAAGGTAACTTCGTTAGGGCTGTGATAAACAGGCAAAATGGGGATTGTAGTATTCCAAGGGACAAGTGGAGTTTAGTTGAAACTAAACTAAATGAAATCTACTATAGGCTCCTTGAGAGTATGCCTGATTTTCTACCTACTACTGTCAACGCAGGTTGGTATCAGGGGCGAGTAAAACTCGTTGCTTTTGGGAACGAAAGATCCGCAGCCGTGTTTAAGGTTGCCATTAGCCAAGTGGGAGAGTTATGGCCTGGAGCCAGACTGGACGTTGTGGAAAAACATGATATCCCCTCGCAACCCAGAGCTCATGCATGGATCCCAATGGCTACAAATGACACTGCGGTGATTCTTAAGATGATAAAAGTCTGCAATCCTGACCTTCCAACTCAGAATTGGCAAATTGCCAGATTGGGTGAGATGGAGGGCGCTCGTCGTCAAGCAGTGGTCTTGGTTAATGAGGAATCGCTTCCGCTTTTAGCCAGGACTGACGGCATTATTAGATTTGGATTTTTTCATATAAGAGTCAATGTCTACAAGGGCGACCAGAAGACTATTTTGGACGCAGACAAGCCAGTGGCAGAGTCGGCTGGGGAGGAGAATCTGGAAAAGGTTGATATTCAGCTGGCCGATTCTAGGCTGATGGGAGATGCATCTGGCATTTTTGAAACCGAATCTGGTAACGAATGCGACCTCTGTGATGGCATGGAGGATAAAGCCGATGCCACGATGGGTGACATTCAGGACGAGGCCCATGCAGTGAGGAATTCGGAGAGTTCTGTTGCCTCCGATTCAGAACAGATGGGATATATATCTGGCTTATTCGAAACCGAATCTGGGGACGAATGCGACCTCTATGATAACACGGAGGATGAAGCCAATAACACGGTGGTGGAAAGGATGGTGGAAAAAAAGCAAGATGTTGCGGTTCCTACAAATAAACCTCCATCACTGTAAGGCAGCCTCAGCTGCACTCTTGCTGCGCCTGACGACAGGAGCAGTTGACTTGGTTTTTATCCAAGAGCCCTGGGTGCGGGGTGGCAGGGTTTGCGGATTGAAGACCCCTGGGTTTAAGTTGGTGGTTGCCAAAGGTGAGGGCTCACCAAGAGCCTGCATCTTGGCAAAAAATGGCTTAAATATATTCTTTTTATCTACTTTTAGTGATATGGATGTTACAACGGCTAGCTTAGAGCTTCATGGGAAGTCTATTTGGCTCGCCTCTGCGTATTTTCCTAATCCGGGGTCAATACCCCCGGAGAAGGTTGTCGGTCTAATTCGGGAGTCTGAATCTAGGGGACACCAGTTAGTAGTGTGTTGTGATGCTAATGCACATCATTCGATATGGGGTAGTACAGACACAAATGATAGAGGCGAATCACTTTTGGAGTTTTTGTTAAGCACTAACCTGTATATTTGTAACAAGGGTGGTGAACCAACTTTCGTTACAAGTACGCGGCAAGAGGTTCTTGACGTAACACTTGTATCAGATACATTGTCTGATAGAATTGATGACTGGAGAGTTTTGGAAGAGCATTCTTTCTCAGATCATCGCTACATTGAGTTTTTACTCAAGGAGCGTGCCCCGGTTGAGACAGTCTCTAGAAATCTGAGGAGAACAAACTGGGTGAAATATAGGGAGACTTTTTCTTTGCTTTTGGATGAAGTACCCTTATCTGAACCGCATAGTTTGGCGGAAATTGACTGTCTGGTTGACCATATAACAAATGTTTGTAATAGGTGCCTGGATGCGTCTTGCCCTTCTGCAAAGCCTAGAGGGAAAAAAAAGCCACCTTGGTGGTCAAATGAGTTGCAGACGAGCAGAGATTCCTGCAGAAAGCTCTTTAATAAGGCTAAATTTTCAAGAGCGGACGAGGACTGGTCTGCATACAGGCTGCAACTTAAGAGTTATAAAAAGATGATCAGAAATGCAAAATGTGATTCTTGGAAAAACTTCTGTGGAAACATAGAAGACGTTTCTGAGGCATCCAGGCTGCGCAAGGTTCTGGCTTCTTCTCCTTGCACCCTGGGATACCTGAAAGGTCCTAATGGGGTGTGGTCTTCCTCCAGTGGAGAGTCGCTGGATCTCCTTTTAAACACGCATTTTCCGGGCAATTCCATGACGCCGTTTCAAGCTTTGGAACGTTCTGACGCCCAAGCATCTGAAATTGCTTCGGAAATAATAAATATGCCAACATTAATCTGGGCGATAAAAAGCTTCAGGCCCTATAAATCTTCGGGACCTGATGGTATAATCCCGGCTGAGTTGCAGCAAGTGTCGGACTATATAGCCCCGTTGCTGTATAATCTATACACAGCATGCATCAACTGGTCGTACATTCCTTTAAAATGGAGGGATACCAGAGTCGTATTTATCCCGAAGGCTGGGAAAAGTTCCCACACAGCTCCGAAGGATTTCAGACCAATTAGTCTGTCTTCTTTTTTGTTAAAGACAATGGAACGAATGATAGACTCATATTTGCGTAGAGTGATTGACCCGAGGTTGCTTTCGACAAAGCAACATGCATACAGCAAGGGACGATCAACGGAAACAGCTCTTCATGAGCTCGTTGGTACCATCGAGAGATCGCTTTCGGTAAAGGAGTACACTATGGTGGCCTTTCTTGATATTGAGGGGGCTTTTAATAATATCATCCCAGAATCGATAATATTGGCATTGTCTGGTCTGGGAGTAAAGCGTGAAATCGTTTTAATGGTGGAAAGCCTACTTGCCAGTAGACGCATAACGTCTGAATTGGGAGCGTCCGTCATATCTCGATTTGTCAATAGGGGCACACCACAAGGAGGTGTTCTTTCGCCGCTTCTTTGGAACCTGGCACTGAATTCAATGCTACTATCTCTAGAAGCACGTGGTTGTCATGTTGTCGCATATGCTGACGATGTCGCGATAGCGGTAAAGGGGAAGCATCTGCCAACATTGCGGGACATTCTTCAGGGTTCTCTGAAAGATCTGTCTAAATGGGCAAGAGACTGTGGTCTAGGAGTTAATCCTTGTAAAACAGAGCTTGTTTTATTTACAAGGAAAAATAAGATTCCTGCTTTTGATCCTATTTCTCTGGACGGTACTGAAATCACCTTCTCAGATGGAGCCAAGTATCTTGGAGTATTTCTAGATAGGAAGCTGAATTTCAGGCGTAATATTGAGGAACGGGTGAGAAAAGCAACGATTGCTTTGTATTCCTGTAAAAGGGCCATTGGAAAACGATGGGGTTTTAGCCCTCAAGTCGTTCATTGGATCTATACAGCAGTGGTGCGTCCAATTTTGCTGTATGGAATCATTGTCTGGTGGCCTGCTTTAGAAACAAAAGCGAACTGTGTCTTTATCACGAAGGTACAGAGAATGGCGTCAATGTGCATCACTGGTGCTCTTCGTACTACACCTACGGCTGCATTAGAAATCCTCCTTCACCTGATACCCTTGGACATATTGGGTAGGCAGTATGCAGCTGCGTCGGCAATTCGACTTAATAGCACGCTGCAATGGAGGAGCAGCGATTGTGGCCATAGCGCGATCTTGAAAAAGATAACAATACCACAAAATGTGGATTGTGCTCCCTCTTTGAGCCTCTTTGAGCGACACTTTACCACTATGATACCATCCAGGGAGTCTTGGATGGGGGATACTCCGGGAAGTGGAGCTACCATAAATTTTTACACAGATGGATCGAGGCTGCACGAACAAGTGGGCTTTGGGGTCTATTCGGAAGAGCTTGGATTGAGCCTGGCTCGTAGATTGCCAGATCATTGCAGTGTCTACCAGGCAGAGATGCTGGCAATAAAGGAAGTGGCTGACTGGTTGAGCTGCAATGTCTTGTCTACAACCGCAGTCAACATCTATACTGACAGTCAAGCCGCGGTCAAGTCCCTGGATTCAATGTTTCTGAAAACAAGATCTGCCCTTAACTGCCGCACGTCTTTAAATGAGATGGCCAAGCAGTTTAACATACGACTCATATGGGTCCCAGGGCACAGAGACATTCCAGGGAATTGCAAAGCCGATGTGCTTGCAAGACTAGGAACTACCTTACAGGTTCCAACAGAATTGGAATGTGTTGGTATGCCTCTAGAAACTTGCAAGCAAAACCTACGGCTTTGTTCTGCGACGGAGACTAATCAAAGATGGGCAAATGGATGGACGTGTGAGACAACACGACTGATTTGGCCTTCTCTTAATCAGGGGCGCACAAGTGAGCTGATATCGCTTCCAAGAGGAGAGATTTCAACGGTGGTTTCTATAATTACCGGACACTGTCTTATAGGGAAGCACGCAGAGCGGTTAAATGTGCCGTCGAATGACTTTTGCCGAAGTTGCATGGACGAAGAGGAGTTGGAAACTATCGAACACTTTATTTGCCATTGCCCGGCACTTTCTGGTCAGCGACTTGCTTCACTGGGATCTAGGGAGCTGTACGATCTTTCAGATTTGTCGGATGTCAAAATTCAACATCTAAGGAGTTTCATAAGAAGCTCAAACTGGTTTAACGACAGGGACTAGTAGGGAAACCTATTACGATCCCGTGGTATCACAATGGACCTCAGAGTCTACGTGTGTTGACGTAAAACGTCAGCAGCCACTTACAACCTAACCTAACCTATGACTGATTTGAATAGATTCGAGCGATGTCCGTCTGTTAAAGACGCGATGCAGTCGAACGAAAGATTAGAAAATACATTTTTTTCCGGTTTGGTCTCTTTTGTAAAAGTGGATATAAAATATTTGTTTAAATAATGCTAAAATTGTATTACATAATAAATTTGTTACAATTTCTCACGAGGCGAAAGTGTCCCCCAATGTCCTCTGCCGATACAAAATTTATTTTGTATATAGCAGTTTCCTTTCCTTTACGATAAATGTTTACAAATGCATTTATTACGCTTAAGTAACAGAATTGTATCATTATTTATAATATTTTTTATATCCACGCCCACAAAAAGGGGCGGGACGAGAAAATGGAATTTTCTGGCTAGGTGAAACTTAAAAATGTGTCATTTGCTTAAATAATGTAGAAATTGGTAAACAAATTTGGGTTTTCAGAAGCTGTTTTGCTTCTTCAAGGGCGAAATTTTTCCCTCATCCGCTTTTACTCATTTACGAACTAAAACTGTTAAAAAGAAACTTTATGGAAGGATTACTAAATGCTGCTTTATAAATTGAACTCGCGGCAAAATTTAACTGCTTCTTAAAAATGTTGGCATATGCATAAATCGGCAGCATTCTTTATTCGAATTTCAAAATCATTGGGGTCGGAATAGTTGCCTTTTATGGCCAATATTTATAAAAAAAATATTGGACCTGTAGGGTTCTTTTTTAGACATAAAAATCGGAAAGTTTTAAACAAAGTAAAAAATGTTTGACGTTCGGAATTTTCCGATTTTCAAGTCAAAAAAGGAACCCAAAGACATTGCCCTGCAGGTCTAATATTGACCCTAAAAGGCATCAATTCTGACTCCGACGATTTTTAAATTCGAAAAAAGGAAAATTTGGTCCACCGTTCTGTATATTAAGCATAGATGGGAATTTTTCATTACCATTGAAATTTAATTACCATTGGTTGATATCAATGGTAATGAAAAAATTTTCATTACCATTTAATGGTAATTAAATTTTTTTAATTGAAAAAATAATTACTAATGGTAATGAAATGCACCAATTGTTGAAAAACAATAATTATAATTGGTTTCAAAACCATTGGTTTGCATATTTTTGTTTTTTTGAAAAGTTTAAAATTTAAACATCAAAGTATGTTTTTACAAAAAGAAATATGAAAATGTCAAAGACAAAAAACAAAACGCAAATAAAAATTTGAAATATTGTGTTATACAAAGGCAATCAACGTGTGTTTGGTTTATAAAATCAGCGTTTAAATTACTACGAAGAAAGTAGCTAAAACAACCAAAATTGACGATATGTATAGTTTTAAAAACAAACAATATGTAAATCATTCAATTGCTATAACTACTAATACTTGCACATTTCTGTTTTTGTAGCGAGAGCTTACGATTGTTTTTAAAAATGAATAAGTAGCAAAAAAACAAAAACATTAGAATTGTGTAGCCTACAAGTAGCCTACAAATTATTTTTGGTAGCCTACCTGTAGCCTACAAATTATTTTTGGTAGCCTACCTGTAGCCTACAAATTATTTTTGGTAGCCTACAAATATTGTTTTTGTAGCCTACAAAGAGAAAATTTAATAAAACTATAACACACACACACACACTTATCTTGTTTAACATAACTGTTTTATTTTAATGTGTATAAAGAATAGGGTTGGATTGTTTTAATGTAAAATTATAATTCAACTTCTCAAAAAAAAAAACTTTGGCAAACATTGTTGTGGTGTTCCCTTGTCATTAAAAGTAGAGATGGGCACATGAGCAGATTAGAACGTGATTCACGCGTGACCACGCTTGAGTGTGACTAAATTCAATTTTACTCACGCGCGTGTGAGTGGAGTGTGCGTGAGTAAGATTTTTGCGTGAGTGTGCGTGAGTCGATTTTTTAAGTTACGCTGAACTTTAAATTTTGTTGAAAATTTTAAAAGATTTTTCAAATTTTAGTTTTTAAATTTTTTTTTGTATGAATAAGAGTTTCGTGAGTGTGAGTCAACGAGAGTGTGAGTGAAGCTTGAGTGAGTGCACGTGAGTGTGAGTTGTATTAAATTTACTCACGTGATTGTGAGTGTGAGTAGAAAAAATTTGCTCGTGAGTGAGTGTGCGTGATTCAAAAATTCCTGCCGTGGGCGTGAGTGAGTCAAAAATCACTCACGCGCCCATCTCTAATTAAAACCATGTTTTGTGTATTTTTCAACACGTGAATTTTAGAAATACCCAATGTAGAGATGGGTGCGTGAGTGGATTTTGACTCACACTCACTCAAGCTCACGCAAAAATAATCGAATCACTCACGCAATTTTTTTGTACTCACGCTCACTCACTATTCACGTGAGTAATAAAAATCTTACTCACGCCAGATTCAATCACGCTCACGCGTAAGTCACGCAAAATCTACTCACGCAATAAAATTTTCTTACCAAAAAAAAAACTACAAAAAATAAAAAAATTGGGCTAATCTAAAAATCTTATCACGCAAACTCACGCAAAAAATAAATGACTCACTCACTCAGATTTTTTTTCAGCTCACACTCACTCACAATCAAGTGATTTAAATGAAAATCACTCACGCGTGATTCACGTGAATCACGCAAATCACGTGACCAGCGCCCATCTCTAACCCAATGTTAATGTCACGGGTTTTCTAATAACTTCTGAGCGTCTAGACCGATAATATTAAAATCGCGTACACATTCGAAAATATCGAAAAATTCGACAAAATTCAAAATTTTTCTATATTTTTTTGACCAAATTTAAAAGAATTTTATTAAAAATTATTATTATTCTTTTTTCGATGTTGTATTCATTTTACACCATCTTAACGAAATTTTTAATATGATCACGTTTTTATATTGCAACATTTGTTTACAATGTGATACTGTAGTAATACTGTAGTAATACTACTGTAGTAATACTGTAGTAATACTACTGTAGTAATACTGTAGTAATACTACTGTAGTAATACTGTAGTAATACTGTAGCCTACAAATATACTACTGTAGTATATTTGTAGCCTACAAATATACTACTGTAGTATATTTGTAGGCTACAACAATAAAATTTGTTTTCCGCTACTGCTCTGTTTGAAGTTTTTATTTTTTTCATGTTGTTGTAGTTTAAGCAAACACAAAAAAGAAAAGTAAACAAAAGCTATAACTTATAATATTGAAATTGTTTGAAGTGATATGAAAAGCAAAAGCAAAAAAACGGGTAGCTAACGTAGCCTTTCAAACGCTGTATAAAATGTGAAAAACTAAAACACCATATAACAAAAACAACAGATTTTTCCAAATATTACACTCATAAAAATTTGTTAGTATTCCTTACAAAAAAGTCTGTTACCATTACTAATATAGTTTTCAATTTGTGCCCGATAACTTTTTCAGTTACCATTACAAACTTTGGTTTTCAAAAATTAGTAATCTTAAAAATACTAAAAAAATTAGTATTACTAAATTTTTCTGTACAATTTTTGTAAAATGGATTTTAAAACGCGTTTGTAAATAATATTAACTTTTTTTGTAAAAAAATTGTAAATTGTGTATTTTTAATTTTTGGTATTTGTATACATCATGTAAATTGCGCTTGTTGTCGCCAATAACTATTCCCATGCAAGTCAGTTTTTGTTAGAATTTTCGATCTAAAAAAGAGAAAATATTGAACACGTTTTTTTAATACAAAATATACATACTACCATATAAAATTAATTCTTTGAAGATTAATGTTGAATAAATTGGTGTACGGTGAACTAAAATTAAAAAAAAATATCAACATAATGTTTTAAAAAGATCACATAAATATACAATTGTTACCAGTTGTCATCATTTCCTATTTTGCTTTATTATTCTAGAAATAAAAAACGAGTTACATAATTTTAAACAAAAAATACTTTAAGATTTGGTTACCTGCTATGCTTTTTTTGTTGTAATATTTTTTGTTGTACATTTTTTTATTCATTTTACCCGTCTCGCGATGTTTACCGATCGAATGTTATTTTGTGACTAAAATATTCAAAGAAAGGCATAAAGTAAATTACACAAAAATCAACCCTTTATGTGCGTGAGAAAAAAATATTCGTGGATAGCATAAACAAAAAAATTCCGCAAGTAAAGAAGAAAGAAAAAAAAACTGATGTTTTTGTGGAAATTTTCCATTTGAAAAGGTCGGCATTGTTTTTTACATTTTGCATGTCTTCTCTTGTCTCTATTTGGTTTCCTTTTTAATATATATTTTTTTAAATTGAAAAAAAAAAAAAACTAATGAAGCGTTAATGAATATTAAAAATAATAAACATATTCATACTCATCAAAGCGCAGTTTTATCGTTAAAAAAATAATAATATATTTTTTTTATTTAGTTTTTTTTAATTTCCAAATATTTTAATAAAATAATTTTTTTTTTAATTTTAGTGTATAGGTTTTCTAGAGAAAAAAAACGAAATTTACTAACTTATATTGTAAAATTTACAAAATAATTATCAAAAGTTAGTACAATAATTTTTAAAAAATCAACTGAAAAAATTATTAAAAAATCAGTATAAAATTAATAGTTTGTAAAGCGAGTTTACTAAAAAGAATTACTAAAAATTGATTTTTTAGTAGAATTTAGTAAAAAACTAGTAAAGTTGAGATACAAACCACTTTACAAATTTTTTTACTAACGTATTTTTTTGAGTGTAACCATTTTGACAATATTGTGACGACTTTTACTAATGGTAATTATTTTTTTTTTTTAATTTTCATTAGTAATTAAATTGATAAGTAATTTAATTGGTACAATTGATATAAGCAATGGTAATGAAAAAAAATTTAATTACCATTGACATCAATTAAATGGTAATTAAACCATCAATTAATTGGTCCCTTTAATTAATTAGTCCCATCTATGATATTAAGTAATACGGATTTGTCAATCCAAGAAAATCCCGAAAAATCCCGAGATTAAAAAAAAACAAATCCCGGGATTCGGGATTTCCCGTTTGGCATCCCTAGTAGATACCCTTATGCAACGACAAGCTCAAAGGGTTTACCAATGGACGGACTAGCGCCGAGGAGCACTGCTTAGCACCAGTGCTGGTATGCCATCGGGTCCCGTTGACTTTTTATGTTAAGATCTTCAAATACCCTTTTAACTGCACGAGCTCGAAAGAATATCTTGGACATAGTACAGGATACTCTTTCAAGTTCTGGTAATGTTTGATCGCCTTCCGGCAAGAACAAATTTCTTGCGAGTAATTCATTTCAACCGGGTCAGTTAACACTTGATCATCCTTTATGAGAGTGGGGATAGAATAACTGGCATTGTTTTAGAAAAAGTTTTATCACATAATGTATCGTCAGGAAAAGGTGTCCCCAACGTCTCTACGCAGAGTTGAGTAATTGAAAAATTTTGTAGCCATATTTTGTAAGTTTTCCGGCTACTTTCTGTAGATAGGTCATTTTAAATATCTAAACTTCTATAATCTAATAAAACATTTTAAAAAATATATCTTTCTCTTCACTTGTATTTTTTTGCAAAAAAAAAGCAATCAGCATCTTTATCGTCAGCTACAATACTCGTATGTACGTACAAATTATATAATTTTTCAATAAATAAAAGTGGTAATGACATCAATTTAAAAACTCAGTAGTCAAATCAAAAAATATTCCATGGTATAAATAAAATCATATTAATATGATCAGATGTACGTATGTATGTAGTTAGAATGAAAAGAATACTACATCTTAATAAATGGTATTCATAAACTATACAACAGCAAAAGTAATGGAAAGAAAGCAAGTTGGAAGGGAAGATGCACAGTCTGCCAGACATTGTACAATAATTGTTTGAAAAAAAATAAAAAAAATAAATTTACAATGAACACGATTTTGAATGTTGGTTCGAAATTTCTAAAGTTTATGTTAAATGAAATTATCATTGTACAGCGTTAAAATCACATCAGCATTATTATCATTCGCAACAAACAACATCATCGTCGTCGTCATAATAATAATCACTATCTGGAGGTTTCATTCTAATTAAATACAATCTACTAAGTAATTGTGATACAATTGTGATACACGATTACAATGTTTCCATGTAATTTACAAAAAAATTCAGTAAGTTAGGAATAGGAAAAGTAGCTGTTAATGCTTAACCTTTGCAGACATAGAGTCGGAAGTCCGTTGCGTTACTACGGAATGATACCTTAAAGCTCTTAAGATGTTGCACTCGACGTCAGACAAATATCATAGCAACGTCTTCATAAATTTTCCACATTTATGAAATACATTTTTTGTCCAAGGACGAAGCCTATAAAAATTAAAAAAATCAGTCCATGTTTAGATAGATTACCACCAAAATTTTATGTTCCAAATAATCGATTTCAGAACACATCATATTACCCTGCAACCGATTCTACTTAACATTTCAGAATCAATGATTTTTCTTTGAAATTATCCCGAAAGCAATCGTTTTTTAGAGCAAGTACATTTTTTGAAAAATAATTTTAAAAGTTTTCATGAAAACAAATTTTCTAAAAACAAAAATTTTATAGAAAATAACTTACAAGGAAGGTCTCCCTAGTGTCACACGCCGACCTTTATGGAATTGGTTTTATTTTGTAGAGCAAGAAAAATAAAGGGACACGTATTTTTTTTAGCGGCCCAAATTCATATTTAGGGGTTGAAAATTAGGGGGGAAGAAAGGGTAATTTTTCAGTTTTTTGCGTATATCTCCTATACTATGCAAAGAAACCTAGTCATGTTACATACTAAATGAAAGGTCTTTGGAACACCTATCTTTGTGTGCAAAGAACGTGTCCAAACATGCACAACTTTTCGTCATATTGAGTAAAATGCCAAAATTTTAGGACATTTTTGTTAATAAGTCGAAAAAAAAATACTTTTTGGGTACGTTGTTAGCATCAAGAGATAGGTATTTTAAATACTTTTAATCTGATACCACATATGCTTATATTAATTTTGTCTAAATAGGCGTAATTCGTAAAAAAACTGAAAAAGGTGAATTTCCCCGCGAACAAATCGACCCCCTAAAAATTAGTTTGGGCCCCTAACAAAAATACGTGTCAAATTAATTTTCGTTCTGAACAACATATCCAAATTTCATGAAGATCCAAGAGTGACACAAGGGAGACTCTCCTTGTTAGCAGATTTATCTGCTGTTTTGACAGATTTGTCTGCAGATTTCACCTAGATAATCATGACAGATTTTCAGCTCATATGGCACAAAATGGGTGTCTTTTCCGCAGATTTTTCTGCTGATTGGACAGAGAATTTGTTTGGAGTGTACCAATAGAAAACCAAAACCCCCGTAAGGGTTTTAAAAACTTAGCTCTAGTTCTTTTTTTATGGCCCACTGAAGATTTTATTTTTTTTTTCAAAGGCTTTTGGAATAAGTCAAAAAAACTTAAAGAGGGAAGTATCTCAGCCTTTATAAGCCGATTTGCTTGAAATTTAAAATATATTTAGAAGAGACGATTTTAAGGTTGGGGTGTCCGGCTTACCGGCCACATAAGTGTTTAAAAATTTCGTTGTCCCCTTATTATTTTTTTTTTTAAAGAAGCAACACTCAGGCAATGCTGCCTATCAATTACTAACATAAGGGATAGAAGAGAAATGAAAGATTTGAACGATAGAAGGCCTTCAGTATGGCAACACTGTAATTGCGCGTGTTGATAATTTTGAGTACAGTTGTTGCATCGCCATCTGTTATTGATCTGGCGATTTATTTTTGAAGCTGTGTTTATAGCCATTATTTTATTATTTTACTTCGTTGACGTTTTAGTGCTATTTATCAACGAAGGAGGGTGCTGCGATAGATATTAGTTATAAATAGAAACTAATAAATATCTGAAAAAAATGTTGTTCTGCCTGAGCTGAGAATCGATCCCAGGCTTGCTGGCTAGTAGTCCAATGCGCTAACCACTAAGCCACAGCGCCCACGAACAAATAAGAATATCATCTCGAGAGAAAATACGTATCGACTTAAATTTAATAAAGACTATTTCGTATTCATATGGATATCTTAGGTCTTCACATAAATACACTCCAAAATCTACACATTTTCATGAAAAAAAATATTTAACGAAGCCGAATGTTTACAAGGTTATTTCACCGTTGGATAGGCATTAAAAAACCTTTCTTTTCATATGGAAACATCGTATAGTTTTTTAGAAAGAAATGCCTGAAAATATCAAAAAAATATTTTTTTGCCATTTTTAAACCACTAAATCTCCGATATGGTCGATAAGCCGAGAAACCCCAACCTTAGAATTGTCTCTTTTATATATATTTTAAGGTTCATGCAAATCGGTTCATAAGGGTTAAGCTCTTCCCTTGTACTAAGTATTAAGTCTGATTCTGAGGTAAATAATGTTAAAAGATGTTGTGAAATTTAATGCCGGTTCTTATTTTAGAACATATTAACCCTCTATATTGCATTTTTAGGGGTCATTTTGGTCCTTTTTTTAAACATCCTCACATAACACCACTAAGACGAGCATTTAAAGGGTTAAAATGTTCTACAACATTTTTTGGCGTTAATAAATAAAAGGGCCAAAATTACAGTTAAAAATATGAGGTAGAGGATGCTTTGTCAAAAAACAAACCGAAAATGGGCCCTTATCAAAAATTGGACCGTCTTTTTTCAGCACTTCTAGCGATACCAAGTCGGTCATGCTATTCCATACATAATGACATACATTTTGTATCAAAATAAAGCCAGGTTGGTAATTATGTAACTTGATAGTCGTCAATCGTATCGTTTCCATCGTTATTCCATTACCATATAGTGTCATTTTATGGTAATAGAATAATGAGCTAACGATGACGATTGACGATTATCAAGTTACATAATTAGCCCCAAGAATAAATTTGATATCTCGCATCGTTGTTGTTTTATTCAAATTAATTTTCCTATGGTTTTTTACACAATAAGAAATGGTATTCTATACTTTAATTTTGCAAATTTTTACAACAGAATTAACTACAATACAGTGAAACGGAAAGAAATCACAGCTCAATATCAGCAACATTCAAACATCAGGAAATTTATGATTTATTTCAATTAATTGTTTGTTTTGTTTGCTATTTAGTCTCGTTGTATGACAAAAGTCTTTTACTGATTCTGCACAGATTATATGTCAATTTTGTGGTTTCTTGAAATAGGCGTCATCACTGCATCACAGACTTATAAATATTATTTATTCATTGTAATTATTAGTAATAATTGTAAATTTGCGTTGTAATTAATGGATAGAAACATGATGATTTTTTTAAAAACTTACTTTATTTTAAGTGATTAATTAAATCCAATCAGAGGCATTTAAAACTTTTAGACATGAATAAAATTTAACAAGTCTACGCAGAAATAACAGAAAAATAATAGCCGGGATAATAACCGTCAGTTGCCCTTCAAAAATGCAAAAAGTGAAAAACTGAAAATCATTTTATTACAGCTGAAACTCTTTTAATGAATAAGTAATGCAAAAAATAATACAGCAGGTGCACCCCCGGAGCAATGACAGCCAGGTGCCTTTCCAAAGATCCAAGTATAACATGGAAGTTCTTTCACAGGGCACCCATCGATAGTCCTGAAGCTTGCATATAGGAAAGAGGGGAGCAAAATAAGAGTTACCTGTTTTTTTATAGCTGCCCAATCTCACATTTAGGGAAGGGTGAAAAACAGGATTTTTTCCGTTTTTTTATGATTTCTTCCCATTTATTCAAAAGAAACTATATGAACATTTTATACAGATCGAAAGGTTTTTAAAGGCCTATCCATTGGTGTATCGGTTGTGTCCAAATTCGGCTTCCCTAAGTACATTATTGTAAAAAATGTAAAAACGTTGGGATAGTTTATATAGAGATGAATATACGTACGGCCGCCAAAATCATATGTAATAATCTCTATTAAAATTAAGCTGACCCGTATTTTTTCGTTTGGCGAAATTCCTGCTAGCCCTAATTTTTTCATAAGGTTGCAACCCTTTTTTAAATTTGAGATTGGGCAGCTAAAAAACCGGGAACTCTTATTTTTCCCCCTCATTCCCATATTAAAGTTTCAGGACAATCGGTGGGTGCCCTGTGAAAGACCTTCCTTGTAAGTTATTCATGAAAGGGTAAAAATACACAAAAATCCCCACAACATTAATTTGTATTTCCAAATATTTTATCCAAGCATACCAAAGCCCTATCTTCACAGCACTCAAGGATGCGTGCAAATAAAGATTACAACTGACCCAATTGTGTTCCTGATCTCTATCTTTAACCCTTAAGGTGGTCCCCACAATTTATTTTTTTATTTTATAAATTTGTTTTATTAAATCAGCTCCTACCGCTGCCATGGTGCCTCCTAGAGGAGTAAAAAGTAAGACCCTATCTCCATTATATAGAGCTTAGATATGTTTGGAAAAGAGTGATGGTATATCTAGGGAGTCTTGGATTAAATGGATCGAATCCATCTGTTTCTGAGAGTCAAGCCGTGCTCAATTCCCTGGAGTCATTGGTCCTGAAAACAAGATCTGCGCCAAACTGCCCCACGTCTTTAAATAAACTGGCCAATAGGGCGACCCGTCAAATTTAAATTTTCGAATTTCATGTCGTAATACCTGCCAAACGGTGGCCACGTTTGAGCTGATTGTAGGAAAAGGTAGAGCGAAACGGACACAAATTTTGGATCAAAAACTATGACGATTTTTAAGGAACCCAACTAGGTCTAGGCCTATCGGGGTCTGGACCTATCGGGTCCGAACCCAATGGGGTCCTCAGATGTGTACGAACTAAGTTCAAAAAAAAAAAAAAATACTTATCTAATTATTGGCAAAACATTTTTGCTAACTTTAGCAAAAAAATTGTGGGTTCAAAATCAGCAAATATTCTTGTAGGTTTACAAGCTTTTTTTGCTAACATTACAGTTTTTTTCTTTTGAGTGTACGACATGAAATTCGAAAATTTAAATTTTACGGGACGCCAAGCAGTCTGACATACGACTTATATGGGTCCCAGGGTACAAGCACATTCCAGAGAATTGCAAAGCCGATGAGCTTGCAAGACTGGAAACTACCTTACGGGTTCCAACGGAATTGGAATTTGTTGCTATACCTCCAGAAATTTCCTAGCAAAATCTACGGCTTTGTTTTGCGACGGAGACTAATCAGAGATGGGCATTTGGTTGAACGTCTAAGACTACACGACAGATTTGGCCTTATTTCAAAGGAGTTTAATAAGGAGCTCACGTTGGTTTAACGTCAGGGACTAGTAGGGACTCCATTACCATCCGGTGGTATCAAAACGGACCTTAGAATCTATGTGCGCTGACGTAAAGTGTCAGCAGTCACTGACAACCTAACCTATCACTGACAAGGAAGGTATCCCATAGCTTACACTCCGATTGCTCTGCAATTTATATATGTTAATAAGTACCCAAAACTTAGTTTAACCTGCTATTTTTTATCGGCTATTCCGGTGGTTTAAAAAAGGATTGCCATCTTATGAAAAACGATGGCCTTGCGGGAAAATTTGAATAAAAGCCGAACTAAGAGGAATTTCGCCAAAAGCAAAAACACGTGTCGGCTTAAACTTAATAGAGATTATTATATATAATTTTGGGGGTCATACGTATATACTTCTCCATTCAAAGAAGCTCAAATTTTACACATTTTCGACAAAAACCTATTTCAAAAAATATTAATTTAGCCAAGTCCGACACACCATTGGATAGGTCCTAAAAAAACCTTTCCATCCATATATAATGTTAACCTAGTTCCTTTGGAAGAAAAAATCGAAAAAACGAAAAAAATCCCGATTTTCAACCTCCAATTTTCCCCCTTTAACCTTCACGATATCCGATAAAAAAAAACGGTAAATCTTACAAGGGAAGTATCTTAACCCTTATGAACCGATTTGCATGAAACGTAAAATATATATAAAAGAGACAATTCTAAGGTTGGGGTGTCTCGGCTTATCGGCCATATCGCGGATTTAGGGGTTCAAAACACGGGTCAAAAAATGGCGAAAAAATCGTTTTTTGGATTTTTCAGCCATTTCTTTCGAAGAAACTATATGATGTTTACATATGAGAAGAAAGGTTTTTTTTTATGCCTATTCAACGGTGACTTAACCTAGTAAAAGTTTGGCTTCGTTAAAAACTTTTTTCATGAAAATGTGTATATTTTGGGGGGTATTTATATGAAGACATTGACCTACGATCTCCATATGAATATGAAATAATCTTTATTAAATTTAAGTCGACACATATTTTTGCTCTAGAGGATATTCCTATTAGTTCGGGAGTTATCGAAATTTTCTCGGAGGTCCACATTGTTTCATAAGGGGACAACGAAATGTTGAATCACTGATATGGCCGATAAGCCGAGACACCCCAACCTTAAAATCGTCTCTTTTATGTAAATTTTAAGTTTCAGGCAAATTGGTTCATAAGGGTTGAGATACTTCCCTTGTTAGATTTTTTTCCTCTATAAAATATCAAAAGTGCAGGACAATCGGAGTGTAAGCTATGGGATACCTTCCTTGTGAGAGTTTTTTGGTAAAATAGTACTTCGTGCATCAGCTTCGAAAAGGTCTATCTATCAAACTAAAGCTTGAAGATAATCATCCGGTAAGAAATGGCTCATTTATTTCCCGAATATTCTAAGCTCTAAACTCTGACATCACCTAAAGAAATCATGCATGAATTAAGGAGGCTTAGATGCTCTCTTTAACTTGAGATTTAGAGAATCAAACAATCACAAATTTCTTAAGAAATAAAAACATTAAAATAAAAATCCTTCCTGAAGTTACCTAAATTTAAAAATTTAGAAGCAAATTGGTAAGGATTTCTTAGATTTAAATATTAACAAAACATATATTTTCTATTCATTTAAAATCTTCATCATATGTTCCCTACATACTCGTAGCCTCCAGCTCTCTCTTTTATCTTTTCCTATCAGATTTTATAATCAACTACGAGTTATGACAATGAAAACAAACGGAAAATATGAAAAACAATTCTACAATGTCAGTCACTTTAACATGAGCTTTGTTTGTGATATGCCTCCCTCCGTACATGCCCGTTCTCGTATAATAATTGTACGTTAATAACCTCAACTTGGGCCAGTGACTTACATTGCAATTGGTCAGAGAGTTGAATTGAAACAAGATGAATAAAAAGACAAATAAAAAGACAAATGGTACAATAAAAGAGTAACTGTAAAGGTTATCAATAAAAAATGTATGTATGTAACAAATATAACAAAAGCAAAAACAGTTCGAACTCTTAAAAGGATAACAAACAAAAAAAAAGGACACAAGTAAAAAGGATGACACACAATCAAAATATAGGGAAGTGGTGCAAAGAAAGCTTTTTTCCATTTTTTTTTGCAACCCCATGAGAGAAGTATATGTGTATATTAGAAAAAGCTTTATTTTTTAAGAGATTAAACAGAATAATGACGGTTGTCGCTTTGAAAGATATTAATTGAAAATAACGGCAATTTTTTTATTACATTTATAGTATTGTACAAAACTGCGTTGACATGCACAAAACCACTGAAACCAAAAACACAGTCAAATATTTTTTATTAAAATATGGCAACACTGTTGCCGAAAAAAAAAAATAGTCATGTTGAAAAAACAGGGAGACAATGCCAAAAAATTTCGCCCCACTGTTCGGAAGCATGCCCTTGGACGTCGCGGAAAATTTGGCTCTTAGATATCTACGTTTATGTGAGACATGATGCATATTTAAATTTTCAAAACTCAGTGTAGTTTTCAAATTATCGCGGGTCAAATTTCGACTTTTTTACACTCAAAAAAAAACGTGTAAAATTACAAGAAAAACTTGTCACTTTTTTGTTGCTACCTCCTATTTGACAAAATTTCCTAGTAATTTTACAAGATTTTTACCAATAATTTTGTAATTTTAGGTTTTTACCAATAAAATTGTAAATTTACCTCCTATTTTACAAGAATTTCTAGTAAGTTTACAAGCTTTTTACCGATAGTTTTGTAATTTTACAAGCTTTTTACCAATAAAATTGTAAATTAACAGTTTTTTGGCTCAATTAAAATTACAAGGAATTGTCGTGAATTTACTATTTTTTTTTGTTTGTAAAATTATCTTGGAAATTTGTAAAATTGCAAAATTACAAAAAAAATGTAAATTTTGATTTTTTAAAAAACAAGAAAAACTGTAAAATATTGGTAAAATGGGATTACGAGACTTTTCCTAGTAATTTGACAAAGTTCTTTTTTTTTGTGTGTAATTGGAACATTGTTGGACTTACAAGGGAGGTCTTTCAGACGCAACCTACCGATTTTCCTGAAACTTGCATATGGTAATGAGGGGAGAAAAATAAGAGTTTCCGTTTTTTAAGCTGCGTAATCTCAAATTTAAAAAAGGATTACCACCTTTTGAAAAATATGTTCATTCGGGAAAATGCGAACTAGCAGGAATTTCACTAAACGAAAAAATACGGGTCAGTTTAATTTTAATAGAGGTTATCATATTTCTAAAAATAATTGCTTAACGATGCCAAATTTGGACACTACCGATACACCAATGGATAGACCTTCAAAAAACCTTTCCATTTGCATAAAATATTCATAAAACTAATGTTGAAGAAATGTGAAGAATACTCAAAAAACGAAAAAAAAAAAACGCATTCTTAGCTAAGAAAAAGCAGGTAACTATTATTTTCCTCCCCATTTGCAAGTTTTAGGACAATCAGTGGGTGCCCAATGAAAAAAATTCCCTTGTAATTCCCCAAATAAAAATTTCCCTAGATATTCAGTTAAATTGGTTTTAAATATGGCAACAAAATTAAATTTCACTCAAATTAAGGTTGTGTCGGGTTTCTTGTTTGGACTGGGGGATCCATTTTCGGGAAAACAATGGCGAAGGGTATTGTATAGTCCGTATTGACCGGCTATAATTTTCTAACTGGCTTTACTCATTCTGGGTTAAAAACGCATTTAATGAAAAATTTGATTTTATGAGGAATCTGATGCAACCTTCTGTCGCACAGTGGGTTCAAACATATTAACCTGGGGACTAATTTAGGAAAGCCCATTATTATTGACAATTATATTTTTTAAACTAATTAGACATCATTTTGTAAAAAAAAATCGTTTTAAGAAAATAGATAGGAAATACAAGATAACTTTTTTACATTTCTTTTTATACCCTACACCACTCTGTGGTACAGGGTATAATGAGTTTGTGCTGATGTTTGTAACTACTCGAAATATTGGTCCTAGACCCACCTTTAAGTATACCAATTCAACTCAGAATAACTTTTTGAGTCGATTTAGCGATATCCGTCCGTTAACCGATTTGGCTGATTTTTGAAACTTAAGCTTTTTTTACCCTAAGGACAAAGCCTATTGAAATTGGGAAAAATCGGTCCATGTGTTGACCTAGCCCCTACACAAACGTCCCCTTTAATTTGACACAAGTGACTGTTATTAGCGTATTATAACAGGTATCCTTTTGAAATTTGGTAGGTAATCGTTTTTTGTATTCACAAATTATCATTTCAAATTTTTAAGAAATCGGACCAGTTCCTCTTGTAGTCCCCATACAAACCACCCTCCCTATATTCACGTAAATCTCCAAAAATTCATGAAAGTTGGAAATATTTGATTAAAATTTTGTTTTTAGGTGCTAACGGACACGCGAATTTAGAGGCCCAATAGGGTCTTGAGAATTTTAAAATGTGGATAACTTTAAAACTATTACTCGGAGAGCTTTCGGGTATTTTTAGTTCGTGTTCTACGTGTTAAGAGCTAAAAAATGCATTTAGACTTTTTGTTATGTCGGTAATATTTACCGTGATATAAGTACATATTTTAAAATTTTCGGGAATGCCAACTTTTTTAGATCCGAAGTTAGGACATGACCACAGACTAATACAGACTCGACATAAGTGACACTGTATTCTTTAACCATATGGTTATTATTTTCAAATTATTCTACGAATTAGGTTAGAAAGAGAAAACTGATATAACGCTCCATAAGAAAAATAGATGCCAGATCGGTTTTTGTTATTTCACTCACTGCTAAGTCGTAGAAAGTGTTGCCCTGTTAGCGTAAAACGGACTAAAAACCGCTGTGTTTTCTCCTAAAATCGCTCAGTTTTCCCCATTTTTTCTTATAAAACTCTACTGTCGAGTCTGTATATAGTCTGTGACATGGCGGTCCAAACATGAGAAGAGGAACGTCAATAATCAATACTACACTGAAAAAAAGGCATAACTAAAATTAAGGAAAATATGTCTTTAAAAATTTATCATGAATTTTCCTAAAATTTAGTAAACTGTAACCAAAAAATGAGAAATTTTCTTAACCATGAGGAAAAAGGTTTAGTTCATTTACTTGTAAGTAGTTTATAGTTTTCTTTAAACGGAATTTTTAAATATTAGGAAAAAAAAATCTTACTGCCAAAGAAATTTTCCACAAATCTAAGAAACGTATTTTTATTTTTAAGACATATTTCTTAAAAAACAATTTAGTTCAAGTTTAGTTAAAATTTACTAAAAAAAACATCATCGTATTTCTCTTCTTTGAATTGAGGAAGTGCACTTCTTAGAATTTAGTTAATGACTTCTGAGAATTTAGTAAATAACTTCTTAGAATTTAGTTAAAAATTCAAAATGGCGATATCTCGAAAACTAAGCGAGATAGAGCGAAACGGGTGAAATTTTCAAAAGAAAGACTACAAAGAAAAATATGGAATAGCCTAGCTCTGCATATCTGTCGGGGTCTCAAGACCCTAATTTTAGATCTAAAATTTTAAATTCCCGAGGTTTAATATATGCGCATATCTCGGTAAATACTGCCAACACGAGAAAAGGTCCAACGGCATTTTTGTAGCTCTTGACTCGTAGAACACTTCCGCAAAATAAAGCCCTCCGATTAATAGTTTTTGAGTTATCTGGTTTTTAAGATTCTCAAGACCCTATCAGGCCCCTTATTACCGTATCTCAAAAACTAAGCAAGTTAGAGCGAAACGGACTCAACGGGGTCTCGAGTTAAATGGGGTCCGAACCCATGGGTCCAGGGTCTAGACTCAATCTATTTCTAAAATGTGAAGTATAATTTTTCCCATTTTCTAGTTAAAATTGGCTTAAAATTAAATAACTTTGTTTTCCTTATTTTTGGGAAAATTATGAACTAAAACCAAGAAAAAAAATCTTTGGAGCCAAATCATTCCCTCTTTTTCTCAAAATTGAGTTAATTTTCCCAGATTTTAGTTCACTTTTTTTGAGTGTATGGGGAAACCAAAAACTACCATTTTTCTAAAAAATTACTTCCTCAAATCTTAGAAGACAAATATGATAAACTGATTGGAAGTAATTTACGTCCTCAAACTAAAGAAGAGAAATATGTCTTAAAAATAAAGATTTTAACTAAATTGTGGAAAAATGTATTAAATATTTTTAAGAAAGTTGTGTCGCAAAATTTAGTCATGTCTTTTTTTAGTGCAGATTCTGAGACTTTTTCTATGAATAAAATGTCTCCGATTCTGAGACTTACCCTATAGAAAAAATATTTACACTATAGTCTAAAATTTTGAGACTTTTTCTCATTTTCAAAACTTTTTATACCCTCCAACCACAGTATGGGAGTATACTCACTTTGTCATTCCGTTTGTAACGCATCGAAATATCGGTCGGGGACCCCATAAAGTATATATATTATTGATCTATGATCGATTCTGTGAATGTCAGTCCGTCCGTCCTGTTAATGTCCGTCCGTCCGTCTGTCTGTAGATAACACAATGCAGTCCAAAATAAAATAGCTAGACTCCTGAAGTTTGGCACAATATGTCTCATCGTCATAGGCAGGTTAAGTTCGCGAATAGGCAAAATCGGCGCAGGGGGAAAAAAGTTCCCCTTTGAAGAACTGAACCAACCTCTGAAAAAATAAACTTTTTTTACATGTTTTTTGTATTTTTGTTAAATTAATGAAACATTTGATATATTTATCGCGATGGGAAGGTGCTCTCAATGTATCCCCCCCCCCCCTGAACCCATCACCCCCCCCCCCCCCCAAAAAACGACCCTGACAAAAAAATTTTTTTTTAATTTATTGTTTTCTGTAAAGACAGTCGAGCTCGGGCTCTAATTATAATTATGTATTATAATTTTTTGATTTGTTATATATGGTTTTGAATTGAGAAAAGTGTGAAAGAAAAATTTTAATTTTTCTAAAAATTTAGACATCCTGGTTCGTTTCTTACTAGTTTCATATTATCCAGTTATAATAATCTTCAGAAAAACTTTTAATGTCAAGTTTATTTAGTTAATAGTCAATAAAACTCTATATGTTAAAATTATTAACAGATCGCAGCCGACAAGGATTGAACTCATCATCATCTGTAATACTTTGCTATTAACTGCTTGTAACGTACAATCACTCTAGACCGATACGCCAAGTAGGCTGTTAAGCAAGTATCAACTAAAGCTGATTTTTTCAATTCGAGTGTTTTAATTTTTTATACATTTTGGAGGGTATAAAAGATTCGGCACAGCCGAATTTAACACTCTCACTTGTTTTTATTGGTTTTGTCAAAAAAAAAATTTCAAGTTTTTCTTTTATGTCTCAGATTCTGAGACTTTTTCTATAGAAAAAAATATTTCAGATATCTGTAGAACAAATGGCTCAGATTCTGTGACTCTTTCTATAGAAATAATATTTTAGATTCTGAGAATTCTTCTATAGAACAAATGTCTCAGATTCTGTGACTTTTTCTATAGAAAAAATTTCTCAGATTCTGAGACTTTTTATGTAGAGAAAGTGTCTCAAATTCTGTGACTTTTTTCTATCGAAAAAATGTCCCAGATTCTGATACTTTTTTATAGAAAAAAACTTTTCTATAGAAAAAATGTCTCAGATTCTGTTACTTTTTCTATAGAAAAAAATGTGTCAGATTCTGAGACATTCGTATTATAGTATAAATAGGTATATTGTATAAAATGTACTTCTTAAAAGATAAGGCTTCAAATTTCAATTATTAAAAAAGCCACATGATAACATTTCTGTGACCTCTACTGTATTTAAAACTGAACTTCAAAAATCTAATAATTTCTCAAAGTGAGAGTACAAACTTTAAAGCTTTTATTTTTATTGTGACAGTCTTCCTCGGCAAACACTTTATAGGTACTTTTTTGATGCTATTTTCTCTCCATGATAACTTAGGGAGGGAATTTTTCTATACATTTGGACACTACACGAATGACTTACTTACACAAAAAAATAAACCTAATATAATTTCTATGCTGTGAGTATCTGACAGTTTGTGTACCCAAATTGCAATTGGAAAAAAAATTTCAAACATTATTTCACTTTGTCATTTGAACATTAAACATCGTGTGGCGGGTTCTTAGAAAAATATTATATATATATTTACAACAATAAAATAATCTCGGTTATAATATAGAGTAACGGGCGGATTTTTTTTTGAAAAAAATACAAAAACAAATTTCTATACAACAAAAAAAATTTCATTAAACTTGTGTCGGTATACTATTATTATACTTTAGTGTGTAAATTCTACTGGCAGCTATTTGTTTTTTGAGTACATAAAATAATATAATAAAAAAAAAATCTGGAAAAAAAGCAATTTAATTAAATAAAAAAAAAATTTAAATTGCAAAAAAAAATATTTAAATTACAAACATTATACATGAATATAAATTAATTAATTTTAATAAAAATATTTTCAATACAAATTTATTCAAACAATTGAAAACGTGCTGAATTTGAGAAAATAACGCCATAAATTAAAATTTTGGTGTACAAAAAAGTTTATATAAATTTTTTTTTATAAGAAAATAATTTTTTTTTATTAAATTTATACAAAAAGGAAATAATTAAAAATAAAATTTAAAAAAATGCAGTCTTTAATCATTGCCTCAATATTGGTCTTAATGTTAACCGTACAACAAGGTAAGTACAAAAAAAAAGCAGCTGCTTTAATTTTCCAAAAAGATTTTCCTTTCTATCAAAGAAATCCTTAAAAATTTTTCATTCACCTACAAATTTTCCAGCGGTATTACATAACCACAAAAAAAATTCATTCTCTATATTACAAAATCATTATTTAAAGGTCTTGTACCATTTAACAAGTTTTCAAAAATTTATAACGTCATTTCAGCATTTTTACTTTAATGATTAAACGTTAATAATTTTTTTTCATAAATCTTATTATATAAATATCGTTTTTGCTAAATCCTGAAAATCCTTATAATCCCTTTTTTTATAGGAAAAAAATTTCTAATCTCTAAAATTTCTTATACTTTATATTCTTGTGGTTGAATAACATTTTCATTACATTTTAATATTAATTTCCTTTTTTCGCCCTTTTTTTGTCTCTTTCCTTTGTGTTTTCTTGTGTTGGTTTATCCTTTAAGTTTGAGTTTCTTAGTGTTTTTTTTTGTTTCGTCCTCCTACTACTGGTATCTCTTAAATGTTTTCATTTACTCAATTTTCATGGTTTTTTGTTGTTTCTTAATAAATTTTGTTTGCGTTACAATTTTAGGGATTTTCCTTGTTTTATTTCTTGACTTCTTTGATTTTTACGATGTTTATGTCCTTTTGTAATGTGTTAAGAGCTTTCGTTCGTTCTCATAATTTCTTTTGTTATACCCTTTACACTTACAAGGAAGTTCTCCTTATAGGTTTTTTCCGATTTTCATTTACGTGATAATTTTACAGGGGGGGTCGTGTGTTCGATTCCCACCAGAACCCCTTTGATACAACGAGACAACGCACAGTGGGGGAAAACTGGAATTTGTTTGGCCAATTTTCCCTATAGGTCGCAATTCTTAACCAATTTCTATACTCTGTTCGATTTTTCGAATTTTAAAAAAAAATATTTATGTATGAAAGAGGTAGAATTTCGGGTAAATATGGTTACGAATGTTAAGTCTCATCTTTCTGCAATTAAAAAAAATATATTCCCGCTTGACCACCGCAATTTATCTGTCCATGAAATGCAATGCAAATCAGGACAGAAATGGTTTCAAGCAAAAACTAAAAATTTAGCAGTTTTGATTTTCGGCTTTTAATTTTTTTGACTAATTTAATTTTTTTTTAGATTTGATTTACTATCAAATTCCACTAATTTGAATTGTTTTGAAACTATTTATTTTGAAAACAATGAAATAAATTCGTAAAATAGCAAATAATTCCAAATATTAAAATTGCATAAAAAGTTGAAATGCAGACTTTTCTGGGAAAACGGCACATTGAAAATTTTTTTGACAAGATTTTTGAGATCAGCGGGTGCTAATTACCCTAAAAAGTAACTTTTTTCAAAAAAGAAAAATAAAATTGAATCTTGGTCCAAAATGGGTTAACCGATTTAAGCTTTTTTTTTTTTAAATTTGACATCGATCTGTCATGGCGGATTTCTTTAAAACGTTTTAGTTTTCTTTTAATTTTTTTAAGGTTCAGAAAATACTAATTTTTTAGAATTTTTGCTCTAAAAAATTTAATAGGCAAGGAACGAATTAGCTGTATGGACAAAATTAAAGGTAGGGTTTGCAATTAACCACAATTTATCTTAACCGCGGTTACGGTTAAAATTCAAGCGATTAACCGCGGTTAACGGTTAACCGCACTCTTTTTAAATAATTTAAATTTAATTATTTTCTTGATTAATAAAAATGTGTAATAGAAGTTTATTTTACATTATTGATTTTATGTAAAATGTAGACAGTGGGGGGTATAGCTTCTGAGTTTTGGTGGGAGAAAGTTATAAAAAAAAGTTTTTCGTCGCTTTTAAAAATCAAAAATATAAATTCAAAATGAAATTAATTATTTTTTTAAAAAAATTGAAATGTATCAGCTTTAGCTATTTTTTTGTTAAAAAAGAAAATTGGAAAATCTCTGATCGTTTTTAAATAGTCTTAAATATACGTATTTTTCTTTAGAAAAAATCCTGCTGCTGAGAAATTTTTTCTATAGCAAAAGTCTCAGATTCTAAGATTTTTTTTCTAGAAAAGCAGAAAAGCTCTGTAGTAAAGGTCTCAGATTATGAAATATTCTTTCTAAAGAAAAAGTCTTAGATTCAGGGACATATTTTTAAGAAAAACTGTTTTAGATTTTAACAATTTTTTTCTATAGAAAAAGTTTCAGACTCTGAAACATTTGTCAATAGAAAACAGTGTTTTCCGGAAAATGGGTCCCAAGTCCAAACATGGACCGATTGGGTCTGTCTTTTGTTAGATATTTATTTAGTGTAGAAAACACACAGAGATCAAATTTTAGTGGAATTGGTTTATTTTTTTGTCAATGACCGATTTAACTGAATATCGGTCGAAATTTTTATATGTGGGACTAAGCCCAAAAATGGTCCAATTTTTTTCCGATTTGATTAGGTTACTAAAGTACACGTTTGACACCTAAAAATAAATTTTTTATCAAATATTTCCATTTTTATAAATTTTTAGGGAATTATGTGAATATCGGGAGAGTGGTTTGTATGGGGACTACCAGAAGGACTGACCCGATTCCTTTGAAACTTAAAACTATGATTTCTGCATACAAAATTTGTTTACCTGCTAAATTTTAAAGCGATATCTATTATAATACGGTTTTTAGTGTCATTTAAGCCGAATCCAAAAGGGGCGTTTATATGGGGGCTAGGTCTTAACATGAACCGATTTTCCCCAATTTCAATAGGCTTCATCCTTGGGCCAAAAGATGCTTAAGTTTCAAATTTCAAGTCAATTGATTAAAAATTGCGACCTGTATCGTGCTTAAACCGATAGATGGACAGACGGACGGACAGACAAACAGACGGACGGACGGACATCGCTAAATCGACTCAAAAAGTAATTCTGAGTCGATCAGTATACTTGAAGGCTAGGACCAATATTTCGGGTAGTTACAAACATCAGCACAAACTCATTATACCCTGTACCACAGTGTGGTGTAGGGTATAATTATTCAGACTCTGAGGCATATTTTCTAAAGAAAAAGTTTCAGACTCTAGCGTATATTTTCATTAGAAACAGTCTCAGAATCTGAGAAATTTATTCTACAGAACTCTGAGACATTTTTTTAAATAGAAAATTTGTCAGACTCTGAGTCATATTTCCTAAAGAAAGAGTCTCAGACTCTGACGCATATTTTCATAAGAATTTTCATTTAAAACTGTCTCAGAATCTAAGACATTTATTCTACAGAAAAATTTTCAGATTCTGAAATATTTTTGCAATAGAAAAATTTTTACATTCTCAGGCATTTTTTGTATCTATAAATTTTAAATTTTTTATTATTATTTGTTCCTTTTTTCATTGTTTTTTCTAAAAAAAACCTTTTTTGTCCAACAAATCTTACACTCGAAATAATAACTCTGTTAAATAACAGAAAAACTCTGCTAATTTAACAGAGTACACCATACTTTTTCAGCTAACAACATTTCTTGGTAATTTTACTAAAATACTCTGTAAAATGATTTTGACAAAAAAAAACTGTTAATTTACAGAGTTTATAGTTAGATATTGGTTAAATATGAAAGCTTTTTGACAGAGAAAACTTTGTAATTTTACTTTAAAACTCTGTAAAATGATTTGGACAAAAAAAATGTTAATTTACAGAGTTTCTAGTAAAATATTGGTTAAATAAACCACCATTTAGCAAAGAAAATTATGTAAATCTATATATATAAAAATGGATGTGTGTATGTATGTGGGTATGTATGTATGTATGTATGTTCCGTATGGACTCGAAAACGGCTGGACCGATCTTGATGAAATTTTCAGGGAATATTCAGAATAGCCTGTCGAGTAACACTGTCAAGTCGAATTTTTTATTTTCCGTCTGTGGGCGGAGGGCCGTGGCAAAATCCAATTTTTGCATCCCACCAATAATGACATCTATATATAAAAAACGGATGGACCGATTTTGATGAAATTTATATCAAAGATAGTACTAACAGAGTACTCACTATGTGCCAAATTTGAGCGTTATCGGACAAAGTAACGTAAAATGCCATGCAACTTTGTATTGAATTGAAAGTTATTTCAATAATGCAAAAAACGGCTATATGTATGTTCCTTATGGACGCGAAAATGGCTGGACCGATGTTGATGGAATTTTCAGGGAATATTCAGAATAGCCTAGGGAGTAACACTGTGCAGTCAGATTTTTAATTTTTTGCGTGTGGGAGGATGGGCGTGGCGAAATCGAATTTTTACATTGCACCACTAATGACATCTATATATAAAAAACGGATGAACCAATTTTGATGGAATTCAAACCAAGGATAGTACTAACCAAGTACTAACTATATGCCAAATTAGAGCGTGATCGGACAAATGGGCGTAAAATGCCATGCTTTATTGGCAGTGGGCGGAGGGGTGGGCAAAATCGAATTTTTACATTGCACCACTAATGACATCTACATATATATAAAAAAACGGCTGGACCGATTTTGATGAAATTTAAACCAACGATAGTACTAACCAAGTGCTAACTGTGTGCCAAATTAGAGCGTGATCGGACAAATGGGCGTAAAATTGAATTGAATTTTATTTCTGCATGCTCCGCAATAACGCAAAAACTGTTGATTTGATTTTAATTAAATTTTCAGCACTGATAATATTAACCGAGTGCGGAACTATAGGCCATGTTATACTACGATTGGAAAAAGGGGCGTAAAATGCCACGCCCCTTTGTACTATACTGGACATTGTCTGCCTGTTTCGCAATCACACAAAAACAGCTGAACCGATTCTCTTGACATTTTCACTACATACAGTGCTAATCAATATGTAGGCCATATAAGATCGTTATTAGAAAAAGGGATCAAAATTGCAACGCCCTTAGTACTATACTGACCACGATTGAACAAAGAGGCGTAAATTGACAAGCCCCTTTGTTTTATACTGTACGTTATATCTGCCTGTTGTGAAATCACGCAAAAACGAATAAACCGAATCTGTCACTACTGATAGAACTAACCGAGCGGGAACTGTAGGTCATATGTATAGCGCGATTCGGCAAAAGGGTTTACAATATCACTACCGTTTTGCATAAATAAAAAGTTATTTCCTCCTCTTTCGCAACCACACAAAAACGACAAAACTGATGTCAACGAAATTTGCAGCACATAGTACTAATCGAGGATGCAGCATGGAACTTCAGACTATCAAGATTCGATAAAAATGCGTTAAATTACATGCCCCTTTGTACTATACTTAACGTTATGTCTGTCTGTTTCGAAATCACGCAAAAACGGCTGAACCGATTTTGTTAAGATTTCTCTATAGATAGTGCTAACTGAGGGTGGAACCAAAGGTTACTAGCTGGTCCCGGACCCGTGCTTTAATTTTGTCCGACACTATATTTAAATTTAGATTCAATATATAATAGTTTTTTTCTTAGGGCCAGCAACGCGGACCGGGTATAGCTAGTTTACATATATTTGTAAAATGCATTTGATGCAAAAAAAAAAATTAACAGAAAAAACTCTGTAAATTTACAGAGTTTAGTTAAAAATAACATGTATTTAAAATTTGTATAAGATTTCTGTTTATAACTTTTTTTTGCTACTTTTTCAACTTTTTCTAAAAAAAAATAATATACAGATAAAATTTTGATGTTTGGTAACAAACACAAAAACTACTCAAAACGGAAAACTTTTTTGGTTATAAAAACATACGAAGTATTTTGCTTAAATCTGTATTTTAGCAGAAAACTCTGTTAATTATCTGTAAAATTAAGATTACAAAGTAAAAAGTAATATAACACTGTACGACACGATTTTGCACCCATGATCGGGACCAAAAAATTCTGAAAATAGAGGTAAAAAAAGATACCCGTGTCTCCCAGTTTTTCTAGATCAATTCGTTTTCGCGATTTATTAAAATCAATATTTTGTATATATTCGAGTTTTAATCACTTGGGGAAGTGAGAATTACGCGCGCAGCAGTTAATCGTGATGGCTTAAATAAAGCTTAAATACTTGCAAATAGTATCAGATAAAATGTGCGAAACATGAGGAAAATCGGTCCATGGGTTTAAAAGTTATGAAGAAATATCTCAAATTTGGACGATTTTTCAAATGTTTTTATACCCTCTTTTAAATGATAGAGGGTTAAAAATACAGTAACATTTGAAAGACAGTTTGGATGCTCCTCAAGTTGGGCATTTATATTTGTTATTTCCCTGGTCAAGTTGGTATTGAATTTCGAGAAAATCGATCCAGTGTTTCAGAAGTTATGATCAAAACCGTGGATTTCGAATAGAAATCATCTTGAATTCCCTCTTTAAAAAAACTTTAAATGCTCTTTAAAAAATATTGCTATGCCACAAAAATATTTTACAAAGTAATTTTATCGCTCGAAAAAAAAAATACACTCAAAAAAATTTTACACGCAAAGAAAGTACACTCAAAAAAATTTTACACTCAAACAATTTTTTTTTTTCTTCATGATTTTTTTTTTCATCCAAATTTTTTTATCAAAATTTTTTTTGATCAAAAATTTTTTCACTAAAAATACATTTTTACCAAGTCTAAACTTTATCTGACATAAAAACATTCCATTGGTTAAACAAAAGTACAAAACACAAGTGAGAGTGTTAAACCTGTGCAAAATGTTTATACCCTACAAAATGTATATTCACGCCCACAAAAGGGGCGGACGAAAAAGTTAAATTTTTAAGTCCTCTGGATCGAAGCTGGAGCTTTTCAGAGGTTAGTTTTTTTCGTCGAGAGGAAGCTTCTTCCCCTAGTTCCGATTTCGTCCATTTATGAACTTTACCAGCCTATAGTTTTATTATTTTATTATTAATAAATTATTAAATAAAACAACATTTTATTATGCGGAAGTAAACAAAAATATGTCTTTATTAGAAGACTTTAAGTTTAAGACAATTTTACAATATTCTTTAAAATTATAATGTACACATAAAATATACTCTAAACTCCAAAGTGAGTATTTTAAATATTAATTATAGGGAAAGGGAAACAGATAAGCGGAAAGGGAAGAATAACTTTACTTTAATGAGCACAACAAATTAGATATAATATAAATAGAGAAAGAGAGAATAAGAGAGTAAACGATAATGTTATATCAGTAAATAGGAAAGGGAAACAATAAACGGAAAGGGAAAACGAACTCCACTCAAATACTAAGAGAGTTAAATAATAATTATAATATGAGAGAGTGAGATACTAAGAGAGAGGTAAACATATTAATAGGGAGGTTCACTATTATTATGTAACTCCCCCACCCTTTGATTGCACATTACTCCTGGAATGTGATACAATATTCAATAATAGGAGTATTATAAAAATAAATTATAAAAATAATATATAAAGTAGGTATATTTTAAAAGTAGTAATACAGATTTAATTATAAATAAAAATATTGAAAATAAGTATAAAAATATATGTATTGAACAAATTTTCTTTTATAAACATTTAATAAACTCATTTAATATTTTACAAATTCAAAGATGTTTAAACAAATTATTACTTTTATTGATAAGCGAAAATTATATAACATGTATTACAATTTAGGTTTAATTTAAAATTTCTTTAATATTTTCTTTTTTTAAACAAATTTGTTTTTATGAATTACATTTCAGTAAAAATATAATAGTATTTACTTTTCCTTCATTACTGTTTCTCTCCCTCTGTATTTTTTTCTCCTTTTCCTTAATTTAAAATAAAAAATACAAATTATTCTTTACCTATTTTTTTAAGTTCTTACTCTTTTAATATCAATTTTTTTTTTAATAGAATCTATAAAGCAAAATTAATGAATTAGTATAAAAAAAAATATTTATTTATATATATATCTTATATTTAACCATAACTTATTTTCCTTATGTTTTAAATTTCTTAAACTCCTTCCAAAATAACCTCTTTCTAATTTTACTTGAACATCTAAAATCGTTTTCATCAGTAAAACTTTTAATTTTCCCTGTATAATATTCATTTTGATGACCATTAAAATTATTCCTTACTTTAAAATTTAATTTTATTTCCGAATATTTTCCTCCATTTGTATTTTCCTTCCTAAAACTACTATTGTATTTCCTAATTTTTAACATCCTATCCTTCAGATATTTTCCAAATTCAATTTTATTCTCCCGATCGGTTTCATCCTCTAAAGCTATATTTATTTCATCTTCCCTAAAATCAGTAATATTTTCATTTATATTTTCCTTTTTAAAATTTTCATTGTATTTTCCAATTTTCAACTTCCGATCCTCTAGATATTTCCCAAATTCAATTTTATTCTCCTGATCAGTTTCATCCTTTAAATTTATATTTATCTTATCTTCCTTAAAATCATTCATATTCCCATTTATATATTTCCTTTTAAAATTTATATTGAATTTTCCAAATTTTAACTTCCGATCCTTTCGATATTTTTCAAAATTAATTTTATTCTCCTGATTAGTTTCATTCTTTAAATCTGTATTTATTCCATCGTCCCTAATATCATTTTCTCCACATATAATCTCATTTAATTTAATAAATGAATTAATGTTGTCATTCCCTTCAATAAAAAGATTGTCTAATGGCAAATTACCATCAGAGTCTCCAGAATCGTAATTAAAAATTTCCCCACTAGTCTTCTCACATAAATCACGAACATCATCGTCTAAAAATTGTATGTCTGTATCTAAAATATTATCCGAATCTAAACTATCTTCAACTAAAGTTGTATCCCCGATATTACTGTGATCATCAATACTATTATCTTCATCCTTATTAAAATATTTACTAAAACTCTCAGATCGAGTACTATACAATTTTCCATCACCAAGATTATTTAACTTAGAGAAATAATTTGTATCATCTATGGCAAAATATTCATTATCAATATTCCTATAAAAGTATCCTGAATCTATTAAAATTAATTTAGCCTGTAATAAAGAATATGGATTTTTGTTATGTAGTACAAATTTCGGTCTGTCAGGTAATTTTTCTATGAATATCCCTAATACCATTCTCTCGTTACCTTTACAACAATTCCATTGTCCATTAGTATCAAAACTATTTTTTATATTCAATTTAGTCAAAAGTCCCAAAATATTTTCATAAAAATTTTCGATAGTGTCTATGCACTCGGCTGTCTTAATTCTATTTACTATTGAATTATTACTCTCTGAGATATTACAATTTTCCTTTAAAATAACCTTAAGCTCCTCCCACTTTGAGGGATTTCCATTATTCATTAAAGCTATATTTGCCTTGCCAACCACCTTTTTCCTAACTTTCGACTCAAAAATAGTTAACTGAGCAGCGTCAACATACTTACGCAGCTCGTCTATATGTGCAAAAAATAAAAACATTTCCTCTGGTCTCCCATCGAATTGTGGAACATCTGCTACTAAGCTCAATGCGTTAAGTGTCGCCATGTTAAAACTTTTTCTCTGTTCGCTCTTCTGGGGTATAATTTTTTTCAGAATTTCTTTCTTCAATTTTGTTGTTGATTATGCTGATACGTAGAACTCCGAATATGTTTAAGTTTGTTGTTTAGGTGCTCCCAATAAAGGCAAATATTGTTGTTAGGTATTTTTGTTGTTGTTGTTTTAATTTAACTTTATTTGTTGTTGTTATTTTTATTTATTTTAGCTCTTTGTCTTTATTTTCTCTAACTCCCCTAAATTTTTGGATTTTGAAAATTCAAGGTCGTTATATTTAACATTTTAGTATCTTTTTCGGTTTTGCTTTTTTTTTTCGAAGTACAGTTTGATCTTTTTTTCGTAGTTCTTCTTTTAATAAAAATCACTTTATTGTTTTCGTATGTTTTTGTTTTTTCTCTTTAGTTTTTTTTTTCGATTGTTCTAGTTCTTTTCTATGTAGATTTCTTTTCTTTTTTTTTAATTGTAGATAAAATATAAAATTTTAAATTTATTAACACATTAGAAATTTTTTAATTATTTTTTCTAATTAAGTGTCTTCTGTTATTTTTACGTGGCTTTTGCACTTTTTACTAATAAATGAATTAAACATCTTTTATTTTTATTTAGTTTTAAATATAATTACACTTTGTAAAAATTAACTTTCACTGTAACTTTTTTTTTTTTAATTTGAATATGGTAAAAACGATTTAAAGTTTTTCCGGTTTAAGAAAAATGATTTAAAATTTTTCTTTAATTTTGCAGGTTCGTAGTGACTGCGCCAGTTTTATTATTTTATTATTAATAAATTATTAAATAAAACAACATTTTATTATGCGGAAGTAAACAAAAATATGTCTTTATTAGAAGACTTTAAGTTTAAGACAATTTTACAATATTCTTTAAAATTATAATGTACACATAAAATATACTCTAAACTCCAAAGTGAGTATTTTAAATATTAATTATAGGGAAAGGGAAACAGATAAGCGGAAAGGGAAGAATAACTTTACTTTAATGAGCACAACAAATTAGATATAATATAAATAGAGAAAGAGAGAATAAGAGAGTAAACGATAATGTTATATCAGTAAATAGGAAAGGGAAACAATAAACGGAAAGGGAAAACGAACTCCACTCAAATACTAAGAGAGTTAAATAATAATTATAATATGAGAGAGTGAGATACTAAGAGAGAGGTAAACATATTAATAGGGAGGTTCACTATTATTATGTAACTCTATGAGCACAAGGCATAGTAGTGCCAAACTTCGGGAGTCTAGCTCATTTGGTTTAGACTGCAGTGTGCTTTCCACAGACGGACCGACAGACGAACATCGCTAAACTGTCTTAGATTCGATTTAGCTTATTTACCAAATTTACAGCTCTTTTGGTTTAGACTGCATCTTACTTCCACAGACAGACGGATCCGATGTTGCTCATGTACCAATTTTCAGCTTTATTCAAAGGCGGACGGATGGATATCGCTAGAATCTCTCAGAACCATCAATAATGTATTTGTTGTAAAAAAATTTTGCTTCGGCAAATACACAGAAAAAATATAGGGGAACAAATTTTGAGTAATCACTTGTTTAAATTTAAAAAAAAAATAAAAAATTGAGCAATCTTTTAATTTAAAAAAATTTATGTAAATTATTTAATAAAAATTTAATTGTTTTTTTTATTTCTTTATTTTCTTAGTTTTTAAAATTCTCATTTAGTTTATAGTTTTTGTTATATGTATATAAAAGTTTGAAATCATCTTTATGAAATTTTTCTATGCCTTTAAGACATAAATATATTTGGTAAAAGCTTGAACAATTTTTTATTTAAAAAAAAAAATTAAATTTTTTTAAAAAATAAATTTTTAGTAAATTGTTACTTTTACACAATTAAAAACTTAAGTAAAAAGAACTTAAAATTTTAAGTAAAGTTTTAATTGTGTCAATTAAAACTTTGCTAAAATTTTTTGGCACACATTTAATAAATTTTTATTAAAAGTTTACTCAATACTATTAAATCGTTCAACGGTGCAAAATTGAGTAATTTTTTACTCAACAGTATTAAAAATTTACTACAATTTTTTTTGTCATTCTGTGTACATCAATATCTTCAGCAAATCATTATACCCTACACCACTCTGTGGTACAGGGTATAATGAGTTTGTGCTGATGTTTGTAACTAGCCGAAATATTGGTTCTAGACCCACTTTCAAGTATACCGATCGACTCAGAATCACTTTTTGACTCGATTTAGAAAATCGGTCCATGTTAAGACCTAGCCCGCATACAAACGCCCCCTTTGGATTCGGCTTAAATGACTCTTATAACCGTATTATAATAGATAACGCTTTGAAATTCAGCAGGTAATCAAATTTTGTATGCACAAATCACCATTCCAAATTTTAAAGGAATCCGGTCAGTATTTCTGGTAGTCCCCATACAAACCACCTTCCCGATATTCACATTATTCCCTCAAAATTCATAAAAATGAACTTTAGTAACCTAATCAAATCGGAATATAATTGGACCATTTTTGGACTTAGTTCCCCATATAAAAATTTCGACCGATATTTAGTTAAATTGGTCTATTGACAAAAAAATAAACCAATTTCTCTAAAATTTCATCTGTGTGTGTTTTCTACACTAAATAAAGATCAAACAAAAGACAGATACAATCGGTCCATGTTTGGACTTGGGACCCATTTTCCGGGAAACACTGGTGTAGGGTATTATATGGTCGGTCTTGACCGACTATAACTTTCTTACTTGTTTTTATATGTAATTTAATTTTTTCGGCAAGAGTCCAAAATTCGCAGGCATTTTTTAAACATTTTTAATTACAACACATTTTTTATAATCTTAACCTAACCGATAACTGGTCAAAATGGCCGTCGTCTCATTGTAGTGAAATGGTGGGAAACGAACCCACGGCTGTTAAAAGGCTAGCATGCTACCAACTAACATACATTAAACAAAAAAAAAATTCTAAAGATATATTCTAAGATTCTGAGACATTCTGAGAAAAGATCTCAAATTTTCAACTATTTTTCCTATAAAAAAGTATCATATCTTAAGATATTTTTCCAGTACACTCATAAAAATATGTTAGTATTCCTTACAAAAAAGTCTGTTACCATTACTAATAAAGTTTTCAATTTGTGCCCGATAACTTTTTCAGTTACCATTACAAACTTTGGTTTTCAAAAATTAGTAATCTTTAAAATACTAAAAAAATTAGTATTACTAAATTTTTCTGTACAATTTCTGTAAAATAAATTTTAAAACCCGGTTGTAAAAATTAATAAAAATACCAGCTCGCTGGCGCCTTGCTTTTGAATTTTCCATATCATAATGTATGTGTAAAAAAAATTAAAATCCAAAGCCTTTGTTGTACGTATATTCTTCTCCTTGTTATGCTATTTCTTAAAGTTACAAATATAAATTAAACATTAATTTTTTAAATGCCAAATAGGTGAGTAAAAAATAAAAAAAAAATAATATTTAATCATAATTTCTTTTTTTCTAGAAAAAAATACGAAATTTACAAACTAATTTTGTAAAATTTACAAAAAAAATATCAAAATTTTGTAGGATAATTTTTAAAAAATTAACTGAAAAAATTTTTAAAAAATCAGTAAAAAATCAATAGTTTGTAACGCGAGTTTACAAAAAAGAACTACTAAAAAATAATTTTTAGTAAGAATTAGTAAAAAACCTGTAAAGTTGGGTTACAAACCATTTTACAAACTTTTTTACTGACGTATTTTTTTGAGTGTAGAAAAAGTTTCTGATTCTAAGACTTTTTTTTTCTTTAGAAAACATCTAAATATTCTTAATAAAATAAAGTTACAGTTCCTACAGAAAAAGTCTCTGACTCTCAGAAACATTGTTTACAAAAAAAGTTTCGGATTCTGAAATATTATTTCGATAAGAAAAGTACCAGATTCTGTAACACATTTCCACCAGAAAAAAGTCACAGATTTAAAGTCTCTTAAACATTTTTCTTACGTTTTTCTTATATTCTAAGTTTATCAGTGATAAATCATCACATTCAAAAATCCGTATTCTTGCATTAAATTTTACATTGAATTTATTTTAATTTTTTATTAAATTATTCAATTTAATATGCAACCTTTAGCAATAAATAAAAAAATATAATTTCTTAAACACAGAAAAAAATTGAGTAAATTTCTAATAGTATTAAGTAAAATATTACTCAATTTTGCAACAGTAAATAATTCACTGGTGTTAAGTAAACTTTTAATAAAAATTTATTTAATGTTTGCAAAAAATTTGAGTAAATTTTTAATTGACAAAACTAAAACTTTACTCAACATTTTTCGTTTTTTTTAATTATTTTTTTTAAGTGTGTCAAGTAAAAATTTACTTAAAATTTATCAATTTCTTCTTTAAAAAGTTTAAAAAATATTTACATTTTTTTACAAAAAAATGTATTCAAACTTTACGAAATATATTTAAGTCTTAAAGATTATTTTCTATCTCGAGGTCATTAGTTCCTTTACTCATAGAATAATTTTCAAGAAAATTACTTTATTAATTATGATGGCAATTTTTGCAAGACTTAATCGACACTTGTTTCGGAATTTGTCAGATTCCATTGTCAAGACTATTTGTAGTATAGAGTTTTTATATTAGTTAAATAATCTTGACAACGGAATCTGACAAATTCCGAAGCAAGTGTCGATTAAGTCTTGCAAAAATGACCAACATAAATAAATTTATAACAGAAAAATAATTTTCTTGAAAATTATTCTATGATTAGAATTTTAATTAGTATGGGAAATAATGACCTCGAGCTAGAATTAACCTACTAAAAATATAATATTTTAAAGGCCGAATAAAACAATTTTAATTTTTTAATAAAAAATAATCAGAAATTATATAATGTACTTAATTTTTTTTTTTTTTTTTATTTTTGACTAAATTTTTAATTGCGTCAATTAAAAAAATATTCAAATTTGTTTGTTAAATTTAAATCAATGATTACTCAAATTTTTTTTCCAAATTTTTTTTCTGTGCAGTGTCTATTTAGTATTTAGTGTCTGTCTGTCCTGCCGTCAGTGTATTATAATTCTGTTACTAAAGTGTGATTTTTTGCACAGATAAATGGTTTTTTAAAAATTGTATCTGCTCGTACTAATTGAATACAATGCCAAACGAGATGAAACATAATATTACCATCATAATTTATAAATTGCACTTCAATAAGATGCAAGATAGAAAATAATTTACAAATTAAAAGTAGGTACTTATTGTTAGATCTTAAGTATAAATATTTTTGTTACTTAAGAACGAGTATAAGTAGACACAAATACAAATAACACCTTAGTGTCACAAATTAGAAGATAGTCACAAAAAATGTGTAATTACAGTGGACTGAAAAATAATAATTTTGAATATTTTTTAACGAAAATCACCACTCTGTGGTACAAGGTATAATGAGTTTGTGCTGATGTTTGTAACTACCCAAAATATTGGTCCTAGACCTACCTTCAAGTATACCGATCGACTCAGAATTACGTTTTGAGTCGATTTAGCGATGTCCGTCCGTCTGTCCATCTATCGGTTTAAGCACGATACAGGTCCCTAGTAAAAAAGTTTTGATATAATGATATATAATTTGATACAATCATATTAAATTATATATGACTTTTTATATGTTCATATCTAATTTTATCTAAGATTTATTGAGGCTCCCGAGTAAAAAAGATCTGATATAATCATATATGCTATTATATAATTATTTATATTTATATATGGTTATGCATGAACTTTGATATGGACATACAAGTTTATATATAGCATTGTATTTTTACTTATTTTTTAATATGATAACATACATATTTATATCTATTTATATACCGATCTATATGAAATAAGATATGACATATAAGGTCGGGAATTTTTAGATATGGCAGATAAAAAGATATATGATTTTATTTATAATTATATCCCGAAAAAAATTTTAAAAATTTTCTAAGTCCCGGACAATTAAAAAAAATTAAATAATTTTCAAGTCCTTAAAACTTTTATGAAAATTTTCCAAAGTCCCGGAAACAAAATTTTTTTGGCAATTTTTTTTTTGGAGTAAAAAAATCGTTGAAAATGTTTTTAGGAGAAATTTAATTTTTTTGAAAAATTTTTAAATTTCGAAAAAATGTTTTTAAATTTTTTAAGACACAAACATTTTTTGGAATTTTTAAATCCCTTTAAAATAATTTTAGAAAAAAAAAATGACAAATTTTTAATAATTTGCTAAGTCCCGAAAAAATTTCGAAGAATGCAATAAAAACTCTTCTAATTGATAATGTATCCAATCTGATAAAATAATTTCTAATTTCACGTTTAAAATTCCAAAAAGATTACCAGATTACATCTAATTATATAAAAATTTATCTAATTTTAACAGATAAGATATGATGTAATACAATTAGATAGACCCATTTTTGGGATCAAACTTAATCAAATTTGATATTATTTTATCAAAAATAATAGAATTTGATACAATCGTATAATATTCGATCCGCCAATTTTCGGATCAAAATTAATATGGATTTACATAAAAGCATATCTGTTCATATATAATTAAATATTGCGTCATATAACTTTTTTTTACTCGGGCTCCATTTTCTTATCTGAGGCTATACATAAATATATCTGACTTTATGTAACTATATAAATCTATATTAATTTATATAAAATAACATCAAGTGGATTTAATTGGATGTGACCAAAATTCGGATCTAATTGTATCATTTTTTATATTTGTGTATCTAAAATAATACAATTAGATCAATATTTGATCCAACTTGATACAGCCAATTTTGAGATCAAATTAGATCTAAAAAGTTTTTTTTTTTTACTCGGGGTCGCAATTTTAATCAATTGACTTGAAATTTTAAACTTAAGCATCTTTTGGCCCAAGGGCGAAGCCTATTGAAATTGGAGATAACCGGTACATTTAAAGACATAGCTCCGATACATACTCCCCCTTTGGATTAAGCTTAAATGCCTCTAATAACCCTATTATAATAGATATCGATTTGAAATTAAACAGGTAATCAAATTTTGTAAGCACAAATCATCACTCCAAATTTCAAAGGAATCAGGTCAGTCCTTCTGGTAGTCCCCATACAAACCACCCTCCCGATATTCACATAATTCCCTCAAAATTCATAAAAATCGAAATATTTGATAAAGATTTTATTTTTAGAAGTTAAACGTTTACTTTAGTAACCTAATAAAATCGGAATATAATTGGACCATTTTTAGACTTACAATTAGTCCCCCATATAAAAAATTTCGAACCATATTTAGTTAAATCAGTCAATTGGAAAAAAAATAAACCAATTCCACTAAAATTTAATCTGCGTGTGTTTTCTGCACTAAATAAAGATCTAACAAAAAACAGATCCAACCGGTACATGTTTGGACTTGGGACCCATTTTCCGGAAAACACTGGTGTAGGGTATCATATGGTCGGTCTTGACCGACTATAATTTTCTTACTTGTTTTTGTTTTTTTTGGGAAAGTTACAATGTATAAGAAAATTATATTAGAGGTATTCAGAGTCTTGTTGCCAGCCCTGGCAATGTAGCAAAAGAGTACTTTTGTGACTAAATCTGAAAATTTTCTGTGAATAAAAAATTTGATCATTTTTAAAGGAAACAAGTGAGAGTGTTACATTCGGCTGTGCCGAATCTTTTATACCCTCCAAAATGTAAAAAAAAAATTTAAAAAAATCCAGGGGCGTCTTTTTTTTTTTGTGGGGGGAATTGGTGGGAGACGTTAGGGGGCACCGTCCCCTTGCGATTTGGAAATTCATCTGAGATAAGAATGTTGCATTTGCTTAGCAAAAGTACAAAAAACCCTGCAAAAAATGCGGTTTTTCTTAGGTTGGTTTAGTTCTCTATGGGGGAACTTTTTCCCCCTTGGTACGATTTTGCCCATTTCCGAACTTAACCTGCCTAGGAATATAAGACATATTCGTGCCAAACTTCCGAACTCTAGGTCTTTTATTTTGGACCTCAGAGTCTACGTGTGTTGACGTAAAACGTCAGCAGCCACTTACAACCTAACCTATCGTGTCCTCTACAGACGGACAGACGGACATCGCTAGAATGTCTTAGAATCGATCACTGATCAATAAAATATACACTTTATGGGGTCCTAGACCGATATTTCGATGCGTTACACACGGAATGACAAAGTGATTATACCCCCATACTGTTGCCCAGTTGGAAAATGTTTCACTGAGGAAATTTCCACAGTGATTCCTTGAGGAAATGTCTTCAGGTTCTGACAAATCATAGGCAATCCTTGATGACATGTCCTAACATTGTCAGCACTGAATGTTTCTTTAAGAGTGTGGTAAATTCCTCTAAGACGTCTAAAAGGAAATGTCTTCAGAATAGCAGTATATTAAATTAGAATTTAAAATCTGGGCAACTCTTCAATTTCCAAGAAAAAGATGGCAATATTATAAATTTATTTAAAATAAAATCAAAATCTAACAAGTAGAATAAAAGTAATAAATAGACAAACAATTTTCAAAATAAAGTTTAGAACAAGTAGTTAGGTGTGGGACTAATAAACTGGAGGTTCCAGGTTCAAATCCAGTTGGGACTAAAAAAGGCGAAAAGTTTTTTCTAAATATGAGAAAGATAATTTATAAAGGAAAATGGATAAAAGTAAAAACTAAAGGAAATACGAAATTTTTTGTATTTTCGCATGACCTACGACATTTCCCCAAAGAAGTCTTAGGTGACATGTCCCCAGAAGGTCAGCCCTGACCACTGCTGACTTTGAGTGAAGACATTTTGAAAATTTGTATGAAACTGTCCTCAACCCAGTACATAGAGATGTCTTGTGTATGTCAGCAGTGACTCTGACATGTCACCGCTCCGTCACTGAGGATGGCTCGAGGACGTTGCCAACTGGGTGTTGGAGGGTATAAAAATCTGAAATTTTTATAAGAAATTTTTTAACATTTTTAAAAGTAAAATGTGACTAAATCTGAAAACTTTCTGTGGAAAATATATTTTTAAATATAATTTTTAAAATAAAGATTTGTTTTCATATATTAAGTGAAAATTTCTTTGGCGGTAAGAATTTCTTCAATGTATTAGGGCAGCCGCTACCAACTTATGGTACGCGTACCACTAGAGGGTACGCGAAACTGTCCGCAGGGGTACGCAAAATTTTAGTAATTTTGACATTCCCCAGCAAAAATAAATCAAAGATTTTGGCGACACAGCATCTTTTTATAGCATACCGATGCGCATCCAATGAGCGTTATTGAGGATGCAGTAAAAGTAAAGGGAAAAAATTAACATTTTTTGTTAAGATTTTTTATATAAAACTCAAAATATAAAATTATATTTTGATAAAATTTCATATAAGCTTTCCTTTTGAATACATTTAACACTTTTTGAATAAAAAACCATGAGTTTTAGCCAAAGACACATGATTTCACTGCATCATTATTGCGCATTAATCAGCGCTGCAAAGAGTGCTTTAATCATAACACCTCACATTTTAAATGAAAAAAAAATGAGTACACCATTTCCACTTTAGTTTCAGAAAATACAAATTATATTACAAAAAATGTCCAAGCATATTTTAGAATCTCCAATTATATTTAAAAATGTCCAATTATATTTCAAAAATTTCCAATATAATTGAAAATTTTTTAAATGTAATTAAAATTTTTTTGGTTATAAATGGTAATATCTGAAATTTAAATGGAAGTCTCTGAAATATAATTTGAAATTTTCGAAATATAATTGGAAATTGTTTAAATGTAATTGGATCTCTTATGCGATATTTCTTCCAAATGCTTGCAGGGAGTCAACTGATTTTCAGAATTAGTCAATTGTATTTAAGATTTTCAAATTGTATTCAGAAATAGTCAATTGTATTTCAGATTTTGTAATTTGTATTTCAGAAATAGTCAAATGTTCTTCATCTTTATTCTGCTTAAATACCTCTGAAAAGCTACATGAATTCACTGCATCTTTATAGCGATTTTTTCAGCGCTCTAAAGAGATGTGAATTCAGAGCATCTTAAGAGCGCTTTTTCGGTGTATCCAACTAGCGCTCTAAAGTGTGACATCGCCTTAGAGAATCATGCATGAATTCAGCAGGTTTGGATGCGCTCCTTCACTCCAGTTTCCTTTCCAAAAGCTGCTGCCAGTTCAGCAAAATTTCTGCTGGGTCGTTTTAGTTTAACCTTTTAATGCTGGTTCCACATCTGGCTTCCAAAGTTTTCCATAACGTCAGGTTTTTAAGAAAGTTGAGGTCAAAGTTAAAAAAAAAAATTATTTTTGTGCAATTTAGAGAGGATTTTTTGCGATATTTTTGGATGATATTTTGAGATCTGATCACTTTTTTTCGATTAACCTTTCGAGGATGTTTCCGAATATGGTTCCCAAATTTTTCTATGATGTCCGGTTTTTGAAAAAAATTATGTAAAAGTTCTGAAAAAACGTTTTTTTTTTTGGGCATTTTTTGAGACGGGTTGTGATAGAATGGAAATTTTGTTACACAGAAAAAAATATCGCAAAATCGAAAGTAACCAAACAAATTGTTAACAACTAAATACTAGTTCAACAACGTTTTTAATTGTATCAACAATGTATATTGTTAATGTGACAAAAATTCAATTTTATTTTATTAATAACACAGACACTTTATAAACTCATTTAATCAAGCAAACATATATGTGACGATAGCACGGTGGTAGTGTGCCAGACTCGAATCATGAAGGTTGCGGGTTCGCTGCTAGTTGGCGGAACACTTTTTTTTTTTTTTTAATTTGTGATTATTTTTTTGTTATTCTATTTTAAATTTTTTAAACATGTGTGAAGCCACATTATTATTTATTTTTAAATATAATGCCACATTTTTTATTATTGTAAAAACATCAAAGAGTACACACTGATTCTACAGACACTTTATGTACACATTTAGGCAACTATAAATATATATGAGGAATAGCACGGTGGTAGTGTGCTAGACTTGTAGCACGAAAGTTGCGGGTTCGATGCCAGGTGCCGGCGGATGATTTTTTTTTTTTTAGATATATTTTTTTTTTATCATTCTTTTTTTAGTGTTTTTTTTTTTTTTAATATGCTGTTTAGTCAAGTATAAATATATATGAGGATTAGGGCGTTTCATCAAAAACTTTTTTTTGGATTTTTGCAACTCTTGAAGCGGAATATGAATTCTTATGGCCTAAAAGATTTTTGAGATTTTTTTCAGATTTTTGGAATGTCGGGATCAACTCGCTCAAATCGATTTTATCAAAAAAATGAGGTTATGAAACATAATTTTTTTTATTTTTTGTTCTCTGGTGCCTTTTTTTAACAAAACCGGATATAATACTTCTTAATGTTGCTAGCCTCCTAAAAAAAAATATTCGCGGTCAAAATAATAACTTCAAGGGTCACTAAGATGACCTTTAAAGTAAAAATTCAGAATTTCCCGTGTTCCAACCTTAATAATTTGAGAAATATGCAATATATGAACGTAATGATGAATCCGTTAGATAGGTCTTTTTAATACCTTTAATTTAAAACCAAAATGACATTTGTCACTTTAGTAGAAATATTAAAAAACTAAGATAAACTCATTTTTCCCCCATTTTACAGAAAATCGAAGGGAATCCATTAGTAGTTTTTTTGTAAAATTGAAATAATAAACTTAAAAGAAGTGTGTTTGATTGCAATTAGTGTTTCCAAACCGGAAAACCGGGTTTTTGTCAAACCGGTTTTTTTGACAAAAAACCGGTTTTTTGGTTAACCGGCTTGGAAATACTAACTACAATCTATAAAAAGTCTTTAAAAGCTATTATTTTAACTTTACAAAAAAAAACTACCTAATGCACCAGTTCAATTTTCGATAAAATGGGGGAGAAAATGAGTTTTTCCCAGTTTTTTATTTTTTTTAACATTTCTACAAAAGTGACAATAGTCAGATTGGTTTTAAATGAAAGGTGTTTTAAAGACCTATCTAACGGATTCAACATGACGTTCATACATAGCTTATTTCTCGAATTATTGAGGTTAAAACACGGGAAATTCTGAATTTTTACTTTTAAGGTCATCTTAGTGACCCTTGAACTTATAATTTTGACCGCGAATATTTTTTTTTAGGAGGCTAGCAACATTAAGAAGTATTATATCCGGTTTTGTTAAAAAAAGGCACCAGAGAACAAAAAATAAAAAAAATTATGTTTCATAACCTCATTTTTTTGATAAAATCGATTTGAGCGAGTTGATCCCGACATTCCAAAAATCTGAAAAAAATCTCAAAAATCTTTTAGGCCATAAGAATTCATATTCCGCTTCAAGAGTTGCAAAAGTCCAAAAAAAAGTTTTTGATGAAACGCCCTAATGAGGATAGCACGGTGGTAGTGTACTAGACGCGTAGCATTAACTTTGCGGGTTCGATGCCAGTTTTTCGGTGGATGATTTATTTTTTTATTTATTTTTATTTTTAGGTTATTTATTTCTATTTTTAGATTATTCTATTTTTAGATTTATTTTTTTAAAAAAGTTACAAAAGTCATTGTTGTATTGACAATATCCAATGTAGGCTCACTTTCAATTAAATGTTTAATTGTATTAACAATGAAATTAATTGAATTGACAACTTTTTTTTTCTGTGTAAGCTCAAAGTGCCCTTTCATTGTATATACGAGGGTGTTTCATTCGAAAAGTTACGGAATTATTGATCTGCCCTTGTAAAAAAAAAAAAAAATTTAAAAAATTAAAACCATTATATGGTTTTTGGAACTTTTTTTAAGAGTTCAAAAAACGTCCGTTGTTTTAAGTTTTGGTGTAGAATCGACTCGTGAAATCAGATTTGCAATAGTTTCAGCCGTTTTTGTTTTGCAGTAAAATCTGCTCAAAATCCGCGTTTTCAGATGCATTGAACCAGATTTTTCCATTTACCACTTTTGTTTTGATCTCCCTAAATCCTTTAAAAAAATTGTAATACCCGCTGAAAAATAAAAAAAAATGTATCTGCATATTTCCGAAGTAATGCTATTCAAAAAATGTTTTTTGTCAACCAATTTTTTTTAATTATATTTTTTTTAACTATGTCCATTTTTTCAAAAACCCCAAATTTGACCAGCGATTTTGGTTTTAAAACGCTTGTATTTACTTTAACTAACTTTTTCGCACTATTAATAGGCGATCTGAGCACTTCATTGGAATATGCTCGACCCTAATACATACATTTAATATAATGCTTTAAATTGCGCCGTTTTTATACCCTCCACTTAGTGATAGAGGGTATATATAAGTTTGTCATTCCGTTTGTAACTCATCGAAATATCGGTCTGGGACCCCATAAATATATATTCATGATGCCCGATCGATTTTAAGACAGTCTAGCGATGTCCGTCTGTCTGTGGAAAATGCTATCACGGACAAAATATTGTACAGAGATATATATATATATATATGTCCTTTATTTAATTAAATATAATATAAATACAAATTGTAGCATAAAATACTTAAATAAAATGTTCACGAAGAACATAGGGCGTCAACAAATTCTCTCCATTTATTACGATCTCTGGCAAGTAGCTTAATTTCGTTCCATGTTTTTTGAGCTGATTCGTGTTCATTTCGTATGCACCGGATCCATGTATTACGTGGTCGGCCTGGATGTCGTTGACCTTGAGGGTTCCACTCTAGTGCAGCTCTGGCAATATCATTTGCTGGTCGCCTGAGAATATGGCCGATCCATGTCCATTTACGTTTCTTAATATCAAATTCGATGGGACAACAATCTGCCATATTCCAAAGGGCTTCATTTGATACCCAATTTGGCCAGTATATACGTAAAATCTGTCTCAGACACCGATTCACGAAAGTTTGTATTTTCTTCATGGCCAGTTTTGTAAGGCTCCATGTAGTGCAACCATACAGCAGCACAGATTTTACGCTACAGTTGAATATACGCAACTTAGTTTTCTGGGATATGTTGTTGGCGCGCCAAATTTTGTGCAGTTTGAGGAACGCAACACGGGCCTTGTTGATTCGGTCACCAATGTCGGCTACAGAGCCACCGTCTTTTGCGATTTTACAACCAAGATAGTTGAAAGATTCTACATCTTCCATTACGGTACCATCCACAATAAGGGGCGATGAAATATTGGTACCGATACGCATCAGCTTTGATTTTTTAAAGTTAATTCTCAATCCTACTTGTTTGGCGTTTTCGGAGAGTCTCTTTATCTTAGCTTCAATATCTGCAAAGCGATGGGCCATTAGACAAATGTCATCTGCGTAGTCTATATCATTTAGGTACTCCATCATATTCCATCGAATGCCGGTAGGGGCCTCACTATTTGTCTTTTCCATTACACAGTCTAAAAGAAGAATGAATAATGTGGGAGACAGGACACAGCCTTGCCTTACGCCTGTAACGGTTGTGTAAGGTTGGCTTTCCCTTCCGTTAAATCGGACCTTACACTCTGCGTCTTTGTACAGCTCGCGTATTAGAGTGACTATTTTTTCAGGTATACCTTTACCAATTAATGCAGACCACAAAGAATTTCGGGATATTGTGTCGAAAGCACGTTCAAAATCTACGAAAAGCAGGTATAGGGGTGTGTTGTACTCTGCCGATTGCTCAATAATAATGCGAAGAGTATTGACGTGATCGACACAAGATCGTCCAGGCCGAAAGCCAGCTTGTTCATTACGAATAGTTTGTTCTACCACTGGTGAAATTCGCTGTAGTAGTAGAATTGCCATCACTTTCCCTATAGCGTTAAGCACGGTAATACCGCGCCAGTTTTTGCACTGAGTGAGGTCACCCTTTTTAGGGATTGTGACTACTACACCCTCTTTCCAATCTGCAGGAATTTGATTGTTGAGCCATGCACGTCTTATCAGTGGAGTCAGAACTTCAGCTAATGTATCAGCACCATATTTTAATAGCTCGGCGGGTATGTTGTCGGGACCAGACGATTTACAATTTTTCAGCTGTTTTAATGCCGCTGCAACTTCGGAACATGACGGGGGACCAGTAGAAATATCCCTTCTTGGATTGCGTCGTGTAGAAAACGTTACCGGATCAGCCTGGTTGTACAGAGATGACTGAAACTTAACATATTTATTGGAAGTGCTCCCGAGAAGTTTGGTATTGCATTTAAGCGATATCGGTTCAGCGGTTCAAAAGTTAAGAACGAAAATGTAAGCATACCTCAAAAATATCAGTACATTCAACATAACCTAAAAATACAAAATGCTTTAATTCGGCTTCTGGTTGACATATGTGAACATAATTGAACACCAAATGGTATTTAAACAAGTACGAACATATTTTTTGACAAAAAACGAAAAAATCGCGGATTTTTTTTTTTAACAAAATTTTTTTTCGCGGAAATTTTTTTTCAAAAGTAATTTCCTTTTAAATAAAGTTTTTTTGCAATAATCTCTTTGAAATTGTGGAGGGTATCACTACATTCGACAAGGCCGAATTTAACTTATTTACTGGTTTTATTTACATTTAATATCGCGTTGTTTCCCTGCACACTTTAACGTACATATCCGTTTGATAAAAAATTTTTGATTATAAAAAAATTTTGAAGTTTAAGGTGGTTATTCATAAAAACTAAAATATAACTATAGTTGATTTATTTGACAGATATTGCAGGCATATTTTTCAAATAAACCTAAAACAATGTCCGACAGCCAATATTAAACATGAACCAGCAGAAATTTTGCTGAATTAGCAGCAGCTTTTGGAAAGGAAACTCGAGTCAAGGAGCGCATCCAAACCTGCTGAATTCATGCTTGAATTATCTAAGGCAATGTCACACTTTAGAGCGCTAGTTGGATACACCGAAAAAGCGCTCTTAAGATGCTCTGAATTCACATCTCTTTAGATCGCTGAAAAAATCGCTATTAAGATTCAGTGAATTAATTTTTTTTTCTTTTTAGAGCTGATTTAAGCAGAATAAAGATGAAGCACATTTGGCTATTTCTGAAATACAATTGACTATTTCTGAATACAATTGGAAAATCTTAAATACAATTGACTAATTCTGAAAATCAGTTGACTCCCTGCAAGCATTTGGAAGAAATATCGCATAAGAGATCCAATTACATTTAAACAATTTCCAATTATATTTCGAAAATTTCAAATTATATTTCAGAGACTTCCATTTAAATTTCAGATATTACCATTTATAACCAAAAAAATTTTAATTACATTTAAAAAATTTTCAATTATATTGGAAATTTTTGAAATATAATTGGACATTTTTAAATATAATTGGAGATTCTAAAATATGATTGGACATTTTTTGTATATAATTTGTATTTTCCGAAACTAAAGAAGATGGTGTACTCAATTTTTTTTCATTCAAAATGTGTTAAAGGTGTTATGATTAAAGCAGTCTTTGCAGCGCTAATTAATGCGCAATAATGATGCAGTGAAATCATGTGTCTCTGTCCAAAACTCATGGTTTTTATTCAAAAAGTGTTAAATATATTTAAAAGGAAAGCATGTTTGAAATTTTATCAAAATATAATTTTATATTTTAAGTTTTATATAAAAAAATCTTAAAAAAAAAAATTAAATTTTTTCCCCTTACTTTTACTGCATCCTCACGAGCGCTCCTTGGATGCGCTTCGGTATGCTATAAAAAGATGCTGTGTAGCCAAAATCTCGATTTATTTTTGCTGGGGTGTTATGTGATAAACTTCTTAACTTAAACTCAATTAACACAACTTTTCGATTCTCTCTAAAAATACATAGATTCTGATTCGCCATTTTCGAAATTCTTTGGCGTCAAATAAATAGAAGTTAATAGAAGTGTACTCTAACAAATTGTGTAACTTCAAAAAACATTTTATTCTAAAAAGTTACACAAGTCTACAGCATCATTAAATTTTTATATGTGCATAGCATATATAATTAAGTAAGCTTAATATGTCCATCTTTTAAATGTCATGTTTATAAAAAGTTTAGCAGAGCCTGCTGCTTGGATTGTTGATGTGGTGTACTCGAAGAAACCACCCACCAAAAACTTGCAAAGAATGATGAACGCAAAAAAAATGTGCTAAATGGTACTCATACATTTTGTTAAAGAATGTTTGCCATGTACAGAATGTTTTAAAATATTTGTATATACATATGTATTTGCTTATGTATATATACTTTTTAATATACATAAACATATTATTATGTTCTACATACATACAATTGTGTACAGAATTATAGCACATTTCCTTAATTAAGCAATTTTTTTACAAAAACAAGTGAGAGTGTTGAATTCGGCTGAGCTGAAGGTTTAAAACCACCAATATGAATAAAAAATAAAAAAATGCGAGTGGGGTTTTTGGGGGAGAGGGCGCTGGAGTTGACCACCGGGGGATGTTGGGGACACCTTTCCACTCGCGATAAATGTTTACAATATCACACTAAAGTAATACAATTTTAACATTATTGAAATTAATTTTTCATATCCGTGCCTACAAAAAGAACTGGGCCGAAAATTGCGGTATTATTTAATACCCTGGGTCCAAGCGCTGGAGTTTAAATTCTTTTGACATAAAATTGTTTCATTTGTCAATTTTTCTCAATTTTTATTAAAAATAATAAAAATGAGCTATTTGTTCGACCTTTTAACTGTGAAATGAAAAAAATGTATTCTAGTTCGAGGTCATTTATTGCCCCCGTAATGAATTAACATTACAAGGCTTATGTTAACTCTGCATTCTCTTTTAGGATATTCTCACAATAAATACTCATACAGTTTCTAGTTTCCAAATTTTTAATTTTGTAATTTTTGGCAGTTTTAGAGAAATCAGAAGTTGTTTTTGAATTGTTGTGACATCGGCAAATGTTAAATGCAGTTTTTGTTTTTTCTTCTAATAGAAGTCAAATTTTCTCTTACTAAGAGCGGGGTTATTAAGTTTTCTTAAATTTTAAATAATGAAAAATAGTTATTTATTTATTTATTTAAAAAATTATTTATATAAAAAATAAGGTGATTGGTGAAAGTGAACCCCCAAATAGAGCACATAATGGAAGCAGACGTTGATTTTGTATCGTGTTGGCATCGGAAAATATTTGCTTAACAAAAAACATGTAACACAATGGCGTTTTTTATATGTTGGTTTAGTTCTTCAAGGGGACTTTTGTCCCCCTTTGCCGATTTTGTCTATTTACCTTTCTATTTAGCTTTCTAATTAGGACAAAAGGACGGACATTCGTAGACTGTCTTAGAATCGATCATGGATCAATAACATATATTAGGCATTCCACACCAAATGTCCAGCGAAAAAAAAACATGTGTACCCTAAACTTCTGAATATGTTATATGGATAGCCCTATATGGAACTTAGAAAATTGCATTTTTGGTTTTTCAATTTTTCAAAAACTGGGCTTAGGAGGTGTGGTCAAATATTGGAAAAATGATCAAATTTGTGGCGAGTTGCCTTAATTAAATATTAATGACATTAAAACGGAATGCACCACAATCTCAAAAATTTACATTCTTATATAGTTTTGTATGGGCTATCGATTAAATTTTTTTTTTTTTTGAAAATTTTCAGAATCCGTTCTGAAATTTTCCATTTTTTAAAAAAGTCAATTTATCAAAAATCCGGCCACTTTTTTTTAAAGTTTAGATGTTGTCCATCCACAAAAAAAAATTCAGAAACACGTTCTTCGTTTTTTTCGAGAAAATTGCATTTGAATTTTAAATTTCATAACAATTTTGTAATTTGCTTGTATTTTCTTGTTTTAACGTTGCGAATGAGTAATATTAATTGCATAAATATTTCTCATACGCACTGTTGAAACAAGAAAATACAAGAAAATTACAAAATTGTTATGAAATTTAAAATTCAAATGCGATTTTCTCGAAAAAAACGAAGAACGCGTTTCTGAATATTTTTGTGTGGATGGACAAACATCTAAACTAAAAAAAAAAATTATAAAAAAAATCCATATAGGGCTATCCAAACAACCTATTCAGAACTTTACGGGACACATGTTTTTCTGTAGCGGGACATTTAGTGTGGAATGCCTCATATATACATAATAGGGTCCTCGAACGATATTTATACCCTACACAACTCTGTGGTACAGGGTATAATGAGTTTGTGCTGGTGTTTGTAACTACCCAAAATGTTGGTGCTTGACCTACCTTTAAGTATACCAATCGACTTAAAATTGCTTTTTGAGTAGATTTTTACAGTTCGCAATTTTCAATCAATTGAATTTTAAAAAAGGGCAAAGACTATAGATGTTGAAGGTGATCGTATTTTGTATTCGCAACCCATCATTACAAATTAAGGTATCAGACAAGTTCTTCATGCAGTCCACATACAAACCGCCCTCCTGATATTCACATAATTCTCTTAAAAATCATGAATATAGGAAATATTTTATTAAAATTTTGTTTGTGTACGTAGGTAATTTTATTAACTCTAAATATATTAACACCAGTTTTGACTTAGTCCCCATATAAAAAGTTTCGCACGATATTCAGTTAAATCGGTCTATTCTCAATATTAGTTATTATATCGAGGGAATATCACCCAATTATCACATATTATACGAAAATTAATGTACCATTCCTTATGATATCGTTTTTCCATAAAAATTTGATATCGTTTTCGCTATCGATAATTCCAATAATGACGATAGAAAACTCGCTTTATTTCAGAATTTTGTGAAAAACTATCGTTATTCCTGGCGATAACGAATCGTTTCGATATGAAAATGTGATATCGTTTTTGCTATCGAGAGTGACTATAGCCAAATCGCCTAAAATTCGAAAATGGTTCACCCAAAAAAAAAAATGCACTAAAAACTGGGAAAGTTAACAAAATTTTGAGAAAAAAGGGAATGATTTGACTCCTAAGATTTTTATACCCTCCAACTACAGTATGGAGGGTATACACTTTGTCATTCCGTGTGTAACGCATCGAAATATCGGTCTAGGACCCCATAAAGTATATATATTATTGATCAGTGATCGATTCTAAGACATTCTAGCGATGTCCGTCTGTCCGTCCGTCCGTCTGTGGAAGACACGATACAGTCCAAAATAAAAGTGCTAGACTCCTGAAATTTGGCACATATATTTCTTATGTTCATAGGCTGGTTAAGTTCGGTGGCGGGCAAAATCGGACCAGGGGGGGAAAAAGTTCCCCCTTGACGAAGTAAACCAACCTATGAAAAAGGGTAACTTTTTATAGTTTTTTTTGTATTTTTGTTAAACAAATGAAACATTTTTATGCTTAAAAAAATTCAAAGTCTTGGTCTTGGACCCAGGGGATTTAAAAATGATTTTTTTTTTGGTCCGCCCCCTTTTGTGGGCGTGGATATTAGCAAATAATTTATATAATGATGAAATTGTATATCATTTGTACAAAAAGCATAGTAATTAAATTTGTAAAAATTTTTGACCAGAGAGAAGGTGTCCCCAAGGACCCCCGACAAGCCCCCCCCCCCAAAAAAAAAACCCCCTGCAATTTTTGTTTTATTTTTTTTAAACGTTGGAGGGTATACAAGATTCGGCACAGCCGAATTTAACACTCTCACTTGTTTTTATTGGTTTTAGTCCATATTTTCCCCAAAAATAAGGAAAACTAATTTATTTAATTTTACGCCAGTTTTAACTAGAAAATGGGAAAAATTATAATACACTTTAGTTCACTCACATTTTAGGACTACATTGGGTTCAGATCCAGTTAAGGTTCGCCATATATTTTTACCCAAAACTTTTGTCCGTTTCGCTCTACCTTGCTTAGTTTTTGAGATACGGCAATAAGGGTCTTGAGAATCTTAAAAACTGGATAACTCAAAAACTAGTAGTCGGAGGGCTTTCGGGTAATTTTCGGTAGTGTTCTATGAGCAAAGAGCTATAAAAATGCTGTTAGACTTTTTCGCGTGTCGACAGTATTTACCGAGAAATGGGCATATATAAAATCTCGGGAATGTGAACTTTTATATTCAATATTAGGGGATCGGGATCCCGACAGATGTGTAGAGTTAGGCTATTTTATATTTTTCTTTATAGTACTTTATTTTCCGTTTCGCTTTATCTCGCTTAGTTTTCGAGATATCGCCATTTTGAATTTTCAACTTAATTCTAAGAAATTATTTACTAATTTCTAAAATGTTATTAACTTAATTCTAAAAAGTACACTTCCTCAATTCTAAGAAGAGAAATACGATGATGTTTTCTTTTAGGAACGCCAAAGCGTTTTTGGCGAATATTTTTGTTCAGGTAATAGATAGGATAAATGCGCTAAAAGATGAATTGTAGAGTTGTATTAGGGCAACAAGTCTAGTTTTTAGTATGTCTCTGATTTGATCCACTTACACTCTGTAAGCCCTCAAAGCTTGTAAAATAATAATCTCATATTTGGCAGAAATGGATCTTTCAGGGGCAAGAATGGGGTTTAGAGGTCCAAATTCTGGTAGAATAACTATTATCGAGGTGCAGATCCTAAAAATCACTGCACAGAAAAAAATAAAAAAAAATATTTAAGTAAATTTTTAATACTATTGAGTAAAAAATTACTCAATTTTGCACCAGTAAACGATTTAAAAGTATTGAGTAAATTTTTAATAAAAATTTATTAAATGCTTGAAAAAAAATTTGAGTAAATTTTTAATTGACACAATGAAAAAAAACTTTACCAAACTTATTTATGTCTCAAAAACATAGGAAAATTTTATAAAGACGATTACAAACTTTCATATACATACACAAAAAACTATAAACTAAACGAGAATTCAAAAAACTATGAAAGTTAAAAAAAAATAAAAAAAACTATTAAATTTTTATTAAATTATTTACTTAAATTGTTTTTAAAATTTTTAAGTAAATTTTTAATTGCGTCAATTAAAAAATTACTCAATTTTTGTTTTTAAATTTAAACAAGTGATTACTCAAATTTGTTTCCTACATATTTTTTTCTGTGTGCGACTAGCAAATAGATTTTGCCATTATTGCGTAATCGCCAAAGGGCAAATTTTTTCACCAAGGAAAATAAGGGGGAAGTAGTGGGTCCAATTTTTTGTTTCATAACTATTATCAGGTCACAGATCAAGACAATGAACTAAAAATTATAAGGTCACAGATCAGGACAATGAACTAAAAATCAAAATCGCTTGCGCAGAAAATGTATGGTAGTCAAAGGGTTAAGAAGACATTTAAGTTAATTAATCATTTTTTTAATTGAACTAATAATTTTTTTTATTAAATGGATTAATTAATTTCCATAACAATTAAAACTGTTATAAAATCACTTTATTTTTTAGTTAAATCAATTAATTTTTTACTTTGAACAATTAAATTTTTAATTGTAACTATAAATTAATACAATTAATGTTTTGTAATCGTTAGGAAAACCTATTATAACTAAAATCCTGCTATTTTTTTAAACAAAACTATAGCAATACATATATATTTCTCAAGACAACATGATTTTTCTTCATCATTAACAGCATGCTAATGTTATGTTAACAAAACACCATTTAAAAAAAGGAAACAGGGTGTTTTTTTATTGTTTTAAACTAAATAAAAGAAAGTAGGTTCCTCTTACATTAGTAAAAATATTTTTTTCATGTTTCTTTAAAACAATAAAAATAAATATGAAACATTTTCTTTAACATTCCATTAGGTTTTTTGTTTAAAAAAGAAAAAGCTACATTACGACTATTAAAGGATTCTATTGTTATATGAAAACTAGAACTTTTTTAAAAGAGGCAAAAAACAGACAAAAAAAATTAACTTAATAATTTAATTTTGTTACATTTACAAGAATAGTAGGCACTTGTGTTAATTTAGGCGAGCTTCGTTAGAGAAAAAAAGGCTATACACTCTGGAGTTGAGCTTTTAGGGATCGAACCCGGTTTCTTCGGGTAAAAATTTCAAAATAAAATTACTTAAAAATATCTAATTGTTTACACAAAAAAAAACTACACTCAAAATAATTCTACAATAAAAGTATTAGTAAGTGATTTGGTAGCAAACTCTACTAATAAGATACTAATTAGTAGTATCTTCAAAGTACTAAAATAAGTAATTTTTACTGCTTTTGAATAATATTAGTAACAAATTTTAGTATTGATTACCAACGCCTGCACTAGATCATTTTGGACTAAAAAAATAGTTGATTAGTTAAATTTTTAGTATTGAATACCCATGTTTTTTTCTGAGTGTAGATGTAATATTGCCTAAATTGGCATGGGTACTTCCCCTTTTTATGGCATTTCAAAAATGGACCGCTACCTTATAGAATAGTCAAAATTGGCCAACATTTGCAAGGATTATTGCCAAAGTACTTATTTTCCGTGATTTAAAGTCCTACAAAAATTACCAAAAAAAATTTAGGGAAAGTTACCTTAAAAACAAGCAACTGCCATGTTGCCTTAGCATTAGGTATATTTTTTCTACACTTTTTTTCATGTAGAAAAAAAACTAAATAAATCTCCAAATCGTTAAAAATTTATTCACAATAAATGTTTAAAAATTAATTTATTAAGAAAGTTAAGGTTAAGTAAAACCATTTTATATCCACGCCCAAAAAGGGGCGGGGCCGAGAAGAGTTTTCATTTCCTGATACCCTTGCTTCAAGTGCATGACTATAAACCTTTTCTGAAACAAAAATACTTCATATGATTAACAAAATTCCTACCCGAGTAAAAATGTTTAGATATATTTTTATATAACACATCTTTTCCTATATTTGAAAGATTATTACTGATACGAGTAAGATCAGTACTGATACGAGTAAGATCAGTACTGATCCGAGATTTGAAAGATCAGTACTGATCCGAAAAATGGATTGCTAAGATTAGATCAGTTTTAATCGGACGGATACAAATGGGTTTATATAATTAGATAAGCCCATTTTTCGGTTAAATTGTATCCGTCCGATTAAAACTGATCTAATCTTAGCGAGCCATTTTTCGGATCAGTACTTATCCTTCACATTTTTACTTGGGTAATTTAGGTAATTTTACTATTTTTTAGTTAACTTTATTTTGTAGTATGAGGTTAAAATTGCACAAAAAAAACATTTTCATCAAATTTTAAGCCACAAATAATCTCTCAAGGCGGTGTAATTTCGCGGTACCAAAAACATAAAAAATATCTAAATTTTATAAAAAATCCAAAAAATAAAAATAAGAAATATATTTTGCAGTAAACAAATTGAAGTTGTGAGGCCTAAATTAAATATTTATTTTTCAGTCACTCAACTATCCACGCGCAATAAAATGTTTATGTATATAAAAAACAAACAAAAAAAATTTGACACATTCATTAAAAATTAATTAAAATAAATTTGACCAATTAATATACATTAGCGTGTCCCGAAAATTAAAAATTTTAGGGCATACACCTAAAACGACCCAAGCAGAAATTGACGACGGTTCTAAAAAAAAGCGTTCTGAAAGCACTGTAACAAAAAAAAAAGCGTTCTCAAAACGCTTTTTTCAAACGCTTTGCAAGCGTTTTTGAAAAGTGTTCCGAAAGCACTATAACAAAAAAAAAGCAATCTCAAAGCATTTTTTTTAACGCTTTGCGATCGTATTCGAAAAGCGTTTTAAGAGTTCTTTAGATTTTTTTTTAAAAAATTTCTAAGTTCCAAAACTATTTTTGAATAACACTTTTTTTTTTGATTTTTAAGTAAAAAAAAATTATTAAAAATGTTTTTAGATTTTTTTTTTAAATTTTCTAAGTTTCGAAAATTTTTTTGAAAAATTTTCTAAGTTTTTTGACGTATAAAATATTTTTTTTTTCGGATTTCACTTTGTATCAAACAAATTATTATACCCGAACTAAAACAGAAATTCTTTACTTTGGGTTTTTAAAGCGCGTTGATGACTTTAAAAAAACGTCCTCACAGCACTTTTTTACATCGCTTTTAAAACGCTTTAAACCTAGCGTAGATCGATGTTATCATTCGGATCATCTGAAGGCGCTTTGAAGTTGGTATACAGAACGCTCGTACAACCGTCCACAACGCTTTCACAACGCTTTTGCGATTGTATTTTTCTGACTGGGGATGCTTATTAAAGAGCTGATTACTTGAAAAAAATTAAAAAAATTTTGGAGGTCATCTTTAGGGCTCAGCGCTTAAAGTTTGCATCCGAAGTGCATTGGGTAAAAAAAAATATTTTTTTTTATTTTTAAAATTTGTGCCAAAAGTTTCGTTAAGTAGAGTACATTGAGAAAAAATTATTTATAAAGTTTTCATGGAGCAATTTTGGTCCAGCAATTTATTATATCGCTCATTTACTTGTATAGTGTCATAACTCAAAAAACTTGTTTTTTAAGTTAATGACACAGAATTGTACGTTATATCATGCTTTATATTGTGTCAAAAATTTATATTAATATCTTTTAAATTCACCGTTTGAGAAGAGAACACGCCATTATAACATTTTCTATGTACTGGCCTTTTTCAATGGAAAACCAGTTTCAAATGTAAACTTTAAACGCGTTTTCTGCCAAATCAAATATTTTGAGTTATGACACTATACAAGTAAATGAGCGATATATTTTTTTAAGTTTTTGTATAAACCGGATTTTGTAAGAGTTCTTTTAAGATTTTGTATAAAAGGGAGTTTATGTTCACGCCTTTGTATAAAAAGAAGATTTTTACAAAAACTTAAAAAAATATATAATAAATTATGCATCTTCGAAGTTTCAAAACGTTGCGCTGGACCAAAATTACTCCATGAAAACTTTATAAATATTTTTTCCTCAATGTACTCTACCTAACGAAACTTTTGGCACCAATTTTAAAAATAAAAATAAATATTTTTTTTACCAAATGCACTACGGATGCAAACTTTAAGCATGGGTTGCGCCCTGAAGATGACCTCCAAATTTTTTTTTAATTTTTTCCCCGTAATCAGCTTTTCAATAAGCATCGTTCTAGGGGTATGCCCTAAAGAAATTCCAAAATTTCCTAATTTCGGGACATGCTAATATGAGGCATTCCATACCAACTGTTCCACTACAGAAAAACCATAGTGGTTTCAATGGGATATCATTTGCAAAGTATTCGCTCTTAGGGTACTATTATGTAACAAAAATAAAATTTAAGTTTTTTCAAAAAGTGGGCCTTGTAGGCGTGGTCAAATATTGAAAATATCAAACTATTTTGCCTGAGTATCTTTACTTCAATATTTATGCAAACTAAATGAAACACAGTAAAGTCTTGAAGACAAAAGTTTTTTATAGATTTTTGTGTGGGCTATCGATTAAAAAAATAAAAATTGGAAAATTTTCAGAAGAAGTTCTGAATTTTTCAAATTTAAACTTAAACTTTATTTATCAAAAAACATGCCGCAATTTTATTTTTTTTTTAATTTTTTAAAAAAAAGTTAAAGTTCATTCCTATCTGTTCTGAAATTTTCAGAGATGTGTTTTGCCTTGTTTTCGAGAAATCAAATGTTAAAGATTGCAATACGCTATTTTTATACAATAATGGTGTATAAAACGTGTGCGTATGAGTAATATCAATACTTAAAAAATATTTTAAGAAGCGATAGGAGCGTGAGTGAGATTTTATTTACGATCACGCACGCTAATGAAAGAAAAAAAATATTAACGCACTAAGTATATTTTATTTTACTCACGCTCACGTGATCAACGTGACCGTGACTTATTTTTTCCTACTCACGTGTGCGTGAATGAGCGTGAGCAAAATAAAATATCATGCGTGACTAAATTTTTTCTTTCATTAGCAGGCGTGATCATAAATAAAAACTCACTCACGCTCCCATCGCCTAGGCGCGCCTCTTAAAATATTTTTAAAGTATTGATATTACTCATACGCACACGATTTATACACCATTATTGTATGAAATTAGGGTATTTAAATTTTTAACATTTGATTTCTCGAAAACAAGGCAAAGCACATCTCTGAAAATTTCAGAACAGATAGGAAAGAACTTTAAATTTTTTTTAAAAAATTAGAAAAAAAATAAAATTGCGGCATGTTTTTTGATAAATAAAGTTTAAATTTAAATTTGAAAAATTCAGAACTTCTTCTGAAAATTTTCCAATTTTTATTTTTTTAATCGATAGCCCATACAAAAATCTATAAAAAACTTTTGTCTTAAAGACTTTACTGTGTTTCATTTAATTTGCATAAATATTGAAGTAAAGATAATCAGGCAAAAAAGTTTGATATTTTCAATATTTGACCACGCCTACTAAGCCCACTTTTTGAAAAAAATTAAACTTTATTTTTGTTATTTAATAGTAACCCAAGAGCAAATACTTTGCAAATGATTTCATATTGACACGACACAACTTTTTTTTTTTGCTGAACATTTGGTGTGGAATGCCTCATATATTAGAGTGTCCCTTATTTTGGAAATGTTGGAAATGTTGAGACGGTACCCCCTCATTTTTTTCCTTTTGACTAAAACATAACTCAGGAAAAATTTTACGCCCCTACGACCACGCCTTCCCTACGCGACGGGGCCGTAAAGTGCGGGGCCTTAAAAATCATTTTTCCATACAAAGCAAAAAATTTTTTTTTTGATTTTAAATTTTTTTGTTATTAATTATAATATTACTTGGTTAGCTTATTCACGACAAAAAATTTGATTTTGGTGGGATGAGGCTTTCAGTTCTAAAAAATTTTTCGAAAAAATTTAGATCTTTTGGGGTCCTACAGTAAAAATTTTTTAAAAATTTTTTTTTTTAGTTTTGACAAGCAACGGTTTTAGTTGTAATGTTGCTTTTAATGATATATATTCATAAAAAAATATTATTCATATATGTGACATCTTGATCGTGTATCGAAAAACATCAAAAATGCATTTTTTACCCTTTTTTAGATCACGATAAATATGTCACAGATAGGAATAATATTTTTTTATGAAAATATATCATTAAAAGCAACAATTCAACTAAAACGGTTGCTTGTCAAAACTAAAAAAAAAATATTTTTTAAAAAATTTTTACTGTAGGACCCCAAAAGCTCTAAATTTTTTTTTCGAAAATTTTTTTAGAACTGAAAGCCTCATCCCACCAAAATCAAATTTTTTGTCGTGAATAAGCTAACCAAGTTATATTATAATTAATAACAAAAAAATTTTAAATCAAAAAAAAAAATGTTTGCTTTGTATGGAAAAATGATTTTTAAGGCCCCGCACTTTACGGCCCCGTCGCGTAGGGAAGGCGTGGTCGTAGGGGCGTAAAATTTTTCCTGAGTTATTTTTTAGTCAAAAGGAAAAAAATGAGGGGGTACCGTCTCAACATTTCCAACATTTCCAAAATAAGGGACACTCTAATATACATGCTTAACGACAACACGATATACATACAGCTGCGGTCAAAAAAATAGCACCAGGATACAACAGAATTTTCTTCGTTGGTTTCTTTTTAACAATTTCAACTTATGTCACTGATAACGTGTCATAAGATACTTACAAGAGTGTGAAACAATATTACATAAGAAAAGGCTAATTTGGTTTTTTATTTTATTAAAAATTTTCAGAGTTTTTAAAAAAACTTAAAAAAGACTCAGTCAAAAAAATAGCACCACAGTACTTTTTGTATTAAAATTAAATTCTTAAATTTGAAAAACGAATGGATTATGAATTCAGCATTGTTGTAATATCTTTAAATATTAAAAAAAAAATTGTCGAGTGCTCATTGTTGACAATTACCTCTGTACAACGTTTTTGTTCCGAATTCGCGAGATTTTTGGATCTTTAATTCGAAATTCAGTTCCAGAGTTGCGGAACAGCCACCCAAAGTGCTTCATTACAAGTTGGTTATATTCGAGACACTCCCTTCTCTATATCTGTCTATCAACTATCGATTTGGTCTAGATCTGGGGACTGACCAGGCCATTCCATCACGTTTACTTTATTGTCCAGACCCAATTTTTTGCCAATTTCCCGTCATGCTTTGGGTATTTAACGTGCTAAAAGAACTAAATTAGTGGCATTTGCTTAGAAACTTATTGCAACATTACTTTCTGGAGGATATAAACGTTAAGTGTATATCCACGGTTGTCCTAGTCCAATATGTGAGCCATGGTGCAATATATGAACCCCACTCCACAGTAGGAAAATATTCCCCACACCATAATCACCATTTAAAGTTATTTTTATTTTGAATTTTGGATTGAATTCCGCGTATTAGGGTCTTCTGACATAGGTATGTGATCCCATGACTCCAAATAAAACAACATTGGATTCATTTGCCCATAGATCATTGATCCACTTTTAAGCTGGTCATTCTGAGTTACTGTTAGCAAACTTCAAAGGACTTGCAGCATGCTTAAGTGAGAGTAGGCGCACTTTTCCGAATCTACAAGCGTTAATGTTGTTGTTTTGTAATCTTTGACGAACATTTTCGCCATTTGCTGTCCTTTTTTAGCTCAGGAGCTGCCGTAAATGGGTCTTTCTTCCATTGACTTTACAAACACCTAACCACTAATGGTGACAAACGTCGCTTGTGACTAAGTTTTTCAAGCTCAAAAGTAATTTTGCTGAATTTCCAATCATTTTATAAGCGCATCCAACCAATTTTCCTTTTTCAGAATATGGTTTATGTTCAGAAATCATATTTTTTACAAAAGAACGTTTTTGAGGAGTGGAATTCTTTCCACGTCATATTTTTATGAAAATAAATATGAAATTTTGTAATGAATTAAATTTTTTTATAAATAAAAACTAGCTTCCATTAGTATTTAACACTTTTATATTAATAATTACAATATTATTAATTTTTTTAAAGAAATTTTGTAATTCGGTGCTATTTTATTGACTGCACTGATTCGGAGTTTTTTTAAAATATCGATCATTAAAAAAGAACCGTCCACAATTTTTGGAAAAAGTAAAAACATTTAAGGGGTTCAGACTTAGTATAAGAGTATTGCATATTTACTTTAAACGAATACGCACATAATATTTTGTTTTAATTGAATGAATAGAGATTTTGTCATTGGTGCTATTTTTTTGACCGGCACTGTATTTAGTAGGGCAGAGCGAGAAATTATTTTTCGCGAATTTCGCTTTGGCGCTTTGGGATTGGTAAAAATGAATCAGGAAGATCGTACTTCGTCTTTCGCATTTAAAAAAAGAAATGTCAAAAATTCAAATTTAGTCAGAGCGGGTTTTGGCAAAAGCTTATCAACAATTCAAATTTGATCAGAGCCGGTTTTGGCAAAAGCTCATACCAAAAATAAAATTTAAAAAAATAAACTTTTTAATTGCTTCTGGCTACATCAAATTTAATTAAATTTCAGTAATTATAGAAAAAAAATTTACCAAACGATTTGTATTTAAAATAAAAAAACGAAAATTTATTTGGTCAATTTTAATTGTTAAGGTGTTATGATACATGCTATTTTCTTTTTTTTTTTATTTTGGAGAACATTGCAACTATATTTTTATAGGAAAACTGATCAAGTGTAAAGAGTATGACAATTTCATGAAAAAACTTAAAACGTCAAAAAATAAACGTGTGTTATCCACAATTTTGCTGAGACTTTCAAAAATAATAGTATAAAAACTGTTAACTTAAAATTTTTCCAGAATGAATTGTTAACAATTTTATTAGTTTTTAATACCGTTTTTTTTCCTGAATCCTAAAAAAATTCAATACAAACAAGTGAGAGTGTTAATGTCGGCTGTGCCAAATCTTTTATACCCTCCAACAAGTTAAAAAAAAACAGGGGCGTTTTTTTTTGGGGGGTTACCTCGGTGGGAGATTTATATTCTTTTGACATAAAAATGTTTCGTTTGCTAAGCAAAAGTACAAAAAACCTATAATTTTTTTTTTTTTTTGAGGTTTGTTTAGTTCTTACAAGGGAAGTATCTCAACCCTTATGAACCGATTTGCCTGAAACTTAAAATATATTTAAATGAGACCATTTTAAGGTTGGGGTGTCTCGGCTTATCGGCCATATCGGGGATTTAGGGGTTCAAAAAATGGGTTAAAATTTGGCGAAAAAATCGTTTTTTGGATTTTTTAGCGATTTCTTTCAAAGAAACTATATGATGTTTCCACATGAGAAGAAAGGATTTTTTATTGCCTATTCAACGGTGGCATAACCCCGTAAAAATTCTGCTTTGTTAAATATTTTTTTCATGAAAATGTGCAAATTTTGGGGGGTATTCATATGAACACATAGACCTACGATATCCATATTAATACGAAATAATCTTTATTAAATTTAAGTCGACACGTATTTTTACTCTAGACAATATTCCTGTTAGTTCGGGAGTTATCGAAATTTTCCCGAAGGTCCTCATTGTTTCATAAGGGGACAACGAAATTTTTAAACACTGATATGGCCGATAAGCCGAGACACCCCAACCTTAAAATCGTCTCATTTATATATATTTTAAGTTTCAGGCAAATTGGTTCATAAGGGTTGAGATACTTCCCTTGTTAGTTCTTTTTCCCCCCGATTCGATTTTGCCCATGTTCGAACTTAACCAGCCCAATACAATAAGACATATTCAGTATTGTGTCTTCCACAGACGGACGGACGGACAGACGGACATAGCTAGAATGTCTTAAAAAGGATCACTGATCAATAATATATATACTTTATGGGGTCCTAGACCGATATTTCGTTGCGTTACACACGGAATGACAAAGTGAGTATACCCCCATATTGTGATTGGAGGGTATAAAAATAGCAAGTATCATAACACCTTAACCAGAATTTGTGTGCTGCAATTAAATTTATGTTAAATTTTGCAACAATCGAAATGGAAATTCAACTGACCGAAAGCTCGGTTTAATATTTGTTGTTAAACATAAATTATATTAAATCTTCTTTTTTGAATAGATATTTAGTTAAACATGCACATTTATTTAAAAATATTAAAAATGCTATGCACATTTTCATTATCGTACTGAAAACAATAAGACAATTTGCATTCACTACAGACAAAAGAAGAATCTAACTTGAAAGCTTTAAAAAAAAATTGTTTGAAGTACACGCAGATATAAAACGAAACAATAACAACGTCAGGATAAAACAAGTAAGGATATTATATTTAGTGAAGACCGACCTTATGATACACTACACCAGTGGTTTTCGGTAAATGAGTCCCAAGTTCAAGCATAGGTCGATTGGATCTATACACACAAAAAAACATTGTAAAATGCCAAAAAAAAGTTTGTAACTTTTTTTTTTTGCTACCTCCTATTTGACAAGAATTCCTTGTTATTTTACTAGGCGGTTTCGTGACTTTACTAGATTTTTTGCTACCTCATATTTTACGAGAATGCCCAGTAAAAATTACGACGAGCTTTTTTGTAATTTTTACAAGATTTTTAGCAATAAAATTGTAAATTTACAACTTTTTTGGCGAAATAAAGCTTACAAGGAATTCTCGTGAATTTATTTTTAAAAAAAAAACTTTGGAAATTTGTAAAATTACAAGAAAAACTGTAAAATTACAAAAAAAAAATTTAAATTTCGATTGAAAATTTTTTTATTGAAAAACAAGGAAAATTGTCAAATATTGGTAAAATGGGATTACTAGACTTTTTCTAGTAATTTGACTAGGTTTTTTTTTTTTTGTTTGTAGGAAAAAAATTCCAAAAAAACTTTGCCAGAAAAGTTTGATTTTTATACCCTCCACTTAGTGATAGAGGGTATATATAAGTTTGTCATTCCGTTTGCAACTCATCGAAATATCGGTCTGGGACCCCATATAGTATATATATTCATGATCCCCGATCGATTTTAAGACATTCTAGCGATGTCCGTCTGTCTGTCTGTGGAAAATGTTGTCACGACCAAAATATTAGACGGAGATGACTGAAACTTAACATATTTGTTGGTTCTCCCGAGAAGTTTGGTATTGCATTTGAGCAATATCCGTTCAGCGGTTCAAAAGTTATGAACGAAAATGTAAGGACACCTTAAAAATTTTAGTACATTCAACATAACCTAAAAATACAAAATGCTTTAATTCGGCTGCTGGTTGACATATGTGAACATAAATTAACACCAAGTGGAATTTAACAAGTACAAAGATGTTTTTTGACAAAAAATAAAAAAATCGCGGAATTTTTTTCACCAATATTTTTTTTCGCGGAATTTTTTTCAAAAAAAAATTTTTTTTTTTCTAAAGTAATTTCCTTTAAAAAAAAGTTATTTGCAATAATCTTTTTGAAATAGTGGAGGGTATCACTACATTCGGCAAGGCCGAATTTAACTTTTTTGCTTGTTTTATTTCAAATTATCACTTAAATGGTGCATAAGGCCGATTTAAGTACAGAACAATTTTTTTTCGGGTATTTATCGCTATACTATGCGCGAAGTGCAAAAAGGTAGCAATTTGCAAAAAAAAAAAGCTATCAAAAATATACTTTATTGCGATATTTCGATGTGTTACAAACGGAATGACGAACTTATATATACCCTCCACCACTAATTGTAACTAAAGGGTATGAAGACAAGTGTTTTTCTGAGGTGGCTAAAAGAAACGATGCAAGTTATTTGTGTTGCAAGTTGCAACCAGAAAAAAAGCTTTTCATTTCACAAGTAGAAAAGTTCATTATAGTTGAGTAACGACAGACAAAACAACCGGATAATAATGGCATCAAATAAAAAAAAAACGGAACAAAATAAGTGCATTTAATAAGTAGGAAACTGTACAAAAGGGATGTATTAGATACTGCTAAAATGTGGAAAAAGGAAACTGTCAGTAATGTAAAACACATGGATAAACGTAAAATTAAGGGTGACCAGATGTAAAAACCAAAAAAAAATGCAATTAATATATTTTATGTTAATGTGTCAAGTTTATCCCTTTGACGCACAGTACCATCTTTTTAGTGACATTTTCTTAATTCTGAAATATTAACGTCCCAAATACATAAAAATGTAAAAAGTTCAATAATAAGGTTTAAAATCATAATTTGTTGATTTTCATACAAAATTTATTAAAAAGCTTTTATTTTTATGAATATATTTTAAAACTAAAAATTGAGAAACTTTTTTGCAACTTAATGAAAAACAAAAATTTCGAATGGTCACTTTAAAAAATAAAAATAATAAAAATAAATTGTATCAATTACACTCAAAGTCCTTCAATGCTACTTATTTCAAACTCCTTTAAGAATAAGGGCTTCTGAAGTACTCTTGTCAATTTTTATATCATAAATCTTTAGAGTTCCATTTTGTGCAACAACCTGTTGAATATGTCAGAGCTAATATTTAATATGTTCATATTTTTCCTATATTTATTTTTAGGTTCAGCAATTAAATGTTTTGTCTGCAACAGTCACAAAGATGCCAATTGTGCATTAGATATGCCACCTGATAATTTACTTAAGGACTGCCAGGAAGATTACTCCACACGGGGAAGAGGCATTTCAACATATTGTCGTAAAATAACACAAATTATTGAGTTTTCAGTAAATAACTGTAAGTATTATGAAATTGGTAAAGGCAGAAATATAAGAGAGCTTTTTAAATTGCAATTCCAAATCAAATTTCATTAAATATGAAAAATTCAAAGCTTTCAAAATTAGAAAAAAAAAAAATATACATAGGCCTGTTTTTTGCAGACCGGATTAAGATTAGGATTAACTATATTTAGCTAAAAAATGGGTCAAATCAAGTCCAGACATTTTTTTTATAAATTTTTTCTGAATCTACATTCAATTAGTATATATAAACAGGGAAAAAAATAAAGCATTGTCCAAAATGTAAAATGGTATAAATAAATCTGATATAATCCTAGGATTTAGCTGGATTTAACTAAATTTATTTTTCATTCTTTACATTTTTATCTTAATTTTCTTATGGTTTTACTTTATTATCGTTAATGGAATGTAGATTCAGAAAAAAATTAAAAAAAAAAAATTCTTTTGGCCATATTATACCCATTTTTTTAATTAAATAAAGTTAATCCTAATCTTAATCCGGTCTACAAAAAACAAGCCTAATATTTAAATAAAATGGATCACTATTAGTTTATGTGAAATCAGAGCTTTAATAAAGGCTTTTAGCAGCAAGTTATTTCGTTATTAAAAAGCTTTAAAAAACCGTTTGCTAGTATTTCTCTGTAAAGTCTTATTATGTATACGATAAAGCTCTTTCAAAAGTCCAAGAGAGACAATACGATGAAGGACTGGGAAAATTATCGTTCCAGCTTTTATGTTTGCAAGAAGGAAACCAGAAAGGCGAAAAGAGATTCTTGGCCCACCTTGTAGAGAAATAGTGGAAGCTACGGAGGCTGCCAGGCTGCGTAAAGTTCTTTTCTAAAGATCCCAGTGTACCAAGTTATCTTATCAAGTCCGATGGATTCAGGAAAGCATTGCACTTCTGATGGATACCCATATCCCGGGTTACAATGACGAGATGAAGCGAGGGTACACTTTCGCCAAATGCGATTCCGATAAATGAACTCATCAGAGTTCAATCCAAAAAACAAAAAGTTTTGGAAATGACACCCATAGAGACTAATGATTACTACTATTGTTTCCTTATTTCTCTCCATTCAATTCAATCAGAACAATGGTGGACGAACGTAGGATAACGCCGGCGGTCCGTTCCTTCAAGCCCTATAAATTGGCAGGGCCTGATGGGCCCTGTACTGGAATGGCATCGGGGCTGGAATGGCGGTATATATCCCGATGCCATTCCAGCCTGTCATAAGCCGCGCAGATAAATATGGCCAGGGACCTTCATCCTTACACCATTAATATTTTCGTGGATATTCTTGCAGCTCGGAAGGTCTTAGAATCAAACACTGTAAAATCGGGAATCGTTAGGAATTGTACACAATCCCTTCGACGAATTAGTTAACACACAGCCAAGCTAATCTGTGTCCCTGGACATAGTGGCATCGCAGGGAACGAATTAGTTGATGAATGTGTGAGAAATGGCTCTAAATCGTTGGAGAACGGATTGAATTTGATATCTCGGTTCCTTCAGTGGAATTGATGAACGAAATTGATAGGATATCAGCGAATAGAAAGAAGGCTAAGATTTTTCGATGACCTAAATTGCCTAAAATGTGTCTCATTGACGTCTTTAGCAGAATATCTTGGGGAATCGGGGTGGTTTATGAAGTATACACTCACAGAAAATTATGACAGTAGAGTTCACTACAAAAGACAGTTAAAACAACTACATTTGTTGTTGTTTAGGCGTCTACTGTATTTTACGGTAAAACCAACCAGAAAATTTTGTTGTTTTTAACTATTGATTAACAACTACAGAAAACGGCAAAAACAACTTCAAATCACAATTATTTTTACTATAACTCGAATTGTCGGAATTTTTTTATCAACAAAAAATCTTCTAAAACATTAAAAACGGTAAAATTCTTTAAAAAACAAAAAAAAATGTATTACATTTTATAAATTGTAATTAAATTTATTAAGGTATTATTTATTTGCTTAATAGTTCCTGCTGCACCCCTCACTTTCAACTCGTTCAACAAATCCGTTTTTCTAAACATTTCTAGAAAAATACAATTCAACTACAAAAAAAGTTGTTTGATATTTTTCATACAAAAACAACTGAAATTGTAGTTGAAAGCAATAACTACTACTTACTGCAAAAACCACCGTCATGTAGTAACTGCAATAATTTTCCAAGTGTAACTTTGCATCAGAGGGGGAGTAAGGAAATAACAATTAAGGGAATCACAATGGGCTTTAAGGCCTTAGAGTCAATTCGCCAAATAGCGGATAAAAGCTTGCATTTGAAAACAAGAATATGTTGAGATATTCAATAATAAAGCTTTTGGAAAGCTTTTAATTACACTCAAAATAAATTATCTGTCCCATCAGCAGAAAAATCTGTTGAAAGTACACCCATTTTGAGCCATATGAGAAATCTGCTAATTTTAGCAGACGCGGTTTGCTAAATATCTGTCTTGATTGTCTAGGTGAAATCAACAGAGAAATCTGTCGAGACAACAGAAAAATCTGCTGATCACAGCAGAAAAATCTGAGCAATCTGCAGATTTCAAAAGAAAAATCTTCTGAAATTACATAGAGTTCAAGTTCTATGATAAATCTGCTGATTTAATCAGACGCAATTTGCAAATTGCGAAATAATCTGTAAAAAATCTGCACACAAATATTTTGAAATTCAGCAAACAAAATCAGTAAAATTGCAGAAAAATTTCTGTTATTTACTAAAACTGAATGACAGAGAATTTACTTCTTATATTAATTTCAGCAAAAAATTTGCAAAAAGTTTGCTAGTTCAAATTAAGTCGTTTTACAGATTTTTTGACAGAGTTTTTTCTTTTGAGTGTAGAAAATAAATATTGATGAAACTCTAAAGTCATTCAATCTAATTTGCAGAACCCACTGGGATCTCTGGATAAATTCTTTGACTTTATTATAATTTTTTTTTAATTTTTTTGACCAAATCCTGCAATTTAATCACGTTATGACAAATTCTGAAAAAAATCTCATAAAAGCTTTCAATAAAAAACTGGAATTTAGTGACAAGAAACTGCTCTATCGCGGTAATATTAAGAAAGCTGTTATAAAAAAATCGTAAAATCGAGTAATAACAACTTCACTATTTCACTGCATCTTTACTGTAGGTCAAAATTATTAAATAACACTGTGCAACAAATTTTGGGTCATCGCTTTGAGCCTCAATGCCTTCAACGCCATTTGAAAGTAGACCCTCAAATGGACAAAATCACCAAAGGGCTTTGCAAAGTCAGTTCGGATTTCTTTTTTATAGCCCACTGAAGTTTTCATTTTTTTATCAAAGGCGTTTGGAAAACGTCAAAAATACTATAATAAAAACACATCTGAGCTTCAAAATGTGATTTGATGTCCTCAGTGAAATTTTATGGCGGTTCTTTTCCTAGAACATTTTAACCCTCTAACTGCCATTTGAAGGGGTCATTTTAGTCCTTTTTCAAAAACTAAGCACAGAAGTCTAATAAAACGTCCATTTAGAGGGTTAAAATGTTCTACAAATATTTTCCTCATAAAATTTCACTAGGGGTTGTCAAATAGTCAAAGTTAGTGCAACATGCGTAAAATGCTTAAAAAGGGTCAAGTATTAACAATCAATGTGTGTTCCTTTTTTTTACCAAAGCAGTGTTAACAAATATCGACAAAAAAAACAGTGCAAATATACTTTTGAGCTTAAAATGATGTTCTGATGTGTTTTATAAAATTTTATGATGATTCTTTTCTTTGACAAAATTAACACTCTACCACCCGCTTTAAAGGATCATTTTTGTCCTTTTTTAAAAGAAATACAAAAAAGTCTATAAAAAGGCAGTTAGAGGGTTAAAATGTTCTACAAATATTTTCTGCATCAAATTTTACTGGGGGTCGTCAAAATCAAAAAATACATTAGGACTATTTAAAATGCTAAAAAAGTAAAGTTGTAAAATTTGCACATTACATTTTTTTTTTAATTTAAATTTTGAATAATAAAATAATAATTTAATAATTTTTTCACATGTAACAAAAAAAGATTTTGTATTATATGGTTCGAGGTATTTTCGATAATGATGGCAGCTGAAGAATTAGGTTATCATCACTCTCATTTTTTGATTCTGAATCAAACTGCACTAATATCTCTATTATATTAAAAAAAATAATAAATGTTGCTGTTTTACCTTCTTTTTGTTTGGCTTCACTAAATCACTAAATCAAATTTTCCATTTATGTTTCTTGTTTTCAACGTTTAAAAAGGTTCAGCCTTACCATAGAAAAATAAAATATATTTAAAATCAGCTTTTAATTTTATTTCCATACAAATTGTTTTTGTTTTTAAAATCGACTTTCAAAAACTGTATTGAAAATTTGAAATAAAACTTTTGTTAAAATAGACTTTTTGTTTTCTTGTGGTAAGGGCCATTTATTTTAACACATCGTAGTTTTCTTTCAATGCTGTATGCTATTGGTATTGATGGTTTGGAGTTATTTTAATGGAGCAGTACTGCTTTCAAACTGTAACAACCAAATTTACCGAGACGTAAATAAAACCAAAATAATTTTTGTTATGTGATTTTTGCACTTAAGCAAAACAATTTTATATTTATAAAACTTTTTTTATATTTCGGCCCAAAAAAAAAATAAAAAATAAAAAAAAAAAATTGAATACTTTAAAATTTTAAGCATTTTCTTTATGCTGGACGAACTTTCTGTCTTAGTGCCCTAGTAAAATTTGACGCAGGAAAACATTTTAACCCTCTAACTGCCTTTTTTATAGACTTTTATTTTAAAAAAGGACAAAAATTACCCCTTAAAACGGGAGCTAGAGGGTTAAGTTGGTCAAAGAAAAGAATCATCATAAAATTTTATAAAACACATCAGAACATCATTTTAAGCTAAAAAGTATATTTGTACTGTTTTTTTGTCGATATTTGTTAACACTGCTTTGGTAAAATAAAGTAACACACATTGATTGTTAATACTTGACCCTTTTTAAGCATTTTACGCATATCGCACAAACTTTGACTATTTCACAACCCCTAGTGAAATTTTATGAGGAAAATATTGTAGAACATTTTAACCCTCTAAATGGACGTTTTATTAGACTTCTGTGCTTAGTTTTTGAAAAAGGACTAAAATGACCCCTTTATATGGCAGTTAGAGGGTTAAAATGTTCTGAGAAAAGAACCGCCATAAAATTTCACTGCAGACATCAAATCATATTTTGAAGCTCAGATGTGTTTTTATTATAGTATTTTTGACGTTTTCCAAACGCCTTCGATAAAAAAATGAAAACTTCAGTGGGCTATAAAAAAGAAATCCGAACTGACTTTACAAAACCCTTTGGTGATTTTGTCCATTTGATGGTCCACTTTCATATGGCGTTGAAGCCATTGAGGCTCATTTTTCTTGTTGCACAGTGTAATAAAAACAATCCCCAAAATTATTCAGTGTTATGTTTGTTTTAGAAAAATCTCATGAAATCTTTAAATTAAAAAAAAGAACAGAACTCATTGTCAGTAATAACACAATACTTTAATGAAATTTTAATGAAAAAACTTAATTAAATAGCTGATTTTCTAATTACGTTTCTGCCTTAAATTTTTTTTAATTGAACTCAAAAATTAATAAAAAAACATATTTGTTTCCCCCTTTAGTACCTCCAGATAGCCGTGTTATACGTACCTGTGGTTTCCAAAATCAAACAACTAACAATTTCTGCTATTCACGTGCCGGTTTTGGTGGCCGCCAAGTAGTCTGCTCCTGCGATACCGATAATTGTAATGCCGCCTCAGGTCTGGGGATATCATCAGTCGCCATGGCCACGTCATTATTTGCAGCCGTAGCAATATTGCTGAAAAATTTTGTTTAATTATTTTTTGAGTTGAATTAGGAATACCTTTAGTTTTTATTTCTTAATTTTAATTGTTATTGTTTTATAAATTTTTTGGTTTATTGCATTAATAAAAGAAACCCTCAGTACATTGCTTAAGTTCCTTTTTTTTTGTTATGAATATTGTTAATTTTTGTTTATGTAACCAAATCACATGATTTTTCATTGGATTTTACAAGACACAACCATTTTTATAAAAGGTGAGCACAATTGTTATTATAATTTTTTAAAATTTTACAAAACCTTAATTTTTTTATTATACTTCATTCCAGATTATCTTATAAAAACTTCCTAGGCTGAAAAACAAATCCCACTCAAGTTTTTTTTTTACGTGTTTTAATTTTAATCCTTATTTATGTATAAAATACACTGAAATTATTTTTAACTTAAATACACTGGAAGCAGTAAAATCATAAACTTCTAAGGATCTAATTTGGAATCTGAAAAAGAAATTGATCCGTAAGCATTTTCTTGAAGTAAAAAGTATCCTCGTCTTATGGGGTTAAAAAAAAGCTTAATGATTTATTTTTTCGTAGAAAAGTTTAACATTAAGGTCAAATTTACAAACTATGGAAAATATTGAAAACGTTTTTACATAAATAAGAAAGGATTCATGTGAGTAACGGGACCAGTCAAGGGCCGGTCCTATATTGGCACTTTTACATGGCGATGTCCAAGAACGGGATAATTTCACACCAAGTGCTATAGTGCTATGTTTAAGATCGGTTGACCACTTTTTTCTGATCGTTGAACTGGTATTCTGTGACCAGTTCGCGTGGATCCTGTAGGATCAATTGATCCTATTCCTATTCCAAAAATGTTATAGTAAACGTTTAGTGGTTAAACGAGCTTTTTGTAGAAAATGTAATATCAAGGTTAAGTCTAAAAAACATTTTAAAAAACTTGAACTATAATATTTTAAGATGTTCCTGTGAAAGCTTTTACGGTACAGTGAACTATTTAAGTCTGATCGCCATGGACTTGCCTAAAGAATTTCCTTATTTTAGTCTTGTACAACCCACCCTCAACTCAAATGTGAAAGCTTTCATTCATAATTTGAAAAAATCGAAGTAAATATTCATGAAAAAACTTCATGAGAAAAAAAGTTTGACTAATGTAATGTAAACAAAGCTTAAAACATACAATTAAATTTCTTTAAAAATTTCTACTTTTTAGTTGTAATTGAAAGAAATCTTAATAAAAGCTTTCATTTGGAAACTGTAGAATCTTTATGAAAAATTTTGCAGAAATAATATGCTCGATTCGGGAATACTCTTTCACAATTTATCTAATTTTTAAAAATTTGATATTCTTTCGAAAGCTTTCAGTATAAAACTTATTAGGTGTGTTCCAGAACGTTACCGCGGGTGCCCGCGGGTACCCAAACCAGCCCGAAAAGCGTTCCCGTACGCAAAAATTGGGTAAATGAGAGAGTTTTTGAGAGAATAAATTACTTTCTCATAAGGAAATGTGTTATTTCAATACAAAAAAAGATAATTTGTTATTAAAATGAACTTTTACAATTTGTTTTCTTGTTTAAAGTAATTTTTCTTACGAAAATATTTTAGCATTATTGGTTTGTTTACATTTTCTATTATTTTGGGCTTGAAATGTGGTTTTTAGCGTTCCCGTACTTTTGTGCATTTTTGTGGTATTGTGAGAGGTTTTTTGATTTTCTCTCATTTTACCGAACTTTACCCGGAAAGTTCTGGAACACACCTATTTTATGTTAATGATTACAAAAATCGTTCAAAATAATATGCCAATATATTCAATAGCTTAATGCAAGCTTTGACTAAACAACTAGAAGTTATGTCTCAAAATTAATTTTTTTTTAATATGTTCTAAGTTGTATTTTTGTACTTATATTTTTGAGTGCAAGCTTTAACTATAAAAGCTTTTCATTAAAAAAAGTCGTAGTAAATATTTATACAAAAAAAAAATCATTAAAGCTTTTACTTAAAAGTTTGAATGTAATGAAAATATAAACAAAACTAAAGAGCATCGAAATAAATTTCTTTGAAAATATCTATATTTTGGCCCCCGATTCAGTACTATAGGACGAGAAGTGACTGTCGTTGCATTTCTATTGCAAACAGGAAATGGAGAGAGCTAAGCACGAGCAGTATCACCAGAAGAATCTGGCCGCATTACGACCTCGGGAAAACTCGCTACCTTCTCTCTCTTAACAGAGAGGATTGTCGTTTACTCACGGGAGTGGTCACAGGACACTGCCTAATTGCTTTTCACGCGAAAACTATGGGACTTATCTCGGATGCCAATTGTAGAAAATGTGATGAACCTAATACAGATGAAACAGTTGAACATATTCTGTGCAAATGCCCCGCATTGGCCAAACACCGCGAGCGAATACTAGGTAAAGCAGAAATCGAGAATCTGGATGATATCGCCGCTACGGACCTTACGCAACTAAAACTGTTCGCAACATGGACTAACGCGTTTTATCCTCGTCGCTGAAGGAAATTGTGGTATCGCTATGGACCAGCCGGTCTATGCGAGGAGTCTGAACTTTAGGCTCCACCACCCCTAACCTAACCTATCTATATTTTGGAATAGTTGAAAAAATCTTAATAAAAGCTTTCAGTTGAAATCTGCAATATCGTTATGAAAAATATGGCAGAAACAATATACAAAGTTAAAAAAAAGCTTAAGTGTAAAACTAACTTTATGTTTATTTTAACAAAAACCGTTTAATATAATATGCCAATATATTCAATACTGACTTAGCTTAATGCAAGCTTTTACTAAAAAACTAAAAGTTAAGTCTTAAAATTAATTTTTGATGTGTTCTGATTTGTATTTTTGTACATATTTTTTGGAATGCAAGCTTTTTCTAAAAAAAAGCTTTCATAAAGAAATTGAAAAAGGTAAAAAAAATACATTAAAGCTTTTACTTAAAAGTTTGAAAAAATGTTACTGAAATATAAAAAAGCTTTAAAACATCAAAGTAAATTTCTTTAAAAAAATCCAGGCTTTGAAATAATTAAAAAAATCTTAATAAAAGCTCTCAGTTGAAAACTTCAAAATCGTTATATAAAAAATATTGCACAAAAGTAAAAAAAGCTTAAAAGCTTTCAGTATAAAACTTTTTGAATATTTATTATTACAAAAATCGTTTACTTTAATATGCCAATATGTATATTCAATACTGACAAAGTTTAATACAAGCTTTTACTAACCCAGCAGAAATTTTGCTGAACTGGCAGCAGCTTTTGGAAAGGAAACTCGAGTCAAGGAGCGCATCCTAACCAGCTGAATTCATGTATGATTCTCTAAGGCGATGTCACACTTTAGAGCGCTAGTTGGATACACCGAAAAAGCGCTCTTAAGATGCTCTGAATTCACATCTCTTTAGAGCGCTGAAAATAAAGATGCAGTGAATTCATGTATATTTTTAGAGCTGATTTAGAGCTGAAATAAAAATTACAAAATCTGAAATACAATTGACTATTTCTGAATGCAATTGGAAAATCTTAAATACAATTGACTAATTCTGAAAATCAGTTGACTCCCTGAAAGCATTTGGAAGAAATATCGCCTAAGAGACCCAATTACATTAAAAAAATTTCCAATTATATTTCGAAAATTTCAAATTATATTTTAGAAACTTCCATTTATATTTCAGATATTACCATTTATAACCAAAAAAATTTTTAATTATATTGGAAATTTTTGAAATACAATTGTACATTTTTAAATATAATTGGAGATTCTAAAATATGATTGAACATTTTTTTGTAATATAATTTGTATTTTGTGAAACTAAAGTGGAAATGGTGTACTAAATTTTTTTTATTTTTTTCATTAAAAATGTGAGTGTTATGATTGAAGCACTCTTTGCAGCGCTGATTAACGCGCAATAATGATGCAGTTAAATCATGTGTCATTGCCTAGAACTCATGGTTTTTTGTTCAAAAAGTGTTAAATATATTCAAAGAAAAGTATGTATGAAATTTTATCAAAATATAATTTTATATTTTGAGTTTTATATAAAAAATCTTAACAAAAAATTTTAATTTTTTCCCCTTACTTTTCCTGCATCCTCAAGAGCGCTTCGGTATGCTATAAAAAGATGCTGTGTCGCCAAAATCTCGATTTATTTTTGCTGGGAAACAACTAAAAGTTATGTCTCAAAATTGTAAAAATTATTAAAACTTTTTTCATTTAAAAATATGAAAAAGTCAGAGTAAATACTTCATTAGAGCTTTTACCTAAAAGTTTGTAAAAATGTAATGAAATATAAACAAAGCTTAAGAACATCGATTTTTTTTTTAAATATCTTAATTTAGAAATAATTTAAAAAATTTTAATAAAAGCTTTGAGTTGAAAACTTCAAAATATCTACATAAAAATTTTCTTGGTAAAAAGTAAAAAAAAAACTAAATAAAAGCTTTTAGTATAAAACTAATTTGATATTAATTTTACCAGAAATCTTTGACTATAATATGCTAATATGTATATTCAATACTGACATAGCTTAATGCAAGCTTTTACTTAAAAAATTAAAAGTTATGTCTCAAAATTTTAAATTTTTCTTGATATGTTGTTTTGTACTTATTTTTTTTAATGCAAGCTTTTACTAAAAAAGCTTTTCATTAAAAAGTTGAAAAGAGTCAGAATAAATTTATATATAAAAAAATCTTCATTAGAGCTTTTTCTTAAAAGTTTGAATAAAAATGTAATGGACATATAAGCAAAGCATTAGGACAACGAATAAAATTTTTCTAAAAATATCTAGGTAGGCAATAATTGAAAAAATCTTTAAAAATATTGTAAAACCTTACAACATAAACCAACTCTTGGTAAAACTGAAAAAAAAAAGCTTAATAAAAGCTTTCAGTGAACGAGAAGTTTTATGTATATTATAACAAAAAAACGTTTATATGCCAATATTTTCAATAATGACATGGCTTAAAGCAAGCTTTTACTAAAAAACTAAAAGTTTTGTCTCAAAATTTTAATTTTTTTACCAAATATGTTTAGAATTGTATTTTGGTACTTATTTTTTGACTTAGAACACTGATTTTTGTTTCCGACCAAAAGCTTTTAGAACTTTAAATAATAAAGCAATACCATTTTTTACTTCAAATTTAACCTAATATTTTATTCTAAAATTTCTTTCAGTGTATTTTATATTAACAAATAAAATTTAGGGCCTATTCATAGAAAACAGTCATAAGTATTTTTTTTTAATTAACTTATGACAGTCATAACCAGGCATAACTGTGAATAGACCCGTTAATTTAAATAAAAAAAATAAAAAAGCTTTAAATTAATAAAAAAAAAATAATAATAAAACATAATAAAATTTATTAAGAAAAAAGTATGTGCTAAATGTGAAATCCTAATAAAAGAAAGTACGAAAAAAAGTATAATAAAATTTAAATACAAATTTTTATAAAAAAAAAATTTGGAAAATTATAATACAAAAATCTCCCTGAAAGTATTAATAAAAAATTGTGAAGACAAAAAGTATATGTAGCCTACCGTTAAATTTTGAATTTAAGTAAAAGATTTATTAATTTTATTTAGAAAAAAAAATAAATTTGTTAAAAAAAAATATAAAAAAAAATTTAATATTAAAACTAAATAAGTTTAAATCCCAAATCTAACACAGCTAATACCAAAAAACAAAAAATTATAAGAAATTAAATGTCCTCATGTTTAAATAAAAACACACACATTTAATTTCAAAACTTTAGTCTAGCATTTAGAGAAAATAACAACTGCTTTTAAAAAACAAATAAATTTACCAAAAAAAAATAATTCATTATTAAAATTAAGAACATTTTATAAATATAAATTCAGAAGAAATAAAAATCATGCAGTTTTACAAAAAAAAATATCCCCAAAAATAGAAAATTAAAGCTAAATAAGCCTAAAAAAAATTTTGCACTTTACACGTCCTTGTTGTAATTGTTATAAATTAAAAAAAAAAAAATACATAGATTTAAAATAAACTTAAAAATTCAAAATAAAACAGACAACAAAATGGCCGAGTAAAAAAGTTTATATATACTTGATTAAAAAAATTATATATAATTTGATAAAATTATATATAATTTGATAAAATTATATATAATTTGATAAAATTATATATAATTTGATAAAATTATATATAATTTGATAAAATTATATATAATTTGATAAAATTATATATAATTTGATAAAATTATATATAATTTGATAAAATTATATATAATTTGATAAAATTATATATAATTTGATAAAATTATACATAATTTGATAAAATTATATATAATTTGATAAAATTATATATGTAAATTTTTTTTTTTGAAAAAAAAAATTATAAAATTTTTGTATTAAATTAGATCAAATTATATCAAATTTTATCAAATTAGATATAATTTCCAATAATTTCATATATAAAAATTCAGATATAATTATTTATAATTTTATCAAATTATATATAAATTTATCTAATTTAATCCAATTTTCAGAAAACTAGAACCTCTATATATATTCTTATATAATTATATATAATTTTTTAAAAATTATATATAATTATAAATAAACTTTTTTACACGGGTCATGATAATTTGAATTTCAATTTTAAATTTAAATTTTCTTTACACAAAATATATGTACCCACATCCCAGTCATTCATTACACCAAAAATACACTTGTTACTGACCAACTGCCAAAAAAAAAAACTAAAAAAAATTATGCAATTATTGTTATATATAGTATGTATAATAAAAAATGTTTTTAAACAATATTATTTATGAGGGCCTTGGATCTAAATATACATAAAATAATAGATCCACAAATATTTTACACATTCGGGCTTTATATTAAAACAGATCAGATAACTAAAAAAAATTTCCATTACTGCTGTGTTTACATATTTATAGTTTCTACAGAATAATTTTTTTACAGTTTTTTTACTGTTTGTCTTTTACATATTCTTCTCAAATTAAATTTCTAAAAATTATTCAGAAAAGTCCAATTGAAATTCAGAAAAGCCTTATATTAATTTAAAAAAATCTCTTTTTTAAAATTCAATTTATATTCAAAAAAAGCCAAATGAAAATTTATAAAAGCCCAATATAAATTCAGAAATGTTCAACAGAAATTCAGAAAAGCGCAACTTCAGAAAAGTTCAATATAAAATCAAAAAAGCTCTTTTTAAAATTAGAAAAACACAAATTGATATTCAGAAATTTTCATAAAATTTTTTTCTGAATTAAGACTAAATTTGTTTATACCCTAGTAAAAAAAGAAAAAAAGTTCATGACTAATTATATCCCAAATATGGCGGATACAATTACTTTAATAAGGATCTACTTGTATATTTTACGATTTAGCGGGATAACCTTATATATAATGAGATACGTGAATTGGGTCTATATAATTATATCAGTTGGAGAAAACTTATACGATTAAATATAATTTAAAACCATTATAACTGATCATATGTTGGTCCTTATAACGTCATATAAGTTGGATAACATTATATATATTCATATGAAATTTATGTAATGTTATATACAAAAATATGTTCCTTATGTAGAGCAATATCTAACCATATATATTTATGTCTTATAGTCTCAATTTACTACTATTTAATATTGTATCAGTCCGGATCAAACTGATAAAACCAGATAGACCCATTTTACGTATCATATTATATATAACACTATCTGTTCAGATCTTGTAGGATAACCGAAGATAATATTTGAAACAGTTGTATCCACCATATTTGGGATCTAATTTGTCACGGCTATATATAATTCTTTTTTACTCGGGTACCTTTTTCCCCAGTATGGGGGATATATAAAATCAGAAAAGCTCTTTTTAAAATTAGAAAAACACAAATTGATATTCAGAAATTTTTATAAATTTTTTTTCTGAATTTCGACTAAATTTGTTTATACCCTCTATCCCCAGTATTTACTCACTTTGTCATTCCATGGGTAACGCATCAAAATATCGGTTGGAGACCCTATAAAGTATATATATTATTGATCCATGATCGGGTTTAAGGCACTCAATGAATGTCCGTCCTTCCGATGCAGTCCAAAATAAAAAAGTTTGACTCCTTAACTTTGGCACGAATATATCAAATGAACATAACCCGTTTAACTTTGTAAATGGGCAAAATCAGTCCAGAGGGAAAAAAGTTTTGCATTGAAGAACTAAATCAACTTCCGATAAACTCCATTTTTACATGTTTTTGTGTATTTTTGTTTAACAACTGAAACATTTTTATATTATAAGAAGTTCATAGTACTGCGATTTGACCCAGGGATTAGATTTTGTCAATTTTTCGGCCCGCCCCTTTTGTGGGCGTGGATATAAAGAATTAATTTAAATTATTATAAAATTGTTGTATAACGTAATAAATGAACTTGTTAACATTTATCGTGAGGGGAAGGTAAACCCGACCACCCCCTGCCAACCCCCTTCCACAAACAAAACAAGTAAGAAAGTTATAGTCGGTCAAGACCATATGATACCCTACACCAGTGTTTCCGGAAAATGGGTCCCAAGTCCATGTTTGGACCGATTTGGTGCAGAAAACACACATAGATCAAATTTTAGTGGAATTGGTTTACTTTTTTGTCAATAGACCGATTTAACTGAATATCGGTCGAAATTTTTATATGAGGGACTAAGTCCAAAAATGGTCCAATTATATTCTGATTTTATTAGGTTACTAAAGTGCACGTTTAACACCTAAAAATAAAATTTTTATCAAATATTTCCATTTTTATGCATTTTAAGGGAATTATGTGAATATCGGGAGGGTGGTTTGTATGGGGACTACCAGAAGGACTGACCCGATTCCTTTGAAATTTGGAATGGTGATTCGCGCATACAAATCTGTTACAATACGGTTATTAGAGTCATTTAAGCCGAATCCAAAGGGGGCGTTGTATGGGGGGTAGGTCTTAACATGGACCGATTTTCTGCAATTTCAATATTTTTGATTGAAAATTGCGACCTGTATCGTGCTTAAACCGATAGATGGACAGACGGACGGACATAGCTAAATCGACTCAAAAAATAATTCTGAGTCGATCGGTATACTTGAAGGTAGGTCTAAGACCAATATTTCGGGTAGTTACAAACATCAGCACAAACTCATTATACCATGTACCACAGAGTGGTGTAAGGTATAAAAACTACCGTGCAATTTTTGTTTTTTATTTTTTTACCATAATGGAGGGTATAAAAGATTCGGCACAGCCAAATTAAACACTGTTAATTGTCAATTGAACTTTTCTAAATTTAATTTGTGCTCTTCTGAATTTTTTAGGAATAGTCTGAATTTCAATTGAGGGGTGCCTTATTTTCCTTTTTATTCATTTTCTTAATTTCTTCGATATTTTGAGTTAAGTTTGAATTCAAATGATTACTAAATTCTAATTTTCAGTAAATTGTTGCGCTAATAAGGCAATTAAAACTAAAATCGGTTGAAAATCATCCAAGTTATTACAGCTTTAAGCTCCTATTTCTCATTATTAAACACAAGCTAATTAAACCCCTTGTGCTTTAAGGCCCTCAATTTTTATTTTCTAAATTCATTGGCGTAGATAGCCCTGTCTGGGGGGGGCTTAGCCCCCCCCAGAATAATTTTAGCCCCCCCCCCAGAATTTTAATCATTCACAATTTTTTTTAATAATTTAATGATTTCATTAATTTTTGCAACAATAAATAATAATAATGAGTCTTTAGGACTCGTTATGATTATTCTACGAGTCTTAAGGACTCGTAATGATTATTATATTAGATCTAATAGTTTTTCCTATTGAAAAATAGTCTGAATTATTGCAAAAAGTTTTTATATGAATCTGATGTTTTTGTCAGTAATAAAAACTTTACCGAATCTTAGGATTTTAACTTCAGGAAAACATTTTAAGTTCTTTGATTTAAAAAAGTTTATAAATTCTAAGTGGTTTTTTATAGACAAAAGTTATTGGAAGAAAGAATCTGAGAATTTTGACTAATAATCATCAACTTTTGCAATCATCAGAACTTTTTCTTGAAAAAAATCATAGTAATCTAATGATTTTACTATAGGAAAAACATTAAAAATCTTTCATTTTCATAAAGTTCTAAATTTCCGAAAAATCTTCAGAATCAAAATTTGTTTAAAAAAAATATGAATTTTTAACCGCTTTCGGAGGGCATTCGTTTCTAGGACACCTAGACAAATGATATAGGGAACGCTTCAGAAATAGGTCTGGGGTTTTCTATTAAAAAAAAAAAAAAAAAAAAAAAATCTGGGGGGGCTTTAGCCCCCCCCAGAAATGTTGGCTTCCTACGCCAATGTCTAAATTTCAATTAGACTTGTACGAATTAAAATTTGGTCTGTATCAACTTCAACTGGGCTTTACTGAATTTCAATCGCGAATTTTTAAATTTAAATTAGGATTTTCCTAAGTTCTATAGAGCTATTCTGAATTTAATTTTGACTTTTCTCAACTTCAATTGAACTTTTGCTTTTCTAAATTTAATTGAGCTTTTCAGAATTTTAATTTTAATTGAGCTTTTCAGAATTTCAATACAGCTTTTCGTAACTTTAATTGAGCTTCTCAGAATTTCAAAAAAAAATCGATCACAATCAAATCAAGTTGTCTAGATCCAGAGCCTACATAAATGTTTGTTATTATTAGGGCTTCCAATCGGGATTGGTTTTTCTGAATCCCGGGATTCGGGATTGAATAAAAATTTTCGGGATCCCGATTTCGGGATCCCGGGATTTTCGGGATATTTTGAATCCCGGGATTCACGGGATTTTTTGGAAATTTTCGGGATTTTTCGGGATTTTCAAAAATTTTTAGTATTTTTTGTAACTTTAACAAATTCAAGCGTTATACACTCCGCATCATAACTATAGCCGCATTTCATTTTTCGGTTTATTTAATGTTCAAGAAGTATTTTTATGAAACCTATAATGGTATATTACAGTGTTATAACAGTTCTCTTGTTTTTGTAAATTTGAGCCATCAGCTGTTTGAATTGAGAAAACGGCGACCTATAACTGTATTTGTCAGTGTTTCATAACTATAGCCGCATTTCAATAAAATCAGTTGAAATGAGTTCAAGTCAAAGTTTCGTGGCCAAATTTTTTTTTTTTTTGGTAAAATTCGTTCCTCTATTAATTTTTAAATAAAATGCCACATGGTAAATTTTTAAATGAAGTCGAAAAAGGCAAAATTTGAGCCTTTTTAGAAAGTGGTTTAAGTTATCGCGAAATTGGACGAAAAATTAAGCGATCTGACAAAGTTATCCGAAATTTTGTAAAAAATAAAAGTCTTGTTATCGTTCCAGACTCCTTCAAGACTCTACTTATTGTAGAATTGGACACATTCAACCCGCATTCATTACCAATCTGCGAAAGAGTTTTCATAGATTTGCTAGCAGCGTTAATAATACAGCGTTGATCTCTCTCAGATAGCTTTTTTTTGGACTCCCTGTTTTGTTCATCCCGTATCCTCTTTTATTTTTTACAAAATTTCGGATAACTTTGTCAGATCGCTTAATTTTTCGTCCAATTTCGCGATAACTTAAACCACATTCTAAAAAGGCAAAAATTTTTACTTTTTATACCCTCCAACCACAGTATGGGGGTATACTCACTTTGTCATTCCGTGTGTAACTCATCGAAACATCGGTCTAGGACCCCATAAAGTATATATTTTATTGATCAGTGATCGATTCTAAGACATTCTAGCGATGTCCGTCCGTCCGTCTGTCCGTCTTTCCGGCTATCCGGCTGTAGAGGACACGATACAGTCAAAAATAAAAGAGCTAGACTTCCGAAGTTTGGCACGAATATGTCTTATATTCCTAGGCAGGTTAAGTTCGGAAATGGGCAAAATCGGACCAAGGGGGAAAAAGTTCCCCCTTGGAGAACTAAACCAACCCAAGAAAAAAAAGCACTTTTTGCAGAGTTTTTTATACTTTTGGTAAGCAAATGCAACATTCTTATCACAGAAGAAGTTAAAAATCGCAAGGGGAAGGTGCACCCTTACGTCTCTCACGAACCCCCCCCCCAAAAAAAACGCCCCTGGATTTTTTTTACATTTCGGAGGGTATAAAAGATTCGGCACAGCCGAATGTAACACTCTCACTTGTTCGACTTCATTTAAAAATTTACCACGTGGCATTTTGTTTAAAAATTAGTAGAGGAACGAATTTTACCAAAAAAAAAATTAATTTGTCCACGAAACTTTGACTTGAACTCATTTCAACTGATTTTATTGAAATGCGGCTATAGTTATGAAACACTGACAAATACAGTTATAGGTCGCCGTTTTCTCAATTCAAACAGCTGATGGCTCAAATTTACAAAAACAAGAGAACTATTATAACACTGTAATATACCATAATAGGTTTTATAAAAATACTTCTTGAACATTAAATAAACCGAAAAATGCAATGCGGCTATAGTTATGATGCGGAGTGTAGCGCATTCACACTTACCTCGAAACCCCGTTGAAACCTTGTATTTTCAATTTTAAACCTCGACTGTTCACACTCGATAATTTTGATACTTATCTAGTTTTCGGAAACTAGATAAAAATAAATATCCTTAATAATTAATTATATAATGCACAATTTTTTTTTTTAGAGGTTTTATTTTTTTTTATTCCAAATCAATAAATATTTAAAGCAATTTTATAAATAAATAGATTTATTTATTTTTTAATTTTTGGCATTTTCCCATTTTCTCTATATCTCATTGTCGCACAGTGGTAAAAATATGAAAAATTATGAAATTTATTAGGTTTCAACGTACTTTCGTTGAAACCTCACGACAAAAAGGTTTCAATTTGTGAGGGAAAATACGTATTTTCAAATGAGGTTTGGCACGAAACCTCGTTAAACGGGGTTTCGAGGTCAATCTGAACGTACTATTTGTAAAAATTAGCAAAGTTTTGTTGATGTTGTGAACTTCAAAAAAAGGTCGGGATTCCTCCTGTGAAGAATATCCGTATTCGGTTATCTTTCGTCGTGGCTCATCGTTATCATCTTTAAGTGAGCGGGAGTTGAAAAAAAAAGAAATGAATTTTTAAATTTTTGCATAAGTGATTCATTTTTTGAAAATTTTTTTATTTTTTTTTTAAATTATTTGATTTTTTTTTAAATTTATTTGTTTTTTTTCTGGCAAAAAAAAATATTTTTTAGCAATGTTTTTTTTGGTAAAAAATGTGTTAGCGGGAGTGCGAGAGTAGAGTTTGCATGACTCACGAGTGAGCGTAAATGATAAGTGAGTGATTCCATTATTGTTTGCGTGAGCGTGACTGAGTGTAAGTCAAAAACAACTTACGCCTTTAAAATTTTTTTTCAGTAAAACATAAAATTAAATAAGTTGTCAACTTAAGGAGTTAAGATGTGTCAAAAGCCATTTACGGCAATATTCTTCTTGTAAGAGTAAAAGGAATAAATATAAAAGCACTTATGTCGAACCACCACTAGTTTTTAGAATTTCTTTACATTTCGCAAACGTTTCACCTTTTTCTATAACAAAAACATGGTACCTGACGGAACTTTTGCCGATTTTTTTTATTTTGTTCCACAAAATTCATATTTTATTCAAATTATTTAAAAAAAATTTAAAAATAATAAAAAATATTGAAAAAAATAAAAAAAATCGGGATCCCGAAAATCCCGGGATTGAAAATCAGAAATCCCGAGATTCGGGATTTGCCTAATCCCGAAAATCCCGGGATTTCCGGGATCGGGATATCCCGATTGGAAGCCCTAGTTATTATACACAAACACATTTTAAAGAATAAAGCTGAAACAACAACACTTTTGAAATAAGACGCCAACCCAGTCGGCAAAAAAAATCACACCTGACATACTGCTGACTCTCCCTTTATAAAATTGCTGACATCTTCATACAATTTTTCAAAATGTCATCGATGACATGTCAGCAGTTGGTCAGCACATGTTTGAACGAATTGTTAGTGGCCACCGATACTGGTGGACACTGCTGACCAACTGCTGACATGTCATTGATGACATTTTGAAAAATTGTATGAAGATGTCAGCGATTTCATAAAGGGAGAGTCAGCTGTATGTCAGGTGTGGTTTTTTTTTGCCAACTGGGAAGCTAGAATGAATAAAAAAATTTGTATTGACTAATAAGAAAGATTTCAATAAACTTTTGTTTGACTTCGCGTGTCAAACTAATTAAATAAAAATAAATCAGAAATTTTGGCCCATATCTAAAGTAATGTACAATTTCGACTTTTTTCCTGGATACAGATCTATCTGTATCATTTCTAGGGGCTTATTCTCGGAGTCGATAGCGATCAAAATTCTACTCGAACGTGCGATTTTTAAATTTTTCTTTATTTCTATTTTTTTTTTTTTGATAAATGCAAGCTTTTTATAATTTTCTTCCATGTTTTTATGTTTTATTAGTGTAAAAGAAAAATATAAAAAGCTTGTATTTTATCAAAGCATAATTTTAGGCATAAAGAAAAACTGAAAAATCTCATGTTCTAGTAGAATGTCGATAGCTATCGACTTCGGGAATTAGCCCGCTGATCAGATTTATAAACCATTCTATCGGATCTGTCATACCTAAAGAATTTTGCTTGGGACTTGAAGAAATTTCAATCCATGACTTTCTCCAATTTTCAACGAGATTTAATTTTTTTTTTCTCGTTTGAAATCTTCATTATTCGAATCCACATATTCAAAAGCTTTCGAACTTTGAATTCTTTTTTTATTTTCTTTAACCATAGCAATAATTTTATAGTAAATACAAATTTTTATTCATTTTAATTAATTTTGATTTAGTATCCAACCCCCCTTAGCCCATGCTCATTGTAGTTTTTTTCTCTCCTTTTAAATACCATTAAACTTTTAACATAAAAAATTAATTGGTCTAAGTAATAAAGTTTAATTTAGAAAAAAAAATAAATAAAAATTTAAAATGTCCTTTAAATATAATATGTAATTTGTTAAACAAAAAAAAATAATTTATTTAAAAAAAAAAACCTAAAACTATGTATTTCTTTAGTAAAAATTGTAAAAGCTGATATAATGTCATAAATGGAAATATTGAATAAAAATTTAATAAAAATATAATAAAAAACAACAAGTAAAAAAGTTAAATTCGGCCTTGTCGAATGTATTGATACCTTTATTTGGAAAAAGAATTGTTAAAAAAAAAAAAAATTATTTTTGAAAAAAAAAAAATGGTTTTTGAAAAAAAAAAAATCTGAGGAAAAAAATTTTTGATATAAATACAATTCCGCACAAAATGTTTTGGTGAAAATTATGTTTTGTACTCTGTCTGCCTTTCTTGACATTAAAGATAAAAAAGGTCGTTGAACATGAACACGTTTGAAACTAAAGACTAAATGTAGTAACACTTCAATTACAGTTTTTCATTTCATGGTCCCGTGTCCTTTTAAAAGGACTTCAAAGTTTTGGACAGAGTTATAGAGTAATACATCGACCGTTTTGTAGATCTGGCAACACCAAAGATAATTGGAAAATTCTGGCAATGCCAAACTAAAGTTTAAACCACAGTACAGACTAGTATGCAAACACTGATGCTAATTGCGTACTTTCCAATATGGTGGTATGATTTTTAGTACAGAATTATCATCGCTGCCTAGTGTAAGTGTGCCTGTACGTGTGAGCTTTTGTGTATGTATTTATGTTGTTTGTTTACGTTTTGTATGAAACGTCAAAAGTTACACCGTGTGCTGTCACTAATACTTACACACATCAAATGCACCTCTGTGAACCTACTACTCATGTAGTGTGGTTTAAACGTAAAGCAAAGAGAGACAAAAAACAATCTACATTCCCACTGTAAAACTGGTATCTTCCATCTCGCTCACATTTCGATTTGTCATAAAATTTCGTAAACAATACCATATGGTTTTTGTTAACTACTATTTCAAACGCCACACATTGGATCCTACACGCAAAAAAAAACTTGTGTCGGAGTGAGCAAAAATCTGGCATAATTTTACCAAAAATATGCTAAAACTACAACCGACGAAGTAGTTTTCGTAATTTAGCCAAAACACTTATGTAAAAAATTTTGAAGAAAATGCTAATGCTATTTAAGCAAAAACTTGGTAAAATATATCAAAAGAAATATGATGAAATATACCAAAATTATTTGAAAAGCTTACTAAAAATAATGCTAAAAATTACCACATTTATGCTAAAATAAATTTTCAATAAATTTTTGTAAAAATTTGTATATTTGTTGAATTTAAAATTTTCACAGAATAAATCCATATTAATTTACCACCGACCAACTGACCCTTTTTGTACAATTTTCTCGAGTGACTGCTGCCTACGCTTCTTCTTGAAGTAAAGGATCCGCTATAGCTTCACGAATTTATTTAAAAGCATCCTGTAAAAATAGAAAATTATTACAAAACATAAATTTTTAATTTAAAAAATTGGTTAACCCCATTGGTCTCTTGGTAAGGAGGAACACTTACTTTGTCATTCCATTTGTAACTCATCAAAACAGGTATGGACTCCCTTGGCTTTGGGTTTTTAGGTTTTAATTTTATAACTAAAGGCAGGATTGGTGTCCACGCTCTTTATTGTAGTGAAGGATTCTCCATAGCTTCAAAAATTTATTTAGCAGTACCCTGTAAAAATATAAAATTATTACCAAACACTAATTTTTAACTAAAAATCTATTAAACCTTATTGGTGTCTTCGGAATGCGGGTATACTCACTTTATCATTCCATTTGTTATTCATCGAAACATACGTCTGGGACTTCATTGGTTTTTCTTATTGAATGGTGTTTTAAGTGATGAGAGCAAAATTAACTTTAACATTCTTTTATCTTACATTTATTTATCTTTTAGAAAACTAATTATTTATTTTTATTTATGTATTAATTTATTTTTATTTTATATATCAATTTCCTTTTTACGTTTTTATAACACAAAAAATAAACGAACAACGCACGCACACAAAAATACAAAATGAAAATGGCGGTCTGTATTTGTTTTGTTTTTTTGTTGTTTTCTTTCGATAAATTTTTGTGCAGGTAATTTGCGTTATTGAGCAAGCTACTTGGTTATTTTACATAAAAAATGAATTATGTTACTTTAACATCGACAAGCATAATATTAGCAAAAATTTGGTAAAAAATTTTTTTTGGTATGAAAAAAGTTTTACCAAGTAGGATTGCTCAATCTTACACAGATTTTTTTTTTGCGTGTAGACGCGCATTTGAGAGCCAAACAAATGTTTAGTTATTTACAGTAAATGCTCGTATTCGTTAAGTAGACACTAGACTGCCCAGAAAAAAAGCGAAGTTTTTATTTTCTTGGGGGATACCTGCAAATTTTGTTCCTTTTTGTGCAAAAAAATTTCGGTTTTTTTTTGGGATTTTTAAAATAATATCTAGAGGTCGCGATCTCGCGTTTTATAACGATTTATTTTTTTCGAGTTTTTTATTATTTTAAATTGTTAAATATGATTAATATGATAAAATATTAATAATTTCAGACAAAAAAAAATTTAATTAAAAATTAAATATCGCTCATTCCATGAGATGTCTCCCGGCATCTAATCAAATGTTCCTTAATTTATTTGAAATTTTGCACACATGAACACTATGAAGTTATTAAAATAAATCAGTTGTTAGTTCCGAGAAAATCCGTGAATTCGCGAATATATTCGCGTTCGCGAATTCGTGGATTTTCGCGAAACTAAAAACGAATTTATTTTAATTGCTCCATAGTGTACCTGTGTGCGAAATTTCAAATAAATTAAAGAACATTTGATTAGATGCTGGGAGACATCTCATGGAATGAGCGATATTTAATTTTTAATTTAATTTTTTTTTTGTCTGAAGTTATTAATATTTTATCATATTACATAATCATATTTAACAATTTAAAATAATAAAAAACTCAAAAAAAAATAAATCGTTATAAAACGCGAGATCGCGACATCTAGATATTATTTTAAAAATCCCAAAAAAAAACCGAAATTTTTTTACACAAAAAGAAACAAAATTCGCAGGTATCCCCCAAGAAAATAACAACTTTGTTTTTTTCTGGGCAGTCTAGTAGACACCCTAGGAAAAAGAAAACCGTTCATAGAAAGAAAATCCATCGCTTAGTTTAGTCAGGACATAAATTCAAAATAAGGACTTTTTGCATAAATTTGAAAAAAAAAAATTTTTTTGAAGACTTTTTTTATTTTATTTTTTAAAACTGCTTCCAATCACGCGATTTTCCTGAAATTAAGTGGAGATTGTAGCTATAACTATTACCTTTGTTACCCATTTTATGGTTTTTAATATTACTCTTTTTAAGTAGGAAATACAGGCCATCAAAAAGTGTAAATTTTTGAAAAATTAGAAAAAAACTATTTATATTTTGGATTACAACTTTTGTGGGGAACGGAAGGGAATGGCGATTCTTTTTGTACAATAAACTAGAAGTATTTCTTAATACTCCTGGGGTAGAAACTTTTGCAGCCAGTTGCAGCTGCGCCCTGAAATGAGGTTTAAAGTGGGGTATACTAACGAAAAAATAAGTATTTTTAAAGTGGTTATTTTTTAACAAAATTTACTGTTAATCGAGTTATTAAAAAATTTTACTTAAATGACCTATATTGTTAACAGACAACCGCGGTTTCCAATAATTATTGATTTTGATACCCCACCTCACTTTATTAAGGCAAAAAGAGTTTCACCTAATGATTGTAACTAAAAGGCTTTCTTGACCGCAATTACGGCCAAAATAACTGGAATAGTAGAAGATATTATAAAACGGGTTGTTATAACACTTCTGTGTATAAACGCAAATGAAAAAAATTATTCAGTTAAGTCTAGAAAACACATATATGGAACTGCAAAATTATAAGTTGAAAATCATGGTTGGTGAACCATAAGTCCCACTATGCATACAATTCTAGCTCATGACACTATTTTTACAAAAATTGTGATTGCCCGTTGGTATTAAAATTACCCTTAACTAATTAAGTAACATTTAAAAAATATTTGCCTTCTTTCGTGGCAATTATCCGAGTAGGCTTTGAAAAGATCACATAGGCATTTTAAAAGCTATAAAAGAAACTTTAACAGAGAAAACTCAAAAACAAACAACCTGCAAGATGTTTTTAGTATGGTTATGATTGAGTCCGATCCAAATATATCCCTAATAAGACAGACAAGTTGAAAGTACTGATTATAGAGTTATGTTTTTATAATATTTTTTCCCCAAATAACTTAACAATTACTGCAAACAATGCGTATTTACCGTGTGTTGCTCCTTTGTTTGATATTTTTCCCCATTTTTTTGTTTAAAAAATCGAAAATGATAAAAGATAGAAAGCAGTTAATTTTCCAGGCTATTTTAGTGTAGGGTGTAGACTTTGCCAAAATATGAAAGAAACACTTTGTGATGAATGGTAAGCTGTTGTATTGTCACTTAAAATCCGTAACAGTTTTAAATTATTGACCACCATTTTATTTTTTTATATGAATAAATTAACCAACTTTACCTTAAGTTTACAAGTAGGGTACTAATGCGAAAAATGTCCAATCCACATGTGTGAGTTCTTTAAGGTCTCCAGTTTATATAATGGTAAAGAATGTCGTGAATATCCTATCCGTTCAAGAGTTATAACAAAAAAACGTCGATGCGCGCCTTTTCCATACAAAGTTCCCAATGTGCGCCATTTGTTATCCTACTCTATAACTCTGGTTTTGGAGGATTAAATTTTATAAAATATTTTTACTTGTCCTAGAACTCCACAATTGATAGCAACTGAAAGAGGAGAATCAACCCCATTTTTTCCTATTTTATTATTTTTACACAACAGGAAAAAGAAGGTAAGTTACGTCATTTAAAAAATGTATCCTACAATATCATTCAAAATTTTCAACAAAATATTTTCATAAAGTTTTCAAATGACTTTATTCAAATCCTTTTATCCTGATATACCAAAATAGAAAAATGGAAAAATTAGGGGATATCCTTATTTTTCATTTGCCAGTGTCAGGCTAGGACAAGTAAAAAGATTTCAAAAATATTTTACAAAATGTATCCTTTTAAATTTTGAAGTCCTTTTAAAAGGAAACAGAATCACAAAATGAAAAACTGTGAATGCAGTTTTACTCCATTTCATCTCTACTTTCAGACGTATATTATTCGGTTCATGTTTAATATTGGCTGTCGGACGGTGTAATGTAATTGCATAAATCCAAATGATTCTTAGATGTTCGACGAGGTAATATCATCCGAATTTATTGGAAAAGTGCTCAGAACATCAGGGCTATTTAAAAAAAAACACATGTGCTTATTATCTGGGAAGTTTTATAAATCACAAGTTTTATAAATCACAAGTCCTCAGAATCTAAGGGACTTTCTTATTCTCAAAACCTGTTAGTTTTTGAAGTCCATGAAGATAAATTCGATTTTACGTAAAAGTTAAATTCGAAATGACGTAACAACATGAAGATAAATTCGATTTAACGTAATAGTTAAATTCGATATGACGGAACAACTTGGTGATATATTTAATAGTTAAATTCGATTTCAGATAAAAGTGTGAAGAAAAATCATAAAAATTGTTTTAAATGTTCTGTGAAAGGGGAATTGTAGTAGAAGGCAAAAGTAAAAAATCCAATTAAGTTAATTGACACGGGGCCAAATCCTCTCAAGAAATGAAAGGGCACAAAAACTTAAATAACCAAAACCTGAAAAAGAATATACATATTCTGTGAATGAAATATTGTAGTACAGGGCAAAAGTAATGATTCCCATAAATTTTATTGACGCAGGTCTTTCCGTTTGCTCACAGTGGGCCAAATCTTCTCCAGAAATGTAAGGGCACAAAAAATAAAATAACTAAATCGTGAAAAAGAATATACATATTCTGTAAATGAAGAATTATAGTAGAGGGCAGAAGTAATAATTCCTATAAATTTTATTGACGCAGGTCTTTCCTGTGGTTCACAGTGGGCCAAAATTGAATAACCAAAGCCTAAAAAGTATATACATTTTTTGTTAATAAAGAATTGTAACAGAGGACAAAAGTAATAATTCCTACAAATTTTATTGACGCAGGTCTTTCCTGTGGCTCACAGTGGGCCAAATCCTCTCCAGAAATGCAAGGGCATAAAAAATTAAATAACCGAAGCCTGAAAAAGAATATACATATTCTGCGAATGAAGAATTGTAGTAGAGTGCAGAAGTAATGTTTCCTATAAATTTTATTGACGCAGGTCTTTCCTGTGGCTCTCAGTGGGCCAAATCCTCTCCAGAAATGCAAGGGCACAAAAAATTAAATAAACAAAGCCTGAAAAAGAATATGCATATTCTGTGAATGAAGAATTATAGTAGAGTGCAGAAGTAATGTTTCCTACAAATTTTATTGACGCAGGTCTTTCTTGTGGCTCACAGTGGGCCAAATCCTCTCCAGAAATGTAAGGGCACAAAAAATTGAATAACCAAAGCCTAAAAAAGTATGTATATGCATTTTCTGTTAATGGAGAATTGTAACAGAGGGCAAAAGTAATAATTCCTATAAATTTTATGGACGCAGGTCTTTCCTTTTGTTCACATTGGGCCAAATCCTCCCCAGAAAAGTAAGGGCACAAAAAATTTTATAACCAATGCCTGAAAAAGAATATACATATTCTGTGAATGAAGAATTGTAGTTAAGGGCAGAAGTAATGATTCCTATTTATTTTATTGACGCAGGTCTTTCCGTTTGCTCACAGTGGGCCAAATCCTCTCCAGAAATGCAAGGGCATAAAAAATTAAATATCCAAAGCCTGAAAAAGAATATACATATTCTGCGAATGAAGAATTGTAGTAGAGTGCAGAAGTAGTGTTTCCTATAAATGCATATTCTGTGAATGAAGAATTATAGTAGAGTGCAGAAGTAATGTTTCCTATAAATTTTATTGACGCAGGTCTTTCCTGTGGCTCACAGTGGGCCAAATCCTCTCCAGAAATGTAAGGGCACAAAAAATTGAATAAAGGGCCTAAAAGTCTCTGGAATTAAAAAAAAAAAATCAAGCAAAAATTCCATTTTAGACGTTTTCTAAACTTTAAAATTCTCTATAAATCGCAAAAAATCGCCAGCAAACATGGTTTAATCTCTTACTAGAGATATTCCAACACCTGCCACATGTATAGGTCGTGTGAGGGAGCGTGAGGAAACTATAGTTTTAGTCCAACGAAGTTTCCGTTTTTTTTTTTTTTTTTTTTTTAAATTTTAAATTTTTGTTTTTAATAATTACAACAATAAGTTTTCGATTAAATTGAAAAATGAGAAATGGACTTAGGTATAACTCCAACAACAAAAAAGTTATAAGTGTTTGAAGTTGGGATGGTGCTCAAAAATATATTTTATTTCTTAAAGGTCTATTACAAGATGTGACTTTAAAGTCCTGTATCAAATGAAACAGCACTTTTTTCGTCATATTATGATTATTTCCATAGTATATGGATTGTTTGCTGTCACATTCATTTAAATTATAACAATCCGCCAACTTTTATTTTTCGATTTTTGTCCACCTAGATTGGCCAAATGTCGGACTGTGCAACGGTTTGAACTCTCCAGGGTCAAAGGTCAAGCTTAAGAAAAAATATCAAAACAACCACAATAGTGGTATTCAGAGTCTTACTTGCCAGCCCTAGCACTGGTGGTAAAAGAGCACTTTTTAAGTAAGAGTGTTAAATTCGGCTGTGCAGAATCTTAAATACCCTCCAACACGTTAAAAACTAAAAAAAATGAAAGGGGCGTCTTTTTTTTTGGGGGGGGGGGATCGGCAGAGTCGTAGGGGACCCCTCTTCTCGGCTAGTAATGTTTACATATTATCTGTTTATGACATTTAAGCTTAAAAAATACATTTTACTGTTATTTTTATTTATTTTCTATAACCACGCCCCCAAAAGGGGGCGGACTGAAAAAAATGGATTTTCCTAATCCCTTTGGTCCAAGTGCGGGTCTATAAATATAACATGGCATAAAAATGTTACATTTGTTGACCAAAAATTAAAAAAAAAATAAGTCTTATTTTTTAGTGGTTGTTTTAGTTCTTCAAGGGGGAACTTTTTGCCCCCTGGTCCGAATTTACCCATCTTCGAACTTAACCTTACCAGTAAGATAAGAGATATTCTTGCCAGACTTCATGGGTCTAGCTCTTTTGGTTGGGACTGCATCGTGTTACACACAGAATGACTGTTGTTGGAGGGTATAAAAATGTTTCAGAAACTAAAAAATTTTAATATGTCCCTAAAATATTTCAGAATATATAAAGAATTCCAAGAATCTGTGAATTCCCAAAAATTTTTGTAAAAAAAAAAGAAATCAAATTTTAAAATTTTGTTAAAATTTACATAAAATACACTTTTTAATAAAGAAAATTAAACACATTTCTTTTGGAATAAAATAGTTAATTTACCCCCTTACACAGTAGTTTACGCATCATCAGCCTGTAGAGGTTCATTACCATGTTTGACCCGTTTCAATGAAACGTAACATTTTTTAGTGTCTAGATTATGATAACCCACTGGACCCATATCACAATCAGCACAAATTAAAAATTTTCGCTTATCCACCGTATTTGAGAACCCGATATTTTCAAATGTAAACATGTCATCCACCACCCAGAAATCATGCAGTGATTCTGTTTCTATATTTTGAACATCTTTGGTATTTTTTTGATGCATTAAGGGGAGATCAAACTGCAAATATGGGATTATTGGTTAAATAAATGTCCGGTCTTTGGAATATTTTAATCATAATAGTGTTTACCTGGCTATTTTCATAGAGACCTTGTTGCTCTTTCAGTATAAAGGAATTACAAAAGCGGCATCGAACATTTTGTTTGTTTTTATTGTTAATTATTTCTTGAGATATACTAAGATCAACAGACATATTTAAAATAATTACGTCTTTTTGTTTTTTCTGGAATAAATAAAAGCAAATTTATTAAAAAATTGTGCAAAATATTTTTATTTATTAAAAAACTAAATGCTTCTTCTTGTAAAAGTTAACTATTTACTTTAACTTGATAACATGTCAAATTTTAAAAACATTCACAATAGTTTTTACAGTTTAAAAGCAACTGCTTACCAAACGTCAATTGCCGCCATATTTTTTAAAACAAAAGAAGTTTACGGAACACGGAAGACGCTAAATTTTTCTTATTTCTTTTTAATTTTTTATATTAATTTGTGCATTATAATTTAATAAATATTTCGTGTCTTATAACATTATTTAGCCTATATTTTCTATAATTTTAATCTATGTAAGTGTTTTTACATTTAATTGTGAAATAAAAAGCGGAAAAGGAAAACTGTAAAAAGAACAAGCCAATTGGACACCAAGTACAACAAACACAAGAAATATTTTTTAAGAAAAATACAACAATAAGTTCCTTTTCCTATCGAAATTTCAGGATTCTAGTTAAAATAAATATATAAATTATGACGGAACGTATAAGAAAACGTAAGTTTTAACACTTTTTTTAACAAATTTGGCAAGAACTAAAGAAAATTAAAATTTTTGCAAGTTCGTCTTAACTTTAAACTATTTGTAAGGTTAAGTTGAATGTACTTTGACAAATTTCAATTTTATTTTGTATTTTTTTTACAAAATCTAGTTTTCTATGATTTTTTATTAATTATCAAATTTTCAATTATTTTTTTCTGAAAATATTCTTGAATACTCAAAGCTCGCAAAATACTGGGCAACGGAAGCAATACAGAATTTATTAAATCAACATCAAATTTGAATGGTAATTCAATCAATTATAAACAGGATCAACAGCAGCAGATACCGCAGCAATCATCCTTATTGTTGAGTTGTAACACCGGCAGTAAAAATAACCTTACTTTTTCTAACTCCCCTAATATAACGGGTCTTCAGCAACAACAACAAACGGAACACATACGTTTATCAAATATGATGAATCAAGGTATAATATACTCATTAGCGTAGATAAATAAATTTGCTGGGGGGAATTTGGGTGGAGTTGAGATTTTATACAACACTTTACTTTAGGATTTTGTTAAATACTACTATTTATTATACAGAAAACATTTATCAGAATCAGAGAAGAAAAGGTTTCAAACAAATTTAAGATTCTGGGACTCTCTTGTAGTAAAAGTCTCTTATATGATCTTGTTAGACTCTTTCATGATCTCGGAAAAAAAGTCTCAGATTGTTTTTTTTTATAGAAATGACTCAAACTAAAAGATTGAAATCGATCGATAGTCTAATCTCACTTAACATAACTACAGTCGTCATATTCAGAGGAATTTTTTTCCTGTAAAGGAAGTCTCAGATTATTTTTTACGTAAGAAAACTTCAGACTCTTGAGACTTTTTTCATATAGAATAATTTTCAGATTCGGAATTATATTTTCGATAGCAAAATTCTCAAAAACAATAAAAATGTTCCTATATGATAATTATTCATTCAGAAAAAGTCTCAGATTCCGAAATTTTTTCATTAAAATAGAGTATGGCATATATTCACATTTATATTTTTAAACTAGTTTTAGCACTTAAACATGTTTATGTACATTAACAAGTTTAAATTTAAACATGTTTAAAAAAATTAATGCGAATTCGGTATTAGATTCTGTGATATTTTTTATTAAGAATAAATTAAAAGTTGTGGGTCATTCCCAAAATCAAAAAGCAATTTAATAGTGTCCAACCCAATTATTCGTCTTCGGCCAAAAACTACTATTCGGTCACTATTCGGCTTCGGACAAATTTTTGTCCGAATACCGAATAATTGTATAAAATTTCTACTAACGTGTTGAAAAACATACTTAGGCTGGATTATTCAATGCTCCGTTATAAAATAACTCTCTGTTAAATTAAACTTTTTCATACAAATTTTGAAATGAGGCTCCGTTAAGTCGGCAGTTAGCAGCTAACTTTTCATTGAGTAATCCGCCCTAAATATACTTTAGATGACATATGATAGTGGGAATTTACACACGGACTTTTTTCCTTGCATGTCTGCTACTGCATTCGAATTTGTGATCAAAAGAAGTAGAATAAGAGAAGAGAACGAAGTAATTTTAAAACGGAATTGAAAAAAAAATCAAGGAAAAAGTCTGTGTGTAAATTCCCACTAAGAAACAAACACATTTTACGAAGTGTTTTTGCAACTAAAAACATTTTTTATACTCAAAAAATTTTGCGCTTGAAAAAATTCACAATTAAAAAAAAATTTTATACAAAAATGTTTAAAAAAATTTTTGCTCAACACAAAATCATTCTAGACAACATTTTCATGCATTTGTGTATTCCGCCGAGTCAATTTTTACTTTTATTCTCTTTTGTAGTAAACTAAGTTTTTTTTTTAATTCCGCTTTGGTTTGGCCGAATAGTAAAAATTTGCCTAATATGGCTTCGGCCAAAAAAGGTGTGTTGTACAATTTACCCATTAAAACATATTAAGCTTCAAAGACATTTGAAAATTTTTCTAAAGAAAGAATTTTCAGGACCTGACATTTTTTCTATAAGAAAATAATTTCTGACTCTAGAAAATTTTTTTTTAATGATCTGAGGAATTCTTTTTGTGGAAAAGTTCCCAGACTTGAAATAAATTTTCAATAGTTTTAAACTCTTTAAAGGTGGAAGTACATAGGAACGAACTTGCTTTGCGTCCGGTTGTCAAAAAGTTAAAACTGAATAAATGAATGAAGCAAGTTACAATACAAAAGTTCAAAACGCATAGAACTCAACAAATTTTAAAAATATTCACCACTCTTTGCGTCTTAAACATTTTTTGACAATTTTCTTTTGTATTGTTTTCATTTTAAAATAAATAACATTTTTTCAACAAATTTCCACAAAAATTTTTGGAAATAATCAAAATATATTTAAATACAAATAATTAAAAACACATTAGTGAAAAAAAGTGAAAAATAACTAAATATTTGTGCCAATTTAACGCATTCAACGCACTTACTATGTATCTTGAAATTTTGAACGCATAGTAAGCACGAAGAGGTGAGAACGGATCGGACGCAACGCAGTCCTATGTACTTCCACCTTAAAACTTAGAACTTTTAAATATGAAACTATTTTTTTTACTACAAACAAATTTTGGTTTTTATACCCTCTACTTAGTAGTAGAGGGTATATATATGTTTGTCTCGGACTGGGACATTAAATATAAATGTTCACTGCTTTTGTTGTATTCCCTCTTATTCATAATATGAATATATTTTGTGAACTTTAGTCAAATCGTACCATAAATACAAAAAATAGAAATATTACAACAGCTCCACCTATCGGGATTAAACTTAAAAAAAACCTTGCTCCAAACTGCTGCAAGTTTGGTTTCAATCGGTTTAGCGGTTCTTGAGTTTAAGTAACACGTACCCAGAACAAACGTTTTTATATATATAAAAGATGTAGGACTTCTTTAAAAGAAAAAATATCTCGAAATCTGTTTGTTTATATATTTTACTTATATTTGTGTCTTCCTTTTCAGAAATGCATGCTTTGTGGCCTTATGGTACTGCAACCTTTTTATCTCCTATGATACCAACTCATAATATGGCCTTACCTTATGCATTAGCTGGTGCTTTACCCTATGCTGCTGTTCCCATATATCAAAGCCTACCAAATGGAAATCCACAACAATGTACCATTTCTCCAGTTTCCTCATCATCTTCGGCAGCATCATCTTCCGCTACAACTACTCTCAGTCAACAGCAACAATTACAAAATTTATTACGTTCTAATATGCCATCGAATGTCAATGCAACCTCTGGTGGTGGCACATCATCTTCCAATCAGAATACTTCTAATGATTCCAATAAGATAAATATACAAATTGGTTTACAGTGCGTTTCACAAAATGCTCCTATGAATTTTAATTCCATGAATGATAATTTTACTAAAGTCAATTTGTTAAATTTTGGCAATGCTTCAAACCAAATGACGGAAAAGGATATTAAAGGTAAGTTGTAAATTTTTAGTTGTGTATTTTTAGGTATTTTACTGCACTCTGAATGTCAGTGCTGATTTGTGTAATTATCAAATCAATACCAATCAATTAGAAATTTATCAAAAATTAATTTTTCCGATTGGAATATTAAGTCGGCTATTCTATTGTGAATGATGTTTCACTTCCGTTTTAGTAAAGGCAATGTTTCATTAAAAATCGAAAATGCAGCAGCATCAATTTTCTTTCTCATTCAGTTTGTTTCAGTGTTGCCAGAATTATTAAACACGAATATGCAAAATTTTTTAAAAGAAAAAACAGATTCTAATATTTTTTTCTATTCTGACAAAAAATGTAACTTTTTTGCATTTTGCCCACAAAATTATGTTTTTGTGTTCGTTTCTAAATAAATGTCAACCCTTGTAAAGGGATCGTGTATTTTTTCCTAAAAATGTCTCCCTTGTCATTCCGTTTATAACTTATCGAAATACCGGTCTGGGACCCCATAAAGTATATATATTAGGGTTATAACTTTTTTTTTGACTTGATTCTCCCAAGGGTCTATCTTATGGGCAAAATGCGTTTGGTACGTAAACTTTTTTAACGATTTAACGATTCAGTGGTTCAAAAGTAATGAACGAAAATGTAAGGACACCTGGAAAATGTTGGTACATTCAACATAACCTAAAAATAAAAAATGATTAACCCATTCCTGCCTAATGGGTATTTAAATACCCAAATAAGTGTTGATACTTAAAAATTTTAGCGCAGGCCAGATGGAAGCTATCAGGCTAATTCGTTTTTCATAAAAAAGAAAAGAGATTGGGCTTAATGTGAACATTTAACAAGATTTTTTTTTTGTTTTGTTTAACTTTTGTTTTTCACTGACAAAAATCTAAGACTTTTCTTAATTGAAAATACTCAGGAAAAGTGCACTCAAAACGCGATGCGGGGGGGGTAAGGACAATTTTGGTTTTCACGAAAATTTATTGCAGTTATTTTGACACCCAATAGAAACTTTTTGGACCCCTTTCAGCTCAAACAAAAAAATAAAAGTAAAAAATTACACGGCCTAATACCCACGTCATATCTCAGGTCGGAGCTGAGGTAAATTTTTTTTTAGAAGAGAGATTGGGCTAAATGTGAACATTTAACAAGATTTTTTTTTGTTTTGTTTAACTTTTGTTTTTCACTGACAAAAATCTAAGGCTTTTCTTAATCGAAAATACTCAGGAAAAGTGCACTCAAAACGCGATGCGGGGGGTAAGGACAATTTTGGTTTTCACGAAAATTTATTGGAGTTATTTTGACACCCAATAGAAACTTTTTGGACCCCTTTCAGCTCAAACAAAAAAATAAAAGTAAAAAATTACACGGCCTAATACCCACGTCATATCTCAGGTCGGAGCTGAGGTAAATTTTTTTTTATTTTTTCTATCAACTTCTGTGGTCTTCCAGGCACACATATCAAAATTTCATCAAAATCGTACGAGCCGATCTATGGGCAGGCAGTAATGGATTAAATTCGGCTGCTGGTTGCCATATGTAAGCAGAGTCGAACACCGAATGGTTTAAGCTAGAGATGGGCACATGAGCAGATTAGAGCGTGATTCACGTGAATCACGCGTGATCACGCGTGAGTGTGACTGAATTTAGTTTTACTCACGTGATTGTGAGTGAGTGTGAGTGAAGAACAAGTAGAAAAGTTAAATTCGACTTGGCCGAATCTATGAATACCCTCCACAATGCCCTTTTTAAGTTATAGTAAATTTTCTAGAGTGAAAAAATAAAATTTTTGATTAGAAATATTTTATTTTGTTTAAAAAAACTTTTTTTTTAACTAATTTTTGAAAAAAAAAAAAAATAATTTACTAAATTTTTTTTGAGTGTAAAATTTTTTTTGAGTGTAAAATTTTTTTTGAGTGTAAAATTTTTTTCGAGTGTATTTTTTTTTTCTTTTAGTGTAAAAATATTTTTGAGTGACAAAAATGCGTTGTAAAATATTTTTGTGACTTACCAATGTTTTTAAAACCTGTTTAACGGGGTTTCAACAAGTGAATTTAAGGTGAGGTGAATCTGAAATTTACGGTTTTGCTAATAACTTTTGAACTACTTGACCGATTTCGCTGAAATTTAAAACGAACCGGACCAGAGGAACGGCAAATATATATGCCACACTTCAGCACCCTCAGAATTGCCGTTCGAAAGTTACCGTGTGTTTTATCTCGTAAATTCCAGAAAAACCCTTGCCGAAATTCACTCATTTGCTTATAACTTTTGAACCACTGGACCGATTTCGCTGGATTGCAATACCAACCTGACCAGGTAAATGCCCAACATATATGCCAAACTTCAGGAGGCTCCATAAAGTCTTTCAAAAGTTAGCGTGTTTTCAACAGACAGACAGACAGACGGACAGACGGACGGACGGACGGACGGACGGACGGACGGACATCGTTAGATCGTCTTAAAATCGATCGAGGATCATGAATATATATACTTTATGGGGTCCTAGACCAATATTTCGAGGTGTTACAAACGGAATGACAAACTTATATATACCCTCTATCACTAGAGTGGAGGGTATAAAAAAACTGCGTGAGTGAGTGTGCGTGAGTAAGATTTTTGCGTGAGTGAGTTGATTTTTTTGCGTGAGTTTGCGTGATTTATTTTCTCTTTATATTTGCTTTCGTACCTAAAAACAACAAAAAAAAACTGTAAAACTAACTTAACTTAAGATTTCGTCCCGAAAAAAACAAAAAAATAATGTAAAATTTCGCTGAACTTATAATTTTGCTGAAAATTTTGAAAGATTTTTGAAATTATAGTGTTTAAAATTTTTTTTTTTATAAAAAATAGTTTCGTGAGTGTGAGTGAAGCTTGCGTGAGTGCACGTGAGTGTGAGTTGTTTAAAATTTACTCACGTTATTGTGAGTGAGTGTGAGTAGAAAAAATTTGCTCGTGAGTGAGTGTGCGTGATTCAAAAATTCCTGTCGTGAGCGTGAGTGAGTGTGAATCAAAAATCACTCACGCGCCCATCTCTAGTTTAAGCAATTGCGAACATACTTTTTTTTACAAATAAAGAAAAAAAATCGTGTTTTTTTTTCATTTTTTTCTTCCTCAAAAGTAAGAACTTTTTAAATAAAGTTTTTTACAATTATTTTTGCATTGTGGAGGGTATCAATACATTCCTTAAGGCCGAATTTAACTTTTTTTACTTGTTTTAAGTTATTTTCTTTTACCAAATTTTTTTTTACAAAAATTTTGTTATCAAAAATTTTTTTTTTCACCAATTTTCATTTGAATCAAATTTATTTCACAAAACAGTTTTTACCAAACATTGATGTTTGTAACTACCCAAAATATTACTCTAAGCATACCGATCGACCGGGAATCACTTTTTGAGTCGATTAACGAGGTCGGTCCGTCTTTTTATGTAAAACTTGAGCCTCTATTGGACCAAGAATGAAGCCTGGAAATGGAAAACATTGGTCTATGTTTAGACCTAGTCCCCATACAAAATTCCTTATTAAAGTTGGCTTAAATGACTTATAACCGTACTTTAATAGATACACTTTTTTTTTAATTTTCCGAATGAATATTAAAATTGTGCAAATGTATTTTAAAATTGTCCAAATGTATTTTAAAATTGTCCAAATGAATTTTATAATTATCCAAATGTATTATAAAATTGTCCAAATGTATTTAAAAATTGTCCAAATATATTTTAAAATTATCTAAATTAATTTTAAAATTGTGCAAATGTATTTTAAAACTGTCCAAATATATTTTAAAATTGTCCAAATGTATTTTAAAATTGTCCAAATGTATTTTAAAATTGTCCAAATATATTTTAAAATTCTCCAAATGAATTTTAAAATTGTCCAAATATATTTGGCATGGCCGAATTTAACGTTCTTACTTTTTTAAAAAAAAAATTAAATATTCGTTTTTTTAATTAATCTTTATAGTTTTTGTGAACAACAGCAATCGTAAGCAAAAAACGAACTTAATCAAAAACCCTATTTTTTCAGAATCCAATTCATCTTTGCGCAGTTCTCCAACAATATTGAATACCGAGTAAGTATAAAATATTTATCACATTTTCACAATTATAACTTAAAAAATATTTAATAGGGATAATAATAATACCGTCACTATAAATGGAGCTGGTGGTGATGCTACAAATTCCAATTCACCAGAAAACAGCAATGGTACAGTTACTTTATCACAAGCTAAATTTAATGAACTTACTCGTTTAGCCTTACGGGGTAGTGAAATTGCTGAAAAATTAGCTTACACACATCGTAATCGCCCCTGCTTTAAGAAAATAGACAGTTTATGTGCTCGCATGAAACAAGATCTAATACGTCCCGATGGTGTCTTGCCCAACATCAATTCCCAGGGTATAGCATGGGCAGTTAAAGATTTTATATTTGTTTTTACCCGTGTCATTAATGCTTGGATCATTATTAAGGGTTATGTTTACAATACTCCAGAGGGTTTGAATAAAGTTAAGGCTGCTTTAAGTCCCGATTTTACAGCTAGCTTTGTGGCCTGGCAAGACACTACTATGGACTTTATAGAGAATCTTATAAATTCATTTATAAATTTAGATAATCTTGTGCAATCTCAAAAGAATGTCTATCAAAAGTCGGATAATGTTAGTGCACGCAGCAATACCGGCACTACTCCCATTAAGATATTGCAACCAATTAATTCATTGTTAGATGAATCATTTGATTTTTTAAATAGCTCAAGTGAGAAATCACAAAATTCTATAAACAAAAATTATATTTATACTATGGTTGAAGATTCTGAGAATAGCCAACGTCAGGCTACTGTAAATGGTACTTATTTTAAAACTGGCACCTATAATCCCATCAAAAAAGAATCTGTAATAACTGAACAGTCAACTAATGGCAACGCAACTACACCAACTGCAAATAATGTTTCGCAACCATCATCCTCAACTCAATTGCTAACTACAAACTCTACGTTGGAAAAATATTTTGATGAACAACTTTCTGAATTTTGGACGCCACCAGCTGTTGATCTGGATCAGGTTACAGCTGTAAACACTTCAGTAGATGCCACTGCCAACACCACTGAATATTTAAAGTTAAAAGAAAAAAATCCAGCAAAACGTTTAAATTATGACTATGATTTACGTGTATTAGAACAAAATCTAACTGAACTATCTAGTGATTATGATCCAAATGGACCACCCCGTCCATTGGGCAAGGAACTAACCGATCAACTTAATATAATGATAGAACGTTTAATGACAATGAAAACGGCTGATTTGTTTTTTAAAATACAATTTACTAAAAATTATGTAAGTTTCTTAATAGGATAGTATTTTTTTTTTTACAAGCAAACACATGTAAATTTATAACGGGGAACATAAAATGACCTCGAACTAGAATGAACTCATTTTAATTGCGCAATTAAAAGGTCGAAATTTAACATACTTGATAATTAAGAAAAAGTAAAAAAAAAAATTAAAACTCTAAAAGATTAAAAAAAAATCAAGAAAATTAAAAAAAAAAATAAAGAAAATTAAAAAAAGCAAAAAAAAAGTTTCTTTTGCAAAATCTAACAAATTTTAAAGGGATTTCCTTGTGTAAATCTAATTTCACATGTGTTTGTTGGTAATAAATTTTGAATTTTAAAGTTTGAAAGTGTACAAATTTACCACGTAAATACCGTTAATATTTTAACTGAATTGTAAAATTGTTTTGTTGTTTTTGTTTTAGTTTCCTGATTTTATTGCTAAACATAAAGATGATTTTATGGATATACGTACAATTATTTTAAAATGTCAAATTGGAGGTTATCAATATATTTATGAAGTCGTTCATGATGTTAAAAGAATTATATATACTGGAAAGGAATTTTTAAAGGTAAGTGGATAGAACCTAACATTTCTTAAAGCATATTGATCAACTTAGAATAGACTTACCAGATCGAAAGAAATTGTGGAATATTTGTATTATTTTTAAAGCATTTGCAAATGCAACAAAATGTTTGGAAAATCAAAAATTGGTTATTTTTTTAAAAAATATCTTAAAATTTACCAAGAAAATGTTCTATCCGTGTTTAATGAACTTTTTCTCAATTAAAAAAGTTACCAAAAAATTTTGTTAGACTTCGAAAATATAAAAAAAAAATGTTCAGGACTTGAAAAAAGTCCCCATATCATCAATTCTACGAGAACCAAAAAAAAATTATCAACGGTCATTTAATTTTTTTAAATATTTTGCACACACAAGCTTTATGGCAAAGAGTATAAAGAAAGAGATGGCAGTGGAGACTTATTCAATTTTTGGAGAAATCTCAAATCTCGGATCAACATTTTTTGTCACAAAATGTTCTAAAATGCAAAAGTATTAGTGATTCATATTAGATTTTCTTATTATTCTAATTTAAATATGTGATAGTATTAGTGAAATTTTTGTATACAAATAGAAAATGTTGGTCCAATTTTTGAGCCCACAAAAAAGCCAAGTGAACAACTTTATAACTTTTAGCTGCTGCATACCCATTGCTTTATGGAGTCATTTAAAGATTTTATTTATCAGATCCAAAGAGTTAAGAAAATTGACGATTTTATTCATTATTTTCATTTTTTAAAAAACCAAAAATACTGCAAAATCTGTATCGTAATGAAATATAGCGTAATATGATGGTGGGGAAGTCTACTGTTTAAGTTAACAAAAAAGTTGAAAGTGCATTTTTAATGCAGATGCCTTTTTAAAGTGCATTTTGCAAAAGTTTTATCCCTTTTGTTTTTTTTAATGAACTTAATTATTTTTTTCATAATTTTACCAACAAAAAAATGCCCACCGAAATTTGTGCACAATTTTTAATAATACTAATTAAAGATATTACACAAGATAAATCCAATCCCCCGATTTTTGGACTTGGTACCCATTTTTCGAAAAACACTGATGTAGGGTAAATTAAGGTCAGTCTTGATAAACAAAAAGTTTCTTGTATTTATATTGGATAATTCGAATTCGAGCAGTCTCAGATTCGGCAAAGCCAAATAATCCACCTCACTTGTTTAATTTTCAATTGAACTTTTTATATCCTTCAACTACATTATATCGGTATGGTATACTCACTTTGTCACTCGTGTGTAACGCATCGAAATATCGGTCGAGGATAACATAAAATATATATAATTGATCAGTGATCGATTCTAAGATATTTTAGCAATATCCTTAGTCCGTCCATCTGTGGAAAGCGCGATGCAGTCCTGAAGTTTAACACGAATATGTCGAAGACGGCAAAATTTGGCCAGGGGGAAAAATGTTCCCTCTTGTAAAACTAAATGAACCTCTGAAAAAACTATATTTTTTGCATGTTTTTTTTTTTTTTTTTGTTAAACAAATAAGACCATTTCATATTAGAAGAAGTTCAAATGGTGCAATTGGACCTAGGAACGACACCCTTTCCAATTTTATTTCATAAAATACAAATAATATTTAAAAATTTCCAATTATTTACAAAATTTGCAATTGTTATTCAGAAATTTCGAATTATATTTCAGAAATTTCGAATTATATTTCTGAAATTTCGAATTCTATTTCAAAAATTTCGAATTATATTTCAGAAATTTCGAATTATATTTCAGAAATTTCTATTTATAATTCAAAAATTTCCAATTGTATTCGATTAGAGTACTATTCTAGCTCGAGGTAAAAAAATATTTCTATTTATGATATTCTCATAATAGATTATTTTTTATTTATTGCTTCAAAAAAGTTACTCATCTCATAGTATATCTGTACACAGTAAAAAGTTTTGGGTTATATTTAAAACCTAGCGGAGCACATTTTAAACTACTTTGGAATTAAACTCAAAGTTAAATCCGAAATGGGTTATATGCTAAACCATATAGGGATTACAAATTTGATTATCTTTATGTCATTTTTTTCAGTTTTATTTTGATGCCAAAAAATAATTAAATTTCTCTCTTGAAAAACTTATAAAAAATAAACGTCAAACGTCATCAAAAAATTGTATTTCATCAAGTTTAAGATAAACACTTAACAAGGAATTGAAAACAGCTGTCATATTGAGTGAACAAAAAATGCTTATTATAATGAAAGTGAGAAAAGAGGTTAGCAATGTACACAAAAGTAAAATCTTTATATTATCAAAATTTGTGATCCAGAAAGTGAAGATCTTACTCCGACCGAAATATAAATATCAAGTAAGTATTGACTACAAACGTTTATCAATCATTTTAATTGATTTTTGGTTAACTTTACTTTTAGGCCAGCTGAATCTTGAAGCAGAAGGCAGAGAGATGGAATTTTTAGATCACGACGGTGCCTACCCCCTTGAATAATTTCTTAATATTGAAGCAGTAGCAGTTTATTTTATGCAGAGTTGTGCTGAGTTTGGGTGACAAATCAACAGTCCTCTGGATGTTAACTTTATTCATGTATTTGGTCTGTATTTGTATTCAATACACAAAAATATTAAAAAACATAACCTTACATTTGTTTTATTTATTTTTGGAGAAATTTAAGTCCTGCCTTGTTCAAATAAACACTTGTTTAGGTGTAAAATTATTTCCATATTTTGGTTTTGTTATAACACCCAAAAATAAATTCAAAATCCATTCTCTCACTCTCTTTTTATCTCTTTAAAAGTAAACTTTTTATGGAATAAATTAAATTATTTTTGGCATTGTTATATATACACACCAGCTAGGAATTAAAATTAACCCAAAACTTTTTACTGTGTACTGATCAGTTTACCCCCACTAAGGGATCGTCAGCAGATTTGTATGTACCGTTTGGTACTAAAAATAAAAAACATTTCCAATTATACTTCATAAATTTACATTCATTTTATAAATTTCCATTTATATTTCAGAAATTCCTGTTGTATAGAAATTTCCAATTATATTTAAGAAATTTTCCAATTATATTTAAAAAATTTCTAAATAGAATTCAAAAATTTCCATTTCATAAATTTCCATTTATAATTAAAAAATTTACAATTATATTTCAGAAATTTCCATTTATATTTCAGAAATTTCCATTTATATATCAGAAATTTCTATTTTTATTTTAAAAATTTCCATTTGTTTCTTAGAATTTTGCATTCATATTTCAGAAATTTCCATTTATGTTTCAGAAATTCCCAATTGTATTTCAAAAATTTACATTTGTATTTTAATTTTTTTTAGAAATTTCCATTTGTGAAATACAAATGGAATTTTTTGAAATACAAATGGAATTTTCTTTCTTAAAAGCATTTAGAAATTTTTAAAATACAAATGGGATTTTCTGAAAAATAGTTAAAAAAATTTTAAAAACAAATGAAATTTCTGAAATACAGTTAAAAATATCTGAAACATAAATGAAAATTTCTAATATATAAAAGGAAATTTCTAAAATATAAATGAAATTTCAGAAATATAAGTAGAAATTACTAAAATATAAATGGAAATTTATGAAGTGGAAATTTTAATTGAAAAATTTCAATTACAAATGGAAATTTAAATGGAAATTTCAGAAATATAATTGAAAATTTTTGAATTATAAATGGAAATTTATAAAATATGACAGGAAATTTTAAAATTATATTTAGAAATTTTCGAAATATAATTGAAAAATTTTCAATAATAAATGGAAAGTTTTCAAATATAATTGGAAAATATTAAAACATATTTGAAAGTTTTTGAATTTCTGAAATATAATTTTGCATTTTTTAATGAAGTTTGTATTTTCTGTAATAAAATTGAAAATGGTGTAGAAAATGTTATTTGTTTTGGCCCGCTTTTTTTTGTGGGCGTGGATATACAAAAATAATTTAAATAAGGATAAAATTGTATTATTCAAATTCAAAAATTATAAATGAATTTCAAACATTTATCGCGAGATAGAAGGTGTTTCCCTCTCCGATCCCCCCAAACCCAAAAAAAAAAATACATTTTGGAGGGTTAAAAAAATTTTGGCTCAGCCGAATTTACAATCATATGTTTAACTTAAAAACTGAATTTTCAAATTAATTCCCCAATTTCAATTAATTTGCAAATAAAATAGAAAAAAATTATTGGTTAATACTTTATCGAATTTATTTAAAAAGTGTGTTTTAATAAAATACAAAATGAATAAAATGTAATTAAAAGTAAAGTTTTTTTGTTATTTTTTCAATAAAAATACAATAAATATATACACAAAACATATATAAAATGTTAATATATACTAATGTAAGAATAAAATACATAAAATAAAATTTGTTACATTAATATCAAAATGTTTAATACAAAAATAAATTTATACAAAACTGCTGCTAGGTTGATCTAAATATACGCATCTTGAATTCGTTGTTGTCACTACATTATTTGCAGATATGGCCGCAACATTGGCATTTGTTAATTTGGCTGTAACAATAGTTGGCAGTGGAGTCTTTGACAGTTGGTTCATATTAACACCCCAATTGGAAGGTTTAATTGGTAATACTTTTGGTTTTGGTGGTAGGGGCGGTGGACCTTTTAATGATGAATATATATCATCAGAATCATCAATAGGTTTTTGATCTTCATCAATTTTATTAGGTGATATGGACGCTTTTGATTTATTGGTTATGGACAGCCTAGGAGCTGGTTGTGGTGGTCTTTCTATAGGTGAAACTGGATTTTCATTTATGGAAATGCTATGATTGGCATAAGAGCTAGTTGAAGATATAGTTGAGGTGGCAGATTTATTAAAACTTTCAGCATTTTTTAAAAATTCTGGTAATTCAAAATTAATTTCAGTGCCTCTTTGATCTTCTAAACGAGCCAGTTGGGCCCTTTTTAAATCTTCCAATAAATTATCTTGTTTGTCGACGGAAATTTGTTGTTTAACTCCTACTTTAATATTGTCTTTTATGAAAAGTTTATTGTCGTCCGGTTGCGTGTTAGGAGTGAGTTGCACATATTTTTTAGATTTTGTTTGTTCCTCTGCTTCGTTTTTACCATTACGTTTGACCTTCAAAAATAAAGAAGATTCTGATGTAGGACATTCATCCGATTTTAGTGAACTCTGATCAAATTTATCTTTTGGTAACGGACCTTTGTTTTTAACTTGCATTAAATCATTAAAAACTTTGTTGGTTATTTCATCCAAAGTCGATTGGGCCGCTTGCAAACCTTCTTGTATAGTTTTATGTGGTGTAAATGGTTTTCTTTCGGTTTGTTGTATGATGGGAAAAGATTTTTTTACAACTACCTGTAAACGTTGATTGTCTACCACGGTAACTAGTTGAGTTAAATCTAGTTTTTCTTGAGTGTCCTTCATTAATACCTCTACTATTTCGGGATTAATATTATATCTTTGTAATATTGGTCTTACTACTTCGTATAATTGCTTTTTAGGTTTACTTTTTACCGATATGACCTTGGAAATAGGTAAATCCAATTTAAATGCCACTCTTTGTTCAATTTCAATCTCTTTACCTGCTAAATCTTGTGTAGACATTTGTAAATCTATTGATTTCAAGGGAGGGCCATTAATAGAAACATCATAGAATTCGTATTGCAAACCCCTTTTTTCAAATAGCCTTTCTACCAGTTGTGCTACCGTTTCTATAGTTCTTAATTGTATAATAGTTGTGGCATTATCGGGAAATTTAACACGACAATATGAAGAATTTAATTCTCCCACCGGTATAGCATCGAACGAAGTTAAAGATGATTTAGAACCATGCAATGACAACGATTGTTTCCATATATTATCGCTGATAGTTAAATTGGATTTGATAGAAGCTACTACTAAAGGATTAATCACCTCATAATTTTCTATGGCTATACGATCTTTAGATTTACTCCTCGCATGATTGGCCTTACGGTGCCATGGTAGTAAACTTCTACGTCGGCGGCCCTCTTCGGCGTTGCTTGCCGATTTCTTTAACTTTGCTGAGGCACTTTCGGAAAAATTTGTCGTCTTCAAAAGATCTTCTAAGTTTTCACCGCTATATGGCAAAGGTTTTCCTTTTTTTTCGGCATGTAAACATTGTTTATATAGCTCGGACTTAAGAAAACGCTGATAACAGTCAAATTTCATTAAATTAAATATTTGTTTTTGAGCCGGTTGAAATAGATCGCGGTCGGCAGCATATAAATTTTGTTCCACCAAACTCCGAGCACGAGAATCTACATTTACTGGTTCCAAAGAACCATTTGACAAATGTTTTGTATGGATTTTTAAGGCTTCAGCCTGCCTTTCCTCCACTGTTTCTAAATTTTTAAAACGTTCACAAGCTGTCCAAAAGTAAATATTTTCAGCGGCATATTCTAATTTTAAAAATTCTGCAAATGATTTTATACCCGCTGGATCAGCCAATAAAACTTCTATAGAAGTTCCCCAAGCAGTGGGACCCTTCGGAAGGGATTTAGACAATTCATTAAATGATGATTTTAAGGAATTTGTATCTCCATCACCTGAATTCATAGAAGCTGATCGACTTACAGAAGAAATTCTATTTTGTTGATGTTGATTAATTTGGTGCTTTTCCGGTGTCAGAGAAAATTGTAGGGTATGCTTATCCGCCCTAGGAGTCCTTAACGAAGTTTGTATCCAACCTCTTTCGAATGGTGACAAAGGTCCAATTTTATCGGTTTTAGATAAATCTGGTGTACTTGCTAGTTTGCCCGGCGAGGAATCTATAATTTCTGCTGATTGCCCAGATAAGTCCTGTAAGCTACTCCAAGTTTCCAGTTGTAGTTTCAAACCTTTTCTTTTATCTTCTATGGTTTCTTCAAAGCCACCAACACTACCAACATCCGGTGATAGTTCAATTTGTTGAAGTTGAGGTTTTAAAAATTGATGTTCCTCTTCTTGTATGGAATGAGTGGAAGGATGTAATGATGATATATCATCCATAGAGGCATAACATTGCTGGGGCAATGATAACGATCCTGGTATATCTGTATCATTATATTCAGATTCTTGTTCTATTAAATTTAATACATCATCACAGGATCTCGAAGTTACCAATGATCTTGGGGGAGTATTAAGATTATAGGGTATTTTTGGATCTGGCATAGCTCGTACCGTTAAACGTTTGTTGGCCGCCGCTGCCGAGGAAGTAGACGCTAACATATCGTCTTGTATATCATGTTCAAAGATATTTTGTGGCCTACTTAACACCTGAGGTCCACCAGCTCCCACTCCACCTATCCCCTGGACTCTTTGTTTATGGGGTGAAATTGAATTGATTTGAGGAAAATCGACTACTACTATTCTATCGGTAATATTCGAACAATCATTATTGTAACCGATGCCAGAATCTGAATTTGATGTTGTAGTGGATATTTCACTATGATTACTGGGCTGTGGTGAATGAGCCGGAGCATTGTGTCTTGCACCACCTCCACCACCACGACCATGAAGATTAGGATCATCAGACATGGATCTTTGCGTGGCTGGTGGTATTATACGCATAGTATACATGCTGCGTATAAGATTTACTACATATTCCGAGTTATTAGGAAACTCTAAACATAAATTTGATATAGGATCTTTGGTGCATTCTATATGAAATTCTTGTGCCTTAGCTAAATGCTGTGTATGATCACATAGTTTAGTATCTACTACAAAAACATGGCAAGAATTCGATATACTTATATGATCTGTACAAGGTGGTTGATTTGTTAAGGCTTCCTCATCTTCATCGTCGTCATTCTCCTCAGGTGGTGTGGTGTGTACTGCACTAGTAACAAGGCCAAAAAAACGATTTTCACTTTCTGACGAAGAACTTACATAATTTAATCTGGACGAGGGATAAGTGGCCAATATATTGCCGGTATTTGATAAAAGTTTTAAACAATCTGGTAATATTACCACCAAAACTGTAGACGGTGTTCTTTTTTCCTGCCTCAATTTACGTATGCAGGAACGTACTGTCTGTAATTTACTACTATGGGATATCTGTTTAGGCATTTCTATGGTTCCTAAATAGCCCACTACTGCTCTATATTCTAAGGCACTTGAGTTTAAAGGACCTCTTACCATAGCCCGCACGTTGGCTACGGAAGACGAGGAAGGGATCGTATTTGTTATCGGTGAGACGGTTATAGGCGGTTCCGAAACGGGACGTTTTAAAGCTGCCGCATTTACTTCTATGGCAGAAGGTTTCTTACTAACTACAAGACATTTTTTTACCGGTTGTGATGATCTAGGCAAAGGCAATAAGCTTTCATGATACTTTTTCAAAGGAGAATTTCTCAAACGTTGTTGTTTTGTCTTTTGATAAACATAGCGAGGTCTATAGGGTCCCAAAGTGGGCAAGGCCGGAGAACCCGATGCATTTTCCTCATCTGTACTATCGGAATAATAATGTTCGGCTATTTGCATACGTATGCTACCAAATGAATTGCCTATTAGCTGGACAACTGTTTCGTGGGGTAATTTGGAAACATTTAAACCGTTAACAGATATTAAACAATCACCGGCCCGTAAACCAGCTTGATCGGCAGGTGACTGAGGTATAATGCAGGATAGGCGACAAGGTTGTTGGCCGGAAATCGTAAATCCAAACCCGCTATAACCGCGTCTAACTTCTACGGTACGTGTACCATAATTAGGACGTTTTTTACGTCTGCGTTGGGTTGGTTGTTGGGTAGTAGATGAATTTGTGATTGAAGCCGAAGCAGCTGTTCCTGCAGTATTGGAATGTTGATGATGGTGATGCATATTTCTTAATTTTTTTTTAATTTAATTTTCCAGTTAAGTTAAATTAATTCTGATTAATTCTTCGATATTACCTTCTCTTCGATTTTTAGTTAATTCTTTACGCAAGTGTACACGTAATAACATATGTATAAGAAAAATATAAAAAGAAAATTATAAAGAAAAACAATTTTCCTTATTTTGGTTATAAATACAATGTACACAATTTTTCCGTCGAATTTTCTTTTTTTCACACACAGGTAGTATAGTATATAGTACAATCCGTTTTACCAAGAGAAGCTTACAAAATGCTACTACTGGCTGTGTATGGTTGTTGCTGGTGTTTTAATATGGTATGTTGTTAATCCAGTTTGTATCTCTTGAGGTATTTTTTTTTTTTTTTTTTGTTAAGATTTTTTTTCTTAGGATTTCGTGGAAATTTGTTGATCACTTTTATATATTCTGCTATATTAATTGATTTTCTCTTATTCACAATTTGTTTATATTAATATGATTGACGTTTAATGGCTAAAGATTTTATTTTTTTTAGTTGTAAGATGAAAGAAAATTTGCCAACCAACGCCTCTAATTGTTATTTTTGTTTTAACCACACACAATTCCATTAATAAAATACACAATCAATGGTTATAAATTTGCTTCTTCGTTTAACTATAGAATTTAGTCACAGGAAAATGATAACATGCAATCGTTATCGATATTGCACGATCAACTAATATCGATTGTGATATCGATAAATGGAAAATAACGTTATTTTTTAAAAATGAAAAAATAAAAAAAGCACATTTTTAGCATGGAGCTCAAGACTACTTGTTCACAATTTTAAAAATTTAATGAAACAAAATTTCAAAATTTATTAGTTTATCCATTTGATTTCATTGAATTCGTCCCAGGGATTGAAGGAATTTAATTGGTTAAATTCCTTCATCCAATAAGTCTGTGGAGCAATATAAATTTAACGGATTTCAAAAAAATGTGTTTTTATCAAAATTTTTGTCTAATTTATAGCTGTAGGCAACATTTTACTCAAAATTAACCAACATTAATTTTCAAATGGTTGTTTTGGACCACAGTTATACTCTGATATAAAATAATAGGCTTTTAGGACAACGTTGCCGGCACGCGGTTAAATTTTGAAAATTCCTCACTCTAAAATTGTGTATGTGTTCAAATAATGAACAATTATACATTTATGCAAAGTTTTCTTGAAAGACATCTTTAACACTTGTTGAACCAGGACCCAAAAAATTTCAAACAGTTGTTTTTTTTTCTCATAGTCAAATTGGACTTTTTTTTTACTTATGAAATAATACTTTTTTCACTCTCAGCTTAACCCAGGAACAACGACGAGGACGTGATAAAATGTCTGATCCCATTTGTTTATACCCTCCACTTACAAGGGAAGTCTCCCTAGTGTCACCCGCGGATCTTTATGGAATTGGTTTTATTTTGTAGAGCAGAAAAAATAAAGGGACACGTATTTTTTTTAGCGGCCCAAATTCATATTTAGGGGGTAAAAAGGAGGGGGGAAGACAAGACCATTTTTCAGTTTTTTTCGTTTATCTCCTATATTATGCAAAGAAACCTAGTCATGTTACATACCAAATGAAAGGTCTTTGGAAAACCTATCTACGTGTGCTAAGAACGTGTCCAAACATGCACAACTTTTCGTCATATTGAGTAAAATACCAAAATTTTAGGACATTTTTGTTTATAAGTCGAAAAATATTAACTTCTTTGGCCCGTTGTTAGCACCACGATATAGGTATTTTTAATACCTTTAATCTGATACCACACATGCCTATATTAATTTTGTTTAAATAGGCGTAAATCGTAAAAAACTGAAAAAGGTAAATTTCCCCCCATACAAATCGACCCCCCCTAAAAATGAATTTGGGCCGCTAAAAAAAAAATACGTGTCGAATTAATTTTCGTTCTTAACAACATATCCAAATTTCATGAAGATCGGAGGGTGACACCAGGGAGACTTCCCTTGTTAGTGATAGAGGGTATATATAAGTTTGTCATTCCGTTTGTAACTCATCGAAATATCGATCTGGGACCCCATAAAGTATATATATTCATGATGCCCGATCGATTTTAAGACATTCTAGCGATGTCCGTCTGTCCGTCTGTCTGTGAAAAATGCTGTCACGGACAAAATATTGCACAGAGATGACTGAAACTTAACATATTTATTGGAAGTTCTCCCGAGAAGTTTGGTATTGCATTTGAGCGATATCGGTTTAGCGGTTTAAAAGTTATGAACGAAAATGTAAGCACACCTCAAAAATTTCAGTACATTCAACATAACCTAAAAATACAAAATGCTTTAATTCGGCTTCTGGTTGACATGTGTGAACATAATTGAACACCAAATGGTATTTAAACAAGTGCGAACATATTTTTGGACAAAAAAAGAAAAAAATCGCGGATTTTTTTTTACCAAAATTTTTTTTCTCGCGGAAATTTTTTTTTCAAAATTTTTTTTTTTTTTTCAAAAGTAATTCCCTTTTAAATAAAGTTTTTTGCAATAATTTTTTTAAATTGTGGAGGGTAACACTACATTCGGCAAGGCCGAATTTAACTTTTTTACTTATTTTAATTGTTTGTTTTCGGATTCTGATAATTTTTTTTTATAAAAAAAATTTCAGATTCTGAGCATTTTTTAATATGTATAGGGAAATTCTCAAATTCTAAGGCAATTTTTTTTTATAAATAACTCAGATTCTAAGATGTTTTAAATTTTCATGTTTAAAAATGTTTAGAGTCTGAGACTTTTTTCTAGACATTTTAGTCCTAGGCTGCTGTTCTAAAAAAAAGTAATTCACATAAAAAATGTGAAAATGAAAATTTCCGAATTTTTTTGGTGTTCTAGATTTCACATCCGAATTTCTTTTTCGTTTTGTTTCACATAAATAAAATTTGGTGAAAGTAAAACGAATGTACTTTTTTCTGTATTATTTTTTTAAATTTAAATTATTCGATTTCAACTTCGAATGAAAACATGATCAACAAAACACTTAACTTGATTTCATGTGATTCGGAAATTTTCATGTGAATTGAAAAGTTGTGAAAGACAGAACAGAGGCCCAAGACAATAATATTAACCCTTTCACTACCGACTTTTTTTGGCTAGGAACTTATTGACCAAAATTTGTGAAAATGTAGATCTGTGCAAATTAAAAACATTTTGTTGATTTCGTTGGTCTACCGCGCCCCCTAGCGGAGATATTTCCAACCAAACTTAAAGCTTTCACATGCAATAACTCCCGAACGATTGAACATTTTTCCGAAATTCGAATTTTGTATTTTTGTACCGAAAAGTTCTACAAAATCCGCTTTTAGGAAAGCTTGTACGATTATTATTCGATTTTTGAGAATTTTTTAACGTTTATTTTGTTTTGCAATTTTTTTACGTTATTCGAAAAATTTCCATTTTGCCAACAAACATTGCGTGTAGAGCCCACCGGATTGCAAATTTATTTTTCCGAACACATCTATCGTAAAGATAAACCTTCAATGATCAATATTGTCCAAACAAAACACAAAAATGTTGGACGGTTTATTTTTAATGATTTTTTAAAGATGTGTACACTGTAGTGTACAAGGGGAGTGAAAGGGTTAAAAAATTCCTGGATGCGTCGCTGATTTTGAAATTGATTTGTGATATTTAACAAATTTTTAAAACTACTTTAGAATATACATAAGCATTGAAGATGCTATGCGAGAAATATAGGAAATACAAAAATTTTCAAACACTTAACCTCGAGCTTGAACAACTTTATTTTTAAATATATATATATTCGCTTTATTTTAAATTTCTAGATTAAAAATGATGCAAAATTACAAAAATCAATTATGGCCTTTGAAATTGAATTTAATAAATTATTATGTGAACCAGCATTTGAAAATATACAATTTGAACATATTACCGGTGAACCCAAAGAAGCTTTATATAGTTGTTTAAAATAAGTAATTAACCAAATAACAGTGTAAAACAGTAAATATAACAATAAGTATTTTAACAAGTTACTAATAATCTTTTTATTATTTTAAGATCTCAATTTAATTTTTTTTTGTAATTTTAAACAAATAGAAAAATTGTATATTGTAGTGTAACCGATGTTAAATGTAGACATGTTTTATTAGGATGCCTTGATTTCTATTAATTTGAATTATTAGCGTATAAATACTAAATTTTAACATTTTTTTTATAATTTAATTTTTTTATTTAAATTTGTATTGTTTTTTTAAATACTGCTTGATAACTTCATTGTTTTATAAGTGCTTTTATGTTAATTCCTTTATTTCTTCTTACATGTTTTCAGAATTTTTTTTTCTCTCTCAACAAATTTTTTTGTAGTAAATATTTAAATTAAAATTTTATTAAATAAGTAATGAAAATCCAGAAAAAAAACTAATATTTTAATAATCTTGTTTTAAAAATTTGAATTCAAAGTTGTGTTTAAACAAAAAAATGTATTTCATAAGTTTTAAAAACTAAAAAATATTTTTTCAACAAAAAAATTTGAATTCAAAGTTTTTATAGTTAAAATTAAAAAAAATGACATTATTAAGTAGATTCTTTATTTTTAGTTTACGACTAAAATTGATTAACAAAAAAGAACAAATTTTGTAAAAAAAAATATTTAAAAACTAAAATTTTTGTAAATCTTTGTTTAGAGATAGTAAAATTAGGGTTATGTTTTTAAATAAGTTTATATATTTTTAGAGTATGTCCATTAAAAAAAATCTATACAATTTTTTTTTAATATTTTACTGTAACACTGTGCAACAAATTTAAGGTCATCACCATCAGTCTCAATGACTCCAATGTGAAATAGAATTAGACCATTGGATAAAAGAATCGCCAAGGGTTCGAATTTGTTTTTTATGGCCCACTGAAGTTTTTGACGGTTTTGTTTATCCAATGGTCTACTTTCATTTCGCATTGGAGCCGTTGAGGCAATTTTTCTTATTGCACAGTGTAAGCTTTAAGTTTCAATTTTTTTTTTTTTAATTTTAAGTGTCTGTTATTTTTTGAAAATAAATTTTGAGTTTTGATAATATTAATAGGTTGTCTTTTTTAGTATTAAAATTAATTTGTTATACATATTCTGTTTATATAATAGACTTTTAGTACGTATTTTTTTATTATAGAATTGTATTGTATATTTAAACCTTCAATTGCAACTAATCTTAATATATGAATTTATATAAAAATTGTAGAATTATTTTTATAAGTGTTAATAATTAAAAAAAATATAAATGTATGAAAGAAACATTGTTGAAATAATAAATTGTCTGTTTGGTATTTAAAATTATATTTTTTAACAAAAATAACTTAATAATTTTACTAACAAAAATTATTGAATTAAAATTCTTTAGTTGACAAATCTCAGTAAGTAGAAAACTTTAACAAGTAAAGCAATGTCCAATTAAAATATGTAATTACTAAAATTTTTACTTATTAAATTTTGAAATACATATTTAAATTGTCCATTTACAAATTGTTAAAATATATATTCAAATTCTGATTAAGGACGCTGTTCCAAAAAAGTAATTCACATAAAAACTGTGAAAATAAAAATTTCCGATTGCCGCCATTCTAAATTCGCCATTTTGAACTTTTCAAATTGGAGTTCTGTTTCGTAATCAGCGACCCCCAATCCCCTAAAAAAATGTTAACTCAAAAAATAAATAAATATTTCCGCCATTTTGAATTTGTAATTAGCGATCCCCAAAACCCCTCATGTGATACTTTTTTTACACAGACTTAATGTTCTATTTGAGACAAAATTCAGAGATGCTGGCCCAGTGTACCCTGGTCCACTTTTGTCCATTTCCCAACGTTGCCAGCCTATGGCCATAAGATAAATTCGTGCCAAACTTCAATTGTCTTGTTCTTTGTGTTTGTACTACTGCGGGCGGAAATCGCTAGAATGTCTAAGAATAGTTTAATAATATACTTTTGGGGTCCTAAATCAATACTTCGGTGCCTTACACACGGAATGGAGCTGAAACACCTCAATTCAACCTACGAGTTGACCGCACCCCCTCCAAATTTAATGAAATTAAGTACTGGGGTTAACTTTAACAAAAAAGAGATTTTGCCAATTTTTCAGGCTTCTGGTCATTCCAGTATTCGAGATATGCGGTCTTGAAAATTAACAAAATCGTATATATTTGACAAAAGTGTTCTGACATAAATAAAGATATCTCGAAAAATAATAATAATACAGGTCTCATTCAGGTTTCAAATAATAGGTAATGAGACAGCTTTTGAAATGGCGTTCCCCAAGATTTTTTTTTGAAAAAGGTCAAAGGTCATTGGTTTTTACCATAATTTTTGGAAAGCTATATCTCAAAAAACGATATTTTTAAAATTTTAGAAAAAAGATATGTTGTTAAGAATTACCTATACCACTTAAGTTTAAATTTTCAGGGTGGAGACTTCATTGGAACTTTTGATATTAATAGAAACATTGTGACAGGAAAGAAAAAGCGGTGTAATTTCCATAAGAAAAAAAAATATTTATTTTTTGTCTTTTAAATTCTTGTACCAAAATTCATTTTTCTGAATGTTTTTGACGTGCTGAGTCCAAATATGACCTTTGAACTTGCCTATCGCTATTTCTTTTCAAGATATATGCACCTAAATGTTCAAAAAAACGCAGCAATAGCGTTTTAGCAATTTTCACACATTTACGTGCAGATATCTCGAAAATGAATAGCGATAGGTCAGTTCAAAGGTCATATATGGACTCAGCACGTCAAAAACATTCAGAAAAATGAACTTTGGCACCAGAATCTCAAAGACAAAACAAAATATTTGTTTTTCTTAGGGAAAATACATCGCTTTTTCTATTCTGTCACTATGTTTCTATTAATATTAAAAGTTCCAATGAAGTCTCCATCCTGAAAATTTAAACTTAAGTACTATAGGTGACCCTTAATAACATATATTTTTTCCAAAATTTTAAAAATATCGTTTTTTGAGATATAGCTCTCCAAAAATTAAGGCAAAAACCAATGACCTTTGACCTTTTTCAAAAAAAATCTTTGGGAATGCCATTTTAAAGACTGTCTCATTACATATTATTTGCAACCTGACTGAGACCTGTATTGTTATTACTTTTCGAGTTATCTTTATTTATCTCAGAACACTTTTGTCAAATATATACGATCTTGCCAATTTTCAAGACCCTATATCTCGGGAAGAAAAATTACCAGAAGTCCAAAATTTTGGCACTATGATTTTTTTGTAAGGGCCCAACTATATTCCAAGTTTCATCAAATTCGAAAGGGGTAAGGTCAAAAATGCTACTTTTTTCGGTTGAATTGAGGTGTTTTAACTCAATGACAAATTTAGTTTACCTTCATACTGTGGTTGAATGATATAAAAACAAGAAAGTATGGAGGGTAATTTTGATTCGGCACAGCCTCATTCTTACACGTCTCTTTCACGAATGAATTAAAATCACAATTTTTAATAAAAAAAAGAAAAATTTAATGAAATAAAAAAAAAATATTATTATTAACAAAATTGCATCTTAAAATTCTTAAAAATTTTGCAAATTTTGTTTGAAAACAAAATACATTTCTAAAAATACTCGGTTATTCACTTCAGAAATTTGTTACCCTTGCAAAAGTGCAATATTGAAACTTTTTTTTTTATTTGAATCAAATTTTTATTTTTCTATTACCTTTTAAATGATGCGTCCACGCAAGAAAAGATTCGCAAATTATTTCAATAGTAATTTAATTTCTTCTATTTAAAAAGTAACAAGCAAATAAAGTTGCAATGTTGATATTGCGCAATTTTGCAAGACTTAAATTTCTGATGTAAATTCCATTACTATACTACATATGAGGTATTAAACTACAAGCTATTACATTAAAAATTAGTCAATAAATTTAAATAAAACATTTAATTTTATTTAAAATAGTGTAAATTAAAACAGACATGCTTAAATTTAATTCTTAAAATGTATGTTTACTCTTTTTTAGTGAATTCTTCTACACTTATATGTTGAGCTTGCAACATACTATAAAATAGAGAATTTGTATTTTCAGCCAATTCTTTGGGAGAACCGTGTTCTTTAATTTCACCCTGATCCATAACAATAATACGATCCATATTTTGTAAGCCCTTTAAACGATGCGCTATAAATATGACCGTAGAACTTTTAAATGATGTACGCAATGCTTGATGCATAGCAAATTCACTATCTTCATCTAAATTTGAGGTACCCTCGTCTATACAAATTACTTTAGAATTTTTTAGCAAAGCTCTTGCTAAACAAAGTAATTGCTTTTGGCCCGCCGATAAATTAATACCACCCCTATCTAGTTTTCCATCTAAACCGCCAAGAGATTGTACTAAATATGTAGCCGCAGAACAATTTGTTATAGCATGCCAAATTTCCGAATCATAATAAGATAAACGAGGATCTAGATTTTCTCTAACAGTGCCTTCAAATAGAAAGGGTTCTTGCGGTATTATACCAATACGATCTCTTAAAATATTTAAAGCTAATAATTTTAAATTAACACTGTCTAATGTGATTTCTCCCTTTGTCAACGGTGCTATTCTCAATAAAGCCGCCAATATAGACGTTTTACCAGCTCCTGTACGTCCTACAATTGCCAGACGTTCAAAAGCCTCGGTTTTAAACGATAAATCATGTATAGCTGGTGTTAAATGTTCTCTATAACGAAGTTGAACATTTTTAAATTCCAACGCTCCTTGGGTAGGCCAACCAAAGGGTGGATTTATACAGCCATCCGAATTTTCTTCAGCCTCTATTTGTAAATATTGTTCTACACGTTCTACCGCTACTAATTCTTGTTCAGTTTCTGCCACAGCATTAAGAACTCCTCCCAAAATGTGTGTAATACTTAAGGCATATGAAATAGCTAAACCTACCAAACCCGGATTGGTAGCATGTGCGGATGTTATGGCTGCTAAAATACCGGCCCCTCCTACTAATAAAGCTCCTAGCAATTGTAAACGTATACTTAACCAATTTTGTGCAGCCGCAGAAGTTAACTGAGCTTTAATACTTTCTTCTAGTTTAGCATGAAAATCTCTTTGAAATCGTGCACTCGCACGCATAGTTCTGATGGTTACTAAACCCTGTAGAGTTTCGGTAAAATGAGTGTATAGTGGAGATAAGGCATTGCTGGATAGACGTTTAATATCACGCGAAGCATGACGATAACGATGTTGTAAACTTAAATATATAGGAACCATGGGTATGATAACTAAACTTAACCAAGGCATGGCATATAAACTAATAAATACTGCTCCAACTAGACCCACAATCTGAGCCAATAAAATATTTAAAATAAATGGTAAAGAATCATCGACGGTATAGGTGTCAGAAGAGAAACGATTTAGAATACGGCCAACTGAGGTTATATCAAAAAAGCTGAATTTTGCCTGAAATGAAGAATAAATAAAAAATATTTAAAAATATCTTATACAAAATCAATAGCTATTGACTTTTTAAGCTAATTAGATATGTATACTTACAAACATTACTTTATTAAGTAATTTGTCATGTATATATTTTGCAGCCTTTAAACCAGCATAAGCAAATAGAAATGCTCTAGCCAAAGTCACCATGGAGTTGGTCAAAGCCAGCGATGCAAATATGCTCAAATAATAGCCTGTTGTATGAGATGGTGGTGCTGTATCATTCGATTCTCCTCTCCAGGGTTGAACTAAATGTTGCAAGTTAGCCGTAGAGTTTGTATTATTATCCAATGTTGTATCTGTTACCCAATGAGCTAACCAAGCATCTGATAAATTTCGTGTCACCTGCATTAGAACAACGGATATAAGAACTGTCAAACCTAAGGGAGTTGTAACAGCTTTCCAATAACAAGCAAATACATTCGCTGCCAAGTGACCGTATTCCCGTGATTCCTAATAAATAATATTTGTTAACCACGATGAAATATAGGTAAGTTGCATTAAAAATTTTACCTCCAGCATTATACTATCAACACTTTTATTTTCTTGAGCCATATGCAATTCATCTAAATCAATAGATGTACGTCTATCTGTCATATCAGCCTCATCATTGGTGTCTTCCAAACTTAAATCAATGCTTTCTGACATATATTCACTGGGTGTAAGTTTACCATTTTCAATATGTAAAATCTAAAAAAATTTGATATTATAAATTAATAATTTCAGTATTTCATTTAGAATTTTCGAATCACAATTAGAATCTTTGAATTACAGTTGATATTTTCGAAATAACTTCTGTAAATGGTGTAGATTATTCTATTCTATTGAATTCACCTGATTAGCGTGATAAAATAATGTAACACTGCGTGTTACAATAATTCTGGTTTTATCTTTCAATAAATTTAATATGCAGTGCTTAACAATATGACGAGCTACATGTGCATCCAATGATGCTAAAATATCATCTAATAAATAAACTGCAAAAAGATAAAAACAAATTTATATAAATTTAAGTTAAAAAATTAAACAAAAAAATATATACTCACATTTCTTATCTTGATAAACTGCCCTTGCCAAAGCAACTCTGGCTCTTTGACCACCGGATAAAGTGCGACCATTTTCGCCTATACCCACTAAATCACCGCCCAATGCAATAATGTCTTCATTTAAGGCGCAAGCAAATAAAACTGATTTATACCATTTCTCATCAAAAGTACTACCCCAAATAATATTGTCACGTATGGTACCACGTTGTAACCAAGGTGTTTGAGGAACATAACCAAATCCTAAGAATAATAAAAAATAATTTATTTTATATTTTTAATATAACAACTCAAAATATTGTCATATATGTTTTCGAAAATTTTTTTGTTTTAATAAATTTTTAATAATTTAATTTCGGGGATCTCGAATATGTATTAACTTAATGGAGTTCTATCCGCTTTCACTAAGTGGAGGCTATACAAAAATGTTTAGATGAAATTTAGATACATACCTGAAGTAAAGTCTTGTAAACGTATAGTTCCATCCAAACAATTAATACCAGCTACTATAGCTGCGATAAAACTACTTTTACCAGCTCCTACTGGACCTTCTATACAAACAAGTTCACCCTAGAAAATAAGTTTAAAATAATTTTCTTCTTTTTTTAGTCAAAGGTGTTGAAATTACCTTTTTTACTTCCATATTAACTTTTTCCAATCTAAACGTAGTTATTTCTAAATTATCATCATTATTGACGACATCATACTCAAATGTGGCTTCTTTAAACTGCAAAACTACAGGCGTCTCAGATGACATGGAGCTGCCTTTTATTATGGGATCATAATATGAGGAAAAATCTAAATTTCGAAGCTGAAATAAGAATTTTAAGAGTGTTTAAAAAAAAATCCAAAAAATATTGGTAAGGCTGATATAGACTTTCACAACGACATTTCCATAGCTGAAGATTAGGACATTATACAGAGTATTGTATAAGGCCGCTGTTCCAAAAAAAGTAATTCACATAAAAAATGTGAAAATGAAAATTTCCGAATTTTTTTGGTGTTCTAGATTTCACATCCGAATTTCTTTTTCGTTTTGTTTCACATAAATAAAATTTGGTGAAAGTAAAACGAATGCACTTTTTTTCTTATAATTTTTTAAATTTTAATTATTCGATTTCAACTTTGAATGAAAACGTGATCAATAAAACACTAAAGTTAATTTCATATCAATCTGAAATTTTCATGTGAATTGAAAAGTTGTGAAAGACAGAACAGAGGCCTAAGACTCAATTCCGTTCGGAAGTGAAATATGTGATTTAAAAACATTTGGACAATTTTAAAATACATTTCGACAATTTTAAAATACATTTGGACAATTTTAGAATAAATTTGAACAATTTTAAAATACAATTGGAAATGGTGTAGTCATTCGAAGATTCCGAGGAATGTCACAGACTCAATTCCGTTCGGAAGTGGAATAAGTCGTTAATTCGTAAAACGCAAAGCGAAAATTTTTTCGGAATGAAACCACTTTTATGCAATTCAATTTTACTTTGATTTTTTAAAGTGATTTCATTCCGAAAAGAAATATTGGTTCGCGTTTTACGAGTAAACCACTTTATCCAAATCCGAACGGAATTGAGTCTGTGGCATGCCTCTCCAAATTCGAAGTTTCTGTTTGTAATTCGATGATTCTACTTGTAATTCGATGATACTATATGTAATTTGAAAATTCCAATCAATTGTTTTTTACAATTGATTTTTTCCGAATGACAATTTATCTTTTTCGAATGACAATTGATCTTTTTCGAATTACAATTGATCTATTTCGAATTGTAATTGATAATTTTCGAATTACAATTGATATATTTTGAATTAAAATTGATATATTTTGAATTACAATTGATCTTTTTTGAATTCCAATTATAATTTCTGAATTACAAATAAAATTTTCGAATTACAAATGGACTCTTCGAATTACACGTAAAATCTAGGAAGTACAAAAAGAATCTTTGAATTACAAATGGAATCTTTGAATTACAAATAGAGTTGTCGAATTACAATTGATCATTTTCGAATTACATCTGTAAATGGTGTAGTCGTGAAAACGACTTTTTCAAAAAAGTAACGAGAAAGATAATTTCTCAATCAACCGACAAACTTTTTCCTGCAGGGTAATTAAAAGAATAAAAAAACTTACATCAATTAATTCCTGTACACGTTTAACTGAAATCCAAGCCTCTACTAAACCATTTAGGACCCAAGGAAATGCGTTCAATGGACCAATAAGTAAATTCAATAAAGCCACACTAGTATAAGTCGTAGAAGCTATTAAAGGATTACCCATCCACACGGATACACCAAATGTCAAGAAACACATTAAAACCGGCGTAGTAGCCCAAAAATAAACACACCAGGCATCTAAGTATTTACGTTTTCCCAAGAATTTCATTTCTTCTTTACGGAAATTTAATATTTTCCTTATGAATACATCTTCCCAGGCATTTAGTTTAATTTGCTTGGCACCGGCCATAGTTTCACTAGTAGCCGATAAACGAGCATCTTTAGCAGTCATTAAGCCTTGCGAATAATATCCAATACGTTTAGCCAACCAGCGATTGATAGGTATCAGAGAAGCAGCAAATATTACGCCAGCTATAAATGCGGCACCCAATTGTGTATACAGTAAATAGAGAGTGACAAATAATTGAAACGGTATACTCCAAAATGAATGAAAGGAAATACATGAATTAACAATACGATCTGTGTCAGTGGACATAAGATTTAAAACTTCTGGCCGAGCATCTTTTAAGCCACGAGCTTCCAAAGCTTTGCGATAAATAGCACTAACAACACCAATACGCATTTTCATGCCAATCATGGACATACGCCAACTAAAGTGGCAAGAACAAAAGGCATCTAAAAGGAAAAGAATTAAAAAAAATTTAAAAAGATAAATTTATTTATCCAATCATCGGCTTACATATCAGTTGTGTGATAAACAATCCTAGAGCATATAAATATGGCTGCCAATTAAAATCATCATCGTCTTCATTATTATTTGATCCTGATGCTTCCTGTCTCAATAAGCCACCCAATAATAGTGGACCCGCAAAACTTGATATATCAGCTATAAACCTTAGTATACCAATTAAATAAAATTCCTTGCCGAAAGCTTTGTGTAAAGCCCAAAGTAAATTCTTTGATCTTGAAATACTAATTTGTAATTTTTCACTTATTCTTGGTATATTTAGAGCATCTGGCAAATCAAAGAGATCTTCAATACGCCTCAAATTTCCCGCTACTCCTTTAGCTATCAATGGACCAACCCAATGGAAAAAGAATCTTGAAAAATAATTAGCTTCATCTTGAGCATGACCCAGGTGGGCTTCATTAAAGTCAAAATGAAAATGTGTATAACGTGGTGATAGTAACGATGACGTTTCTGATGTGGCATGTGGATAACGTGGTCCAGTTATAACGGCTTCTCCCTTGGGTATTAATGTTAAACCATAACAAATATCGAGTAGTAGCGTTGCCAAACTCCAAGGCCACCAATCAAAGTGACGACTAGAACGTAACCATACAGCATCCAACACAAATATAGCCAGCCACATTACAGTTATGACTAGAGGTCCGCGATGACTGATTTCACCAAAACGTCGAGATGTTAGGAGATAACCTATAAAAAGTAAAATTAGTATAGACAAAAAATTACACCATTTACAGATGTAATTCGAAAAAGATCAATTTTAATTCGAAAATTCTACATGTAAGCCGAAAATTCCATTTGTAATTCGAAAACGATCAATTATAATTCGAAATTGATAAATTTTAATACGAAAAAGATCAATTGAATTTAAAAAAGATCAATTGAATTTCAAAAAGGATCAATTGTAATTTGAAATAGATCATTTGTAATTCAAAATAGACCGTTTTTAATTCGAAAAAGATCAATTGTAATTCTAAGATTCCAATTGTAATTCGAAAAAGATCTATTGTAATTCGAAAAAGATTAATTGTAATCCAAAAATGATTCGATAAAAATCAATTGCAATTCGAAAAAGATCAATTGAAGGGCTTATTGTAAAAACTCGATAAGCAACATTTCATTTTATGGTGGTTTTTGCCTTAAAACTTTTAAAATAATGTAGAAAATAGAAATTTTGTAGAACTTTTATTCTCAATATATTTGTACGAAGGGTTAAAGCAAGACTTCTGCCAAAAATCTGTCAATAGAACATCAGTAGAAGGCGAAAAACACGAAAAAATAAAATGTTGCTTATCAAGTTCTTGCAGTAAGCCCTCCAATTGTAATTTGAAAACAGTCAGTTTTAATTTGAAAAATATCAATTGTAATTCAAAATAGATCAATTGTAATTACAACTGATCTGTTTCGAATTACAATTGATTTATTTCGAATTACAATTGATCTTTTTCGAATTACAATTGATCTTTTTTAAATAACAATTTATATTTATCGAATTACAATTGGAATTTTCGAATTACAAGTAGAATCTTCGAATAACAAATAAAATCTTTGAATTACAAATGGAATCATCGAATTACAAGTAGAATTTTCGAATTACATCTGTAAATGGTGTAGTATAAAAGTTAAATTCGGCCTTGCCGATACCATCCACAATATAAACAAGTGAAAAAGTCAAAAAGTTAAATTCTACCGAATGTATTGATACCCTACACAATGTTAAACAGATTATTGAAAAAAAAGATATTGGTAAACGAAATTAGTTTTGAAGAAAAAAATTCGTGAAAACAAATTGGTGAAAAAAATCCCGAAAATGTTTTATTTTTAATATTTTGGCAGTGATAGCCATTTCAACAAACAGACGGACATTGCTAGATCATCTCTAAATCGATCGAGGATCCCGAATATATATACTTTATTCGATCCCAGATATTTCGATGAGTTACAAACGGAATGACAAACTAACTTTTTGATGCTGATTCCGAATCCGGCTTCCAAATTTTTCTTTATCGTCAGATTTTTTTGGAAAATGTTTTATATGAGGGTAAATGTCGTAGAAGCCTTCAGAGTATACTCGAGTGAAGATAAAACGTGAATCGAAAAGGAGTGGTCAGATCCCAAACGCATCTTTGATTTCGGCCAGTGTAATTTCTTTTTCAGAGTTGTGAAATTTATGGAAAAATACTTTAAAGTTATGAAAAGTTTTAAGCATAAAAATAGGAAAACACAAAATTATAACTTGATCTGCTGCACTAGCATATACAAAATCCTTTAAACTTACCACCATGTACCACCCACATAATACATTCCGTGCAAACGACAAGTATATCAGCCGCATATAACTTGACACCCAAACGATAGAACTCAAACAGCTTTAATACTGGTAATGAAGCCAATAAAATTGATACCAAGACACGCAAATATATTGCCCTTAATTGAGAATTATTTCGTGTTACACAGCGTGTATAGGCACCAAAGTGATATGCCGATACTGCAGCAAATAAAGTATAGATGGGGAGTTGTAAAATAATTTCTTGGAAGCATGGCAACAGATCATTCGAATCACTGGCGAATGGTTTAACACCAGTGGAACAAAATTCTGACCAGTTCCAGGAAAAATTCCAAATTGTATTAAAAAACATGTTGTAACTGAGGGGAAAATATACAAACGTTTTTTCTTAAAATTGCATGTGAATTGTTAAATAATTGTACAATTGTTAATTTACCTTTTTTTCATGGAATCATGCAGATAGATTTTATTACTCCATTAATTTTTTTTGATTGTGCTTTACAAAATTTAAACGCCCTTATTACTTTTGTTGTTTTTTGTTAATGGCACACAATTATTTTCATTGCACACACCATTTATTTGATAAAAAAGTAATTTTTTCAGTGACTAATATTTTTTTCTTTTCAATCACTCAATATCAAATTAACAAATAACTAAACCACAGAAACTAAATGCGTTTGTTTGTAAATCACACACATTTCAGAAAAAAAAAGAACAGCTGATAACATGTCGGGGAAAAATTACCGAGTTACAAAAACAACTTTTGTCATATTGCTACAACAACAACGAAATGCAACGAAGACTAGAATCAAAACAAAATTCAAACAAAAAGAAAAGTTTTTGTTTAGAATTTAAAGATGAAAATAAAAATTGTGTAATGTCAAAAACATTATTGCCAAGTTTCAGTAAAAAAACGATATTATTAAGCGATTTTAATGAACTTTCAAAGAATAAAATCCTTTTCGAATGAATTCTCCAACAAATTCATTGGATTTTAATGGCCTAATTTTGTAAAACGCAACGCGCCGCGTTGTCAAAATTTCAATACAATTTTTTGTTGTAACAAAAACAAATTACACAGAAATTTTGACAACGCGGCACGTTGCGTTTTACAAAATTAGGGGTTTATAGTCACTAAATACATTCGAATTTATTTATAAAGTTTCCCAAACGATTTGACAAATAAAACCGGTGACTGGCGCCGGTGTGAAATAAAGCTTGTTCTATATATTATAAGTGTTAATTCACATTCTAATTGGATACCGTCTCCCGTGCCCTGCTTGGTCTGTTCGCTCATTTAATTTTTCAATGTGGAGATTCACATTCTAATTGAAAATGGTCCCCGAGCCGAGCTTGTTTCGTTCGTTCATAAAAAATTAATGCTGTAAATTTTTTAAAGTTGAATGAAAAATAAATCATATACATTTGTTATTTTTAAATGAAGGGGGCCCCTGTAGGCTAGTTGGTAGCGTGCTAGCCTATGAAACAGGAGGTCGTGGGTTCGATTCCCACCAAAGCCCTTGGTCGATTTCGCTACAACGAGACGACGGTCATTGTTACCAGTTCTCGATTAGGTTAAAATTATTTAAAATGAGTTGTAAATGAAAATTGGAAGAATAAATAAAAACTGATCATTGGATCAAATTATTATATATATATATATATTATTATTTTTAAATGAAATGAGCTTAAAGCAAATTTATTAGATTCGCCAAAAGCGAATTAAAGATCGAAATACTTCGAGACTTCAAAAAATCGCTACAAAAACTTAATTGAATTCAATAAATTGTCATCACTTCTAATTTATGTCAATACAGACACTGTTGCCAACTATTTTTAACCAAAAACCTCTAAATTTCACTAAAAAAGCGCTAGAACCGCCTAAAATAAATTTAGCAGGGAAAATTTAAAATTCTCCCGCTAAATTACGAAGAAAAGCGCTAAAAACCGAAAAACTTGGCATTTTTGATTGACAAAAAAGAAAAATTTCAAAAAAAAAAACTCCAAATTATTTTTTCTACGAAAATTGACTTTTCACTAAAAACGTTCAAGAAACCGCCGAAAAAAAATTAGCATGAAAATATAAAATTCTCCCGCTAAGTTACAAAAAAGCGCTAAAACTCGACAAACTTGGCGTTTTCGATTGAAAAAAAAGATGGAAAAAACCTCTAAATTTGTCCCACTAAATCCAAACAAAAAGCGCTAGATTTTCCCGCTAACACACGGTCTAGATTAGCAACTTCCACTTCTATCGTACGTCAAAATCGATAGAAAACACTGTCATTGCTAATGTGGTCAGTCTTGTAAATGATGGTATACAATTGATGGTATACCATCTCTATAGAGAGCCTGATCTACTATAGATTGCTCGCAATCAAGTGTCAAAATGACTAGTCATTTTTCATTTGACATTCGTTTTCATGATAAACAAAAGAAGACGCTAACAAAAGCGGGAACAAACAATATCCAAAAGAAAACCAATTTTCCCCCGCTAAAACCAAACAAAAAGCGCTAGATTTAGCGGGAAAACCTCCAAGTTGGCAACAGTGAATAACAGTGATATCAATTCACTCAATATTTTGAAATAAGAAGAAGCAAAAAACTAAAAATAAATCGATTTAGTGAAAAAATTAATAAATCTAGAAAATCTGCAATAAAAACAAATAAAACTATTAAAAATTTGTTTAATGGTCAAAGTTCAATATTCAAAAGATAAAATAATATACAACTTTGAAAAAAACAATAGTAATAACGATAAAAAATAGTCTGGACAAACTGAGTATAGCGAAGTCTTATGAATCACGTCATACATTTGCGAATGTTGAATTAGGAATTGTCCATAAAAATGCGTAATACCACTAAAGTTGAAGCACTAATTGAAAGTTGCCGCAGTGAAGGCAAATGGCAAAAAGTTATAGAATTGACCGATGAATTGAAAACAGGATCACCCAATAATGGTAAGAGGTTTTATGACACCTGGATTCTGCACATTTTTACTGTTTCCATATTTTCCCCCCAGAATGTCTAGCAAATTTTCTAATAGGTGAGGCTCGTTTGGAAAGTTATCTTGAAGATAGTCCACCCATTGAAAGTAATTTTAGCAAAGCTAAAACCGGTCTTCAAGATGCTAGACGTTACCTGGGCTTAGTAACGGGTGAAAATGGCCAAAAAGCTGGTATAGCTTTGGATGCCTATCTACTATTGGCCAAGCTATGTTATGCCTGCGGAGAATATGAAAAAAGCTTGGAAAATTTTGTTAAGGCCGAATTGAATACATTAGCTGAAAAGGAATTAACATTGTAAGTTTTATGTTGTGATAAGTTTGTAGTGTAGTATGTTTGTTATGATACTAATTTGAGCTGATTTTAGGCGAAGCTTAAAAATTTTAGCTGAATCATATGCTATCAAAGGTCTTTGCTTAGAGAATCAAACCTCGAAACCATCTTCGAAATTTAAGAAAGCTGAAAAGGAAACTGAAATGGTGAGCTAATTTTATATTAAAATCGTCTTTTTATGGAGACGATTTTTGTCCAAATTTAATCGTTGCAATTTTTCGACGAAACTTTCTAGATCGACTCGTTTTGGCCCCTTGTGATTAATAACTGGATATTCCCCTTGTGACGGGCGGGCTTGTGAAATGTTTTCAAAAATATCTTTTTTTATCGGTAACAGACCAAACCCCAATGAGAACACCCAAAAAAACTTAATTATTTATTTATATTGTTCCGTGTTTTGTATTTTTTAAAAAAAATATGAGCGTTTGTTCAAACATAAAAAAATGGTAAAAAATGGATTAAGTATACCGATCGACTAAGAATTATTTTTTAAGTCGATTCAGCGATGTCCGTCCATAAACGGCGTTAACACGATATTTTGACGTAAAATTTGAAAATTAAGCCTCTCTTTTCCCAAAGACGAAGCCTGTTGAAATTGGAAAAAGAATTGATCCATGTTTAGACCTAGCCCCCTTTAATTTGGCCTCAAATGTCTCTAATAACCTTTTTATAACGTTTGGACTTGGTTCCGATTTAATTTTGGTTCAAATGACTCTAATAACCGAATTATAATAGATAACTTGGTAGGTAAACGTTTTATGTATTTACAAATCACCATTCCAAATTTTAAAGGAATTGGACCAGTTATTCTTATAGCATAAATAAATAAAGTTATTCTTGTAGCACACATAAATCTCTAAAATTTAAGGAAAATATAATTTATGTTATTTAAATTTTGTTTGTGTGTGTTTAACGCGTATTTTAATAACTCAATCAAATCTGATTATAATCACACAATTTTTGGGCTTAGGCCCCATATGAAAATTTTGCTCGATATTCACTTAGACGGGTTGGGTTATTGGCAACAAATTCACGGTTTATTGGCCTAATTCACTCAAATTTGGTTTGTGAGTGTTTTCTACACTTATTAAAGATTTCAATCGGTCCATGTTTTGAATTGTGACCCATTTTCCGGGAAACTCTGGTGTATAATTTTCTTACGTATGATATACTATACTATATATGCTATACTATACCAAAAAATTAATTCAATTTCGTTATTTGTTACAGATCTCCTGTTTTGAACGAGCCACTGATTTGGGTTTACTCTATCTTCAAGAACAAGATATTGCCACATACTCAGCTTCAGCCAATAATACTGGAGGTTCTACTTTAGCCATTAATGCCAGTGTTCAACAATCTGCTAGTAATATGGCCATTAGTTCGACAATACCAGCAAATCCCTTAGAATTAAATCGGCGTATGGGTGCAATTCTGGAGACAGCATTACAAAGAGCACCTATTGTTTTAATAAAAGCTGGCAAACTACAAGAAGCTATTGATCGTTATCGCATCATGTTAAATGCAATTGAAACAAAAACAACACAATCATTGCGTTTAACATTGGCCAGACAGTTGGCCGAAGTTTTATTAAGAGGTGTTTCTGGCACCATTTATACCCCACCATTTCAAAAGAAACAAGGCGGTGGTTCTAATTTAAAATCCAGTGGAACTGCTGGCAAAAAATTATGGAAACCCCGTAAATATGCTGCAAGAAATCAATTTGTGCCACGTAATCAACAAGAAGAAACAATTTTATTGCTTTTAATAGCTGAAGCTTTAGCGGTACGAGATACAGTACTATCACAAAGTCCAGAATTTAAAGTGGCCCGTACTCATGCTATGGGCAATGCTACAGCTGTATATGATTTATTAACTTTAGCCACCGTTCGTTGGGGTCTTACGCAACTGCTTAATGAATCATTTGAAAAGGCATTAAAATTCTCATTTGGAGAGCAACATGTATGGCGTCAATATGGTATATCACTAATGGCTGCTGGAAAGCATATGCATGCTCTCCGAGTCTTACAAGAAGCTATAAAACTTAATCCTGGTGATCATTTACCCTGCCTATTGGCAGCTAAATTATGTTATGAATCATTGGGTTTAATTAAAGAAGGACTAGATTATGCCCATAGCGCTTTAAGGCGGGAAACAAAAGGTTTACGACCCTCTCGTTGTCAACTTTATGTTGGTATAGGCTATCAGCAATTAGCCATACAATGTATGCTTAAAATGGAAAGAGATAATTATCACAAACTAGCTTTGGAAGCTCTTGAAAAAGCCGTACAAAATGATGGCAATGATCATTTGTGTGAATATTATTTATCCCTACAATATGCTCTACTAAATAACATTCCTGAAGCATTGACCCATATACGTTTTGCTTTAGCTATGCGTACAGAACACGCTGCAAGTTTACATTTATTTGCTTTACTCTTAACAGCATCGCGACGACCCCGAGAAGCTTTAGCCGTCGCCGAAGATGCATTAGAAGAATTCCCTGATAATTTAAATTTACTACATGTTAAAGCCCACCTACAGTTGCATTTACAAGATGCTGAAATTGCTTTGGTCACCGTACAACGAATGTTGGCAATATGGCGTGAATTGTACGAGGGTCAAGTTAATGTTGAAAATGATGAAAAACATTCAGATACCAAAAGTGTAGTGCTACATGTACCATCATCACAAATGTCAGACAAGGATTCAAGTAAGTTTTTATTATTTATTTTTGTTTTGGTTTAAAGATCTAAAATGTTATAAAATGAAAATTAATAGAATGAATTCAAATATGAGAGAAACAATTATTAAAAGAAACAGTTGCTACAACAGTCAATTAGAAAATACATTTCATTTTTAAGGGGCTTGCTCTTAGAACAATCACGGCAAGGGGGATAGCTTACAATTAAAATAAGAAACATCATCTTAAAAAATTAAAACAAATTTTATTTCACACTGGCGCCGATCACCGATTTTATCAAATCGTATGGGAAATGTCGTGCCGTGCTTGTTCTGTTGATACTCTCATACCGTGTCGAAAATCGGAAACGACTTGGAGAGTCACCATCTTCGACTAAGGACTATCACCCAGAAATCCCAGAATATATATTTTGTTTTTCCCTCCTGAGGGTAGATTCTGGTTCTGTGATAAATTTATCACTGAAAAAAATAATGTCACTTTGCCTATTAGTTTTCAATTAAGTAAACTGACATATTTTTCATTGATACATTTTTCAAAGAAACAGAATCGACCCCCTATGGGTTCAACTCCGGCAGAAAAACAACTGCTTTGGCCTTAGTCAAAGAAAATAGGATAGAAGCTATATTGCTCCATGCTGCTTAAATAGGCAACGTAGGCCCTCGGTGGCTACGACAATACCGCCGTCATCCTACGCAATACCGTCTTCCCCTCCCCAACAGCAACACCAGCAGAAGCAACAATATTAAAATGTCTCCAAACCTATTAGGAAAGCGAAAGCCTCCACGGCAATAGGTCACAATGGTCTTGCAATGATTATGGTCAAATACTTAGGGTGTCAACTTCTTGGAGATTCCAAATATATGGAAGCTTTCAAAGACTATACCCGTTCTCAAACCTGGAAAACCCATTAACTTGGGAATCTTCTATAGACCTATAACCCTATTGTGCCCAGTGGTTAAGGTCCTGGAATCTATACTTCTCCCTTCTCTTAGGGAGAATCTCCCCATGGCAGACCACCAACACGGCTTTCGTTCGACAGCCGGAGACCTTAACAATAAGCGTTCACACGAGAGGAACATAGTGATCGTTTTCGATCTTTCTAAGGCCTTTGAGACGGTCTGTCACACGAAGCTTTTGCAAGATCTTTATGACTCTATGACTCTAAACAGGGTGTGTCACAAAGCGGTGTCCTGTTTAATACCCACATCTCCAAAATCCCTACCACACTCCCAGGGCTAAAACTTATATCCTACGTCGATTTGTGCACAGGCAGGGATATCGAAGCCCTGATGGAACAGCTTAAGCCCACTTCAGACCATAATACTGAGCCGTAAGAAAATACGTATCTTAAATAATACGAAGTTTTCTCCGCTTGTCAAAAAATCTTTGAAAAAATCCTTTGCGTATTTACACCATCACATCTTAAATATTATAAAAATAAATACAACCCTGATCTTATGAAAAGCGTATACGTTTTCTCATTTTTAGAGAAATTTCTAAAAATGAAAATACGTATCCGCTTGTCATTTTTCAATCCGTATTTCTCTTGGTTTTATACCGATTGGTGTTTACACCATACTATTTTATAGGTTTTACACAAAATTTTGACAGATAATATTACAAATATTATAGTCTGAAGCCACCTTTAACAGCTATCTGCCAACACTGCGCAACTTTTTGGAAGACAGAAACCACGAACTCTCAACACGTCGACGGTCACACTCTTCATCACGTGGACTAAATGGTAACCAGGGAGCTCAATATCCACATAAGTGGAAAGAGAGTTCCCACAGTGAAAACCCCTAAGATTCTTGTGGTCCACTTCGATAGCCTCTTCATGTTCGCACGCTCAAGAGATGTGACTAGGCGAGTGAAAGGGAGGAATTCCATTTTGAAAGCGCTAACACTTGGGACAAAGATAAGGAGACAATCTTGACAACGTACAAAGCCATTTGTCGTCTCCTTATCGACTATGTCGCTCCGGTCTCGTAGCCGTTCATAAGCGATACACAGTGGAGAAAACTCCAAACAGCGCAGAAAACCACCCTCAGGGTGGTAACAGGGTGTCATTCAATAGAATCTGAAGACCACTTACATGAGTAGAACAAAATTCTGCCCGGAGCATTGATTGCTCCCTTTTCTCTCGTCAATTTCTGCTTGGGTGTTATATGACTGAGCACCTCAGCCATGCTAGCGTCGTAGATACACCGAGGTAAAACAAGTGAGGTCTGAACTACGCTCCGAGAAATCGGCCGTAGGTCACCTCACCAGTCTGGTGCAAAGTGGCAACCTAAAAGAGGGGCAGGAACGTTTCCACCTGAAGAACTGCAACCTCAGCTTGGTTAACAGTAGTGTTTGGGAATTCCCGGACTTTTCAATTTCCCGGGAAACGGGAAAAAAATAATTTATTTCCCGGGAATCCCGGGAAATTTTCTTTATTAATATAAATCATAAAAAACATTAAAATTTGACCAACTTTTTATTAAAAACTGTTTTATTACAGATAAAGAATTAAATAAAACATAAAAAATCAAAAAATAAAAATTAAAAATCCTGAAATACATAAAAAAAAAAAAAAAAATATTGCAGCTTTTTTCCCCAAAAAATCGCTAAAAATCGCAAAAAAAATTTAAATTGCGATATTCGTACAAGAACTAATGTAGTTGGCAGCATTTTTAATATTTGTTTTGGAAATGTAAATTCTAGGTTCAAAACTTTTGTATTTTATGACAGTCTTAACAAAATTATCATTACAAGACGTATATTTTTTGACTTTTTAATTTTGTTCATGATATTGCCATACTTTTTACACTTGATCAGTTTTCCTATGAATATATATTTGCACTGTTCTTCCAAATAGAAAAAATACAAAAAATAGCAAATTTAGTTATACCTGTATGTAAAAAAAATATTAAAAATTTAATTAAAATAAACATTTTTTATGTAAAATGGTTTATTATATAAAATTCCCGGATTTCCCGGGAAAAATCAAAAAAATTCCCGGGAATTCCCGTCAGTCTTTTCCCGGGAATTCCCGGGAAATCCGACCCGGGAATTCCCGGACCCCAAACACTAGTTAACAGTCAAAGCTCTCCCGCATCCTATGAAGGTAGATGACAGGGTTGCAATTACCTTCGGCAACAACACAATTTATAGAGAAATATTGCGAAACGAAGTGTTGTCCAAGGATGCTACATCTCCACTATAAGGATGATTAAAAAACTAAATAAGTGACATCGTTATTCATTATTAATTTTTTTACAGCTTTCCAAAAATTAATTGTGATTAATGTCATTTAAACTATCAGGGTTGCCATGTTATCATTTTAAAATTGGGTGTTCTTTAAAGACAAAATCGGATTCCACGAAACAGCAAAAACGGGTAAACCGATTTTTGATCTGTTTTTGTAGTTGGTTATATTTAATTTGGTCCCTGACGAAGCAGGATTTTTAATTACTAGTTTTTGTTCATATCTATAAAAAGTAAATAAAAAATCTAAATTTGTTAGGCAAAAAAATGTTGCAAAAATGTTTGAACATTTTTACGTCAGGACTCGATCTTCAACAAATTAAAATATTAACAAAACAAGTTTAAAAATTAAAACCTATATTTCGCCCAATATTAATGCCACTAATGCAGTTTTAAACCGACATTATAAAGTTTACATTACAATTTTATTTTTCAACTGCTTGTAATAATAAATAACTTTTATCTTTTTATTTAAACATAAACAATATTTTAAAATAAAATTAACACAAAAACGTTTTTTTGGATCATGTGTAATACAAATTGTAAGTTTTTTTTTCTTTCTGAGAACACTAACTTTTTTTAAATAATTTTTTTTTGTATACTTAAAATCATGTTAATACACTTTTAAAAAAAAATATTTTGAGTAAAATACAAAAAGAGCTACACTATAACTATGCTTTAATATATATTATAATATTATTACAAATTTGAAATCCCATTTAAAAAAATTAAGGACCATTAGGGATTTGTTTAATACACTTTACAAATTTCAAAACATAAAAAAACGTTTAGTAGAAATAAGCATTATTTTTTAATATTTTTTGTATGATGTTTAAAGTTTTGTATGCATTTTCTTTTTTAAGTTTAAGTAATTTAATTTCGATTTAAAGCTTGTGTTTATGTAGTGCTTTGAAAAAACATATGTTTGAAATTTTAATTTAAAGATTCTGTTTATGCGGCTTCTTTGGCGGCAGTTTCACGGGTGGAACAAGCTCTAAGTGAAGCAGCTAGTTCGTTGAGTTCATTTACACCAAGACCAGGACCACAAAGACCTTGGATGATACAAATAAAGGTATATAAATATTTTTTAAAGTTTTTCAAACGAAAATTGGCGTTATAAGAAAACTTATGTTCAATTTTTTTTTCTTCTAGATTTGGTTACTTTTAGCTGATGTTTATTTAACCATTGAACAACCGGCTGAGGCTTTAAATTGTATTCATGAAGCATCATCAATTTATCCTTTATCCCATCAAATAATGTATATGGTAAGTTTAACAAACAAAATCCTGCTAAATGTCAAAAAAGCGGTATAAACTGTATAGATTTTAATTGGATCTGAAATCCCAATTTACACGGATTTCGGGGTATACAATGTAAATAGCATATAAGCATAAAATACACATATAGAAATTTCACTGACTTGGGAGACTAGCAAAATGTGCTGTGTCAGAACAATTTTCTAATAATTTTTTTACTGGAAAAGTATTGACATCACAAAATTTGTTGTTTAACAAAATTAAAACACTGTTCACAACAATATTTAAAAATCCTTTGCCAACGTAATAACACCAGCAGCAAAACCATCAAAAAGAGGCGCAGGCCCGGCTCCACTCCAAGATTGTGTCTGATTCCAAAGGGAAAATGAAGGACCATGTTGTAGTACGTGAAAGAACTCCTTCCCTTCTTTCCGAATTTCCGTAAGGTCCATACGGCATTGTCTCAACTCCGGTCAGATTCTCTAGTGAGTTAAATATTTACCTAGCCAGAGTTAATTCGGACGTCTCGGACACCTGCCCTCTATGCACCTTACACCACTGGCGAAACAATTGGATGACTCGACGTTTTGCACTCAGAACGACGATGCTCCCACCAGGATTGCGAGAACATGCGATTGCTCGTCAGACATAATGCAAGATGGCGAGCAGTGGTATCATTTGCATCAGACTACGATTTGGTTCTCACTGAACGCAGAACCTATGTAAATCATAAAAAGGCAGGCTGGCTCAAGGATGCTACACTCAAAAAAAACTGTAATGTTAGCAAAAAAAAGCTTGTAAACCACAAGAAAGTTTGCTGATTTTGAACCCACAATTTTTTTGGTAAAGTTAGCAAAAATGTTTTGCCAAAAATTAGTTAACTAAAATTTTTTTTGTTGTTTTGTGTTTTTCTGATTGAAGAAGAAAATTGTGTCTTCTATAGATTAAATTAAATGTGGATTTACCCTAGACCATGGTTTCTGTAGCCACTTCTACGTAATCAGTAGGCAATTACATTAAATTGATTATTTGATATTTGCTACACTGAAAAAAATAACCTACCTGATATTAATGAAACGGATTCATTATTTTGTTTTCATTACTTAAATGAAGGAATTCATAAGCTGATTGAAATTTCATGCATGTTATGAACAAATTTTATGAAACTTGTTTCATTAGATTTCATAATTTCATTAAAAAATATCATAAGATTTTTTAGAACTAAATACAACTCTGCGTTGCGAATAAGAGAAAGAAAACAGAACAAAAACATACGACGTTTTATTACACCACGCGTGTTTAGTCTAATTGTAATTTTTACATGTGTGTTAACTTTTTTCTAATAAAATAAAATAATTTTATATTTTTTTGCTTTGTTATTGAAACTTGTGTGTGTGTTATGCTGGTTATATCTAATTGAAATTACAAGTTAAAAGTTCCGTATAAGTGTTTCTTTTGACTGTTTCTTATAAAATATAATATAATTTGCAACAGAAAAAAAGTGTTTTTTAAGTCATTAAAATTTTGTGATGAAATGTAGGGTAATTTGTGTTGTTCCATTGCTACGTTGTTGCTACGTTTTGGCAGCACGTGTTTTTAAAGTCATCGCGTTTTTGTCTTTTATAGTTTACCTTATATGGCAATTCAGACTAATTTAAGTTTGGAGTAAAATTTTGTTGTGTGTAAAAACTAGGTGAAAACCATAAAAAGTGTGCAATTAAGGGTCATGTCACAGACTAATACAGACTCGACATAAGTGACAGGTGTCAAAAAAGTATTCTTTAACCATATGGTTAATATTTTCAAATTATTCTACGAATTAGGTTAGAAAGAGAAAACTGATATAACACGCCATAAGAAAAATGGATGCCAGATCGGTTTTTGTTGTTTCACTCACTCCTAAGTCGTAGAAAGTGTTGCCATGTTAGCGTAAAGCGGACTAAAAATCGCTGTGCTTTCTCCTAAAATCGCTTAGTTTTTCCCCATTTTTTCTTATAAAACTCTACTGTCGAGTCTGTATATAGTCTGTGGTCATGTCACAGACTCAATTCCGTTCGGAAGTGGAATAAGTGGTTCACTCGTAAAACGCAAAGCAAATACTTTTATTCGGAATGAAACCACTTTTAGCAATTCAATTCCACTTTGATTTTTGAAAGTGATTTCATTCCGAAAAAAAAAAAATTGTTTTGCGTTTTACGAGTAACAACTTTTTTTCAAATCCGATCGAAATTGAGTCTGTGACATGCACCTAAATAAAATTTCAGTGACGGTTACAGTGATGGTTACATGTGACTTACCAAAATTGTTATTAATGCAAATTTTCACTTATGGGTGTATGATACGTGCTGTTTTTAGGTAACTTGTTCCTAACTTTATTAGGGGCTTTCTATGGAAATTTTGATAACTATAACCAACATGAATTTATCGTAATTCCCATATCAAAACCTTAATAAAGTTAGCAACTAGTTACTTGTAAAAAGCAATTATCATACGCTCATTACCAACTACTTTTCCACATTTAATCAATGGATATTTTCATACATTTTATGAAAAACTTCATAAAACATTTCAAACAAGTTCTACGAATATTTTCATTATTTATATGCAAGTTTTCATTGAAAGGAACTTTAATGACACCAGTTTCATTAATCAAATGAAACCTGTCTTCGGTTGAAAACGTGAGTCATTTTTCATTAAGGTTAAGTCAATTTTCATTAATTTCACGAAGCTATTTTTTTCAGTGTAGAAAAATTCTTTATATGTTTTTTTATCAAGACTAGCCTGACATGAGCTTCGAACCTGTGTCGTTAAATCACTCATGTTTTGTATACCGAAACTTTAACCACTAGGCTATACTCGGTGTACAAACATCAGTGACTAAACGTCGTTTGTTTTTAACTCACAGTAGGTTTCGTGTGACGTATGCAGAAAAGCTTTTTCTCTAACTCAAGCAATGCATTTAATCTAGAGACCAACAACAATTTTCTTAATCTTTCATTTACTTTATTTTATGCAAACTTTACTATAGCGGAGAATTTTTTGTTCTTCACACTACAGTAACACATAGTTAAAGTGAATTGCCCACACGAGCGTTATTTGTCAGTATTTCTATTTATTATATTTTTTCGGCGTAAGCCAAGTGTATTTATTTTGTTGTTTTGTGTTTTTCTGATTGAAGAAGAATTTTTTTATTTCATTTTATTTCATACACATTTGAGGACGCCATTGGGTTCGGACCCCGATAGGTCCAGACACCAATGGGCCTAGACCTAGTTGGGTTCCTTAAAAATCGTCGTAGTTTTTAATCCAAAATTTGTGTCCGTTTTGCTCTACCTTGCTTAGTTTTTAAGATACGAGATTTTAGCGGACCACCGGGGTTTTGAGAATTAAAAACTCGATAACTTCAAAAATAATACTCGGAGAGCTTTTGGTTCTTGTTCTACGTGTTTAGAGCTACAAAAATGCTTTTGGACTTTTTGTTGTGTCGGCAATATTTACCGAGATATGAGCATTTCAAAATTTTCCGGAATGCTAACTTTTTTGGATCCAAAGTTAGGACCCATTAGGGTCCACACATGTGATGAGGATAGGCGATACTATGGAAAGCCCAAGAACCAAAAATGGCCTCCATTTTGCTCTATCTGGCTTAGTTTCGGAGATAGCGCCATTTTAAGTTTTCTTAAAAAAAAAAATACAATTTATTTTTGCTAATATTAGCAAAAAAGCTTGTAAAAATTTGGTCAACTCAATTTTAAATTTAGCAAAAAAATACTTTAAATTTTGTTTAAAATTGCTAATGCGCTAAATGAAGTTTACAAGATATTTTTGCTTACATGCTAATCTCAACTAAAAATTTGCTAAAGGTGAGCTTACTAGCATTAGCAAAAACAAATTAGTAAATCGACTAATGTATTATTTTGAGTGTACATCTCCGCTATAAGGATGATTAAAAAACTAAATAAGTGACATCGTTATTCATAATTCACTTTTTTATTCATTTTTTATTTTTTTTTTTTTTATTTACTTTTTTATTCCCATTCTAGAACTTTCCGGGTAAAGTTCGGTAAAATGAGGTAAAGTTCGGTAAATGAAAAAAACTCTCACGATACCGCAAAAATGCACAAAAGTACGGAAACGCAAAAAAACACATTTCAAGCCCGAAAACTAAAAAATTGAACAAATTTTTTTGAATTACGATATCATTTATTTAGTTTTTTAAATCATCCTTATAGTGGAGATGTAGCATCCTTGGTCAAAACCCCGTAAAATTAAACAATTACAGAGTGAAGTTCTCTCTGTAATTTTGTTTAGCTTCTTTCTTTCGAAACTCCCGGCGCGACTGCACCTTAATGACACGGGGCGATAACATTGATGAGCTATGCGGTAAGTTAGATGTATATCTCCATGGGCTTACAAAATTCTTCCCTACAAAAAACATGCAGCTTTCCCTCGCCAAGTCATCTGCGACGCTCTTTACCACGTGGACGAAAGAGGTTTAACTTGAACTGGATGTTATAGTCGATGGCGTCAAAATTCCAACAGTGGACCTCCCCAAAATATTGGGAATAACATTCGACAGTTTCTATTTTATTCTACGCATGCAACGTGCAATAAATTGCGCAGTAAAACAAGGACCTCAAGTTGCTAGCCGGCAGTACTTGGGGAAAGCACAAAGGAACCTTGTTGAATACCTTCAAAACAATTGGCCGGTCAGCGGCAAACTACGCAGTGATGGTGAACACACATCTGAACACACCCAGGAAAATTTTTCAGAACCGATTCCGATAACACTTGTTCTAGAACAGGTTCTTCGGTAATCAAACACTATTACACTTTAATTATTCAGAACAAGTTATGTGAATATTATTGTGAAGCTTGTTCTATGCAATCTAAATTTCATAACATTTTAGTTCTCAGGAATTAAAAAAAAATTATGTGTCAAAAAAATTAAAAAAATAAATATATTTTTTTTTTTTGTGTTCACCAAGAAAAAACACGAAATTCTATGAAAATATCAGGATATAATCACGAAAATTGTTGATACGAAGGTAAGTAAATTAAATTTTGATTGTCTGGGTCGGGACTAATACTAATAAAATAATGTTTTTCATTTTTGTTTGCAGAAAATTCATGTTCTGATGTAACTTTATTGCAAGGCCCAAAATGCAATTTTGGATGCGAAAAAGGATGTATGTGTGTTAAAAAAATTAATATACGATTATCTTTTTCTTTTTTTAATAAATTAATGCAATTCAAAATATTTCTTTAATTCTCATTTCTGTTCTAAATTTTACTTCCAGAACCGGTTCCGAAGAACAAAAATGTGTTCCAATTTTGCTTACAAACACCTGTTGCTTTTGGGACAATCCCTTTGTTAAAAGAATCGGTGTTGCACAAGAATTAGAACAGGTTCTAGGGAAGTATAAGTTGTTCCACAATCGGTTCTTTGCAACCGAAAATTTAGCTGGGCACACTATTATTGACGCCTTTGCATTCGGCCGTTAGACAAATTGTAAGATTTGTCTGTTGTCTGATTGGCGCTTAAGATCCGAGTATTGAACATAGAGTAAAGATCAGAGATTTTGATAGGCCCCAAAACAATATGTCACTTTATATAAATTGGTTCTCTTAATGTTTAAGAGAGTTTTTATATGCATTTTAATGTTGCCTATACCCTATTCACACGTACAGTTTTAAATCGTTTTTAGCAGCAATATTTTTAGCACTTTCTTTATGCTATTACAGTATATTGACAGAAAATGCTAAAAATAATTGCTAAAAACGGTTTAAATCTGTAAGTGTGAATAGGGTACTATGCACCTTTATTTTCGTGATAAATGTTAACAAATTGATTTATTACGATATTTACGCAATTTTATCATTATTATTTTTTTATAGAAGTGTCCACAAAAAAAGGGCGGACAAAAAAAAATAAATTTTCTAATTAACCTGACCCAATTGCATGACCTTTTCTTTTATAAAAATATTTCATATGTTTAAAAACGGTAAACAAAAAATGTAAAATGGTTAGCAACTCCAACGTTATCATTTAGTAGTTTGGAAGATATTGTAAGACACTGTTGCCAACGCTTTCCCGACGCTTATCCGATTATGTAAACGGTGTAAACACGAATCAGGTCGCAATTATTAATATATTTGCCTATTAATATTGCAAAAAACGGTCCAGTTTAATTTAACGGTCCAGTTTAATTTTAAATTCTTGCTGGATTAATTATTAAAAAAAGGTTTATTAATTTATTTTTATTTCAGAGAGGACAAGTTTGTGTTTTTATGGAACAATGGAATGAAGCGAAACAATGTTTCCTAAATGCGGTTGCCGCTAATCCTAATCATACCGACGCTTTAAGAGCATTAGGTGAAACTCATCATATATTGAGCGAACCCCGTTTAGCTGAGAAAATTCTTAAAGATGCTGCCAAATTAGATCCAAATTGTCCAAAAATATGGTAAGAAATTAAAAACAAATATATATATTTTAATTTTAAAAATGTTGTAATATCTATTTTTTTTTAGGTTTGCTTTGGGCAAAGTGTTAGAAAGTTTGGGGGAATTTACCGCCTCTGCAGATTGTATGGCTACTGCCTTACAATTGGAACCCACATGTCCTATACTTCCATTTACCTCCATAGCATTAACGTTTGATTAAATGTGTTTCTATATACATAAATAATTTTTTAAGATATTTTGATGTTAGTTTTTTTAATTATATACTATTTTTAAATTTATTGTTATTTGTTATGGTGTCCTTAAACACTGTGCAACACTTTCTTGCTACACAATCATCAGAAAAATAGGATAAAGATTCTCTCAACAAAATAAGTACTTAGCGCCATTTATCGAATTCTATTGATTCTATGTATGTATATGCAAGGAACATTGTTGGGTTTTGTTTGACGGTGTAATGTGTATGTTTTTATCTTTTATTTAAATTAGTTATTTAGTAATTTCTTATAATTGAAATTTATTGAAAACAAAAACTTAGAAAACCTCAATTACAGTATTAAATGTAATACAAGATTTAATTCAAATTACTTTTCAATCATAAAATTGTTTGATTGAATTTTTAATTATATGTGTAATTTATTGTTAAATTCTTTTGTGTGCCGGATTTATATAAGTATATTTTACTGTTAATTATATAAAAAAAAGTATATGATTATATGGAATAAATATGTATCATGTATTAAAAATTATAAAAAAAAAATTGTTTGATGGATGAATTTTGTAACTCAAAAGTTATATTTCTAATAACACTGTTCGATACCAAAAACCTACCAGTAAAATATCACGTTAAAATATTGTCTTTTTCTATTATTTCAGGAGAAAGAAAAACACACCAAAGTACACTAATTTACAGCCCTTATAAGCGGAATTTCCAAATAGGACTTGCTACATTCCAAAATTCAAGTTTTACGAACCATTATTTCAGGAAACATAAAAAGTACCGTTTTGCCCTTTTAGAATCGAAATTTCTAAAAAGAAATATTTTTTAGAATGTCGGAGGATCCTACATTCCATATTTAAAATTTCTAGGATCATTATTTAAGGATAAGGGGGGGTTTGTATTGTAGGTGTCCCGTGGGTTCGATTCCTACCAGAACCCTTGGTCTAAAACGAGTCAACGGTCATTCTCAGTTAGGTTCAAATTATTCAAAATGAGTTGTAATTAAATAGAAAGAATAATTAAAAATATTTGATCATGAGATCAAAATTATTATTACATATTATCATTATTATTAATATATGCACTATGGATTCAAAATAATATTTGTAACAGTTCTAAAAAATAGCATCTTTTATTTTCAGCACTTGTTTTTTAACAGATTTTAAGGTTTTTAGCCTATTTGTGTTTAATAACTCTGGCAACACTATAAGGTATCTTCACACATGTTTTCCGTTGTTTTGAAAAAAAAAAACAGAGTTGTTATATGTTATACCGTTAAATTCTCTGTTTACATCTCTCAATTACCGTAATATATTTATAAACATTCTCATTTTCCAACATGCTCCAAACTTAAAATACAATAACAACACCCCATCCCCAAAAATATAAGCAAAAATATTTTTGTAGATACACAATTTAAAGAAAAATTTTTCACGGTGAAAATTTCATAAATTTATTTTAGAAAAAAAAAGTAAAATAATTAGCAGAAAAATTAAAAAAAAATTAAAATTTTTATTCAAAGCTATGTGTAACATTAAAATAAATTTTTAAATTAAAAAAAATAAAATACTTAAAAAATTAAAAATGATGTTTCATCGTAAAATATGTTATTCATTAACAACCTTGTTATGTCTAACAGTGGTCTCCAAAGGTCATTTATTAGATCAGGCAGCTGTAGGAGAATTATATACATTTAAAATTGAACCGGTTATGTTTAATTGGACTCACCAAGTGATTAACGAACAATTTCGTTATACACCCTCATTAAAATCCTATCCAGATTTACCCTCATGGATGCGTTACATGTACAGTCAAGAACATCATGCTGGCTTTCTTTATGGTACACCGCCAGGAGAGTTGGCAGCCAAAACAATTACATTAGAAATTATTGCCTTGAACAAACAAAACTATGAGACCAGACGTACGGAGTTGGCCATAACAATAGCATCGAAATTTCATGCTCCCAATGTTATACAAATGAAAATTGATAATTTAAATTGGGTGCATTTAATGGATCCTGGTCGGGTGGAAAATTTACGTAATATATTCCGCAAGGATTTATGGCCTGAAAGTGACAACGATTTAAGTTTAGTGTTTATGGAATCGGCTGTAAATATGGGTGGACGTTTGCCATTAAGACCTCAGCAACATGAAGGGTAAGATGCTATTTAAAAAAAAAAAAACAACTATAAAACTTTTACAATTTAACTTTCTAACTTTTTTTAGAGTAATTGTCCACTTGGGTAGTTTTGCTAAATTTTCTGAACGCCTTAAGGAATTACAAGAGGAAGTACGTCCTCTGTATAAACTTCCCTCTTGTACGTATAAACGTACTTCGGTACAAAAGATTTTTGAAAATGTTGGTTTTAAACTTGACTGGTGTGCTTTTAAAATGGTGGGTGCTGAAATTGATCCAGAGGTATTGCATCACAATCACGATAGTTCCCAGAGTAATAAGGTTAATGGCAATATCGTGGAAATGGGCAATCTAAAAAGACGTGAAGATCGTTGGCATGGCATGTCGCGTGATGAAGTACCCATGCGTAATTATATTGATGAGTTTGCCTTTGCTTTTGCCATTCCTGGCATGATATTTGGTATATTGTGTGGTATTCTTACAGCCAGTTTATGTTTTAAAAATCAAAAATTGTAAGTATTTATTTGGTATATGTAATTTTTTTCCCCAACTTTTGATTTTCCAAGTCTTCAGGCAAATTTTGATTTCAATCGGATATTATTAACTCGTGGCGCCCAGTAATACAAAATACATGATATATAACTAGGGTGACCATTTTTTTCTGAACTCAAATCAGTACGCCCAAGCTTTTACGTTTATATTTTCGTGAAGTACCTCTCTAAAAACTCTTTTCTATGGCATAACACTGATCATTTTTTCATCACTCAAAAAAATTCGGTTTAACTAGCAAACTTGGGGCAATTAGTATTTTAGTAAAAACAACTGTTTAAAAATAGCTGTTTAAAAACAACGGTTAAAAAACAACTGCCTTAAACTGTTGTCATTATTTTGCAAATAATTTTACTGACTTCAAACAACTTCATTTGAATGTTGATCGTTGATCAGCGCAGAAATTATAACAAACAAAAACCCACAGGTTTTGAGTTTAAGAAAATCCCTTAAATTCTGATGACTTTTTCGCATAAGTTCTGATAACTCTGTCTTTTATAAAACTTCCCAGATAAAAAGCACATGTTTTTTAAATAGCGGCTGATGTTCTGAGTGATTTGTCCAATAAATTCTTAAGACATTACCTCATCGAACGTCTCAGAATCCCGAGAACTTTTCGTTTAGAAAACCTCAAAGATTATGGGCGTCTTTTCATATAAACCTTTTCATACTTATAGGATCAACATTTTTGCGTTAATGAACCTCTTGATTCACGAACTCTAAACTTTTTAGAATTGATTTAACTCAAATTATCTCTTTGTCATAAGTTATAAAAATCTACTCCGATGACTTATTTTATGGAAATTCAAATTTTTGTATAAAATTTTAGAAGAAAATTATTTTTTATGTTAAAATTATCAAAAATCAGTACAATCAGTACATATTTCAAAAAATCAGTACAAATCAGTACAACGTCTTTTGATCAGTACACGTGATCAAAAATCAGTACATGTACTGATCAAATCAGTACGTATGGTCAGCCTATATATAACACCGTCCGACAAAAATTAAAAAAAGTCGTTAAACACAAACTGGATAATATACGTTTGAAACTAGAGACTAAATGTAGCAAAACTGCATTAACAGTTTTTTATTATGTGACTTTAAAGGATTAAATTTTATAAAATACTTTTTTTAATATTTGTATTTGTCCTAGGATGCCATTAGTGATGGCAAATGAAAGAGGAGGATCTCCCCTTATTTTCCTATGTTAAGATAGTTTGTTTCAAACCAGAAACACTAAAAAATATGGAAACATTTTGTATAATTTTGGAACAACAAAACTCTGAAAATCGACGATAGTTAACTATCACTTTACATGATCACAGTCCTGGATTTTCGGAATTTGGGACTAAAATTTTTCTCAAAAAGCGGAATATTTAAAATCTTAAAAAGCATTACATGAATTATTTTTTGTAAAAATAAAATTCTGTACTCTGTTTTATATTGTGATATTTGAAGATTCGGCCCAACCGAATATATTTATTTTTGTTTTATTTTCTTTTTAATCTTTTTTTTTATTATTTTTTCTTTTTGTATTTATTTTTTTATTATTTTAGATATGATCCGAAATCGGAATATTTTTTCAATAATATTTTTCATATTTGTGAAGAAGAGTGTGTTAAATCTACACATGATTCTGAATCAGAAGCAGAAAATAAAAGGTGAATTTTCTAAATTATTTTATGATTTTAAAGTTTTGTTTTCATTTTAAATACTTTTATGTATATTAAATTAAAAAATGCAAAAAGAGACCCTAAACACTTTTTACCGATTTTAACAACTTTTATTTAATACAGCTATAAAGAAACTTATCCCACCACTTCTTCAACTGTACAAATGGTTCAATACTCAGATACTAATTCTCAACCAGTTACAACTCTTAAAAGTTTAAAGGATCCCAACTCATTGTTGGATAATGTTAGCATGCGTTCTCAAAGGTAATTTTTATTTTAATATGTTATTTATTAAAAATTTGATAATCTTGATTTAATTTTAATGTTACTTCAGCCCCAATAGTTTTTATCAAGCTGAAAGTCCTCCACATACCTATTTGCGTCCTAAACCACCACCATACAAGGGTGGTACTTTGTCGCGCAGCGGTGTGGACATTTGACAACCAACTTCTCCACGAATTTTGTATTGTTAAACTTAAAAACGAGTTAAAAAAAATACTCTCAATTCATAAGATATCCAATTTGGAAAGCATTGCATAATCACAATTATCAATTATAAAAAAAAATATTTATATAACACATTAATGTATCAGTAGTTAAATATCATTAGAAAATAGTTACTGCTTGAATTTATTAACAATTTCTTACTACGCTACTGTAGTAGTATTACTTACATATTTAATATTTATAATAAATAATTTACATAAAATTTACTTTTTTCAGTTGATTATTTACGTGCTTAAACTACAAATATTGAAATTCAGTATTAAATGATTCAATTCAATTTATTCAAAGTGTGTACAGTTCACATTAAGACCAACCCACCCCCTCCCCTCCCACAAGCCCGGTGATGGAACTTATTCTAATTGGTGATGGAACGTATTCTAATTGGAAGCCGTCCCCTGTGCCGTGTTTATTCTGTTCCTGCATTTATCTCTCAAATCGTATCGAAAAAGACGTGTCGGGCTTTTTCTGTTTCTACTCTAAAACCGGTGGCCGTCATGAAATAAAACTTGTTTAATTTTTTAAAGGTGGTGAAACTTGTTCTATTTTTTAAAGGTGGTGAAATTGATTCTAATTGGAAACCGCCCTCCGTGCCGTGCTTGATCTGTTTCTGCTAAATCTGCTAAATCTAGCATATAATATGTAATATGGCAACACTAAACGAAAGAGACTATTAAAAAGAGAAGAGGGTGGTTTTTTCACTCAACCATTCACAATAGATAAAAAATACTAACAAATTTCTTTTCGGTGTAGTTTTAGTAAAAAGAAAGTTTTGTTGATAAGAAATTTTTAATTTTATTGAATTAAATATAATATTTTTAATGAGCTTTTAATAAAGTGTTAATTCAACAAAATGTTATTGAAAATCGTCCAAGATATCCATGATATAATTGAACACTATAATATCAATATAGTCAATACAATATTTATTGGTTTTACAATAGTTATTGTTATATTTGGAAGTTTGGTTAATTTAGTAGAACCTTTCCTACCTACATTTATCAAACAATCATTTCGGTATGGTAAACACAGTCATAAAGGACCGGAAGATAAGTTAATATCTAAGATGGAGGTGCCCAAATCATGGTTTTCCCATTTTTATGTATTCGCTTTCACCTGGTCAATGCTGGCGTTATATTTAGTACTTAAAGGTATACTAATGCATACTGTAGCACCGGAGTGTGTGCTGGAGTTTTTGGATTTAATAGCCGGCGGTGCTAAGAATCGTAAGGTGTTAATAGATTCTAATAAGGCATTGGTAGCCACAGTATTGATGACTCTACAGTGTGCCCGAAGATTTTATGAAACCAATTTTGTACAAATTTTCTCAAAGAAAAGTAAAATGAATGTATCCCACTATTTGGTAGGATATTTACATTATTTTGGAGCTATTTTAGCATTACTAATTAATACGGAGGGATTTGTAAGAGGTAACAAAAGAGTATATTATAATTAATATAAATAACATTGGCCCAGCAAAACTTTTCGGAGTCATTCAAAAATAACTAGTTCTAGAAGTACTTCAAAGCTTGTCACGATAGGTTCTCAAAGAGCATCCTGGAACTAGTGATGTCACAACTAGTTCTAAAAGTGATCCAAAAGGGTAATATTTTGGTTCCAAAGAGCTTTTTTGGAGTAGTTTGGGAACTAGTGATTTGGAACTAGTCGTACATGACTTCTGCACCACTTCCATGAAACAAATACTGGTTCTCAAATAACATCTTAGAAGCTGTTTCAAAAACTTATATTTTTTTCAAAAAAGAAAAAAATAAATAAACTACTTTATTTACTACAGCTGGAATTTTTTATTACAAAAAATAAACAAAACTTTCCAATTGTAGCAAAAATAGTAAGCAATTTGAGTAATCCAACTAAGCATATAATCGTATATTTTTTCGTCCCTATAATATTTTTATACCCTCCAACCACAGTATGGGGGTATACTCACTTTGTCATTCCGTGTGTATCGCATCGAAATATCGGTCTAAGACCGATCAGTGATCGATTTTAAGACATTCTAGCGATGCCCGTCCGTCCGTCTGTAGAGGACACGATAGTCCAAAATAAAAGAGCTAGACTTCTGAAGCTTAGCACGAATATGTCTTATATTCCTAGGCAGGTTAAGTTCGGAAATGGGCAAAAAGGTTTTTTTTTTTTGCAAAAAAAAAAATGTACAAAATGTTCCTAGACTGCTTTCCTAGAACTAGTTCTGATGGTGACAATTTCAAACAAAAATCATGGGTTAAAGAATGGGATAAAGAATTGGTTCTAGAATGACTTAAAGAACCGTTCCATACATGGGTTCCTAGACTACTTTCCTAGAACTAGTTCTGATGGTGACAATTTCAAACAAAAATCATGACTCTGAGAACGAGATAGAGAACTAGTGCCACAATAGCTTCTTGGAAGTAGTTCCTGTCGTGACAATTTCAAAGAAAAATCATGGGTTAAAGAATGGGATAAAGAACTGGTTCTAGAAGTAGTGATGGAACCATTCCATAGGAGGGGTGATTGTTCCTAGACTACTTCCCTAGAACTAGTTCTGAGGGTGACAATTTCAAGCAAAAATCATGACTCTGAGAACGAGATAGAGAACTAGTCGAGCAAAAAAGAAGTACTCCAGCACTAGTTCTGGAAGTCATGCAAGTTTTGCTGGGGGCGTAGCTATAAAATGTTTCCTAAGTTTTATTTTCCAATATTAAAGATTTAATAAATATTTTAGAAACTCTTGGAATAGTTTTTATATACGCCAATAAATGTTAATTTTTTTTAATTATTGTATTATCTTATTATTTTCAGGTTCTTTACCGTCCTCATTTAGCTTTGCTAAAATCTCAATAGTACAATACATCTGCATATTCCTATTCCACTTTAGTTGGTCTCAACAGTATAAATCCAATATGATTTTAGTTAATTTAAGAAAAGATTCTAAAACTGGGCAAGTGGCCACTGAAAAGCATTTACTGCCAACAGGGGGTTTCTTTAATTTTATATCGTCACCTCATATGTTTTTCGAAATTGCTATGTATATTGTATTGTTGGGTCTTTTGCCACAAAGCTTCACCTGGAAATTAGTGGTCATATGGGTCTTTAGTAATCAGGTAAGTTTTCAAAAAATTTTTTTTAGTATTTATGAATTTATTTCATTTGCAATAACTATTGACCATAATACAATTATTTAATTTTTTTCCTACCTATATCTTTTTTGAAATTGAAATTCTGCATATATGCCCTATTGTCTTCGGTCATGGGATAAGTACTTTTTGAGACAGTACGAATTAAAATTGATCCTGTCGAATTACAATTGATCTTTTACGAATTGCAGTTGATCTTTTTCTAATTACAATTGATCTTTTACAAATTACAATTGATCTTTTTCGAATTACAATTGATCTTTTGCGATTTACAATTGATTTTTTTACGAATTACAATTGATCTTTTTCGAGATACAATTAAAATTTTCGAATATTCGAACTACAAGTAAAATCTTCGAATTACGAATAGAATTTTCGATTTAAAAGTACAATATTCGAATTACAATTGATCTTTTACGAATTACATCTGTAAATGGTGTAAATTCCTATTGATTTTTTTCTGAATTTTTATATTTTTAGAATATGAATAAATATTCTTCTAAATTGTAAAATTTGGCTAAAATTTAAATTTAGCAAAAAAAAAAATTTGTTAGATTCTTGATTATTTTTTTGTGTTAATAAATTAAAGCTTCGTGAGTGTGAGTGACACTTGTGTGAGTGCACGTGCAACCTCTAAAAAACTATAATTTTAAAGCTTTTTTTTATACTTTTGCGATGCATTTGTTGACAAAGTACGACTTGTAAACATGTATTGTGTTTTGAATTAACATCGACAACGTACGTGTGAAAAATTAGAAAAAGATAGTGATATTATTTTTTCTTTCATTTAATAAAATTTTTATTTTTCTGTGTCCTCGCAAGAAAAGATTCGCAATTTATTTTAATAGTAATATAATTGCTTCTATTCACAAAGACACAAGCAAAAAAAGTTGCAATTTTGATATTTCGCAATTTTGCAAGACTAAAATTTCTGACGTAAATTCCATTATTAACACGAGAACCCACATACTATATATTTTAAACCCATTAAAAACTTTTAAATTTCAAGATTCTTGTACTACATAATTTAATTATATTCATTTTTTATTTACAGCTCATTAATGCTTTATTGACCCACAAATGGTACAAGGAGAACTTTAAAAATTATCCCAAAATAAGAAAAGCATTGATACCATTTGTTTTGTAATTGAACGAGTTTCTATAATGAAAAATTAATACAATCATAAACATATCATTCCATATTAAAATTAAGTAGAAAATTGTAATTTATTTGAATATAATGATATTTTTAGCTGTATTGATAATGAAGAACCGCTGACTCAATTATTTTTATACTCAAGTTTCTATAAACATCGTTTGTAAACAGGTAAGAATGAGACTCATTTTTTGGATTTGAATCATTAACTTTACATATCGTTTAATTACACCAATAGAAACATAACTCGAAAAAAAATATTTTACATAAAACGTGTTTAAAGTTCTAAAATGAAAACTAACTTCAATTGAAAAAAAAATCATATTCTCTTCTTAAGCGGTGAGTTTAAAAAATATTGCTACGATTTTTGTACTCAATATAAAGCATGATATAACGAATAATTCTGGAGCATTACTTAAAAATTCCGTTATTTTGTTATGTCACTTAAGTAGTAAATGAGCGATATGTCCAATTTAAACAGATGGGTTTTAGAAGGCTTCAGTTATCCACAAGCAGGTCTTCTGTAACTATTTTCAGATGTTTTAAAATTTTGAATTTGTATCCCAAGTACTGGAAAATAGTAGATATGTGTAGTCACGTTGACTTTCGGTCCTTAATCATATTTTCCTTGGTTATTCAATAAAGTTTTAATAAAAATGTATGATAAAAATTCCTTTTATTTCATTGAAATATGTTTTATACAAACAAAAACATAATTTTATCATAATTCGAAATATTTTTATGTATATAAATCAAAACTATGTTATTTTATTAGATTATTATCGTCTGCAGGAATTTATAACACAGGAAAGTAAATTTATTTAAAAAGAAAACTGAAAAGGACAAGATAAAAGAAAAAAATATTAGAAACGTAAGTTTTACCACTAAAAAAAATATAATTTAAAACTTACCTGTATGGATAACCTTGTGCTTTCGAACGGAATACCGACAGAAGGAATGAAAAGAATATGGCCAATAATGCCAAACCAACAATAGACATTATACGACCCTTGCGTTGATCTGTCTGACTTCCAGCTTCAGTGAGTAAAATCATGCCAAAGAAAATAAGAGCATCTAAAAAAAAAACGATTTAAGGTTTATTTACTGCATTTTTTGATAAAAATATTTTTTTTTAATAAGATAGAATAGGTTTTATAAAAGCCTTCACGGCAGTAACTTTGCTGATTTGGAAGCTGCTTTTAGAAAGGAATGAGTCAAAGATCGCATACAAAACCACCTGAATTTAAGCAAGTTTTGTATGGGCGATGTCACAATTTAGAGTACTTTTTGGTAGCACTGATATAGTGCTATTAAAACGCCGTGATAACATGTATCTTTTCAGCGCTGATTGAAGCACTCTTTGTAGCGTTGATTAAAACGCAGAAAAATCTTATATTTTTCTAAGTAAAAGGTTTTAGAAAAAACAAGTAAAAAATTTCAATTTGGCCTTGCCGAATGTATTGATACCCTCCACAATGTAAAAAAAGTTTATTTGATTTTTGTTTTTTTTAAATTCCGCGAAAAAAAATGTTTGTTGAAAAAATTCCGCGATTTTTTTTTTATATATGACTAATTGTTTAAATACTATTTCTGTGTCCAATTCTGTTCACATATGAGACCGAGGATTTGTATACCCTTTAACCACAGTATAAGCAATTTGTTATATTGTGTGTATGCCAACGAAATATTGGTCTAGGACTCCAGTGAACAGTTTTAAGATAAGCGATGTCTGTACTCTGTGGAATACACAAGTCCACACCAAAAGAGCTAGAAGCCTTACATAACGAAAAATACTTAGCAATAACGTCAAAATTGATATAACGCTAAAATATATACAGCAATAATTGCTTGGCAATTCGTCTGAGCAACTATTGCTGGCAATTAAACATCAAATTATTCCCGGACTTTTTCAATTCTCGGGAAAGCGTTTTAAAAAAATTGAATTCCCGGGAATTCCCGGGAATTTTTGGTTTACACAAATTCTGAATCTTATCATATATAAAATATTATTTTTCCAAATATGGCACCATATTTTAATTCAAATACCCACAGATGTCTTCTTTTGTAAAATATTTTTCTTTACTTTTTTTTAAACGTATAAAATTCTCAAAAATCTAATTTTTTTAAAAGTTTTGTACTTTTGTCGTATTTGCCTTGGAGTATTTTCACTCCATATATTCTGCAGAATGTTTTTTATTCATGAATTTATAATATTTCAAATTTTTGTGTTTGTAAAAGCTTTTTGGTAAATTCAGGATTTCATTTTAAAGATACTTTTCGAAAAACTTTCGAATTACATAGTTAAATAACCTTTTCAAGACATCCGTGCCCAAATATCAGTCTTTAAATTTAAATATTTATATTTAAAAAATGGAACTTTTGTGAAATTGTATTCAAAATAGGTAATTTGATTAGCTTTTTTTAAAAACAGTTTTTGACAAATTCCCGAAATTTCCCGATGAAAAAATCCCGGAATTTTGAGAAAAAATTTCCCGGGAATTTTTTCCCGAATAGAAACCCTAATCAAAATCTAACGCCATCTTTGTGTGGAATTCATCGAATTAGACGCAAAGTGTTCATTTTGTTCCTTCTGCCGACGTTATTGCTAGAGTTGTCAACTATTCGGCATATTTCAAAAACCGGTTTTCGAATAGTTAAAAAAACCGCCGTTTTTTAAAAACCGGTTTTCGGTTTTTTTATTTGAAAACCGGTTTGAATAACCGGTTTTTCGGTTTTTTAAATTAAAATTGTTAAAAACATTAAATAAATAGGTTTTAATTTGTTTTTAACAAAAAAAGAGATTAAAATAATATCAAATTCATTATTATTAAATAAATCAAATTCAAAGCTTAAAACAACAAAATATACATATTTTTTATGTAAGTTAATAAAATGTTTTTAATTTATAGTAATAGAAATTATAGGGTCAGTCACTATAAAATGGAATTATGTACTTTTAATCAGTACAACAAGGACTTTAAAACAGTGATTAAAAAACTGAAATTCATTACACATTTTTAATTTTCACTTCCAGTCAAGTTGTCAATAATTTAAAAAAAAAATACTGCAACCCACCAGTTCAGTTTACATTTCTAACAAAACAGTCCAGTCACTTTTTTTCTGCTGAACTTTTTTGTGTTGTGCTGATGGTGGTTGATTTAAAAAAAAAAACAAATACTGACAAACCAGCAACAGTAAAAAAAATTAGGCAGCACACAAACAGCACAAACGTTGTTTTGAGAAATCCACTGCAAGTTACAATTCAAAAAGTGGTGAGCTGCTGACAAGCAAATAAATATAAACGAAAATAAACTCGTACATTGTAACGAGAGAACTTCTTGAATACATAAGAAGAAAAAAGGTTCAATAAATAAAAAAAATGCAAGGTTCATTTAAAAAAAAAATCTTTTTAAATCAATTAATTTATATCAGTAAAAAAAAATCAATATTTTTTATATTAAATAAATAAATAAATTAATGCGTAGTTGAAAAAATTATAAAAAATAAACTTCAAGTCTAAAATAATAGTACAGTAATTATTCTAAAGTTCAAATAAAAAAAAATTTGAAATATTTTTAGAGTTACAGAGATGGAAAGTTTTCATTTTTATGCACCGATCATTTCATTTTTATGCACAGATCATTTGGTTGAATTTTTATTGACACTTTGATGCGATAAAAATTTATTTTAAAAAACGAATTTTAAAGGATTTTTGACGACCTTTTCAATGGCATTGTTGGTTTTTTTAAAAAAATATAAATTTGACCTTAAAATTCAAGGTCAAATTATTAAAAAAATGTATCTTATAAAGCGCCTATTTTGATATTATTTTAACTGAGTTTTTACATTTAAAAATAATTGTTTTGTATAAAATAACACTCAAAAAGTACGAATACCGCGTGTATAAAAACAAATAAAAAAATATTTTCGCAATAAGGAACACTCGATCCATTTTTTAAAAATGTTTTTAAATGAAAAAAAACGTCAGGCTTTTTTAAAAAAAATCTCAAAATAGGCGCTTTATAAGATAAATTTTTTTTTTTTAATAATTTGACCTTGAAATTTAAGTTAAAATGTTTATTTTTTTAAAAAACCACCAATGCCAGTGAAAAGGTCGTCAAAAATACTTTAAAATTCGTTTTTTAAAAATAAATTTTTATCGCATCAAAGTGTCAATAAAAATTCAACCAAATATGATCTTTGCAAAAAAATTAAAACTTCCCATCTCTATAACTCTAAAAATATTTCAAGAAAAAAATTTTTATTTGCACTTATTTATTCTAATATTTTGGCATAATTATATCTAAATCGGTTTTTTGGTGTGACCGTTAACGCGTTTCAGCCCATATTTAACTTTTTGTTTTCATCATATTAGTTTTCGTTAGTTAGTAAAAAACAATTGTGTCTGACACTTATTTTAAAAAAAATTATGGAACTTGGAATTTTTGATCTGTTAATAAAACCAAATTTTCAAAAAAATTTCTTAATAAAGTAAAAAAAAAATTGTGTTTTAAAAAAATTTTCAAATAAAAATTTTGGCACTTAAATTTTTTTTTTATTTGTTTACTTCAAATATTTTCCAAAAAATTTTGGAACCTAAAATTTTTTTAAGCATTTTTAATAAAACTTTAAACCGTTAAAACTTGTTTAGAACTTAGAAAATTTTAAAACTTTTTTTTTAAATATTTTTAGTTAAATTTAAAAAATTTTCAAAACATTAGAAAAATTTCTTAACATTTTTGTTAAAGCATTATCTTTACGTTTGAAACATTATTCTTAATTATATAATACAACATGCCATTACTTGTACAAAGAAATATCTACTTATAAGTACGTTCATTTAATTTTCAGCAGCCAAATAAAAAAAATTTCATGCTGACGAGTCGAGTTCAATTTTAATTTTCCATGCTGCAAGTCCCGTACAACAAACATAACTTGTGCAGCGCAGTAACCAGACAATTCAGTCGTGTGTGCTGTTTTTTGTTTTTTTAAACTGAAGCTGAACTGTGTGCTGGCAAGTTTGTCAATTTCAAAAAAAAAACTTTTACTGTACTGCTGCTGAAGAAAATTGACAATTTTTAACAGCTCAGTTCTTGACTGCTGTTTTGTTTTGATAATGTTTATGCTGACAAAACAGTACAAATTATGTGTTTTTGCTGAAAATCTAGGCAGTATTTTCAACACTGCTTTAAAACATTTAAAAAATACATTTAAAACACAACATTTTTCTTGTTAGTGTTTCTTCACAACCGCGTCTTTTAACCAGAGTTATAGAGTAAGGAATTGACAGATTTGTAGATCTGGCATCACCAAAAATAACTGGAAAAATCTGGTAATACCACACTAAAGTTTAAACGTAAATCAAAGAGAGACAAAAAGCAATCTGCATGCATTCTTACTGTATAACTGGTATCTTCCATTTCGCTCAGATTTCGATTTGTGATAAAATTTCTTAAACAATACCATATGGTTTTTGTTTACTACTGTTCCAAACGCCATTTGTTACCCTACTCTATAACTCTGCTTTTAACCTTTTTATTTATTACTGAATTAAGAAACAAAATTTCAAATACAGAGTTGTATTTTACAAAATTTGTAACAAATGATGACAAAAAATGAAGTATTATATATTCGAAAATGGTGAATAATTCGACACAAAAAAAACGGTTTTTCGAATATCTAGAAAACAACCGGTTTGGAAAAACCGGGAAAAAGCGAAAAAACCGGTTTTTCGAATAATTCGGAAACCGGTTTTGACAACTCTAGTTATTGCTTATTGCCACCAAAAAATCAAGTGGAGATCTGTTGTTAAGATTAGCACGAAAAATTCTTATAATCATAGGTCAGTTATGTTCGTAAATGGGCAAGATCATAACAGGGGTAAAAAAAATCCTCCATGAAGAAGTAAACCAAACTCTGAAAAATGCAAATTTTTTTGTATTGTTGTTAAACAAATCACAATTTTTAAAGTCAAGACATTCAAAGCTCAGCACTTGGACTTTTTGTCCGTCCCCTTTTGTGGGCGTGGTTATAAAAAAAAATAATTAACAAATGATTGTATTATGTGCAAAAATCATAGTAAAAGAATTTGTTAACATTTATGGCAAGAAGGTAAATGTTGTTGCTGTGATAAAAAATTCTGCACAGCCAAAGTATCCTTCTCATTGTTCCATACAGCGACGTATCCAGGAATTCGAAAAGGGGGGGGGGGGGGGGGGGGCACAACTCCCAAAATTGTTTGTCATCGCCTATTTATATTTAGTTTTAACTAGAAGTACTTGTAAAGTAATTGAAAGGGGGGGCACGTGCCCCCTGTGCCCACCCCCTGTATACGTCCATGGTTCCATATGAAAAAGTTCTTACAATCGACAGAAGAAAAAGTACAAAAATCTTGTGGATATTTCAAAAAAAATTAACTAAATACTTACTCAAACCCAAAACAATATAAGTTTCCACAACTAATTGACCTTGTGATGATCCATGTATATAGGCAACACCACCATTTTGTGATTTATGTACCAATGGTGGGCCACGAATATGATTCCACATCTGTCCCGATATCATAGTGAAACAGAAAAATACTGCTATAGCACCCCATATGGATTTGTTAAACAAGAATTCCAAATTATTGCGTCTCATATATAAGAAACCACCAACCAATGCTGCCAAGGTAACCATTGCAACAGTACCCGAATAGTTGGGAGGACGGAATACTCGTACTTGAACATCAGTACGTTCGGCTACAAATTTCGCAATAGCATCAGCAGCAAAACCTACACGATGTATATCCATGGTATCGGCTGCTTTTGGCTTACCCTTAGCTGGGAAATGCATAAACACAGGAGCGGTATTTAAACGCAACATTTGGAAAACGTCAGAACCTTCATCAAAATCAACCATAGCAAAGAATACTTTGTTTGAGTAGACAGGTGAGAATCTGTAAGACTGGGCCACAATTTGAAATTCATCATGAGCATGTCGACAGATTTGACATTGCCGTGAGGGTGCCAAGGCAGTCAGCATAACTATCATGGAATAATTACGGGGCGAATTTTTAACATATTCCTTAAACTTTTGGCCATTGAATCTTAACAAGGCTTTCTTATTGTTCATTTCCATTAAGTTCTGCACCTTTTCAGATATACCCAGGCCGGTCTAGAATTGAACAATTTAGAAAATTTCTTATTATCTACCGGCATTTTGTTAAGATTTTTGTTTTTATCTGCCAACGACAATGACGTGGCCTGAAAGACACCCTGTACTTGGATGTGCAACCATTTCTTACCTTTTGTTTACTTTGAGCCGTTGTGCTCAATATTAAAAAACCAGCCATTAAAATCACTGCAAACAGCAACGTTTTATGTAAAATTTTCATTTTGATGTTTATTTAATTAAAACTACTTATATTAATTAGAAAAAAAAAATAATTTTCTTTCGCAGGCACCTAGAAAACTACACAAAAATACTTCACCCTCTGTGAACGATGAAGTGTTTGACATATGTCAAAATTACAAATACAAAAACCTAGAGTAGCCAAGGTAAAAAAAAATAAAAACTTCCAAAAAAAGTGCAGGAACAGAACAAGCACGGCACGGGGGACGGTTTCCAATTAGAATGAGTGCCGGGTTGTTCTGTTTCTACTCCAAACCGGTGGCCGGCGCCGGTGTTATATTTTTTGAAGGTGGTGAAACTCATTCTAATTGGAAAAAGTCCCTTGTGCCGGGCTTGTTATATTCCTTAACCCATTTACATAGTGTCTAGATTAGCAACCACCACCAAGCAATTCAATGTCACATTTAACGTTTACAAACGTTAAACTCGATGGTAAGCATCATTTTGACATTGAATTGCTTGCAATCTATAGTAGAGCACCAGCTCTTCTAAATGATGCTTACCATTGAGTATGGTGTTTGTAAACGTCAAATGTGACATTGAATTGCTTGGTGGTGGTTGCTAATCTAGACGGTGTCTTAGAAATTTTCATGAACTTTAGAATTGGGAACAGTTTACGGGACAGACATGCAACACTCATGATTATTTTGGTACTTTCAATATTTTTACAAAAACAAAATACATGCAGATTCGTGACGTTCGTTGTACGTTCGTCATACAGAAACTGGAGGTATGTTTTGTATGAAACGTCAAAAGTTGCATGCGCGTGCTGTCACTAATACATGCACATGTGTGAAACTTCTCGCTTCACCACAATGCGAATACGGTATAAAGGGCCCATCAGATGACAGACAAATCTTACAATTTGTATTCCAACCGCGCATGTTTTTTCTGAAAATATTTGCGAACACACATCTGAACACATACTATTATTGACGCCATTTGCATTCGGTCGTTAGACAAATTGTAAGATTTGTCTGTCATCTGATTGGCGCTTTAAGAGGTGTAAAGGTCAATTGACGAACATTAAAAAAAATAGCAAAATCGGTCCAGCCGTTCTCAAGTGATGCGATTACATACTAACGGCATTTAGTTATAATTTATATATAAAATTATTTTTATTAAATTAGAATTGTTTGTAATTTTAGCATTTTTACAGCCAAGGGGTGCTTTTTTCAGGGGTAACTCATGAATAGTAGTGTCAGTAATAACGAAGTCGTTATCTACAGATGGCAATCTTTTTTTGGAAAGTATTTGGGAACGATTTGGAAATAACGAAAAATAAACATTAAAAAATTTAAAAATTATGAATGAAAATTATTGTTGTGTCACTTGAAAATAAAAAATACATAATAAAAAATAGAAATGAATAGAATTAAATAAAAAAAAACAGCAAAATTAAACGAAAAATAAAAGGTAAACAAAATTTCCAGCTTTCCCAGATACCATTTGTAAAACTAACACCACCTTTAAACGTCAAAAAGAATTGACTCTTGCATAGTCTTTATATATTTAAGTTTTTGCTTTTTTTACTAAAAAACTGACAAAAAAGCAGTATTGTATTTTCAAATTTAGTAGTATTTTGCTAAAATTGATTAATATTTATCGAAATGTTTTGGGATTTCAAGAAAACCTCATAACGAACAAGATTTCCTTTTGTATGGAAAATCTTGTTATCCTTAAAAAATATTTGCTTGCGTAAATTGCCTAAATTGCGAAATCCCGTCACTTATTTTTGGTATGCCTTTGCAACCCTACTTAGTTATTGTGAATACTTGGTTATGGTTATTGTGAATACTTGGTTAACACTAGAAAAGTGCTGCCCAGTCTTTTACAGAAATCCAATAAAAAAGCCGCTCTCTCATTTTCCGAACACTGCCGCATTGTTTTAACAAATAATTTTACACAATTCTTTATCAAAAAAAATAAAAAAAAAAATTGTGTAAATTAAAAAAAATAACAAGAAATTAGTGCTTTATTAAAGCACGTATAATGAGTGATATTTTAAAAAGCTCTCAGGAGCGTTCGCGTAAGCGAAAACAATTACTAGCACAAACGGTAAGAAGGATAGCATTTTTTTTTGCCAGTTTCTATACCACAATTGACCACAATAGGAATTTTGTTAACATTTTGGATTTTTACTTTTAGCTTGGTTTGTCAAGTGTTGATGAATTGAAAATTGCTTTGGGCACTGGAAATGATTCAAACACTGGCGCTGGTTTAAGTTCCGGCAGTTTTGGTACAAGTGCCCTTAAGGGTGTCTCAGCACACAGCCAACGATCTGGTGTGGAAGATGATGAAGGTGTTATTGCGAAAAAAAGCCATGGGGAAATTATTTATAGAGATTCATCCACATTTTTAAAGGTAAATATAAAGAGCAATTGACTGGATTAAAAACAAGTAAGAAAGTTATAGTCGGTCAAGACCGACCATATGATATCCTACGCCAGTGTTTTCCGGAAAATGGGTCCCAAGTCCAAACATGGACCGATTGTATCTGTGTTTTGTTAGATATTTATTTAGTGTAGAAAACACACACAGATCAAATTTTAGAGGAATTGGTGTATTTTTTTTGTCAATAGACCGATTTAACTTAATATGGGTCGAAATTTTTCTATGTGTCCAATTATATTCCGATTTGATTAGGTTACTAAAAGACACGTTTAACACTTAAAAATAAAATTTTTATCAAATATTTCGATTTTTATGAATTTTGAGGGAATTATGTGAAATGACACGATTCCTTTGAAATTTGGAATGGTGATTTGTGCATACAAAATTTGATTTCCTGTTAAATTTCAAAGCGATATCTGTTATAATACGATTATTAAAATCATATAAGCCGAATCTAAAAAGGGCTAGGTCTTAACATGGACCGATTTCAATAGGCTTCGTCCTTGGGCCAAAAGATGCTTAAGTTTCAAATTTCAAGTTAATTGATTGAAAATTGCGACCTGTATCGTGCTTAAACCGATAGATGGACAGACGCACGGACAGGTGGACAGACGGACGGACATCGCTAAATCGACTCAAAAAGTAATTCTGAGTCGATCGGTATACTTGAAGGTAGGTCTAGGACCAATATTTCGGGTACTTACAAACATCAGCACAAACTCATTATACCCTGTACCACAGAGGGTATAAAAATGGGTCAACATAGTTTAAAACGGAAACTGCACAAAAAAATCCATAACTTGATTTATATTGAATTATATATGAAAACTAGGAATTAACAATGACTGTCCCAAATCTAGGCCTAAGTCAAGATTAACCCACCCCTCCATATCTGATAAAACTGTTTTGCATCGACTAAAAACCTCATACTGAGTCCAGCGGTACTACTTCTTGCGGGGAGGAAAACGCCTACCAGGGAGTGGATTCGATTTTAAAGTTACAATTTTTGCATTGAAAATACTTAAGGCCAAAATAACTAGGTATACTTAAATCATTTTTGGACTTAGGTTGGATTTTACAGTCATTACTAAAGTTTATGTAGAGACTTCAGAACAAGGCTTTTTGGAAAAATTTAAACTTAAAATCACTTATTTTTGCTTCATATTACCTTAGACAATACCGCCTCAAAAATACATTTATGTGGTCCACACTGCTTCAAAAAGCTCTGTACTTAATTATCTACTTGACTTAAGTACTGACTGTAAAATTCAGCCTTAGGTTAGGTTAGGGGTGGCGGAGCTCAAAATTTTGAACTCCTCGCATAGACCGGCTGGTCCCTAGCAATACCACATGTTCCTTCAGCGACGAGGATAAAACGCGTTAGTCCATGTTGCAAACAATTTAACACGCATAAGGTCCATAACTGCGATTTCCTCCAGATTCTCGAGTTCTGCTTTGCCCAAAAATTTGTTTTCGATGCCTGGCCAATGCGGGGCATTTGCACAGGAAATGTTCAACTGTTTCATCCGTATTCGGTTCATCACATCTTCTACAATTGGAATCAGAGATGAGTCAAATTGTTCTTGCGTGGAAAGCAATTAGGCAGTGTCCCGTGACCACTCCCGTGAGTAAACGACATTCTCTTCTGTTAAGAGAAAGCAGGTAGCGAGTTCTTTTGAGGTCGTATCGCGGCCAGATTATTCTGGTAATTCTGCTTGTACTTAACTCTCGCCATTTCCTGTTCGCCATGGAAATACACTGACAATCACTTCTCGATCTGTAGTGCTGCATTGGGGGATCAGTATGAACAAAGTGTCCTACCCCATCTGCACCCAGTTTTGCAAGCTCATCAGCCTTCTCGTTCCCGTCTACTCCCTTATGTCCTGGAACCCATATTAGAGAGACGAGGTTATTGCCGGATAGTTTTTGAAGATTCTTGTAGCACTCAAAGACGACTTTTGATTTAATACAAAATCCTCTAAGAGCTTTTAGTGCAGCCTGGTTCTCCGATTCTCCAAGAAACTGTAAGGCTGCCTTATTAATAGCAACTATTTCAGCCTGGAATATGCTACAGCTCAAAGGTAGATTAAAAGATTTTTGTATACCACAGACGTCCGTAGTAAATCCCACTCCCGTCGATTGTTTGGAGCCGAGTTCTACCAAAATTCTCGAGTCGGAAATTCAACTTTAAATTTCCGATCGAAAAGTAGTTTGGGCACCCTGTAGTCAGTGACAACGTTATCCAAATTGTCCATGCTACTGTGTCCAAAATTTCGGCGTCTGAGCCAATTTGACTCTGAGTCTGAGGCATGCCTTATATGCCTCACCCTTAGCAAAGACGTCAATTGGCAGCAGATGCAATACTCAGACCCATAAGCCGTTGGGCTTATTAAAATTCAGCCTTATTTTCCATACAAAAATTTCGCCTGATATTCAGGTAAATCGGTCTATTGACAACAAAAAGAAGAAAGACATATTCAATCGGTCCATGATTGGACTTGGGACCCTTTTTTCGATAATCACTTGAGTAGGATATTATATGGCGGCCTTGGCCGACTATAATTTTATTGTTTTTTCATTATTTTAACACCTAATCTCAAATTTATAAACGGATTTTACATTCAGCACTTAAATGTAGATTAACACTGATGGTAAAATCCAGCCTAAGTCTTTAATCACAATTGGGGAAGGGCGGCAAGCATTTTTTCGCAATTATCCTCATAAAAATTTACCAAAATCTAGTTTGGCGAAAAACGCGGCGAAATTTTGTTTTAAATATCAAAGTTCATTTGCGGAATACGCTTGCCGCTGTGATTAATCTAATATTGCTCAAACGTTTATCGAAGGACCCATTTGACCTGACCGATAAGCGGTTACCTACTTACCTAACCTAAATATTGCTCAATTCCATCTATTCAATTCCAAATAAAAGTTTAAAAATTATTGTTTTTTTTTTTCAAGGGTACACAATCATCAAATCCACACAATGATTACTGCCAGCATTTTGTCGATACTGGTCAAAGACCACAAAATTTTATACGCGATGTTGGATTAGCAGATCGTTTTGAAGAATATCCCAAGCTTAGGGAACTAATACGTTTAAAAGATAAACTTATACAAGATACGGCCTCGGCACCCATGTATTTAAAAGCAGATTTAAAAACATTAGACATCAAATCATTGGGAACTAAATTTGATGTTATACTTATAGAGCCGCCCTTAGAAGAATATGCCAGAGCGGCTCCCTCGGTGGCTACTGTAGGTGGTGCTCCTAGAGTCTTTTGGAATTGGGATGAAATATTGAGTAAGTTTAAAATTTTTCGCCGACTTATGATTTACTTAATGCAAATTTATTTATGTAATAGTTATAAACAAATTTTGTAAACATTTTTTTTTTTAAGATCTTGATGTTGGTGAAATAGCGGCCCATCGTTCATTTGTTTTCTTGTGGTGTGGTTCATCGGAAGGTTTAGATATGGGTCGAAATTGTTTAAAAAAATGGGGCTTCAGACGTTGTGAGGACATATGTTGGATACGAACTAATATTAATAAACCGGGACACTCTAAGCAGTTGGAACCTAAGGCCGTTTTTCAACGTACTAAAGAACATTGCCTAATGGGCATTAAGGGAACTGTTAGACGCTCTACAGATGGTGATTTTATACATGCTAATGTTGATATTGATTTAATCATCTCCGAAGAAGATGAATTTGGTTCTTTTGAAAAGCCTATAGAAATTTTTCATATTATTGAACATTTTTGTTTAGGCCGTAGACGCTTACATGTATTTGGTCGCGACTCAAGTATAAGACCCGGTTGGTTGACAGTTGGTCCTGAACTAACAAATTCCAATTTTAATGCTGAACTTTATCAAACATATTTTGCTGAAGCTCCAGCTACAGGTTGCACCACTCGTATTGAATCTTTAAGACCTAAAAGTCCACCGGCTAATAGTAAAATTATTAGAGGTAGGGGACGTGGTTTTCCTAGAGGTCGCGGACGTGGTAGATAAAAAATTTAAATGCTATTTATTTTGAACTTCAGAAGTTTTTTTCTTTTTGATAATCAGTGTAATTTTTCTCATCAGTATAAGTTTATTTTAGTATTTTGAACTTTTTTTAAGAGAATTATATCGTTCATTTATTACAAGACCGCCATTAATTAAAAACCCTGCAAATATTAATACTTTTATACTTACCGATTGAGAAGACAACGTTATTTTATTTTATATGTACCATTTTTTGCAATGGAAGTCTTTTAAAATTTGTAGCTTAACGCGTTTTCTGCAAAATCAAATTATTTTTAGTTATGTCTGTCTTTTAGTAAATAAGCGATATATTCTATACGTTCACTAACCGTTACAGTTTCTGTTTTTAATCTTAAAGTTGTGTAAACCAATTAATTTTTTAAATTAAAGAAATGGATTAACGTTTTTCTTCTAATTTATGTTGTTTGTTTTTTACAGAGTCAACTGGAGACTTCTATATTTCAAAGGTAGAAAAAAATAAAAAGAAAATGTATCATTCAGTCTGCAATTTAAATTTTACAGAAAGTCTTAAGGTTAACCAAAACTTTATTATTTAAACAAATCAAGAAATTTTGTCTTCATATTCATCTGAAAATCAACAAAAAAAAAGTTGGATGCATTTAAATTAGTAAGTACTCTAACACTTTATTTATATTAACCCTGCAGGAAAAGTAACTGGTTTTTAAAAGATCATGTCACATGCACCCAAATGACTTGTAGCAAACTTGACACTTATAACTTTTGTGAAAAAATATCTCAAGCCTTGATACATCATTTGTAACATTTCGCTGAACCTGTCCCTTAGGAACATAAACCGTGCCTTCCCAGGATACATTAGAAATTTTTTTGTTTCGGGAAAAAATTTTCCAAATTTATAAAAAAAAAAAAATCATAAAAAAATCTCACTCACGCAATTTTTTTTTTAGTCACAACCACGTGAATAAAATTGAGTTTCATTCAAGCGAGAATCACACACTCCTATGCCATCCCTACTTCTTCACTCCAAAACACAAAAAAATGTGTCTGGGACTTAAAATGTTGTAAAAAAAATTTCAAGACTTAGAAAATTTTAAAATTTGCAAAATGTATGAATAAATTTTAACCTGTAATAATAAGCATTTTAACACTTTTCAGTGATAGAGATGTGGTATGGATCAACCCTTTTTCCTGCATGGAACCTACACTGCAAAAAAGTGATAGGGCCTATCACAAACATGACACCTTTCATGTAAAAACACCTGTCACTTTTGTGAGGAAATTCCTCAAGCCTTGATTCATCACTTTTCTTAACCCTAGGATGTTCAACTGGGCTTTTCGAGGCCCATGTTGATTTTGAGTAGTCGCCATTAACACCCACCAACACCCCACGCCCACGCCCAAGTCCGAGCCACGCATTAACAATTAGTGTGGTACAAGTCTTCTACACGCTACACAATCCCAGCAATCAATTAAAAGCTTAAAAGGGGAAAAAATTCTAAGGGCCTCGCCAGGCCCAGTAGAGTCACTTACCACTGCCCAGGCAGTCAGACATCCTAGGGTTAAAGGCATTTTTTATATTTTTTTTACTCCAAAACGCAAAAAAACGCAGACAAAACCAAATTTTAGTGAAATAGGCTTTTTTAACTAACAAGGAAAGTATCTCAACCCTTATGAACCGATTTGCCTGAAACTTAAAATATATATTAAAGAGACGATTTCAAGATTGGGGTGTATCGGCTTATCGGTCATAACAGTGTTTGAAAATTTTGTTGTCCCCTTGTAAAATAATGTGCCCCTTCAGGAAAATTTCAATAACTTACGAACTAAAAGGAATATCGTCTAAAGCAAAAATATGTGTCGACTTAAATTTAATAAATATTATTTCGTATCATATACCTACTATATGTCACATAAATACCCCCAAAATTTACACAAAGAAAAAATTTTAATTGTACAAAATTTTTCATAATGTACATAACGTTATTCCCAGGAATTCCGGTATTCCCGTCAAAACCGGTAGTATTCCCGGAAAACCCGGGAATTATTCAATAACCGGGAAACCGGTACCATTTTTCGGTAATACCGAGAACCAGGATTAATGGTGCTATGTTACTGACCGTAGACTCTAGTGGAGTGTATTAACTCCATGGTGGTACTGCTCAATTAAAAAGAACTAAAAGGAAAAAAAGTATATATCGTTTTTAATAGTAAGTAAATATTTATTTATTTTATTTTTGTAAACTATGATGTTTATTTAAATGAGACATATATACATCCAATTCATCTTCTGATTCTTCTTGGTCCTCTTCCATTTTATTTGCACGATAATCTTTGTCATTATCCTCTTCCTCCTCATCAGTTTCTTCAAAATATTTATCTTCTTTATCTTGATTTAATAATATTAAATCATCAAATTGTGTATTATCATCTACTGCAGCATAATCAAAATCTTCATCTTGACCAGTTAAAAATTGTTCATGCATTTGACTTATAAACTCTTGTCTAAATAAATCTCTTTCATCGGCCGTAATTAACTCTATGGGTGAAGGTACATTTATTTTAGGTTTAACGGGGGATTTTTTCTTTTGTATTTTACTGGATGAACATGCAATTTGTTCATTATCAAAATTACCCCATTGTTGGCGACAATTTAGGGGAATTTCTTCTGCTTCTACTTTTTCCAAATTATCAAAAGCTGCCTTTTCGGCTAAACTATCATCTGAAGATGATTCTTGAATTGTCATATCTTCCCTTTGGTGTTTGACATTTTCTTCAGCTTTTTCCATTATCTCTAAAATTTGTTTCTGTTCCAAATTATGCATTAAGATGCCCGAAAATGTAGTATTTTTAACATCATAGCTATCACGTTGTTTTTTTTCTGTAGCGCTCAAGTATTGTCCAACCAGCTCTTGATACAGTTCAGGTTGTCTTTTCATCATTTCCTGTTCGCTGAAATATTCCCCCTCTTTAATTAATTTCTGTAATGCTGCATACCGTCTATTCTTAACATCTTGTTGTCTAGTCTTAATTTTATTTTGATATTCTTTAACCATTAAATGCATTTCTTCATCGCTATCTGCTATGGATAGTCTGGCAAAATCTTGTAAATGTTTTTCCTCCAAGTAGTTTCCGAAACGTATTAAAAACGATTGGGGATTTCTTTGATAGACATCTAATGCCACCTTAACCTTTTCAGATTGCTCTAGTTCCGGTTCGTCTCTTTGTTGTGATTTGAATACAATTTTTGTATTTAAACTTAAAAATTCCATAATGTCCATTATATCTTGTGGTAGTGAAGTCGTTGTAGTGTTGTTTGCTTTTTGTTCTTGTGGACCACTGTTTTCTTCGGTATCATCCGTAGTTGTCATAGTTTTCGGTTATAATTCTGATTTACAATTATTTTGTGAATTGTCTCGACAGAAATTTATATTAGAAGAATTTATAGGTTTATTGAAATAGCTCCTTGATTTTATACGTTTTTTCCGGTGTCCGTTTTTGGTTTTTCCTCGCTATTGTTTTTGTTATGAATGTTAGTGTTGCCATGCTAAATAAATAAAAAAATTGATAATTAGTAAGGGTAATCACTCTTGATTGAAGATTATCGAAAATTAAAAAAAAAAATATCACCAACGTGGTGTTAAAATCTCTGAAGACTCAATCCCTAATAGTCAAAGTGGTTTTTGTTACAAATCTCAAAAACTGCTTAGCTGAATATGGTATAACTAGAAAGCTTAATTAAATATTGGAATCAAGGTGTCCAACTATTATCCTGGCACTCGGGTGCTTGGCGGTCGTGTTATGCAAGCCAAAAGCTACAACAATGCTGTTGCGACTTTTTTATCGTGTCGGCAAGATTTAGCAAGATAAGTGCATTTCTAAATTTTCCGGAATGCGTCTTTAGATTCAAACTGTTTTAGATCCACACTTAATAAGATCGCCGGCGATTACATAAATTTCCAACAAACCAAAAATTTTGGCTTCGTTTTGCTCTAAACTTCTCAGTTTTCGTCAAGTCACAATTGTACGTAAACAAAATACAATATTTAGGGATCACACGAGGCAATTTTAATTGTCGCAGTGTTTAGGAAAAAATTGGCAAGAGTCTTGCCCCTTTCTCTCTTTTATACACTATAAACTCAGAAATGCGGCAGTTAAAGTTGCCTTTCCAGGGATGCCAACTTAGTGCTTTTCGCGCTAGATCTAGTGCTTTTTGATGTGTCAAAACGCGAAAATTTTTGACCTAGTGCCAAATTAGAAAAACGCACTAACTTGGTGCTTTTTAAATTTTTAGTTGGTGCTTTTGGTGCTTTTTAAAATTAATTTTTATAGCCTCTAAACAAAGTTTGGCGGTATACTTACTTTGTTATTTCGAGTGTAACGCATCGAAATATTAGTCAGAGACCCCACAAAGTATATATTTTATTGTTTTATGATCGATTCAAAGACATTTTTTTAATGTCCGTCTGTCTATCTGTGGAAAGCAATATGCAGTTTAAACTTAGAGCTAGTCGCCTGAAATATGGAACGAATTTATTATTATGGTCAATAACCATTGGTCGTATTAAGTTCGGAAAAAAGGGCAAAGTCGGACTTAGGGGAAAATGTTTTCCCTTGAAGAACTAAACCAACCTCTAAAAAAAATGCCATTCTTTGTAGGTTTTTTTTTTGTATTTTGGTTTAATATTTGAATTCTGTTCTGGGTGAAGCTCAAAGACTAAATTTAGCTTTTGAAGCGGAAAATGCAGTCCATGTAAAATTGTACAACGATTTTATCGGTTGCTTAAAAGTTTAAGCAACAAACTTATCAAACATTTTGTTTAAAAAAAATATATATTTTTTTTATTTATTTAAAAAACAGTCCAGTGCTTTTTTACCCTTTTTTTCAAGCAAATTTACGCGTTTTTACCCGTTTATAAAATTTTTGTGCGCGTTTTGCTCTCAAATAGTTGGCATCTCTGTGCCTTTCGTGTTTTTGGGCATTTAGAGAGTACCAGAGATTTCTTAGTGATACAGCGCCATCTGTTAGAAATTAAAAACTTTTTTATATATGAATATTTGGATTAAAGCATAATTTTTTTATAACGTGTATGATTTATCCTATAAAAATTTGACCTTTGACATTTTCTTAAAATCGACCTGCAAATCCAAATTTAAAACTGCAAAAAAACACAATTTCGTATTTTTTGCTGGCGCATCCACTGTATATTATTCCTATCCGTAATTTTAATCCTCTAATCACCATCTTTTCAGGGAAATGATCTAAAATACTTGGCAGCACTTTTATTTATATTTCTCATTAAAAATCATTCACAATAGTACTCCCCCACAAAGTCATCTGTCTGAGAACCTATGTCATCAATTCTCATTAATTTTCACGATAAGAAAAACATAAAATTCTTCTATTTACATTAAAAAATATATATTTCAACAAATACGTGGCTTTTTTCCGGATATTCTCGATAAAATTATAATGAATTAAGATAAAAAGAAAGTATTACAATAAAATGGCATTTTTAGAATACTTACAATTAATACTATTCATTGGTTCAGCCATATTTGCGGCTCTGATAATATCGGTAAGTTTTTTTTTTTTGTAGGCGGTTGACCGACCACAAGCGCTACTGGAAATCACCGGCAAATTTAGTGATAAGAATTTATTATATTTTTTTAATTTACTTTTTTTTAGCTTTTTATAGTACAAAAGTCAATAACAACTCCCTTACCCGTTATAAAAAGGCACAAACAAGAAAAGACCTATTTGGATCCAAACATTTTGAAAAATTTTGAATTCCCGAGTATAGAAGATGAACCAACGATAGATTTGAGTGTTATAGTACCAGCATATAATGAAGAACAACGGAGTAAGTTAAAATACTGTTATGGGGATGGGAAAAAACTTAGCCTGTTGAAATTGAAAAAAAAAAAATGTTCCATAAATAGACCTAGCCTCCATACAAACGTTCCCTTTAAATGTAGATCAAATGGCTTGTATTTTATTAGTTGGTATTTCGAAATTTGGCAGGTAAACGCATTTTGTAATTATACATCATCATTTCAATTTTCCAAGGAATCAGTCCAGTTATACTTGGCGTCCCCTACTAACAAACCTCCCGATAAAGGCATACATCTCTTAAAATTCATAAAAATAAGAAATTTTTGGTTAAAATTTTGTTTATAGGTGTTAAACGTGTACTTTGGTAAACATAACAAAACTTTTTTAAATTGGACAATTTTTGGACTCAGTCCAAATGTAAAAAAATTGCCCGATATTCAGTTAAATCGGTCAATTGGCGACATTAAGAAGGCTAAAATCTGGTTTGTAATTAAAGATCTAACACGGGATGGATACAATCGGTCCATGTTTACACTTGGGATACATTTTCCGGGAAACACTGGTGTAGGGTATTACATCGTACGTTTTTACCGCCTATGATTTTCTGACATATGGACAATTTTAAAATATATTTGGAAATTTTTAAAGTACATTTGGAAAATTTTAAAATACATTTGGACAATTTTGAAAATACATTTGGAAATTTTAAAATACAATTGGACCATTTTAAAATATATTTGGAAAATTTTAAACTACATTTGGACAATTTTAAAATACATTTAGACAAGTTTAAAACACATTTGGACAATTTTAAAATATATTCGGACAATTTTAAAATATATTTGGGCAATTTTAAAATACATTTGGACAAGTTTAAAATACATTTGAACAATTTTAAAATTAATTATGACAATTTTAAAATATATTTGGACAATTTTAAAATTAATTTGGACAATTTTAAAATATATTTGGACAGTTTTAAAATACATTTGGACATTTTTAAAATATATTTGAACAATTTTAAAATACATCTGGACAATTTTAAAATACCTTTGAACAATTTTGAAATTCATTATGACAATTTTAAAATATATATGGAAAATTTTAAAATACATTTGGACAATTTTGAAATTAAATAAGACAATTTTAAAATATATTTGGACAATTTTAAAATACGTTTGGACAAGTTTTAAATACATTTGGACAATTTTAAAATACATTTGGAAAATTTTGAAAATAATTTGGATAATTAAAAAATATATTTGGACAGCTTTAAAATACATTTGGACAATTTTAAAATTCATTTGGACAATTTTAAAATATATTAAGACAATTTTAAAATACATCTAGAAAATTGGAAATTTTTAAAATACATTTGGACAATTTTAAAATATATTTGGATAATTTAAAAATACATTTGGACAAGTTTAAAATACATTTGGTTCAGTTTAAAATACATTTCGACAATTTTAAAACATATTTGGACAATTTTAAAATACATTTGGACAAGTTGAAAATAGGACAATTTTAAAATATATTTGGACAATTAAAAAAAAAAAAACATTTGGACAATTTCGAAATTAAATTAGACAATTTTAAAATATATTTGAATGTGGGTGTGGAACAAGGTGCTATAATCCAAAAACCAAATTGTTCAGGAGAAGCAAAAAACTGAATAAGTCGCGAAAAAAATATTTTTTTGAAATTTCTTTTTGCAGCTCGACGAAGATGGACCATATGCATCTATGTACAGAATTTCATTAAAAACAAATGAGCGGAAGTTGCAAAAAAATGCATGTGAAATTTTGTTCTAGTGGAATAAGGTGCTATGTTACAATTTCTACTAGGAATTTCAATACATTTGCCAAGTAGTTTTAAGTTTTTTGTGTTATTTTTTAAAAATTTAAATTAAGCGTGATGAATTCTGCAAAATTTAGAGCAGTAATCATTTTTATATAAAAATAATAAAAAGCAGTTAATTTGAGAAAAAAAAAATATTATGTGGTTTATTTTAAACAACTTTTCCCATAATGGGTTAAAAAATTTGCACAATTTATGATATAAGCTACTAACCATTAAATTTTAAAATTGAACTCAAAAATTTTATAGATTATCAAAATCCACCCTTAGTATTACGTTAAACTATATTATGTTTTTATATGGATATAGCACCTTTTTCCAGTTTACACTTTAACTATCGATAGATTAGATAATAAAGCGTTTTTTGCTAAACCAATGGGCACATGTTTAAGTCTAGGATGTTTTCTACACGTTAACCATCTCGCATGTAAGAATTTAGATATATGACCTCTAGTTTAACTATAAAACACATGTTAGTATCCGGCAAAAAGTATAAAATATTCCCAAAAATAGTTAAAATTGAATTTTTAAAGTCACTTTAATGACAGAAAACGATCAATTTTTTAACAAATGTGTTTACAAATAGGTCAACCTATTGTAGGAAGGCACGATAGTGCAAAAAAACGCGATTTCCAAAAATTGGATTTTAGCACCTTGTTCCACACATACATTCATTTGGACAATTTTAAAATACGTTTGGACAAGTTTAAAATACATTTGTAAAATTTTGAAATTAATTTGGACAATTAAAAAATATATTTGGACAGTTTTAAAATACATTTGGACAATTTTAAAAAACATTTGGACAATTTTAAAATTCATTTGGACAATTTTAAAAAATATTAAGACAATTTTAAAATACATTTAGAATGGAAATTTTTAAAATATATTTGGACAATTTTAAAATATATTTGGACAAGTTTAAAATACATTTGGACAAGTTTAAAATACATTTGGACAATTTAAAAATATATTTGGAGAATTTTAAAATACATTTGGACAATTTTGAAAATACATTTGGAAATTTTAAAATACAATTGGACCATTTTAAAATACATTTGGACAATTTTAAAATATATTCAGACAATTTTAAAATATATTTGGACAATTTTAAAATACATTTGGACAAGTTTAAAATACATTTCGACAATTTTAAAATACATTTGGGCAATTTTAAAATAAATTTGGACAAGTTTAAAATACATTTCGACAATTTTAAAATACATTTGGATAATTTTAAAATACATTCGTACAATTTTGGAATTAATTTGGACAATTTTAAAATATATTTGGACAGTTTTGAAATACATTTGGACAATTTTAAAATATATTTGTACAATTTTAAAATACATTTGCACAATTTTAAAATTAATTTGGACAACTTTAAAATATATTTGGACAATTTTAAAATTCATTTGGACAATTTTAAAATATATTTGGACAATTTTAAAATACATTTAGAAAATTTTAAAATACATTTGAAAATGGTGTTGTTTCAATTTCTTTTAACAACATTTTTTCACAAAATAAAGTTTTTTCAATAATCTTTTCTACATTGTGGATGAACATTATTTTTCGGGACTTATAAAATATTTATATGTCCTATTGTCTTCGGTTTTGGGATAAGTATTTTTGAGACAGTTTATTGATAAATCCAGTTGCCACCTGTTTTTCGTTTTCCCTAGTCTCGTAATAGGTGGTTTCGGATCGACCGAAACTTTTTCCTTTTTTTTAATTAAAAGAAAACAACTATTAAATCATGTTTTCTGTTTTTTCTAGTGCCCGCCATGTTAGATGAGTGCTTGGAGTTTTTAGAAGCAAAAACGAAAAATGGTAATTTTTCATATGAAATTATTGTTGTCAGTGATGGTAGTTCTGATGGTACAGTTGCTCTGGCTCTAAAATATTCCAAAAAGTTTACGGTGAATAAAGTAAGAGTTCTTGAATTGATTGAAAATCGTGGCAAGGGGGGAGCTGTCAGACTGGTACGTTAAGTCAAATTAATATTGATTAAAAATTAATTGTTAATTTGAAACTAATCTTATTAATAGGGAATGTTAAGTGCTCGTGGTCGATATCTATTATTTGCAGATGCTGATGGTGCTACTCAATTTTCAGATTATGATAAATTGGCTGAATCTTTACAAACCATCAGCTCCGATTGGAAAGATAATGCTGTGGTAATTGGCTCAAGAGCCCACTTGGAAAGTGAAGCCATAGCAACAAGAAGTGCTTTTAGGTAAATTTGTTGGCCTACAGTGTTAACACACAGGGCAACAATATTAACCGTTTCTTTAATTTCAGAACTTTTCTAATGCATGGTTTTCATTTCCTAGTCTGGTTATTTGCTGTACGCACCTTAAAAGATACTCAATGCGGTTTTAAACTTTTAACTAGATCGGCTGCTAATAAACTTTTCCATATCTTACATGTAGAAAGATGGTATGGTTTATTTAATTGTATTTTATATTTATCTCTTACATAAATATTTATGTCTTTTTTCTCAGGGCTTTTGATGTCGAACTACTATATCTCGTTGAACGTTTAAACATTCCTGTACGTGAAATTGCCGTTAAATGGCAAGAAATTGAAGGTTCAAAATTAACACCAATATGGTCTTGGTTACAAATGGGCTTAGATTTATTTTTGATATGGTTCCGTTATTTAATAGGTGCTTGGCAGGCAGATGTTAAACCTCATACACAATAATTTTTAAGTATATAAATAACCCGTCTACTCCTCGCCCAATTTAATTTAGATTTTCATCTATGACGGTATTTATACACAGCCTTTTTTTGCTTGCAATAAAGTCTTGCAACTTTTTTTTGTAGGCAAACGGGGGTGAAAAGAAAACGGGGTAGAAAAAAAATCACGAATTCTGTTTTCCTTCTTCCCCCCGTTTGCCAACAAAAAAAGTTGCAAGACTTTATTGCAAGCAAAAAAAGGCTGTGTATAAATACCCTCTATGAAAAAAAGTTTTTAAAAATATAACTTTTGTTGCGTATTAAATATTTTTTGATACTTTGTTTATAAAGTATTTTTTTAATTTAATTTAAGAATATTACTTGTAAATTTAACATCTCGTACAACTTTAATAAAAAAAAAATAATTGAAAGATTAACTTTCCGGAACTTTTGACTTAAAAATTTTTGCCGTAGAAAAATCTTAAGATTCTGATGACTTTTTCCTATTGAAAACTACTTAAATATATGTCGAAGACTTTTTCCTATAAAAAAAGCTTAGATTCTTAGGACTTTTTCCTATAGATATACCATCAGATTCTGAGAATTTTTCTTGAAGAAAAACCCTCAGATTCTGCAGACTTTTTCCTATAGAAAAACCCTCAGATTCTGAAGACTTCTTCCTATAGAAAAACCCCTCAAATTCTGAGGACTTTTTCCTATAAAAAAACGCTTAGATTCTTAGGACTTTTTCCTATAGATTCTGAGAATTTTTCTTGAAGAAAAACCCTCAGACTCTGCAGACTTTTTCCTATAGAAAACCCTCAGATTCTGAGGACTTTTTTCTACAGAAAAACCCTCAGATTCTAAGGACTTTTTCCTATAGAAAAACCTTAAGATTCTGAGAACTTTTTCCTATAGAAACACCCTAAGATTCTGAGGACATTTTCCTATAGAAAACCCCTAAGATTCTGAGGACTTAATCCTATAGAAAACCCTCGGATTCTGAGGACTTTTTCCTACAGAAAAATTCTCGGATTCTGACGACATTTTTCTATAGAAAACCCCTCAGACTCTGAGGACTTTTTTCTATAGAAAAACCATCAGATTCTGAGGAATTTTTCCTATAGAAAGACCCTCAGATTGTGAAGACTTTTTTCTATAGAAAAACCCCCAGATTTTGTGGACTTTTTTCTATAGAAAAATTCTCAAATTCGGAGAACTTTTTCCTATAGAAAAACCTTCAGATTCTAAAGACTTTCCTATAGAAAAACCCTCAGATTCTGAGAAATTTTTTCCTGAAGAAAAACCCTCAGATTCTGAGGACTTTTTCCTACAGAAAAACCCTTAAATTCTGAGTACTTTTCCTATAAAAAAACCCCTTATATTCGGAGGACTTTTTCCTATAGAAAAACCCTCAGATTCTGAGGACTTTTTCCTATAAATTCTGAGTACTTTTCCTATAAAAAACCCCTTACATTCGGAGGACTTTTTCGTATAGAAAAACCCTCAGATTCTGAGGACTTTTTCCTATAGAAAAACCCTCAGATTCTGAGGACTTTTTCCTATAGAAAAACCCTGAGATTCTGAGGTCTTTTTCCTATAGAAAAACCCTCAGTTTCTGAGGACTTTTTCCTATAGAAAACCCTCAGATTCTAAGGACTTTTTCCTATAGAAAAACCCTCAGATTCTGAGGACTTTTTCCTATAGAAAAACCCTCAGATTCTGAGGACTTTTTCCTATAGAAAAACCCTCAGATTCTGAGGACTTTTTCCTATAGAAAAACCCTCAGATTCTGAGGACTTTTTCCTATAGAAAAACCCTCAGATTCTGAGGACTTTTTCCTATAGAAAAACCCTCAGATTCTGAGGACTTTTTCCTATAGAAAAACCCTCAGATTCTGAGGACTTTTTCCTATAGAAAAACCCTCAGATTCTGAGGACTTTTTCCTATAGAAAAACCCTCAGATTCTGAGGACTTTTTCCTATAGAAAAACCCTCAGATTCTGAGGACTTTTTCCTATAGAAAAACCCTCAGATTCTGAGGACTTTTTCCTATAGAAAAACCCTCAGATTCTGAGGACTTTTTCCTATAGAAAAACCCTCAGATTCTGAGGACTTTTTCCTATAGAAAAACCCTCAGATTCTGAGGACTTTTTCCTATAGAAAAACCCTCAGATTCTGAGGACTTTTTCCTATAGAAAAACCCTCAGATTCTGAGGACTTTTTCCTATAGAAAAACCCTCAGATTCTGAGGACTTTTTCCTATAGAAAAACCCTCAGATTCTGAGGACTTTTTCCTATAGAAAAACCCTCAGATTCTGAGGACTTTTTCCTATAGAAAAACCCTCAGATTCTGAGGACTTTTTCCTATAGAAAAACCCTCAGATTCTGAGGACTTTTTCCTATAGAAAAACCCTCAGATTCTGAGGACTTTTTCCTATAGAAAAACCCTCAGATTCTGAAGACTTTTCTATAGAAAACCCTCAGATTCTGAGGACTTTTTCCTATAGAAAAAACCCTCAGATTCTGAGGACATTTTCCTATAGAAAAACCCACCAATTCTGAGGCCTTTTTCCTATAGAAAAACCCTCAGATTCTAAGGACTTTTTCCTATAGAAAAACCCTCAGATTCTGAGGACTTAATCCTATAGAAAAACCCTCAGATTCTGAGGACTTTTTCCTATAGAAAAACCCTCAGATTCTGAGGACTTTTTCCTATAGAAAAACCCTCAGATTCTGAGGACTTTTTCCTAAAGAAAAACCCTCAGATTCTGAGGACTTTTTCCTAAAGAAAAACCCTCAGATTCTGAGGACTTTTTCCTATAGAAAAACCCTCAGATTCTGAGGACTTTTTCCTATAGAAAAACCCTCAGATTCTGAGGACTTTTTCCTATAGAAAAACCCTCAGATTCTGAGGACTTTTTCCTATAGAAAAACCCTCAGATTCTGAGGACTTTTTCCTATAGAAAAACCCTCAGATTCTGAGGACTTTTTCCTATAGAAAAACCCTCAGATTCTGAGGACTTTTTCCTATAGAAAAACCCTCAGATTCTGAGGACTTTTTCCTATAGAAAAACCCTCAGATTCTGAGGACTTTTTCCTATAGAAAAACCCTCAGATTCTGAGGACTTTTTCCTATAGAAAAACCCTCAAATTCTGAGGACTTTTTCCTATAGAAAAACCCTCAGATTCTGAGGACTTTTTCCTATAGAAAAACCCTCAGATTCTGAGGACTTTTTCCTATAGAAAAACCCTCAGATTCTGAGGACTTTTTCCTATAGAAAAACCCTCAGATTCTGAGGACTTTTTCCTATAGAAAAACCCTCAGATTCTGAGGACTTTTTCCTATAGAAAAACCCTCAGATTCTGAGGACTTTTTCCTATAGAAAAACCCTCAGATTCTGAGGACTTTTTCCTATAGAAAAACCCTCAGATTCTGAGGACTTTTTCCTATAGAAAAACCCTTAGATTCTGAGGACTTTTTCCTATAGAAAAACCCTCAGATTCTGAGGACTTTTTCCCATAGAAAAACACTCAGATTCTGAAGACTTTTTCCTATAGAAAACACTCAGATTCTGAGGACTTTTTCCTATAGAAAAACCATCAGATTATGACAATTTTTTTCTATAGAAAACCCCTCAGATTCTGAGGACTTTTTCCTATAGAAAAGCCCTTAGATTCTGTGGACTTTTTCCTATAGAAAAACCCTCAGATTCTGAGGACTTTTTCCTATAGAAAAACCCTTAGATTCTGAGTACTTTTTCCTATAGAAAAACCCACAGATTTTGAGGACTTTTTTCTATAGAAAAACCCTTTCCTATAAAAAACCCTCAGATTCTGAGGACTTTTTTCTACAGAAAAACCCTCAGATTCTGAGTACTTTTTCCTATAGAAAACCCCTCAGGTTCTGAGGACTTTTTTCTATAGAAAAATTTTCAGATTCGGAGAACTTTTTCCTATAGAAAAACCTTCGGATTCTAAAGACTTTCCTATAGAAAAACCCTCGGATTCTGAGAACAATTTTTTCCTGAAGAAAAACCCTCAGATTCTGAGGACTTTTTCCTATAGAAAAACCCTTAGATTCTGAGGATTTTTTCCTATAGAAAAACTCTTAGACTGTTGGACTCAACAATTTATTGCAACTAAAATTCTAAGGACTTTTTCCTATAGAAAACCCCTCAGATTGTGAGACTTTTTCCTATAGAAAAACCCCCAGATTCCTCAGATTTGGAGAACATTTTCCTATAAAAAACCCTCAGATTCTGAAGACTTTCCTATAGAAAACCCCTCAGATTCTGAACATTTTTTCCTGAAGAAAACCCTTAGATTCTGAGGATTTTTTTCCTATAGAAAAACTCTTAGACGGTTGGACTCAACAATTTATTGCAACTTAAATTCTAAGGACTTTTTCCTATAGAAAAACCCTCAGATTCTGAGGACTTTTTCCTATAGAAAAACCCCCAGATTCCTCAGATTCGGAGGACTTTTTCCTATAGAAAAACCCTCAGATTCTGGGGACTTTTTCCAGATTCTGGGACTTTGAAAAGAAAAAGCCTCTCAGATTCTGAGAACTTTTTCCTATAAAAAACACTCAGATTCCGAGGACTTTTTCCTGTAGAAAACTCTTCAAATTCTAAAAAAAATTTCCTATAGAAAGCACTCAGATTGTAAAGAATTTTTCCTATAGAAAAACATATAAATTTTGAGGACTTTTTCAAAAGAAAAACACTCAGATTCTGAAGACTTTTTGTCTGTAGGAAAATTCGCAGATTCTAAGGATTTTTTTATTGAGAAAACTCCAGAGAATGAGGGCTTTTTTCTATAGAAAAACTTAAAGGCTTGAAATAATGCTATTTTAAGTAGTTCTCTCGATGTATTTTGTTTTTCATATAGGATTTTACATGTATGTATGTAATTTTCTCAAACACCAACCTCCAGTTTCCCAGAAACTGGGAGTAAGTTCCATGTTTTATGTGATAGGAAATAAATTGATCCTACCAATCTCTCTTAATATCTTTACTCTTTGGCTACACACCCACCATAATAATTTCATCTGGCAATGTCGTCACTTAACATATGTTCGTTAACACAGAGTTGTTAAACGCGGCTTAATATATTTACAAAATTTATTTTATCTTACAAAAACCAATTAAAAATTTAAAAAACTTGTAAAGATTTAATTAAAACTTTACTTAAAAAGTGGAGCTTTAAAGCATCATCATTTAAACTAGTTTAGTACATTAAAAACAACAAAAAAATTAAATACTCCAATTGGATTTTTTTTATTAGAATAAATTAAGTAGTAGAACTGATCATGCTAAAAATGACAACCCTGTTATTGAACAGTCGCAGATTTTTTTTGAAGTGAAGAGTTTTAAAAAATACTTTTGGTGATAAAATTAAAAGTTTAATAAAAAAAAATAACGCAAAATTAGTAAAATAATACGTAAATAGTTTATTACTTAACGAAATTAATAAAAGTTTTATAAAATTAATAAAAAAATGTGTTTAAAAACATACAAATTGTTAAAATAAAAAGCAACAAGTGGCATTTCGTATGCATTTTCGGCATTCAGCTTTTTTGTGTGTGTGTTTTTGTTGTTGCTTTTTCAATACAAACAAAAATTCCTGTAGGGAATCCAACAACAACAATAACTAGTGTTTAAAAAAAAAGACACGATAAAACAAGAATCCAATCAGAAATTTTATTATGTGAGTTGGTTTTGTATGAAAGAAAAAAATATATATCAAGAAATAAAAAAGTTCTAAGAATTAAACCAAGCAACAAATTAAATTAATTAATTTAAAACATGAATTTTAACAAATTTAATTAAAATATGCAAATTATATAAAATAAATCAATTTTTAAATTCGGTCTATAAAAATCTATTAAAAAAAGTGTTAATAATTAACCAAATTTTGATTTAAATAATTTGAAAGTGCTATTTATTATTATTTTTGATTGTTGTTGTTATTATTGTTGAACAAACAAAAAAAAAAAACAAGCAACAACTCTAGTACTAACTCTTGCTGTGCCTTGTTGTGTTTTGTTTTTGTTGTTTTTGTTTCTTTTAAACAACTCGCGCCTTAATTAGTTTTTGTTTCGGTTTTTTTTTGTGAATACTTTTTTTGTTACATATTTCATTAAAGTGCCGCATTAACATTTTTGTGTGTATTTAAATAACTTAATTAAACTTTTGCAAAAAACGTGCCATCAGTTAAACAACATTTGTTTTTTGTTGAAAATACTCCAAACCTACAGGTAAGTGTACCTAAATATGTATTAAAAAAAAGAAGACAATTAATCTTTTAATAAAACTGCAAGAAGAGCTTATGTAAATACATACCTTCATACAAATGTGTTTGATTGTTTGATACAACAAAAAATTGTATTTTGTCCAATGAGTCACATTAAAATTATTGCTAATTTTGGCTAATTTAAACTTTTAACACGCATGTTGACCATATTAAGTTTTGTTTATACAAACAAGAAATTCTGGACAATGTTGTTAGATTTTTATGTAAAATATAAATTTATTTATAGATCATCTTTTATGACCTTGAATGTTAAGTTTCCAAATCGTCGTAGGCGGTTTTATGTAGATAGATATTGGAGTTTAATTAATAAATTAAAAAAATGTGTATTTTTTTATAAGAAAAGTTATCAGACTAAGAATTTTGACAAATTTTCTAATGTAAAAAGTCCTCAGAATTTCAGCGTTTTTCAATTTAGAAAACTCCTTTCTGAAAAGTCCTCAGAATCTGAGAGTTTTTTTTTATAGAAAAACAATCCTCAGTATCCGAGGGGTTTTCTATAGGAAAAAGTCCTCGGAATCTGAAGGTTTTTCTGTAGGATAATTACCTTAAAATCTGGGGATTTTTCTAGAGGAAAAAGTCCTCAGAATCTTAGGGTTTTCCTATAGCAAAAGTTCTCAGAATCTGAAGGTTTTTCTATAGGAAAAAGTCCTGAGAATCTGCGGGTTATTCTATAGGAAAAAATCTTTAGAATTTGAGGGTTTTTCTATTGAAAAATTTCCTCAGAGTCTTAGGGGTTTCCTTAAAGAAAAAGTCCTCAAAATCTGACGTGTTTTCTATAGAAAAAGTCTCCAGATTCTGAGGGTTTTTCTATAAGAAAAAGTACCCGGAATCTGAGGAGTTTTCTATAAGAAAAATACCTCAGAATCTGATGGTTTTCCTATAGGAAAAGTCCTTGGTTTTTTTTTTAGAAAAACGTACTCAGAATCTTAGGATTTTTTTGTAGGAAAATGTCTTAAGAAACTGCCGATTGTTCTATAAGAAAAAGTCCTCGAAATATGAGGGGCTTTAAATGGGAAAAACTTCTCAGATTCTGAGAGTTTTCTATAAAAAAACTGATCAGAATCTGATGGTTTTGTATAGGAAACAGTCCTTAGCATCTAAGGGTTTTTCTATATAAAAAAAATACTCATAATCTCAGGGGTTTTCCATAGGTGAGAGTCTTCAGAATCTGTATATATTTTTTATAGGAAAAAAATCCATATAATCTGAGGGTTTTTCTATAGGAAAAAATCCTCACAATCTGAAATTGTGGGATTTCAGATTGTGAGGAAAAAGTCTTGAGAATCTGTGGGTTTTTCTATAGGAAAAAGTCTTCAGAATCTGGGGGTTTTCCTGTTGAAAAAAAGTCCTCAGAGTCTGATGGGTTTTCTATAAGAAAAAGTACTCAGAATCTAGGGGTTTTTCTATAGGAAAAAGTCCTCAAAATCTGAGGGTTTTCTATAGAAAAAGTCCCCCGAATCTGAGGAGTTTTCTATAAGAAAAAGTCCTCAGAATTTGAGGAGTTTTCTATAAGAAAAAGTCCTCAGAATATGAGGAGTTTTCTATAAGAAAAAGTCCTCAGAATCTGTAGGTTTTCCTATAGGGAAAGTCCTTCGAATCTTATGGCTTTTCTATAGAGAAACGTGCTCAGAATCTGAGGATTTTTCTGTAGGAAAAAGTCCTCGAAATATGTGGGGGTTTCAGTGGGAAAAAGTAATCAGAATCTGAGTTTTCTATGAAAAAACTCATCAGAATTTCTATAGGAAAAAATCCTTGTAATCTGAGGGTTTTTTTTTAGGCGAGAGTCTTCAAAATCTGTGTGTTTTTTTTTATAGGAAATAGTCTTCACAATCTGACGGGTTTTTATTGGAAAAAGTAATAATCTGAGGGATTTTCTAAGAAAAAAGTCCTCAGAATGTGAGGGTTTTTTTAGAGGAAAAACTACTCAGAATTTTAGGGGTTTTCCATTAAAATAAATGAAAACTATGTTTTATAAAAAATACAAATACAAAAGTGTTATTGAACCCAACAAAAAAAAAAAAACTGATAGTTTAACAAATATGAGGGTTTTTCTTTTGGAAAAACTCTTCAGGATACGAGGGTTTTTCCTTGGAATCTGAGGGTTTTTCTATAAATAAAAGCCTTTTTTACATGAAATAGTCCTCGGGATCTAAGAGTATTCTTATAGAAAAAAGTTCTCAGAATCTGAGGGTGTTCCAGTAGGAAAAAGTCCTCAGAAACTGAGGATTTTCCTGTAGCAAAAAGTCCTCAGAATCTGAGAGTTTTTCTAAACGAAAATGTCCTTAGAATCTGAGGAGTTTTCTTTAGGAAAAAGTTCCCACAATCTGAGGGTTTTTCTATAGGAAATAGTTCTCAAAATTGGAAGGGTTTTCTATAGAAAACTCCTGAGAATCTTAGTGTTTTTCTAGATTTTTTATAATCTCAGCGGTTTTTGTAGGAAAATGGATTTTTCCAAGCCTCCAGAATCTGATTGTCTTTAGAATCTGAGGGTGTTCTATAGGAAAAAGTCCTTAGATTCTTAGGGGTTTTCTTATAGTAGTATTTGGGTTTCCTATAGGAAAAAGTACCCAGAATCTGAGGGTGTTTCTTTAGGAAAAAGTCCTCATAATTGTAGGTTTTTCTATATAAAAAAGTCCTCATAATTTGAGAGTTTTTCTATAGGTAAAAGTCCTCAGAATCTGAGGTATCAAAAATAATTTAAGATACTAAAAATAAGTGCTCATATATTACCCCTCAAAATATATCAATGATATTCAAACCCTTTTATATTCGAACACAACTGGAATGTCAATTGATTAAAAATAATCGAGAATAATCTTTAATAACAAACAAGCATAATATTCATAATTAGAGTGGCATTTTTTGCTTCAAGTTTTGATTTTCCTATATGGGCAAGGCCACTATCAGTAACGTCACACTCGTTTACATATTTTGGTCAATACCCAGTCAGAAATTGCCAACCGTACCAAAAATTTTGTGTTGGTACAATATCGGTCTAGCCAAAAATACAACATTGTATAATGTAAAATAGTTTTACTAAAAATATTCCCAGTCAGAAATTGCCAACCGTACCAAAAATTTTGTGTTGGTACAATATCGGTCTAGCCAAAAATACAACATTGTATAATGTAAAATAGTTTTACTAAAAATATTGTGTTGACACAACTTAGTGTTTACATAAAACACTACACTATAGATTATTTTTTAAAAAGTTTTCGATTTACATAGACCTCAACTCTTTAATCTAAGTGAACACTTAAGTAGTTGCTTTTTCAACCAATTTGTAAAAAATGGTAACTAAAAGTACTACATCGAGATTTTCAATACATCCCTAAGCAAAAGTTAAATCCAATGTCGTAAATTTGTAAAATCAATGTTAACCCAACGTTAAAACAAAAGTCGAGCGATCGTTGGCCACTGTTATCATTTCAACCTCGGAATGACGTCGTAGACTTAGAAACGGGTATGATTCGCCAACGTTGGTAGCGTCGCCGCCAACTTCATTCCAACGTTGGCCCGCTTGTATTCTGCCTGGGTATCTTTATAAAATACAATTATTTCTCCCAACTTGAGAGCGACATATGAAAGTTCTCGTTTTGTTGTGAAGTTATGACCATTTTAAGCTGTCAGTAACGTCACCGGATTTTGGAAGTGTGTTTGGAGGTAACTGAACGTTTGTGTAAAAATGAGTGAATTGAAAGAGTTCATGTTTATTTTTGCCCATTATTTTAAAAAAGGAAGGATGAAAGATGATTTTTATCCAAAAGGTGGGCTTAATAGTTTATGCTTTAATCAAGTAAATGACATAAAAGTACCCAGGCAGGAAAATACATGCGGGCCAACGTTGGAATGAAGTTGGCGGCGACGCTACCAACGTTGGCGAATCATACCCGTTTCTAAGTCTACGACGTCATTCCGAGGTTGAAATGATAACAGTGGCCAACGATCGCTCGACTTTTGTTTTAACGTTGGGTTAACATTGATTTTACAAATTTACGACATTGGATTTAACTTTTGCTTAGCGATGTATTGAAAATCTCGATGTAGTACTTTTAGTTACCATTAGGGTTGCCAGATTTGAAATAGGGAATAACAGTACATATGGTCTCAAAAAACAGTACATTTCAAATAAAAACAGTACTTTTTTAAAAATCTTATTTTATATCAAACTTCAAAAACTTAGCCCTTTTGCCCTGGTTTTAAACAGATTTCAGCCAAAACGAGCATAAAAGATTGTTTTCAGAACGGGGGAACATTTTAGGAAAACCGTCTCAAATTTATTCTATTTTTTTTATCAGTGTTAAAAAAAATTGCTGATTGACTTTTTGGAGCTTGTCTTAGTTGCCACGATATCTTACTTGTAAAACTTTTGTAGTCTATGCTTTCGCTTAACTAAAACGCCGATCTTCCTATCAAAAACATATGAAAAAACCCATAAAACAGTGTTTTTTTTTAAACACGACTTAAAAAAGTAAACGCGAAAAAGATATTATTGCACTTAAACAAAGGCCTAATAAAATTTTGGGAAAATTTTTCCCCACTATTTAGTAAAATTTAATAAAAATTTTTGAAATTTCTTTGATAATTTGCAACCAATTAGTTCATCATATTTATTTTAGAATTGATGAAGTTTTTTCTTCAGGTTTAGTAAATTTTATGCAATTTGGGGGAAATTGTTTTTTCAAAACTGTTTAAAAAATTTCTAAAACTAAGCCAGAATGAGCAAAAAAGTGTTCATTACCGGTTCTAAGAATCTCTAAAGAATCTCCGGTCCTCTTTCAATATATGGACTCCTAAATTTGAATCTAAAAATTTGAGCATTCCCTAAATTTTAAAAATGCTCATTTCTCAGAAAATTTTGCCGAAACAAAAAAAAAGGCCAAATACATTTTTGTAGTTCTTTACACGACCGTCTTAAGCCCTCCGTGTAATAGTTTTTTCAATAATCCCGTTAAGATTCTAAAGACCCTTTTGGGCCTTTAAATTCCCGTATGTTAAAAACTAAGCAAGGTAGAGCCAGTGGGTGTCAGATTATATGGGGCCGAAAAAATGCACTCTTTTTTTACAAAGGAAAAAATGGTTCTCTTAGTGTATGAAAATATCTGCAAATTTTTAAAAGATTCTGCAAAATCAGGGGAAAAAGTAGGCAAAAATGCTCCAAATCAGGGGAAAAAGTAGGGAATTTATTTAAAAGAGAATTTTAATAACGGAAATAGTGGTAATCCTCTCAATATAAATGAGTAATCCTCTCAATAATAATGGTAAAATTTACTCATTTTCTAATTCTCTTTGATCTTTTTACAAAATTTTTAAATTTCTGCAATACATTAAGTTTACCAATTTTCATAAACTTGCAGACATACTTTGGGTCCTTTCAAACTCTCTTACTTTCCTTACTCTATGGGTAGAGCGAAAAGGGCAAAGGTGTTGAATCAAAATCTATGACGATCCTTAATAGACCCAATGGGACTGGGCCTAAGGTGGTCTGTACCCATGGGTTCCGAACCTAATTGAGTCTGCCCACAATCGGAACTTTAAATGAGATGTACTCAATAAAATAAATTTTTTCCCATTTTATAGTTTTTTCTTATTTTTCAGAAAAATTTAAACGAAAAGAAGGAAGACATGGCAATGGACCTAAATCATTATTGAATTTAGTTAAATTTACCACTTTTTAAATAATTTTTCTTTTTGAGTGTGGTATAAAATTTTATTGCATATAATTGCTCCTTTTTAAAAATTGGATTAAAATTTTGTCAAATATGAAACATTTTTCGAAAAATGTTACATTTTGGTGATGAGTATAAAAAAACAGTACAAAAACAGTACACGCTTTAAAAAACAGTACTTTTGCGTACTGTTTTAGGTGGTGTGCATAAAACAGTACTTTTTATAAAAAACAGTACATGTACTGTTTAAAACAGTACGAATGGCAACCCTACACGCAAAAAAAAAATCTGTGTAAGATTGAGCAAACCTACTTGGTAAAACTTTTTTCATACCAAAAAATTTTTTTTAACAAATTTTTGCTAAAATTATGCTTGTCGATGTTAAAGTAACATAATTCATTTTTTATGTAAAATAACCAAGTAGCTTGCACAATAACGCAAATTACTTGCACAAAAATTTATCGAAAGAAAACAACAACAAAAAAAAAAACAAATACAGACCGCCATATTCATTTTGTATTTTTGTGTGCGTGCTTCGTTTATTTTTTGTGTTATAAAACGTAAAAAGGAAATTGATAAATAAAATTTAAATAAATTAATAAATAAATAATTAGTTTTTTAAAAGATAAATAAATGTAATATAAAAAAAGCTAAAGTTAATTTTGCTGTCATAACTTAAAACACCATTCATTAAGAAAAACCAATGGAATCCCAGACGTATGTTTCGATGAATAACAAATCGAATGATAAAGTGAGTATACACGCATTCCGAAGACCCCAATAAGGTTTAATAGATTTTTAGTTAAAAATTAGTGTTTGGTAATAATTTTCTATTTTTACAGGGTACTGCTAAATAAATGTTTGAAGCTATGGGAATCCTTCACTACAATAAAGAGCGTGGACACCAATCCTGCCTTTAGTTATAAAATTAAAACCTAAAAACCCAAAGCCAAGGGAGTCCAAAAACTGTTTTGATGAGTTACACATGGAATGACAAAGTAAGTGTTTCTCCTTACCAAGAGACCAATGGAGTTTACCAATTTTTTAAATTAAAAATTTATGTTTTGTAATAATTTTCTATTTTTACAGGATGCTTGTAAATAAATTCGTGAAGCTATAGCGGATCCTTTACTTCAAGAAGAAGCGTAGGCAGCAGTCACTCGAGAAAATTGTACAAAAAGGGTCAGTTGGTCGGTGATAAATTAAATCCTACACAACATTTATTATATTAATATGGATTTATTCTGTGAAAATTTTAAATTCAACAAATATACAAATTTTTACAAAAATTTATTGAAAATTTATTTTAGCATAAATGTAGTAATTTTTAGCATTATTTTTAGTCATCTTTTCTAATAATTTTGGTATATTTCACCATATCTCTTTTGGCATATTTTACCAAGTTTTTACTTAAATAGCATTAGCATTTTCTTCAAAATTTTTTACATAAGCGTTTTGGCTAAATTGCGAAAACTACTTCGTCGGTTGTAGTTTTAGCATATTTTTGGTAAAATTATGCCAGATTTTTGCTCACTCCGACACAAGTTTTTTTTTGCGTGTAGTTACCATTTTGTACAAATTGGTTGAAAAAGCAACTACTTAAGTGTTCACTTAGATTAAAGAGTTGAGGTCTATGTAAATCGAAAACTTTTTAAAAAAAATAAAAATGTTAAACTTTTAAATTAAAATCTATAGTGTAGTGTTTTATGTAAACACTAAGTTGTGCCAACACAATATTTTTAGTAAAACTATTTTACATTATACAATGTTGTATTTTTGGCTAGACCGATATTGTACCAACACAAAATTTTTGGTACGGTTGGCAATTTCTGACTGGGCAGTGTCAGTAACTTTACGCAAAATGTCAGTAACGTCACACGTACGAATTTCGTTACGATTTTCGGGTCTTTTTTTTCTTGGGTTAATAGAGGGACGAAAAAATCATAGTAGAGGAGTTTTAAGATGCAATTAAATACCAAATTATTAAGCAAAAAAGTACAAAACAAAAATAAAAAAAATCCTTCAGTAACGTCCACAGACCATATAGACATGCAACACGAGTGCTTATTTTGGTACTTTCAATATGGACGCATACAAAATACTACTAAATTTACTTCTCTGTCTAGAATACGTGTGCCTGTACGTGTGAGCTTTTACATCTGTATTCACGTTGTTTGTTTATGTTTTGTATGAAACGTCAAAAGTTACATGCGCGTGCTGCCACTAATACATACACATGTGAGAAACTCTTTCGTTTCATCCCTATGGTAACGTCACACAATCTTATATTGCAAAAATACCCTGCCACAGACTAAATACAGACTCGACAGTAGAGTTTTATAAGAAAAAATGGTGAAAAACTAAGCGATTTTAGGAGAAAACACAGCGGTTTTTAGTCCGTTTTACGCTAACATGGCAACACTTTCTACGACTTAGGAGAGTGAAACAACAAAAACCGATCTGGCATCCATTTTTCTTATGGCGCGTTATATCAGTTTTCTCTTTCTAACCTAATTCGTAGAATAATTTGAAAACATTAACCATATATGATTAAAAAATACTTTTTTGACACCTGTCATATTTGTCGAGTCTGTATTAGTTTGTGACCCTGCTATATGCAAATAAGTGTTTCTTCACAATACAGCAGCAGACAGCAAAATTTTTACGTGTTGCCGCAACAACAAAATACATGTAAAAATTTTGCTGTCTGCTGCTTGCTGTTGTATTGTGAAGAAACACTAATGCTTCATTTAAGCATAGAGGGACCCTACACGACGAAAAAATAATAGTAGAGGAGTTTAAGATGCAATTAAGTACCAAATTATTAGGCAAAAAAGTAAAAAAAACAAAAATAAAACAAGTGAGAGTGTTAAATTCGGCTGTGCCGAATCTTTTATACCCTCCAAAATGTAAAAAAAAATATAAAAAAAAATCCAGGGGCGTCTTTTTTTTTTGGGGGGGGGGGGGGGGTTGGGGGTAGACGTTAGGGCGCACCTTCCCCTTGCGATTTTGAACTTCATCTGAGATAAGAATGTTGCATTTGCTTAGCAAAAGTACAAAAAACCCTGCAAAAACTGCGGTTTTTCTTGGGTTGGTTTAGTTCTCCAAAGGGGAACTTTTTTTCCCTTAATCCGATTTTGCCCATTTCCGAACTTAACCTGCCTAGGAATATAAGACATATTTGTGCCAAACTTCGGAAGTCTAGCTCTTTTATTTTGGACTGTATCGTGTCCTCTACAGACGGACAGACGGACAGACGGACAGACGGACAGACGGACAGACGGACAGACGGACAGACGGACGGACGGACGGACGGACGGACGGACGGACGGACGGACATCGCTAGAATGTCTTAGAATCGATCACTGATGAATAATATATATACTTTATGGGGTCCTAGACCGATATTTCGATGCGTTACACACGGAATGACAAAGTGAGTATACCCCCATACTGTGGTTGGAGGGTATAAAAAATCCGTCAGTAACGTCACCCAATCTTATTTTGCAAAAATACCCTGCTCTATGCATATAATGCTTCATTTAAGCATTGATTATGAAAGTACTTCAAAAATACTAAAAAAAAATCAGCTCATCCAACCTCTTTTCAAATTAGTTAATGCATAAAAAAAAATTTATAAACATTTGTCAGTAACGTCACCATTTATTTGCGGCTGATTACTTTAAGCCCTAATTGGTCCAAAAGCCAAGATTTGTACACAAATTTGCTTGCTCATCAATAGTTTGATTTATATTCTATCCAAAAACAATAATCATCTGTCTAAAGCACAAAAAAATAACAACAAAATTTACCTTTTTCGCCGATATTGATATATTTTCCAACTACGCCTTGCACGTGCCACTTATGAAAAGAATGTAAAATGTCAAAGCAGATACAAATTTTGGACTGGCATACAGTGATGCCATATTCTATACGTATTTGACATTTGAAATGTAAAAAATATTTTGGGCTTTGTGACAGAAAAAAAAATCTATGTGGTTTCATTTTTCGTGGCCTTGCCCATATCTAAGAAATCTTACTTTTGAGATCGGAGATATGTATTTTTGAAAAAATTAGAAGTATACTCTACAAAATGAAGGGTTATATTTGGCGAACTCTGTAAAAGGCAAAATACATTTAGGGGCTTAGCCCGCTAATAGGGGTGATAGCCCGGAGCTAGTAGATTCCAAAAAAATATATATCTAAGAAATCGTACTTTTGAGAATGTATTTTGGCTTTTACAGAGGTTCCCAAATTTAACCCTTCAAATTGTAGAGTATATTTCTCATTTTTTTTCAAAAATATATATCTCCGATCTCAAAATATTAAAAAAAAACCCAAAATGTTTGATCGCCAGGCGCCACGGGTTAATTTAATCAGATGGACCTCAAATTTACATAAGTTTTGGACCTAGAAGAATAAAAATTTCCTCGGACGTTCAAACTCGTAAGAAAAACTTTTTTGTTGTACAAAATAATGCCGGTCTAATGCATAATGTTCGATATACATATTTTTGTTGATACATTTTTATTTTGTAGTTGTTTATTTTATTCAATTACTTCACTATGTAACTGATAAGCATACAATTCCTGGCTTTTGATTTATGGAATTATATGGAATTTGTTTAGTTCTTGAATTATTCAAAGAATACTTTGTACACCTAGAGAAAAAGTGTTTAATTAAAATAATGAAATTTTCTTTGGTACCTAACTTGACTAGTTTTAACAAAAAAAAGGTTTCCGCTTTAAAAAAATATTATTCCCCCAAAATGAGAAAGTCTTTGAGTTAATACAACAGATAGAAAACTTAGGTAATTTAAGCAAAAAATACTTAGTTGATTGTTATTAACCAAGAAAAATGCAGAGATTTTGTGAAATTTTTTGTCACACAACCTAAAATTTGTTTAAACAGCGCAATTTTATTAAAATATTTTTTATTTCTGTGTATTTAAAAAGTGATGCTATTGTGACGCATGGAACAACTTTTCCACATACAACAGGCATTAAATTGATGGGGTAATGTACGCTAAATAACAACGATTCATAAAAAATATAGGCGTGATTGTAGCAAAGTATTACAGACACTGACTGAATGTAAGCTTGAGCATATTAAATTGCCTGCCATGTAATGCATATTGATTAGCAAAAACACTTCGACATTGTTTATGAAAAAAAAGAACAGAAATTGATGATAAAAACAAGGAAAATAGTTCTATATGGTTGAGATCGAGCATGAAGTACTTTAAAATACTAAAATTTTATTAACCAAATTTAAGTATATACATACTTTAGGATTTACAAATATTATTAGAAAAGCAAGGCTTTTAATACCCAAAAAAAAAAAATATAATAGATTGAAATTTTTAATAATGATCCCCAATTTTTGCTATTTTTGTCCCAGCACCTCTCGTTAAGCCATAAAATGCAATTAAATTAAATTAAAAAAAAAAAAATTAGATTTTTTTAAAATTTTTGGCAATGGTCACCAATTTTTGCTATTTTTTACCTTGCACCTCTTGTTAAGCCATAAAATTCAATTAAAGTTTTTTTAAGAAAAAAAAATCAATAAGAATCGATTTTTGAAAATTTTTAGCGATGATCTAAAATTTTTGCATTAGCAACTCTCGTTACGCCATTAAATTGCAAAAATAAATATAATAACACTTAATAGATTGAAATTTTTAACAATAATCCCCAATTTTTGCTATTTTTGTCCCATCACCTCTCGATAAGCCATAAAATGCAATCAAATTAAATTAAAAAAAAAAAATTAGATTTTTTTTTAAATTTTTGGCAATGATCACCAATTTTTGCTATTTTTGACCTAGCACCTCTTGTTAAGCAATAAAATTCAATTAAAGTTTTTTAAGAAAAAAAATCAATAAGAATCGATTTTTGGAAATTTTTAGCGATGGTATCCAATTTTTTGTATTTTGCCCAAAGGGTATGCTGCAGCTAAAAGTTATAAAGTTGTTCACTTGGCTTTTTTGTGGGCTCAAAAATTGGACCAACATTTTCTATTTGTATACAAAAATTTCACTAATACTATCACATATTTAAATTAGAATAATAACAAAACCTAATAAGAATCACTAATACTGTCGCATTTTAGAACATTTTGTGACAAAAAATGTTGGTCCGAGATTTGAGATTTCTCCAAAAATTGAAAAAGTCTCCACTGCCATCTCTTTCTTTATACTCTTTGATTTTGCCCTAGCACTTCTCTTTAATGGTGTTTTCTTTTCTGGCAAAAAATGTGACTTTTTTTGCACTTCGCCCAAAAATTATGTTTTTGTGTTCTTTTCTAAAAAATGTCAACCCTTATTAAGAATATCGTGTTCTTTTCTAAAAAAGTCTACCCTATAAAGTGCAAAAAATTTGCACTTTTTACCCCGTAAAAAATCTCGGGGTTGAAATTGCCTTATACAACAGCTGACTTTTTCTATGTTGTTTTCTCAAAACAGCTGTTAAAAAATACAGGGCGGAGTATTTCTGGATTTTGTGTTCTATTCCAGTCAAATAAAATGCAAGTTTTTGAAGGTGTGAGTTAAACATTTTAAAAATGTATACCCTAAAGAGGCAAACATTTTTTTTCAGAAAAGAAATCACCATAAGTTAAAAAGTCCAATTAAACATTTAAAAAAAAAAATAATTTTGGTAAATTTTTTTTTGCCCTAGCACTTTTTTTGCAATATTTAGCGATGATCACCAATTTTTACTATTTTTGTTCTTGCATCTCTCGCAAAGCCATAAAATTCAATTAGTTTTTTTAGAAAAAAAAAAATCATATAAGAATCAATTTTTGAAAATTTTTAACGATGATCTCAAATTTTTGCCTTAGCCAACTCTCGTTACGCCATTAAATTGCAATTTAAATTAATATGTGAAAGTTTAAAGCGATGATCATCTACTATTTTTGCTGTTATTGTCCTAGCCTCTCGTTAAAAAAAAACATTAATATTTTTGGAAATTTTTAGCAATGATCTCCATTTTTTTGTATTTTGCCCACTTCTCTTTAAGCCAAAAAGTCCAATTAAACATTTAAAAAAAAAATAATTTTTTTAAATTATTTTAGCCCTAGCACCTTTTTGGCAATATTTAGCGATGATCCCCAATTTTTGCTAATTTTGCCCTAGCATCTCTCGTTAAGCCATAAAATGAAATTAAAGTTTTTTATAAAAAAAATATATACAAATTTTAAACGATGATCTCCAATTTTTGCTACTTCTACCCTAGCACCTCTCGTTACGCCAATAAATTGCAATTGAAGTTTTTTAGAAAATTTCATAATTTTTTTTTTTTAAATTTTTAACGATGATGTTCTATTTTTGTCCTAGCATCTCTCGTTAGAAAAAAATTAAAAAAAAAATTTTTGGAAATTTTTTAGCGATTTCTCTCGCTAAAAATGCAATTAAAGTTAAAAATGAATTTTTGGATAAACTTTTTGTCTAGAACCTAAAAGGTTAGGTTAGGTTGTAAGTGGCTGCTGACGTTTAACGGCAGTACACGTAGATTCTGAGGTCCCTAGTGATACCACGGGACTGTAATAGGTTTCCCTACTGGTCTCTGCCGTTAAACCAATTTTAGCTTCTTATCAAACTCCTAAGATATTGAATTTTGACATACGACAAATTAGAAAGATCGTGCAGCTCCCTAGCCATTAAAAAGCCATTAAAGTTTTTAGAAAAAAATCATTTAATATTGTATTTTTCAAAATTTTTATCAATGATCTTTAATCTGTTTTGCTATTTTTGCCTTAGCACGTCTTTTTACGCCAATAAATTACAATATAGTTTTTTTTAGGAAAATTCATTAAAAATAATTATTTTTAGAAATTTTTAGAGATGGTCTCTCGTAAAGAGCATTTTAAGGGATGATCTTCTATTTTTGCTGTAATTGTCCTAGCATCTCTCGTTAGAACCATATCAAAGTTATGGATTTTTTGAAATTTTTAGCGATGATTTTCAATGTTTGCTATTTTTGCACTAGCACGTCTCGTTACGCCATAAAATGCAATTAAAGTTTTTTAGAAAAAACAAAATCATCTAAGAATGGATTTATGGAAATTTTTCACAATGATCTCAAATTTTTGCTGTTTTTGCCTTAGCACCTCTCGTTTCACCATTGAAAGTTTTTTTAGAAAAAAATTATATTAAAATGGATTTTTGAAAATTTTTAGAAATGATCTTCAATTTCTGATATTTTTGTCTTAGCACCTTTCGTTACGACATTAAATTGCAATTTAAGTTTTTTAGAAAAATTCATAAAAAAAATATTTTTGAATATTTTAAGCGATGATCTTCTATTTTTTCTTAGCCTCTCGTTAGAGAAAAAAACATATGGATTATTGGAAATTCTTAGCGATGATCTCCAATTTTTTGTATTTTGCCCTAGAACCTCTCGTTAACCCAAAAAGTCCAAATAAACATTAAAAAAAAAAAAGAATTTTTCTACATTTTTTTTGTCCTAGCACCTTTTTGGCAATTTGTAGCGATGATCCCCAATTTTTGCTACTTTTGGCCTTACATAAAAATTTGTAACGATGGTCTCCAATTTTGCTACTTTTGCCTTAGCACCTCTCGTTACGCCAATAAATTGCAATTTAAGTTTTTTTAGAATATTTTATAAAAAAATAAATTTTTGAAAATTTTTAACTATGATCTTCTATTTTTGTCCTGCGATGATCTTCAATTTCGGCTATTTTGCCCTGACACCTCTCGTTAAGCCATAAAATGCAGTAACATGTTTTTAGAAAAAATTCATATGTGAACGGATTTTTGGAAATTTTTATTGATGATCTCAATTTTGTGCTATTTTGCCCTAGCACCTCACGTTAAGCCATTAAAGTTGTGAGACAAAAAATCATTTTAGAATGTATTTTTGAAAATTTTTTGTGATGATCTTAAATTTTTGCTATTTCTGCCTTAGCACGTCGGGGGGGGGGGGGGGGTAAAATAAAGCCTTAGGCAATAAGGCCATATGGCCATATTTCCCAAAGAGTTGAAAAATAAGGCCATATGGCGTTATTACCAACCACTGTTGGAAAAAAAGCCATATATGGCTTTGCTACTCATTTGAATATTTTTTAAAAATGTTCATCATTATTTTGTGGAGAGTGTGGAAATATATTTCCACGTAAATCCTGCTACCCCAAAAAAAAATTATTTAGCGAAGCCGCTAAATTAATTTATGGAGTTTGAAATGGCGTACGCACATAGCGCCCAAGGTCTTATCGCCCAAAACCGTAAATGTCATATCGCTTAAGCTGCGACATATAGCCCAAAATGATAGGTCTAAAAATGTAATTTCTCCCAAAACCGAATTGTAAAAAAATCCAAAATATTTTGTTTGGATGAAATGTCGAAATTACGACTTCTATGATTTGTTTTTTTTTTTTTTTTTTGAATAAAGGTTTTCTGCGTAGCCGGCCTTTGGCCGGGCTTAGGGATTACATACTCCATGCATTAAACCCACCCTCTCTGCAATCCAAAGTTATTTTGGTTATCAGGCCTTTTTGAGGCATAAAAAATTTGATAGCGCAAAGGCCTGCTACCCTAGAAAACTTAACTTTGCGGAGAGGGTGGGTTTAATGCATGGATTTTGTAATCCCTAAGCCCGGCCGGAGGCCGGCTACACAGAAAAACTTTTTTTGTTAAAAAGTCTTTAAATTAAAAACCCTACCAATAAAAAATTTGTGCCCTAGACCCCTCTAAGTTCCGAGGTTCCTGGTATATGTGGTTTTTTAATTACAAGATAGTCAAAAAAAAATTTTTTCTGCGTATCCGGCCTTCGGCCGGACTTAAAGATTACAAACTCCATAAATTAATTTAGCGGCTTCGCTAAATAATTTTTTTTTTGGGTAGCAGGATTTACTGCGAAATATATTTCCACATTTTCAACTGATATGGCTATATTTCCACTTTGGTTGCAAGATCAATATGACTTTATTGCTCAATCGTGTTGGTAATAAAGCCATATGGCCTAATTTCCCATTGAATTGAGAAATAAGGCCATATGGCCTTATTGCCTATGGCTTTATTTCACCCCTCCAGCACGTCTTGCTACGCCAATAAATTGCACCATAATTTTTTTTTTTTTTTAAATTCATAAAAAAATGTTTTTGGAAAGTTTAGAGATGGTCTCTCGTAAAGACCATTTTAAGCGATGATCTTCTATTTTTGCCCTAGCATCTCACGTTAAGCCATAAAAAGCAATTGAAGTTAAAAAAAAAATCAAATAAAAATAGATTTATGAACATTTTTAGCGATGATCTAAAATTTTTTGCATTAGCACCTCTAGTTTTGCCATTAAAAGTTTTGTTTAGTAAAAAAATTCATATAAAAATGTATTTTTAGAAGTTTTTTAGCCCTGGTATCCAATTTCTGATATTTTTGCCTTAGCACCTCTCGTTACGCCATTAAATTGCAATATTAATTTTGTGGCAAATTTTTGAAAATTTTTAACGATGATCTTCTATTTTTGCTGTTATTGTCCTATCATCTCTCGTTAGAATAAAATAATTTTTGAAAACTTTAAGCGATGATCCCCAATTTTTTGTATTTTGCCCTAGCAAATTTTTAACGATAATCTCCAGTTTTTGCTATTTTGCCCTACCTCTCGTTAAGATATAAAACGCAGTTTAAGTTTTTTTTAAATTCATAAAAAAATTAATTTTTGAAAATTTTAACCGTGATATCCCATTTGTGTTGTTATTGCTCTAGCATCTCTCGTTAGAAAAACATCATAAATATGGATTTTTGGAAATTTTTAGCGATGATTCTCATATATTTTGTTTTTAATCCTATCTCGTTAAGCCATAAAATGCAATTAAAGTTAAAAAAACACAAATAAAAATTAATTTTTGCACTTTTTTTCCTTTGCACCTCTTTTGTAAATTTTTAGCGATAATCTCCAATTTTTGCTATTTTGCCATAGCACCTTCTCGTTAAGCCATAAAATGCATTAAAGTTAAAAAACAAATAAAAATTGATTTTTGGATTTTTTTAGCCGAGTGCCTCTTTGGAAATTTTCAACAATGATCTCCAGTTTTTGCTATTTTGCCCTAGCACTTCTCGTTAAGCTATTAAATGCAATCAAAGTTTTTTAAAAAAAAAATTATATGAATAGATTTTTAAAATAGTTTTGACATGATCTCCAAATTTTGATTGTATTTTTTTTGCCTTAGCACCTCACGTTACGCCATTAAACTGTAATTTAAGTTTTTTAGAAAAATTCATAAAAAAAAATATTTTTTTTTAAATTTTTAGCGGTGTTCTTCTATTTTTGCTGTTATTGCCCTCCCACCCCTCGTTAGGCAACAAAATGCTGTTAAAGTTTTTTTTTAGAAAAAAAAAAACAAATCATTAGAGTCCGACCGAATATTCGGTTTCGGTCTCGGTTTCGGCCGAATAATGGGGTTTTGGCCTCTATTCGGTATTCCGCAAAATTTTGGCCGAATATTAGCCGAAACCGAAACTTTTTGGTATTTTAAAAAATATGTAAAAAAGTCGGTGAGTTTTTGATTTCGTATTTCATTACACTTGTTTCAGTTCAATTGAAGAAAATGTTACAAGTTTATGCAATAAATGTAAAACTGTTTCAGTTCAAAAATTATTTTCTCCTAATCTGCAAATGAAATATACAATGTTTTTGTAAGTTTCTTAAAAAACATATTTTTTTTTTCAAAAATACAACAATTCCTGTAGTTTAAAAGCATTATATGCTGTATATTAATCTTTAACAACTTTTTAATAATTTTATTCATGCCAGGCGGTAATTTTTTAAAGTTTCGGTTTCGGTTCGGTTTCGGCCGAATATTCGGTTCGGTTTCGGTACGGGCTCGAAAACTGGTTTCGGTCGGACTCTACAAATCATATAAGAATGGAGTTTTAGAAATTTTTAGCGATGATAACTAATTTCTGCCTTAACACCTATCTTACGTCATTAAATTGCAATTTAAGTTTTTTCGAAATGATCTTCTATTTTTGCTGTTATTGCCCTAACACCTCTCGTTAAGCAATTAAATGCAAATAAATGTTATTAGGAAAAGTTATAGTATGAATTTTGAAAATTTTTAGCAATTATGTCCAATTTTTGATGTTTTTGTATAGCACCTCTCGTTAAGCAATAAAATGCAATTAAAGTTTTTCAGAAAAAAATCATTAAAATTGATTTTTGGAAATTTTTATTTATGCTTTTATTAATAGAGAAGGGAAATTTTTTGAAAATTTTTTTATTAAAAAAAAAATTTATATAAAATTGGATTCTTGGAAATTTTTAAAAAAAATCTCCAATTTTCGCTATTTTGACTAGAGATGGGCACATGAGCAGATTAGAGCGTGATTCACGCGTGAGTGTGATTGATTTCAATTTTACTCACGTGATTGTGAGTGAGTGTGAGTGGAGAAAAAAATTGCGTGAGTGAGTGTGCGTGAGTAAGATTTTTTCGTGAGTGAGTGTGCGTAAGTCGATTTTTTTGCGTGAGTTTGCGTGATTTATTTTCTCTTTATATTTCTATTTGTACCAAAAAAAGCAACAAACAATTGTAAAATATGGCTTAATTTCATATTTCGTCCCGAAAAAAGCAAAAATAAAATGCAAAATTTCGCTGAACTTTAAGTTTTGCTGAAAATTTTGAATGATTTTTGAAATTTTAGTTTTTGAAATTTGTTTTTGTATAAATAAGTGTTTCGTGAGTGTGAGTCAGCGTGAGTGTGAGTGAAGCTTGCGTGAGTTGTATTAAATTTACTCACGTGATTGTGAGTGAGTGAGTGAGTGAGTGAGTGAGTGAGTGAGTGAGTGAGTAAGTGAGTGAGTGAGTAAGTGATTGAGTGAGTGAGTGAGTGAGTGAGTGAGTGAGTGAGTGAGTGAGTGAGTGAGTGAGTGAGTGAGTGAGTGAGTGAGTGAGTGAGTGAGTGAGTGAGTGAGTGAGTGAGTGAGTGAGTGAGTGAGTGAGTGAGTGAGTGAGTGAGTGAGTGAGTGAGTGAGTGAGTGAGTGAGTGAGTGAGTGAGTGAGTGAGTGAGTGAGTGAGTGAGTGAGTGAGTGAGTGAGTGAGTGAGTGAGTGAGTGAGTGAGTGAGTGAGTGAGTGAGTGAGTGAGTGAGTGAGTGAGTGAGTGAGTGAGTGAGTGAGTGAGTGAGTGAGTGAGTGAGTGAGTGAGTGAGTGAGTGAGTGAGTGAGTGAGTGAGTGAGTGAGTGAGTGAGTGAGTGAGTGAGTGAGTGAGTGAGTGAGTGAGTGAGTGAGTGAGTGAGTGAGTGAGTGAGTGAGTGAGTGAGTGAGTGAGTGAGTGAGTGAGTGAGTGAGTGAGTGAGTGAGTGAGTGAGTGAGTGAGTGAGTGAGTGAGTGAGTGAGTGAGTGAGTGAGTGAGTGAGTGAGTGAGTGAGTGAGTGAGTGAGTGAGTGAGTGAGTGAGTGAGTGAGTGAGTGAGTGAGTGAGTGAGTGAGTGAGTGAGTGAGTGAGTGAGTGAGTGAGTGAGTGAGTGAGTGAGTGAGTGAGTGAGTGAGTGAGTGAGTGAGTGAGTGAGTGAGTGAGTGAGTGAGTGAGTGAGTGAGTGAGTGAGTGAGTGAGTGAGTGAGTGAGTGAGTGAGTGAGTGAGTGAGTGAGTGAGTGAGTGAGTGAGTGAGTGAGTGAGTGAGTGAGTGAGTGAGTGAGTGAGTGAGTGAGTGAGTGAGTGAGTGAGTGAGTGAGTGAGTGAGTGAGTGAGTGAGTGAGTGAGTGAGTGAGTGAGTGAGTGAGTGAGTGAGTGAGTGAGTGAGTGAGTGAGTGAGTGAGTGAGTGAGTGAGTGAGTGAGTGAGTGAGTGAGTGAGTGAGTGAGTGAGTGAGTGAGTGAGTGAGTGAGTGAGTGAGTGAGTGAGTGAGTGAGTGAGTGAGTGAGTGAGTGAGTGAGTGAGTGAGTGAGTGAGTGAGTGAGTGAGTGTGAGTAGAAAAAATATGCTCGTGAGTGAGTGTGCGTGATTCAAAAATTCCTGTCGTGAGCGTGAGTGAGTGTGAGTCCAAAAACACTCACGCGCCCATCTCTAATTTTGACCCTAGCACCTCTCGTTAAGCAATAAAATGCAAATAAAGTTTTTCAGAAAAAAATCATTAAAATTGATTTTTGGAAATTTTTATTTTTGCCTTTTTTGATCAGGAGAAGGGGAATTCGGAAATTTGTAACGATGATTTGTAGCGATGATCGCCAATTTATGATATTTTTGCCCTAGCAACTCTCGCTAAACCATAAAATACTTCAACAAATTTTTTGAAAAAAAATCATATAAATATTGATTTTTGGAATTTTAAGAGATGATCCCCAATTTTCGCTGTTTTGCCCTAGCACATCTAGTAAAGCCATTAAATGCAATTGAATTTTTTTTATTTTTAAAAAATGCATATAAAAATTAATTTTTGGGAAATTTTTAGCATCTCTCGTTTAACCATAAAATGCAATTAAAACGCTAAAAACATTTGAAAAAAAATTTTTTTGAATTGCTCACGGAAATGGTATAAATTCATTTTTGCTACATTGTATATGTTATCCAATGTCTGAATTAAATCTCGCAAACAATTTCAAGTAGATTATTTGTTTTTATACCCTCCACTCTAGTGATAGAGGGTATATATAAGTTTGTCATTCTGTTTGTAACTAATCGGAATATCGATCTGGGACCCCATAAAGTATATATATTCATTAGGGTGGCAGCTATTTTGCAAAACTTCGAATTTGAAGGAGTGCACCCCTAATTTTTATTACATTTGGTCTAAAAATGCTATGCTAAAAATTTCAGCCAAATCGGAAAACGTTAACACGAGGCGCATCGAGGTCAAAGGTCAAAAAATAGCCATATTTTGATGAAAATCATTAAATAAATGGTGTTGTTTTTTGAATATATTGTTAAAAAGTGGTACACGAGTTGTTTTTAGTATAAGAAGATAAATTAAAAATTTTTGGGTCTTCAAAAATTAACCCTTGTAAGTCTTTCGGGGTCAAAATGACCCAATTTTCACAAAATGACCCCTAAAACAGGAAAATCAGCCCCAATTTTCTAAATTTATGGAAATAAACCAATGTAAACCCATATTTATATTCTATTCTATCATAAATACTCAGATATGAAATACTGTCTTTCTAGGATGTCATTCACCCGTTTCACGGTAAGGCCAAAAATATGGATTTTATTTGGCGTGGTTCTCAAAACTGATATTTTGGTTTTTTCAAAATTTTCTTAAACAAAATTAGGAAAAATGCTAAAAAAACCACAGAATCTTATAAAATGTATGTTAACATATAAAAAAAAAAATTTTGGGGGATATCCCTCGGATAGTTTGGCGGGGGCATCGATTTAAACTCAGCGGATTTCGAGGAAAATGCCTTTTTTGCCCACAATTTATTCAATATGGAAAAAATTTGGTAAATATTTTAAAATTTGACAAAGTCAGGGCCATAAATTATTAAAAACTATGTTAGACATTAACCCTAAACGTTTTAGGAAAATAGGATAATATTAACCCGGTTTTTATTCGGGTCAAAGGTCAAATTTAGGGATATTTGGATTTTTTTTGGAAAAAGGCATCTAAATATGAAAGGTTTATTGCGATTTTTTATAAAACTTGGTATAATTATTGTACGAGCTCAGAAAAATAATTATTTAATTTTTTTAAAATTAACCCATAAATGAACATGGGGTCAAAATGGCCCAGCACATTAAAATTCTTTATATAGATTTTTATATTTTCTTTCGATTTTTATAAAACTTGTTATGATTATGTGCGAGGTCAGAAAGCTAATTATTTGATTTTTTTTAATTAAATCATAAATGAACATGGGGTCAAAATGGCCCAGCACGTTAAAAATTCTTAATATAGTCTTTTTATTTTTTTTTCTATTTCTATAAAACTTGTTATTCGGGGCGTTTATGAAACCAATGCGGATTGGTTTGACAACACATTTTCACGGAAATCAGCTGTGTGTGTTTATGAATCCAATCCAATTCCAATCGAAGAGAAAATGAGAAAATTTCCGTTCGAAAACGAAAATGTGCGTTCATGAATTCCATTCAGTTGGTTTGACAGTTGGAAAATTTTCGTCGATGTTTTGCTTCGGGGATTTGTAAGAAAAGTTGGAAATATTTATTTAATTTAAAAAAAATTAAAAACAAAAGTTAAATGACAAAATGTGAGTAACATTTCTTTTTTGTTTTTAAATATTTTTTCTCATTTTTTATTTTATAAGGGGAAGGTACAAAATTAATGAGCAAAATGCAGTTAGTTCTTTAAGAATTTGTGGAAATAAATCCCAACATATCGAAGGGATTAGTGTTTTAAGCGCCTAAAATATAAACTTAAACTATGAAAATATGCACTTGAAAAAGTGCATTTATACTTTTTTGGAAAATTCTCCATACATTCCAACATTTGTTTCGGTTTTTACTTTGTCCGCTGTTCCAAAAAAGTAATTCACATTAAAAAATGTGAAAATAAAATTTCCAAATTTTTTTTTGTGTCCTAGGCCGCTGTTCCAAAAAAGTTATTCACATAAAAAATGTGAAAATGAAAATTTCCGAATTTTTTTGGTTTTCCAGATTTCACATCTGAATTTTTTTTTTTCGTTTTTTTCACATAAATAAAATTTGGTGAAAGTAAAACGAATGCTATTTTTTTTCTAATAATTTTTTAAATTTAATTTATTCGATTTCAATTTCGAATGAAAACGTGATCAACAAAACACTAAACTTGATTTCATGTGATTCGGAAATTTTTATGTGAATTGAAAAGTTGTGAAAGACCGAACAGAGGCCCTCGATTTAACTTCCGTGAAAGTAAAACGAATGCACTTTTTTCTTTTTAATTTTAAAGTTTTAGTTATTTGATTTTAACTTTGAATGAAAACTTAGGCCGCTGTTCCAAAAAAGTAATTCACATAAATAATGTGAAAAGGAAAATTTTCGATTTTTTTTTGTGTTCTAGATTTCACATCCGAATTTCTTTTTCGTTTTGTTTCACATAAATAAAATTTGATGAAAGTAAAAGGAATGCACTTTTTTCCTTATAATTTTTTAAATTTTAGTCGATTTCAACTTCAAATGAAAACGTGATCAACAAAACATTTAACTTGATTTCATGTGATTCGGAAATTTTCATGTGAATTGAAAAGTTGGGAAAGACAGAACAGAGGCCTTAAACAACAGAACACCAAATTGAAATTCATGTGACTCAAAAATTTGAATTGAAAAGTTATGAAAGACAGAACAGAGGCCTTTGTTAAGTGTGTGTGATGCTTGGTTTTTTAAGAACTTTTTCAAAGGCAGTTGCCGATATTTAAGCTAAAACTTTTTACAAAATATGACCCAAAAATATGCATTTATAGCAGAATATGCAAAACATGCATTTTAACCAAAATATGCAAAAATGTGCATTTACGAATCGATGCCTTTAAAAAGCAAATTCTTTGATGTGCAAAGATATTTATCCTGAGCCAATGAAATATATAAAGCAACTGGTATTTTTCCATACAGAAGTAATGCCAGATCCTAAGTATATATTAGACTTAAGGAAAACAAAAGAAGTATTTGTATAAAATCCCTTCCTTTATGGATCAATAATCAAAAAAAAATAATTCCAAAGAAATGCTTGACAGTTTGTTATTTGTTAGCAATTTTTTTTTTTTTTACAAATTGCCTTATTATAACAACTCTGACTTTGACTTTAAAACAAAGTTGTTATAAAATACGACTCTGTATTTGCAAAAACAGAGTCGTATTTTGTAAATACATGTGTCTCCGCTAAGTTCGAACGAAATATATATTTTTTTTCGAACAAAGCAATTCGTCACGGTTTCATGAACGCTTCGAAAATTGGAAACGGAATTGAATTTCGTTTCCAATCCAATTTCGTTGTGGATTCATGAACGACATGATTATTTGTATGCGACGTCTGAAAAAATAATTATTTGTATTATAGAAAAAAAAAAAAATAAAGACTATATTAAAAATTTTTAACGTGCTGGGTCATTTTGACCCCATGTTCATTTATGGGTTAATTAAAAAAAAATTAAATAAATAATTTTCTGACCTCGCACATAATCATAACAAGTTTTATAAAAATCGAAAGAAAATATAAAGATCTATATAAAGAAATTTTAATGTGCTGGGCCATTTTGACCCCATGTTCATTTATGGGTTAATTTAAAAAAAATTAAATAATTATTTTTCTGAGCTCTTACAATAATTATACCAAGTTTTATAAAAAATCGCAATAAACACTTCATAATTAGATGCCTTTTTCCAAAAAAAATCCAAATATCCCTAAATTTGACCTTTGACCCGAATAAAAACCGGGTTAATATTATTCTATTTTCCTAAAACGTTTAGGGTTAATGTCTAACATAGTTTTTAATAATTTATGACCCTGACTTTGTCAAATTTTAAAATATTTACCAAATTTTTTCCATATTGAATAAATTGTGGGCAAAAAAGGCATTTTCCTCGAAATCCGCTGAGTTTAAATCGATGCCCCCGCCAAACTATCCGAGGGATATCCCCCAAAAATTTTTTTTTTTATATGTTAACATACATTTTATAAGATTCTGTGATTTTTTCAGCATTTTTCCTAATTTTGTTTAAGAAAATTTTGAAAAAACCAAAATATAAGTTTTGAGAACCACGCCAAATAAAATGCATATTTTTGGCCTTACCGTGAAACGGGTAAATGACATCCTAGAAAGACAGTATTTCATATCTGAGTATTTATGATAGAATAGAATATAAATATGGGTTTACATTGGTTTATTTCAATAAATTTAGAAAATTGGGGCTGATTTTCGTGCTTAAGGGGTCATTTTGTGAAAATTGGCTCATTTTGACCCCGAAAGACTTACAAGGGTTAATTTTTGAAAACCCAAAAATTTTTAATTTATCTTCTTATACTAAAAACAACTCGTGTACCACTTTTTAACAATATATTCAAAAAACAACACCATTTATTTAATGATTTTCATCAAAATATGGCTATTTTTTGACCTTTGACCTTTGACCTCGATGCGCCTCGTGTTAACGTTGTCCGATTTGGCTGAAATTTTTAGCACAGCATTTTTAGACCAAATGTAATAAAAATTAGGGGTGCACTCCTTCAAATTCGAAGTTTTGCAAAATAGCTGCCACCCTAATATTCATGATGCCCGATCGATTTTAAGACATTCTAGCGATGTCCGTCTGTCCGTCTGTCTGTGGAAAATGCTCTCGCGGACAAAATATTGCATAGAGATGACTGAAACTTAACATATTTATTGGAAGTTCTCCCGATAAGTTTGGTATTGCATTTGAGCGATATCGGTTCAGCGGTTCAAAAGTTATGAACGAAAATGTAAGCACACCTCAAAAATTTCAGTACATTCAACATAACCTAAAAATACAAAATGCTTTAATTCGGCTTCTGGTTGGCATATGTGAACATAATTGAACACCAAATGGTATTTAAACAAGTACGAGCACAAAAAAAAAAAAAAAAATCCGGATTTTTTTTACCAAAATTTTTTTTCGCGAAAATTTTTTTTTCAAAAAAATTCTTTTTTTTAAAAGTTTTTTCCTTTTAAATAAAGTTTTTTGCAATAATCTTTTTGAAATTGTGGAGGGTATCACTACATTCGGCAAGGCCGAATTTAACTTTTTTGTTATTGTTATATTAGTGACAAAAAAAAGCAAGAAAAAACCGGTCAGATATTTTAATATTAATCTTGTGATTATGACTTTTTTTTATAGTTTTGGCTACTTTTTTTGTTAATATTAATAATAGCTAGCTTTTATTTTGAATACGGTTGAAATACTCAGGGCTGTCAGACTTGGGGATTTATCATCAAAGTTGGGGATTTCATGCGAGGAAAAAGGACAAAAAATCTCATTTGAGGATTTTTATAGGGATTTCAGAAATAGTTTTGGGGATTTTTTTGGGTATATTCAAGATTGTATATATTTAATACCACAAACAAAATTTAATTTTATATAAAAGTTGTAGAAAAAACACTCTTTGGTACGAGATTACAAAGGAAATTCAGTAAAATATGCATTTATCGGCTGTATAATGTATATTAACATTGTCAAAAATCCTTGAGATACGCGTTTGGGGATTTTTGGGGATTTTTTTATTGCTAAATCTACGAAATAAAATTATCATATTACCATCCATAGATTTTTTTAAAAACTAACGAACAATTTTTTTGTGTGATTGAAAAAAAACGTAGTTTTTATATTGTTTAGTGGTTTTTGGGGATATTTTGTTACATTTTTGGGGACAAAAAGTGCCTGGCAACGCTGGAAATACTTAAAAATCTAAAGAAATAGTAACGCAGAATGCTTAAAAACTTGTTTTTTTTTTAAATAAAAAGCACACAAATTTTCAAAATTCAGTTAACTACAGTTTATTAAATATTTTAGAAAATAAAAACCGATTTTAAATGGCATTTCCGGGAAATTACAGCATAAACAATTTAACACTGCTAAATTAATTTCAAAAATTTGTAAAAATAGCAAAAATATAAATATAAAAAAGAACAAGTAAAAAAGGACTAACTTTGGTATAAATTTCATACCGATCGGAAGACATCGGTTTCAAAATTTTTGTCACTTAAGATGAAAAGCCCTGTATATATTTAATGGGGTCCTAGACCGATATTTTAATGAGTTACAAACAGAATGACAAATTTATAAATACCCTAAATCACTATAAATACCCTTAATCACTCCCTGGTGTCACCCTCCGATTTTCAGGAAAAATAAACATAAAAATGAGTTTGGGCCGCTAAAAAACAAATACGTGTCGAATTAATTTTTGTTCTGAACAACATATCCAAATTTCATGAAGATTGGAGAGTGACACCAGGGAGACTTCCCTTGTAAATCGAGTGTACAAAAAACTAAACAAAAATCTCTTTAATAAACAATTAATTTTATTAAAAGAATTTGCTAGTTTAATTGAAATTTGAAACTTTTTCAATTTAAATATTTAACACGGCGCGTTTTTCAATTGTAATTTATACAACAAAAAAAAAATCGCTGTTATTCAATACATGCCAAATCGTATTGTGTTTGTACTTTTTTTTAATATTAAATTATTTTTTCTAGATTTTTTTGTTTTAATTGAATTGAATATTTATTACGTGTAAACAATTTTTTACTGATTAGATTTATTTACTACATATTTTTTTTTTCAATTTTTTTTCTATTCCTTATTAAAATGTTTTTGTTTTATAACCGTGAAATATCCAGTTGATCAAATTTATCACGAGCTTAAGTTTTGCATTCTATTTTAGAGCTAAAACACCTCAATTCAACCGAGGAGTTGACCGCACCCCCTCCAAATTTAATGAAATTAAGTACTGGGGTTTACTTTAACAAAAAAGAGATTTTGCAAATTTTTAAGGCTTCTGGTCATTCCAGTATTCGAGATATGAGGTCTTGAAAATTAACAAAATCGTATATATTTGACAAAAGTGTTCTGAGATAAATAAAGATAACTCAAAAAGTAAAAACAATACAGGTCTCAATCAGGTTGCAGATAATAGGTAATGAGACAGGCTTTAAAATGGCATTCCTGAAGATTTTTTTTGAAAAAGGTCAAAGGTCATTGATTTTAACCTTAATTTTTGGAGAGCTATATCTCAAAAAACGATATTTTTAAAATTTTGGAAAAAATATATGTTGTTAAGAATCACCTACACTACTTAAATTTAAATTTTCAGGATGGAGACTTTATTGGAACTTTTTATATTAATAGAAACATTGTGACAGGAAAGAAAAAGCGGTGTAATTTCCCTTAGAAAAAAAACAATTTTTTTTTTGTCTTTGAAATTCTGGTACCAAAATTCATTTTTCTGAATGTTTTTGACGTGCTGAGCCCAAATATGACCTTTGAACTGGTCTATCGCTATTACTTTTCAAGATATCAGCACATAAATGTGTAAAAATTGCTAAAATGCTATTGCTGTGTTTTTTTGAACATTTAGGTGCATATATCTTGAAAAGTAATAGCGATAGACCAGTTCAAAGGTCATATTTTGACTCAGCACGTCAAAAACATCCAGAAAAATGAATTTTGGTACCAGAATTTCAAAGACAAAAAAAAAATATTTTTTTTCTAAGGGAAATTACACCGCTTTTTCTTTCCTGTCACAACGTTTCTATTAATATAAAATGTTCCAATGAAGTCTCCATCATGAAAATTTAAACTTAAATAGTATAGATGATTCTTAATCACATATATTTTTTCCAAAATTTTAAAAATATCGTTTTTTGAGATATAGCTCTCCAAAAATTAAGGCTAAAACCAATGACCTTTGACCTTTTCCAAAAAAAAATCTTGGGGAATGCCATTTTAAAGGCTGTCTAATTACCTATTATTTGCGACCTGACTGAGACGTGTGTTGTAATTACTTTTTGAGTTATCTTTATTAATCTCAGAACACTTTTGTCAAATATATACGATTTTGCCAATTTTCAAGACCCCATATCTCGGGAAGAAAAAGTACTGGAAGTCCAAAATTTTGGCACTATGATTTTTTTGTAGGGGCCCAACAATATTCCAAGTTTCATCAAATTCGAAGGGGGTAAGGTCAAAAATGCTGCTTTTTTCGGTTGAATTGAGGTGTTTTAACTCTTTAAACAATTAAAATGAAAAATAAAAAAAATAATGTTATTTTCCACTGGGGAGGTATTGTTTTCAATAAACACTAAAAATAGCCAAATCATGAATGAGGAAATTTTACACAGGCTAAATTTAAATTCATTTGTAAAGATCGTTTATCTACAAAAACAAATTAGTGTAAAACTTTTAAATTAATGTTAATTACATTAATTGTAAGCAAATGAGATGGTGTTTATCTATAAAAAATTAAAAAAAAAAACAATAACATGATATTAATTAAATTGTAGTTTCATGTTTTTTGTGGTAATTAGGGTTTTTGTAAAGTACAAATTTGTCACAGAAAAATCTAAAAGTTTTTTTTACAGAAAATCTCATAAAAAGGATTTATTGTTTTAACACCATTTTTGTATTTTTTATTAAAATTCAGTTTAGATTTTTACCTCTTAAAAATGACCTTTTCAAGAATGTGGCTATTTTTAGGTTGATGCGCTTTACTATTTTTTTCTTTTGCAAATTGAAGTTATAATCTCAAGGTCATTTAAAAAAAATCACAATCACCACCACTACCATTAGCAATATAACAGTACCTGGTCATTTTATTATAGAATTTTCGAAAAATTACTCTTTTAGGAATGTTTTTTTTTTTGCTAGACGATCCTACATTCCAAATTTCAAGTTTCCAAGACCATTATTTCAGAAAATATAAAAAGTACCAAAGTACTCGTTTTTACCCCCCTTAGAATCAGAATTTCCAAAACAGTTCTTGTTTCACTATAGAAAGGGTCTCAGATTGTTAGATTTGTTTCGTATTGAAAAAGTTTTATATTCTGAGACCTTTTTTTCTGCAGAAAAAGTCTTAGATTCTGAGACCTTTTTCCTAAAAAAAGCCTCAAATTCTCAGACCTTTTTCCTATTAAAAAAGTCTCAGATTCTTAGACCTTTTTTTTTGTGGTAAAGTCTCATTCTTAGACCTTTTTTGTGGAAAAGTCTCAGATTCTTGGCCTTATTCCTAACAAAAAAAAATCAGATTCTTGGACTTTTTTCCTATAGAAAAAGTCTCAGATTCTGAGAGCTTTTTCTTATATAGAAGAAGTCTAAAATTCAAAGACCCTTTTCCTATAGAAAAAGTCGGAGATTCTGAGAATTTATTCCTGTAAAAAAAATCTTACATTCTAATACATTTTCCCATAGAAAAAGTCTCAGATTCGGCGACCTTCTTCCAATTGAGTAAGTTCTAACTTCTGAGACTTTTTTTTAACAACAAAACGTCTCAGACTTTGAGACCTTTTTATACCCTCCAAACACAGTATGGGGGTATACTCACTTTGTCATTCCGTGTGTAACGCATCAAAATATCGGTCTAGGGCCCCATAAAGTATATATATTTATGATCAGTGATCGATTCTAAGCAGGGTTGGCAACCGAAACGAATAACGGTATCGGTAACGGTATTGGTATTACATATTTTTTATATCGGTAACGGTAAAGGTAACGGTATTTTCGATTATTTCAGTAACGGTGAACCGTTACCGAAACATCAATACCGGTACGTACCGGTATTATAAATAAAATGTTAACAAGTCACAAATTTGTTAAAAACGCGTAAAAAATAAAAAATTGTTTAAAAAAAATTAAAAAACTGTTAAATTCTGTACATTTTCTATACATATTTATATTTGTACTAGTATTAAATACTATGAATTAACTCAGAATTAAATTAAAATATTCACGCAATATTGTAATTCACCAAATACGAACTAATGTTCGTATAGACACCTTTGTCCAATAAGCAAAAAAGTCTGCATTTTGAGCCATAAGAGAAATCTGCATTTTAAGCCATTTGAGAAATCTGCTGATTATAGCTGACGCGGTTTGCAAAATTTATGTGTGGTAATCCAGGTGGAATCTGCTGAAAAAACCGTCAAGACAGCAGAAAAATCTGCTGATGATCAAAATTGTTTGTCCTGTTTTTAAAAAAAATCGGCAGGGATAAAAAAACTTCGCAAGGATTTTTCTGGGGATGTTTTTTTAAGGGGGTGGGCGGTATCGGAGGGACACCTTTTCTCTCGCCATAGATATTAAGAAATTAATTTTATTTATATTTACGCATAAATAATACAATTTTATCAATATTTAATTTTATTTGCTATAGACAAGCCCCCAAAAGGTTCGGAAAGAAAAAAATCGTATTTTTTAATATTTTTTTTTTTCGAACGGTCCCATAATCTTGGTCAATGAACTTCACACGGCATAAAAATGTTTCATTTTCTAAACAAATAGACAAAAAAATTAAATAAAATATGTTTTTCTAGGGTTTTGTAAGTTTTTCAGGGGGGAATTTTTTTTCATCTGGTCCGATTTTCCCATTTCGGAACTTAACCAGCCTATGACCATAAGACGTATTCGTACCAGCAGAGTAGCTCGTTTATTATACCCTCCAACTACAGTATGGGGGTATACTCACTTTGTCATTCCGTGTGTAACGCATCGAAATATCGGTGTAGGACCCCATAAAGTATATGGGGCATTCCATGTGAAATCGGACACTTTGAAAAACTTTTTTTTTAGATTTTCCCAATTTGTTTACAGTTTTTAGTACCCTTCGAAAACTCCTTCGTGGTAAATTTTCAGATTTTTTTGATGACCCGTTCAAAAGATATCAAATTTTTAAAAATTGGTAGTTTGTTCCTTTACTCAAACTTCTTTTAATCATAACTTCTTCAATAATGGCCCAAATTTCAATTATTTTTTTTTCAAAATTTTTGTTTTTTTACGTACTTTCTAAAAAAAAATCCCAAAAAATTCTTAAAAGCGCTCTAGTATGCGTTTTTTAAGTTTTAAAATTTAAATCTCATTTTTGAAAATGTTTGTACTCTTCGATTTTTTTGAAATTTTTTTGTGTAAAACTTCTATCAATTCTACAAATTTTTTGCCCAGTAAGGTCGTGGGATAACGATTATTACTATTTTTTAAAATTTTTTGAAAAAACTTTATTGTAATTTTTCAGTCTTAAAATCATTTCTACTGCTCCAATGGTGCGTCATAGAGGGGTCCTTTATAAGACCGACCCCCATTAATTTTTACGTCTTAACATTTCTTTGGAACAAACTAATACCCTATCTCCAATTTCTAAGGGGGCTCCCACACAAAACGACATTTTTTAAAATTTGTTCCAACCGCTCTAACTGCCCTAATAGTGCTCTTAGAGCAACAAAATGTATGACCGACCCACAATATTTTTTTAGTCCAAACATTTTCTCTGACCACACCTACCCTCTATCTTTAACTGTTAAGGCGGTCCCCATACAATTTTTTTTATTTTTTGTAAATTTGTTTTATTTAATCAGCTTCTACCGGTCCAATGGTGCGTCCGAGAGGGGTCATTAGTGAGACCGACCCCCATTTATTTTTACCCTACAACATTTTTTCAAAACATACCTACACCCTATCTCCACTCCCTAAGTAGGCTCCCATACAAAATTATATTTTTATAAAATTTGCTCCAACTGTTATTTGTATGGGAGCCTACTTAGGGAGTGGAGATAGGGCCTAGGTATGTTTTGAGAAAATGTTGTAGGGTAAAAATAAATGGGGGTCGGTCTCACTAATGACCCCTCCCAGACACACCATTGGACCGGTAGAAGCTGATTAAATAAAACAAGTTTACAAAAAATAAAAAAAATTGTATGGGGACCGCCTTAACAGTTAAAGATAGAGGATAGGTGTGTTCAGAGAAAATTTTTGGACTAAAAAAATATTGTGGGTCGGTCATACATTTTGTTGCTCTAAGGGCACTATTAGGGCTGTTAGAGCGGTTGGAACAAATTTTAAAAAATGTCGTTTTGTGTGGGAGCCCCCTTAGAAATTGGAGATAGGATATTAGTTTGTTCCAAAGAAATGTTAAGACGTAAAAATTAATGGGGGTCGGTCTTATAAAGGACCCCTCTATGACGCACCATTGGAGCAGTAGAAATGATTTTAAGATTGGAAAATTACAATAAAATTTTTTCAAAAAATTTTAAAAAATAGTAATAATCGTTATCCCACGATCTTCCTGGGCAAAAAATTTGTAGAATTGATAGAAGTTTTACACAAAAAATTTTCAAAAAAATCGAAGAGTACAAACATTTTCAAAAATGAGATTTAAATTTTAAAACTTAAAAATTGCATACTAGGGCGCTTTTAAGAATTTTTTGGGATTTTTTTTTAGAAAGTACGTAAAAAAACAAAAATTTTGAAAAAAAAAATTTGAAATTTGGACCATTATTGAAGAAGTTATGATTAAAAGAAGTTTGAGTAAAGGAACAAACTACCAATTTTTAAAAATTCGATATCTTTTGAACGGGTCATCAAAAAAATCTGAAAATTTACCACGAAGGAGTTTTCGAAGGGTACTAAAAACTGTGAACAAATTGGGAAAATCTAAAAAAAAAGTTTTTCAAAGTGTCCGATTTCACATGGAATGCCCCATATATATTATTGATCAGTGATCGATTCTAAGACATTCTAGCGATGTCCGTCTGTCCGTCCGTCTGTGGAAGACACGATACAGTCCAAAATAAAAGTGGTAGACTCCTGAAATTTGGCACATATGTGTCTCATGTTCATAGGCTGGTTAAGTTCGGAGATGGGTAAAATCGGACCAGGGGGGAAAAAGTTCCCCCTTGAAGAACTAAACAAACCTCTGAAAAATACCATATTTTTACATAATTTTTTGTTTTTTTGTTTAACAAATCCAACATTTTAATGCTACAAGAAGTTCAAGGTCCTGCATTTGGACCCACAGAATTAGAAAAAATCATTTTACGGTCCGCCCCCCCCCCCCCTTTTATGGGCGTGGAATAATTTTTTTTTTATATAATGATAAATTTGTATTTCTTTAGTGCAAAAAGCATAAGAATTATTTTTTTAATCCTTATTCGAGAGGAATTGTGCCCCCAATTACCACTACCGACCCCCCCCCAAAAAAAAAGAAGACGCCCCTGCAATTTTTTTTTTTTTTATTTATTTGCCGAATTTAACACTCTTACTTGTTTTGGATCGTATCGTGTCTTCTACAGACGGAAATGCGAACATCGCTTACAATCAATCACTGATCAAAATAATATAAAATCTTAATGAGATCCAAGACCGATATTCGAATTTAGTTAATTGCGAATAAGATCATTGGTTGGATTGGCAATGAACAAACAATTTTTTTTTTATTTTAAATATATTAAAAATATTTTAATATGTTTTAAATCCACAAAAAAAAAAAAAAAACATGTAATATTAATGCAACCGAAACAAAACCGATATAATACCGGTAAAAATCCAAATAAAGGTAACGGTTTTTTATCGGTAACGGTATTTAAAAATTTTTATTTCGGTATTGGTAACGGTAACGGTAGTCAATATTAAAGGGTTTTTAATCGGTAACGGTATTGAAAGGGTAACGGTAGCCAACACTGATTCTAAGACATTCTAGCGATGTCCGTCTGTCCGCCCGTCTGCAGTTTACACGATGCGGTCCAATATAAAAGAGCTAGACTCCCGACATTTGGCACCAATATGTCTTATGTTGCTAGGCAGGTTAAGTTCGTAAATGAGCAAAATCGGACCAGGGGGAAACAAGTTCCCCCTTGAAGAACTAAACCAACCTCTGAAAAATAAAAGTTTTTTACATAATTTGTTGTGTTTTTGTTTAACAAATGCAACATTTTTATGTTACAAGAAGTTCAAAGTCCTGCATTTGGACCCAGAGAATTAGAAAATGAAATTTTTTTCGGTCCGCCCCCCTTTTATGGGCGTGGAAATTTTTTTTTATATAATGGTATACTTGTATTTCTTTAGTGCAAAAAGCATAAGAATGAATTTTTAAACACATATTCGAGAGGAAATTTGCCCCCCCCCCCAAAAAAGAAGAAAACGCCACTGCAATTTTTTTTCTATTTTTTTTGCATGTTGGAGGGTGTAAAAGATTCGGCTCAGCCGAATTTAACACTCTTACTTGTTCTTTTTACTTTAAAAGATTGAGATTCTGAGACCTTTTTCCTTAAAATAATTCTCAAATTCAGAGATTCTGAGACCGTTTTCCTATCGAAAAAGTCTTAGATTCTTAGACCTTTTTCCTATTGAAAAAGTCTCAGTTTCTGTGACCTTTTTCCACAAATAAGACTTACATTTTGAGACTTTTTTTCCATAGAAAAATTCTCAAATTCTGAGACCAGACTAACAAGGAAGGTCTTTTACAGGGCACCCTTCAATTGTCCTGAAACTTGCACATCGGAAAGAGGGGACCAAAATAAGAGTTACCTGTTTTTTATAGCTGCCCAATCTCACATTTAGCGGGTCAAAGGGATGGGAGAAAAACGTGATTTTTTTCGTTTTTTTGAGGATTTTTCCCATTTCTTCAAAAGAAACTATATGAACATTTTATACAGGTCGAAAGGTTTTGTTAAGGCCTATCCAATGTCAAAAATGAATAATCGTCGGGGTAGTTTATATGGAGATGTATATACGTAAGACCGCCAAAATCATATATAATAATCTCTATCAAAATTAAGCAGACCCGTATTTTTTCGTTTGGCGAAATTCCTGCTAGTTCGGCTTTTGTACGGATTTTCCCGAATGCCCTTATTTTTTCATAAGGTGGCTACCCTTTTTTAAATTCGAGATTGGGCAGCTAAGAAAAAACGGGTAACTCTTATTTTTTCCCCTCATTCCCATATTCAAGTTTCAAGACAATCGGTGGGTGCCCTGTCAAAGACCTTCCTTGTAAGTCCCATTTTTCTTTTAAAAATTTAAAAATTTTCCCTATAAAAATTTTCAGATTTTTTTCTATGAACAAATTTTCGGATTTCGATATTTTTTTCCTTCAGAAAATGTCTTTTTATACCCTCCACTTAGTGATAGAGGGTATATATAAGTTTGTCATTCCGTTTGTAACTCATCGAAATATCGATCTGGGACCCCATAAAGTATATACAGTGGGTGACAATACATTGGAAACTTTTTTATAGTAGATGAAATTTGTTAAAGACAAAGTTAACAATACTAAACGTTATAATTATCAAACAAGTATTATAAAAAAATTTTATGTAGGTTATTTATCAAGCCTTAATTTAAGCTTAATAGGTTCCAGATTGGGAAAATAATGAATGTGTTACGAGGGTCGATGTGGAAAATAAAAAAATTTATAGATATTTTTCAGAAAATCTTTAAAAAATATTTCCGAGTCGATTTTTTCCAAGTTAAAACATTAGAAATTTTAAAAAAGGTCCAATAGTTTTTATTCAGTGATCAAATAATTTTTCCAACAACCCAAACAAACAGTGGAATTTTTTAAGTACAGTAGCAAAAATCCACATTTTTTGACCTCCAATTCTTTTGACCACCAATTTTTTGTTAGCAAAGAAAAATTACAATTATCTTAATATATCCTTAGCATATACTTAAGTGTACTAAAATTAATAAACAATAACATCTTTTCTTTGTTTACAAAAAATTGGTGGTCAAAAGATTTGGAGGTCAAAAAATGTGGATTTTTGCTACTGTACTTAAAAAATTCCACTGTTTGTTTGGGTTGTTGGAAAAATTATTTGATCACTGAATAAAAATCATTAGACCTTTTTTTAAATTTCTAATGTTTTAATTTAGAAAAAATCGGCTCGGAAATATTTTTTAAAAATGTTCTGAAAAATGTCTATAATTTTTTTCATTTTCCACATCGACCCTCGTAACACATTCATTATTTTCCCAATCTGGACGCTATTAAGCTTAAATTAAAGCTTGATAAATTACCTACATACCATTTTTTTATAATACTTGTTTGATAATTATAACGTTTAGTATTGTTAACTTTGTCTTTAACAAATTTCATCTACTATTAAAAAGTTTCCAATGTATTGTCGCCCACTGTATATTCATGATGCCCGATCGATTTTAAGACATTCTAGCGATGTCCGTCTGTCTGTCTGTCTGTGGAAAATGCTGTCGCGTACAAAATATTGCACAGAGATGACTGAAACTTAACATATTTATTGAAAGTTCTCCCGAGAAGTTTGGTATCGCATTTGAGCGATATCGGTTCAGCGGTTCAAAAGTTATGAACGAAAATATAAGCACACCTAAAAAATTTCAGTACATTCAACATAACCTAAAAATACAAAATGCTTTAATTCGGCTTCTGGTTGACAAATGTGAACATAATTGCACACCAAATGGTATTTAAACAAGTACGAACATATTTTTTGACAAAAAAAGAAAAAAATCGCGGATTTTTTTTTACCAAAATTTTTTTCCGCGGAAATTTTTTTTTCAAAAAAAAAATTTTTTTTTCAAAAGCAATTTCCTTTCAAATAAAGTTTTTTGCAATAATCTTTTTGAAATTGTGGAAGGTATCACTACATTCGGCAAGGCAGAATTTAACTTTTTTACTTGTTTCTTCTTTTTTTCTTTTCTTTCTTTTTCTTTTTTTTTCTCTTTTTTTTTCTTTTTGAAATTTGGTCTGGGGGGGGGAAATTTTTCAATTTAGGATTTTTGACATAATCCATTGTTTTGGTACTATATATCTAAACTAGTTTCCATAAGATCTTTAAAAGTTCTGTATTTAGTTTATGTTTTTGTATATCTGGTTTTTCTTCATAGTTTTTTTATTTTGTTTAGCTGCATTTACTCTTATCATATTTTTTTAATCGTCAACGGCCGGTAAAATCTCACATGCTGCTTAAATCTCTTTCTTAACCAGTCTTTAGTTGTCATTATAAGCCTTGTTATTATTTCTGTTTTTTTTGTGTGTGTTAAACTCAGTTTTGCAAAGTTTTACAGTTTAAATCCGCAATGTTTACTGTTAAAATTAATTTTATTAACAGATCAAGCCAACATTGTTGTGGTTTTAACTTCATAAGATACAGACAGATACGGCACACAGCTCAATTTTAAGGCCATTTAACATAAATTAATTAAGCATTTAATTGTTAAGACAAACATGATAAGTGGCGCCTCTAAACAGAGAAAGAGGGGGTAATTCAATATTGAATTATTTTTGAATTTGAATTAAGTTGTTTTTTTACAGATTAAGAGACAGAGATTTTCTTTTCAATGGAAAAAACTTAAAACGCTAATTGCGACAAATGTAAATAAATAAAAATACTCGGGATTACATATTCCCGCTTTTTAAATTTTTTTTTAAACCACAATTATTTTTATATCCTCCAACCACAGTATGGGGGTATACTCACTTTGTCATTCCGTTTGTAACGCATCGAAATATCGGTCGTGGACCCCATAAAGTATATATATTATTTATCCATGATCGATTCTAAGACATTCTGTGAATGTCCGTCCGTCAGTCCGTCTGTCTGTAGATGGCACGATGCAGTCCAAAATAAAAGAGCTAGCCTCCTGCAATTTGGCATGAATATGTCTTATGGTCCTCGGCAGGTTAAGTTCGTAAATGGGCAAAATCGGCTCAGGGGGAAAAAAGTTCCCCTTGAAGAACTGAACCAACCTCTGAAAAAAATACACTTTTTTTACATGTTTTTTTGTATTTTTGTTAAATAAATGAAACATTTGTTATATTTATCGGGATGGGAAGGTGCTCTCAACGTCCCCCACTGACCCCCATCACCCCCCCCAAAACAAACGCCCCTAACAATTTTTATTTTTTTAATTTTTTTTTTACATTTTGGAGGGTATAAAAGATTCGGCACAGCCGAATTTAACACTCTCACTTGTTTACTTTAAAAGCTTTATTTTTTAAAAAGCTTGTGTAAAATTTGTTTTACCTTGTCCGCCCAAATGATGGGGATTTAAGACATTTTTACGAAAAACAAGTAAAAAAGTTAAATTCGGCCTTGCTGAATGTAGTGATACTCTCCCAAACTTCAAAAAGATTATTGCAAAAAACTTTATTTAAAATGAAATTACTTTTGAAAAAAAAATTATTTTTTGAAAAAAAAAATTCCGCGAAAAAAAATTTTGGTAAAAAAAAAATCCGCGATTTTTTTTTTTGTGTCAAAAAATATGTTCGTACTTGTTTAAATACCATTTGGTGTTCAATTATGTTCACACATGTCAACCAGAAGCCGAATTAAAGCATTTTGTATTTTTAGGTTATGTTGAATGTACTGAAATTTTTGAGGTGTGCTTACATTTTCGTTCATAACTTTTGAACCGCTGAACCGATATCGCTCAAATGCAATACCAAACTTCTCGGGAGAACTTCCAATAAATATGTTAAGTTTCAGTCATCTCTGTGCAATATTTTGTCCGTGACAGCATTTTCCACAGACAGACCAGTCTTAAAATCGATCGGGTATCATGAATATATATACTTTATGGGGTCCCAGATCGATATTTCGATGAGTTACAAACGGAATGACAAACTTATATATACCCTTTATCACTAAGTGGAGGGTATAAAAAAACGAGATTTGGCATCCAGAGACCTATTACAAACATTTCTTACATATATGGTCAACCAGACAGTCATTTCCGCCAACCTATGCGGTTTAGATAAGGGTTCTTTATCCAAAATCCCAGAAAAAGGCTCCCTATATTTCACTCTGACCCCAGACTAATCTTATTTAGTAACACGATCCCGAAATACGAATACCTCGTAAAGATTTTTATATATTTACCCAAGTAAAAATGTAAAGGATTAGTACTGATCCGAAAAATGGATCGCTAAGATCAGTTTTAATCGGACGGATACAATTTTATCAGAAAAATGGGTTTATCTAATTATATAAACCCATTTTTCGGATGACATTGTATATCCGTCCGATTAAAACTGATCTAATCTTAGCGATCTATTTTTCGGATCAGTACTGATCTTTCTAATCTCGGATCAGTACTGATCTTAATCGGATCAGTTCTGATCTTTCAAATCTGGGATAAGATGTGATATATAAGAATATATCTAAACATTTTTACTGGGGTAGATAATCCTTTTGAGTGAAGGTATAAATATTAGAGTTCGTTTTCAATTTTTTTTTTGATTTTGATTTCTGGATATCATCACTTTTTAGAAGGTTTTTGTATCAATAAAAATAATGGCGTACTTTTTTTTTAAAAATTCCAACTCCTTCCCGTGCCTATAGGCGACTCAAATCGCGGATTTTGGGTCCCTTTTCACATACAACAAAAACGGCTAAATGTATGTCAAATCTGACTTCAGTATTCGATTCTACGGGAAAACTTAGGCCCATAAGCTTTTTTCTAGTTTTTAGAATGCACCAGAATGCATAATTAGAGTGGTCCAAAAAAATATTTTTTAAAAAAAAAACATTAAAATATATTTTTTTAATATACAATGAAAAAATACTTACATCTGAGAAAAATGGTCCAAAAATTTTAATTTTGTAGTTACCCGTTCATAAGTTATTAAAGTTTAAAAATTTTATTTTTTAGTGAATACAAAATAATTTATTGGTTTTGTAATTTCTATTTAACAGCATTTCTAATTAATTCTATTCCTTTTGACAACATACAAAGCTAAACAATTTAAATTATCTTTATTTTTAACTAAACACGAGTTGTTCAGGCGCGAAATTTTATCAACAAGTTGTTCGGTGGTAAAATTTCGCGCCTGAACAACTCGTGTTTAGTTAAAAATAAAGATAATTTAAATTGTTTAGCTTTATCTGCTGAAAGGAATATAATTGATTAGAATTACTGTTGTTAAATAGAAATAACATAACTAATAAATTATTTTGTATTCACTAAAAAATTAAAATTTTAAACTTTAATAACTTTTGAACGGGTAACAACAAAATTAAAATTTTGGGACCATTTTTCTCAGATGTAAGTATTTTTTAATTGTATATTAACAAAAAAATATTTTAATTTTTTTTTTTAAAAATTAGTTTTTTGGACCACTCTAATCATGCATTCTGGTGCATTCCAAAAACTAAAAAAATGCTTATGGCCCTAAGTTTTCCTGTAGAATCGAATAGTGATGTCAGATTTGACATATATTCAGCCGTTTTTGTTGTATGTGAAAAGGGACCCAAAATCCGCGATTTGAGTCGCCTATAGGCACGGGAAGGAGTTGGAATTTAAAACAAAAAAATACGCCATTATTTTTATTGATACAAAAACCTTCTAAAAAGTGATGATATCCAAAAATCTATTTTTAAAAATTAACTCTAATAAATATTAATAAACTAAAACAATAATCTCTTTTTCTTTCAGACTTCAGAAGCTGTGTGATAAAATGCTACACCTAATATGCCTATAAATTTAATATTAAACTTATTTTAAAATCCGAAATCATATTTTTTCAATACACACACGAACCCCTCCACCTACAACAACCACATCCTTCATTCAAAATGAATCGTTCAACACATGGTAGCATTAAATCTAATACGACGACCACAATGCGTCTTAGTAAATCCTTTCAAAGTAAAATGGATAAAATGTCCGAACGTTTATATGACATTGTCAAGAGTGGTTTTATGGTGAAAAGAGCACAAAATAAAAAACGTTTTACACCGGTCAATTATAAGCAACGTTGGTTTGAGTTGACCAAAAAGACGCTGTCATATTTTGATGTTGAAAATGTTGAGGTAAGTGGAAATTTTTTAAAAATTTATCTTAAATTAAGTGATTTAACTGGAAATATTAAACTGTTTCAGAAGAATATCAGAATCTGAGACTCTAAGACAATTTTTTCTATGGAAAAAATTTTCTATAGGAAAAATGTCTCAGAATCTGAGACTTTTTCTATAAGAAAAATGTCTCAGAATCTGAGACTTTTTCTATAGGAAAAATGTCTCAGAATCTGAGACTTTTTCTATAGGAAAAATGTCTAATAATCTGAGACTTTTTCTATAGGAAAAATGTCTCAGAATCTGAGACTTTTTCTATAGGAAAAATGTCTCCGAATCTGAGACTTTTTCTATAGGAAAAATGTCTCAGAATCTGAGACTTTTTCTATAGGAAAAATGTCTCAGAATCTGAGACTTTTTCTATAGGAAAAATGTCTCAGAATCTGAGACTTTTTCTATAGGAAAAATGTCTCAGAATCTGAGACTTTTTCTATAGGAAAAATGTCTCAGAATCTGAGACTTTTTCTATAGGAAAAATGTCTCAGAATCTGAGACTTTTTCTATAGGAAAAATGTCTCAGAATCTGAGACTTTTTCTATAGGAAAAATGTCTCAGAATCTGAGACTTTTTCTATAGGAAAAATGTCTCAGAATCTGAGACTTTTTCTATAGGAAAAATGTCTCAGAATCTGAGACTTTTTCTATAGGAAAAATGTCTCAGAATCTGAGACTTTTTCTATAGGAAAAATGTCTCAGAATCTGAGACTTTTTCTATAGGAAAAATGTCTCAGAATCTGAGACTTTTTCTATAGGAAAAATGTCTCAGAATCTGAGACTTTTTCTATAGGAAAAATGTCTCAGAATCTGAGACTTTTTCTATAGGAAAAATGTCTCAGAATCTGAGACTTTTTCTATAGGAAAAATGTCTCAGAATCTGAGACTTTTTCTATAGGAAAAATGTCTCAGAATCTGAGACTTTTTCTATAGGAAAAATGTCTCAGAATCTGAGACTTTTTCTATAGGAAAAATGTCTCAGAATCTGAGACTTTTTCTATAGGAAAAATGTCTCAGAATCTGAGACTTTTTCTATAGGAAAAATGTCTCAGAATCTGAGACTTTTTCTATAGGAAAAATGTCTCAGAATCTGAGACTTTTTCTATAGGAAAAATGTCTCAGAATCTGAGACTTTTTCTATAGGAAAAATGTCTCAGAATCTGAGACTTTTTCTATAGGAAAAATGTCTCAGAATCTGAGACTTTTTCTATAGGAAAAATGTCTCAGAATCTGAGCCTTTTTCTATAGGAAAAATGTTTCAGAATTTGAGACTTTTTCTATAGGAAAAATGTCTCAGAATCTGAGACTTTTCTATAGGAAAAATGTCGCAGAAGCTGAGACTTTTTCTGTTGGAAAAATGTCTCAGAATCTGTGACTTTTTCTATAGAAAAAATGTCTCAGAATCTGAGACTTTTTCTATAAAAAAAATGTCTCAGAATCTGAGACTTTTTCTATAGGAAAAATGTTTTAGAATCTGAGACTTTTTCTATAGGAAAAATATGTCCTAAATATTGGTTTTCTTATTCTTTTCCAACTGGGTTATCATTTTACACAAATATTTGTAGAAGTTTTCCATTAAAGCATGAAAAAAAGTCCTTAAAGTTTGTTAATAACAATTACACGACACTCTACATTCTTTGCATTTGCCAGCTCATCCTACTACTTAATCTCCTCCTCATACCTTCCAACCTTGCCATCCTTTTTGTGTTGTTTTGTATTCTTCTATGGGTGACAACAAAGAGTCATCTTTAACATCTGTCTGTTTGGGTTTTATTGTGCAAAGTTTTATTCTTTTTGCTGTTGTTTTTCCATGTTATATAAACTTTTTTTTTTTTGCGTTGATTTTCTAAGGAATTTATTTTTATTTTTTTCATTTTCCATATGTAATCATTTGGTATGTGTTCCTTTTTTTTATTATTGCGTTGTTACTGTCAACACTTTTGCCATCACAAACACATCCTGACTTACAGACATAAAAACTATGGCAACATTCGTCTTATCCTAAAGCAGCATCCATTTCATTATAAATACCGGCTACGCAATATTTATTTTTCTACAAATGTTATGTCTACTCATGCTCCACCATATATTTATATTTATATGCTCAGGGAGGATAAATATGCTCAATGTTTTTTTTTTAATGTGCTCTTTTTAGCTACACACTTGGAAAAAATATTATCCTGGATTTTTAAATATATTAAAATCAGGGGCCATTCTTAATTGTATCTGATTAGATCTCAAATTTGGTCAGATCTTCCATTTTCGCGATATGATAAGACGAAAAAGTCTAAGATTCTAAGAATTTTTCTATACAAAAAATGTCTTAGAGTCTGAGACTTTTTGTATACGAAAAATTTCTCAAAATCTGAGACTTTTTCTGTGAGTGTTTCCATACGAAAAATGTCTCAGAATCTGAGGGTTTTTCTATACGAAAAATGGCTTTGAATCTGAGAGTTTATCTATACGAAAAATATCTCAGAATCTGAGACTTTTTCTATAATGTCTAAGAATCTGAGTGTTTTTCTATACGAAAAAAAATTTTTTTTTTTCTCATTCATTTATTTTATTGAATCTTCACTAAAATTATGTGAACTAACAATTAGTATTCAAATCTTAAAACTAATATAACTTAATATTAAGTCCAGCCAGTGCCAGACAAAATTTCATTTGCTCATAAATTATCCAATGTTTTCAAAAGCATCATCCTTCACTTTAGTGTGCCAAGTCAGCAGTGGCCCTCCTTCTAAGTCGTTGGTGATCACGATTATTTAGTAGATTGCGTGCTAAATTGTTTGGATGTGATTCCAATTTTCGTAAGTACTTTTGGGTATGTTTCACAATTTCATCTTTAACAAGGGAAACATTTAGATCTCCGTGTATGTTCAAGTTTCTAACATACCAGGGGGCATCAGTAATCATTCGCAAAATGTTGTTCTGTTTTCTTTGTATTTTTTCCACATTAGACGCAGAGGCAGTGCCCCATAACTGAATACCATAGCACCATATAGGTTTTATAATCGAGCTGTAGATCAATAGTTTACAGTCTAACTTAAGTTTCGAGTTTCTCCCAATTAGCCAATTAACTGCAATAGTTTTCAATTTCATTTGGGTTAATTTTGCATCTATATGGTCTTTCCACGTAAGACGACGATCCAGATAAATTCCGAGGTACTTAACCGTTGTATGTTGAGGTACAATGTGATTATTAATCCGAATTTGGGGACAAGTTTCTCGTCTTAACGTGAACGTTATGTGGATGCATTTCTGCTCATTCACTTTAATCTTCCACTTATTTAGCCAGTATTCTAATTCAAGAATGTGACTTTGCAAAATTCGAATTGCTTCAAGTGGATTGTTATGGGAGCTCAAAATAGCTGTATCATCTGCAAATGTGGAGATATGCGTATTTCGATTAGTTGGCATATCAGAGGTGTACAAAATATACAAAAGCGGTCCCAAAATACTACCTTGTGGAACTCCAGCTTGTATGATTTGCGGGGTACTGACAAAATCATTTTCCTTCACTGTAAACTTACGATCTGTTATGTAATTTTCGAGTAACTTATGTGTATTTGGTGGTAACATATTTTTTATCTTATAGAGCAAACCCTCATGCCAAACCTTATCGAACGCCTGTGAGACATCAATAAAAAGTGCGGAACAATATTTTTTTTCTTCATAGGCTCTTCTAATTTCACATACCAGTCTATGAACTTGCTCAATTGTGCCATGTTTCTTTCCGAATCCAAACTGGTGATCGGGGATTGAGTTGTTCTGAGTTGTTCACTAACAGTTTTTCGAAAAGTTTTGATAAATTGGATAACAGACTGATAGGCCTATATGATTCCACTTTTTTGTTATCTTTGCCTGGCTTGGGTATCATTTCAACGAGAGAAATTTTCCATTCTGGAGGATAATGTTGTAGGCGTAATATAGCACTAAAAATAAAAAGAATTATTCTTAATGCTATTCGGGGTAACTCCAAAAGGATTTTATTACTGATCTTATCAATACCAAATGCCTTTTTGGGTTTTAATTCACAAACTGCCTTTTCGACCTCTCGCATCTCAAACCTAACGGGTACTGCTATGCGCTGGGGTAAAATTAGTGGCAACTCTACTATAACACTTGATTCATTTGGTGTGAATACATTTTTCAAGTGCTCAACAAACAGATTTCCTTTTCCAGTATCATTTCTAGCCCAACCTCCATTTGCTTTGCGCAAAGGAGGCTTACATAAGACAGGTCTTTTTAAATTTTTTGTAGCACGCCATAACGAGTAGTCGGTTTTTGATGTAGGCTCCAGATTTTCAAGAAATCTATTTAGTGCAGCCGTTCTCTGAGATTCTAACAATCTTCGTAAGTTGTTCGTGCATTCCTTAAGTTGTGCTTTTAAACGTGGAGATCTGTGCAGTTGCCACTCTCTACGAGCTCTCCGTTTTCAATTAAGAGTCGTTCGACATCAGCAGAAGAAAATACATTCTGTCTGGATTGTCGGGGGGGGGGTTTAGTAGCAAGTTGAGCACCTAGTTTGAGATTAGATTCGAAATTCTTGAGCGAAAGGTCAATTTCCTCTGGTGTTCTTAGCAATATGTTTTCCGAGCAATGAGTACTAAGAAACTTTTTATATTTTGGCCAATTTGTTTTTTTGCCTGTCAGTGCTAAGTCACCAGTGGGGGATACAATTTCTCGGGGGTTAAATAGAGTAACAATAGTGGGTGTGTGGTCTGAAGAGAGTTCCAATGAAGATTCTACACTTACAAAATTTCTCCTTATATTCCTAGTCACTCCAAAGTCGATAAGATCTGGAATCTTATTACGATCTGAAGGCCAGTATGTCGGTTCTCCACTTGAGACCACATCCAGACCCATTTTAGAAATTGTATCAAACAACACACGACCTCTCGGGGTGATGAGGCGTGACCCCCAGAATGTATGCTTAGCATTGTAGTCGCCAGCAGCCAGAAAGCGTGAACCTAGAGATTCGAAGAAAGTTCTATACTGATTATCAGTAATTTTAAATCTGGGGGGAGCGTAAATAGACGAAATCACAAGGTTCATATCAAACTCGTTTAAGCATAAAGTAGTGGCTTGAAGATAATCTTCTCAAAGATCAAACATAAGATTATGTTTTAGTCGAGTTTAAATTAAGATGCCTGAGCCTCCACATGACCTGCCTCTGGGGTCTTTTGTATTACGAAAAATGTATCAGAATCTGAACACATTCATTAACAAGTACTTTTTGAAAATTTCGATTCTAAGTAAATGAACGTTTACTCAAAGCAAAAAAATGTTCTGAAAAAGTACTATTTTCAAATCCTGTTTCCAAGGCAATTAAAAAGTGTACTTTTGGTACTTTTTATAGTTACTGGGATAATGGTTCTAATAGCATAAAATTTTAAAAGTAGGATACTTCAGTGGAAAAAAATCGGCTTCTAAGAGTCGTAAAAGGTGTACAAAAGTGTACTTTTGGTACTTTTTATATTTCCTGAAATAATGATCCTGGAAACTTGATATTTGGAATAAAGGATCCTTGAGTAAAAAAAATCGGAAAATGTACCTTTTGGAAACTTTGGTACTTTTTTTAAAAAAGTACCTTTTAGAAATTCCATTTCTTGGGGTGGATGTAAAATCTTTCGGTGAAAATACATTCTGGGAAAAGACCTCTTTAAAAATTCCGTTTCTATAGAAACACACAAAAAATTATTGGCTAAAAATTTTCAATTAAATGTATTGATCAACAAAATTTAAATGAGTCAATCAATGTTTTGATTAAAATTTTTGCTATTTTTTATTACAAATTTTCATCATACCAGATTTTTTTTTCGCTTTAATTTATTTGAATAGGTTAGTTCAAAAATATACAAAATAATCGGGCATTACTTTTTTTATTGTTGGCAAAATGTTGGAAAGCAAAAAAGATGAATTTTTTGATAATTTTGTCATAAGCTTACAATTCATTTGTTTAATCAATCATTATTTTGATTGACTTTGAACAAAAAATTGATCAAATTTTTGATCAAAATCGAAAAAATGTTTGATTGAAATAAATTTCAATCAATCACCTACAATTTGATGATTGGTATAACAATTTTTTTAATTGGAGGAGTTTCAATCAAAAAATTGATTGAATCTGCGTTTTTGTTGATTGAAATTCGTTTCAAATTTTTTCTGTATAAGGGTTGTAAGAGGGAAAAACAATATTAAAACAACTTTTAATATTTCCTGAAATAATGATCATAGAGAATTGAAATTTAATATGTAGGTGAAAAAAAAAAACATTCTAGTAAAAACTCTATTTCTAGAGGAATGAAAAAGTGTACTTTTGTTTATTTTTTATAGTTTCTGAAATAATAGTCCTAAAAGCTTGAATTTGGAATGTAGGTTCACTCGGTAAAAAAAACATTCTGTAAAACGTACTTTTTTGAAATTAGTTTCCAAGCGGTATAAAAAAGTGTACTTTTGGTACTTTTTTGTAAAGCATAAAGTACTTTTTTGGAAATTCGATTCGGGTCGTTATCTAGAAACTTGATATTTGGTATATAGGATCCTTTGATGAAAAAAAAAAATTCTGGAAACATTACTTTTGGGAAGTTCCCTTTCTTAGGGGAGCAAAGAAGTTTGCATTTTGTACTCTTTATATTTCCTGAAATAATGGTCCCAGAAACTTGAAATTTGGAATGTAGAATAGGCTGGGTCGTATTCCAACAAAGTGCTCAGATCAATTATTAATAGTGAAAAAAAGTTGGTAGAAGTTAATACAAGCAATTTAAAACCAAAATGAACAAAATCGGTCCATGGCTTCCGTTCTCGCATCGCGGGTCAAAATTGCGGTTTTTGAAAAAATGGACATAATTAAAAAAAAAAATATTAAATATTTAAAAAAAAATTATTAAATACCCGGCTAAAAATAATGTATACAAGCTCATGTACGATCATATATGATAATTTATGTTAAGGATGGACCAATATATGATCGCATATTATCATATGTTTTACCATATATGGTCAAATATTGAATAAGCGCCAATTTTAATATATGTTCTTATATGATCATATATGTTTTCGAATTAATGATGTATGGTTAGATGTGTTCATATATGCTCATATACAATTCATTTTTAGCCGGGTAAAAAAAAAAAAAATTTTGTATCGCATTAATTCAAAGATATTTAGAAAAATTTTGTTTGTTTTTTTCGGATATCGATAACCCACCCAAACGTGAGGCCAAAAAAAACTCACATTTTTAACATGGAGCTCAAAACTACTTTTTCACTATTTTAAAAATTTAGTGAAACAAAATTTTTAAATATATTAGTTTATCCACTTGATATCATTGAATACATCTCAGGGATTGTAGAAAAAAATTCTTAGTTAAATTCCTTCGTCCAGTTGGTGTGTGGAGCGATTTGAATTTAGCGGATTTCCAGAACATATGTTTTTATCGAAATTTTTGACTAATTTGTAGTTGTTAGCAACATTTTACTTAAATTAACCAACTTTTTCTGTTCAAATGGTTGTTTTGGCCCATAGTAACTCTGCTTTGAAATAATAGGCTTTTTGGACAACGTTAACCCTTGCCGGCACGGGATTAAAAAATTCCTCCAATGAAATTTTTGAAAATTCCTCACTCTAAAATCGTGTATGTGTTTAAATAATCATCAATTACAAATTTATACAAAGTTTTCTTGAAGGACATCTTTAACCCTTGTTGAACGAACGCCCAAAAAACATCTGTTTTTTTTTGCTCATAGTCAAAATGGACTTTTTTGACATATTAAATAATATGTTTTTCACTTTTAGCATTATACAGTAAAAACGACGAAGACGTAATGAAATTTCGGATGCCATTTTTTTTATTTTATTTAGTTTTAAACACTTTCCGCTTAAGTGCGCTTACTTTAAAACGTTAATTTAAATGCGATCGTTTAAATGCATTCCCCGCTCAAACGATTCACTCGCAGATGTACATATCTTTCATTTTATAATCATAGTCAAAATGGACTTACATACTAAATAAGTTTTTCACTCTTAGCTTAACCCAGGAACAACGACGAGGACGTGGTGAAATTTCTGATCCCATTTTTATAAATTTTTTTTTTTTTTATAATTTTTTTTTTGTATTTTATTGTACTTTTCTAAAAGTGAAAAATTTGTAATTGTTGATTATTTAAACACATACACGATTTTAGAGTGAGGAATTTTCAAAAATGTCATTGGAGGAATTTTTTAACCCCGTGCCGGCAAGGGTTAACGTTGTCCAAAAAGCCTATTATTTTAAAGCAGAGTTACTATGGTCCAAAACAACCATTTGAACAAACAAAGTTGGTTAATTTAAGTAAAATGTTGCTAAAAACTACAAATTAGTCAAAAATGTCGATAAAAACACATGTTCTGGAAATCCGCTAAATTCAAATCGCTCCACACACCAACTGGACGAAGGAATTTAACTAAGAATTTTTTTCTACAATCCCTGAGATGTATTCAATGATATCAAGGGGATAAACTAATATATTTAAAAATTTTGTTTCACTAAATTTTTAAAATAGTGAAAAAGTAGTTTTGAGCTCCATGTTAAAAATGTGAGTTTTTTTTGGCCTCACGTTTGGGTAGGTTATCGACATCTGAAAAAAACAAACAAAATTTTTCTAAATATCTTTGAATTAATGCGATACAAAAAAATTTTTTTTTTTTTAATAATTTTTTTTTAAATATTTAATATTTTTTTTTAAATTATGTCCATTTTTTCAAAAACCGCAATTTTGACCCGCGATGCGAGAACGGAAGCCATGGACCGATTTTGTTCATTTTGGTTTTAAATTGCTTGTATTTACTTCTACCAACTTTTTTTCACTATTAATAGTTGATCTGAGCACTTTGTTGGAATACGACCCAGCCTAATGTAGAATCCTTCGATGAAAAAAAAAAAACATTCTTGAAAAAGTGCTTTCTTAAAATTCCGTTTCTGAAGAGGTTAAACACTACCTTTTATATTTCCTGAAATATTGGTTTAAGATTTTTTAAATTTTAAATGTAGGATCCTTTGGTTAAAAAACATTCTGGAAAAAATACTTTTTCAAAATTCCATTTCTAACGGGGGTAATAAAGTACTTTTGGTACATTTTATAGTTCCTGAAATAATAATCGTAGTAGTTTCAAATTTAGGGGAATAAAAGGGGAAATGTTTTCTTTTTATAACTATTGAATGTAGGCTCCTTCGATAAAAAAAAAAAAAAACATTCTGAAAAAATAGATTTTTGGCAATTCCGGGGTAAAAAAATGTACTTTTGGTACCTTTTATATTTCCTGAAATAATGGTTCTAGAACTTTTAAATTTTTAATGTAGGATCGTTCGGTTAAAAAACATTCTGGAAAAATTATTTTTCGAAATTCCGTTTCTAACGGGTGTAATTTTATATGGTGTGTTTGATAAATACATACTACCACTCTTAGCCGAACAGTCACGAAACGAGGACAAACTTCAGGTTAAGATATGTAGAGATGAAACAAGATATAACAAAGGTTAAACATTAATTTTAAAGGTAATTTGTAGTGTCCGACCGAATATTAGGCTCTGGCTTCGGCTTTGGCCAAAAAGCACTATTCGGCCACTATTCGGCTTCGGCCATATTTTTGGCCGAACATGGCCGAATACCGAATAATTGTATAAAATTTGCACTCACGTGTTGACAACACACCAAAAACACTGAATCACATTAGTAAGCAAAAAAAATGTTATTAAGTGTTTTTGCAGCTAAAACAAAATTTTAAACTCCAAAAAAATTTTTCGCTCGAAAAAAATTTACTCGAAAAAAAAGTTTTTTGTTAAATATAAAATCATTCTAGACAGCATTTTTATACATTTGTGAATTACGCTAAGTCGAATATCACTTTTTTTCTTGTTTTTACTAAATAAATATATTTTTTTTGAATATTCGGCTTCGGTTTCGGCCGAATAGTAAAAATTTGGCCAAATATTCAGCTCTGGCTTCGGCTTCGGCAAAAAAAGGTGTATTTGGTCGGACACTAGTAATTTGTAAGACTTTCAGACGATATATCAAGTTTTATAAGTACAGGTGAATTCACGCAGTTTTAAAGTCTCGAATATGGCGAAAAATGGGGGTTTTTTTTTTAACGTCAAGCTAAGATATCTCGAAAACCTGATGTAATAGGCAAATCCTGAGATCAGATTCGGATTCAGCGCAACTCAAACCCTTAGAAAGGTATATTCTGGTCTGTGGGTTAAAAATTTGTTGGCCTGTGTTATTCTTTCAGTGTAAAGTACTAAAATCTATTCGTAAGTAAAATTGTACCATTGCGATGCATCGTATTCATTCCATATTCAACTTCATTTTCCTGCTCCACTCTCCTCAGGTTTCTCCATCCTTACCGGCTTGTTGTTGTGTGCTGTTGTTGGTATTTATCCTGCCGCATACAAATATAAAAACAACCAAAACACGAAATATTTATGCAATATGCCGCCTAAGTATGTTTTCTATATTTTTTTTTTGAAAACCACCTCAGCCATCATCTTAGTTACTAGACCGTTATAGTCGGTGTTCGGTGTATACATTTCCAATCTCCAGTGTTTTGGTATAATAACTTCCTTTTTCCTTTAGTCTCGAGTGCTATGGGATGGGTGTCGTCCGTCATGTGTGTGTGGCAAACACACCCTTCTTTCTTATTCACGATGTGTATTCCTCCTGAATATTATGAAATTTGTTTTCACACCCACTATTTGGCCATTAGCAATTATTACGCATGTATTTCATTTTGCACTTTTCAATATACACAATTGAGCATGAAATCGTTTAACAATTGGAAGTAAAATTATTACGAAAAAAAGAGAAATTATTCTTAAATTAAGGGAAGTAAGTCGTTTGGACTTACTTCCCTTCTCTGAAATAGTTTGTCATAAAGGGAATAAGAGAAGAAATACGTTTTCTTCTGATGGGGGATTCTTGGATGAGAGATCTTCCGGCAAGGGTAGATCGGAACGGAAACTGCTCTTCAGGAGCTCCTTGGTACCATCCAGAGATCGCTTTCGGTAAAAAAGTACACTATAATAGCCTTCTTTGAATATAGAGGGGGCTTTTAATAATATCACCACACACTTGATAATTGTGGCGTTGTCTGTTCTGGGAGTGAAGCGTGGGATCGTCTAAATGGTGAAAAATCTTGCTAAAAGACACATAACGTCTGAATTGGGTGCGTCTGTCATATCTCGATTTGTCAATGGAGGCACACCACTGGGAGGTGTTCTTTCGCCGATTCTTTGGGACCTGTCACTGAATTCAATGCTGCTCTCTATAAAAGCACGTGGTTGTGATGTCTCCTGATATACTGATGATGTCGATAAAGTGGTAAAGGGAAGTACCTGCCAACATTAAGGGACATTCTTCAGGTTTCTCTGAAAGACTCTGTGGTCTGGCAGTTAGTCCAAGTAAAACTTAACCTATCGTGTTTACAAGGAAAAGTAAGATTCCCACTTTTGATCCCATTTCTCTAGACTGCACTAAAGTCACCTTCTCAGATGGAGCCAAATATCTTGGCTATTTCTAGATAAGAAGTTGAATTTTAGGCGTATTTTTGAGAAACGGATGAGAAAAGATACGATTGCTTTATATTCCTGTAAAATGGCCATTGTAAAAGGTTGGTGCTTTAGCCCTAAAGTCGTTGAGTAAATTTATACAACAGTGGTGCGTGCAATTCTGCTGTAAGGAATCATAGTCTGGTGGCATTCTTTCGAGACAAAAAGGAACTGTGTCTTTATCACTAAGGTACAGAGAATGGCTTCTTTGTGTATTACAGGGAGCTCTTCGTACTACATCTACGCCTGCATTAGAAATCCTTCTTTTCCTAATGCCATTGGACTTATTTGATAGGCAGTATGCAGCAACGTTGGCATTTCGACTTAATAGCACACTTCAATGGAAGAACAGCGACTGTGGCCATAGCACGATCCTAAAAAAGAAAACAATACCACAAAATGTGAACTGTGCTCCCCTATGAGCCCTCTACACTCAAAATAATACATTAGTAGATTTACTAATTTTTTTTGCTAATGCTGGTTAGCTAACTTTTAGCAAATTTTTAGTTGAGATTAGCATGTTAGCAAAAATATATTGTAAACTTCATTTAGCGCATTAGCAATTTTAAACAAAATTTGAACTAATTTTTTTTGCTAGATTTAAAATTGAGTTGACCAAATTTTTACAAGCTTTTTTGCTGATATTAGCAAAATAAATGGTAAGTTTTTTTTTATTTTCAAAAAACTTAAAATGGCGCTATCTCGGAAACTAAGCCAGATAGAGCAAAATTGAGGCCATTTTTGGTTCTTGGGCTCTCCATAGTATCGCCGGTTCTCTTCATATTGGTGTATGAACTAACAAGGGAAGTATCTCAACCCTTATGAACCGATTTGCCTGAAACTTAAAATATATATAAATGAGACGATTTTAAGGTTGGGGTGTCTCGGCTTTTCGGCCATATCAGTGTTTCAAAATTTCGTTGTCCCCTTATGAAACCATATGGACCTCCGGGAAAATTTCGATAACTCACGAACTACCAGGAATATTCTCTAGAGCAAAAATACGTGTCGACTTAAATTTAATAAAGATTATTTCATATTCATATGGACATCGTAGCTCTATGTCTTCATATAAATACCCCCCAAAATTTTCACATTTTCATAAAAAAAGTATCTAACGAAGCCAAACTTTTACAAGGTTATGCCACCGTTGAATAGGCATTAAAAAAACCTTTCTTCTCATATGTAAACATCATATAGTTTCTTAAAAAGAAATGGCTGAAAAATCCAAAAAACTATTTTTTCGCCATTTTTTGACCCATGTTTTGAACCCCTAAATCCCCGATATGGCCGATAAGCCGAGACACCCCAACCTTAGAATTGTCTCTTTTATATATATTTTACGTTTCATGCAAATCGGTTCATAAGGGTTGAAATACTTCCCTTGTAAGTTAAAAAAAAATAAAAATTTAGTTAACTAATTATTAGCAAAACATTTTTGCTAACTTTAGCAAAAAAATTGTGGGTTCAAAATCAGCAAATTTTCTTGTAGGCTTACAAGCTTTTTTTTGCTGACATTACAGTTTTTTTTTTTGAGTGTACCATCCAGAGAGTCTTGGATGGGGGACATTCCGGATAGTGGAGCCTCTATACATTTTTACACAGATGGATTGAAGCTACGCGAACAAGTAAGCTTTGGACTCCAAAGTTTGGAGTCTATTCGAAAGAGCTAAGGTTGTGTCTGGCTCCAAGATTGCCAGATCATTGCAGTGTTTACCAGGCAGAGATGCTGGCAACAAATGAAGTGGCTGACTGATTGAGTTACAATGTCTTATCTACAACTGCAGTCAACATATATTCCGACAGTTAAACCACGGTCAAGTCCCTGGAGTCCATGTTTCTGAAAACAACATCTGCCTCTAACCGCCGCACGTATTTTAATGAGATGGCCGAGCAGTTTGAGTCCCAGGGCACAGAGACTTTCCAGGGAATTGCAAAGTCGATGAGCTTGCAAGAATGAGAACTGCCTTACACGTTCCAACGGAATTGGTATGTGTTGATAGGTCTTTCGAAAATTTCAATCAAAATCTACAGCTTTGGCCTGTGACGGAGACTAATCAAAGATGGGCACGTGCGACTACACGACAGATTTGGCCTTTTCTTAATTATAAGCGCACAAGTGAACTGATATCGCTTCCAAGAGGAAAGATTTCGATGGTGGTTGCTGTAATTACCGGACACTGCCTTATAGGAAAGCACGCTGAGCGTTTAAATATGCCTTCAAATGACTTTTTCCGGAGTTGTATGGATAAGGAGGAGTTGGAAACTATTAACCGCCTTATCTGCCAGAGACTTGCTTCACTGGGATTTAGAGAGCTACACGATCTTTCTGATTTGTCAAAATTCAATATGTTATGAGTTTTATAAGGAGCTCAAATTGGTTTAACGGCGGGGAATGGGATGGGGACTCCATTACCGTCTTGTAGTATTACAACGGACCTCACAGTCTATGTGTTCTGACGTAAAGCGCCAACAGCCACTTACAACCTAACCTAACCATGCCTAGTTTTGGCGTAGCAGAATCTGAGACTTTCTATACGAAATATGTTTCAGAATCTGAAACTTTCATTTTTCATAATCTAAGACTTTTTCTACAGAAAAATACCTCAAAGTCTGAGACATTTTCTACGGAAATTTTTTTTCTGAAATGAATCCAAAATTTTTCTGTTGGGAAGAAATTCTCAAAAACTTAAAGGTTTTTTTAATACGAAAATTGTCTCAAAATCTGAAATGATTAAAATCTCTTAAAAATTCATAAAAACCGGAAGTATTTGACTGAAATTTTGTTTGTAGCTGGTTTATGTGAACTTTGGTAACCTTATCAAATCTGATTGTTATGGGACCATTTTTGGACTTGGTCCACATATAAAAAATTCAGTTAAATCGGTCTATTAGCAACAAGTAGAAGAATATTTCACTAAAATTCGGTTTGTTTATGTGTTTTCTACACTAATTTTAAAATCCAATCGGAACATGTTTGGACTTGGAACCTGTTTTTCGACAAACATTGTTGTAGGTCGGTCTTGACTGACAAATTTTCTTGCATGTTATACCCTACACCACTCAGTGGTACGGGGTATATTAAGTTTGTGCTGATGATTGTAACTACCTGAAATATTGGTCCTAGACCTTTCAGTATACGGACCGACTTAAAAATATTTTGTCCGGCTGTCTGAATGCCCGTCTGGCTGCCCATGTTAACGATGTAAACGCGATGAAGGTCGCAATTTTTAATTGATTGAACTTAAATTTAAAACTTAAGCCTCTACTGACCCAAGGACAAAGCTTATTGAAAGTGGAAAACATCGGTCCATGTTTAGACTTGTAACATTTTCTTTAATTGAACTGAAACAAGTGTAATGAAATACGAAATCAAAAAATTCACCGACTTTTTTACATATTTTTTAAAATACCAAAAAGTTTCGGTTTCGGCTAATATTCGGCCAAAATTTTGCCGAATACCGAATAGAGGCCGAAACCCCATTATTCGGCCGAAACCGAGACCGAAACCGAATATTCGGTCGGACTCTATAAAAAATAGATTTGTGCGTGAGAGTGAGTAATTTTTGTTTCGTGAGTTTGCGTTATTATTTTGTGCTGTTTGAAACAGAAAACGAGTAAAAAAATCGTTAGAAATTTTTTTTTTCTAATTTTAATATCGTGCGTAAACGTGAGCAGAAAAAAGCGAAAATGTTAATTGTAAAGATCTAACAAAAGATAGATCCAATCGGTGCATATTTGGACTTTGGGCCTTTTTTTCTTGAAAACGCTTGTGTAGCGTTATGTATGGTAGGTCTGGACCGACAATAACTTTGTTGCTTGTTTAAGTTGAAATTGTGAGAAAAAATAGGTTTTTTACGCTTTTTTGATCCCAAAATGTTGGTGTTTTTTTATAAAGTTTATGTGCTTTTTGGTTCGAAGTAGTTGGCATCACTGCACATAGGAACATTTTCTCTTACATTATCTCTACACACAGCTTCACAACAAAAACATACATAAATGTATGGCGAGTTTCTAACTGGAAAGAAAAATCTCTACACCTGTGCAAAAAAAAAGCAAACCCAATTGTAAAACCAAAACCACCCTTAGAATAAAAAAATCCTTTATTATCCTTACGATAGATGGTAGCTAGGAAACGAAACATTTGAACATTTAACGAACAACGAAGAATAAAAAGTTCACTAACCGCCACCAAAAACAAAACCAAATTGTACGAAATTTTGCTTCAGTTTAACGGTTACTGGGATATTGTATGCATCATATAAACGCGGTCGAAAATCTATAATAAAAACCAAATTTGAATCTTTTGGAATTAAACAAAATAAAAACCGGTGTTTTTTGGATAAAATAATTTAAAGAAAATTTTTGGGAAAATTTAAAAGAAACAAAAAAATTTTAAATTAAAAAAAACAAGTGTTAAAAAGAGTTTTTGAGAAAATTTTGGAAAAAATTTTGAAAATATAAAAAAGTTTTTAAAAAGGTTAAGGATAACAAATAGAAAAATCTACTTTACGCCTTAAAAAAAATATTTGTTTTTAATTTATGCATTTGTCTAGTGTTTTTTTTTTGTTGTTAAAGACTAGCCCGGCATATTTTTGCCTTCTATTTTTTCTATTTTACTCTGGTTCAAGAGTTAAATTGAGTGTTGTTTGTGCCAATGTCTAACAATTTCATCCCTTATTAATATTTTTCTTCCTGCTGTATGTTTCATTATCCTTGTCGTTTATTATTATTGTTGTGTGTATGATAAAAACTGGACTCTTGGAAGTTTTTTTTATAATAAATAATTATAAATTGTTTAAGAAAGTTTAAAGAAATTTTTTAAATTTAACTAAAAGTTAAAGAAATTAATAATTTGTGAGCAAAATTATAATATAAAATTTGATAAAAATTTGTAACAAAAAAAAAATATCCTTTAAAATCTATAAATCCTTTAAAAAAAATATTCAAAAAAGTTCCTTAGCAACTCCACCCATTTTTACTTAAAAAAAAAAAAAAAAAAATAAAACCAACAGATTTGAAAATTTGCCTTTAACTAAAAAGTGAAAAATACAAAAAAAAAAAAAAAAAATAAAAAAAAAAATTATTCAAAAATTATTAAAAAAAAAATAAAGTGTAAAATTTTAAAAAAGATTAAAAAAATATAAACAAAAATTATAAAATACTTAAAATTACTATTAAAGCAAAATAAAAATTAAGAAAAAAAAAAAAAAAAATAAAAAAAAAAAAAAAAAATTAAATAATAACAAATGACCCACCCTTTTGGTGTATGAAACAGCGGCTATAATAAATATTGTGTATAAAAAGTTTAAACAATCTGGCAACCTTATTAAATAAATAAAACAAAAAAAGTTTAATAAAAAAAAAAAAAAAAAAAAAATTAAAAAAAATAAATAATAAAAAAAAAAAAAAAATAATAAGTTTTCTCAACAATAACAAATGACCCACCCTTTTGCTGTCAATTTTTCTACTTCAAAAGCGGCTATAAAAAATATTGTGTTTTCAAATTCTTAACAATCTGGCAACAATTCGCTCTTTTATGTGCTATACACATATGTTTGTTTAAACTATTATAATAAAAGTCTCCTTAAAAGTGTATGAGCACTTTGTGTTTTCCTACTTTAAAAAAGCCTTTAAAAAGGTCTAATACTACTTTTCCACAACTCCCCACTCCAAACAACATTAATTTCTCTTGGGGGAATCTGCAAAAAATTATACATATTCTCCATTAAACTAAATTAAAGGATTACAAACACCACTACCAACCAGCCATCCCATTCCATCTTTTCCTACAGTTTTGCTACTTCACTTAACAACGGCCAACCACTACACTACTTGGTTTGTTTTTCGCATATGTAGTTTTATATTCTAAAAAATAAAGGGACAGGACAACACTTCCACTTGAGTGCATTTTAACTCTAAAGTGTCGTGTTGTTGTTTTTGTTCTTACGAGTTTGTGTCGGTTAAACTCTACTCTATCGTTAGTCAACATATAAAAAACAAGGATTTATAACACTTGTTTTTTTTTTCTGTGGAAAAAAAATAAATTTAGGTGAGTTGTAATTTATATGTAAAATTATTATAATTGTTAAAGATTTAAGACATACAATTTTTTTTTTTTTTTAAATTCCGTTATATTCTATTTTATTCTCTTATTAACCCTTTGTTGAGTACCATCGTTAGCTCAATGTGAAAATATGCTAAGTCCATTTTAATAAATTTTTCAGGAGATACATTTTTTGTTGGCTGGGGACGGTGGTTGATACCTTCCCTCTCGCGATAAATGTTTATTTATTCTTTAATTAACTTTTGTTATGATTTTTATACTTCAGTAATGCAAAATCACAGGATCTCCATCTAAAAATGCATTTTTCGGCAATTCTATGACGCCATTCGAACGTTCTGACGCTCAAGCATCTGAAATTGCTTGGGAAATAATAAATGTGTCAACATTAATCTGGGCGATTAAAAGCTTCATGCTCTAAAAATTCCCTGTACCCAATGGTCCCGGCTGAGATGCAGCAAGTTTCGGAGTATACAGTGAGCGTCAAAAGACAGTGTACAGGTCTAAAGTAGATGTTATCCTTAAACGACAAAGTTGACAATAAAAACCCTTATTATTACACCGTGCGACAATCAAAATTGGACCTAAACCAGACCACATACACATAAAACTAGAGGCATAGTATAGAAAAACTGCGTTATCAGTTTTTCATTTGGTGATCTTTTCTCCTTTTTAAAGGACTTCAAAGTTTTAAGGATATAAACATTTCCAATATTTTTTTTAAATATTTCTACCTATCTGTTTATGTCAATATGGATATCAGTAGAGTTGTGTCGTTCACGAACGGACTAGTTCACTTGAACTATTCACTTAACTGAGCGGTTTATCTAGTTCGTTCATTTCCGCTCTTTTAGGTCTTTTCGTTCATTCAGCTCAATTGGTCATTATTTTATTTTGATCTTTCAGTTCGGTCGTTCAATTTTTTTTTTTAATTTTGTCATTAGGCGTTAGTTTTCTCTTCTCCTTTGGCGCGCTTTCTCAGCATTTATATTTTTTTACAAAAATTGTATATGTTTTTTTTTAATTCATGATTTTATTCAACATTTTTGTATCTTTTAAACGAAAGCCAAAACAACAGACATGATCAAAATGATTCGCTCACGAACTGTTGAACGAAAACAAAAACTGACCGATTTGAACTAGGTGAACGACCAACAGATGATTCAAAATGATTCGTTTACGAACTGTTGAACGAAGACCACAAAAGAGCGATTGAACTAGATGAACGAACTAGGTCTTTTATCTGAAATGAACGAAAATGAGCGCTCACTCAATTGAACGATTAAGCACAAGTCTAGATATCAGATGAAAGACGACAATCTTTGGAAACGAAAACAATTTTTTGTTTTCATTTTTCAGGACGAAAAATTGTAAATAATGTCCTTTGAAAATTGTATCCTTTCATATCCTTGAGAATATCCAATATATTTTCCTCAAAAAAATATATGTTGAAACCTTATATATACTTTACCACATACTTCAATTTTGTTGAACGATAAAGCAATCATGGTTAGAAAAATGCTGGGCACTACTTGTTGGACTTGTTTCTATCGTATATAGAAAAACTGTATACTCAGTTTCGCATTTTTTGATCTTTTCCCTTATTCAAAGGACTTCAAAGTTTTAAGGATATAAAAATTTCTAAAAAATGGATTTAAATATTTCAACCCATCTCTTTAAGTCAATATGGGTAGCAAATGAAAAAGGACGATTTTAGTTTTCCCTTTTTGATATTTTCTTCTTTTCAAAGGACTTCAAGGGCTATACAAATTTTCTAAAAATTTATTTAAATATTTCTACCCACCAACTTATGTCAATATGCGTATGAAACGAAAGAAGACGATATCAGTTTTTAATTTTACATATTTTCTTCTTTTAAAAGATTTCAAAGGATACGAAAACTTCTTAAAAATTAATTTTAATATATCAACCCAAATCAAAGAGAACGATCTGTGGAAATGACGTAAATTAAAAAAAAAAAGAAATGCAAATTCTCAAAAAATATAAAAGGATTAAATTTTCAAATGACATTTTTTTACAATTTTAAAACAAAAAATTTTTCTTAATTCCTAAAGATTGTCCCCTTTCATTTGATGGGTAGAAATACCAAAAAATAAAAATTGAGATCGTCCTCTCTCATTTGATACCCATATTGACATAAATAAATCGGTAGAAATATTTAAATAAAATTTTATATCCTTTAAAGTCCTTTGAAAAGGAGAAATTATTTAAAAAATGAAAACTGAGATTTGATACCCATATTGACATAAATTAATAGGTAGAAAGGTTTAAATAAATAAATTAATAGGTAGAAAAGTTTAAATAAATTTTTAAGAAATTTTTATATCACAAATTTTCAAAGGATATTTTTTACAATTTTTGTCCTGAAAAATTAAAAAATAAAAATGTTTTCATTTTTAGAAATTGTCCCCTTTTTTATTTGATACCCATATTCCTATAAACTGATGGGTAGAAATATTAAAAATTTTTTTTTTGAAATTTTTAAATCCTTATAACTTTGAAGTCCTCTTAAATGGTGAAAAGATCACGAAATGAAAAACTAAGAGCGCAGTTTTACTATATTCGACTTCAACTTTCACGTGTATGTGGTCATGTTCAGGTCCAAAACAAAAAATGTAAAATTGTCACAAGGTGTTATCAATTGAAAATAATTTAAAAAAAAATGTTATATAGGGAATTTCCAAGCTTTAATTTAAGCTTGATAGCGTCCAGATTGAACAAATATTAAATGAGATACGAAGTTCGCGCTGGAAAATGAAATTATTTGTATATATACAATATTCTAATATTTATGCCAACTTTCATCGATGTGCCATCAAAACAAAAATCACATCTTTTTTTACCTCAAAATTTAAGTCTTAGCCGGAACTCCTCATATGTTTTTTTAAAAAAATTTTAAAAAATATTTTTAAGTTGATTTTTTCTTCAAAAATAGTTTAAGTTCAGTTATAAACTTATTTTTTCAACGACCCAAACAAAAACCCAAATTTTTTAAATGCAGTAAAAAAATATGCATTTTTTGACCTTCAATTCTTTTGACCACCAAATTTTTTGTAAACAAAAAAAATTTTTAATTATTTTCATATCTCATTGCTAGGGATGTGATTTCCATGCAAACGCATGTTCTTTTTTTGTCAATAGTCTAAAAACGATGTATTTAGACTAATTATGTTTTCGAATCAAGAAATTTGCGTTAAAATGGCATCGATTCGTTTTTGCATATTCTGGTGAAAATGCATATCTTTGCATATTTCGGTTTTAAATGCATATTTTGTGCATATTTCCAACTTTTAAGTGCATATTTTTGCATATTGTGGCTTAAATTAGTAAAAACACAAATTCAAAATTATTTGTTTCAAAAACTATTTTAAATTTTAAAGATTTATTTTGAAAACGAAAAAATATTTTTTTCTTTTATTTTTTTTATACATTGTCTTAATTTCTAAAAAAAAATTGTTTACATAAAGTTTGTAATGTTACATTTTAATCCCGGTGTTTTTTTTTGCTTTTTAAGAAGTTTTTTGTATGAAAACGAGATTTTTATTGCACAAATTTTATTTTTTTGTGCATATTTTTCGGGGTTTTAATGCATATTTTGAAGTTTTTAGCGCATATTTTCGATTTTTTAGTGCATGAAAATCTCATCCCTAATCATTATTATAAAATACTCTTCCAAAAGAAAAGACTCCGATTGTAAGAAATTTTCCTAGAATCTGAGATATTTCTTCTATACTTAGAAAAATTAGAAAATTTTCTTCAATTCTTAAAAATTCCACTTAAAAAGTTTTAGATTCTGATTTTTTTTTTCACTTTTTCTATTCCTAAGTAAAATGATTCAGATTTTGCGAAATATCTTTCCTAAACGGATTTCCCACGGATTCTGAGAATATTTTACTACAAAAAAAGTCTCAGACTCTTAGACAGTTTTACTATAGCAAAAGTCTCAGATTCTGAAGCACCTTTCCTATATATCAGAAACAGAGCTTGTCTTGATAACAAGGAACACTAGGATTCCTGCTTTTGATACTATTTCTCTAGATGAGATGAATTCCATAAATTTTTACACAGATAGATCAAAGCTACACAAATAAGTGGGCTTTAGAGTCTATTCGAAGGAGCTTGGCGCGATGATTGCCAGATCATTGCAGTGTTAACCAGGCAGAGATACTGGCAATAAAAGAAGTGGCTGACTGGTTGAGTTGCAATGTCTTGTTTACAACCGCAGCACAGTGCCACATTTGTCCAACCTAGGACAACAAAAATCCATTTTTAATTATATTGACTTGTAATTTGGTATAAATGTTCGTTTTGACTTCGAAAATAACATTATGAAAAATATGGGAGGCCGGTTAAGGGCCACGCCCACTTTTTTAAAAATCTGTAATTTTTGTTAAAATTTCTTTAAATTTGGTATATATACTCCCAATGACTGTAGAAATAATATCACAAAAAAGGGGGGGGCGGTCACACAACTGCCACGCCTACTATTTTAAAATATGTTTAAAAAAATATGTAAAAACAAGGTTTATATATCGCCCCACTGTAGTCGGGGTCGCAGACGGTCGTTGAAATAAGTACTATGGATATTGGTCAACACATCTGAAAAAGTCCGGCGACCAATACTGACCAAAAACAAAAGTTCTATTCCATCAAAAAAAAATAACTGTGCGCAGTCAAGATTACCAAGCAGTTTTACGACTCATTTGGGTCCCAGGGTATAGAGACATTCCAGGGAATTGCAAAGCACAGGAGCTTGCAAGACTGGGAACTACCTTACAGGTTCCAACAGAATTGGAATGTGTTGGTATGCCTCTAGAAACTTTTAAGCAAAATCTACAGCTTTGTTCTGCGATAGAGACTAATCAGAAAAAGACAAATAGATGGAAGTGTGAGACTTCATGACAGATTTGCCCTTCTCTTAGTCAGAAGAAGTAAGCTGATATCGCTTCCAAGGGGAGAGATTTCGAAAGTGGTAGCTGTGTTTACCGGAAGGAAAGCTCGCAGAGTGGTTAAATGTGCTGTCGAATGACTTTTGTCGGAGTTGCATGGATGAAGAGGAGCTAGAAACTATCGAACACTTTATTGGGCATTGTCCGGCACTTTCTGGTCAGAGATTTGCTTCACTGGGATCTACACTAAAAAAAAATGAACTTAAATCTGGGAAAATTAACTAAATTTTAAGAAAAAGAGGGATTGATTTCGCTCCAAAGATTTTTTTTCTTGGTTTTAGTTCATAATTTTCACAAAAATAAGGAAAACAAAGTTATTTAATTTTAACCCAATTTTAATTAGAAAATTATATTACACTTTAGTTCATTCACATTTTAGAACTAGATTGGGTCTAGACCCTGGACCCATGGGTTCAGCCCCTGTTAAGTCGAGACCCCGTTGGGTCCTTTAAGGGTCCCCATAGATTTTGTCCCAAAATTTTACCTTGCTTAGTTTTTGAGATACGGTAATAAGGGGTCTGATAGGGTCTTCAGAATCTTATAAACTGAATAACTCAAAAACTAATAATCGGAACGCTTTCGGGTATTTTGCGGAAGTGTTTTACGAGTCAAGAGCTACAAAAATGCCGTTGGACCTTTTCTCGTGTTGGCAGTATTTATTGAGATATGTGCGTATATAAAATCTCGGGAATTTCAAATTTTAGATCTAAAATTAGGGTCTTAAGACCCCGACAGATATACAGAGCTGGGCTATTCCATATTTTTCTTGGTAGTCTTTCTTTTGAAAATTTCATCCGTTTCGCTCTATCTCGTTTAGTTTTCGAGATATCGCCATTTTGAATTTTTAAATAAATTCTAAGACGTTATTTACTAAATTCCCAGAAGTAATTAACTAAATCTAAGAAGTACACTTCCTCAATTCAAAGAAAAAAAAAAATACGATGATGTTTTTTTTTAGTAAATTTTAACTAAACTTGAACTTAATTGTTTTTAAGAAGTATGTCTTAAAAATAAAGCTACGTTTCTTAGGTTTGTGGAAAATTTCTTTGGCAGTAAGAATTTTTTTCCTAATATTAAAAAATCCCATTTAAATAAAACTATGAACTAATTATAAGTAAAAGAACTAAAATGTTTTCCTCATAGTTAAGAACATTTCTCATTTTTCAGTTAAATTTAACTAAATTTTAGGAAAATTCATGATAAATTTTCAAAGACATTTATTTCTTAATTTTAGTTATGTATTTTTTTCAGTGTAGAAACTTGAAATTTTGAATATAGAAACCTCTCACGGAAATAACATTCTGAAAGAAGTACTTTTTTTGGAAAATTCCGTTTTAAGGGGGAAACATTTGGAAGGGTAGAGCAATTTTATATATGCTGAACTAGTGGTCCTAGATACTTGAAATTTTTACTGATATTGATATGATATTTAAAACTGTAATTTCAGCTTCTGTTTAAGAAATAAAACAGCATTTTATACGTGTTGAATAGCTAACCGGTAACGAAGTACCGTGCGCGAATTAGCAGTATGACATAAAAATGTTTCACTTATTAAACAAATATACAAAAAAGACATGTAAAAAAAAATGTTTTTCTGGGGTAATTTTAGTTCTTTAAGGCGTAACTTTTTTCCACCTTTTTTGATTTAGCCCATCACAATACTTAACCTATAGGCGGATTCATGCCAAACTTCAGACTTCTTGCTTGTTTATTTTGGACTCCATCGTGTCCTCCACAGAAAGACGGACGGCCACAGAGACACATATAGAATGTGTTAGAATCGATCACAAATCAATAAAATATGTACTTTATGGGGTCCTAGACCGATATCTTGGTGGGTTACACACAGAATAAAATTTCGTGTAATTAAAAAAAAAATGCTTTAAAAGTTGGAAAATGCAAATATTCTCTCTTTTCATTAAATTTAGGAACATTTTTATTAAATTTTGTTACATTTTTTTTAGTATGCTTAAGGGTTAAACAAATATATACTTCTTTCTTTCGACCCATTTTAAATATTTCCTGCCCATCCTATTTTAACTCTATTTTTCTATTGATCTCTTCCGGTTTCCATATCCCTACATTATTATTTTTTCTCGTCCTAGTATATGCAAACTTTTTTTATAGTTGTTGTATGTTGTTTTCCAACATTCATATTCAAATAGAACCGTTTTTGCCATTAAATTTGCTATACAACGTTCATTTTTGTTGTTGTTAAGTTTTTGTTTTGCCTAGGATGTTTGTAGGATGTTTTCCATAGTGTTTTCATCCTTTATGTTGTATTTATTTGCATCAAAATGGTTGAGTTATTTATTACCGTTGAGACCATGCAATTTGTCGATATTAAAAATTTATCTTTTGAGCCATGGATTTTAGAGGAAAATATTAAAAAAAAATTAAATTGGAGTTTCATTCAACTTTAGGAACTTTATTTCACGCTATCCATACTAAATGTCTAGTTACTGAGAAAAAATTTTGTTTTTGTAATTTTACAATTTTTTTTTTTTAATTTTACAAATTTCAAACTTTTTTTGACAAAAAAATCTAGTAAATTCACGAGCATTTTTCGTAAATTTTATTTTGCCAAAAAATTTGAAAATTTACAATTTTATTGGTAAAAAGCTTGTAAATTTACAAAAATGCTCGGAATTTTTACTAGGAATTCTCGTAAACGCGTAATCTCGAACTTCTTGTAAGTTTTATCGCGTCAAAAAATTGGAAATTTACAATTTTGTTGGTAAAAATCTTGTAAAATTACAAAATTTTTAGTAAAAAGCTTGTAAAATTACAAGGAATTCTTGTCAAATATTTAGGTGGTAGCAAAAATAACAAGTTACAAGTTTTTCTTGTCATTTTACAAGGTTTTTTTATACCCTCCACTTAGTGATAGAGGGTACATATAAGTTTGTCATTCCGTTTGTAACTCATCGAAATATCGGTCTAGGATCCCATAAAGTACATATATAATTGATCAGTGATCGATTTTAAGACATTCTAGCGATGTCCGTCTGTCCGTCTGTCTGTGGAAATGGTGATCACGATCAAAATATTACACTGAGATGGCTGAAACTTGGCACATTTATTGGAAGTTCTCCCGAGCAGTTTGGCATTGCATTTGAGCGATATCGGTTCAGCGGTTCAAAAGTTATGAACGAAAATGTAAAGACACCTCAAAATTTTTGGTACATTCAACATAACCTAAAAATACAAAATGCTTTAATTTGGCCGCTGATTGACATATGTGAACATAATTGAACACCAAATGGCGGATTTTTTTACAAATTTTTTTTTCGCGGAAATTTTTTTCAAATTTATTTTTTTTTTGAAAAGTAATTTCTTTTAAAAAAAGTTTTTTGCAATAATCTTTTTGAAATTGTGGATGGTATCACTACACTCAAAATAATCACTCTGTTAAATTACAGATATACTCTGCTGAGCCAGCAGAAAATACCATAGATTTCCAACCAGCAAGATTTTTTGTTATTTTACGAAGAAAACTCTGCAAAATGATTTCGATAAAAAAACTGTAAATTTATAGAATTATCTGTAAAATATTGATAAAACCGAAAAGAATTTTACCAAAAAAACTCTGTAAATTTACAAAGTTTTTGTTCATTTATCCATTTTATGAAGAAAACTTCTCTGCATCAAAAACATTAATTAAAATAAAAAAAAATTAAACTAATTAAAATTAAAATTTTGTTAAATTTGCCCGCTTTAATGCTTTCAAATTGTAAATTTACTTTTCGATTTTTGTGAATATTACGAGTTCTTAACAAGTAACTCCAATTTTACACGTCATCATATAGAGATTACAAAGTTAAATGTAAAATAACAGATAAAATTTTGTTTTTCGGTTACAAGGAAATACAAAGTATTTTCTTAAAATCTGTATTTCGACAGATAACTTTGTCAAATATCTGTCGAATTGAGATTACAGTCATTTTACAGAGTATTTAACAGAGTAATTATTTTGAGTGTATATTCGGCATGGCCGAATTTAACTTTTTTACTTGTTTTAGAATCCCGAGTAAAAATTTTTATATGATGCAATATATAATGATATGTAATACAATATATAATTATACGCAATTTGATCCGAAAAATGGTGGATGTTTTTGCATTAAAAAAGATCAACTTGTATAAAATATGATTTGATTTCATCCGAGTTTTGACCAGACATTGCCATATATTGGTGGATCTAATTAGATCTAATTGCATAAAAACGTATAAAATCCTGGTGTTTTTTGGTTTGGGTTGAGATACACCACAGGTCAACGATACATTCACCAAACATATAATTTTCTAAAACAAAAAAATGTTTGGGTACGCTTCGAACCAGATAGGTGATATACATAACCCTAACAAGGAAATGTTTAGGAACATTTTAAAAAGTTTTTTATACTTTGCCTAAAAAACTTAGAAAATTGTTGGTTAATTAGAAACATTTATAGTTGTATATGGAACAGAATGAGAAATATATAATTTTATATTAAATTATACAGAAAAACAAATTTTGTATTGACCCTCATATAATTAAATATAATTATATCAACCGTACGCATTTTAATCCGAATCATGATTAAATTATATATAACTACATATGACTGCATTAAAAAAATTTAGAAAATAGCTCACGGAATATATGATCATATATGATTCGTTAGGTTTGTATCAAGTTATATATTGTTATATATGTTTATTTTTACTCGGGATGTAGAGTTTTTAGACCAAATCATAATTTGTCCCACAATCGCCGAAATTCGAAAACAATACTCTTGCCACCCTGGTGTAAGCATTAGATAAAATTCAGTTCATTGCACTGCTGTAGAAAGTTTAAAAAATTTTGATTGATTTCAATAGAAATATGAATTGTATTTAAAAAGGATGTCGAAAACACGAACACTTACGCATTTCTCCAGCATTTGATAACCAATTTTGATGATTCATGTGCAGAATTTTCCCATACATTTTTGTTAAGTAAGGGTAGAAATATAAAGTGCCCTTAAAGATTTACTAAAGGATTTCAAAACAAAAAAAAAAATAGAAAACTAATTTTTATTGATTCTAATGATTACCAAACGGCTGCAAAACCTGAAAGGGGTGTTAAAATGTGGGGGATGAAAATGTGAAAAATGACAAATGTAAACAGCTGTGTTAGATTATGTTAGATAAATAATGTTTTATGAAAAATATATAGCGAAATGTAGAAAAATCTAAACAATTTCATAGCAAACATCGGTAATAAGAAGTACCAAAATAGTACTTTTTAATAAAAAGTACCAAAAAAAGTACTTTTTAATATAAGGTACCAAAAAAAAGTACTATTTTTTAAGAAAAATACTAATAGTACTATTTAAAAAAAAAAATACTTTTTAATAAAAGGTACCAATATAGTACTTTTTAATAAAATACCAAAAATGTACTTTTTAAGAAAAGGTACCAAAAAAAGTACTATTTTTTAAAAAAAATACTATTATTTTTAAAAACAAAAGTACCAATAAAGTTTTTTTATCGAATTTATTACGTTTTTCTTTCTCCTCGAACAAAAAATGTTTAACAAAAAAAAAATAAAGTAAAAAATTTGTAAATACGGTAAACCTTTCATTTACATGATAAATAAGTTTTATTAAAAAATTTTGTGGAAACAACGTAAAATAAAATTGGGGTTTCTTTTATAAAAAATACTAAAATAACACTTTTTATTAAAAAGCACCAAAATCGTACTTTTTAGTAAAAAATACCAAAAAAGTACTTTTTAATAAAAGGTACCAAAATTATGTTTTTAATAAAAGTACAAAAAAACACTTTTAAAAAAAAAAAACTACCAAAAAAGTACTTTTAAAGAAAGGGTAGCAAAATACATAGTACTTTTTATTAAAAGTATACCAAAAAAAGTACTATTTTTGCAAAAGTTACTAATATTTTTAAGCATAAAGTACCAATAAATTTTTTTATCAAATTATTTATTCACTTATACCAACTTTACACTATTATACTTTTTCATTATACAAGCGTAATTTCACCATGTTAGGGAAATATTTTATAACATTTTTTTGCCAGAAATTGTTCACTTATTAGATACGACCAGGTTTCAATCAAAAAGGAATACAAAAATCTTTTAGAAGTTGGTAAATTTCGACGTGTATAATTGAAAAGTGTGATAGTCTAAAATAGGTATTATTGAAGTTTTTTTTATCAAATTTATTACGTTTTTTTATCTTCTTAAACAAAAAAAGTTGGCCTTTTTGGTACTTGTTAATAAAAGTTTAAAAATAGTGCTTTTTGTAATTTTTTTGTAAAAAGTGCTAAGATGGATTTTTTTTATAATAAATTGTACTTTTATATAGAAGTTTGTTTTAAACTGTTAAAAGGAAATTAGTGTTGACGAAAAAATTAAAAAAAAAAATTAAGCAAAAAATTAGTAAATACGGTGGAGTTTTCATTTAAGTGATAAATTAGTTTTTTAAACAATTTTGTAAAACCAACATTAAATAAAATATACCCTTTTATAAAAATTACTAAAATAACACTTTTTAATAAAAAGTACCAAAATAGTACTTTTTAATAAAAAGTACAAAGTGGTACTTTTTAATAAAAAGTACTATTCTTTGCAAAAGTCACTAATATTTTTAAACAAAAAGTAGCAAAAGTTTTTTTTATCGAATTTATTGCGTGTTTCTAGCTTCTCTAAAAAAATTGGGCCTTTTTGGTACTTATTAATTAAAGTTTCAAAATAGTGTATTTTGCAATTTTTTATAAAAAGTACTGGTTCTTTCTTTTATTTGCGTGATAAATGTGTTTTATTAAACAATTTTGGGAAACAGCGTCGAATAAAATCGACCTTTTTATAAAAATTACTAAAATAACTCGTTTTATTAAAAAGTACCAAAATAGTACTTTTTAATAAAAAGTACCAAAAAAGTATTTTTTAATAAAAGGTACCAAAATAGTACATTTTAATAAAAGGTACAAAAAAAAATTTCTATAAAAGGCAAAGAGTATAAAGAAAGAGATGGCAGTGGAGACTTATTCAATTTTTGGAGAAATCTCAAATCTCGGACCAACATTTTTTGTCACAAAATGCTCTAAAATGCGACAGTATTAGTGATTCTTATTAGGTTTTGTTATTATTCTAATTTAAATGTGTGATAGTATTAGTGAACTTTTTGTATACAAATAGAAAATGTTGGTCCAATTTTTGAGCCCACAAAAAAGCCAAGTGAACAACTTTATAACTTTTAGCTGCTGCATACCCATTGATACAAGGTACCAATATAGTACTTTTTATTAAAATAACAAAAAAGTAGTTTTTAAGAAAAGGTGCCAAAATACATAATGTTTTTAATAAAAGGTACATTTTATTTATTTATTTATTAAATGTACCAAAATAGTACTTTTTAATAAAAATTACAAAAAAAAAAGAAATTTTTAAGAAAAGGTTCTAAAATAGTACTTTTTATTAAAAAGTATCAAAAGGTTTGGTAAAAGTACTATTTCTGCAAAAATTACCAATATTTTAAAACAAAAAGTACCAAAAAAGTACTTTTTAATAAAAGATACCAAAATAGTACTTTTTAATAAAATGTACAAAAAAAGTACTATTTTTTCAAAAATTACCAATATTTGTAAACAAAAAGTCCTAAAAAGAAGTTTTTTTATAAATAGTACTTTTTTATAAAATGTACCAAAATAGTACTTTTTAATAAAAATTACAAAAATACGAAAATTTTAAGAAAAGGTTCCAAAATAGTACTTTTTATTAAAAAGTATCAAAAGGTTTGGTAAAAGAACTATTTCTGCAAAAATTACCAATATTTTAAAACAAAAAGTACCAAAAAAGTTATTTTTAATAAAAGATACCAAAATAGTACTTTTTAATAAAATGTACCAAAAAAGTACTATTTTTGCAAAAATTACCAATATTTGTAAACAAAAAGTCCTAAATAGAATTTTTTTTTTATTGATTTTAATGCGTTTTCTCTCTTCTCTAACAAAAAAGTTGGGCCTTTTGGTAGTTATTAATAAAAATTCAAAATATTGCTTTTTGTAATTTTTTATAAAAAGTTTAACAATAAGATAGTACTTTTTTATAATAAATAAAAAAATAAAAATTATATTTTTAAATAGAAGTTTGTACTATTATAGTTAATTTTAATAAATAGTACTAAAAAAGCGCATTTAAAACCAAAAGAACCAAAATAGTAATTTTTGATAAAAAGCTCCAGAATAGTACTTTTTGATAAAAAGTACCAAAATAGTTCTTTTTTATAAAAGTATTATCAAGGTCCTTTTTTTATTGATTTTCGTACGTTTTTCTCTACCTTTAAGGAATAATTTTTGACATGTCCTTTTTCTCTCGTATTGTGCCTTTTTGGGACTTATTAATAAAAGTTTAAAAAAAGTGGTAATTGTATGTTTTTATAAGAAGTACTAAGATAGTACTTTTTTTATAAAAAAAAAATTGAAAATTATACTTTTAAATAGAAGTTTGTTTTGTACTATTATAGTTCATTTTAATAAAAAGTACCAAAATAGTACATTTAAAACAAAAAGAATCCAAATAGTACTTTTTCATAAATATCAACAAATAAGTAATTTTTAATAAAAGTACTATCATAGTTCTTTTTTTCGTATAGACAAATTCTAGGATTTTGAGACAATTTTCGTATAGAAAAATGTCCAGATTCTGAAGCATTTTTCGTATAGAAAAATTCTCAGATTCTGGACATTTTTTCTATAGAAAAATTCTCAGATTCTGGACATTTTTTTCTATAGAAAAATTCTCAGATTCTGAGACATTTTTCGTATAGAAAAATTCTCAAATTCTGAGACATTTTCGTATAGAAAAATTCTCAGATTCTGAGACATTTTCGTATAGAAAAATTCTCAGATTCTGACACATTTTCTGTATAGAAAAAATTTTAGATTCTGAGAAATTTAATTCTAAGACATTTTTCGTATAGAAAAATTCTAGATTCTGAAATATTTTTCGTATAGAAAAATTCTCAGATTCTGTGAATCGAGAAAAATTCTTAGATTCTAAAACATTTTTCGATAGAAAAATTATCAAATTCTAAAACATTTTACGATAGAAAAATTTTCAGATTCTAAGACATTTTTCGTATAAAAAAAATCTCACATCAATAAATTTATGTCAACATTATCATCAACATAAATTTTGCCTGCTGTGTGAATAGTGTACTCTCATGCCTCCTCATTCACAAAATTTAATCCTCTTAAAAATTATACAAATGTTTTTTTTTATACCTCATTTTAATTTCTCCTTTTTAATGATGGAGGATCATTTAAATTGAATGTTTTTGTTATTGCTTTGTTTTTGTTAATGCATTGACACCTTGATTTAAGTGCCTAAAGTAGTTTTAAGTATTTTCTGTATATTTTTCATTGGAATTTTGTTTTTTAACACATTCTACATGTTGTTATCCTGCCAGGCTGACAAATTAACAGAAATATTAACATGATTGTTTAGAGTCTTAATGGGGGGAAATTTTTAAGAGATATTTTGTTGGGTGGTCTATATCGACATAAACCATAAATCATGATCACAACTCCTTTGCGACAAATGAATCATAAGATTTTTTTTTTTTTTATATTCAATAAAAATAAACGGTAAATTGTCAATTTTATTTGCTGTTTTTTCAACAGAAGTTTTTTTTTTGTATTGAATTCATAATATGATTTTTCTTTATTTGTTAAATTAAAGGTTTAACAGAAATTGGCGCCAAATATCTTTGACACAAATATAAATTAAAAATTTTTGGTAGTGTGACAGTTGTTGTGTGGTGAATGCCAAAATAAATATTTAAAGCATACACTTAAAAATATTTGTAAAGAACAAAAATTAGGAAAATCAGTTAATACGATGGACCTTTCGTTAACGTGATAAACAAATTTTAGTAAACAAATATCTAAAAAAAAGTAACAAAATAGTACTTTTTAAAAAAAGTACCGAAAAAGTACTTTTTATATAAAAGTACGTACTTTTTAAAAAAAGTAAGTACCAAAAAAGTACTTTTTCCAAAAAGTAAAAATATTCTTTAATAAAAAGTACCAAAAGAGTTTTTTTTAATCGATTTTTATACGTGTTTGTCTCTTTTTTAAAAACTTTTAATTTTGTATTTTTTTTATCAAAAAAACCAAAATAGTACATTTTTATAATAAATAAAAATCTTAAAAAGTTTATTTTTAAATAAAAGTATCTCCTATTAAAGTACATTTTAATAAATAGTACCAAAATAGTGCTTTAAAAAATAAAATAACCAAAATAGTACTTTTTGATTAAAAAACAAGTGAGAGTGTTAAATTCGGCTGTGCCGAATCTTGTATACCCTCCAACGTTGAAAAAAAAATCCAGGGGCGTTTTTTGGGGGGCTTGTCGGGGGTCCTTGGGGACACTTTCTCTCTGGTCAAAAATGTTTACAAATTTAATTACACAGAAAAAAATATGGGGAAAAACAATTTGAGTAATCACTTGTTTAAATTTAAAAAAAGTTTTGAGTAATTTTTTAATTGACGCAATTAAAAATTTACTCAAAAATTTAAAAACAAATTGAGTAAATAATTTAATAAGAATTTAATAGCTTTTTTAATTTTTTTTTTGGAATTTTCTTAGTTGTTTTAATTCTCGTTTAGTTTATAGTTTTTTGTATATATACATGAAAGTTTGTAATCATATTTATAAAATTTTTTTATGTCTTTAAGACAAAAATATATTTGGTAAAATTTGAAAAAACATGTTTTTTTTTTCTTTGTAAAAAAATATGAAATTTTTTTAAACTTTGTTTTTTTTTTAGAGTAGAAACAGAATGAGCCCGGCACGACTTTTTCTATACGGTTTGGCAGATTAAACCGGTGGCCGGCGCCGATGTGAAATAAAACTTGTTCTGTTTTTAAAAGGTGGTGCTTCTTGTTCTGTTCCTGCACTTAATAGTGTCAATTAAAAATTTACTCAAATTTTTTTGGCAAACATTTAATAAATTTTTATTAAAAATTTACTCAATACTATTAAATCGTTTACTGGTGGAAAATTGAGTAATTTTTTACTCAATAGTATTAAAAATTTACTCAATTTTTTTTTTTATTTCTTTCTGTGTACTATGCTTTTTGTACAAAAGATATACAATTTCATCATTATCGGGGCGTTTATGAAACCAATGCGGATTGGTTTGACAACACTTTTTCACGGAAATCAGCTGTGCGTGTTTATGATTCCAATCCAATTCCAATCAAAGAGAAAATGAGAAAATTTCCGTTCGAAAACGAAAATGTGCGTTCATGAATTCCATTCAGTTGGTTTGACAGTTGGAAAATTTTCGTCAACGTTTGGCTTCGGGGATTTGTAAGAAAAGTTGAAAATATTTAATTAAAAAAAAAATTAAAAACAAAACTTAAATGAAAAAATGTGAGTAAGATGTTCTTTTTTGTTTTCGACTTTTTTAAAAAATATTTTCCTCTTTTTTTTATAAGGGGAAGGTACAAAATTAATGAGCAAAATGCAGTTAGTTCTTCATGAGTTTGTGGAAATAAATCCCGATATATCGAAGGGATTTATGTTTTAAGGCCTTAAATATAAACAAAAGTAATTCATATTAAAAAATGTGAAAATAAAATTTCCAAATTTTTTTTGTGTCCTAAATTTAACTTCCGTAAAAGTAAAACTAATGCACTTTTTTCTATAATTTTAAAATTTTAGTTATTCGATTTTAACTTTAGTGAAAACGTAATGTGATTCGGAAAATGTGAATTGAAAAGTTATGAAAGGCTTTTTTACGAACTTTTCAAAGGCAAAAAGCCCTTAATAAAATTCTTGAAAAAAGTATCATACACACTTTAGATTATTAACGAAAAAAATCTTTAGTCGGACAAGTATTTCGATTCCGAAATTGGGCGCAAAAAATAATAAGAGTCCAAATGGGCAAAAAGTTACCGATGTTTTAAAAAAAATCATAAAAAAGGAACAAACTGAAGCAACTGATATTTTTCCATACAAAATACCAGATATTAAGTATATATTAGACTTAAAGAAAACAAAAGATGGATGTATAAAATTCCTTCCTTAGTGGATCAATAATCAAAAAAATTTAATTCAAAACAAATGCTTGACAGTTTATTTGTTAACAAATTATTTTTCTTTTTACAAACTGCATTATTATAACAACTCTGACTTTGACTTTCTAACAGAGTTGATATAAAATACGACTCTGTATTTGCAAAAACAGAGTCGTATTTTGTAAATACTTGTGTCTCCGCTAAGTTCGAACGCAATAGATATTTTTTTTCGAACAAAGCAATTCGTCACGGTTTCATGAACGCTTCGAAAATTGGAAACGGATTTGAATTTCGTTTCCAATCCAATTTCGTTGTGGATTCATGAACGGCCTGTATATAAATTATTTGCTTATACCCACGCCCAGAAAAGGGGGCGGCCCAAAAAAAAAGTAATTTTTAAATCCCCTGGGTCCAAGTCCAAGACTGAACTTTTTCAAGCATAAAAATGTTTTATTTGTTTAACAAAAATGCAAAAAAAACTATCAAAAGTTACCTTGTTTCATGGGTTGGTTTACTTCGTCAAGGGGGAACTTTTTCCCCCCTGGTCCGATTTTGCCCATCTCCGAACTTAACCAGCCTATGAACATAAGAAATATATCCCAGCAAAACTTTGGTAATGGGTAGTGATTATATAACACATTACCATGTAATGTATATACCTTATTTGTAGCGTTATTTTAGTATGTCTTACCAAACATTTGTTCCACAACGTATTATTTTCAAGTGAAAAATAATGCATAACTAATAATTTGCTACGTAATGCATGATTATTGGAAAAAATATATTTCATATTTATTATTTCTAAACATTAAATCATGGATGACTTATATTTGGTTACATTATGTATTATTTGAAAGTTTGAAATAATGCATTATTTATAATTGGATGCATAATGCATTACAGTAACATAAAAAATAATTATTTTATAAAAAAATGCATAAGTTTAAACTAGAGATGAGCTCACGACAGGAAATTTCTAACGACACACAATCACGAGCATATTTTATCTACTTACACTCACTTACAATCACGTGAGTAAATTTAATAGAAAATTACTTTTTCACTACTCGTAACACCTTATATCTTATCTTCTGGTATGCTATATTATTTCATTTCTCGTAACCTATAAAATATCATATATTTTACACCTTACTCGTATTCTTCGTTATAAATTTATGACTTATTTTATACCTTACTGGTATTCTTTGTGATAATGTGGATGCATTACTTTGAGTCTCATCGCCTGTTAAAATCATCAATGCTGCAATGTATAAAATAAGAGATCCTATACCTTATTTTACACCTTATTTGGTAATCTAAGTTTTGCTGGGATGTGCCAAATTTCAGGAGTCTAGCACTTTTATTTTGGACTGTATCGTGTCTTCCACAGACGGACGGACGGACGGACAGACAGACAGACGGACGGACGGACAGACGGACGGACGGACAGACGGACGGACGGACAGACGGACATCGCTAGAATGTCTTAGAATCGATCACTGGAGGGTATAAAAAATACCAAAATAGTACTTTTTGATTAAAAAAAGTGCCATAGCCCTTCTCGTAATTGGTTTATCAATTTGCATACGTTTTCCCCTCCCCCTTAGGGCAAGTTTTTCACATGTCGTTTAAACTTAATGTGAATAGTTGTTTAATTAACTTTCTGCAGTGAAAAATTCAATAATTTTTTATACCGTCTACTTCTTTAGAGCGACAATTTTGTATAGCATAAACGTTTGTCTTCTGATTTTAAGTGTCCGGCCAAATTTTTACTATTTGAAAGTACTATTTAGGTACTTTTTATTAAAAAAGTACCAAAATAATATATGGGGCATTTCATGTCAAATCGGACACTTTGAAAATTTTTTTTTAGATTTTCCCAATTTGTTTACAGTTTTTAGTACTTTTCGAAAACTCCTTCGTGGTAAATTTTCAGATTTTTTTGATGACCCGTTCAAAAGATATCGAATTTTTAAAAATTGGTAGTTTGTTCCTTTCTCAAACTTCTTTTACTCATAAGTTCTTCAATAATGATCCAAATTTCAATTTTTTTCTTTCAAAATTTTTGTTTTTTTACATACTTAAAAAAAAAAATTCCAAAAAATATGCGAGTTTTAAGTTTTAAAATTTAAATCTCATTTTTGAAAATGTTTGTACTCTTCGATTGAAAAAATGTTATTGTAATTTTCAAATCTTAATATCATTTCTAGTATCCGATCGAATATTCGGCTTCGGCCAAAAAGCACTATTCGGCCACTATTCGGCTTCGGCCACATTTTTGGCCGAATATGGCCGAATACCGAATAATTGTATAAAATTTGTACTTACGTGTTGAAAAATACACTAAACACACTTTGAATCACATTAGTAAGCCACAAAAACATTTTATTAAGTGTTATTGCAGCTAAAACAAGATTTTACACTCAAAGAAATTTTTCAATCGAAAAAAAATTACACTCAAAAAAATTTTTATTTACAAAAATGTCTAAAAAAAGTTTTTTTTTTTAGACATTTCTAAGGGGACTCCCACACAAAACGATATTTTTTAATTGTTTTACAAAAATGTTGGAGGGTAAAAATAAATGGGTGTCGGTCTCACTAATGACCCATCTCGGACGCACCATTGGACCGGTAGGAGCTGATTAAATAAAACATATTTACAAAAAATAAAAAAATTGTATGGGGACACCCTTAACAATTAGAGATAGAGGGTAGGTGTGTTCAGAGAAAATGTTTGGAAAAAAAAAAATATTGTAGATCGGTCATACATTTTGTTGCTCTAAGGGCACTTTTAGGGCAGTTAGAGCGGTTGGAGCAAATTTTAAAAAATTTCGTTTTGTGTGGAAGCCCCCTTAGAAATTGGAGATAGGGTATGAGTTTGTTCCTAAGAAATGTTAAGACGTAAAAATTAATGGGGGTCGGTCTTATATATGACCCCTCTATGACGCACCATTGGAGCAGTAGAAATGATTTTAAGATTGGAAAATTACAATAAAATTTTTTCAAAAAATTTTAAAAAATAGTAATAATCGTTATCCCACGATCATACTGGGCAAAAAATTTTTAGAATCGATAGAAGTTTTACACAAAAAAATTTAAAAAAAAATCAAAGAGTACAAACATTTTCAAAAATGAGATTTAAATTTTAAAACTTAAAAATCGCATACTAGAGCGCTTTAAAGAATTTTTTTGGATTTTTTTTTTAAAGAACGAAAAAAAAAAATTAAAAAAATAAAAAAATTGCAATTTGGACCATTATTGAAGAAGTTATGAGTAAAAGAAGTTTGAGTAAAGGAACAAACTACCAATTTTTAAAAATTCGATATCTTTTGAACGGGTCATCAAAAAAATCTAAAAATTTACCACGAAGGAGTTTTCGAAGGGTTCTAAAAACTGTAAACAAATTGAGAAAATCTAAAAAGACAAGTTTTTTAAAAAGTCGGTCTTGACATGGAATGCCCCATATACATACGACCGCCAAAATCACATAGAATAATCTCTATCAAAATTAAGCTGACCCGTATTTTTTCGTTTGGCGAAATTCCTGCAAGTTCGGTTTTTACACGGATTTTCTCGAAATCCCTTATTTTTTCATAATGTAGCAACCCTTTTTTAAATTTGAGATTGGGCAGCTAAAAAAAACAGATAACTCTTATTTTTTCCCCCTCATTCTCATATTTAAGTTTCAGGACAATCGGTGGGTGCCCTGTGAAAGACCTTCCTTGTAAGTAAGACTTAGCACATTTACTTATTGTTGTCCTAATCAGTTTGGTTTTGCATTTGAGCGAAATCGGCTCAGCGGTTTAAAAGTTATGAAAGAAAATGTAAGGACACCTCAAAAATTTTGATGCATTCAACATAACCTAAAAATACAAAATGATTTAATTCGTCTGCTGGTTGACACATGTGAAAAGAATTGATCACCGAATAGTATATAAACAAGTACAAACATATTTTTTTTACAAAAATTTTTTTTTCGCAAAATTTTTTTTTTCACCAACAAATTTTTTTCGCAGATTTTAATACACCAAAGTTAATTGTAGCCTACTTGTGGATTATTTCTTTTGATTTTTTTTTGCAGTGTACATTTTAAAAGTTTTTTTTTTTTTTCATATGTAAAAATCCAATTTCATTTCATGTTTTGTTATCTCTACTTGTCACAATATTACAGACTTTAAGGAGTCTTTTTTTTTCCAAAACTCATATATTCTTCTTTTGTTCCTTTAACAATATGTGTCACATTGTTTGTGCTACATTCCTCCACATGCATTAGCATCTGTTCCAAATCACATTGTTTTCTGTGTAACATCTTTTTGGTTTTGAAACCACAAAACAGTAATTGTCATTAATTATGCATTACTTCATTGAAAACAATCGATATTACTACATTTCCTATTCATTAACTGTGCGTTTTGAACCTGTGTGTTTTGTCGGTGTGCTCCATTAACGCATCATGTTTATGTCCTTTTATCAAAAGATAATTATATTTACAGCTGCTGTTGCAACATTTCGTGGTTTGGGTTTCTTAGTTTATCTTGTGCTAATCGATTTTCATAAATGTACTATGGTACTTTTAATCATTTGACATCTGTTGTTGTATAATCTTTGGTTAGATTTCCGTTATCATGGTAATGGTTGCCACAGTATCAATGATATTTTGATGAATTGTAACTTAAAATTAACAAGTAGTCAATGTAAATGTAGCTTAAACAGCAAAAATACTATTTATGGCTGTTTTAGCTACATTCAGGCTGTTTTAGCTGTTATCAGACTGAATTTGCTACTTAAAGGCTATTTCAGATTCTTACATAATATTTTAGCCAGTGATTAAAAAACTGAAATTCATTACACATTTTTAATTTTCACTTCCAGTCAAGTTGTCAATAATTTAAAAAAAAATACTGCAACCCACCAGTTCAGTTTACATTTCTAACAAAACAGTCCAGTCACTTTTTTGCTGCTGAACTTTTTTGTGTTGTGCTGATGGTGGTTGATTTAAAAAAAAACAAATACTGACAAACCAGCAACAGTAAAAAAATTAGGCAGCACACAAACAGCACAAACGTTGTTTTGAGAAATCCACTGCAAGTAACAATTCAAAAAGTGGTGAGCTGCTGACAAGCAAATAAATATAAACGAAAATAAACTCGTACATTGTAACGAGAGAACTTCTTGTATACATAAGAAGAAAAAAGGTTCAATAAATAAAAAAATGCAAGGTTCATTTAAAAAAAAAATCTTTTTAATTCAATTAATTTATATCAGTAAAAAATCAATATTTTTTATATTAAATAAATTAATGCGTATTTGAAAAAATTATAAAAAATAAACTTCAAGACTAAAATAATAGTACAGTAGGTATTCTAAAGTTCAAATAAAAAAAAAATGTTGAAATATTTTTAGAGTTACAGAGACGGAAAGTTTTCATTTTTATGCACCGATCATTTCATTTTTATGCACAGAGCATTTGGTTGAATTTTTATTGACACTTTGATGCGATAAAAATTTATTTTAAAAAACGAATTTTAAAGGATTTTTGACGACCTTTTCAATGGCATTGTTGGTTTTTTAAAAAAATATAAATTTGACCTTAAAATTCAAGGTCAAATTATTAAAAAAATTTTTCTTATAAAGCGCCTATTTTGATATTATTTTAACTGAGTTTTTACACAGACAAAAATATGAAGGAAACAAATTTGAGTAATCACTTTTTTAAATTTAAAAACAAAAATTGAGTAAGTTTTTAATTGACGCAATTAAAAATTTACTCAAAAATTTTAAAAACAATTTAAGTAAATAATTTAATAAAAATTTAATAGTTTTTTTTTTTTTTTTAACTCTCATAGTTTTTTGAATTCTCGTTTAGTTTATAGTTTTTTGTGTATGTATATGAAAGTTTGTAATCGTCTTTATAAAATTTTCCTATGTTTTTGAGACATAAATATGTTTGGTAAAGTTTGAAAAAACAAGTTTTTTGTTTTTTTTTTTTGTAAAAAAATTTAAAACTTTTTTAAACTTTTAAAAAAAATAAATAGGTAAATTTTGAGTAAATTTTTAATTGTGTCAATTAAAAACTTACTCAATTTTTTTTTTTAAATATTTAATTAATTTTTATTAAAAATTTACTCAATACTATTAAATCGTTTACTGGTGCAAAATTGAATAATTTTTTACTCAATAGTATTAAAAATTTACTCAAATATTTTTTTTATTTTTTTCTGTGTACATTTAAAAATAATTGTTTTGTATAAAATAACACTCAAAAAGTACGAATACCGCGTGTATAAAAACAAATAAAAAAATATTTTCGCAATAAGGAACACTCGATCCATTTTTTAAAAATGTTTTTAAATGAAAAAAAAAACGTTAGGCTTTTTAAAAAAAATCTCAAAATAGGCGCTTTAAAAGATAAAATTTTTTTCAATGATGGGTACCAATACCTTTTCGATACCAATACCCGTTAATACCAATTCAAATTGAAAACCAATACCAATTAAAAACCAATACCTTTATTTGTGCGATACCAATACCGATAAAAAACCAATACCGATTTCCCACTACCAATACCAATTAAAAACCAATACTTTTATTCTTCAAAACCAATACCAATAAAAAACCAATACCAATTCATTTTTTTCTACTTTCGTATCGGTTTTTGTTTCGGTTTTTTGTATTCTTATTTTTGTTTGTTTTAATTGTGACGTCAAACATTTTCTTTCCATCACATTATTAGGTTTTACCTGATGTTACATCGATCAGTAATCGTTTGCATGCAATGTCACATAACAAAAAGGAGTTAGCTACCAGTGAAGCAAGCCGATGCAAAATTTTCGGCGGCGGCTAAAGAGCAAAAATTTTCGGCGGCGGCGGCGTTTCGGCTGCGCGCCGCGTTTTTTTTAGAACAGCGCGGCTGAAAAAAAAAATTCGGCTGCGCCGCTATTGTATAGTAAAAAACGGTTTAAATCTAGGCATATTAATCACGATACCCTACCGAACAAGTTGTCGATATAACATTCAGCATAGATGAGAACTTTAGGGATGGTTTAATTACTGTTTACATGACGGACATCGCTAAATCGACCCAGAAAGTGATTCTAAATTGATCGCTATACTTGAAGTTTGGTTTAGGACCAATATTTCGGATAGTTACAAACATTAAGACAAACTCACAATATCCTGTACTTGAGATGGTCACATGAGCAGATTTGTGCGTGATTCACGTGTGGCTGAAACTCAATTTTACTCAAGTGGTTGTGAGTGAGTGGAAAAATAATTGCGGGAGTGAGTTTGCGTGAGTCATTTTTTTGCGTGCTTTATTTTCTCTTTATATTTTCTTTCATTCCAAAAAAAGCATTTTTTTTTTTTTTATAAAAAAAAGTTTCGTGAGTGTGAGTGAAGTTTGTGTGAGTACTCGTGAGTGTGAGTCAAAAGTCACTCACGCGACCATCTGTACCCTGTACAGCTTGCCTGTGGTGTAGGCATAAGCGTATCTAGGCCATTATTCTGGGGTGGGCAAAAGCCCCCCCCCCCCCCCCCCCTTCCGAACAATAAAAAATTAAAACAAAGCTAAAAAACATACATATAACACGAAATCACAAAAAAAGTATTTAAAAAAATTAAAGTTAACTACTATTTTCGTTAAAAATATATAAACATTAACACTACTCTACACGGTTTTTGCACAGACATGTTGGATACATTTTCTAAAGTATTTTGGCCTCCTAAACAGGAATCTGTCATCAGAAAAGTTGTATCGAATCACCTTCTCGAGATAAAGGCATTTTCATTTTTTGTGGACTAAGCCCTCAAAACGAAAATTTTTTTAATATTGAAAAAGTGTATGTTAAAGTTATTCATATTTGTATTTATTTGAACTTGGTCCACAAAAATTAAAAATGGCTATATCTCGAGAAGGCGATTTGATACAATTTTTTGGTGTCAGATTCGTTTTTAGGAGGCAAACATTTTTAGGAAATGTGATTTAATCTTTTTATACCCTCCACTCTAGTGATAGAGGCAGGGCCGGATTAGCCATGTCGGGGCCCCTAGGCAATGCATGTCTCAGGGCCCCTTCAGACTTTTTATAATTCAAAAAAAAAATAAAAAAATACAAATTTTCCAAGCACAATGTGAATCTTTTCTAAATTACGCTGTTTTTTGTGAATAGTTTACCCCTTCCTTGAATTCTCTTTTCCTTTTTTGACCGTCTTAGAAGTAATGTTTCATTTCCTGAAAGCCTTTTATAAGAAAAAGTATTTTAAAAAATTGCTTCTAAGAAGTCCAAAAAAGCGTAAAAGATTTCAAAAAAGGGGTAAAATAGAAACAGTGTTCGATTCCCACCAGAGGCCTTGATCTGTTATGCTACCACGACACGAAGGTAATTTTTACCACTTTTCGGTTAAACCAAAAAATTAAACAAATAAAATGAAATAAGTAAAAAAAAAATTAAATTCAATGAAATTAAAAGCTGGGGCCCCTAGCTTTTCTTCTTTGAAAATTGTACCAACAAAATACTCATCGCTGTGAAAAGAATAACTGTTAGCATTTCCCTACTTATTCTTCCATGTTTACACTGTTATTTTTTACCAAGTACACTCAACTAAAAATCATTGTATTCCCAAAGAAAATCGTTGTAAATTCAACAGAAATCATTGTTGATTTTGACCCTACAAATATTTATGTTGATTTCAATAAAAATTCTTGTCAGTTTTTGTAAAAGTTGATCAACTCGTTTTTTTGTAAATCAACTCGTATTTTTTGTAAACTCAACTCATATTTTTGTTGATATAAGAAATTTTATTAATAAAAAAAAGCTTGTTGTTATTTGTAAATATTCTTTTATTAAGAATGAATCACAATATTTTTTAGAATTATCACCGGCTTTTTACGCTGCAATATTTAAACTCGAGATTTTCACACACACTTCGTTTATTTCGTTTATTTATTCTCCAGTTTTCTAATGACACCAAATCAAAAACCTTAAAAAAACAAAAAAAAAAAAAATACAATATAGTATGAATCCATAAAGTAATCAATGTATTTTATTACTTACGAAATATTTACAGATCAGCATCTGATCATCAGATCCTATTGTTATTTATTTTTATAATATTAAATATTTTTATAAGAAACAAACACATAAAATAATTTTATAAGAGTCAAACAAATTTCACATTGCTACCAACTTGATAATACAAAAATGAACGAACAGGGTTGTTTTTTCTTTTTTGGTTTTATCAATTGAATTCTGTATAAGCGTTGTAAACAGTTGATTCAACTTTACTGATTATTCAACGATATCAACATTAATTTTTGTTGAATACGGCAATATTCTGTAAAACTTGATCTACAATGGGTTTACTAATTTTTCTACTAAGATATTTCTATGAGTGTAATAATTTTCAGTCAAAGAAATACGTGGGCGCATTTTTTTACCAAGTAATAATTAAAAAAAAAAAGCTAGGGGCCCACGGGGCTTTGACTTTTCAGTCAAAGAAATACGTAGGCGCATTTTTTTACCAAGTAATAATTTAAAAAAAAGGTAGGGACCCCTAGCTTTTCTTCTTTGAAAATTGCACCAACAAAAGACTCATCGCTGTGAAAAGAATAATTGTTAGCATTTCCCTATTTATTCTTCCATGTTTACACTGGTATTTTTTACCAAGTAATAATTTTCAGTCAAAGAAATACGTGGGCGCATTTTTTACCAAGTAATAATTAAAAAAAAAAAGCTAGGGTCCCGTGCTTAAAAAAAAAATAATAAAAAAATAGGGGCCCCGTGGGCCCCTAGCTGATGCGGGGCCCCTAGGCAGTTGCCTACTTTGCCTTAAGGGTAATCCGGGCCTGGATAGAGGGTATATATAAGTTTGTCATTCCGTTTGTAACACCTCGAAATATTGGTCTAGGACCCCATAAAGTATATATATTCATGATCCTCGATCGATTTTAAGACCATCTAGCGATGTCCGTCCGTCTGTCTGTCTGTTGAAAACACGCTAACTTTTGAAAGACTTTACGGAGGCTCCTAAAGTTTGGCATGTATGTTGGGCATTTACCTGGTCAGGTTGGTATTGTAATCCAGTGAAATCGGTCCAGTGGTTCAAAAGTTATGAGCAAACGACTGAATTTCGGCAAGGGTTTTTCGTGAATTTATGAGATAAAAAGCACTATAACTTTCAAAAATCAATTCTGAGGATGCTGAAGCTTGGCATATATATTTTTCGTTCCTCCAGCCTAGTCCGTATTGAATTTCACTCAAATCGGTCCAGTGGTTCAAAAATTATTAGCAAAACCGTGAATATCAGATTAGCTTCACCTTAAATTTACGTGGTGAAAACCCGTTAAACCTGTTTTAAAACCATTGGTAAGTCACAAAAATATTTTAAAACGTATTTTTGTCACTCAAAAATATTTTTATACCAAAACAAAAAAAAAACACTCGAAAAAAATTTTACACTAAAAAAAAATTTTACACTCAAAAAAAATTTTACACTCAAAAAAAAAATTAGTAATTTTTTTTTTTAATGTAAAATTCGAAAAAAAATTTACACTCAAAAAAAATTTTACACTCAAAAAAAATAATAGTACTATATTTTTTATTTTTTTCAAAAATAACTAAAAAAAATTTTTGTTACACAAAATAAAATATTTCTAATCATGACTGTTATTTTTTTCACGTTAGAAAATTTACTATCACTTAAAATGGGCATTGTGGAGGGTATTCATAGATTCGGCCAAGTCGAATTTAACTTTTCTACTTGTTTTTTTTTTATTTTACCAAAAAAATCATAAAAATTGGTTCGAACAAATGTATGAAAAAAATATTCAAATTTGGTTCAATATTTTGACTTCTTTTGCAAATATTTCAGGATATACTTAATGGATTTTAGATTTTCTTTTTATTGGAGTGTCTACTTAACACATCTGTTTTGAACAGGAAATTTCTTGCAAACTTCGGATACTTATAAGGATATAACCATAAAAAGGATATTTTGAACTTCCTTATAATATCCTGATGGTTTCCTTGATCGTACCGATTCCGGATTTCTTGCAAAAGTTAGGTAATTTTATTAGGAATTTGAATAAAAAAGATATGAATAACTTTTACATACATAAACTTTTCAAATATTAAAACATTTTCGGATTGTGTGTAAGATTTTACATTGAAAATAAATGCAAAGTGCCGTGGATCGCAAAAATTTTTTTAATTTGTAAACAAGAGTTATTATTTCTCAGAAATAATAGGGACTCAAACCGAACTAATATACCTATTAAATTATAAAATATAAAGCCCAACAATATAAAACACAAATAGAACAGACAATTAAAATTCAGCAATTGCAATTAAATTTGAGAAAAGTTTAGTTGAAATTCAAATGAAATCTAGAAAAAAAGTATTGAAACCGTGAAATTTCATTTGAAATTTAGAAAAGGCCAATAGTCATTCAGAAATTGTATTCTCAATTAGTTTTTCTGAGAATGCGAACTTTTTAATTGCAGTTGTGATTTCAATATTTTAATTGGACTTTTTTGAATTCCAATATGACTTTTAGAAATTTTAATAGAACAAAATTGAGGAATATGCTCTTTTTAATTTCAAAACCGCCAAAATCGGCTGGAGTTTGAACCGCCGATCAGCCGATGATATCGGCGGCGGCGCGGCTGGTGGAAAAATATCGGCTTAGCGACTCAGCCGTCAGCCGCGCCGACCGGCTTGCTTCACTGTTAGCTACTTGAATTTTAAAAGCCATAAAAACATAAAATAAATATTTTTTGTTACGGTTTTTATGACCCCAAATAAAAGTAGATCTTAAAAAATTTAGACCTTTTCTGTGATGAAATATTTTCTTTTGCAAACATTGTTAATATTTGATATATGTACATTGAATGTCACTGCACTCTTGTTTACGTTGTAAAAAAAATACTAATGTCCTTTTTTTGGAAATTCCAAAATTTTAATCAAGCAGACGTTACAAAATTTTATGTCACAACACCAGAATCCAGAAAAAAAATTTTATTGTTTTATTAGAGGCACAGTCATATTATATAAGAATTTAAGAACGCATAATGTGCAGTTCACACTTGCTATTTTTGAGAGTTTAAGGGCTACTTGTTTAAAAAATTATTTTTTCTGTATCCATTACGTTTTTATTCTGTTACTGGTGTTTTGTTAAACAACTTGTTTAAGGTCGTAAGTGTGAACCCCATATAAGAAAAAAATTGACCCGTGTAATCGCAATTGGCAAAAGATCTAAAATCGAAAAAGGGGCCCCCTGTATGATAACCTATTTCGATCACCTTTTTCAAAAAAATATTTATGAAGTTCAGTTACATATATTTTGTTACAAATGTTAAGTCTCATCTTTCTGCAATTAAAAATATCTCCCCCTATGCATCAGCATAGAAATTGTTTCAATCAAAAACGAAAAATTTGCATTTTTTTAGATTAGGCTTTTTATTTTTTTATTAATTAATATTAATTTTTTTAGATTTAATTTATTATCAAATTCCACTAATTGAAACATTTTGAAACTATTTATTTTGAAAATACAAAATAATAAAAAAATAACAAATAAATCCAAATATTAAAATTGCATAAAAAGTTGAAATACAGGCTTTTCTGGAATAACGGAACATTAATTTTTTTTTTACAAGAGTTTTGAGATAAGCCGGTGCTAATTTTACTAAATAGGTACCTTTTTCCAAAAAAAAAAAAAAAATGAATCTTTGTGGCTTAATTCTGAATGCAAATACTGCTAAAAAATATTTTTTTTTTAAAAGGGGTTTTTCAAAAAAAAAAAACTTCCCTCACGCAAAAATTCGGCTCACTCTATAGACACTCACTCAGAATTTTTCAACTCACAATCACGTGATTTAAATGAAAATCACTTTTTTGAGTCACGCAAATCACGGGACCAGCGACCATCTGCAATTCAAATACATAAACAAGAGACTAGTGTCTTTTGATTTGTTTAATCTATAACATCAGTAAATTTTATTTAAAATGAAGTGTCCACCCTTCAAAAAGTTTCCTTGCACAGAACAAATTTTGTTCATAAATAGTATGAACACATATCTTTAAAATCAATTCAAACTATTTATTAAAAAATTCATACTATTTATGAACCTACTGTTTTTTTTTCCAAAAATAATTCAAACAACAACTATTTGAAAAAAAAATAAATGTCAAAAAATTTTCTTTTGTTGTGGAAATTATTAATCAAGAAAAATCGCCGTTTTTCCACCGTTAAATGGTATGTACAACCTAGTTACACTAATTCATGTATACTTTCTTTTATAAATCTTCCAAATTTCTTTCCAGAAATTCATTCTTTTTGGATATATCAACAAATGATGTGAGTTATCTTGTTCAACAAAATCGCAACCAATTTCGCTAAAATTTTAAAATTTCTGCCACGAAATATTGATGGAGAGTGTGTAGCAGGTATGCTGAATCATGATATTTATTTGCAATATACTATTTCATGTAATTATGTGCGTATTAAATATAACAGTTGAAAAATCAAGAAATTGTTGTTTTATTCAGAAAACACTCCAAATGTAGGTGAAAAACCACGGAATTTTATCGAACTACTGTATAGTAATGTTTCAGTGAAGAAATAAATCAAAATGTACCAAAATATCATCAATATTTTGTTAATTCTCAGTATGTACAAATTCATAAACTGTATGAACAAGTTCTGGGAAAAAAAAGTCATGTAGAATTCATACAGTTTATGTAGAAAATCATGCCCAGTATAAATTTTTTTTTTCTGTGTGTAGGTCTGAATCCAAAAAGTTTCAAGGCACTTATTTATTACCTTAATATACCCAGCAAAAATAAATCAAGATCTTTTTATAGCATACCGAAGCGCATCCAAAAAGCGCTCTTGAGGATGCAGTAAAAGTAAGAGGGAAAAATTAAAATTTTTTAATGAGATTTTTTATATAAAACTCAAAATTTAAAATTATATTTTGATAAAATTTCATGTGCTTTCCTTTTGAATATATTTAACACTTCTTAAATAAAAAACCATGAGTTTTGGATAAAGACACATGATTTCACTGCATCATTATTGCGCATTAATCAGCGCTGCAAAGAGTGCTTCAATCATAACACCTCACATTTTAAATGAAAAAAAAAATGAGTACACCATTTCCACTTTAGTTTCAGAAAATACAAATTATATTACAAAAAATGTCCAATCATATTTTAGAATCTCCAATTATATTTAAAAATGTCCCATTATATTTCAAAAATTTCCAATATAATTGAAAATTTTTGAAATGTAATTAAAATTTTGTTGGTTATAAATGGTAATATCTGAAATATAAATGGAAGTTTCTGAAATATAATTTGAAACTTTCGAAATATAATTGGAAATTTTTTAAGTGTAATTGGATCTCTTAGGCGATATTTGTTCCAAATGCTTGCAGGGAGTCAACTGATTTTCAGAATTAGTCAATTGTATTTAAGATTTTCCAATTGTATTCAAAAATAGTCAATTGTATTTCATATTTTGTAATTTGTATTTCAGAAATAGTCAAATGTGCTTCATCTTTATTCTACTTAAATCAGCTCTTAAAATATATATGAATTCACTGCATTTTTTCAGCGCTCTAAAGAGATGTGATTTCAGAGCATCTTAAGAGTGCCTTTTCGGTGTATTCAACTAGCGCTCTAAAGTGTGACATCGCCTTAGAGAATCATGCATGAATTCAGCAGGTTTGGTTGCGCTCCTTGACTCGAGTTTCCTTTCCAAAAGCTGCTGCCAGTTCAGCAAAATTTCTGCTGGGATAGTCACTTGACTTAAATGAACATCACTCTATAACCAAATGATTTAAATGAAAATCACTCACGCTCACGCGTGAATCACGGGACCACAGACCATATCCAATTCAAATACTTAAACAAAAGGCAAGTGTCTCTTCATTTGATTCATCTATGTATAACATCTGTAAACTTTGTTAAAAATGATGTGTCCACCCTGAAATAGTTTCCTTGTAGGTCCGATTTCAAAAAGTTTCAAGTCATTTATTTATTACCCTAATATAGTACTTAATTTAAATGAAAATCACTCTATAATCACGTGATTTAAATAAAAATCGCTCACGCCTGAATCACGTGGCTTTTTGAGTCACGCAAATTACGGGAACAAAGACCATCTCTAATTCAAATACATAAACAAAAGACAAGTTTCTCTTCATTTGTTTCATCTATAGCATCTGTAAATTTTATTAAAAATGAAGTGTCCACCCTGAAATAGTTTCCTTGTAGGTCCGATTTCAAAAACTTTCAAGGCATTTATTTATTACCTTATATTTTGAATTTCAAAAAAATCGGTTAACATTTACGACCTGTAGAGACTTTTGGCCAAAAAACCTACCATCTCGCCCCAGTGTGCACTGTGGGGGGTACAGAAGGACGACTTACGTTAAATTAATTACTTAATATTAACGACAAAACCTTTTGCATACAAATACCAAAACCGATATAAGATAAATACCAATACTTATTAAAAACCGATACCAATTCGAGGCTAAAACCAATACCAATACCCAATACCTAAATAATTCAAAACCAATACCGATACCTATACCAATTCAACAAAAAATGAATACCAATACCTATACCAATACTAATATAATTTTAAAAACCAATACCAATACCAATACTTTTATCGAATTGGTACCCATCCTTGATTTTTTTTAATAATTTGACCTTGAAATTTAAGTTAACATGTTTATTTTTTTTTAAAAACCACCAATGCCAGTGAAAAGGTCGTCAAAAATACTTTAAAATTCGTTTTTTAAAAATAGTGTCAATAAAAATTCAACCAAATATGATCTTTGCAAAAAATGAAAACTTCCCATCTCTATAACTCTAAAAATATTTCAAGAAAAAAATTTTTATTTGCACTTATTTATTCTAATATTTTGGCATAATTATATCTAAATCGGTTTTTTGGTGTGACCGTTAACGCGTTTCAGCCCATATTTAACTTTTTGTTTTCATCATATTAGTTTTCGTTAGTTAGTAAAAAACAATTGTGTCTGACACTTATTTTAAAAAAATTTATGGAACTTGGAATTTTTGATCTGTTAATAAAACACTTAACTTCAAACCAAATTTTCAAAAAATTTTCTTAATAAAGTAAAAAAAAATTTGAGTTTTAAAAAAATTTTCAAATAAAAATTTGTTTACTTCAAATATTTTCCAAAAAATTTTGGAACCTAAAATTTTTTTTAAGCATTTTTAATGAAACTTTAAATCGTTAAAACTTACTTAGAACTTAGAAAATTTTAAAACTTTTTTTTAAAATAATTTTTAGTTAAATTTAAAAAATTTTCAAAACATTAGAAAAATTTCTTAACATTTTTGTTAAAGCATTATCTTTACGTTTGAAACATTATTCTTAATTATATAATACAACATGCCATTACTTGTACAAAGAAATATCTGCTTATAAGTACGTTCATTTAATTTTCAGCAGGCAAATAAAAAAAAATTCATGCTGACGAGTCGAGTTCAATTTTTATTTTCCATGCTGCAAGTCCCGTACAACAAACATAACTTGTGCAGCGCAGTAACCAGACAATTCAGTCGTGTGTGCTGTTTTTTGTTTTTTTAAACTGAAGCTGAACTGTGTGCTGGCAATTTTGTCAATTTAAAAAAAAAAAAACTTTTACTGTACTGCTGCTGATGAAAATTGACAATTTTTATTAGCTCAGTTCTTGACTGCTGTTTTGTTTTGATAATGTTTATGCTGACAAAACAGTACAAATTATGTGTTTTTGCTGAAAATCTAGGCAGTATTTTCAACACTGATTTTAGCTAATTAAGTTAAGTTCAGGCTAATTAAGCTATTTTTAGGATATTTTAGCTATTTTCAGATTATTTAAGCTAATTTCAGGCTAATAAAACTATATTCAGGCTAATTAAGCTACTTTAAGGCTTATTAAGCTATTTTCAGGCTAATTTAGCTATTTTCAGGTTAATTTAGCTATTTTCAGGCTAATTTAGCTATTTTCAGGCTAATAACGATTTTCAGCTTTTTATACCCTCCACTCTAGTGATAGAGGGTATATATAAGTTTGTCATTCCGTTTGTAACACATCGAAATATTGGTCTAGGACCCCATAAAGTATATATATTCATGATCCTTGATCGATTTTAAGTCGATCTAGCGATGTCCGTCCGTCCGTCCGTCCGTCCGTCCGTCTGTCTGTCTGTCCGTAGAAAACACGCTAACTTTTGAAAGACTTCACAGAGGCTACTGAAGTTTGGCAAATATGTTGGGTATTTACCGGGTCAGGTTGGTATTGCAATCCAGCCAAATCGGTCCAGTGGTTCAAAAGTTATGAGCAAAAGAGTAAATTTCGGCAAGGGAATTTTGCGAACTTACGAGATTAAAACCACTCTAACTTTCTAATGACAATTCTGAGGGTGCTGAAACGTGTTACATATCTTTGTCGTTCCCCAAGTCTATTGAATTTCAGCAAAATCGGTTGAGTGGTTCAAAAGTTATAAGCAAGGCTCTGAATTTCAGATTTTTTTCACCTTAAACTGTTGAAAACTCGTTAAACAAGTTTTAAAAGCATGGTGAAATACCAGTTTTTTTTAAAACTTGTTGTTGTTTGTTTTCCTGCCGTGGGGTGCAGTTTAGTTGTTAGACAAGTAAATATTTGTTATTGTTTTTGTTTTTGTAACTGTATGTAACGGTGTATAGTAAGTATTTTTGGAAAAAAATCAAATATTAGTTTGTTTTTGGTTTTTAAAGACGAGGATGGTAAAATAAAATGACGGAAATATGTGAAATATTTTTTTTTAACATATACGTATAGGTATAAAACAACAAAAATATTTTACAAAGTAATTTTGTTACTCAAACAAATAGTACACTAAAAAAAAAATATTTACACTCAAAAAAATTTTACACTCAAAAAAAATTTTTTTTTTTTTTTCATTTTTAATTTAATTATTTTTTTTTAATGAAATTCACATTCAAAAAAATGTTGACAGTCAAAAAAATTTTACACTCACAAAAAAATTTGATTGATTAAAAAAAGTTTTACTCAAAATAATATATTTCTAATAAAAATTTGTAATGCAATTTTTTTAGAAAATTACTATCAGATAACATTGTGGAGGGTATTCATAGATTCGACCAAGTCGAATTTAATTTTTCTACTTGTTATAGCTACATTCAGGTTATTTTATTTACTTTCAGACTAATTAAGCTACTATCATGTTATTGCATCTATTTTCCGGCTATTTTATCTATTTTCTAAGACATTTTTCGTGAAGAAAATTCTTAGACTCTGAGACATTTTTCGTATAGAAAATTCTCAGATTCTGAAACATTTTTAGTCTAGAAAATTTCTCAGATTCTGAGACATTTTTCGTATAGAAAACTTCTCAAATTCTCATTTTTCGTGAAGAAAATTCTTAGACTCTGAGACATTTTTCGTATAGAAAAATTCTCAGATTCTGAAAAATTTTCGTGTAGAATTCTGATTCTGAGACAATTTTCGTTAAGAGAAAACTGTTAGAAAAATTTTCAGGTTCTGAGACATTTTTTGTATAGAAAAATTCTCTGATTATGAGAAATTTTTCTCATAGAAAAATTCTCAGATTCGGAGACATTTTTCTTATAGAAAAATTCTCAGATTCAGAGACATTTTTCTTATAGAAAAATTCTCAGATTCTGAGACATTTTTTGTATAGAAAAATTCTCAGATTCTGAGGCATTTTTCGTATAGAAAAATTCTCAGATTCTGAGACATTTTTCGTTTAGAGAAAACTCTCCGATTCTGAGACATTTTTCGTACAGAAAAATTCTCAGATCTGAGACATTTTTGTATAGAAAAATTTTCAGATTCTGAGACATTTTTCGTCTAGAAAAATTCTCAGATTCTGAGACATTTTTCGTATAGAAAAATTCTCAGATTTTGAGACATTTTTCGTATAGAAAAATTCTCAGATTTTGAGACATTTTTCGTATAGAAAAATTCTCAGATTTTGAGACATTTTTCGTATAGAAAGATTCTCAGATTCTGAGAAATTTTTCGTATGAGTTGAACAATTCTTAGATTGTCAGAAATTTTTATAAAAAAAAATTCGCAGATTCAGAGACATTTTTTTATAGAAAAATTCTTCTATTCGGAGACATTTTTCTTATAAAAAAATTCTCCGACAAGGAGACATTTTTCGTATAGAAAAATTCTCAGATTTTTCGTTTATAAAGATTCTTTAATTCGCGACTATTTTCATATAGAAAAATCCTCAGATTCTGAGACATTTTTTGTATAGAAAAATTCTCAGATTCTGAGACATTTTTCGTACAGAAAAATGGTCAGATTCTGTAAGAAAAATGTCTCAGAAAATATATAAGTTGCAAATGTTTTAGCAAAATTGGGCCAGTGTTTAAAAAGCTATGAATTAAAATGTAAGGACAACTTCAAATTGTTACAATTTTATATGTTTTAAGTTTTAACTAAATAATTTTGTGATTAGGTAGAGGTTATTCCATAGGGTGTCCAAGAGCTTCCAGCCTCCAAAAAAGGAATTCACTAATTTGCAAGCGAGTTCCCGTGGAGAAATATTTGTTTATTTTCTTTTCTTTTTGTCCGCAAAAAAATATTTTTGAAGCGTGTATTGGTAAATTCTGATTCAATTTGAGAATGTATTAGTGGATTTTGACAAATTGTGATTGAATTTTCTAATTGGGTTCAAAATATTTTTCTCCACTACGAATGAAAAACTAAAGAAGAATTCATCCATATCTGAGCCGAGTCACAATTGGCACCACCGACGACGAACCACAGCAGAAGACACATTAAAATTAAGCGACAGACGACCAGACGCATTTTATGAAGAAAACGACTTTCACATCAGTTACGAACTATTTTTTTTCTTTAGTTATCCTATACAAACATGTTACCTGCAGGTAACAAAATGTTTCTTGTTTGCAATACACACAAAATATATCAACTCTAGTGTTTATAAACCGGTTAACCGAAAAACCGGTTTTTTCCTAAAATTTAGATTTTTTTGCAAACCGGTTAACCGAAATTGAAGATTTCCAGTGTACCGAAAACCGGTTTTTTCTGTCGGTTAACCGGTTTTTTAAATACATTCAAAACGAAATATTTTCGCAAATATTAAGGATTTACACTTATTTTCTTATGATATTTTCAAAATTTCGTTGAAGACACATTAAAAATCCACGAGAAAGAATGTCTAAAATATGTTTTGTCTTCAAGAAACAATTTTTTAAACAGGAATTTTATTCCGATACTGATAAAAATTTGAAATACTCACCGTTGTAAGCGTTTTTGAATATTTCATTAAAAACTTAATAAGTGACTTTTAACCAGTTACTAAAATTCCTGTTAATGGCGAAAATGTCAATAAATGGAAATAAAAAAAACTCATTATACCCTGTACCACAGAGTGGTGTAGGGTATAATAAAATTATGAACTCCAATTTACTTATAACAAATAGATGTATTTTTCTAAATAAAACCAATACAAATTAAATTTACAAATTATTTAAAAACCGCTCTTTTATAGCGTAACAGTTGCAAAACTTTCTGAAAAAAAAACAATATGTTAGCTTAAGCTATATTATTTGTTAAAAATAAGCTATTTTCAAGTATTTTTTGGTTTTTCAATTAAAAAAAAAATCGGTTAACCTGTTTTTTTATTCCGGTTTAACCGAGAAAACCGGTTAACCGAAAAAGCTGATTTTCGGTTAACCGAGAAACCGGTTTTCCAAAATGTCGGTTTTTTATAAACACTAATCAACTCCAATTGGAAAAATTAGCATATTCTTTGAACATATGGCAACGCTACTTGTTACAAATTTAAAAAAAGGAGAGGGTGGTGAGAGAGAACCATAAAAATAGAATAGAATCTATTCTGGCGGCAGCGTGGTCAACCACAAGGCGATTTTTTACTTTTCATACAAAACGCATGAAAACATTTTGTGGTGACCGAATGTGGTGCCAATTGTGACTCGGCTCTCTCTCCGCGGGAGTATTTTTCCAGAGGGTTCATCCACTTTCCCGCGTGATATGTCTTCTTTAATAGTCTTTGGGTTATTCCAAAAACTATTTAAAATAGTGTTTTCTGCAATTAAAAAACTTTTTTTTTACGACTGAAAAGACGACAGAGGTGTTTCAGCGAAATTAGGTCAGGCTTTAAAAAGCTATGAATAAAAATGTAAAATGAAAAAATTTTGCTGAAAATCTTGTAAATCTAAAAAAAAGTGCGGAAAATTGGCCAACTAAAATCAGCAAAAAACTGTAAGCTTGTTAAGTTTTAAATAAAAAATTAGTAAAAATTTAGTAGAATGTCGATTTGCTAAAATTTAGAGAAATTTTTAAAATGTTTTTGTTTATAGAAAAATTAGTTGAGCACTGTGCTTTTTGTTTTTGATACATTTTGGGACACTACAAATTTTTAAAAAATGCTATTTTAGAAAATTTTCCTGCAGAAAATAAGCAAAAGTTCCTAAATGAACCCTTAAAATTTCTGTAAAAAATGTTTCTAACTTTTAAGATCTTCTAATTTTGATTCATTACGTGCTTTTTATTTCTAGCTATTGGTCATTTCTTAAATAAAAAATCTTAATATGTCATCTTATTGACAAAAAAATTCCTTTGAACAGCATTAAAATTTATTCTAAACATAGCACTTTGTGGTTAGTGTTACATTAAGGGTGGGATAGTGTTGTGTGAGATTTTAAGCAGTAGTATTTGGAATCGCTAGAACCCCTCATTTTGTGAGGTTCGTAAAAAAAGTGTATGAGCCAAAAAATGGGGGATGTCGGATAGGATCTAGGGGTCGCTCATCGGGGTCAAAGTTGGGCGTACATGGGAAAAAATCCACAAAAAGCCCCACAACTCCCCTGGTTTTGCCCCTAGAGGGGTCAAATGTGAGACCGGCCCCCATTATTTTTTTGCCCCAAACACTTTTGCCAAACATACCTAAGCCCTATCTCCTCTCCTTAAGGGGGCTCCCATACAAAGGTTGAATGTTAAAAAGTATTTGCTCCTACCTCTCTAGCTGTCCTAGAAGTGACCCTAGGGGAATCAAATGTATGACCGACCCCCAATATTTTTTCATCCCCAACATTTTCTTAGAACAGACATACCCTCTATCTTCAACCGTTAGGGTGGTCCCCATACATTTTTTTTTATTTTTTCTTAATTTTTTTTATTAAATCAGCTCCTACCGGTCCAACGGTGCTTCCTAGAGGGGTCCTTTGCAAGACCGACCCCCATTTATTTTTAGCCCCCAACATTTCATCTGAACATGCTAACTCCGTATCTCCAACTCCTAAGGGGTCTCCCACACAAAATGACATTTTTATAAAATTTGCTCCCACCGCTCTAACTGGCGCAGGGATGACCCTAGAGAATTTAAATGTATGACTGACCCCCAATATTTTTTCAGCCCCAACATTTTTCCCAAACAAACCTACCCTCTATTTTTAAGCCTTAAGGGGGTCCCCACACATTTTTTTATTTTTTTATAAAATCAAAAGAAAGTTGCCCCCAATATTTTTTTAGCCCCAACATTTTCCCCAAACAAACCTACCCCCTTATTTTTAAGTCTTAAGGGGGTTCCCACAAATTTTTTATAATTTTTGTATATAAAATCAGATCTTACCGCTCCCATGGTGCCTCTTAGGAACGGGAAATGCAGACTGACCCCAATAATTTTTGCCCCCCCCCCCCCACTTTTTGTCCCAACATACCAACGTCGTATTTCCACTTTGTTAGGGTAATATTTTTTCCTCTCCATTACGGCACAATACGTTGTTATAGTCCTCTATTAATTTTACGCCTCCTTCGGTAGCGTCGTTGAAAACATGTAATTGAAGTAATATTTGCAGCGCTTGCTGGTAGTCCTCACAATTTTCCCAATTGTTTGGACCGGAACCAATGAAATTTGTTGTTAATCCGAGGCGTGCAAAAAATATTGGTGTCTCTTATATTATAAGTTCTGGATTTACTTGTTTCGATTCCATGTTAATTATTTTCACACCTTCGAATCCAACCACGTGTACTGGATGATTACGATCTTTGTTGCCACTTTCGACGCTATCCCCCGAGTCATAATCTTCCCCGATATCATCGTCTTATTTTTCTTCGCTGCCTTCGTCGGACGATTCGTCCATCTTTTCGTCAGAAAACTCTTCCTCCTTGCATTTGCCATTTTTCGTTTTATTTAACAAGAGATATTTGAATCAAATAGTGCAACTGCTTCACCACTGAGATACCAAAGATGTGAGAGAATCTCTTCTCAAACAGTTGAGACATCTTATTAATTGAAGCATAATTAGCAATCGCTTTAAAAAAATTCAAATCATTATTTAGAGGTTCTATTGCTTTAGAGGCGCTAAACCAAAATTTAACGTAAATTGTTTTTGGTCAAACCTAAAACATTTTTGGGCAATATATGCCTTTTGCCATCCATCGAGCATGACTGATGGATCCTGGTGAGCTAAAATGATTATTAGGAATATTTTCACCAAGGTATAATAAAACAATTTCAAGAAACTCCTTGAAGTCGTCTCTGGGTCGCTTTTCCTTAATTTGAGCACAACAAAACAACTTGATGCAGTTTGGTCTTGAGCTGGTATGTTGCCAGCCACTTTCTAATCTTCTATGTCAGGACTGTATGGTTTGTCTTTTATTTATATTTTCCCACTGCTCTTTAAAACGCGCAAACATTGGCACTCCTGGTCCAGACGTTTTGCGTATTTGATTTCAAACACTTATTTTAATTGAAGTTCATAAAAATGATGTTTGCATGGCAGATATTGGGGGTCAGTCTGCATTTCCCGTCCCTAAGAGGAACTATAGGAGCGGTAAGAGCCATTAGGAATTTTGTTTTACTAAGGGGAGAACCCTTACAAAGTGGAAATACGCCATAGGTATGTTCGAAAAAAATGTGGGGAGCAAAAACTAATGGGGGTAAGTCTGCATTCCCTATCCCTAGGAGGCACCATGTGAGCTATAAGATCTGATTTTATAAAAAAATATAAAAATGTGTGGGGACCCCCTTAAGACTTAAAAATGGAGAATAAGTTTGTTTGGGGAAAATGTTGGGGCTGAAAAAATATTGGGGATCAGTCATACATTTAACTTCTCTAGGGTCACCCCTGTGCCAGTTAGAGCGGTGGGAGCAAATTTTATAAAAATGTCATTTTGTGTGGGAGACCCCTTAGGAATTGGAGATAGGGAAGTGGCATATTCAAAAGAAATCTTGGGGGCTGAAAATAAATGGGGGTCGGCCTTGCTAATGACCCCTCTAGGAGGCACCATTGGACCGGTAGGAGCTGATGTAATAAAACAAATTAAGAAAAAATAAAAAAAATGTATGGGGACCACCCTAAGGGTTGAAGATAGAGGGTAGGTATGTTCTAAGAAAATGTTGGGGTTGAAAAAATATTGGGGGTTGGTCATACATTTGGTGCCTCTAGGGTCACTTCTCGGACTGCTAGAGAGGTAGGAGCAAATTTTTTAAAAAATTAAACCTTTGTATGGGAGCCCCCTTAGGAAGTGGAGATAAGGCTAAGGTATGTTCGGCAAAAGTGTTCGGGAGGAAAAAATAATTGGGGTTGGTCTCACATTTGGCCCCTTTAGGGGCAAAACCAGAGGAGTTGCGGGACTTTTTGTGTATTTTTTCCCCTTTACGCCCAACTTTGACCCCGATGAGCGACCCCTAGATCCTATCCGACCTCCCCCATTTTTTGGTTCATGCATTTTTTTTACGAACCTCACAAAATAAGCGGTTCTAGCGGGTCGAAATCGGAAACTCGTGCACTATCCCACCCCTAGTGTTACATCTGATCTATTGTTGCGGCAAGGTCTTTATTTTATTCTTCGCCAGTACGTGTTTAAAATTTTTAAAAACATTATAAAAGTTGTTGCTTTGTAATCAAATAAAATATTTAACCAGACCTCCCAGTAGTTGCGTGTATGTCATGGAATTTGTTTTAATATTTTTAATTTAGTTTTTTTTTCTTCTCATTTTTTTTTTTTTTTTGTAAACTAACCACATTTATTATGATTATAATGTTACATTTGGGATATGAATCATAATTACTTTTAAAATTGTAGTGTGTAAAGTGTCTTTTTTTGGGTTGTTTTTTTGTTAATTTAATGTTAAAAACTCATTTCGACCAAATACCATTTAACAACATATCGCCATGTTATTACTGTGTTGGTCCAGACGCCATTTTTCTCATTTGGGAGAAATCCCTGATTGTTTTTAAAAATCAGGAGATTTTTTCTTCCCTTTACAAACCCTCAATTTCTTGCAGTCTAATTGCACTCCACCAATTAAAAAAAAATACTTTTTATCTTGATTCATCTTAAAACCATTATTTCAAAACTTAATATTATTAACAAGAATTTTAATATTGTAGTAATAAATAACAATTTAAAAGTAACACCTATTAGAATCTTACAAATTTTCTTTATGATTCACCACCATCATTTATCTACATATCGCTCATTTACTTGCAAAGTGTCATAACTCAAAAAGAGCGATTTTTGAGTTTATGATTCACAATTATTCGTTATATCATGCTTTATATTGTGTCAAAAATTCGTATTAATATCTTTAAAACTCACCATTTGAGAAGAGAACACGCCATTACTACATTCACCCAAAAAATATTTGGCTAAAACTGTTCAATTAAATCTATTGATCAACAAAATTTAAATAGGCCAATCAATGTTTTGATTAAAATTTTTGTTATATTCTTTAACTGTCGAATTACAAATTTTCAACTACCCGGTTTTTTTCGTTTTAATTTTTTTGAATACTTTAATTCAAAAATATAAAAAATAGTCGGGTTTCACTCTTTTTATTGTTGCCAACATATTGGAAACAAAAAAGAAGAATTTTTTCATAATTTTATCACAAGCTTACAATTCATTCGTTACATTAATCATTATTTTGGTTGACTATAAATAAAAAAGTGATCAGATATGTGATCAAAATCGAAAAAGTGTTTGATTGAAAATTATTCAATTAATCTAAAAATATTCAATTAATCACCTACAATTTGATGATTAGTATAACAATTTTGTTGATTAGAGGAATTTCAATCAAAAAATTGATTGAATCCGCGTTTTTGTTGTTTAAAATTCGTTTCAAATTCTTTCTGTGTTTTCTTTGTACCAGCCTTTTTCATGGGAAACCCGTTTTCAATTGTCAATTTTAAACACGTTTTCTGCAAAATCAAATATTTTGAGTTATGCCAGTATGCAAGTAAATGAGCCACATCTACCATTAACAAAGAAATACTTAATATTGTAAAAGTTTATTTCTTGCAATATTTTCATTCGTCGTTTGTTCAGTGCTAAAAAAAATTATTTTGAAGGATTTACAAGCAATAAAAAATCCTTTTTAAACATACTTCAAGCACTTTTCTGAAACATTTCAAATAATTAAGACTTCTCTCTTGCCACAAGAAGTGGTAAATGCCACAAGAGGAAAAAGAAAACGTTGTGCATTATTCAAATGTGCGTGTAAAAGCATTAAGTTTTTGTTTTACAATCGTAAAAAAAATGTAGCGAAAAAAAATATAAATGCAACAAATTTAAAGATTGGTAGCTGAGAATAAAAAAAAATACTTTTATAAAAACTTGTGGCAAGAAATGAGTCTGTCTGTTTTTACTATGGGACAAGAGTAAGATTTTTGGGATCTAATGTCTGACGAAGATGACAAAAAAAAAATAATCATTTGATCAATGAAACTGCTGTCCTGTCAATGAAAACTTACATGGAAATAATGCAAATATTCGTAGAATGTGTGTTTAAAATTTAAAACGGTTTTTGAAGTTTTTCATGAAAAGCATGCAAGTATTCATTGATTAAAGGTTAAATAGCAGTAGTTAATTGAAGAAAAATCGCAACTTTACTTCCCAGCTACACCTTACATAATTATTAGAGTCCGACCGAATATTCGGTTTCGGTCTCGGTTTAGGCCGAATAATGGGGTTTCGGCCTCTATTCGGTATTCGGCAAAATTTTGGCCGAATATTAGCCGAAACCGAAACTTTTTGGTATTTTAAAAAATATGTAAAAAAGTCGCTGAATTTTTTGATTTCGTATTTCATTTCACTTGTTTTAGTTCAATTGAAGCAAATGTTACAAGTTTATGCAATAAATGTAAAACTGTTTCAGTTCAAAAATTATTTTCTCCTAATCTACAAACGAAATATACAATTTTTTTGTAAGTTTTTTAAAAATCATATTTTTTTTTTTTTTAAATACAACAATTCCTATGGTTTAAAAGCATTATATGCTGTATATTTATCTTTAACAACCTTTTAATAACTTTATTCATGCAAAGCGGTAATTTTTTTTTAAGTTTCGGTTTCGGTTCGGTTTCGGCCGAATATTACTTTTTCGGCCGAATATTCGGTTCGGTTTCGGTTCGGCCTCGAAAACTGGTTTCGGTCGGACTCTAATAATTATGTTGACATAAGTTGCTTTATGTCTTCATAATTATGTTAGGTGTAGTTGGACGGCCATAACAAATTGTTATCTACAATAGCGCGTGTACTACAATTTTTCGGTAAGTCACGTGTAACCGTCACTGACATTTTCTTTAAATTACGTGATTGTAGTAAACAAGGTAGAAAAATACACTTTCACTTTTTATACCCTACACCACTCTGTGGTACAAGATATAATGACTTTGTGCTATTGTTTGTAACTACCCGAAATATTGGTCCTAGATCAACCTTCAAGAATACCGATCCAATCAGAATCACTTTTTGAGTCGATTTAGAGATGCCCATCTGTCTGTCCATGCAAACTTTTGCGCATAGTACAGGTCTCAACTTTTAATTGATTTGTCGGAAAATTGAATTTTAGGAGCCGATTTATAAAAAATAGTCATAACTCAATCATAAGTCAATTTTTTCCATGTGGTTGTTGTAAAAAATCATAAAAATTTCAAAAAAAATAAAGAAATGCTACGCAAACAGTCTATAAAAAATCTACAAAAAAATGAATTTTGAGACTTTTTATGATTGTGTTTACAACACACACAGCGAATATGATGTTAAAAAAAAAATCAAATTGGTCATAACCAGTCATAACTGTGAATAGGCCTGTTAAGCTTCTCTTGGAAGAAGCAGATTGAAATTTGAAAAATTCGGTCAATGTTAAGACTTAGCCCCCATGAAAATGAGTAAATTGTGGATGGGACTGGCGCGCACACACAAAAAATTAATGGCTAAAAATTTTCAATTAAATTTTTGGCTAAAAATTTGTAATTAAATCTATTGATCAACAAAATTTAAACGAGTCAATCAATGTTTTGATTAAAATTTTTGTTATTTTTGTTACTTTCTTTAACTGTCGAATTAAAAATTACAGATTAAATACATTAATTCAAAAATATACAAAATAATCGGGTTTTACTTTTTTTTTTATTGTAGGCAACATATTGAAAAGCAAAAAAGTTGAATTTTTTCATAAGCTTGCAATTCATTCGTTAAATTAATATTTTTTTTGATTGACTATAAATAAAAAAATTTATCAAATTTGTGACCAACATTCAAAAAAATGTTTGATTGAAAAAATACTCAATTAATCACCTACAATTTGATGATTGCTATAACAATTTTTTTTATTGGAGGAATTTCAATTAAAAAAATTGATTAAATATGCATTTTTGTTGATTGACATTCGTTTCAAACTCTTTCTGTGTATTTATAGCTCGGTCTAGGTTAGGGTTGCCAGACGTCCCGCATTTGGCGGGATTGTCTCGCTTTTCATAACCGATTCCCGCGTCCCGCGCGGGATTCCATATTCCCGCTTTTTTTGCAATTTTTTTTTTTAACAACAACTAGTTTTTACTTTAAAAGCCTGCGTTTTTAAAAGGCTTATTTGTAAGCTTTTGTAAAATTGGTTTTACAACAGGCCTTTAGGCCTTTAAAGGCCTATTCACTAGGGCGGATCGAGAAATGCTTTTTCACGAATTTCGCTTGGGCGCTATGCGGGATTGGTAAAAATAGATGCCAAAACGATGTGGTTAAAATTTCAGGAAGATCGCACTTCATCTTGGGGTCCCCCTCCGGCGCTGAAGTTTACACTTTTTTAAGCCAAAGAGCATTTTTTTTAAAAAATTGTCAAAAATTCAAATTTTATCAGATCTTCTTAATTTTGAATTTTATGTGGTCTAGTTAATCACATCTATTTAGATTTTAAATATCAGCTTAATACGATATCGCTAACCTCCAAAAACCAGAGGTGGAAAAGTATGCTTACATTTTGGAGAAACCCGAAAAGCTACTTTTTGCAATTATGTAAAAAAAAAACACATTAAAATTGCAAAATATGATTTTTTTCTTCTCGACTTGGAAAATAGACTACACAAGGATTCCAAAACCGTTAAAACCAAAAAATACGAAATTCTTGAACGGCGTGTGGACCAATCTCAACTTACGATATTTTCAAAAAATTTATTTCATACATTTTGTTTTTGCTATATTGTTCTATATTTTAATCATTTTTTGCAAATTATGTCATATTTTCCTATTAAAGATATTCTCGTTAAAATTTAAGAGATCATTAACCCTTGGCGACATGTGGTCATATGAGTCCAATTACAAATAGATTTAAAAAACTTTTATGAGTTTAGCGGACCATATTACATATACAAAAAATATCCGATAAACTCATAAAAGTTTTCAATTTTAAGCTAATTTTTAATTGGTAAAAAACTATTTTTTGTGTGGGACTCATATGACCCCATGTCGACAAGGGTTAATGATCTCTTAAATTTTAATGAAAATACCTTTAATAGGAAAATATGACATAGTTTGTAAAAAATGATTAAAATATAGAACAATATAGCAAAAAAAATGTATGAAATAAATTTTTTGAAAATATCGTAAGTTGAGATTGGTCCACACGCCGTTCAAGAATTTCGTATTTTTTGGTTTTAACGGTTTTGGAATCCTTGTGTAGTCTATTTTCCAGATTGGAAGAAAAAAATCATATTTTGCAATTTTAATGTGTTTTTTTTTACATAATTGCAAAAAGTAGCTTTTCGGGTTTCTCCAAAATGGAAGCATACTTTTCCACCTCTGGTTTTTGGAGGTTAGCGATATCGTATTAAGCTGATATTTAAAATCTTAATGGATGTGATTAACTAGACCACATAAAATCCAAAATTAAGAAGATCTGATGAAATTTGAAATTTTGACAATTTTTTAAAAAAATGCTCTTTGGCTTAAAAAAGTGTAAACTTCAGCGCCGGAGGGGGTGCGATCTTCCTGAAATTTTAGCCACATCGTTTTGGCATCTATTTTTACCAATCCCGCATAGCGCCCAAGCGAAATTCGTGAAAAATCATTTCTCGATCCGCCCTACTATTCACATCTGAGGTGAAACCTCGTTCGAATGAGATTTCGATCATATGGTCTGCATTATTTTATACACAACCATATAATCGAAATCTTTTTTGAACGAGATTTCACCTCAGGTGTGAATTGGGCATAACAAAAAAGTTTACAATCTTAGTGTTTGTTTGAAAAAAAAAATATTTTTCAAAAAACGTACGCCAAAAGGTGCACAATATAGAGTACATTCCGGGAAAAATATTAATTAAATTTCCATGGAGTAATTCAGGTCCAGCGTTGTATCTTCAAAATGGAAATGTGTGTACTAAAATTTACTTTAGCTAAATTAGTCTCTAAAGCAGCGCGAAAAAAATGTTTTTGAAAAACAAAAACACTTTTTCTATTTCAAAATGCACTAGAGGTTGGTAGTCTCTATTTAAAATAATAAAACTCGACAACATGCTGCTAAATTTTTCAGTTTTGTTCATAAAAATATTTTTGTCCCGCGAAAATTTTTTAAATCCCGCCATTTTTGTAATTTTCGGGAGCTTGTCCCGCATTTTCGAAATAAAATTCTGGCAACCCTAGTCTAGGTAATAAAAGTTTTTCTTCCGATTTTGAATGCCCGGGCAATATTTTTATTATACTAGGCCTTAAACTTATATGGTACAAATTTGAGGTCAATCGAATTAAATTAAACCGTGTATCAAAGTTTTGTATTTTTGAAATTTTTAAAATCGGTCGAACGGTTTTAGATGTTGCTATCTGGAAATTTGCAAAAAATGGCGATTTTTTCCTACACGCAAAAAAAAACTTGTGTCGGAGTGAGCAAAAATCTGGCATAATTTTACCAAAAATATGCTAAAACTACAACCGACGAAGTAGTTTTCGTAATTTAGCCAAAACACTTATATAAAAAATTTTGAAGAAAATGCTAATGCTATTTAAGTAAAAACTTGGTAAAATATACCAAAAGAGATATGGTGAAATATTCCAAAATTATTAGAAAAGATGACTAAAAATAATGCTAAAAATTACCACATTTATGCTAAAATAAATTTTCAATAAATTTTTGTAAAAATTTGTATATTTGTTGAATTTAAAATTTTCACAGAATAAATCCATATTAATGTAATAAATGTTGTGTAGGATTTAATTTACCACCGACCAACTGACCCTTTTTGTACAATTTTCTCGAGTGACTGCTGCCACGCTTCTTCTTGAAGTAAAGGATCCGCTATAGCTTCACGAATTTATTTAAAAGCATCCTGTAAAAATAGAAAATTATTACAAAACATATATTTTTAATTTAAACAAGTGAGAGTGTTAAATTCGGCTGTGCCGAATCTATTATACCCTCCAACACGTAAAAAAAAAAAAAAAACAGGGGCGTCTTTTTTTTTTTTGGGGGGGGGGGGGTTATGTCGGTGGGAGACAACCTTCCTGGATCCAACATCAAGACTTTGAACTTCTTTTGACATAAAATGTTTCGTTTGCTAAGCAAAAGTACAAAAAACCTATAAAAAATGGCTTTTTTTTAGAGGTTTGTTTAGTTCTTAAGAGGGGAACTTTTTTCCCCCTGATCCGATTTTGCCCATGTTCGAACTTAACCAGCCCAATACCATAAGACATATTCGTGCCAAATTTCAGGAGCCTAGCTCTTTTACTTTGGACTGTATCGTGTCTTCCACAGACGGACGGACGGACGGACGGACGGACGGACAGACGGACATCGCCAGAATGTCTTAGAATGGATCACTGATCAATAATATATATACTTTATGGGGTCCTAGACCGATATTTCGATGCGTTACACACGGAATGACAAAGTGAGTATACCCCCATACTGTGGTTGGAGGGTATAAAAATTGGTAAACCCCATTGGTCTCTTGGTAAGAAGGAACACTTACTTTGTCATTCCATTTGTAACTCAAAACAGGTATGGACTCCCTTGGCTTTGGGTTTTTAGGTTTTAATTTTATACCTAAAGGCAGGATTGGTGTCCACGCTCTTTATTGTAGTGAAGGATTCGCCATAGCTTCAAAAATTTATTTAGCAGTACCCTGTAAAAATAGAAAATTATTACCAAACACTAATTTTTATAAGGGTTCAAGTTGAAAAAATGCAGAAGAAAAATTGAATTTCTAAAAATTATAGACATTTCTGGTATTTCCCATACCGGTTTCAAACACTAAAAATCTATTAAACCTTATTGGTGTCTTCGGAATGCGGGTATACTCACTTTATCATTCCATTTGTTATTCATCGAAACATACGTCTGGGACTCCATTGGTTTTTCTTAATGAATGGTGTTTTAAGTGATGAAAGCAAAATTAACTTTAACATTCTTTTATCTTGCATTTATTTATCTTTTAGAAAACTAATTATTTATTTTTATTTATTAATTTATTTTTATTTTATTTATCAATTTCCTTTTTACGTTTTTATAACACAAAAAATAAACAAACAACGCACACAAAAAAAATGAAAATGGCGGTCTGTATTTGTTTTTTTGTTGTTTTCTTTCGATAAATTTTTGTGCAGGTAATTTGCGTTATTGTGCAAGCTACTTGGTTATTTTACATAAAAAATGAATTATGTTACTTTAACATCGACAAGCATAATATTAGCAAAAATTTAGGATTGCTCAATCTTACACAGATTTTTTTTTTGCGTGTACGTTCAAATTTTTTTTTCATAGAGCTTGAGAAAATCTTTCATATAAACTTATGATCAAAGTTTCTGATTTTTAAAAAATTATGAATTTTTTAAAATTAAAAAATTTTAAAGTTTTGAAAATTAAAAAATTTTGATTTTTTTTAAAAATTAAAAAATTTTGAATTTTTTAAAAACTAAAAAATTTTGAATTTTTTAAAAATAAAAAATTTTGAATTTTTTAAAAATAAAAAAAAAAATGTCTTACGATACATTAGTTTTATTATTTTTGGCGTGCTGAATACAAATATCAAACATTTCTAAAATCGTTTGAGCGGTTTTCGAGATATCGGCATTTAAAACTTTTAAAAAAATTTGAAAAATGGCGGTTTTTCCTATGTTCAGGAAAGGTAAAAAAAAATCGCAAAACTTTTTTCCATTGACTATTTCATAGCGATTGAGACAAACTTTCATTTAAACTTAAATTGAGCCAAATCAGTCCATTTTAAGTCATGGCCCGCCCCTTCGTATTAAAGTTTAGAGGTTTTGATGAAAATTTCTAAAAAATCAAAACTTTGATCACAGGGCGCCTCAGGTAAAAATGATCAGATTTGTCTGAAATGAATTTTTAAATGGAAGTTTGTCTCAAGCTCTATGAAAGGGTCAAGGAAAAGAAACTTTGAGATTTTTTTAAAAAAATTCTTTAGCGGTAGAAAAAACCGCATTTTTTTTGCCAATTTCAAATATCAATATCTCGAAAACCATTTGACCGATTTTAAAAATTTTTGATATTCGTGTTCAGAGCATCAAAATTAAAATAAATATGATGTATTCTAAGAATAGAATAAAAATTTGCGCGGACACATAGGAAAATCAAAAGTTAAAGAAAAAAATTTATTCTAATGCACCACCATAGTGTAAATGATTTGAATTTTGTAACTCTGTTAATGTAGTTTAAACAGTTTTTATGTGCTTAATATAGTAAGACTTATCAAGGCAGTTGCGAGGACAGCGTGAAGATGATTAATGTGGGTACCTGCCACGTTGGCTTAACCCCACAGTGCTCTCAACACTGGGCAAATATAATGCGTCTGCCAGCGCCCCCACATATAACGACTGTTACATATGAGTACCAATTTGGAATCATGCATTTGGACATAAAACCCCCCTTGGTAAGGAGCGGAGCCTATCTAAACTCCTACCGATCTTTGGGTCACGGCACCCGGTTGAGATACGCAACTCCACGTCGAGCAAACGGCTCTACCCGCGATTTGGGTCTAAACCACAGCCACCACGAATGCTCCCCGAAGGGCCACACCATAGCTAGGATGGAAACAAGTTCCATGGGCTCCTAGCTCCCGTGGTACCAGAATTAAGCTTCCGGTCGAGCTTCGTAATATAAATATTACTACCAGTTGAACCCCAAATAGTTCTGGACTGGTGGCCACAGCAACACACCAACACCTTACAATCACCAAACACAACGAGCGACTGCCCAGGAGGCACCTCCACTAAACTACCTTAACCTTCTCCTATGAAAAACGACTTTGGCGAATTCGCCTAGCCGCTCATACGTCCGCACGTTCTCGACTATTTTACTGAAATCCCAGCCGGAGCCGGAATTTACAATGCCCATACTTCCTAAATCCCTTATGTCATCATAAAAGTGGCACTCCGTCAAAATGTGCCTAACGTCCTCAGGTCCTCCACCACAACCACAGTCCGGAGTGTCGGACAGACCCCTCCGATGCAAAAATGCATTGAGTGAGCCATGTCCCGTCAGTATGAAGCCTAGACTTAGGCCGAAGCCAAAATCAGGGCGCTCCAGTACGAATGTAGGATCACGTATGAACTCATACGTAACCCTACCATTGTCGGCGTCCGTCCATCTTGTCCGCCACCTAGAAACAACACACTCCTGTAAGAGTGTCTTGATTCTCCTACTCTCCCCATTTACCAAGTCATCAGCAGAAATCCAATCATGCGCAAGAAGTGGTAGTCCCTTCTTGACCTTGAAAGCCACGGCACGCCGTATTACCTCCAAATCAAGGGGTGCTACACCTAACAACACCTGCAAAGCGTCCGTAGATACAGTCCTACACACAGGCATACATGCCAACAAGGCAACTCTCTGACACGTCATGACCTTGCGCCTGCCAACAACAGACATAACCATCTCATACCATACCGGCGCACCATAAGCTGCACAAGCAACAAATAGCCCACCGTACACCGTACGGACAGCACGCCTGCTTAGGCCCCAGTCACTTCTAAGGATGCGTCTGACCTTACCAACAACTACCGTCAACTTATCCCTAACATGGTTCAGATGAACCAAAAAGTTCATCCTCTCCCCCATCACTATTCCCAGATATTTGACCTCAGTCGCATATCTGAGACTAACTCCACCAGACCGAATAAGTGGAGGACGACCATGTGACAACTTGCCCTTGAGCAACATTGTCACCGTCTTCTCCATCGCCAAAGACACGCCTACCTGGTCGCCCCACTCACCTGCATCTCGCATGACCTCCCCACCCTTTCTCTCCAGTTCAGCACGAGACTGACCTTCAATCAAGATGAGCAAGTCATCCGCATATGCACACACCTTGCAAGAACGGCCGAGGCGCCGTAGCAGGGGATCCATCATAAGGTTCCATATAAATGGACCACATATGGACCCCTGTGGGCAACCACGAACAACATCCTTCCAAACTGTGTCGCTGGTACCTACCACACACGCCTTCCTGTCAGAAAAATAGCTCTGCCATAAGGGCAGCTCCCTACATCCTACCTCCGCTAATCTCCTGATGACACCATGCCATAATAAGTAGTCAAACGCACCCTTAAAATCAACAAATATGCCAAGGACATATTTAGCCGTCGACTCACCTACACTTCGCCTGACATGTAGCCACGCGTCCTCAACTGATCTACCTTCCCTAAAACCAAACTGAAACTCTGATGTACCCTCATTGGCCCTCTCCCTTAGCCGAAACACCATAATCCTTTCCAGCACTTTTCCAAGTACCGGAAGAAGACTGATGCCCCGATAAGAGCGAGGATTACTCCTCACCTTATCAGGAGACTTCAGGAGAACAACAACTCGGGCACTTTTCCAAGCCTCCGGGAAATAGCCCTCACTCAAACACCTCCCAAAGATTGCCTCCAAGTATTCCGGAATGGCCTTCCAGATGCTTTTACACATCTCTCCAGTCATACCATCAATACCTGGCGATTTTCTACTTTTGACCCGGGAAATACTGTCCGCGATCTCCGTCCTTTCCAAGACCGGAGGCACAGCTGTTCCCCCACTAAGTGAGGAAGAGCCTAGTGACTCCACCCCCGGAAAGAACGTCCCCAACAACACGTCCACGCATTCCCTCCACGATGACAACATAACGTTGCCAACCTGAAGGCACGCTAGGTCTGCCTGACTCTTACTACCCCTGCAGATACGGTAAACCTTACCCCAGGGGTCATCCCTGTTGTCCCGTACAAAACTCCTCCATTCGTCCTCTTTAACCCTAACAATCATGTCCTTGTACGTCCTAAGGGCCCGCAGGTAATCAGCTTTACGCTGAGCTAGAACTTCAACATCGGCACGCCTGGCTCTCTGGAAAAGTCTCCTGAGTTGCCTGACGGTCCTCCGCATCGTTTCTAGCTCATGAGTCCACCATTTGACCTTTCTTGGCTTCGTCTTACGACATCTACCAAGCAGTGCATCATTAACTGCACACATCCACCGATCCAACCTGCTGACCTGGTTATCAATCGTCAGTATCCTAAAGTCGGCTATTGGCACCTCCCAGGCTGCCGCCCTAATGCAATCCGCATAGATGTTCCAGTCCACGTCCCGATCCCGCCACCTTCGGGACCGCTCTGTCACCTGCGTCAAACTACGAAAAGTGATCACAATCTCTATGAGATTGTGATCACTGATTCCTTGTTCGTCACACACCCTCCACCTAGAATTAAATGCCGTCATCGCCGCTCCGTTGGCAGCTGTCACGTCTATGTCACTGACACCCATGGGGCCGTCAAAGGTATATAAATCGCTCGGTTCGTTTAACGCGCTGACACCATTCGTGATCATCCACTCGCTGAGCATCACTCCTCGTATGCGGTTCTGATGCCCGGACGAATGTTCGGACATCTTGCTGAACCACATAGGAGAGGATGCATTTGCATCTAATCCGAGGATGAGCGGTATGTTACTCGCAAGGAGTAACACCGTATCCATATACCTTAAGTACGGCTCCATGGGCTCACCAAACCTACAGTAGACGCTGGCAAGGAACACCCTGCCAAACGCCCCCTCTGCAGAAATGCAGACCCCCCACTCACTACAACTGACAACCGTACAGTCCACGTCACTATCATTCACCACAACAGCTGATTTACAGCCTAAATCGGCAAAAACCCGCATCCCCCCCGGTAACCCCCTAACACAGCCACCCGTTGTGTACGGCTCTTGCAAAAGTGCAAAAGTCGCCCCCATACTGCACATCGCCTGGCCAAACTCACAACAAACAGCGTAGGCTCGTTGGCAATTAAATTGCAGTAAGCGCAACGCCATGTTAATGTCTTGCGTTCGCTCTAGCAGTCATCGCAGCATACACCGGACAGGACGAGGACAACATTAAATGGTCCGCCGGAAGGCCCTTAAAACAGCAGTTTCTACAATTTACTGGGTTTGGGCAATGCGAGGCAAAGTGACCCGTCAAACCACAGTGTCGGCACACATCACTAGGCATCTTGCAGTCACGTACCCGGTGGTCAAAGCCTAGGCACCTAAAACACGCCGGAACAACATCTACTGGCCGCACAATGAAGCGGAACCACTTTATATAAACACCTTGAGACTGCAACCTCTCCACAACTCTATCGGTGCACTCCAACGTAACATTCACCTGGCTACCATTTGCGGTCCACGGGCTACTTGCTAATCTCACACTTCTGTGAAAGGCTTCTTTCGACAACATATCCTTCAAGTTCATATCATACAGGTCATTCATGAACTCATCAGGAGTTATCTCTGTATGCACCCGCTGTACCACCACACGAGGCCCCAACTTATCTTGGACCGACACCTCCAGACCCACTTCAGCAAACTTTGCGTTTGCCTTTATTTTCTCGCGTTCAGCCACTGAAGGCGTACGAATCACCGCTCCACCAGCACGTATTGGCTTAACACCATGGACACGAACACCGAGGCTCGGCCCAACTTCATCCACCACCTTTTTTACAATGTCTTTCGAAGAGACACCACTCTTTCCTTTTACTACCACCGACCAGGTTTCCACTGGTTTCGGCACTGCCGGACCAGGAGGAGCAAGGTTAGCAACCGTCCGCTGGGGGGCCAAATACGTCTGGGTTGACATTCTTGACTGCGCCGACGGACCTCGTACAACAACACCAGGTGTTTCAAAAACATCAAGTTTTCCCCGTAACCGCTCGTTCTCAGCTAAAAGCCTCATTAACATTGCCTCATACTCCCCTGCATATTCCAGCACCTTGTGCGTAACAGCAGCTTCCACCTTACCACCAAACAGCGCCTCCATCACCGCTTTAGTGACCTCTTTCATGCGATTTACAGTCACTTCACCTTTCGGGGAACCAATGATAGCCGCCTTTTTTCGAGACCTGCTCTCCCGACCAACGTTACCACCAGCCATACCGCCAACACCACCATCAACACCAGCAACACCACCAACAACAACTCCACCAACAGCACCAACAGCACCAACAACAGCACCACCAACAGCACCTTCATCAGAATCAGGAATTTCTACAGGCGTTCCGACATTTCCACCATCAACTTTACCAGCACCTGAGACTCCAGCTCTTTTTGCAAGCGGCGAACCAGGCTTAAACTTTTTGCCAGCATCCACTTCAGCATCATCAGCCTCTGTGCTTGACAGCTCACTCTCCGTATGCCTCACCAACCTCTTCGGTGGCCCCATCGTCGTCGCATCCGTCTGTGCATCTGTACCATCAGATGCATCACCCTTCTTAGTCTTCGTCTTTCTCTTCCTATCTAAAGGAGGAGGAGGCATCTTGCAGCCAAAAAATCACGTACAGACTTACTCTGATCGCTGTACTACTAAAATTCAGGGTTTTACACGACTTAGGTAAATTAACAAAAAACTTTGTTAAATTAACCAAGTTTAACTTCGACACTTGGTTAAATTCACACAAGTTTTCGACCCTCCGACACTATTTACCTAAGGACCTTAGGTAAATTTTTTACCCAAGTACTTAGGTAACTCGATACCACTGGCAACGCCAGTCAACTAGGCAGCAAAACTTCAAAACGCCAGTCAGCTAGGCAGCAGACTGCAAAACTACAACTACTGGCAACTCACTTGAAAAAATCGCTACTACGCCAAAAAACCGCTCAGTAATAATACTGCCACCAATTCCTGGATTTAGTACCAGATTTTAATCCGGACGCATCCGCCGTCTCCACAGTCCGATTTGGAAACCTCCAACACTCACGGATTCACCACACCTCCGGCTACCCGCACACACAAATAGTTTCGCGAAACTTACAATATTCACTCGAAAATTCAACTTTTAATTTTACTCTGTAGAGCATCGATCAAAATCACGACCAACCACTTCAATACACTCAGAGAAAAGTGCAGTTGCGAGGACAATAGGCTCAAAACTGACGTCGCCGTTCAAAACAACAAAGCTGTTACAAAAAAAACAGAAAACAAAAAATTCAGCCGACATTGAGCCGCCGCCGCCTCCGAAAATTTTCCGTCGGCTTTGTTGCCGCATTGAGAAGTGCAGAATGCTTTTTTATGGAGACTTCACTAGAGACTCAAGCCGACCACATGTTTCGGCCGTTGCTACTGGATTTGAGGCTACTGGATTTTGTTGAGGCTACTGGATTTTGTTGAGGCTACTGGATTTTCGTCTATGCCGATACGACATCAACAGCTGCTCGTCGCCTTAGAATTGTATTTGGCAAACAAATTTATCAATAGATGGCAACACTAGCGAAAAAATTAAACTATTTCACGCACCAGATTTCTGTAAACCGTATTGAACAAAAATTAAGAGCTATCGGCTTAACCGCAAACCAGTCGATGAATTTGGGTGCCGGCTTCGGCTAACCAAAGTCATTGGTTGGCGGTGCCTAGTCATTGTAGTCGGCTTGCATCTCTAGACCACACATTTATAAGCTTTTAACACTTTGTGATATGGTTAATGGTAGTTACTGTTTTTCTGCATTTTGTAAATTAACATTTTGTTGTTTTTCAACGTGCAACCATCATCATAAATGCATGCACCCAGGCAGAAAAATACAAGCGAACCAATACTGGTTCAGTAACTTAAACGGCGGAAGAAGTTTTGTCAGGACGTAGTATAGGGTTATTTTTCTATTTTCTAAAAAAAAAGATACTTTGTCAGTGCTATATTTTGTGTAGCGCTGGCAATTTCTGACTGGGTAGTTTTGTATATGAATTTGAAATGATATTATAGCCTTAGGAACACCATACAGCCCCGAGATAGAAAATGCATAAGAATTAGTGTTTTACTGTGTAACGCACTAAAACATTAAGCGGTTTATCTATGAAGAGGTGCCACCGACACCACCACCACAGCCAACCATCACAAGACATAATTCATTAGTTTCCAAGTCATCAAAAGATTTTAACATGATTTTCTAAAGATCTTTAAAACGCAAAATATTTAAACAAGCTTAAAATCATTAAAATTCCTTAGAAGATGAGTGTTGCTTGCATTAAGAAGACTGTCTTCTAAATGTTGTTTAATTAAATTATTAAAAATGCTTGCAACAATTTATGTTGCAAGCACAAGGTCGTAAAATAGCATTTTGAAAAACAGAAATAAATGATTGTTTGGTAAGATTTCAAGATGTTAATACCTTTAACAAACCTAAATTGTCTGTAAGGATTCTAAGAATTTTATGACTTGTAATAATTTACAATTAGATTTTTCTTAATACATGTGTGGTTTTCTAATTGAGGGCAAATGTAAGAGTCTTGGAAACAATCATGGGCCACTAAAATGCCTTGACAAACCGTCGCGAGTCCCAATTCTAGAAGTCTTGGCAGACAGTTTTATGTTTCTTAAAGATTCCAAAATGGCGTTGGAGGACACACTCGCGATAAATGTTGGCAAACTGATTTATTATGATTTTGCACCTAATTTATATAGTTAAATCGTTATTTTTTATATTCACGCCCACAAAAGAGGGCGGGCTGAAATAAATGGCAGTTTTTAATCCCCTCAGTCCAAGTGAAAGACCTTGAACTACTTCTGACATAAAAATGTTTCATTTGTTTAACAAAAATACTAAAAATCATGAAAAAATTTAGTTTTTTGAGGTTTTGAGGTTTAGTTTTTTATGGGGAACTTTTTTACTCTCGGACATAACCAGCCAATGACCATAAGACATGTTTTTGCCAAACTTTAGGAGTCTATCTCTTTTAGTTTAGACTGCGTCGTGCTTTCTACAGACATCGCTTAAATGCCTTAGAATCTTTCAAGCATCAATAATATCGATCGGGTCCCCGATCGATGTTTCTATGCGTTACATACGGAATGGCACATTAATTGGTGACTGTAAAAATTAAAAAAAAAATTCTTTTTTGGTGAAAAAATCCGCGAATTTTTTTTTATAAAAAAAAAACAGATGTTTGTACTTGTTTAAATACCATTTGGTATCCAATTCTGTTAACATATGTCAACCGGCAGTCGAATTAAAGAATTTTGTGTTTTTAGGTTATGTGGAATGTACCAAAATTTTCGAGATGTCCCTACATTTTTGTTCATAACTTTTGAACCGCTTAACCGATATCGCTCAAATGAAATACCAAACTTATCGAAGCAACAACAAGTAAATATGTCAAGTTACAGTCATATCTGTGTAATAGTTTGGCCGTGATCGCCATTTCAACAGACGAACTGATAGACAGCCGGTAATCGCAAGGCCAAATTTAATTTTTTTACTTATTTTTTTACCAAGTTTTTTTTCTATTTTTACCATTTTTTTTTGCTAGTTTTACAAAGTTTTTTTTGTGCTTTTACAAGCAGAATGGAAAACAGAATAAGATGAAACAATTTTTAATAGTTTTGTGATTTGTGCATATTAAAATTAAATTTTATAGATTATGGAGCACTGGCTGACTGGATTGAACTACTCCACATAATGATGTGTGTGGGACAACAATGAAAAATCATGTTTTCTTGTTTTTTTCAATTCTTTTTAGTAGGATGATGAAGAGAATCTTAAAGTAATACATTCATCAACCATAATTTTATTAAATTATATCAAATTATATATAATTTGATACAATTTTATATAATTATACCCACCAAATCCTGGATATAATTTGATCAAATTATATATAATTTTATCCAACTTTTTGGAAGCCACCCTTCCTTCGTCAGCACTCTTCGATTGTCACTTTAATTGTGTCAGATTAAAATCAGCTATTTAAACGTACATCTTTTCTCTCTAAATGAAAGAAAAACTTTTTATTTTTATTTTTTGCTACCTTCTATTTGACAAGAGTTCCTTATAATTAGGGATGAGATTTTCATGCACTAAAACATCGAAAATATGCGCTTAAAATATGCGCTAAAAAATTCAAAATATGCAATAAAAAAAAACAAAAATATGCACTAAAAAAATGTGTGCAATAAAAATCTTGTTTTCATAGGAAAAACATTTAAAACTTTTTATAAGCAAGTTTTTTTTTAGAAATTTAGACAATCTATAAAAAAAAGTTTAAAAGAAAAAAAATAATTTTTCTTATTTTCAAAATAAATTTTTAAAATTTAAAATAGTTTTTGAAAGAAATAAATTTGAATTTGTGTTTTTGTTTTTGTTAATTTATGCCAAAATATGCAAAAATATGCACTTAAAAGTTGGAAATATGCACCAAATATGCATTTAAAACCAAAATATGCAAAAATATGCATTTTCTCCAAAATATGGAAAAATAGTCAAAAACAAATCAATGCCATTTTAACCCAAATTTCTTGATTCGGAAAGAAAATTGGTCGATATTGTTTATAGACTATCGACAAAAAAACATGCAATTGCATGGAAATCTTATCCCTACTTATAATTTTACAAGCTTTTTACTAACAAGTTTGTAATTTTACAAGCTTTTTACCAATAAAATTGTAAATTAGCAACTTTGTTTTTCGCAATAAAACTTAAAAGAATTCTCGTGAATTTACTAGATTTTTTTGTAAAAAAACCCTTGGAAATTTATAAAATTACAAAAAAAAATTAAATTTCTATCGAACATTTTTTGTTAAAAAGATAAGGAAACATGTGGAACATTGGTAAAAAGGGATTAGGAAGGAAGGGACTTTTTACAGTAATTTGAAAAGGTTTTTTTTGGGTGTAGTTTTAAAAAAGTACCTAACTTCATTTTTTTCAAAACGTGTTTTTTTTTTGCTGGAGAATCCCGGATTCAAAATTGCAAGCTTAAAAGATTATTATAGGAAATCTAAAAAGTACCAAGTAAAATTTTTTACGCCATATCAGAAGTTCCAAAAAGTCTTCTTCTTTAAAGTTTCTATGCCCATTATTTCAGAAGATTGAAAAAGTACCAAAGTACCAATTTTTATCCTCTTAGAATCGAAACATTCTTTAAAGAACATTTGTCAGCATTTACTTTTTCTGGATGATTGTGCATTCAAAAATTCAAGTTTCTAGAACCATTATTGCACAGAAAGAGTTTAAAACGAATTTCAATAAACAAAAACGCGGATTCAATAAATTTGTTGATAGAAATTCCTCCAATAAAAAAATTGTTATAACAATCATCAAATTGTAGGTGATTAATTGAATATATTTTCATTCAAAATTTTTTTTTTGATTTTGATCACGAATTTGATTTGATTAAAATTTTATTTATAGTCAATCAACATAATGATTGATTTAACGAATGAATTGTAAGCTTATGACAAAATTATGAAAAAATTCATCTTCTTTGCTGTCCAATATGTTGCCAACAATAAAAAAGTAAAATTTGTAATTCGACAGTTAAAAAAAAATAACAAACATTTTAATCAAAACATTGTTTGACTCATTTAAATTTGTTGATCAATAGATTTAATTGAAAATTTTTAGCCAAGAATTTTTTGTATGTGCAGAAGATAGAAAAGGTACCAAAGTACAATTTTTTACCCTTTCTTCCCATTAAAATTTGAATTTCCAAAAGAATCTTTTTAGAGTTTTTTTTCGGCAAGTAGATACTACATTTCAAGTTTCTATGACCATTTCAGGCGATATAAAATCGAAGATTAAGATCGGAGTTTTCAAAAAGTACTTTTTTCAGAATATTTTATTTTTTTCAAATTTCTCCAATTCTTGAAATATACTCATGTGTTTCAAGCTTATTTTAAGATATCTAAAAAGAACCAAATCTAAAAAGAACCACATTTTTTGATACCAAGTTAGAAATTCCTAAAATTCTTCTTTTGAGTTTCTATGCCCATTATTTAAGAAGATCGAAAAGGTTCCCAAGCACAATTTTTTTATTCTCTTAGAATCGACACGTTCTTAAAAGTACATATGTTAGTATATTTTTATTTTTTCGCCGGATGATCGTTTATTACAAATTTTAAGTTTCTGGAACTTTTATTTCAGAAGATAGAAAAAAAAGAAAAAAAGTACCAAAGTACAATTTTTTACCGTTTCTTTCCAATAAAATCGAAATTTCAACAAGGTACTTTTTAGAGTTTTTTTTAAGGGAAGCAGATCCTCAATTTCAAGTTTCTATGACTAGTATTTCAGGCGATATAAAATCGAAGATTAGGATTGGAATTTTTAAAAAGTTCTTTTTTCAGAATATTTTTTTTTTCAAATTTTTCTACTACTTGCGAAATAAATAAAAATAAATAATAAATACACATTTGTTTCAAGCATACAAGATTATTTTAGGAAATATAAAAATACCAAGGTACAATTTTTTTCGCCGAATGAGAAAAAGTACCAAGGTACAATTTTTTGTACTCGTACAATCGACAATTTCTTAAAAGTACATTTGTCAGGAATTTTTTTTTCGCCGGATGATTTAAATTTTCAAGTTTCTAGAACAATGGTTCTCAAACGGTGGGTCGCGACCCCCTAGGGGGTCGCGGAAGAGTTTCAGGGGGGTCGCGAACAAATTTGTTAAAACCTAAAATTTTGGTAAATTTAACATACATTTTTTTTTAATTGTTGTGTTAGAAATTTATACAAATACTTTTATTAAAAAAAAAAAATCCATCACTTAAGGTCCCTCCGTAACCACTGTGCAGCTCTTAATTTTCGGGATTCCCAACACTTATTTGTGAAATGTTTTGGCTGAGTCTGGGATCTGACAGTTTGTTTTATATTAACTTTTTGATACTGATTCCGAATCTGGGTTCCAAATTTTTCGAGTATGTTAGGTTTTTGAGAAAATTAAAGGCAAAGTTGACAAAACCGTATTCTTGTGCATTTTAAAGAGCTTTGTTTGTGAAATTTTCGGATGCGTCTGGGATCTGGCCACTTTTTTCGACTTACTTTTTAATGCTGATTCCAAATTTTGGATCCGAATATCGGATCTACACTCAAAATAATAACTCTGTTAAATTACAGAAAAACTCTGCTAATTTAACAGAGTACACCATACTTTTCCAGCTAACCACATTTTTGGTAATTTTACTAAAAAACTCTGTAAAATGATTTTGACTGAAAAAAACTGTTAATTTACAGAGTTTATAGTAAACTATTGGTTAAATATGAAAGCTTTTTTACAGAGAAAACTCTGTAATTTTACTATAAAACTCTGTAAAATGATTTGGACAAAAAAAAAACTGTTAATATACAGAGTTTCTAGTAAAATATTGGTTAAATAAACCACCATTTAGCAAAGAAAACTGTGAAAATTTACATATATTTGTAAAATACGTTTGATGTAAAAAAAAATTTACAGAAAAAACTCTGCAAATTTACAGAGTTTAGTTAAATGCATGTTATTTTGTAACATTTATATAAGATTTCTGAAAAAAAATTATAACTTTTTTTGCTACTTTCTCAACTTTTTCTCAAAAAAAAAAAAAAAAAATACACAGATACAATACACAGATAAAATTTTTATGTTTGGTAACAAAAACTACTCAAAACAGAAAACTTTTTTGGTTATAAAAAAATACGAAGTATTTTGCTTAGATCTGTATTTTAGCAGAAAACTCTGTTGATTATCTGTAAAATTAAGATTACAAAGTAAAAAGTAATATAAAGTAAACTTTGTTTTTTTGTCACAACAAAATACAAAGTATTTTCTTTAAATCTGTATTTTGACAGAAAACTCTGTCAAATATCTGTTGAATTGAGATTACAGTCATTTTACAGAGTATTTTACAGAGTTATTATTTTGAGTGTAGATTCGTGCTCGAATAAAATTTCGATTAATACCAAACATTAGTACATAATTTTGAAAAATGAACAATCATAACTCTAAATTGGACTTTAAATGCTTTCTTGGTAAACATTTCTTCATTTCTGATCAGGTTTATTAACTGGTGTTTTTTCATTTATTTCGGAAATAAAAAATCGATGAAGATAGTAAGTTTCGATAAAAAATGCCGTAGTTCGGGACCTGGTTTCCAAATTTTTGAGAAAATTTAGGTCAAAGTTCACAAAAATTGTGTTTTTGTTTTATTTTTAGAAGTTTTTTACTAGAAATTTTTGGTATGCGTCTGGGATCTGGCCACACGGTTTCGATTAATATTTTAATGCTGCTTATGAATTTGGTTTCCAAATTTTTCATTAATTCAGGTTTTAAAAAAAAACTGAGGTCAAAGTTCACGTTAATATTTTTTATGTTGGGGGGTCGCGAAAAATTTGAAATATTAAAAAGGGATCGCAAAGCAAAAGTTAGTGAGAAGCTCTGTTCTAGAACCATTATTTCAGAAGATAGAAAAAGTACCAAAGTACATTTTTTTACCCCTTTCTTTCCATTAAAATTTCCAAAAAAAGTACTTTTTTACAGTGTTTTTTCGGCAATCCTACTTTTCAAATTTTTTATGACTATTATTTAAGGTGTAAATAATAAATCAAGCGATAGTTAGTTAAGAAGTGAGGTAGTGAAGTAGTGAGGTAGAGCCTTATGTGATTTTCACATTGAATTTTGACATAAGAATAAAAAGTAGAGCGAGGTAGAGAAATTCTATTCTCTACAGATTTTGTTTACGTCTCTCTACTTTTTAGTCTTATGGAAAAATTTAATGCGTTTGAAGAGCACACAAATTTTAAAATTATATACACTCTTCTTTCTTATTGAAAATCACATAAGACTCTACCTCACTATTTCACTACCACACTTCTAAACCAGCGACGTATCCAGGAATTTGAAAAGGGGGGGGCCCAACTGGAAAAATTTTTGTAATCATAATGTAATAATATTGTTTCTAAGACTAAGAATAATACTATTTTCTAAGACTACCCCCCCCCCCCCCTCAACTAAAATTTCTAGAAATCAGAGACTCTATTTTTAAACATCAAAACTTTAAACATCTCAGAATCGGAGAACATTTTTATAAAAAAAATTCTTAGAATTTGAGAATTTTTCTGTAGTAAAAAATGTTCTAGACTCTGAGATTTTTTTATAAACAAATGTATCGGAATCTGAAAAATATTCTGAAAATATTCTATACAAAAAATTTCTTAGATTCTGAGGAATTTTTCATATAAAAACCGTTCCTGGAAACAATATGTAACCTAAAAGTATAAAGGTTTCAAATATCGCGGTGCTCCAACCAGAACTGGTATGTGTTTTTCAAAACTTTTTGGAGAGGCTTACAAATCAGCTTTTTTTGACCTTTCGCGGTGCTTAAAAACAATTTTTCTTTCATAAATATTTAAATAATATTGCAAATTTTCTATTTTTATTAATTAAAATTAAAAAAAAAAACAGCGCAAAAGTACCAAATTTAGCTGTTATTAAAGACTTGTCAAAAAATTTTCAAACACACAAACCAGTTCTGGTTGGCGCACCGACGATGTGTACTTGTAATACATTTTAAAATTAAATTATCTGAACCAGATAGATTCAGCCCTCCTGATTCCGAATTATTTTACCAAATATTTTAATCGTTTTACATTTTTTTGATATTGGCGTTTGAAAATTTGAAACCGTGGCAGTGTTGCCAGAACTTGGTAGTCAAAAACGGCTAAATTCATTCGAAAAAACGGCTAAATAATGGCTAAAAAATGGCTAAAAAACGGCTAAAATATATATTTTACTTTTTTAAGAAAAACTATAGTAAATTTATATGTTGTTTATTTTTTACATATAAAATTAAATAAAGAGATGTTTTGTTATACATTTTGTACGGTTTTGACTTATTCTAGATAAAACTAGAGATCAAAACTCTTTTTTGCAATGATTTACATTTTTTAATGCAAAAATAAAAAAATTTTGGCTAGAAAAATTTTTTTTGAGTGAAAGAACTTTTTTTTAGTTATTTTTGTTTAAAAAAATTAAGTAAAATTTTTTATTGAGTGCAAATATTTTTTTTTTTTTTTTTGAGTTCGAAAATTTTTGTTAGTTTATTTATTTTTTGTAATGATAAAAATACTGCGTACATTTCTTTTCTTGGCTTTCTTTTGCAAGTTATAGCATTTGCAACATGTGAATTCTGGGTAAAACTTTTTACTCCAGGAACCGTTTTCGTTGAAACCTGACGAGAAGAATGGCAAAAATATATATGCCAAGATTCAGCAACCAGTCTTTAAGTTGAGTTACGAACGTTATCGTTATCGTTATCGTTAGATCGTCTAAGATTTAGTATAATGGCATGAATATGACAAAAATATCCGTGGTTCAATACCAGACTGGGATTATTTAAAATTAAGATATATGAAAAACAAGTACCTATTAACATAACAAACCGATTAAAAATCCTGCTGATGATAACACTATAACTGGGGTGTTTGAAACCGGTAGTGGAATACCAGAAATGTCTGTAATTTTTAAAAAATAAATTTTCTTACACATTTTTTTACTTTAACCTTGATATTAAATAAAGTTGGAGCCTTTGGTTGATCTGTACCAACAAAAAACCAATCAATTCTTTATTTTTGTATAAAAAATACAAAAAACTACTTTTAAATCAAAAAACTCAAAAATGGCTAAAAAACTGCTAAAATTATTTCGGAAATGGCTAAAAAAAACGGCTAAGAGCTAAATTCATTTTTCTCCGGCTAAACGAGTTCAAAAGGAGCTAAATATAGCCGGAAAATGGCTAAAATGGCAACACTGAACCGTAGTTTTAAATGGTTAGGCTACTGTTACGTATTCGTAAGTTAGCGTGTTCCATTTTTGAGACATTCACTTTCACGTAAGAGCCAATATATAGGACCTGAATCCAAATCTGCCATTAAAATATTTACAGTACATTCGTTATCGAGATATTTGGACTTGAAAATTAATTAATTCTTTAGCGCTTTTTACGGCTCTACTGTTACATATTATTGCCTTGGCGCCACATTTAAGGGCTGGATTTTTATAAAATGGATTCTAGATTCCAAATACGTAATTAAATTTTTTTAATTGCTTTTGTAAATTCGTTTATGAAAATTTATCTTTATTTATTTACATAAAAAATACTCGAAGTTTTTATTATTTTTTGCCAGTTTAAATATTGTCCTAAGTCATTTTTAAATACTCAAAACTGCAGTTTTTCAATTCAAAATAGATTTAAAAAAAAAGTGCTAGATTGAAAATTAAAAGTTAATATGAAAATTTTTATTTAGAAAAAAATTCTCAGAATCTGAGAATTTTTAATAGAAATAATATCTCAGACTCTGAGACTTTTAATATAGAAAAAGTGACTTAGATCCTTAGAGTTTGAAATTTTTTATAGAAAACTGTTATCATGATCCCGATGCATAATTTTCATTAAATAAAACCAATACAATGTGTTTTCGATACATATTTTACAGATATTTTCGATATAAATGACTTTTTAAAAACGAAAATTTATTCAAAATGAAGAGTTTTTATAAAAAAATATACACAACTTTTCCTCAAAAACTAAAATACTTACAATACAAAAAAAAAAATTATGTTTGTTACTTGTATCATGTGTTAAAGTGTTTACATTTTTTAAAATTTTCCAATCCAAAAGGGGGGGGCCCGGGCCCCCTGGGCCCCCCCCCCTGAATACGTCCATGTTCTAAACTAATTATGGCTTTAGAATCGGAATTTCCAAAAAGTACCTTTTTAAAATATTTTTTGTTTTTTGTTTTTCCAAAATTATCGACTACTTGAAAAATTCACATTTGTTATTTTGAAGGGAGTTAATTCAAAGATTTTAATATTTTCAAACTCTGCACCAGTTATGACTACTGCACCATTAAAATGACATGGTCTTAAAAGTTTGTCATGTTGACATACAACCTAAATAACTGACAATATAAAACTTAAAACAATGATTGTTCCGTATGTTTGTTGGGTTTTTGTTGCTCCTTTTGAGGAGACATATCCCAGCAAATACTACTGCTTCCCTATAAGCAGACTTGTAAGGAAGTTTGTTGCCATTTGTTTGTCAACCCTCTAACGTAATTCATGATAGTTTTTTGCGATGTTAGTATGTGTTAGGACAGCCCGTCTAGATTAGCAATTACCATTACCATTAAACGTTAAAATAGGTAGAAAATAATTACATTGCTGGTGAAGACGCTTTTGCAATAGGTGGTTTACAATTGATTGCAGAGCAGAGCACCTTCGAAATCTCCACATAAAACGAAATTATCAACCCTGGCCTACCATCAAGTTTGGTGTTTGTAAACGTCAAATCTGACACTGAATTGCCACCGTGATGGTAATGGTGATTGCTTATCTACCCGGGGTATCACTAAAGGGAAATTTTCACGATAACATTTTTCGTATGATTTTTGAAACTATAGTAAAACTCATATACATGTTTTACCCCAGTCATCAAAAAAGTCACCTCTGACATACTGCTGACCTGCCTTTATGAAATTGCTGACATATTCATACAATTTTTCCAAATGTACCCAACCAAGGCCAGTCAGCAGTGTGTTAGCTGTGCCCACCAGAATCGGTGGCCACCAACAATTCTTTTAGACAACTTGTTGACTTGTCTTTGGGGACATTATTGTATGAAGAAGTTAGCAAAAATTAGAAAAATTGTATGAAGAAGTTAGCAATTTTGTAAGGGGAGGGTCAACAGTATGTCAGCTGGACTTAACATTTCTAAAAAACCATATGGTTTTTGGTATGTCTTACACATTTGCATTTGGATGGTACTTCTTCAAAAATCTCAATTATTTTTTTGCTGGGATCTTAAGAGGAGTTCCTACTAGCGGTGAACTATTACTGATGCTCCTGCTACTTACCATTCAAACGATTTTTAAAGTGTATGTTCGGCTGAATGGGATTATTAACTGAACTGAGTTGGAAATTTATAATGAAGATTAAATGATGTGCAATTTTCTTTTGTTCTCAATAGAATCAATGTAAAACAATATAAAAAAATAAACTTTAAGCAGCGTAAAACGCTTTTTTTATGCTGTAAAAATTTCGCATTGTTAATTTAAACCAAATTAGTTATGGTTGAAATTAAAAAAAAAAAAAAAAAACAATAACTAAAAAACTATTTAAATACTAAAAAGTTTATTGAACGTCTGGGGAGAAGTTCAAAGAACTGCGTAGATTTTTTAATAATATGTGAGATGGAAAATGTGGAAAAATACCTTATAAACATTAAAAAACTATATATATTAGTAGATTAACTAAATTTTTTGCTAACACGAGTTAGCAAATTTTTGTCATTTTGATACCCTCGACTTGAGTTGAGTTGAGTTGCGTTGAGGGTGGGTTGTACAAGCCTAAAAATAGGTAAATTTTTTAGGCAAGTCCATGGCGCTCAGACTTAAAATAGTACATTGTACCGTACCCCGAAAAGAAAGATTAAGTAAGGGTGATAAAAGGTTGAGAAGAAAAAGGAAGAAAAGTGCTTGTTCAGAATTTCTCAGTTGCTTTCACAAACTTGAGAAAATCAGACAAGGGAAGTCCATGGACCGTGTCCATAGACAGAATATCAGAACCCAATATCCGCAGTCTAGCCCTTGAGAACGCTGGACAACAACAGACATAATGTTCAGTTGTGTCATCATCCTCAAGACAAGCCACGCATAATGGGTTTGATAAGACACCTAATCTCGTCATATGACGAGCACAGGCATTGTGTCCCGTAATTAAGCCAGTAAGTCTGCGACAGTCTATTCTACTGAGACTGAGTAGATAGTTAGCCACTTTCTTATCTAGCTTAATTACAAAACGTTTGGTATTCTTGCATGCCAACTCATTTGACCATCTTTCCATGAAAGTTGCTTTCATATGAGAGTTGATCCAAAGCATCAGCCATGTCAAGCCAATACCAATTTGAGGTTCCGGATTGTAAGGAATTGTATCAGATCCAAGATTTGCCAAAGAGTCAGCAATCTCGTTTCCCCGTATTCTCCTATGACCCGGAACCCACAGAAGACTGACGCTATTCCCACATGAGACCTCATTGAGTCTGCGTCTACATTCCTGGACAATTTTGGATGAAGTGACTGGAGATTCAAGTGCAATGAGCGTAGCCTGGCTGTCACTGCAAATACTGATTCTCCTATTACTCCATCTGTTCCCAATTATCCAGGTCGCTACGTCCAAAATAGCAAATATTTCAGTCTGAAATACTGGAGCCATTTTTCCCATAGCAATATAGCATTTGGTCGCATCGTCCCAGACCCAGAGCCATTTAAGGTACTGGATCCATCCGTGTAGAAAGTGTACGTGTAATTTTCCAGTAGGTCTGCTGGGTTTCCCCAGTATTCGTACTCGGAAATATTACTCGGAAATATTACAGTAAACTTCCTACCAAACTCGATGCAAGAGGTTGTATTGTCCAAAGGCATAGAAAACATCGGACAAAGTTTCGATAGCCTATTGAACAGACGACCATGTCCCACATTGTACTCCCCATGTCATGTTCCGCTTTTGCGGAGCCTGCACAAAGATTTCATGGCTTCTCCTTGAATATGTAAGTCCAAGGGAAGCATATCCAACATAGCGTCCAGAGCTGCGCCTGGGGTGGTGCTCATGGCACCAGTAATTCCCAAGGCAGCCGCTCTTTGTAGTCCGTTTAGCTTGGATCGAATAGTTTTCACCATCGTTCTCGGCCACCATACTACCGCCGCATACGTCACAATAGGTCTAATTACAGCTATGTACATCCAATGTACATTAGCAGGTCTTAGACCCCATATCTTTCCAAAAGCACGCCGACACTGCCAGAAAATCCGAAGTGCCCGTGAAACTTTTTGTTCAACATGTTTTGTCCACATTAGTTTACTATCTAGGGTAACCCCTAAATACTTAACTTCTGTGGACAGTTGAAGAGTTATGCCCTTCAACGTAGGAAGCTGAAGAACCTTATGTTTGGTTCTTCGCGTGAACAACACGAGTGTTGTCTTATTTGGATTGACAGACAATCCATGTCGATTGCACCAGTTGTCCATCAAGTCAATAACGGTCTGCATTTTCTTGCATACCAAGTTAAGTGACTTTCCGGATACTAATGCGCACATATCGTCAGCGTATGCCTGTAAATGTACACCTAGAGCTTGTATTTCAACAAAGAGTGAGTTTACCACAAAACACCACAGCAAAGGAGAGAGAACACCCCCTTGGGGGCAACCTCTACTAACCTCAACCGTTACTTTTGTGCCCCACTCATCTTCAGCCGTCAACAATCTCCGGGAGAGCATAAAATGAATCCACTTGACTAGAACTGGATCCACGCCATCCAATTCAGCCGAAGTTTTCATAGAGTCGAAAGTAGCATTATCAAAAGCGCCCTCAATATCAACAAAAACACCCAGAGTATAGTCTTGTTTGTCAATGCCCTTCTCAATATTGACCACAAGATCGTGAAGTGCCGACTCACAAGATCTACCACTCTGATACGCGTGTTGTTGACTATTTAGGGGGCATTCGATTAATGCTACTGACCTAATGAATTTCTCAACCATTCGCTCAATACTTTTCAGTAGAAAGGATGATAAACTGATTGGTCTAAAACTTTTTGCCAAGGTGTAGTCCTCCTTCCCAGGTTGGGAATAAAAACAACCTTGACATCGCACCAAGATGATGAAACATACCCATAAGCCAGGCTGGCTCTGAAGATATTTTTAAGAACCTTCACTAGGGTATCTCCACCACTCTTCAACATCATAGGATATATACCATCTGGTCCAGGGGATTTATAGTTATCAAAGGAAGATAAGGCGTACCTGATCGATTCCTCAGAAACTACCCTAGATGCTATATACCAGTTCCTACAAGTAGTATTACCAACAGGACTCTCAATAATATCTGTATTTATCGTTGTCACTTTGCATCCTGGAAAGTAAGTAGATAACAGAATATCATTGACCTCCTGTTGGTTGTTTGTGTTGGTACCATCTGGCTTTCTGAGGGAATCAAGCTTCGCTGAACGATCTTTTTGAAAGATTTTACAGAGCCTTGCCGTATCCCTCGCACCATTTACCTCCTCACAGAAAGTCCTATAAGACTCAAGTTTGGATTCCCTCACTTTTTTCTTATATTCCTTTTGCATGAGGTGGTAATTGTTCCAGTCAGCATCCTTTCGAGATTTTAAGGCTCTATTTAGAAGCTTTCTTGAACTTTTTCTTAGATTACCAAGTTCCACGTTCCACCAAGGGACTGAGTTACCTGGTCTGCTTTTCCTTAACGGACAAACAGTCTCATAGCAGTCAGTTAAAGTTTTACCCAATTTCTCAGACTCCAATTCAACCGACCCTATACAACTAGGTATTGGGATGGGACGTAATCTTTGATGAAGTAGTTCCTTAAATCTTTTCCAATCCGCTTTTCGAGGATTTCGGCCCTGTGGGATTGTTGGTTTATCAATCTCAAGCCTAAACTCGATGTAGCGGTGGTCCGACAAGGATACCACATCAAGAACACGCCAATCTCTTATCACTGTACTCGCCTTACTGTTAGATAAGGTAAGATCAATGACCTGTTGTCTTCGTTGAGTGACAAACGTTGGAGAATTCCCAACATTTTGAATCACCAGATTTGAAGACAAGATGAAGTCCAACAATTTGTTACCTCTAGAGTTGCACTTTGTGCTACCCCAGATGATATGCTGAGAATTGGCATCGCATCCAATAATCAACCCCAAGTTGTTGGCCTCCGCGTATAGTATGACTCTAATTAACTCCTCAGAAGGCGGGGGATAAATAGAATCATAGGGCAGATAGGCAGATACAGCAATAGTCTCTACCACTTTACCCTCTATACGAAATCGCACACTAATTGCAACGACGTCTTGGCAACAAAATTGCCTCAACACCGAGCTCCCGATTGTCCTAGGGACAACCATACAGGCCCGTGGCCGCAGTGATCTTGTGTCATACAAGATTGATCCCCATCTAATCATACTTAAACCACAAACTCGTCCTTTGACTGCCCATGGTTCTTGTATTAAGATTATTTGTGGATCTGTATGCAACTTAGCATAACTACTGCATAGAAGAGCAGAAGCCGCTTTGCTGTGTTGCAAGTTTATTTGGGTGAAAGAAATGTCGATCTTCGCTGTCATGTGAGACATTGAAAAACATTTATATTACCCCTAATCCCATCATTGCCACGGATGCGGAAATAAATCCGGCCGAGGTTGAGATAAGGACGCATTCCGTATGTTGAACGAAGGACCTCCAGAGATTGTAGGTCCACTTCTACAACAAGAAGTGAGTCAGGATGACCCTCCTCCCGTTTGTAGTACCAGACCCTCCAATTTCCGGTTTCAAGTCCCTCGTTCTGCATACATAATCGTGCGAGCACTTCATGGATCTTGGGATTACCAGGAATCCAAGTCGCTGCTCGCACTAGCCTGCGTAGGCTGCCACAATTTACGATTGTAAATGCGCAATCCTCACAGCTTGGTATAGTAGCCACAGTTTTGGTAAGCCATTCGAGGGAAAGTTGGTTGGAACAGTGAATCTTAATCATTCCCTCTTCCACCCTTATTCCCTCAAAATTCGGTTTACATGTTAGTGAACCCATGGCTTTCCAAATGTGACCACTTATATGATCCGTTTGCCTCTGAGACAATGGATCCCTCGACTTACTGAGTATATATAATTTTTTCATTACGTTTGTTACTCATCGAAATGTCAGTCTAGAAACCCACAAAGACATTTTAGCGATTTCCGTCTGCTTGTCTGTTAAAATGGCGATCACGGCCAAAATATTACACCGCTATGACCGTAACTTAACATATTTACATGTTGTAGCTTCAAGAAGTTTGGTATTGTATTTGAAAGATACACAGAAAGAATTGGAAACGAATTTCAATCAACAAAACCGCAGTTTCAATTAATTTTTTAATTTAAACAAGATTTTCATTGCACACGTGTGCAATTTTTAGTGCATATTTTTTGGGTTTTTAGTGCATATTTTGAATTATTTAGCGTATATTTTATGCGCATATTTTCGTTTTTGAAAATCTCATCCCTAGTAATAAATGTTTTGCTGGGATTTTTTAAATTTGTTGATATTTATCGATCCTCTGATTAATTTGTACCTATAGTGAGCACAAAAATTAGTTTACATCTTAACTTTTTACATCAAAATTTACACTTATCAAAATATACACATCTCCCCGTTTATATGATGACCAAACGGTCATCAATAATCACTGAATTGACAAGATCAATTATTTCGTTACATGTTGATTGACCTAAATATTGAAAACAATGGAAAGAAATTTTTAAAAAACCTAAATCCTGCTAAAAAGAGTTTAAAAAAAATAAAATGTCATACAAAATCACCGTTATTTCAAAAAAAAAAAAAAAACTGATTTAAACAGTCAAATTTAAAATTTATAACTTTTTCTTTCAAAAATTCCAAAAAAAAAGAACAGACCACAAAAAAAAATGAAGATGGAGAAAAATGAAATTCCTTGAAATCTTTTTCAATATCAATAAAATAACCTTAAAAATGCAGTTGAGTTTTTGTGTACGTTTTAATTTCTTTTTAAAATAACAAATTACTAAGAAATTTTAATAAACAAGCATTAAAACTAGAGATGGGCACGTGAGTGACTTTTGACTTACACTTACTCAAACTAACGACAGGATTTTTTGAGTCACGCACACTTACCCACGAGCATATTTTTCTAATCACACTCACAATCATGAGAGTGAATTTATGACAACTCGCATTTACGTGCACTCACACAAGCTTCACTCACACTCACGTTGATTTACACTCACGAATATTTTTTTTTTACAAAAAAAATTTTAAAAATTAAAATTTTTAAAATCTAACAAAATTTTAAACAAAACTTGAAGTTTTAACAAATTTTACATTTTTTTTTGCTTTTTTCGAGACGAAAGGGAATATAAAGTGAAAAAAAATCAAGCAAACTAAATAAAATCGACTCACGAAACTTTTTTTATAAAAAAAAAAAATTATAATAAAATTTTCAAAATCTAACAAGAGAGTGACTTTTGAATCGTACTCACTCACACTAACGACAATAATTTTTCAATCACGCAGACTTACTCACGAGCATATTTTTTTTACTCACACTCACAATCACTTGAACTCACACAAGCTTGACTCACACTCACAAATATTTTTTTTTTACAAAAATAATTTTAAAAATATAAATTTTAAAAATCTAACAAAATTTGAAGTTTTGACAAATTTTACATTTTTTTTCTTTTTTTTTGAGACGAAAGGGAATATAAAGTGAAAATAAATCAAGGAAACTAAATAAAATCGACTCACGAAACTTTTTTTGTTAAAAAAAAAATATAATAAAATTTTCAAAATCTAACATTTTACAGTTTTATAAAATTTGCTCCAACTGTTATTTGTATGGGAGCCTACTTAGGGAGTGGAGATAGGGCGTTGGTATGTTTTACAAAAATGTTGGAGGGTAAAAATAAAGGGGGTCGATCTCACTAATGACCCCTCTTGGACGCACCATTGAACGGGTAGAAGCTGATTAAATAAAACAAATTTACTAAAAATAAAAAAAATTGTATGGGGACCGCCTTAATAGTTAAAGATAGAGGGTAGGTGTGTTCAGATGTTTGGACTAAAAAAATATTGTGGGTCAGTCATACATTTTGTTGCTTTAAGGGCACTATTAGGGCAGTTAGAGCGGTTGGAGCAAATTTTAAAAAATGTCGTTTTGTGTGGGAGCCACCTTAGAAATTGGAGATAGGGTATTAGTTTGTTCCAAAGAAATGTTAAGATGTAAAAATTAATGGGGGTCGGTCTTATAAATGACCCCTCTATGACGCACCAGTGGAGCAGTAGAAATGATTTTAAGATTGGAAAATTATAATAAATTTTTTTCAAAAAATTTAAAAAATAGTAATAATCGTTATCCCACGATCCTTCTGGGCAAAAAATTTGTAGAATCGATAGAAGTTTTACACAATCAAAGAGTACAAACATTTTCAAAAATGAGATTTGAATTTAAAAACTTAAAAATCGCATACTACTTAAAACGCTTTAAGAATTTTTTGGGAAAGTACGCAAAAAAACAAAAATTTTTAAAAAAGAAATTTGAAATTTGGACCATTATTGAAGAAGTTATGAGTAAAAGAAGTTTGAGTAAAGGAACAAACTACCAATTTTTAAAAATTCGATATCTTTTGAACGGGTCATCAAAAAAATCTGAAAATTTACCACGAAGGAGTTTTCGCAGGGTACTAAAAACTGTAAACAAATTGGGAAAATCTAAATAAAATTTTTCAACGTGTCTGATTTGACATGGAATGCCCCATATATATATAATTGATTAGTGATCGATTCTAAGACATTCTAGCGATGTCCGTCTGTGGAAATGGTGATCACGGCCAAAATATTAAACATATATGACTGAGACTTAGCAAATTTACTTGTTGTTGTCCTAAGTAGTTTGGTATTGCATTTGAGCGAAATGAGTTCATCGGTTCAAAAGTTATGAACTAAAATATAAGAACACCTCGAAAATTTTGGTATATTCTACATAACCTAAAAATTCAAAATGCTTTAAATTGGCTGCTGGTTGGCATATGTGAACAGAATTGGATACAGAATGGAATTTTTCGCGGAATTTTTTTGTCACCAAAAATTTTTTTCCGCGGAATTTTTTTTTTTAATTTTTTTTTTGTCGAATTTAACTTTTTTACTTGTTTCCACTAGAGTTGTGACTGAAACTCAAGTTTACTCGCGTGATAACGCGTTACTCACGCACTTATCTATCTGCTCATGTGCCCATCTCTAATTAAAACCATAAAACAATGAATGGAGCAGAGATGGTTGTTCTGTGTTCTTTGACCATTAAAACAATAAGTCAACAAACTTGGTCATCAACATTTTTTTCTTTTATTATTTATTTTTTTATTTTTTTTTTAATAATAAAAAAACCAAAAACACAAAAAATCCAATAAATTCGTTACAGACACTATAAAATTTGTTTTTTGTTGTTAATTTTTTAATTTAACACAAAAAACTTAAATCTTATAAGATGATGATGATGAAAAAAAAAAATAAATGTAAGCCACCATATGTGTGTCTTACATTCAAATTGAATTATTACCCACTTCTTTGAAAAATTCATATGAAAAGTTATACACTCCACGTTAAAACAAAAGTCAAAAATAAACGTTTTTTCAGTAGACAGATGGAAGGACGGACATTGCTAGATTGTCTTAAAATCAATCGAGAATCATGAATAAATATACTTTTTGGGGTTCCTGACCGATGTTTTGAGTAAAGTTTTAATTGTGTCAATTAAAAATTTACTAAAATTTGTTGGCAAACACTTAATAAATTTTTATTAAAAGTTTACTCAATACTTTATTTCAAAAAATTTTAAATTTTTGTGAAAATTCTCCAAAAATCCAAACGAATTTGGCTCAAATCCAGTTTAAATGAAAGATTGTCTCAAGCTCTATAAATGTGTCAAGGGAAAGAATATTTGATATTTTTTGCAAATTTCAAATACCGATATCTCGAAAACCGTTCGACCGATTTTAAAATATTTTTTTTTTTTATTCGAGCTCAGCGCATCTCGTTAGATTTTTAATCGTTTAAAAACCCATGACTTTTCCTACCCCATGACTTGTGTAATATCGCCAACGTATTTTTTTTGTCGTCGAGTATACAAAATTACCTCCCTCCCTCTGTTTGTCGGTTAAATCATTCATTTTTTTTTGTACCCCGTCAAAATTTAACACTAAAAAACTCGTAAATTAACAACATGATTTTTGAAGTTGTTTTTTTTTTTTTATTCGTCTTCTCGAAGAATAAAAATATGCTTAATATTGAAATGGTGTGATGTTGTATAAACTTTTTTTTTTATTTTGATCATAATAATGATGTTGAGGATGATCGAACTGCTGTGGCCTAAAGATGATTCAGTATTGATAAACATGTGGTGGACTGAGATCTTTTAACAGAAAAATAACAAAATCAATACTAACCAATAAAACAAAACTTTTGTGGGGGCAATCAAAATAAAATAAAAAATAAAATAAATATTATTGTGGTTTAATTAGGAATATTTTGTTTTGAATATTTAATGCCTTATTTGCATAATCAGAAACATTTTATTTAACACATTAAGGGAGTTGACCACCCTTGAGGGATTTAAAAAAAAAAAACATTTAAATAAAAAACGCAGCAGGAATTTTTCTGAACTGGAAGCTGCAGTTTTTAAGACAGGCACGAGTCTTTGACTCGTGCGCTTCCAAACCTACTTTTTTCAGGCATGATTAAACACTCCGCAGATTAGAGCACCCTGTAGATGCGCTGATTAAGCGCTGTGAAGATGCGCTAAAATCATGTATCATTTCAACGCCGATTTAAGCACTTGTTTTTTTATCCAAAAATCGTTAGTGTCCGACCAAATACCACTTTTTTGTCGAAGCCGAATATTCGGCCAAATTTTCAATATTCGGCCGAAACTAAAGGCGAATATTAAAAAAATAAATATTTATGTAATAAAAACAAGAAAAACAGTTAATTCGACTTGGCGGAATTCACAAATGTATAAAAATGTTCTCTACACTCTAATTAAAATGATTTCAGTTTCCTACTATAAATTGGGTAAATTTACACAAAGTGTGTAAATTTACTTAAAATTATTGGAAATTTACCCAATTTATAGTAATATATTATTGGAGTTTGTTGAAATTTTCCAAACTTAGAGTAGGAAACTGGACTCATTTTTTTTAGAGTGTAGGATGATTTTATTTTTTGCAAAAAACTTTTTTAGACATATTTGTAAAAAAAATTTTTTAGTGTAAATTTTTTTCGAGCGACACATTTTTTTAAGTGCTAAAACACTTTGTAAAATGTTTTTGTAGCTTACTAATGCGAATCAAAGTGTGTTTAGTGTGTTTTTCAACACGTGAGCACAAATTTTATACAACTATTTGGTATTCCGCCATTTTAGGACAAAAATATGGCCGAATCCAAATTGTGGCCGAATAGTGGGTTTTGGCCGAAGCCAAAGCCGTATCAGAATGCTCGGTCGGACACTATCCAAAATTTTATCTCTTTTCTTAGTTTGACACGATTGTCAAATAACCAACAAAAATTATTAAAACAGATTTGCATATGACTACTCTATACACAGAAAAAAATATGGAGGAAACAAATTTGAGTAATCACTTGTTTAAATTTAAAAACAAAAATTGAGTAATTTTTTAATTGACGCAATTAAAAATTTACTTAAAAATTTTAAAAACAATTTAAGTAAATAATTTAATAAAAATTTAACAGTTTTTTTTAATTATTTTTTAAATTCTCATAGTTTTTTGAATTCTCGTTTAGTTTATATTTTTTTGTGTATGTAAATGAAAGTTTGTAATCGTCTTTATAAAATTTTCCTATGTTTTTGAGACATAAATATGTTTGGTAAAGTTTGAAAAAACAAGTTTTATATTTTTTTTGTAAAAAAATTTAAAATTTTTTTAAACTTTTAAAAAAAATAAATAGATAAATTTTGAGTAAATTTTTAATTGTGTCAATTAAATATTTACTCAAATTTTTTTCAAACATTTAATAAATTTTTATATTAAAAATTTACTCAATACTATTAAATCGTTTACTGGTGCAAAATTTAGTAATTTTTTACTCAATAGTATTAAAAATTTACTCAAATATTTTTTTTTTATTTTTTTCTGTGTATATTTCAAACACTCAGCGAGATGGAGGCAATTTTTACCATTATTACCCCTCCATAACCCCTTTAGCAATCCAAGATCATTTTTTTCTTCGCTAAATTATTAAATTGCGAATAATTTCTTAAATAAGCAAGATACAAGCAAATGGAAGTTAATTTGTTATTTTAATTATATTTCAAGAATTAAACAAATTCCGTTTGTAACACCTAGAAATATTGGTTTAGTACCCCATAAAGTATATGGGACATTCCATGTCAAATCGGACACTTTGAAAAATTTTCTTTTTAGATTTTCCCAATTTGTTTACAGTTTTTAGTACCCTTCAAAAATTCCTTCGTGGTAAATTTTCAGATTTTTTTGATGACTCGTTTAAAAGATATCGAATTTTTAAAAATTGGTAGTTTGTTCCGTTACTCAAACTTCTTTTACTCATAACTTCTTCAATAATGGTCCAAATTTAATTTTTTTTTCTTCAAAATTTTTGTTTTCTTACCTAATTAAAAAAAAAAAATCCCAAAAAAATTCTTAAAAGCGCTCTAGTATGCGATTTTTAAGTTTTAAAATTTAAATCTCATTTTTGAAAATGTTTGTACTCTTTGATTTTTTTGAAATTTTTTTGTGTAAAACTTCTATCGATTCTACAAATTTTTTGCCCAGAAGGATCGTGGGATAACGATTATTACTATTTTTAAAAATTTTTTGAAAAAATTTTATTGTAATTTTTCAATCTTAAAATCATTTCTACTGCTCCAATGGTGCGTCATAGAGGGGTCATTTATAAGACCGACCCCCATTAATTTTTACGTCTTAACATTTCTTTGGAACAAACTAATACCCTATCTCCAACTTTTAAGGGGGCTTCCACACAAAACGAAATGTTTTTAAAATTTGCCCCAACCGCTCTAACTGCCTTAATAGTGCCCTTAGAGCAACAAAATGTATGACCGACCCACAATATTTTTTTAGTCCAAACATTTTCTCTGAACACACCTACCCTCTATCTCTAATTGTTAAGGCGGTCCCCATACAATTATTTTTATTTTTTGTAAATTTGTTTTATTTAGTCAGCTTCTACCGGTCCAATGGTGCGTCCAAGAGAGGTTATTAGTGAGACCGACCCCCATTTATTTTTACCCTACAACATTTTTTTAAAACATACCTACGCCATATCTCCACTCCCTAAGTAGGCTTCCATTCAAAATTACATTTTTATAAAATTTTCTTCAACTGTTATTTGTATGGGAGCCTACTTAGGGAGTGGAGATAGGGGGTAGGTATGTTTTAAAAAAATGTTGTAGGGTAAAAATAAATGGGGGTCGGTCTCACTAATGACCCCTCTCGGACGCACCATTGGACCGGTAGAAGCTGATTAAATAAAACAAATTTACAAAAAATGAAAAAAAAAGTTTATGGGGGGGGGGGGGACTGCCTTATCAGTTAAAGATAGAGGGTAGGTGTGTTCAGAGAAAATGTTTAGAAACTATTAGGGCAGTTAGAGCGGTTGGAGCAAATTTTAAAAAATGTCGTTTTGTGTGGGAGCCGCCTTAGAAATTGGAGATAGGGTATTAGTTTTTTCAAAAGAAATGTTAAGACGTAAAAATTAATGGGGGCGATCTTGACCCCTCTATGATGCACCATTGGAGCATTAGAAATGATTTTAAGATTGGAAAATTACAATAAATTGTTTTCAAAAAATTTAAAAATATAGTAATAATCGTCATCCCACTATAGAATCGATAGAAGTTTTACACAAAAAATTTTTAAAAAAATCGAAGAGTACAAACATTTTCAATAATGAGATTTAAATTTTAAAATTTAAAAATCGCATACTAGAGCGCTTTGAAGAATTGTTTGGGATTTTTTTTTTTTTTTAAGTACGTAAAAAAATAAAAATTTTGAAAAAAAAAATTGAAATTTGGACCATTATTGAAGAAGTTATGAGTAAAAAAAGTTTGAGTAAAGGAACAAACTACCAATTTTTAAAAATTCGATATCTTTTAAACGGGCCATAAAAAAAAATCTGAAAATTTACCATGAAGGAGTTTTCGAAGGGTACTAAAAACTGTAAACAAATTGGGAAAATCTAAAAAAAAAATTTCAAAGTGTCCGATTTGACATGGAATGCCCCATATATATATGAAAGTTTGTAATCGTCCTTATAAAATTTTCCTTTGTCTTTGAGACATAAATATGTTTGGTAAAGTTTAAAAAAACAAGTTTTTGTTTTTTTTTGTAAAAAAATTTAAAACTTTTTTAAACTTGTTAAAAAAATAAATTGATAAATTTTTAATTGACACAACTAAACAGTTACTTAAAAAAAAAACACAAAAAATTTTGAGTAAAGTTTTAATTGAGTCAATTAAAAGTTTACTAGCATTTTTTGGCAAACATTTAATAGTTTCTTATTAAAAGTTTACTCAATACTTTATTTCAAAAAATTTTAAATTTTTGTGAAAATTCTCCAATAATCCAAACGAATTTGGCTCAAATCCAGTTTAAATGAAAGATTGTCTCAAGCTCTATAAATGTGTCAAGGGAAAGAATATTTGATATTTTTTGCAAATTTCAAATACCGATATCTCGAAAACCGTTCGACCGATTTTAAAATATTTTTTTTTTTTTATTCGAGCTCAGCGCATCTCGTTAGATTTTTAATCGTTTAAAAACCCATGACTTTTCCTACCCCATGACTTGTGTAATATCGCCAACGTATTTTTTTTGTCGTCGAGTATACAAAATTACCTCCCTCCCTCTGTTTGTCGGTTAAATCATTCAATTTTTTTTGTACCCCGTCAAAATTTAACACTAAAAAACTCGTAAATTATCAACATGATTTTTGAAGTTGTTTTTTTTTTTATTCGTCTTCTCGAAGAATAAAAATATGCTTAATATTGAAATGGTGTGATGTTGTATAAACTTTTTTTTTTTTATTATGATCATAATAATGATGTTGAGGATGATCGAACTGCTGTGGCCTAAAGATGATTCAGTATTGATAAACATGTGGTGGACTGAGATCTTTAAACAAAAAAAAAAAATAACAAAATCAATACCAACCAATAAAACAAAACTTTTGTGGGGGCAATCAAAATAAAATAAAAAATAAAATAAATATTATTGTGGTTTAATTAGGAATATTTTGTTTTGAATATTTAATGCCTTATTTGCATAATCAGAAACATTTTATTTAACACATTAAGGGAGTTGACCACCCTGGGGGGATTTAAAAAAAAATATTTAAATAAAAATCGCAGCAGGAATTTTTCTGAACTGGAAGCTGCAGTTTTTTAGACAGGCACGAGTCTTTGACTCGTGCGCTTCCAAACCAACTTTTTTCAGGCATGATTAAACACTCCGCAGATTAGAGCACCCTGTAGATGCGCTGATTAAGCGCTGTGAAGATGCGCTAAAATCATGTATCATTTCAACGCCGATTTAAGCACTTGTTTTTTTTCCAAAAATCGTTAGTGTCCAACCAAATACCACTTTTTTGTCGAAGCCGAATATTCGGCCAAATTTTCAATATTCGGCCGAAACTAAAGGCGAATATTAAAAAAATAAATATTTATGTAATAAAAACAAGAAAAACAGTTAATTCGACTTGGCGGAATTCACAAATGTATAAAAATGTTCTCTACACTCTAATTAAAATGATTTCAGTTTCCTACTATAAATTGGGTAAATTTACACAAAGTGTGTAAATTTACTTAAAATTATTGGAAATTTACCCAATTTATAGTAATATATTATTGGAGTTTGTTGAAATTTACCAAACTTAGAGTAGGAAACTGGACTCATTTTTTTTAGAGTGTAGGATGATTTTACTTTTTGCAAAAAACTTTTTTAGACATATTTGTAAAAAAAATTTTTAGTGTAAATTTTTTTCGAGCGACAAATTTTTTTAAGAGTTAAAACACTTTGTAAAATATTTTTGTAGCTTACAAATGCGAATCAAAGTGTGTTTAGTGTGTTTTTCAACACGTGAGTACAAATTTTATACAACTATTTGGTATTCAGCCATATTCAGACAAAAATATGGTCGAATCCAAATTGTGGCCGAATAGTGGCTTTTGGCCGAAGCCAAAGCCATAGCCGAATGTTCGGTCGGACACTATCCAAAATTTTATCTCTTTTCTTACTTTGACAAAATTGTCAAATAACCAACAAAAATGATTAAAACAGATTTGCATATAACTACCCTATAGGTAATACCAAGCTCTTTGTCTCCCGCTCTTAATATTTTGGAACTTTTTAACAGAAGGTACGAAAACTGTTAGACGAGGAAAATACGATTATGTTAAATTAACATTGTTGGTTTGACAAATAATGCTAACTTTTTATATCGAAAAAGCGCTTAATAAATTAAAAAAAATGTATCAATTTATAATTTTTATGTTAATATTATTTAGGAAATACCTTTAAAAGTGTTTAAAACAAATTGTCAGCAAATAAAAAGTCATTGGATTTCCCGATAATCCACAAAAAAAACTTTTTTTACAGCTAGATGAAAAAAAAAACGCTAGCTTTAGTCTGAAAATCACCAAACTGCAACACTTTTTTTTGTTTATATCGAACTTAAGGGATTTTTTTTTGGTTTGATCAAACGTCCAGTTCGATGGCGGACTTAGCAAAGGGAATTTAAGAGCGGCTTTAACAGAAGAAGAGCGAGTTCAGATCTCTTTAGTATTGATACTCCTTGGTAATACCACACTGAAAAAAATAAAAAAAATATTTGAGTAAATTTTTAATACTATTGAATAAAAAATTGCTCAATTTAGCACCAGTAAACGATTTAATAGTATTGAGTAAATTTAAAAAAAAAAAATTATTAAATGTTTGAAAAAAAAATTTGAGTAAATTTTTAATTGACACAATTAAAAATTTACTCAAAATTTATCTATTTATTTTTTTTTTAAGTTTAAAAAAGTTTTACAAAAAAAAACAAAAAACTTGTTTTTCAAACTTTACTAAATATATTCATGTCTTAAAAACCAGTGGGTATCAGGTTGGTTGGCTACCATTTAATTTCCTCTCTCAAAAAGTTGGTTCTCTTAGTGTTGCCTATGCTATTGCATGTAAAAACTCTCTTAAAAATTAAGTGAACCAACATTATATAAAGTGACATATTGTTTTGGGGCCTATCAAAATCTCTGATAAATTCTTTACTCTATGTTAAAAACATAGGAAAATTTTATAAAGACGATTACAAACTTTTATATACATATACAAAAAACTATAAACTAAACGAGAATTCTAAAAACTATGAGAGTTTAAAAAAAATTAAAAAACTATTAAATTATTTACTTAACCCATTCCTGCCTAATGGGTATTTAAATACCCAAAAAAGTGTTGATACTTAAAAAAATTTTGCGCGGGCTAGATGGAAGATATCGGGCTGATTCTTTTTTCATAAAAAAGAGAAGAAATTGGGCTAAATGTGAACATTTAACAAGATTTTTTTTTATTTTGTTTAACTTTTGTTTTTCACTGACAAAAATCGAAGATTTTTTTAATCGAAAATTAGGTAAAAAAATGCACCTAAAACGTGATGCGGGGGGGGTAAGGACAATTTTGGTTTTCACGAAAATTTATCGGAGTTATTTTGACACCCAATAGAAACTTTTTAGACCCCTTTCAGCTCAAACAAAAAATAAAAGTAAAAAATTACACGGCATAATACCCATGTCATATCTCAGGTCGGAGCTGAGGTAAATTTTTTTTTATTTTTTCTAGCAACTTCTGTGGTCTTCCAGGAACACATGTCAAAATTTCATCAAAATCGTACGAGCCGATCTATGGGCAGGCAGGAATGGGTTAAATTGTAAGTAAATTTTTAATTGCGTCAATTAAAAAATTACTCAATTTTTGTTTTTAAATTTAAACAAGTGATTACTCAAACTTGTTTCCTCCATATTTTTTTCTGTGTAGGTAATACCAAGTTAAGAAATGGCACATTTGGCACACAAATAAATTTTTTGAAAAAAAAAAAAAAAAATTTTTACTTTTTTAATTTTTTTGTTGATATTTTTGCTATTATTTTAGCGATTCAAGATCAGTGTTTTCTTTGCTAGAATTTTAAATTGCGAATAACTTCTTAAATAAGCAAGATATAAGCAAAAGGACATTAATTTAGTATTTTAATTATATTTCAAACACTAAGCGAGATTGAACAAAATGGAGGAAATTTTTACCATTACACTGTGGGTCAAATGACTGGTTTTTGAGGCAAAAAATCCAATTTTACAGTGAACTATTTCAAAAAATTGATAATGGCATTTTGTACTACACATTTTCAAATACCCAAAAATAAAAAATCAGAATCAGGCGGCAACCCATGACTTAAAGACAAGCTGTCAAAGTTGAAGTTTTTTTGGTTTGCTTTATTCTCTCATATTCCGCTTTATTGTGCCTGATATTAAAACTATTGTTTAACAAAATATATAATCTGAAACAAAATTTTCTAAAATGGAAAGTATTAATACAGGTACGTTAAAAAAAATTTTATTAATAAGTTTCATAAAAATAATGTTGTAGTTAATATTTTGTTGTGACAAAGTGTGTCGTCTTTTCTGTGTAGTTTTGGTTGTCGACCGTGTGTTTCTTGGAGTAGTACTTTGTTTATTGGGACGTATTGTTGGAACACTATACATGTGGAGAAAGGTAATGATGTGTACTTTCATGTGTTTAAATAACCAATTGCCCAAAATTGCATTAACTTATTTATATTTCACTTTTAAGATTGCGTAAAAATAAAAAATACTGATATATTCAATTTTTGGTTACGAAATAATCGAAATGCTACAACTGTTGTAAACTGGATTTTCACGAAATTTAATAGAAGTGTGGATGAAGAACGTATTGCAACAATAAAAAAGAAAATTAACAATTTTTGTGCATATGCTAACCAAAAGTGGAACAAGAATCATAGATGTTTGAAGACATTTGAAAAATACGAAAGTTTATGGTTATCGAAAGAGACTGAATTTAAATTCTCTGAAAGTGATGTCGGAAACAAAAGAGGTCGTCCTCATGTTGGATATAGCGAGGGAAGTGCGCAGCAAAAACGAAAACTTGCTTCCGAGATATCGTCCGTACAGGGACACGATACCAAATTATTGGTTCATGCTGCTTCAATATCAGCTCATGCATCAAAAGCAAATGACTTAAATTTTGTTTTAAAGGAAGTAGCTTCATCACCATCTAGGGCTACTAAAATAAGACAAGTTATAACATGCCATGAAAAAAACCATTACCACTCTCCCCAGAAGAAGCATTATTATTTTTGATAGAGAATAATTTAACAAAGCAACAGTACATAAACATTAGGGAAATGAGCAAATCACGTAACTGTGATATTTATCCACATTACCAAAAAATTCGAGAGTGCAAACTGCAATGCCGACCTGAAGGATTAACGGTAACGGAATCATCAGCACAAATTCCCCTGCAGAGCTTAGTTAACCATACTGCAAAAGAATTTTGTCCTACCAAGAAGAAGTTTTAATGCAAATACCTGAGCTGAATGAAGTTACTTTGGTTTTAAGTTATGGTTTCGACGGTTCCACTGGGCAAAGTTCATTTAAACAAATATTTAGCACCAACGCCCCAGAAAGCTTAGATAACTCGCTATTTGTAACATCAGTTATACCACTGAAAATAATCACGTCTCATTATGCAACAGTTTGGATTAATCGTACACCTCAATCGGTTCGTTTTTGCCGACCACTTAAAATTGAATTTATAAAGGAAACCAAGGAGCATATATTGAAAGAAAAAAACAATTTGGATGTGCAAATAAAAAATCTTGAGCCTTTAGAATATTTTTTGGTAAATGGTAGAAAGATATAAGTAAAGTATGAACTTATTATGACTTTAATTGATGGGAAAGTCCTGAACGTGCTTACGGAAACAAAGTCTTCTCAGTCGTGCCCAATTTGTGGTGTGAATCCGAAGCAGTTTTTATCAATAAATGATTTAAGTTCATTAATGTTTCAGCCAAAACCAAATTCATTAAAGTATGGCATAAGCCCATTACACGCATGGATTCGATGCTTAGAATTTGTTCTTAATCTTTCATATAGAATTCATATTAAAAAATGGCAAATTCGAAGTGCTGAGGACAAATTACTACTACAACAGAGAAAAAGTGAAATTCAACAAAAATTCTGGCAGAAAATGGGTCTTCATGTCCATAAGCCAAAAAGTAATGGGAGTGGCTCAACCAACGACGGCAATACTGCACGAAGAGCATTTTCAAATCCGGAATTATTTGCATCTATAACAAATGTTAACATCGAGTTTTTAAAACACTTGCAAATCATACTAATTGCAATTTCTAGCAATTTTGAGTTAAGTGTCGAAAACTTTAGAAGTTTTTTCTATGAAACTGCCGAAATATATTTTCAAAATTACAAATGGTACCCAATGTCAGCGACCTTGCATAAAATTTTAGCACATTCTTCACAAATAATACAAGCCTCAATAGTGCCTCTTGGATGCGCTGGAGAAAATGCTTCTGAGGCGAGAAACAAATTTTATAAAAAGGATCGCATAGAGCATGCACGAAAGGATTCTAGAGAACACAATATATCTGATGTTTTTAACAGAGCCATGGATTCTTCTGACCCATTTTTATCCAGTATTTGTATAAAAAACCGCCATTCAGCAAAGAAAAGTTTGCAGCTTCCAAGAGAAGTTATTTCTCTTTTAAAGATTACTGATATTCCCGAGTATCAATTGCCGACTACGTCACGTGCTATCGCAAATGAAGATTTATCTGATTTCGAAGAGGAGACAGATGTTCTACCCAATTTTAATATAGAGTTAAAAGTTGATGAAACATTGGATAATTTTGATGTAAGGCTTTATTATAAAATACTAATTTTTATATAATTAAATGTTCTCTTTTTAGTGGGATTAAATCATGATGGCATTGGCAGATCACATTAGTTTGTAAGTTGAGCTGTAAAGTAGCAAAAAAACTAATTTTATGTTATTAACTAAATTAACTTTATTTATGTATGTTTATAATTTCATAAATAAATGTTATTTCTAGCATGAAAGCTGTCATTATCTAAAGGTCTTATTTACTATTAACGCACCCGCCACTAATCTTACTTTTCCTGTCACTGAAAGTGGGTGTGTAAATGGGTGACTTAGTGGGTGTATACGTAGGTGTTTAAGTAGGTGAATTAACTAAATTTTTTCCAAAAACTATAACACGCAACAAAAGAAATTTTAAAATCGTATTAATTTTCGGTGACCTTTAACATATCAAAAAATATAAATATTAGAAGTGGGCGTGGTTAGGGCGGATCGGCTTGAAATTTTTACAAACAGCTTAGGTACCCACAGTAGTCATCTGTTCCAAATTTGAAAGGTCTAGGTGCTTCCTGTGATTTATTGCCTCAAAAAACGGTCGTTTGACCCATAGTGCATTATTACCCCTCCATAACCCCAAGCAATCCAAGATAATTTTTTTCTTCGCTAAATTTTAAAATTGCGAATAATTTCTTAAATAAGCAAGATACAAGCAAAGGGAAGTTAATTTGTTGTTTTAATTATATTTCAAGAATTAAACAAATTCCGTTTGTAACACCTCGAAATATTGGTCAAGTACCCCATAAAGTATATATATTCATGATCCTCGATCGATTTAAAGACGATCTAGCAATGTCCGTCCGTCTGTCTGTCTGTTGAAAACATGCAAAACTTTTAAAAGACTTTACGGATGCTCCTAAAGTTTGGAATATATGTTGGGCATTTATCTTGTCAGGTTGGTATTGCAATCCAGCGAAAAAGGTCCAGTGGTTAAAAAGTTATAAGCAAAAGAGCGAATTTCGGCAAGGATTTTTCGCGAATTTGTGAAATAACAAGTAAAAAAGTTAAATTCGGCTTTGCCGAATGTATTGAGACCCTCCACAATGTAATAAATGATTATTAAAAAAAAATTCGAGGAAAAATTTTTTGGTGAAAAAAAAATTCCGCGAAAATTGGTTGGTACTTCCAAAAAATTGGTTGGTACTTCCAAAAATTCCATTCTGTGTCAAATTCTGTTCACATATGCCAACCAGCAGTCAATTTAAAGCATTTTGTATTTTTAGGTTATGTAGAATATACCAAAATTTTCGAGGTGTTCTTACACTTTAGTTCATAACTTTTGAACCGCTGAACCGATTTCGCTCAAATGCAATACCAAACTACTAAGGACAACAACAAGTAACTTTGCTAAGTCTCAGTCAGATATGTTTAATACTTTGGGCGTGATCACCATTTCCACAGACAGACAGACAGACATCGCTAGAATGTCTTAGAATCGATCACTGATCAATAATATATACACTTTATGGGGTCCCAGACCGATATTTTGATGAGTTACAAACGCAATGACAAACTTATATATACCTTCTATCACTAAGTGGAGGGTATAAAAAGAAAGACAATTCTAAGGGTTCTGAAGCTTGGCATACATATTTTTTGTTCCTGTGGTTTGGTTCGTAACAAATTTCAGCCAAATCGGTCCAGTGGTTCAAAAGTTTAGTGTCCGACCGAATACACCTTTTTTTGCCGAAGCCGAATATTCGGCCATATTTTCACTATTCAGCCGAAACCGAAGCCGAATATTAAAAAAAAAAATATGTAGTAAAAACAAGAAAAAAGTAAAACTCGACTTGGCGGAATACACAAATGTATTAAAATGTTGTCTAGAACGATTTATTTTGAGCAACAAACTTTTTTTTAGACATTTTTGTAAATAAAAATTTTTTTGAGTGTAATTTTTTTTCGATTGAAAAATTTTTTTGAGTGTAAAATCTTGTTTTAGCTGCAAAAACACTTAATAAAATGTTTTTGTGGCTTACTAATGTGATTCAAAGTGTGTTTAGTGTTTTTTCAACACGTAAGTACAAATTAGTGCCAACGGTCAGTACCGTAGTACCGGGAATACCGGTATTCCCGGTTCTCGGTATTACCGGGAAATGGTACCGGTTTCCCGGTTCTTAATTCATTCCCGGTATTCCCGGGAATACCGGTATTCCCGGTTCCGGTTCTGACGGTATTCCCGGGACTACCGGTATGAATATTTTGTAAAATTTTGCACAATTAAAAATTTTTCTTTGCTTTTACCAAAAAAACTACAAAACATGTGAAAAACACCATTTTCAATGTATATTTTTAATATATGAAAAAATAGTTGCATGATTTTTAAATAATTTTACAAACACAACTAAATATTACTGAAATACTGATTAAATAGTGTAATTTAAATATTTTATGGTATAGTATATTTATGGTTTTTGAGAACCGGTACCAGAATCAGAACCGGGAATACCGGTATTCCCGGGAATATATCTAGAACCGGGAAACCGGTTCCAGAACCGGGAATACCGGTATTCCCGGGAATACCAAGAACCGGGAAATGGGGGGCACTAGTACAAATTTTTTACAATTATTTGGTATTCGGCCATATTCGGTCAAAAATGTGGCCGAAGCCGAATAGTGGCCGAATAGTGCTTTTTGGCCGAAGCCGAATATTCGGTCGGACACTACAAAAGTTATTAGCAAAACCGTGAATTGGTTTCCCTTAGACATGGGCACATGAGGAGATTAGAGCGTGATTCACGCGTGATCACATATTTTACTCACGTGATTGTGAGTGAGTGTGAGTGGGGGAAAAAATTGCGTGAGTAACATTTTTGCGTGAGTGACTGTGCATGAGTCGATTTTTTTTTGCGTGAGCTTGCGTGATTTATTTGCTCTTTATATTTCCTTTCGTACCTAAAAAAGCAACAAAAAAACTTTAAAATTTGGCTAAACTTAAGATTTCGTCCGAAAAAAGCAAAAAAAAAAAATTGTAAAATTTCGCTAAACTTTAAATGTTGCTTAAAATTTTGTAAAATTTTTGGATATTTTAGTTTTTGATTTTTTTTTTGTGTAAATTAGAGTTTTGTGAGTGTGAGTTGTATTAAATTTACTCACGTGATTGTGCACACAAAGAAAAAGCTTCATTAATATAATGAAACTCTTCATAAAAGTTCGTGCAATGATACTGTTTCATAAATATTCATAGTATTAATGAAACATTTCATTATATTTATGAAAATGTTCATAATATTTATGAAAACTTCATTAAAAGGTTTCATTGGACGAACTTTTATGACAAATTGTTTTACAGTTCTTTGAGTGTGGGTGAGTTTGAGTATAAAAAAAATATATGCCTGTCATGAGCGTGAGTGAGTAAAAAATCACTCACGCGCCCATCTCTAGTTTCACCATAAATTCACGTGTTGAAAAAACCGAGCTTTAAAAAAACAAGTTTTAAAAACATTTGCAAGCCACAAAATTACTATACAAAGTATTTTTGTCCCTCGGAAATATTTTTACACTAAAAAAAAAATACACTCGAAAAAAAATTTACACTCAAAAAAAAAATTTAGTAATTTTTTTTTTTTTTTTTACAAAAATGGCAAAAAAAAGTTCATTAACTCAAAATAAAATATCTTTAATCAAAATAGTTCTTTTTTGCACGTTAAAAAATGTACTATCCTTTAAAAAGGGCATTGTGGAGGGTATTCATAGTTTCGGCCAAGTCCAATTTAACTTTTCTACTTGTTTGAAATTCGAAACTAAAATTATACTATTTTCTTTTCTTTTTCTTGCAGGTAAGCCAAAAATAGAAATAAAAATACTTTAAATCAAGGACTGTGGTAAGAATTTAAAAAATATAATCAAAATAGAAACTAAAGTGCAAAAATAATAAATTTTAGCTGCATTTAGCAAATATTTATCGTCATTACGCTTGGTTAAATTTTCTCATAAAACAAATGTCAGATGCAGTTTAAAAAAAAACATTTCCCATATTTAGCAAAAATCTTTAAAAAAAAGGAGTCATAAAATGTAAAGCTAGATTTTAAACACTATAAAAGTCATGTGTGCTGTATGAATGAATGAGTCAATATTTTTCCAAGAAATTTTGGAATTTCTCTAAAAACATTGTCAACATTATTTTTATGATTTTTCTTTTATAATGTTTTTTTTTTTGCGTCTTACTCATAAAACATAATTTCTCCACTAAACTCATACTTGATTTTATGGTTGCATTACCCGAGAGAAGTGAAAAACAAAAAAAAATATGTTGTGTTGATTCAATCAGTTTGGCATCCACCCCATTTCCGGTTTAAATCCATATTTGTTTACGCCAGTGTATAAAATTGTTGGCCAAAAACTGTCTTTTTTTTGTTTTTTTGTTTTTTGCTCTACAACAGAATTTTCCCAAGCTCTAAAAACAAATTTAGGGCGTAACATAGTCATCGTTGGAATATGCAGCCAACAACTACACAAAATAATATGGATAAAGAATAACATCAGTCAGTCAGTTAGTAGAGTGTTCCATTCTTTGAGTAGTGGGTAGCGAGTACCCAAAGAAGTGGGTACCCAGTATTTAAATAAAACAGGCCAACAACTTTTTAATTCATAGACCAGATTATGCTTTCTTAAATGTTTGAGTTGCGCTGAATCCGAATCTGATCTCAGTATTTGTATATATATTTGAGACGTTATAACGGCACGAATCCATCTTTATTTATAAAACCTTTATTTATAAAACCTGATACATATGTCGTCTGAAAGTAACTCTATTGAATCTATAAAAAAAATTTTATTCGCGAATTTTTTTTTCGCAAAATTTTTTTAGGGAATTTTTTTTTTGGGAATTTTTTTTTGGGAATTTTTTTCTGGGAATTTTTTTTCGCGAAATTTTTTTTCGTCAAATTTTTTTTGGGAATTTTTTTTTTTAATCAAATTATTTTTACTCGGGTACCCAAATCTAAGTAACCAAATTTTTACATCACTAATCTTTGGTCTGATATGGCTGTTAAATAAATGATGTGCTGGTTAAATTTAGTTTTATAATAAATATTTTGTTGAGTTTGCTACATGTTTGTTGCACTTCTTAGGTTGAGTTAAAACAAATTCAAAACATCCAAAGCCTTCTAGCGATTACTCACTCATTCATTCATTCACTTGTTATTTTGTTGGTTTTTCAAAACCATAAACTACTTTTTTTTGCCCAAGAAAAAAAAATGTTTTATATTCCATAATTTTATTTCATTCAATAAACCATCTTTTCTTTAAACTGCTAATGTTTTAGAAGTTTATTATTTTTTTTTGGGTTGTAACTAATAGTATTTTTATACAACCCATAATCAATTTATGGTTAATTATATTTTGATTTTTTTTTTTTTTCTCACCAGTTGGGAAGTATCCACAATTTTTCAATATTTACAACTCAAAGAACTGGAAAACAATTTGTCATAAAAGTTCGTCCAATGAAGCTTTTTAATGAGGTTTTTTATAAATATTATGAAACTTTTCATAAATACAATGAAATGTTTCATAAATACTATGAATATTTATGAAACTTTTCATAAATATAATGAAACAGTTTCATTGGGCGAACTTGTATGATGAGTTTCATTATATTAATGAAGCTTTTTCTTTGTGTGTAGTTCATCTGTACAGAGCTGGAGGTGAACCCTACTAAAAGAGCAGATTTGAGAGAATTATTGTTGGTCAATCAAACACCCAACCAGATAAAATCTTTCTATATATAGTTAAACCCGGTTATAACGAACTCCGAGGGACCTGTAAAAATCGTTCATAATAAGCGAAGTTCGCTTAAAGCGGGGTATAGCGAACTTCCTAGTTTTATTTGCGAAAAATAGATCCTAAATTATTCTGATTAATTTTTATTAAAAAATAAATGTTTTATTCGACCCTTAAAATATTATATTTTGAGTAGGTTTATTCTAGCCCGAGGTCATTATTTTCTATACCAAGTAAAACTATAATATTCTCATGGAATAATTTTGAAGAAAATTTGTATTTTTCTGTTTTAAATTTATTTATATTGGTCATTTTTTGCTAGACTTAATCGACACGTGTTTCGGAATTTGTCAGATCCCGCTATACTACAAGTACAAATAGTACTTTTTCTTAGATAATAGTACTTTTTCTAGAAAAAATAGTGCTTTTTTAGAAAAAATAGTACTTTTTTAGAAAAAATAGTACTTCTTTTAGGTAAAAAGCACTTTGTAGAAAAAAGTACTTTGTTTTAGAAAAAGTACTTTTTGTTAGAAAAAAATTACTTTTTAGAAAAAAGTACTTTTTTAGTAAAAGTACTTTTTCTGAAAAAGTAGAACTTTTTGGTAAAATAGTACTTTTTTAGAAAAGTACTACAGCACCTTTAAGAAAAATACGTACATTTTCAGGAAAAAGTACTTATTTACAAAAAATTTAACTTTTTTTTCTAAAATGTATTACTTAAGAAAATATAGTACTTTTTCTAGAAAAATTTTTTTTGGAAAAAGTACTTTTTAGAAAAAAAAAAAATACTTTTTGGAAAAAAGTACTTTTAAGAAAAACGTATTTTTTTAAAAAAGTAAATTTTTTACTACTTTTTTAGAGTTTGACTGTGTATAAAAGAGTTGGGTGAGTAAGTGACTGAATGACGCTAAAATCGGGGTATAGCGAACTTCAGTTTTATTTCCGAAAAATAGATCCTACGTTATTCTGATTAATTTTTATTAAAAGATAAAAATCGTTTTATTCGACCTTGAAAATATTATATTTTGAGGAGGTTTATTCTAGCTCGAGGTCATTATTTTCTATACTAATTAAAACTATAATATTCTCATAGAATAATTTTCAAGAAAATTATTTTTATGTTTTAAATTTATTTATGTTGGTCAGGAATTTGTCAGATCCCATTGTCAAGATTATTTAGAAAACGTAAAAACCCTATACTACAAGGACAAATAGTACTTTTTCTTAGAAAAAATAGTACTTTTTTTAGAAAAAAAAAATGTTTTTTAGAAAAAATAGTACTTTTTTAGAAATAATAGTATTTCTTTTAGGAAAAAACTACTTTTTAGAAAAAAAGTACTTTTTTTTAGAAAAAAGTACTTTTTTAGAAAATGTACTTTTTTAGAAAAAAGGATTTTTTTAGAAAAAGTATTTTTTTAGTAAAAGTACTTTTTTAGAAAAAAGTACTTTATTAGAAAAAGTACTTTTTTAGAAAAAAGTAATTTTTTAGAAAAAGTAGAACTTTATTTTCGTAAAATAGTACTTTTTTTTGGTAAAATAGTACTTTTTTAGAAAAGTACTATAGCACCTTTAGGAAAAATACGTACATTTTAAGGAAAAAGTCCTTATTTACAAAAAATTTAACTTTTTTTCCTAAACAGTATTATTTTGGAAAAAGTACTTTTTAGAAAAAAATTTACTTTTTTGAAAAAAAATTTACTTTTTAGACAAAAAAATACTTTTACGAAAAAATTTTTTTTTAAAAAAAGTAAATTTTTTACTACTTTTTTAGAGTTTGACTGTGTATAAAAGAGTTGAGTGAGTGACTGAATGACTGACTGATTTATCAACGCCCAGCCCAAACAGCTGAAGCTAGAAACTTGACATTTGGAATGTAGTTTAACTCTCGGAAAATAGATCTACTAAGGCTGGATTTTTGCCTGTATTGATTCTAGGGGGTTAAAAAGTGTAAAAAAGTGTACTTTTGGTACTTTTCATATTTCCCGAAATAATGGTGCTAGAAACTTGAAATTATGAATGCTTGGAATTAGGAATGCCTGTGTTGGTTTTACGGGGGTTAAAAAGGGTACTTTTGGCTCTTATTTTTATGTACTGAAATAATGGAATCTTGAAATTTGGAATGTAGAAACCATGGTTGGTTACCGTTACCCTTATTATACCGTTACCGATTCATAACCCTTTCAAATCGAATACCGTTACCGATACCGCTAAAAATATTTTTAAAATACCATTACCCTTACCGTTACCGTTATAATTATTAGAAGTTACCGGTATTGTACCGGTATTCAAAATTTTACCTGTTTTAAGGGATTTTAACGAACAAAAAAATAAAATCAAATTGCTAACATAATTTTAAATTTATAATTTGCAAATTATCATAAAATAAATGACAAAAATAATAATCATATCAAATCTATACTGGTTTTTGGGTCTATAAAATATTTTCAGCTTTCAGTTCTATCTTTTTTCAAATTTTTAACTAAATTAATAATACCGGTACGTACCGGTTTGGTTGGTTCGGTACCGGTACATACCGTTACCGAAACGATTTGAAAACACTTACCGTTACCTTTACCGAAATAAATAAAAATTAGATACCGTTACCGTTACCCTTACCGTTATTCGTTTCGGTAACCAACCTTGGTAGAAACACTTCCGGAAATAAATCCACTACGGCTAGGTTTTTGCTAATGTTGTTTCTATTTTTATATCTTGAAATAATAGAATAGAAACTTGAAATTTAGAATTTAGGTTCTCCTCCCGGAAAATAGATCATAGGGCTGGGTCTTGCCAATGTTGATTCTAATGGTGTAAAAGGGATAAAAATGTGTACTTTTGGTACTTTTTATAGTTCCTGAAATATTGGTCCAAGAAACTTGAAATTTGGAATGTAGGTTAGCCTACCGGAAAATAGATCCCCTTAGACTGTTTTTTTTTGCTAATGTTGATTCTAAGGGGGTAAAAAAGTGTACTTTTGATAGTTTTTTTTATTTAGTGAAATAATGATTTATGAACCATATGTGGTCTTTACCCAATCGGGTCCTCAAATGTGTGAATCAAATTAGAGACGTACTGATAAATAAACTTTTGTTGCCCAAACACTACTCTATAATTCATCTTTTAGCACATAGGGATAGGGTAACCTTTACCTGAACAAAAATAATCGCCAAAAACGCTTTGGAAAGCATAATTGCCTGCGGTCATTAAAGGGTTAAGAGGCCCCTGTTGGTGCCCTTTTTGGACATGTGAGGTCCAGCGTCCAAACTGAAGCTCGAACTTACGTTAGCTATAACTGGTAATAATTCCGCTGCAATGGGTATAGTACTTACGAAATGTCCGAATTATTAAAAGTAAACCTCTTACAAAATTAAGTATACGCCTCTTATTCAGTTTTTAAGTAATTATAATTTTAACAATAGTTCAGCAACTTTAAATGCGTGTAAAAAAAATCTAGCACTAAACTAAAAAAGCCTTAAGGGTGTTGTTTTGGAAAATGTCAACTTACATTTGCGTTTTGGTTTCATTCCATTCCGATTTTGGTTGTTGCACTGTGTAATTGAATCAATTAAAATATTTGTTAGCTTTACAACTTATGAAAATAGCAGCAAATAAAAGCCGCTGATTAATGAAAAATTTTAATTTCTGAATTTAAATTAAGTTTTCCTGAGCTTTTCCTTTGAGCTTTCTAAATTTTAATTTGGATTTTTTTTTGTATTCCACCATCCATTTATATCTTTTGGCTAACTTCCCTACACTCGATGCTTTTTTAAATTTTTGCAACATTTTTAAACTTGACATGTTTGTTGTCGGGTTGTTGGCTCTTTGTTTTTTGTTTTTGTTGATTTGTACAATATGAATGAAATATTTAAACTGAGTATACGACGTCCTTCCTTTTACTATGATGCCGTCGCAAAATAGCTTTTGGCAATTTCCCATGGTTAGTTGGAGTTTTTTTTTTTGTTGTCGGTGTTGTTGCAGGGTTTTGATTGTTTTAAACACTGGTCAAATTGTTTACAGTGGTTGTTTAATATTGAAAATAACCATAATTGTGTTTTTTCCACTTTTTAAATTTTATATTTTTTGTTTTTTTGTTTTGGGTTAATTATGATTATTGAATTAATTATTGAAATTACATCTTAAAAATTATTGGGTAGAATTGTGCTTGCCAAATAATTATGTTGCTGAGTTATACTTAAGCGAAAGACGTTTTCCAAGACAATTTAACAAATTTAAGCTTAATGGTGTTCAGATTAAGTAAATATTAATGTGCTACAAGGGTCTAAATGGAAATTTTTGAAAGACTTATTTTAGAAAATTTTTTAAAAATATTTTTAAGTCGTTTTTCTCCAAAGTTCAAATATTAGACTTTTTAAAAATAGTCCAATAGTTTAAAAAGGATCCAATAGTTTTTATTCAATTATAAACCAATTTTTCCAACGACTCAAACAAAAATGAATTTTTAAAATACAGTAGAAGAAATCCAAATTTTTTGACCTCCAATTCTTTTTAGGTTTTTTAGTGCATGTTTTGAGTTTTTTAGCGCATATTTCCGATTTTTTAGCGCATGAAAATCTCATCCCTAATGAGATATGAAAAAAATTAAACACTTTCTTTGTTTACAAAAAATTTGTTTAAAAGAACTGGAGGTCAAAAAATTGTATTTATGTTTAAGCCATTGGAAAAATTTTTTGATAACCGACATTCCGTTTGTAACTCATCGAATTGCACTGTGCAACAAATTTTGGGTCATTGCATTGAGCCTCAATGCCTTCAACGCCATATGAAAGTAGACCATCAAGTGGACAAAATCACCAAAGGGCTTTTCAAAGTCAGTTCGGATTTCTTTTTTATAGCCCACTGAAGTTTTAATATTTCTGTCAAAGGCGTTTGGAAAACGTCAAAAATTCTATAATAAAAACACATCTGAGCTTCAAAATATGATTTGATGTATTCAGTGAAATATTATGGCGGTTCTTTTCTTAGAACATTTTAACCCTCTAACTGCCATTTTAAGGGGTCATTTTAGTACTTTTTCAAAAAATAAACACAGAAGTCTAATAAAACGTCGATTTAGAGGGTTTAAATGTTCTACAAATATTTTCCTCATAAAATTTTACTAGGGGTTGTCAAATGTTCAAAGTTTGTGCGACATGCGCAAAGTGCTTTAAAAGGGTCAAGTATAAATAACTCAGTGCAACACCCAAAATCGGAATGGGATGAAACCAAAAGCAAATGAAAGCTGACATATTCCATAACAAACCCCTCAAGGCTTTTTTCTAGTTCAGAGCTAGATTTTGTTTTACACGCATTTGAAGTTAGTGCACTTTTATTATAATTACAATAATAAATGCTTGAAAACTGTATTAGTGGCGAATGATTAATATTGTAATTGCCTTTAAATAACAATCATACGCAACGGTGTCCAGTGATTTATATTAATAATTGCCTTTAAATAACAATCATACGCAACGGTGTACATGGTTTATTTTAATAATTTGGCTTTTCAGTAAATAGGTACTGGACCGATTGCAGCAAAATTCATACCAGTCATAGCTGAAGTAATTTTGAGCTTAAGTTTGGAAACTGGACCCTACATGTCCAATAAGGGCACCACCAGGGGTCTTTAAAATTGGACACGTTTAGTACACAAAAACTTTAAATGCTTTAAAATCACGAACTTTAAATGCGTGTAAAATAAAATCTAGCTCTGACCTAAAAAAAAGGCCTTGAGGGTTTTGTTATGGAAAAAGTCAGCTTTCATTTGCTTTTGGTTTCATCCCATTCCGATTCCGAAAGTTCGATTTTGTATCACTGTGTAATCAATGTTTGTTATTTTTTTACCAAAGCAGTGTTAAAAAATATTGACAAAAAACAGTGCAAATATAATTTTGGGGTAAAAATGATGTTCTGATGTGTTTTATAAAATTTTATGATGGTTCTTCGACCATATTAACCCTCTAGCTCCCGTTTTAAAGGGTCATTTTTGTCCTTTTTTAAAAGAAATACAAAAAAGTCTATAAAAAAGGCAGTTAAAGGGTTAAAATGTTTTACAAATATTTTCTGCATCAAATTTTACTAGGGTACGTCTAAAACAGAAAGTTCGTCCAGCATATAGAAAATGCTTAAAAGTTTTAAAGTATTCAAATTTTTTTTTTATATTTTTTTTGGGCCGAAATATAAAAAAAAAAACAAGTAACAAAGTTAAATTCGACTTTGTCGAATGTATTAATACCCTCCACGATTTGATGCAGAAAATATTTGTACAACATTTTAACCCTCTAACTGCCTTTTTTTATAGACTTTTTTGTATTTCTATTTAAAAAGGACAAAAATGACCCTTTAAAACGGGAGCTAGAGGGTTAATTTGGTCAAAGAAAAGAATCATCATAAAATTTTATAAAACACATCAGAACATAATTTTTAGCTCAAAAGTATATTTGCACTGTGTTTTGTCGATATTTTTTAACACTGCTTTGGTAAAAACAAAATAACAAACATTGATTATTTATACTTGACCCTTTTTAAGCACTTTGCGGATGTCGCACAACTTTTACCATTTTACCCCTAGTGAAATTTTATGTGGAAAATATTTGTAGAACATTTTAACCCTCTAAATGGACGTTTTATTAGACTTCTGTGTTTAGCTTTTGAAAAAGGACTAAAATGACCCCTTAAAATGGCAGTTAGAGGGTTAAAATGTTCTAAGAAAAGAACTGCCATAAGATTTCACTGAGGACATCGAATCATATTTTGAAGCTCAGATGTGTTCTTATTATAGTATTTTTGACGTTTTCCAAACTCCTTTGATAAAAATATAAAAACTAGAGGGTTAATTTGGTCAAAGAAAAGAATCATCATAAAATTTTATAAAACACATCAGAACATAATTTTTAGCTCAAAAGTATATTTGCACTGTGTTTTGTCGATATTTTTTAACACTGCTTTGGTAAAAACAAAATAACAAACATTGATTATTTATACTTGACCCTTTTTAAGCACTTTGCGGATGTCGCACAAACTTTTACCATTTGACAACCCCTAGTGAAATTTTATGTGGAAAATATTTGTAGAACATTTTAACCCTCTAAATGGACGTTTTATTAGACTTCTGTGTTTATTTTTTGAAAAAGTACTAAAATGACCCCTTAAAATGGCAGTTAGGGGGTTAAAACGTTCTAAGAAAAGAACCGCCATAATATTTCAATGAAGACATCAAATCATATTTTGAAGCTCAGATGTGTTTTTATTATAGAATTTTTGACGTTTTCCAAACGCCTTTGACAGAAATATAAAACTTCAGTGGGCTATAAAAAATAAATCCGAACTGACTTTGCAAAACCCTTTGGTGATTTTGTTCACTTGATGGTCTACTTTCATGTGGCGTTGAAGCCATTGAGGCTCATTTTTCTTGTTGCACAGCACGGTTGGGAAATGTGGCACAATAGTGCCATTTTTGGCACTATTGAATGGTCAGTGGCACCACAAATAACAGTTTTGGCCCTTTTTCGTTCTTTCCAAATATTGTCAAAATTTATTTAAAACAAATATTTTCGTCAAAGGGTATGCAGCAGCTAAAAGTTATAAAGTTGTTCACTTGGCTTTTTTGTGGCCTCAAAAATTGGACCAACATTTTCTATTTGTATACAAAAATTTCACTAATACTATCACATATTTAAATTGGAATAATAAGAAAATCTAATATGAATCACTAATACTGTCGCATTTGAGAACATTTTGTGACAAAAAATGTTGGTCCGAGATTTGAGATTTCTCCAAAAATTGAATAAGTCTCCACTGCCATCTCTTTCTTTATACTCTTTGATTTTCGTACTAAAATTTAATTATGTATTACAAACACGAAAAAATGATCAGTTGTTCCCCCTTACAACAATGTAAGTTTCTGTTTCCTTTAAATTAAGATTTTTAAGTGTTTAATCCCTGAGGGAAATTGATTGGTCCCACAGGAAAAATTGATCCTAAAAACCTATCCCATGACTTATTTAACGCGAACTGGTCATGGAATACTAGTTCTAAGACCAGTAAAAATGTGTCCGGAGATCTGAAAGATCAGTTCGACACAAGTCCTGGAACATATAACAAGGTGTTAATTATTGACAGGTCCTTTTGGAACAAAACAAACTCTTTGCCCGGTCCTTGAGTGGTCACCTTTCTCGCAGAGATGATTTTACTTTCAAAACCGTCATTTATAAAAAAGTTATAAGTTGTGTGTAAAAAATACTAAAAAATAAAAAATATTTAAAAAAAAATTTTGTTGGCCCTTTTCAACCTATTTTTGCCCTTTTTAGCCTTCAACTTGGCACTAATTGAAAATTCTCAAATACCAACACTGTTGCACAGTGATATTGATTGTTTGATGGACTGTGGGATATATTGCGACATCCTTCTGAAAATAAATGTCATCCAAGTTGATATATTCTATTACGGCCAACAAAAAGTCGGTAATCATGGCTCTGTAGCGCTCATCTTTGATGAAAATGGGGTTTTCAGCTGTATTTTTGAAAATATTGTGTAATGATGCTGATACTCAAATCTGTTGCTTCCTATAGATGAATTGGATTTTTTACAATACCATGCGAGTTTTACGATCCCAAGATGTAGCAATTTGTTTGTTAACATAACCTCATTTGAGTGTCTTATTTCGGTTAAAAACTTTTTTTCGAAACGCGATACAGCGGAGCAAGCCGAGGACGCATCAATGAAGTCGTCTGCCATAAAAAACGGGAATGTTTGCTCTTTCAAATAAAGCCATAACGTTCCAAAAAAAGTTGAGTATTGATCATTTTATTGCATTTTTAAAAAGATACTTGTTATTGGACCACCCCTTAATTGGAATTATAATTGCTTTTTTCGAATTACAATTGATAGTTTTCGAATTACAATTGATGTTTTTCGGATTACAATTAGAATCTTTAAATTAAAATTGATCTTATTGTTTTCTGTAAAGACAGTCGATCTTTTTCGAAATAAAATTGATCTATTTCAAATTATCATTTTCGAATTACAATTGAAATTTTCGAATTACAATTGATCTTTTTCGAATAACAATTCAACTTTTTCGAATTCATCTTTTTCAAATTACAATTAATTTTTTTCGAATTACAATTGAAATTTTCGAATTACAAATAGAATTTTCGAATTATAAGAAGAATCTTATGGAATTTTCGAATTACAAATGGAATCTTCGAATTACAAGTAGAATCTTTGAATTACAAATGTAATATACGACAGACATTCAAATGAAGTTTTCGAGTTACAAATGGAATTTTTGAATTACAAGTATAATCTGTGAACTACACTAGGTTTTTTTTTTTTCGAATTACACCATTAAATGGTGTAGATGTATTCTAAATTAATATGTATTTCAATCATATTACCAAGTAATTTTTACAGAGTAATCAAATATTGAAAGATTTTATTCGTATACAAAAATTAAAAAAAAAATGTTAAAAAAAAGCTAAAAATTATTAAAATTTAAAACAATAAAAATAAAAAAAATTAGGTCGCCCGAGCAGGGACTTGAACCCTGGACCCTTGGATTAAAAGTCCAATGCTCTACCGACTGAGCTACCCGGGCATGTATTCATCGTTTAATTAACTGACTACATAAACACAAATCTATTTTTAGACACCACCAATAGCGAACCAACAAGACGACACAACAAATTTTATATACAACTGACCCTCACGGGAAAAAACGTACACAAAGAAATTATTAAAATTATAAAGATTTTAATCACTCTATTGTCTCTCTCTCTCTCTCGCTATTGTTTACTCACCCCTCTATTCATTACCCTCTTACTGTAAATTTTTGTGTTTTTTTTTGTTTTCTGTTTTGATTTACTCATTCGTAAACTAAAATACTAACACAATTTAGCATGATAAGAAACTACTCTAGATTGTTGCTACCACGCCTGCTATCTTTGTCTGTCAATTATTTAGTGTGTGCAAGAGGGAAAAGTGTATTTTTGTATCACAGGCTACATAAAACTTACAAGTTTCTTACAGCATGCTATATAAATTTTATAATTTTCTTATACCATGCTATATATTTTTTGTTTATTTATTAGTTATCATTAGTATAGTGTTTATAATAAAACACTTATGTATGTATTTGTTTATTCTTGTTTTAATTTTGTTTAGTTTTGCTTGTTCTGGTTCAATTTTGTTTTGTTTTGCTTGTTCTTGTCCGTTTAAAAGTGCATTTTCAAAAGTAAAAATAAAATTTTCCTATCCTCAGCATGGGGTTATTTTGGTTTATTAATTAAATGAAAAGTTTCAATATGTTTTTTAATAGATACCCAGCCAGAAACTGCCAACCGTTCCAAAGAAAAAGTCTCGGCAAAGCACTTTATTTTTTGTGTAGAAGGTAGTATGAATTCGAAAAAGTGCTTTCCAGGCGCTTTGCCAATGTTTTTCTTTTTAAATCCGTTTAAAGTATACATTTTTTATTAAAATTTATTAATTTTCACAACAATTGGAATATTTTTTATTTCCCTGCAGGATAAGTGGCCGGTCCTTGATAGCTCTCATGATATGTCACTTATACACAATGACCTACATAGAGTCTCTGGACCTACATATTACAAACTTGACACCTTTTATATAAAAACACCAGTTTCTTTCGTGAGGAAGTGTCTTAAACTCCGGATACATCACCCTTAAAATCCGGATACATACCCGTTTCGGTTCAATACACCACTTTTTTTCGGGACTTTTCCAAATTTTTTCCTAAAAGCATTTTTAATAAATTTTTTATTCCAAAACGCAAAGAAAACTGCAAACAAATTTTTTCCGGGACTTAGAAAATTGTTAAATTTTTTTTTATCCTAATAAATGAGTAATAAATTTTTTATCCTAATTTAATAAATTTCTTTATTCAAATAAATACCAAAAAAAGTTGTGTCTTATGGACTTATGTATAGAATTTAGATACGTCCCATTTTTTTGTTCTAAAAGTGCTATAATAGTACCATATTTTTTGTTTTTAAAGCGCTTTCAAAGCGCTTTTAAATAACAACGGCATACCGTTTACCGTGGTTATCATTTTGGACGCTGGGAGAGTACTAAACAGTGATGCTTTCCCAGCACACAAGCGACCATAAAAGGTACTTTGCCAGCACTCTCCCGTTCGTATTTTTCTGCCTGGGTATTCTTGTAAAAATAATGTGTGAATTTGTTATAGGTGATGACTAGGGATGAGATTTTCATGCACTAAAAAATCGAAAATATGCGCTTAAAATATGCGCTAAAAAATCAAAAATATGCACTAAAAAACCTAAAAATATGCACTAAAAAATAAAATGTGTGCAATAAAAATCTTGTTTTCATAGGAAAAACTTCTTAAAAAGCAAAAAATAACGCCATGTTAAATAGTCATATTTAAAACTTTATATAAGCAAGAGTTTTTGAGAAATTAAGAATATCTATAAAAAAAATTAAAAAGAAAAAAAAAAATATTTTTATTATTTTCAAAATAAATTTTTAAAATTTAAAATAGTTTTTGCAACAAATAAATTTAAATTTGTGTTTTTGCTAATTTATGCCAAAATATGCAAAAATATGCACTTAAAAGTTTGAAATATGCACAAAATATGCATTTAAAATCAAGATATGCAAAAATATGCATTTTCACCCAAATATGCAAAAATATGCAAAAACAAATCGATGCCATTTTAACGCTAATTTCTTGATTCGGAAAGATAATAGGTCGATATCGTTTTTAGACTATCGACAAAAAACATGCATTTGCATGGAAATCTCATCCCTAGTGATGACTTTTTATTGGTTTTAATTTATTTATTGTTCATAAATATTTTTTGTTATTACACCGTCCGACAGATAATATTAAACATGAATCAGATGAGAGATAAAATAGAGTAAAACTGCATTTACAGTTTTTCACTTCGTTATCCTTTTTCCTTTTAAAAGGACTTCAACATTTTAGAGAATAACGTTTTTGTAAAATATTTATTAAATATTAGTACTTGTCTTACAATTTCACTTTTCTTGGCAAATAAAAGAGAAGAATTTTCGCTAATTTTTCCATTTTTGTCATATCAGGAAAAAGGATGTGATTAAATTCTCTTAAAATTTTATCAAAAGATTTTGTTAAAAGGTTTTTAAAATGATATTCAAGGATTGAGTTTTTAAAGGACATTAGTTTCCTACTTTGATGTATCAGAATAATTAAATGGAGAATAATTAAATGGAGAATAATTAAATGGAGATTTTAGAGATATCCAAATATTTAAAAATATTTTTCAAAAATATATTTTTTTCTTTTTGTCGGAGTTAGTTTTAATTTATAATTATACCACTCTGTGGTACAGGTTATAATGAGTTCGTGCTGATGTTTGTAACTACTTGAAATATTGGTCCTAGACCTACCTTCAAGTATACCGATCGACTCAGAATTACTTTTTGAGTCGATTTAGCGATGTCCGTCCGTCTGTCTGTCCATCTATCGGTTAAAGCACGATACAGGTCGCAATTTTCTATCAATTGACTTGAAATTTGAAACTTAAGCATATTTTGGCCCAAGGACGAAGCCTATTGAAATTGGATCCATGTTAAGACCTAGCCCCCATACAAACGCCCCTTTGGATTCGGCTTAAATGACTCTAATAACCGTATTAAAATAGATATCGCTTTTAAATTTAGTAGGTAATCAAACTTTGTATGCACAAATTACCATTCCAAATTTCAAAGGAATCGGGGCAGTCCTTCTGGTAGTCCCTATACAAACCACCTTCTCGATATTCACATAATTTCCTCAAACTTCATAAAAATGAAAATATTTGATAAAAATTTTATTTTTAGGTGTTAAACGTGTACTTCAGTAACCTAAACAAATTGGAATATATACATACATACATATTCCGGACCTCTTTCTACCTTGCAGTGTAGAGGTTTAACTACTTGGGACCCATTTTCCGGAAAACGCTGGTGTAGGGTATCATATGGTCGGTCTTGACCGACTATAACTTTCTTATTTGTTTTTTATTAAAAAACCCTTAAATTTCCATTATTTTTTTTTTTGATTTTTAGTTGGTCCACCATAAAAAGAACTTACGATCGTGCTTAAAATGCTAAAGAAGAGATTAATTTTATTGTTTCAAAAATTTTTTTTGTTAGATTTTTTATTTATTACTGTGAAAAGCCTTTTTGAAAACTTTTTCCTATTTTGGTTTTATTCGAAATCATAAAAAATTAAAGAGGGATAAAAAATGTCAGGCACATGACCTAACACTTGCCAAAGATTATAATCATAAATTATGTACATACCCAGGCAGAAAAATACAAACACAACAGCGTTGCTAAAGCATTGTAGACCAGCGGTTACCAACCTTTTTGGCTCGCGTACCCCTAATTTTAAATTTTATCAGCCGCGTACCCCCCAACGAGTTTTTTGTTTTCGTTAAAAAAAAAACTTCAGATATGAATATTATAGTTAATTTTGAATTTTTTTTGAAGGATTTAGGCGATATCAAAATAATGGTGGTATTTTTTTTTTTAATAATGTTCGCTCCTTGGGGTGGTTCAATGCATCTGAAAACGCGAATTTTGAGCTGATTTTTCTGCCGAGCAAAAACGGCTGAAAATATTACAAATCTGATTTCGCCAGTCAATTATACACCAAAAATTAAAACAGCCGACGTTTTTAAAACTCTTAAAAAAAGTTCCAAAAACTCATGACAGGTGGCGGAAAAACAATGTTTTTAATTTTTGTAAATGTTTTTTTTTTTAATACGAGGGCAGAACAATAATTCCGTGACTTTTTGAATGAAACACCCTCGTATATACAATGAAAAGGCATTTTGAGCTTAACAAAATGGTACCAAATTTCCACTCTATCACAAACCGTCTCAAAAATTCCCAAAAACACGTTTTTTGAAAACTTTGACATAGATTTGCTCAAAAACCTGATATCATAGAAAAATTTGGGAACTATATTCGGAATCAGCATCAGGGCAGATCTCAAAATATCATCCAAAAATATCGCAAAAATGCTCTCTAAATTGCATAAAAATACGTTTTTTGTGAATTTTGGCCTCAACTTTCTTAAAAACCTGACGTTATGGAAAACTTTGGAAGCCAGATGCGAAACCAGCATTGAAAGTTTAAGCAAAGTACTCTGTTTTTTACGGTGAAAATTTCACTTAAACTTTAAACGCCTCAAATCGCAATAAAACATTTAAAAATCAACAACTTTTAACAATTATAAGAAAGAAACGATCAAAACTGAAATGTCACTTTTTCACGGTAATTTAAATTGTCTTGTATAATAAAAATGCGTGAAAACATTTTTAACAATTTTCCTATAATTCCTCGCGTTGCCAAAAATTTTTTTTTTTTTACGAAGTTTGACAGATTTTTTCCCGTGAAATCGAACAGAATACTATGCCTTAATCTAAAACGAATGTCCAAATTACTTAAATTTTGCGTACCCCCGCGGACAGTTTCGCGTACCCCCTAGTGGTACGCGTACCATAGGTTGGTAACCGCTGTTGTAGACGGTTGTTTTAATCAATAGGTTTATCAGTAAAAAAATTTTTTGAAAAAACAACTTTATCAAACTACTAGAAAAAGTCTCGTTATCCCATTTAATAATATTTGACAGTTTTCCCTGTTTTTTAACAAAAAAATTTCAATCGAAATTTATTTTTTTTTTTAATTTTACAATTTTTTTTGTAATTTCTAACATTTTTTTTTACAAAAAAATCTAGTAAATTCACAAGATTTCCTTGTAAGTTTTATTGCGCTAAAAAAGTTGTAAATTTAAAATTTTATTTGTAAAAATCTTGTAAAATTACGAAATAAAAAAAAATTTCTACTATAAAAAAGTCTCAGGTTCTGATAGTAAAAGTAACAGATTCTGAAATTATTTTCCAATAGAAAAAATAACAGATTTGAGAAAGTTTTCTGAAAGAATGTTTTCTGAGACATTTGTTTAATTAAAAATTTCAAGATTCTGTGCCAAAATTTTCAGGTTCTGATGTATTTTACCCATTGAAATTCTAATATTAGAAAAATTCGTCGAATAGAAAAATTTCAAAATTCAAAGGCATCATTCGCATGAAAAGTTCGCACTGTCTACACAGAAAAAATTTGAAACGAATTTCAATCAACAAAAACGCGGATTCAATCAATTTTTTGATTGAAATTCCTCCAATTAAAAAAATTGTTATACCAATCATCAAATTGTTGGTGATTGATTGAAAGTTTTTTCAATCAAACAATTTTTCGATTTTGATTAAAAGATTGATCAATTTTTTATTTATAGTCAATCAAAATATTGATTGATTTAACAAATGAATTGTAAGCTTATGACAAAATGATAAAAAAAATGCTTATTTTTTGCATTCCATTATGTTGCCAACAGTAAAAAAAAGTAAAACCCGATTATTTTGTATATTTTTGAATTAATCTATTCAAACAAATTAAAGCGAAAAAAAAAATCTGGTATGTTGAAAATTTGTAATTCGACATTTAAAGAAAATAACAAACATTTTAATCAAAACATTGATTGACTCATTTAAATTTTGTTGATCAATAGATTTAATTGAAAATTGTGAGCCAATAACTTTTTGTGTGTAAAAGCTTTTTTCTAGAAACTTTTAATAGAAAAATACTTGGATTCTGAGATATTTTTTCTACAGAAAACGTCTAAGATTCCGAAACGTTCTTCCTACACCAAAAAAAATTCTATAGAGATCTATCTAAAAACACTTTTCTATAGAGATCTACTTGAGATTAGCGAAATTTTCGACCTTAATGCTTTTAAAAATTTTTGAGGCAGTTTTTTAGATTTTCAGAAAGAAAATATACCAATTTCTATGACATTTTTTTGTTAGAAAGATTCTGAAATATTTTTCCTATAGAAATACATTCAGATTTTGAAACATTTTTCTGTAAAAAAAATCTCAGATTCTGAGACATTTTTCCTATAGAAAATGTATCAGATTCTGCGACATTATTTATAAAGTAAAAGTAATTTTTTCTACAGAAAAAGTCTCAGATTCTGATAATTTTTTTCTATATTCTCAGATTATTTCCTTTTTATCTTATCTTCGACCTATAAATGAGTTTTCTCTGTAATGGTACATATGGCAAGCGACAACGAATGGCTGCAATCTTGTTTGCAGCTAAAAAAAGATTTTACACTCAAAAAAATTTTTCGATCGAATAAAAATTACACTCAAAAAAAATTGTATTTACAAAAATGCCTAAAAAAGTTTTTTGCTCAATATAAATCGTTCTAGACAACATTTTTATACATTTGTATACTCCGCCAAGTCGAGTTTCACTTTTTTCTTGTTTTTACTACATCAATAATTTTTAACATGATAATGTTTTTAGGCTGGTGTCTAATTTTAAAAAAGTTTCAGGACGCCACCTCAGTTTGACTATATAAGCTAACAATTTACGAAAAAGAAAACAAGAATTACTATTTTTATTTTCTTAAAACAATGAATTTTAATAACTTGGGTTTGTAACTTGGATAATAATTCACCTCGTGGTGAATAAAACCGTCTTTCACCAGCTGGTGAATAAAAAGTAACATAATTATTTTTCAACAACAATTTTTTTTTTTTTATCAATTTTTTTTTATCAAATTTTTTTTTTTTTATTTAATTTTTTTTTTCATCTATTTTTTTTTCCATTAAATTTTTTTTTCATAAACTTTTTATTTTTCATCAAACTTTTTTTTTCATCAAATTTTTATTTTTTTCATCAAACTTTTTTGTCATCATTTTTTTTCTTTTTTATAAATTTTTTTTTTCATAAATTTTTTTCATCAATTTTTTTTTATCAATTTTTTTTCCATCAAATTGTTTTTTTCATCAATTTTTTTTTTTCATCAAACTTTTTTTTCATAAATTTTTTTTTTTTCATAAAACTTTTTTTTTCATCAAATTTTTTTTTTTTTACTTTTTGTCTTCAATTTTTTTTCATCAAATTTTTTTTTCATCAAATTTTTTTGCATCAATTTTTTTTCGTCAAAATTTTTTTTCATAATTTTTTTTATCATATTTTTTCATCAATTTTTTTTTCATAAAATTTTTTATTATCAATTTTTTTCTCACCAAATTTTTGTTTTCATCAATTTTTTTTACATCAAAAAATTTTTCTTTTCATCAAAAAAATTCATCAAAAACTTTTTTCCATCAAAATTTTTTCCACCAAAAATTTTGGGTTCATTAAATTTTTTTTTACCAGAATTTTGTTTTTCGTGAAAAAATATTTTTTTTTACCAAAACTACTTTTTTACCAAGTCTAAGCTTTTCGCATAAAAATTTTCCATTTGTTTATCAAATGCACTGTTGCCAACTATTTTTAACTAAAAACCTCTAAATTTCACGAAAAAAGCGCTAGAAACCGCCAGAAATTAATTTAGCGGGGAAAATTTAAAATTTTCCCGCTAAATTACAAAAAAAAGCGCTGAAAACCGAAAAATTTGGCATTTTTGATTGACAAAAAAAGAAAATTTAAAAAAAAACCTCCAAATTATTTTTTCTACGAAAATTTACTTTTTATTAAAAACGCGCAAGAAACGGTCGAAAAATTTTTAGCGGGAAAATACAAAATTCTCCCGCTAAATTACAAAAAAAAAGCGCTAAAATTCGACAAACTTGGCGTTTTCGATTGAAAAAAATGAAAAATTGGAAAAAAAACCTCTAAATTTGTCCCACTAAATCCAAATAAAAAGCGCTAGATTTTCCCGCTAAAGCACCGTTCCCGCTAAAACCAATTTTCCCCCGCTAAATCCAAACAAAAAGCGCTAGATTTAGCGGGAAAACCTCCAACTTGGCAACAGTGATCAAATGTACATAAAACAAGTGAGAGTGTTATTCTTTGGTGCCGAATCTTTTATACTCTCCAAAATGTAAAAACACTTTTTTGCACTTATTTTTGCACTCACTTACGAAATGTACAGCTCTTTTGGTTTTTTAATGGGGTCCTCGACTGATATTTCAATTCGTTTTGCATGGAATAGCAACTAATATAACATTATTTATTCTAAAAAAAACTTTGCTTTGGCAAGTACACCCAAATCTTCCGCAAAACATTATCATGATTTAATGTTTTGGGCAAGAGTACAAAATTCGCAGGCATTTTTCTACAGAAAGCTTCCAAGATTCCGAAACGTTCTTCCTACACCAAAAAATGTTCCATAGGGATCTATCTAAAAACACTTTTCTATAGAAATCTACTTGAGGTTAGCAAAATTTGTTTACCTTAATGCTTTTTATAATTTTTGAGGAAGTGTACTAGACTTTGAGACATTTTTCCTACCGAAAAATGTATAAATTTCTAAGACATTTTTGTGCTAGAAAGATTCTGAAACATTTTTTGAAATATTTGAAATATTTTTTGAAACATTTTTTCTATAGAAATATACTCAGGTTCTGAAACATTTTTCTATAGAAAAAATATCAGATTCTGAGAAATTTTTTCTATAGAAAAAGTATCAGATTGAATCGAAAGAAAGCATCACCGACACCAAAACCAATAAGTTTATATACATGTGCGTCGTGTCACACACGATCGAAAGCCTTGTAAATTTCCAAAGCAACAAACTTACTTTCACCAAATTGGTGAATGGAACGATTCCGATCAGGTCTTCTGTAGAACGACGTTCGAAAAGCCATACTGACGCCATCCATGTGCCCATCCCTCCGTCGCGGAACAAAGCCGTAGATTTTGCTTGTAAGTTTCTAGAGGCCTAACAACCTGTCAGATAGTTCCCAGTCTTACAAGCTCATCGGCTGTTTAATTTCCTGCACAGAGAGAACATTTTAGTTGTGCCAGCCGAATTTAGAGCCAACTGCATAGTTTAATAACAACGACTGAAATTTTCGGTTGCGATTACCAAAATTTGTTTTGAAAATTTAACTTCTGTTGGTTCAAATAAATTTCGGTAATCGCAACCGAAAATTTCGGTTGTTGTAATTAAACCATGCAGTTGGCTCTAAATATTAAATTGGCACAATTAAATTGTTGTCTCTGTGTGGAATGTTTCTACACCTACTTAGTCAACCTTTCGTGACAAATTTTACTTAAAATTTTCTAATTGAAAAATTTAAATAAATTTTAAACGCGATTCCAAAAAATCTTCTGACAACATCGATATGCGGTTCTATGTTTTTTATTTGCTCTATTTTCTTTCGCTTGAAAATTTTTCAATTAGCATTACTTCCCCTATTAATACGTGAAATGACGTTGTTTTTTTTAAGTACTAAATATTTTTTTTTAGTGGAAAATTTATCATCTATTAAAAGAAATTAAAAATGACAATAATAAAAGAATATTAAAAAAAAAAAGAAAAAACTATTGAATTGTATGCCTACAGGAAATAAGGTCGTTTCAGTCTATAACAAACTAAAAAGGTCATCAACAATTTACTCAACCATCATCATTAATTCACAAGAAAAACTCTAAAGAAACTCTTTAATTGTTGTTGTTCAAATTGTAAACACTTGAAACTATTCTGAGTGGCTGATATTTCTAAAACTTAACTGAGAAATGTAATATTAATCTTGGACGAAACCATAAATACCCTTCTTTTAAATAGAGTTAAAAAATGTGCATTCCCTGTTCTATTCCATTCGTTCCCCGTTCTATTCTATGTTGTTCCCTGTTCCATTTCATTCCGTTTCATATAGTTTCATTCTTTTCTGTATAAGATTCGTTTCAATAAGAGAAGTAGGCAAGTCCATGACGCTCAGACTTAAAACAGTCCATCCCTCTCCACCATTTTGCCACACTTTCACCGATTCATTACTTACTTTTATCCTAAAAAATTTTAAATTCTAAATATGTCCTTCTCTTGGATGAGAAGAAGGATCATACGTGGTAAATTTTTAAATGCTTGGGTTTTTAGTTCAAAAGTTCCAAAAAAGTACCAAATTTCTATTGGAACCCCATTTTTTGTACAGAGAAAGTCTCAGATTCTGAGACATTTTTCGTATAGAAAAATTCTCAGATTCTGAGACATTTTTCGTATAGAAAAAATCTCAGATTCTGAGACATTTTTCGTATAGAAAAATTCTCAGATTCTGAGACATTTTTCGTATAAAAAAATTCTCACATTCTGAGACATTTTTCGTATAGAAAAATTCTCACATTCTGAGACATTTTTCGTATAGAAAAATTCTTACATTCTGAGACATTTTTTGTATAGAAAAATTCTCAGATTCTGAGACATTTTTCGTATAGAAAAAGTCTCAGTCTTATAGAAAAAGTCTCAGATTCTTAGACATTTTTCTTAAAGAAAAAGTCTCAGATTCTGAGACATTTTTCTTATAGAAAAAGTCACATATTCTGAGACATTTTTCGTACACAGAAAGTCTCAGATTCTGAGACATTTTTCTTATAGAAAAGTCTCAGATTCTGAGACATTTTTCGTATAGAAAAAGTTTCAGATTCTGAGACATTTTTCGTATAGAAAAATTCTCAGATTCTAAGACATTTTTCTTATAGAAAAATTCTCAAATTCTGAGACTTTTTTTGTATAGAAAAATTCTCAGGTTCTAAGACGTTTTTCGTGTTAAAAAAGTTTCAGATTCTGAGAAATTTTTCGTACAGAAAAGTCTCAGATTCTGAGACATTTTTCTTATAGAAAAAGTCTCAGATTCTGAGACATTTTTCTTATAGAAAAAGTCTCAGATTCTAAGACATTTTTCTTATAGAAAAAGTCTCAGATTATAAGACATTTTTCTTATAGAAAAAGTCTCAGATTCTGAGACATTTTTCTTATAGAAAAAGTCTCAGATTCTGAGACATTTTTCTTATAGAAAAAGTCTCAGATTCTGAGACATTTTTCTTATAGAAAAAGTCTCAGATTCTGAGACATTTTTCTTATAGAAAAAGTCTCAGATTCTGAGACATTTTTCTTATAGAAAAAGTCTCAGATTCTGAGGCATTTTTCTTATAGAAAAAGTCTCAGATTCTGAGACATTTTTCTTATAGAAAAAGTCTCAGATTCTGAGACATTTTTCTTATAGAAAAAGTCTCAGATTCTGAGACATTTTTCTTATAGAAAAAGTCTCAGATTCTGAGACATTTTTCTTATAGAAAAAGTCTCAGATTCTGAGACATTTTTCTTATAGAAAAAGTCTCAGATTCTGAGACATTTTTCTTATAGAAAAAGTCTCAGATTCTGAGACATTTTTCTTATAGAAAAAGTCTCAGATTCTGAGACATTTTTCTTATAGAAAAAGTCTCAGATTCTGAGACATTTTTCTTATAGAAAAAGTCTCAGATTCTGAGACATTTTTCTTATAGAAAAAGTCTCAGATTCTGAGACATTTTTCTTATAGAAAAAGTCTCAGATTCTGAGACATTTTTCTTATAGAAAAAGTCTCAGATTCTGAGACATTTTTCTTATAGAAAAAGTCTCAGATTCTGAGACATTTTTCTTATAGAAAAAGTCTCAGATTCTGAGACATTTTTCTTATAGAAAAAGTCTCAGATTTTGAAATTTTTTGTATAGAAAAATTCTAAGATTCTGAGACTTTTGCTCTATTATTTAATGTAGGGTATAAAAAAAACGTCCATATTCCATAGTTTGGTTTCAATTAAAAATTTGTTATTGTAGTGATAAGAGTTTTGTTGTGTGTGTGGAAAAAACCCCTACGCATCAGAAAAGATGTTTAAATTTGAAACCTTTCGCGGTTCTTTCTATAAATAAAAAATAAATACAAATACAGCTGTTTTTGGTTTCTTTATGAGCCAGTGAAATAAAAGACGGACGGACAAACAGTCGGGCGGATAGCATTAATGTTTATTTTTAACATTATGATTGTACATTTAGAATTGAAATGAAATTTTATGTTGTTTTTTTAGGTTTTTTTTTTTAATTTTTCCCAAATTTGTTGAAAAAAAAGGTTTATTAGATGTTTTTGTGTTATTGTTAGTTTTTTCGGTAATAAATTTTTTAAAATTTGATGGATTATTTAAGTTTTCTTTGTTTTTTTTTTTTTTAAACTATTTCGTTGCATGTCATGACAAGAAGTTTATCATTTGAAAATTTTCTATTCGTAAAATGATGATGGGTCACTTTTATTACATATTGACTATGATGGACACATTTCTAATGTTAAATAAACATTTCCATTTCAAATATTTTTTTTTTTTTTTGAAACAAAAAAAAAAAAATTGATTTATCACCTTTTTTGAAATATTTTTTTAATTTAGGTTATTTGCGTTTAATTTTAAAATTGTTTTTTTTTATCAATTTAAATTGTAACAGGTTTTTTTTTGAAAATTTAGAACAATTTTTTTTGTAATTTTTCAATTTTGGAGAATAAAAAATCAACGAATTTACTTAATTTTAATATATTTAGTTATTAAATTTTAAAAATTTTAGTAAAATCCAGTAAAGTTTAGTAAAATTTTGTAAAAAAATGTTACTAATTTTATAATTTTTTTCTAAATTTAAGAAATTTTATTAAATTTTTACAAATTTTTCTAAGTTTCAATAAATTTTTCTAAGTTTCAAAAAATTTTAATAAATGTTAACAATTTCTAATAAAATTTAGCAATTTTTCCTAATTTTAACTATTTTTACTACATTTTTAACAAATTTGACTAAAATTTAACAAACTTTAACAACAATTTTTAACAAATTTGACTAAAATTTAACAAATTTTAACTAGAATTTAAAAAAAAATTTACTAAAATTTAACAAATTTTACTAAATTTTAACAATTTTTACTAAAATTTTAACAATTTTAGTAACATTTGTTAAAATTTTTTACTAAATATTAGAAGTTTCACTTAACATCAGAAATTTTTCTAAATTTTTCTAAGTTTCAAAAATTCTACTAAATGTTAACAATTTCTATTAAAATGTAGCAAATTTTTCCTAATTTTAACTATTTTTTACTAAATTTTTAACCAATTTGACTAAATTTGTAACAAATTTTAGCTAAAATTTAAAAAATGTTTACTAAAATTTAAAAATGTTTTGCTAAAATTTAACAATTTTTAAATATAGTAAAATTTATTAAATTTAAATTTTTACTAAATTTAACTAAATTTTAACAATTTTTACTAAAACTTGAACAAATTTAGTAAACTTTTGTAAAAAATGTTACTAAATTTTAGAATTTTTACTAAATTTAAGAAATTATACTAATTTTTTTACAAATTTTTCTAAGTTTTAACAAATTTTATTAAATGTTAAAAATTTCTATTAAAATTAAGCTAATTTTAACTATTTTTACTAAATTTTAACAAATTTGACTAAAATTTAACAAATTTTAACTAAAATTTAAAAAATCTTTACTAAAATCTAATCAAATTTAACTAAGTTTTAACAATTTTTACTAAAATTTGAACAAATTTAGTAAAGTTTTGTAAAAAATGTTACAAAATTTAAGAATTTTTACTAAATTTAAGAAATTTTACTAAATTTTTACAAATTTTTTTAAGTTTAAACAAATTTTACTAAATTTTAACAATTTCTATTAAAATGTAGCAAATTTTTCCTTATTTCAACTATTTTTTTACTAAATTTTTAACAAATTTGTCTAAAATTGTAACAAATTTTAGCTAAAATTTAAAAAATCTTTACTAAAATCTAACAAATTTTACCAAATTTAACTAAATTTTAACAATTTTTACTAAAATTTTGAACAAATTTAGTAAACTTTTGTAAAAAATGTTACAAAATTTAAGAATTTTTACAAAATTTTTACGAATTTTTCTAAGTTAAAAAAATTTTTACTAAATGTTAACAATTTCTAATAAAATGTAGCAAATTTTTCCTAATTTTAACTATTTTTACTAAATTTATAACAAATTTGGCAAAAATTTAACAAATTTTTACTAAAATTTAAAAAGGTCTTACTAAAATTTAACAAATTTTTAGAGTCCGACCGAATATTCGGTTTCGGTCTCGGTTTCGGCCGAATAATGGGGTTTCGGCCTCTATTCGGTATTCGGCAAAATTTTGGCCGAATATTAGCCGAAACCGAAACTTTTTGGTATTTTAAAAAATATGTAAAAAAGTCGCTGAATTTTTTGATTTCCTATTTCATTACACTTGTTTTAGTTCAATTGAAGAAAATGTTACAAGTTTATCCAGTAAATGTAAAACTGTTTCAGTTCAAAAATTATTTTCTCCTAATCTGCAAATGAAATATGTATACAATTTAAGTTTTTTAAAAAACATATTTTTTTTCAAAAATGCAACAATTCCTATGGTTTAAAAGCATTATATGCTGTATATTTATCTTTAACAACTTTTTAATAATTTTTTTTATGCCAGGCGGTAATTTTTTTTAAGTTTCGGTTTCGGTTCGGTTTCGGCCGAATATTACTTTTTCGGCCGAATATTCGGTTCGGTTTCGGTTCGGCCTCGAAAACTGGTTTCGGTCGGACTCTACAAATTTTATTAAATTTAACTTAATTTTAACATTTTTCACTAAAATTTGAACAAATTTAGTAAAATTTTGTAAAAATTTTTACAAAATTTTTGAATTTTTACTAAATTTAAGAAATTTTACTAAATTTTTACAAATTTTTCTAAGTTTAAACAAATTTTACTAAATGTTAACAATTTCTATTAAAATGTAGCAAATTTTTCCTAATTTTAACAATTTTTACTTAATTTTTAAGCAATTTGACTAAAAAACAAATTTTAACTAAAATTTATCAAAATTTTACTAAAATTTAACAAATTTTAACTAAAATTTAAATTTTTTTTACTAAAATCTAAATTTTTTTTACTAAATTTAACTAAATTTTAACAATTTTTACTAAAATTTTAACAAATTTAGTACAATTTTGAAAAAAATGTTACAAAATTTTAAAATTTTCAATAAATTTAAGAAATTTAACTAATTTTTAGTGTCCGACCGAATATTCGGCTTCGGCCAAAAAGCACTATTCGGCCACTATTCGGCTTCGGCCACAATTTTGGCCGAATACCGAATAATTTTATAATATTTGTGCTCACGTGTTGAAAAGCACACTAAACTTACTTTGAATCACATTAGTAAGCCACAAAAACATTTTACTAATTGTAAGTGTTTTTGCAACTAAAAACATTTGTTACATTCAAAAAAAATTTTCGGTCGAAGAAAATTTACACTCTAAAATATATTTTTTTACAAAAATGTCCAAAAAAAATTTTTGCTTAAAATAAAATCATTCTAAACAACATTCTCATGCATTTGAGTATCCCGCCGAGTCGATTTTTATTTTTTTTCTTGTTTTTACTACATAAATATTTATTTTTTTTTTAATATTCGGCTTCGGTTTGGCCGAATAGTGGAAATTTGGCCGAATATTCGGCTTCAGCCAAAAAAAGGAGTATTCGGTTGGACACTACTAGTTTTTTAAAATTTTTTTTAAGTTCCAACAAATTTTACTAAATGGTAACAATTTCTTATAAAATTTAGCAAATTTTTCCTAATTTTAACTATTTTTAATAAATTGTTAACAAACTTGAATAAAATTCAACAAATTTTAACTAAAATTTTGCAAATTTTAACTAAAATTTTGCAAATTTTAACTAAAATTTTGCAAATTTTAACTAAAATGTTGCAAATTTTAACTAAAATTTTGCAAATTTTAACTAAAATTTAACAAATTTTACTAAATTCAACTAAATTTTAAAATTTTTTACTAAAGTTTAAACAAATTTAGAAAAATCTGTTAAATTTTTTTACTAAATTTTAGAAGTTTTACTTAACTTAAGAATTTTTTCTAAATTTAAACAAATTTAGTAAATTTCAAAAAATTTTACTAAATATTAACAATTTCTAATAAAATTAGCAAATTTTTCCTAATTTAAACTATTTTTACTATATTTTTAACAAATTTTACTAAAATTTAACAAATTTTAACTGAAATTTAAAAAAATTAATCTAAAATTTAACAATTTTTAAATTTAGCAAAATTTATTAAATTTAAATTTTTACTAAATTTAACTAAATTTTAACAATTTTAAGTGAAATTTGAACAAATTTAGTAAAATTTTGTAAAAAATGTTACAAAATTTTAGAATTTTTACTAAATTTAAGAAATTTAACTAATTTTTTACAATTTTTTTTAAATTCCAACAAATTTTACTAAATGTTAACAATTTCTTATAAAATTTAGCAAATTTATCCTAATTTTAACTATTTTTAATAAATTGTTAACAAACTTGAATAAAATTCAACAAATTTTATCTAAAATTTTGCAAATTTTAATTAATATTTAGCAAATTTTTACTAAAATTTAATAAGTTTTACTAAAATTAACTAAATTTTAACAATTTTTACTAAAATTTTCACAAATTTAGTAAAATTTTGTAAAAAATGTTACTAAATTTTAGAACTTTTACTAAATTTAAGAAATTTTACTAATTTCTTACTAATTTTTCTAAGTTTTAACAAATTTTACTAAGTGTTAACAATTGCTACCAAAATGTAGCAAATTTTTCCTAATTTTAACTATTTTTTACTAAATTTTTAACCAATTTGACTAAAATTGTAACAAATTTTAGCTAAAATTTTAAAAATGTTTACTAAAATCTAACAAATTTTACGAAATTTAACTAAATTTTAACAATTTTTACTAAAACTTGAACAAATTTAGTAAACTTCTGTAAGAAATGTTACTAAATTTTAGAATTTTTACTAAATTTAAGAAATTTGACTAAATTTTTACAAATTTGTAGAAGTTTAAAAAAATTTTACTAAATGTTAACAATTTCTAATAAAATGTAGTAAATATTTCTTAATTTTAACTATTTTTACTAAATTTTTAAAAAATTTGGCTAAAATTGTAACAAATTTTTGCTAAAATTAAAAACATTTTTACTAAAATCTAACAAATTTTACTAAATTTAACTAAATTTTAACAATTTTTACTAAAATTTGAACAAATTTAGTAAACTTTTGTAAAAAATGTTACTAAATTTTAGAATTTTTACTAAATTTAAGAAATTATACTAATTTTTTTAAAATTTTTTCTAAGTTTCAACAAATTTTAATAAATGTTAACAATTTTTAATAAAATTTAGCAAATTTTTTCTAATTTTAACTATTATTACTAAATTTTTAACAAATTTGGCTAAAATTTAACTAATTTGGCTAAAATTTAACTAATTTTTACTAAAATTTAAAAATGTTTTACTAAATTTAACAAATTTAACAAATTTAACAAATTTTACTAAATGTAACTAAATTTTAACAATTTTTACTAAAATTTGAACAAATTTAGTAAAATTTGAATAAATTTAGTAAAGTTTGAAGAAATTTAGTAAACTTTAGTAAAAAATGTTACTTAATTTTAGAGTTTTTACTAAATTTAAGAAATTTTACTAATTTTTCTAAGTTTCAACAAATTTTACTAAATTTAAACAATTTCTAATAAAATGTAGCAAATTTTTCAAATTTTAACTATTTTTAATAAATTTTTTACAAATTTGGCTAAAATTTTACAAATTTTTACTAAAATTTAAAAAAATTTTACTTAAATTTAACAAATTTTACTTTTTTTAAAATTTTAACAAATTTGAATAAATTTAGTAAAATTTGAACAAATTTTGTAAAAAATTTTACAAAATTTGAGAATTTTTACTAAATTTTAAAAATTTTACTAACTTTTTACAATTTTTTTTAAGTTTCAACAAATTTTACTAAATGTTAACAATTTCTAATAAAATGTAGCAAATTTTTCCTAATATGAACTATTTTTACTAAATTTTTAAAAAATTGACTAAAAATTAACAAGTTTTTACTAAAATTTAAAAAAAAAAAATTTACTAAAATTTAAAAATTTTACTAAATTTAAATAAATTTTAACCAATTTTACAAAAATTTTAACAATTTTTACTAAAATTGAACAATTATTACAAAATTTTATGGATTTTTTATAACGTTAAGGTTTGTTTGTAAGTGGCTGCTGACGCTTTAAGTCAGCACACATAGACTCTGAGGTTCGTTGTGATACCACTGGACGGTAATGGGGTTTCTCCAATAGTACCTGCCGTTAAACCAACTTGAGCTCCTTATGAAACTCCTTAGATATTTAATTTTTACATTTGACAAATCACAAAGATCGTGCAGCTTCCTAAATCCCAGCGAAGCAAGTCTCTGACCAGAAAGTGCCTCAGCCATGCAATTTCGACAAAAGTTATTTGACGGCACGTTAAGCATGCTTTCCTATAAGGCAGTATCCGGTATTTACAACAACATAGTTCGAAATCTCTCCTCTTGAAAGCGGTATCAGATATCTATCCGAAAAGATGTTGACTGCGGTTGTAGACAGAATCTGTATAAGGGAATCTGAGAAAATTTCCAATTTTTTTTGGGAAATCTGAGAGCTAAATATTAACAAATTTAGTAAAATTTTGTAAAAAATGTTACAAAATTTTAGAATTTTTACTAAATTTAAGAAATTTTATTAATTTTTTACAAATTTTTTTAAGTTTCAAAAAATTTTACTAAATGTTAACAATTTCTAATAAAATTTAGCAAATTTTTCCTAATTTGAACTATTTTTACTAAATTTTTAACAAATTTGACTAAAATTTAATTTGAACTAAAATTTAAAAAAATTTTACTAAAATTTAAAAAAATTTTACTAAAATTTAACAAATTTTACTAAAATTTAACAAATTTTACTAAAATTTAACAAATTTTACTAAAATTTAACAAATTTTACTAAATTTAACTAAATTTTAAAATTTTTTTACTAAAGTTTGAACAAATTTAGTAAACTTTTGTAAAAAATGTTATTAAATTTTAGAACTTTTACTAAATTTAAGAAATTTTACTAATTTTTTTTACAAATTTTTCTAAGTTTAAACTAATTTTACTAAATGTTAACAATTTTTAATAAATTAAGCAAATTTTTCCTAATTTTAACTATTTTTACTAAGTTTTTGACAAATTTGGCTAAACTTTAACTAATTTTTACTAAAATTTAAAAATGTTTTACTAAATTTAACAAATTTTACTAAATTTAACTAAATTTTAAAAATTTTTACTAAAATTTAAAAAATTTTTACTAAAATTTAAAAATTTTTTACTAAAATTTGAACAAATTTAGTATAATTTGAATAAATTTAGTAAAATTTGAATAAATTTAGTAAAATTTGAACAAATTTTGTAAAATTTTGTAAAAAATTTTACTAATTTTTTACAAATTTTTTTTAAGTCTCCACAAATTTTACTAAATGTTAACAATTTCTAATAAATTGTAGCAAATTTTTCCTAATATAAACTATTTTGACTAAATTTTTTAAAAATTGACTAAAAATTAACAAGTTTTTACTAAAATTAAAAAAAAAAAAATTTACTAAACTTTAAAAATTTTACTAAATTTCAAAAAATTTTAACAAATTTTACTAAAATTTCAACAATTTTTATTAAAATTGAACAATTATTACAAAATTTTATGGATTATTTACAATGTTAAGGTTTGTTTTTGGCTGCTGACGCTTTATGTTAGCACACATAGAATCTGAGGTCCGTTGTGATACCAAGAGACTCCTAAGATATCTAATTTTTACATTCGACAAATTAGAAAGATCGTGCAGCTAGCTAAATCCCAGCGAAGCAAGTCTCTGACAAGATAGTGCCTTTAATCGCTCAGCCTGCTTTCCTTTAAGGCAGTGTCCGGTAATTACAGCAACAACAGTCAAAATCTCTCCTCTTGGAAGCGATATCCAATATCTATCCGAATAGATGTTGACTGCGGGATGTTGAATCTGTATAACAGAATCTGAGAAATTATTATTTTTTTTTTTTTTGGAAATCTTTTCTTAAGGAAAATTGTGTAAAGATCTCTCAGAGATTCTGTTTTAGGATTTTCGAGGATTAAACATTTTTTGTAAGAAAAAAAAATATTTTTTTTTTAAACCGGACAATTTTTCGTTAGAGAAATATCTGCACTCAAAATAAATTCTCTGTTCAATTAGCAGAAAAATCTGCTGAAAATACACCCATTTTGAGCCATATGATAAATCTGATCATTTTAGCAGACACGGTTTGCTGAAGATCTTTCATGATTACCTAGGTGAAATTAGTAGAGAAATCTGTGAAAAAAGACATTTTCTAGAAAATTTTTGTTTTCAAGATTTTTTTTAATTTAAACATAAAAAAAATGAAAAAAAAAAATTCTGTTAAATTAGCATTATAATCTACTGATTTTCTTTTAGTTTTGTAAATTATTAGGCTCAATCGTTTTAATTGTATAAAAAACGAAAAAAAATAGCACTTTAAAAAAAAACTTAAGAAAGTTTTCTTGAAAAAATAATGACAGCAAACTATTTCTGTAAAATTACAAAATAATCTGCTAAAAATATGTTAAAAATAAGTCTAAAAATATCGTTTTGATTGCATAAAAAAAAAATAAGACTTTCAAATAAAATACTTGGAAAATTTTCTTGAAAAAAAATTATTAGAGTCCGACCGAAACCAGTTTTCAAGTCCGAACCGAAACCGAACCGAATATTCGGCCGAAAAAGTAATATTAGGCCGAAACCGAACCGAAACCGAAACTTTAAAAAAATTACCGCCTGTCACGAATTAAATTATTAAAGATAAATATACAGCATATAATGCCTTTAAACCATAGGAATAGTTGTATTTTTGAAAAAAAAAAAAATACTTTTTTAAAAAACTTACAAAAAAATTGTATATTTTGTTTGTAGTAGTGTTTATAAAAAACCGACATTTTAGGAAACCGGTTTCTCGGTTAACCGAAAATCAGCTTTTCCGGTTAACCGGTTTTCTCGGTTAAACCGGAATAAAAAAACCGGTTAACCGGTTTTTTTTTTCTTTAACTGACAAAACCAAAAAATACTTGAGAATAGCTAATTTTCATTAAATAATATAGCGAATATAGCTTAAGTTAACATATTTGTTTCTTTCATCAAGGTTTGCAACTGTTACCCTATAAAAATAACGGTATTTAAATAATGTACTTTATTTTCGCATATTCACTGGAACTTTAATTAAATTTTAATTGGCTTTATCTTAAAAAAATACATAAATTCGTTAGAAGTAAATTGGAGTTCAGTATTTATTTTCATGTTACCCCGATTTTAAGCCGGTTGGCTTGTTTGACTGTCTGGTTAACAGTCACTTAATAAGTTTTCCATGAAAGTGTAAAAAAACGCTTACAACGGTGAGTATTTCAAATATTTATCTGATTCGAAATAAAATTCCTATATGATAAATTGTTTCTTGAAGTGAAAAACTATTTTAGACTTTCTTTCTCAAGGATTTTCAAGGTGTTTTCAAAGAAATTTTGCAAATTTCATAAAAAAATAAGTGTAAACCATTAATATTTGCGAAAATATTCCGCTTAGAATGTATTTAAAAAAACCGGTTAACCGACAGGAAAAAACCGGTTTTCGGTGCACCGGAAATTTCCAATTCCGGTTAACCGGTTTGCAAAAAAACCGACATTTTGGGAAAAAACCGGTTTTTCGGTTAACCGGTTAACCGGTTTATAAACACTAGTTTGTAGATTAGGAGAAAATAATTTTTGAACTGAAACATTTTTACATTTATTGCATAAACTTGTAACATTTTCTTCAATTGAACTGAAACAAGTGTATTGAAATACGAAATCAAAAAATTCAGCGACTTTTTTACATAGTTTTTAAAATACCAAAAAGTTTCGGTTTCGGCTAATATTCGACCAAAATTTTGCCGAATACCGAATAGAGGCCGAAACCCCATTATTCGGCCGAAACCGAGACCGAAACCGAATATTCGGTCGGACTCTAAAAATTATTAAAAATAATTAAAAAATAATCTGCTAAAAATATGTTCAAAAATATAACAGAGTCAGTAAAAACGCAGTTAAATTTCGGTTGTTTTGTAAAACTGAATGACAGAGATTTTAGTAAAAATATCACTTTTAGCAGAAACATCTACTGAACGTTTGCTAAATCAAATTCAACGAAGTTTTACAGATTTTTTGACAGAGTTTTTCTTTTGAGTGCACTCTACAGCATTTGCAATTGTATTTCAGAAATAATCAATTGAATTTCAGATGTTATCAATTGTGTTTCAGAATTAATCAATTGTATTTCAGAAGTTAATTGATAATTCTGAAATACAATTGATAGTTTTTCAGACAGATATTTTGACACAATTTTGGTACGCCTTTTTTAAATTTATTTTTTTTATTAAATTTAATTTAAAAAATCTGCTTATATCCTTTTCCTGTTCTCTTTTTTTTGGATCTTTGTCCTAAAAATTTCAAAACCTGCTTTGTGTATTCACTCAAAGCAAACATGATGTCATATAAATGTAAGTATTTCTTTTATTTTTTTTTTTGTTGTTTCTTTATGTTGCATGTTGTATTCATTCATATTATATGCCTTTACAATACAAAACGGATATGTCAATATACTCTGAATATGTCATATGCAACAAAATGTTGAATGTACTTACTGTATGTAAGAGAAGAATATGATGTTCCTCATTTCTTTGTATGTGTATGATGCATACAATGTGACCAATATGTATGAATGCGAAAACAAGGATACCACTTGTATCATTACCACTTGTATCATTTGACAAAATGTTTTTTGTTTGGAATATATACAAAAATTTTATTTGTGAATTTTTTGTCCAATTAGAACTAACTGATTGTAAAGTTTATGAAATTTTAAAGTTTTGTACAAACATATTTAGTTTCTAGTGTTCCTGTTTTTTATTATTTTATTTGTAACATATGTCTGACACTGTATTTTCTCTCCTACAACTTATGCAGTCCCTATTTAATGGTTTTCTATAAATAATATTCTTTTTTATATTGTACAATATAATGCAAAATGTAAAGTATTTTTACTTATTTTTGACTTTTTTTATACAATGTTAGCAAAACTTTAAAATAGACAAACTTTACATTAAATCATTGTAGTAACCAAAACTTCCCGAGTAAAAAAAATGATATGACACAATATATAATTTAATATGGGTTCGTGTCTATTTTGATATAATTTTATACGAAAAATGGTTTCATGAGATTTGATCGAATATTATCTAATAATATCAGTTTATATAACTTTATATCGACTTTGATACGAGTTTTGGTCTAATCCAATGATATAAAATGATATCCAATTATATTAAAATTAATACAATTTTATAAATCGGATGTTTTTTTTTATTTTTTAATAAAAAAGTTAAAAAATTTAAATAATAAAAATAAGTTGTTCTTGAAAAAAATGCAGTCATGTTAAATTTTATATAAAACACTTACACTCAAAATAATCACTCTGTTAAATTACAGAGATACTCTGCTGAGCCAGCAGAAAATACCATAGATTTCCAACCAGCAAGATTTTTTGTTATTTTACGAAGAAAACTCTGTAAAATGATTTCGATCAAAAAAAACTGTAAATTTACAGAATTATCTGTAAAATATTAATAAAACCGAAAAGAATTTTACCAAAAAAACTATGTAAATTTACAAAGTTTTAGTTAAATGCTTTTTATGAGTTCAAAATTTTACAAAAAAAAAAACTCTGTAAATTTACAATGTTTTAGTTAAATCCATTTTATGAGTAAAACTTCTCTGCTTTCAAACATTAATTAAAATTAAAAAAAAAAAATAATTAAAATTTTGTTAAATTTGCCCGCTTTAATGCTTCCAAATTGTAAATTTACTTTTTTATTTTTGTGAAAATTACGAGTTTTTAACGAGTAACTCCAATTTTACAAAATTTTGTTTTTCGGTCACAAGAAAATACAAAGCATTTTTTTAAAAATCAGTATTTCGACAGATAACTTTGTCAAATATCTGTCGAATTGGGATTACAGTCATTTTACAGAGTATTTAACAGAATAATTATTTTGAGTGTAGAAAATATTTTCAAAAAAATTTGTCCTTCGAAAAACTTAGAAAAATGGAGTCATATAATATAAAATTTTATATAAAACACTTAGACAAAATTTGCGATAAAAAAAATGTTCCTTGAAAAAAACTTTAAAAAAATTTATAAGATGGAGTCATATAAAATTTTATATAAAACACTTAGAAAATATTTGTGAAAAAAAAGTGGTGATTAAAAAAAACTTAGAAAAATAAAAAATATGAAGTCATATGAAATTTTATATAAAACACTTTGAAAATATTTGCGATAAAAATATGTTCTTGGAAAAAAGTTAAAAAAAGTTAAAAAATAATGGAGGCATATACAATCTTATATAAAACACTTAGAAATTTGCAATGACGTATAGGACCAGATGTTACAACATATAGTTATGTATGGCGATATCATAAAAAAAACGTACATCAAAATTTATTCTATAAATTTATCTCGCAAGACATAGTGTCACACATGATCATATATGAAATTATATGACTATATAAATGTATATAAGATCATATTAAATTATTTTTACTCGGGTTAACAAACATTTTCTACTGAAACGCTAAATATTAGTAAGTTTTTTTTAAATTAAAAATCTAAATAACTGTAATTTAAAGTTCTATAAAATTAACAAAAAGAATTCAACAAATTTTACTTATTTTCTATAAATTTTAGTAAATCTCTAACAATTTTTCTAAATTTCTACCAATTTTTCTAAAATTCTACCAATTTTTTGTGACGGCTCAACTCCCCTTAGGCCAATTTTCCTGGAGACCGGTGCTACCATTACTTCCGGCCGTGCTCAGGGCAAATGAGGTGGTGTTCTTGTCTCCATTGAAATTGGACGGAGCCAGCCACTATAAAATTTAGGTAGCTGCAAATTTTCGAATACCAATTAAACAGACGGAAACGAAACAAAAAAATAAAGTAAAGAAAGAAGGTGTAAAAGACAAACCCTAACAAACATAAAATACTATAGCAGCATGAAGTTTAGGAGAAGAGGTTAAATATCGTATTGCCCCTTCACATTCTCTACCCACCCTTCCAAGCTATCTTTTATAAGTTGTCTGATAGCCCACACTGAACCTAACTGAGGTTACTTAAACTTTTCGCGAATAAAAAAATCTACAACCGCATCATTTTAATTAAAACGAACATTTATTTAAAAAAAATCAACGCACTTAAAATTAATATAAAATTATCAAACATTATTTCGAGCCATAAAAGATATTAATTCTAAAGGTGTACAAATGAGTTAAAAAAAAAAATATTTAAAACCGTCAAAATAGTGAAATGCAAATGAAATTTTAATTTACGAAAAAATATTATATTGAAAGATGCTGATTTAATCTTTAAAATTGGTGGGATCAACCATAATTAAATTAACAAATGGTTAATTGGAAAATGTAAAATTATAGTAACTTTTGAAGTGGGTAGTTAAATGGATTTTGAATCACGATAATCAAACGATAAAATATTAATTTATAAAAAAAACTCACCATATTCTATTCTCCACTGGACTGCAGGCCTGAAGTACGGGGTATAGGTGCTTGATGGAATCAAATATTATTATCGAATTTAATTATCGTTATCGATTAAAGTAAATTGTTTAAATAAGATATAAGTAAAAAGTATTTTACAAGGTATGAGTGTAGGGTGTATGCATGTTTTGTGATTCTGTATGTAAGTGAAGGTGTATTTCGCGTATGTAGTCGAATTAAGAATTAAAAGTTAAATAAGCATTATTTTTATGACCGCATTGATTAAAAAAAAAATATTAAATATTAGATGACAAATAAAATAAATTAATCGATAAATTTATCGATTACCATACGAAAATAATTATTTGAGAAAGCTACAAAAACAATAACTAATCGATAAATTTATCGATTGTGAAACATCACGTAAAAAAACTTAAAAAAACAAATTTAATTGTTATCGATAATTTATCGGTAGGTTTTTAAATGTCACGGTATTTGGATGAAATTTTTCGAATCTGGTAATGAAAGTCGAATTTTGCAATGACCAATATGGACAAAGTATTGAGTATCTATGTTGTAGATTACAGTTTTACTTCAACGATATTAAACGATAACTATGATAATTATCTCGGATTCGCGGTTATCGATTGTAGCCGAATAAAGCTGTTGATACGCTGATGTAAATTCCGATTTTTCGATGATGATATCGATGACTTTGGGTACAATAAATGCCAAAATAAATTTCCCGTTGATTTTCCTCTTTTGACACCCTTTCTCTTAAAAAAATTATGACTCCTTCGCCAAACTTTTATACAATTTACACGCAGCTTAAGATTTACGACTATTTGGTAATTTATCAATATCAAGCCGATTTACCAATATGTTTGGCCACTAAATATGCTGACCAAACCCCTTCAAATCTAATAACAAAAATGCCACTTTAATTATTCCGTACACTCAAAATAATTACTCTGTTAAATACTCTGTAAAATGACTGTAATCTCAATTTGACAGATATTTGACAAAGTTATCTGCCGAAATACAGATTTTGAGAAAATACTTTGAATTTTCTTGTGACCGAAAAACTAAGTATTATCTGTAATTTTAATTTTTTCTTTGTAATCTTTATTTTACAGATAATAAACTGAGTTTTTTGTTAAAATACAGATTTTTGAAAAATACTCTCGTAACCAAAATATTTATTGCTCTGTAAGACAGTTTCCAAATAAAAACCTCTTTAAGAAAACTTCCAAATATTTCAACCTCGTTTTAAAAAGCTTCTTAAATTACAATTAAAGCTGGTAAATTTTCCGAAGATGTGTTGTAAATTGGAAGGTTTTTTAATTTTCACAAAAAAGTAAATTTAAAATTTGGAAGCATTAAAGCGGGCAAATTTATACGATGGCATTTCCCAATTGTCAACACTACTTGCACATTAAGGAAGGAGAAATTAATCGGGAATCATATAGTGACCGTTGTGTAAAAGCCATATCAAACGCATTAAAAAAAATATGTAAGAAAGTCAAGGCATTCTTAAACAATTTATCTTAAATTTTATAAAAGTGTTTATTAGAATGAATCCGCTCAAATGTGGCACTGAAAATGAGAAATTTATGAAAAAAAAAAACGTGAGAACATCTAGCGAGTTTATATGTAAATAATTTCTACAAAGTTCAACATTCGCGTGCGAAACATTTAAGAGGGCGCATTTAAATGATGGCAGTTGCCTTTATTTTGTGTCAAGTTATTACTTAGCCATGCTTCTTGCACATTCCAATCGAAGAAAATGAATAAGAATTCTTATAGTTGCCACTTAAAAAGTGAATTTAAACACAAACAATTAAAAAATAACGTTTCGCGTGTGCACCATTAAAATGGGAAATGCATTTAATCAAGATCATTTAATTTTTAGTTTTTTCTCGAAGTTTATAAAATACTACAGTTTTCACATTTAAATAGCCCCTGCTCAAATCGTCATTTATTAGTTTATAAAAACCTCGGTGAATATCTACGCTTAAATGCGTCACTAAATATGTGAGCTTTAATACGCAAAGAATAATTTTGATGGCTTGTCAGACTGTTAATGTTTTTGATGCAGAGAAGTTCTGGAGTTCATGCACGCAGGTAAAACAAAATTAAAAACGCCGTTGGAATGACAACTTTAAGAAGTTTTTTTTATTATAAGTATGGATGTTATTTTTGTTCTCAATTATTTCCTGTATTTAAGTTTGAAATCAAATAAATTTAACAAAAACTTTGTAAATTTTCAGAAGTTTTTTTTTTAAAAAACTTCTAGTCACATACCAAAATTTTATAGATAATTCTCTAAATTTTCAGTTTTTTATCGAAATAATTTTACAGAGTTTTTACAAATATATGTAAAGTACTTTGTAAAAATGTGATCCCATTTAACTAATATTTTACTAAAAACTATGTAATATTGCAGTTTTTTTTTGTCCAAACCATTTTACAGAGTTTTCTTCGTAAAACAACAAAAAATCTTGCTGGTTGGAAATCTATGGTATTTTCTGCTGGCTTAGCAGAGTATCTCTGTAATTTAACAGAGTGATTATTTTGAGTGTATTTTATAACCGAAATTGCAGTCTTACCTATAATCCAATTTATTACTTTTGCCTTCTATAAAACGAAATTTTCCAGCCAAATCCTTTGTCCTTAATTTGTTTTCTCCTCCTTTTAAAATTTTTAAAATTTTCCCTATGTTTGTCCGACTATTAAGAAATAATAAAATTTATTGAAAAATTTTGAACGAAATTCCTTTGGAAAATTCGATTTGAATTTATTTGAAAAATTCAAATTTGAAATAATTACAGTTTCGAATAAAAAAGTAGCACGACTGAAGGTATTTTATTCAACCTCTAAACCATTGTGAGAGTAATCTCACATTTTCTAAATTTCTACCAATTTTTCAAAATTTCTTCAAAAATTCAAACATTACTGATTACTAAAATTTTACTAAATTTTTCCACAAACTTTTCCAAATTTCTTCAAATTTTACAAAATTTCTACAAATTTGTCTAAATTTCTAAAAATCTGACTAAATTTCTACAAATTTGTCTAAATTTCTAAAAATTTTATTAAATTTTTACAAATTAAATAAAATTTTTAAAAACTTAATTAAATTTTTACAAACTTTATTAAATTTTTAAAAATTTTGTTAAATTTTTACAAATTTTGTTAAATTTTTACAACTTTTATCAATTTTTTTACAAATTTGACTAAATTTTAACATATTTTATTAAATTTTAACAAATTTTATTAAATTTTTACAAATTTTATTAAATTTTAACAAATTTTATTAAATTTTAACAAATTCTGATTAATTTTTATTAAAAAATAAAAATTGTTTTATTCGATATTTAAAATATTATACTTTGAGGATGTTTATTCTGGCTCGAGGTAATTATTTTCTTTACTAATTAAAACCAAATCTCATAGCATAATTTTCAAGAAATTTCTTTTTTGATTTAAATTTATTTAAATCTAATTTTCTAATTTTCTTAAAAATTATTCTATGACAATATCATAGTTTTAATAAGTAAAGTAAATAGTGACCTCGAGCTAGAATAAACCAACTCAAAATATTTCTTAAAATTTTTAAAAAAATTTACTAAATTTTATTTAATTAATATTTTTTTTTTTTAAATTTCTAATTTTTTTTTTTTGACAAATTTTGCTAAATTTGAAAAGTTTTACTAAATATTTACAAGTTTTACTAAATTTCTGCAAATTTTACTAAATTTCTGCAAATTTAACTAAATTTTTACAAATTTTAAAAAATTGTTACAAATTTTACTAACTTTTTACAAATTTTACTAAATTTCTGCAAATTTTACTAAATTTATGCAAATTTTACTAAATTTTTACAAATATTACTAAATTTCTACAAATTTTACTAAATTTTTACAAATTTTACTAAACTTCTGCAAATTTTACTAAATTTCTGCAAATTTTACTAAATTTCTATAAATTTTACTAACTTTACAAATTTTTACAAATACATAGTAGAAATATCTACAAATTTAACCAAATTTGATTATTTTCCAGGACTGATACCAATTTCTAAAATAAATTTAGCTTCATTTTTACAAAATTTCTCCAGAAGTTTTGTAAATTTCTACAAATTTACCTTAATCTTACTAACTTTTAACAGATTTACTAAATATTACCAAATATACAAAATTTTAACACTAATTTTACTAAATTTTAACAAATTTAATAAATCAAATTTTGATTAATTTTTATTACAAATAAAAATTGTTTTATTCGACCTTTAAAATATTATATTTTGTGAAGATGTTTATTCTGGCTCGAGGTCATTATTTTCTTTACTAATTAAAACCATGATATTCTCATAGCATAATTTTCAAAAAAATTTTTTTTTTTTATTTATGTTAGTCATTTTTGCAAGACTTAATCGACACGTGTTTCGGAATTTGTCAAGATTCCATTGTCAAGATTATTTAGCAAAAATAGAAACGATTTACTACAAAGTAGCAAACGAGTCTAATGACAAATCGTTTGCGCACAAACTAAAGTATTAATACATATTCGACTCTATCCACAATGTGAATTAGAAAGACGAAGAAAGTGTACTATACTAGTAAAATAAAAAAAAAAAAAATAATTTTCTTGAAAATTATGCTATGAGAATATCATGGTTTTAATTAGTAAAGAAAATAATGACCTCGAGCCAGAATAAACATCCTCACAAAATATAAATTTAATAAATTTTAACAAATTTAATAAATTTTAACAAATTTACTAAATTTTAACAAATTTACTAAATTTACTAAGCAAATTTACTAAATTTTAACAAATTTATTAAATTTTAACAAATTTACTAAATTTTTACAAATTTATTAAATTTTAACAAATTTATTAAATTTTAACAAATTTACTAAATTTTAACAAATTTACTAAATTTTAACAAATTTACTAAATTTTAACAAATTTACTAAATTTTAACAAATTTACTAAATTTTAACAAATTTACTAAATTTCAACAAATTTATTAAATTTTAAGAAATTTAATAAATTTTAATTTGTAAGTTTCCATTGTCAAGATTATTTAGCAAATATAAAAAACCCTATTCTATATTCTAAACCTTAGCAAAGTGTTTTTAATAATTTTCTTGAAAATTATTCCATGAGAATATCATAGTTTTAATTAGTAATGGAAATAATGACCTCGAGCTAGAACAAACCTACTCAAAATATTTTTTAAAATGTATAAAAAAAATTTACTAAATTTTATTGGATTTATAAAAATTTTAATAATTTTGTTTTTCAAAATTTCTATTTTTTTTTTACAAATATTACTAAATTTCTGCAAATTTCTACAAATTTAACCAAATTTGATTTTTTTTTCAAAGATTGGTACTAATTTCTACAAATTTAGCTACATTTTACAAAATTTTGTTAATTTCTACAAATTTAAAGTACTCCTACTGAATTTTAACAAATTTACTAAATTTTAACAAATTTACTAAATTTTAACAAATTTACTAAATTTTAACAAATTTACTAAATTTTAACAAATTTACAAAATTTTAACAAATTTACTTAATTTTAACAAATTTACTAAATTTTTCCAAGCTTACTAAATTTAAGCAAATTTACTAAATTTTAACCAACTTATTAATTTGGAAGAAGTCGCAGATTCTGTAACATTTTTCGTATAGCTTTTCCCGTTTTTAATTGTGTGACAACCCTTATAGGCTCTTAAAACCCTACTCCCCTCTAAACTACTAGAAATCCAATTAGTAAATTTATCATGCCTTTTGTAAGATAAGGAGAATTACTAAATCCACTAACTATATTGGTGTGATTGTAAATCTGCCTAGAAAATATAAAAATAAAGTTTCACCAACCGAAAACAAAAATTAAACAAGTACCTTCCAACAAAGCTAGACCAAAAGAACACATGATATACAACACTATTGTTTATTTTATGATACCGAGAAAGAAAAAAAAAATAATATGAAAAAATGGAACAAATGTCCATTAAAAACCTATGAATGAAGAAAACAAATAAACACTATTTAGGTTAATCCAGCAAAGTTTTACATACAAAATAACTAAATAAACAAAAATTCAAAACAAACGGAATTCATGATGAAATAAAACGGCCGACCGACCAAAGACAGACAGCTAGATTTAGATAGCAACCACCACATTATGCTGTATTTCACGAAAAAAGGGAATTGTTTTTTTTGGAGCTTTTTTTTTTTTTGAAAAAAAGGCATAAAATATAAACAATTGACAAAAAACAAAAATACGAAAAAGATAAGCTAAATAAATAAATATACTAATGCCTCCAGAAGAAAAATAAATAATGCCCCTCCTGTAAAAAGATACAGTACATGAGAATATACAGTGGCCAACAAAAGTCTACCAACGACAAAGTGAAAAAATAATAGACCTAATTATATCAAACTTGTATTTTTGTAAAAAGTGCTGTGTCGGTAATTTATCAAGCTTTAATTTAAGCTTAAAAGCGTCCAGATTGAGTAAATATTAAATGTGCTAAGAGGGTCGAAAAGGAAATCGAAATTATTGAACGAATTTTGTTAGACAAATTTTCAAAAATATTTTAAAGTTAATTTTTTTAAAACTCACATATAGAAAATTTAAAAAAATTTCCAATAATTTATATTATGTTATCAACAAATTTTTCTAACGAAGAAATCCATATTTTTTGACCTCCGATTCTTTTGACCACCAAATTTTTGTAAACAAAGAAAATATTTTATTGTTTAATAGTTTCTAGTACCCCTAAGTGTATAGTAAAGAGATATGAAAAAATTAATTAAACATTTTCTTTGTTTACAAAAAATTTGTGGTCAAAAGAATTGGAGATAAAAAAATGCAGATTTCTTCTATTGTATTTAAAAAATTTTGTTTGAGTCTTTAAAAAAATTTTGTTGATAACTGAATATAAATTATTGAATCGTTTTTTTTTAATTTTTAATGTTTGAGCTTGGTAAAAATCAACTTAAAAATATTTTTAAATATTTTTCTAAAAATGTCTTTCATTAATATTAATTTATTATTTCGAGGGTTGTAGCACATTTAATATTGACTCAATCTGGACGCTATTAAGCTTAAATTAAAGCTGGATAAGTTACCTAAACAGCACTTTTTTTAAATACATGTTTTATAACAATTTGGTCCATTATTGTACATCATCGTGCGTAGACTTTTTTCGACCACTGTATATATGGTGTAAGGGAAAGCAGGAAAGCTTCTATCAACTACTGCAGCATAGCACATACATTTTGAAAACAAAGTAATCAAGTGTAACACTTGATATAAAACAAAAAAAAAAGAATCAAATTCCGATAAATATTTTGATTTTAAAAAATTTCAAAATAAACAAGTTTGCAACTGCACACTGAGCAAAAAATTTACAATATTGAAAAAAATTTAATAAACTTTTAAAAATTTATTAAAATTTTTTAAATACTAGCTGAAACCACAATAGTTATTTCATTCATTCAATCATTCATTCATTCATTCATTCATTCATTCATTCATTCATTCATTCATTCATTCATTCATTCATTCATTCATTCATTCATTCATTCATTCATTCATTCATTCATTCATTCATTCATTCATTCATTCATTCATTCATTCATTCATTCATTCATTCATTCATTCATTCATTCATTCATTCATTCATTCATTCATTCATTCATTCATTCATTCATTCATTCATTCATTCATTCATTCATTCATTCATTCATTCATTCATTCATTCATTCATTCATTCATTCATTCATTCATTCATTCATTCATTCATTCATTCATTCATTCATTCATTCATTCATTCATTCATTCATTCATTCATTCATTCATTCATTCATTCATTCATTCATTCATTCATTCATTCATTCATTCATTCATTCATTCATTCATTCATTCATTCATTCATTCATTCATTCATTCATTCATTCATTCATTCATTCATTCATTCATTCATTCATTCATTCATTCATTCATTCATTCATTCATTCATTCATTCATTCATTCATTCATTCATTCATTCATTCATTCATTCATTCATTCATTCATTCATTCATTCATTCATTCATTCATTCATTCATTCATTCATTCATTCATTCATTCATTCATTCATTCATTCATTCATTCATTCATTCATTCATTCATTCATTCATTCATTCATTCATTCATTCATTCATTCATTCATTCATTCATTCATTCATTCATTCATTCATTCATTCATTCATTCATTCATTCATTCATTCATTCATTCATTCATTCATTCATTCATTCATTCATTCATTCATTCATTCATTCATTCATTCATTCATTCATTCATTCATTCATTCATTCATTCATTCATTCATTCATTCATTCATTCATTCATTCATTCATTCATTCATTCATTCATTCATTCATTCATTCATTCATTCATTCATTCATTCATTCATTCATTCATTCATTCATTCATTCATTCATTCATTCATTCATTCATTCATTCATTCATTCATTCATTCATTCATTCATTCATTCATTCATTCATTCATTCATTCATTCATTCATTCATTCATTCATTCATTCATTCATTCATTCATTCATTCATTCATTCATTCATTCATTCATTCATTCATTCATTCATTCATTCATTCATTCATTCATTCATTCATTCATTCATTCATTCATTCATTCATTCATTCATTCATTCATTCATTCATTCATTCATTCATTCATTCATTCATTCATTCATTCATTCATTCATTCATTCATTCATTCATTCATTCATTCATTCATTCATTCATTCATTCATTCATTCATTCATTCATTCATTCATTCATTCATTCATTCATTCATTCATTCATTCATTCATTCATTCATTCATTCATTCATTCATTCATTCATTCATTCATTCATTCATTCATTCATTCATTCATTCATTCATTCATTCATTCATTCATTCATTCATTCATTCATTCATTCATTCATTCATTCATTCACTAAATTATTTTCGAAAAGTAATTTGTGTATTCGAAAGCATGTTCCTGACGAATCGAATTACGCAGTAACCTCCCTGAAATAAATAAAAATTAAAGAATTTTGTTTATAACTTCGCACCAGTTTTCAAAACCCCTCGTATTTGGTCTTCTATTGGTATACTTTTATTTTTTTGTCCCATTCAAGATACTCACGAAAACCCCAAATATGTTGCACAGTGTAATTTTCCCAACTCCCAGCTTTTTTTTTGTAGTATTTCTCAAAACTTAACATACAATTATTGTTAATTTAAAATAAAACTTTTGTTTAAGCCCTTAATTTCTTTAATTTCAATTAAATTTGATTGTACTGATTTTGATGTATTAATCTGACTGAAATTTTTTCTCAAGAGTGTTAATGTTTGTTGTATGTTTTTATGTAAATGTTTAGTTTTCAAGTGTGGAATATAAAATTTCAAGTATTCAGACAAACACTTGCAAAGTGAGTAAGGGAAATATATTTGATTAAGAAAGACAGCTTCAAATTAACAACATCATTATTGAGAATTGAATTGTTTTTTTTTTTTTGGAAAAGGAAATGGAAGGGGAGGGTTAAATTATTTGGATTATTAAATGTTTTTTTTAATTTAAACATCAAATGATTGATGGAGTTTAAGGAAGAAACGAAATTATTTGTAGAAATTACTAAATTTTAGCAATTTTACTATTTTTTTTTTAGCAAATTCATAAAATTTAAGCAAATTTAATAATTTTAACAAATTTATCAAATTTTAAAATTTTTTTTAAAAAATTTAGCAATTTACTAAATATTTTGAGGAAGTTTATTCTGGCTCGAGGTCATTATTTTCTTTACTAATTAAAACCATGATATTCTCATAGCATAATTTTCAAGAAAATTATTTTTTTGTTTTAAATTTATTTATGTTGGTCATTTTTGCAAGACTTAATCGACACGTGTTTCGGAATTTGTCAAATTCCATTGTCAAGATTATTTAGCAAAAAATAGAAACGATTTACTACAAAGTAGTAAACGAGTCTAATGACAAATCGTTTGTGCACAAACTAAAATATTAATACATATTCGCCTCTATTCACAATGAGAATTAAAAAGACGAAGAAATTGTACCATACTAATAAGGCAACGATTGTCAATAACCAACAAGAATATTTAAAACAATTTTACATATGATAGTCCATTGGACTACAACAATATGTTATTTGTGTTGTTGTGAGTGTAATAATCCAAATTCAAATTCTGATTAATTTTTATTAAAAAATAAAAAAATGTTTTATTCGACCTTTAAAATATTATATTTTGAGGATGTTTATTCTGGCTCGAGGTCATTATTTTTACTAAATTTTAACAAATTTTAAAAAATTTTAGCAAATTTATTACATTTTGCCAACATTTACTTAATTATAGCAAATTTTTTACATTTTAGCAAAATTTACTTAATTTTAGAAACCTTACAAAATTTTACCAAATTAACTAAATTTTAGTAAATTTATTAAATAGCAAAATTTGCTACATTTATTATATTTAACAAAATCTACTAAGTTTTAGCAAAATTTACAAAATTTTAGTAAAATTTACTAAACTTTAGTAAAATTTACTAAGACTTTTAGTAAATTTATTTAATTTTTGCAAATTTATAAAATTTTAGTAAATTTATTAAATTGTAGCAAATTTATTAAAATTTACGAAATCCCATTTTAGGAAAATTTACTAAATTTTAGAAAATTCACTAAATGTGAGCAAACTTTACGAAAGCTTAGCAAATTTATTACATTTTAGCATAATTTTCTTGAAAAATTTACAAAATTTTACTATATTTTAAAAAAATTTACTAAATTTTAGAAAAATTTACTATATTTTAGAAAAATTTACTAAATTTTTTAGAAATTTACGAAATTTTACCAATTTTATTAAGTTTTATAATATTTATTAAATTTTAACAAATTTTTTAAATTTTAGCAATTTTTTTAATTTATTAAATTTTAGCAAATTTAATAAATTTAAAAAATTAATTAAAATTTTGCAAATTTATTAAATTTTGGCAAATTTGTTTACAAACATTTACCTAATTATAGAAATTTTGTTACATTTTAGCAAAATTTACTTAATTTAAGCTAAATTTACTAAATTTTATCAAAATTTACTAAAATTTAGTAAAATTTACTAATTTTAACAAATTTAATAAATTTTGCCAAATTTATTTACCAACATTTACGTGATTATAACAAATTGATTACATTTTAACAAAATTTAGTAATATTTACTAAATTTTAGCAAAATTTACTAAATTTTAGCAAAATTTACTAAGATTTAGCAAAATTTACTTAGTTTTAGTAAATTGATTAAATTTTAGTAAATTTATTAAATTTCAGCTAATTTATTAAAATTTAACAAATCACATTTTAGGAAAATTAACTGGATTTTAGAAAATTTATTAAATTTTAGTAAAATTTAGTAAAATTTAGTACATTTTAGCAAATTAATAACATTTTAGCATACATTTTTAGAAAAATTTACTAAATTTACTAAATTTTAACAATTTTTTTTTAATTTTAGAAAATTTATTAAACTTAAGCAAAATTTATTTAATTTTAGAAAATTTATTAAACTTAAACAAAATTGATTTAATTTTAATAAATTTATTAAATTTTAGTAAATTTATTAATTTTAGTAAATTTATTAAATTTTAGTAAATTTATTAAATTTTAGTAAATTTATTAAATTTTAGTAAATTTATTAAATTTAAGTAAATTTAGAAATTTTAGTAAAATTTGGTCAATTTTAGCAAAATTTTTTAGAAAAATTAACAAAATTTTGGAAAAATTTTCTAAATTTTGAGAAATTTACTTAATTTTAACAAATTTATTAAATCTTAGAAATTTTTTTTAATTAAGTAAATTTCAGCAAATTTATAAAAATTAAACAAACACATTTTAGAAAAATTTACCAAATTTTAGTAAAATTTACTAAATTTTAGCAAAATTTACTAAATTTTAGCAAAATTTACTAAATTTTAGTGAATTATTTAAATCTTAGTAAATATATTAAATTTTAGTAAATTTATTAAATTTTAGTAAATTAATTAAATTTTAGTAAATTCATTAAATTTTAGTAAATTTATCAAATTCTAGCAAATTTATTAAAAAATTTAACAAATTAGCAAATTTATTACATTTCAGCATAATTATTTTGAAAACTTTTCAAAATTTTAGAAAAATTTACAAAATTTTAGCAAAATTTACTAAATTTTATAAAATTTTTTAAATTTTAGAAAATTTATTAAATTTTAGTAAATTTTAGCAAAAATTATTAAATTTTAGCAAATTTATTACACATACATTTTTAGAAAAATTTACTAAAAAAATTGCTAAATATTTTTTAGCAAATTTATTAAATTTAAACAATTTTTTAATTATATTGATTTTTTTTAATTTATATAATTTATTAAATTTTAACAAATTTAATTAATTTTAATAAATTTATTAAATTTTGGCAAATTTATTTACCAACATTTACTTGATTATAACAAAGTTTACTAAATTTTAGCAAAATTTACTAAATTTTAACAAAGTTTACTAAATTTTAGCAAAATTTACTAAATTCTAGCCAAATTTATTAAAATTTAGCAAATTTACAAAATTTTAGCAAAATTTGCTAAATTTAAGTAAAATTTACTAAATTTAAGTAAAATTTACTAGATTTTAGTAAAATTCACTAAATTTTGGTAAACCGCTAAATTTAAGTAATTTTATTAAATTTTAGTAATTTTTTTTTGAGAAATTTACTAAATTTTAACAAATTTATTAAATATTAGCATAATTATAAATTTTAGTAAATTTATTAAATTTTAGCAAATTTATAAAATTTTAGCAAATTTATTAAAATTTAACAAATCACATTTTAGGAAAACTTAAAAAATTTTAGCAAATTTTTTTAATTTTAGTAAAATTTACTAAATTTTAGTAAAATTTACTAAAGTTTAGGAAATTTAATACATTTTAGCAAAATTTACAATAATTTAGAAAAATTTACTAAATTTTGAAGAAATTTTCCAAATTTTAACAAAATTTGTTTAATTTTAGAAAATTTAATAAATTTGAGCAAAATTTACAAAATTTTATTAAATTTAGCAAATTATTAAAATTTAACAAAGCACATTTTAGGAAAATTTACAAAATTTCAACAAATTTATAAAATTTTGGCAAAATTTACAAAATTTTAGAAAAATTTACTAAATTTTAAAAAAATTTACTTAATTTTAGTAAATCTATTAAATTTTAGCAAATTTAAGAAATTACATTTTAGGGAAATTTACTAAATTTGCAAATTTGTTAAATTTTAGTAAAATTTACTAAATTTGTTAAATGTTGCTATAATTTAGCAAATTTTTTACATTTTAGCAAAATTTACAAAATTTTAGAAAAATTAACTAAATTTTAGCAAAAAAATTACTAAATTTTAGTAAATTTACTAAATTTTAGTAATTTTACTAAATTTTAGTAATTTTACTAAATTTTAGTTATTTTACTAAATTTGATTAAATTACTAAATTTTAGTAAATTTACTAAATTTTAGTAAATTTTATTAATTTTAGCAAATTTATTAAATTTTAGCAAATTTATTTAATTTTAGTAAATTTAGTAACTTTTAGCAAATTCAAATTAATTAAATTTTAGAAAATTTAATAAATTTTAAAAAAATTTACTAAATTTAAAACAAATTTCCTAAAATTTAGCAATTTATTAAATTTTAAAATCTAAATCCACTGATTACGATACCACATTGTACGTAAAATGAACGTGAATAAAGTTTAATTTGCGTCGTAATCCAATTCAGATTATATTTAAGTTAAGCTTAAAATGCTCTACATTAAATTCACAAAAAAAGTTTTCTCTCATATAAACTACAAGCTAAATAAATTAATCTTTTAAAAAAACTCCTATAATCTTAACGCTTTTTAACAATTTTAAATATATGTGCTTCAGACAGCTTTTTTTTTGCGTTTTAGTCTTGTAAAACATGAAAAGGAAGTTAACGACTGCAGAAAATGTACAAAGAATACTAAGTGAAATTAATTTATATAAATGAATTAAAAAAGAAAATGTTGCCAAACAAATTGAGTTAAGGATCAGAGATTTATAAAGACATAAAGAAGGAATACTGAAAATTATAATCCATTGTTTTATAAGAGGTAGAGTGGGAAAACTATGCAAATTAAAAATTGAAGAACATATTTTTTGTAAGTTAATACAGCGTTCAGACTACTGAAAAATTTAGCTGGGATTTCAATTCAGCAAAATTTCCCAAATTTTAACAAATTTACTAAATTTAAGAAAATTTGCTAGATCTTAGTAAAATTATTAAATTTTAGCAAATTGACTAAAGTTTAATAACTTTCCTTAATTTTAACAGTTTTTTTGAGTTAATTTACCACATTTTAGTAAATTTACAAAATTTTTTAGTAAATTTACAAAAAATTAGTAGATTTACAAATTACGAAAATATTTGCGAATTTACTAAATTTTAGAAAATTTACTAAATTTAAGAAAATTTACAAAATCTTAGTAAATCTTTATAAATAACTGAAATTAAGAAAAAAAATTTCAGAATCTAAGAATTTTTCTATAGACGAAATGTCTCAGAATCTGAGAAGTTTTCTATAAAATAAATGTCTCCGAATCTGAGAATTTTTCTATAGAAAAAATGTCTCAGAATCTGAGAATTTTTCTACAGAAAAAATGTCTCAGAATCTGTGAATTTGTCTATAGAAAAAATGTCTCAGAATCTGAGAATTTTTCTATAGAAAAAATGTCTCAGAATCTGAGAATTTTTTTATAGAAAAAATGTCTCAGAATCTGAGAATTTTTTTATAGAAAAAATGTCTCAGAATCTGAGAATTTTTCTATAAAAAAATTGCCTCAGAGTCTGAGAATTTTTCTTAAGAAAAAATGTCTCAGAATCTGAGAAGTTTTCTATAAAATAAATGTCTCCGAATCTGAGAATTTTTCTACAGAAAAAATGTCTAGAATCTTAGAATTTTTCAATAGAAAAATTGTCTCAGAATCTGAGAATTTTTCTATAGAAACATTGTCTCAGAATCTAAGAATTTTTCTATAGAAAAATTGTCTCAAAATCTGAGAATTTTTCTGTAGAAAAAAATCTCTCAGAATCTGAGAATTTTTCTAAAGAAAAATTGACTCAGAATCTGAATATTTGTCTATAGAAAAAATGTCTCAGAATCTGAGAATTTGTCTATAGAAAAAATGTCTCAGAATCTGAGAATTTTTCTAAAAAAAAAAATGTCTCAGAATCTGAGAATTTTTCTACAAAAACAAAAGTCTGAGAATTTTTCTTAAAATACAAATAGTTTCATTAAATAAATTCCCAATAATAATTATTCCTGTGAATTAAATTAACATTTTAATAATTATTTATGGACCGATGAATATCAAACTTAAAATTAAGTCAGTTTTGTGAAACGACAGCAGACAACGGCCATCAGAAATTTTAACATCATTAAATGGATTTTAGAAAATGAATAAGTATAAACTAAACGGACATCCTGTTGCTTTCGTTGTTTTCTTGACATTCATATCATTGTCATTAAAATTTTAAATATCAACAAATTTTCAAAAAAAAAAATTCTCATGCCTAATTTGTAGACTCTTCAAGTCTTTTTATGACCAAAACTAAACTAAAGACTTGAGAAGACAAAAAGGCAACAGTCATCTACTATTGTTTAAGTAGTTTTTCCTTTTATTTGTGGTTAACACCTCCTTCTCTTTAACATAATTCTAAGGAATTTTGTTGATTGACTCTATTTTAATAAAAGAGGGTGGTTTTTATATAGGTGGGTCTTTGTTGTATTCAAAAAAAAAATTCCTAACTAAATTTTGGAATATAATTTCCTTAAAATTATTTCATAAATTTCCCACTAGTTTGTAAAATTTAACTAAAAGTTGGGAAATTTTCTAATCTTTAAGGAAAAATTTTAGATCAAATGGAATTTCCTAATACATGGAAGAAATTCTTACCGCCAAAAAAATTTTCCCTAAATATATGAAAAAAAAAGAAAATATTTTTAAGATCTATTTCTTTAAACTAAATTTTCTTCAAAAAGTTCAGTTTAAGGACGTAACTTACTACCAATTAGTTCATCATATTCATTTTCATATATTTTAAGAAGTTTTTTTCATTACGTGAACACAAATATTTTTTCAAAAAACTTGAAATGGCGATATCTTGAAAACTACGGCAGATAGAGCAAAATGTTGGTAATTTTTGGTTCTGTAAAACTCCATAGATCCTAATAGGTCCTAAATTAAAATTTGAGACTCCACTCAATTTTGTGGCACAATTTCCTTAAAAATAGTTTATAAATTTTCCCATAATTTAGTTAAATTTAAATAAAAGTTGCGAAATTTTCTTAACTCTTAGGAAAAAAATTTAGTTCATGTACTGCTAATTAGTTCATAGGTTTCCTTAAATAGAATTCCCTAATAAATTAAAGAAATTCTTACTTTCCCTAACTATACACTCAAAAAAAATACGCTAGTAGATTTACTAATTTTTTTTTGCTAACGCTAGTTAGCTAACTTTTAGCAAGATTTTAGTTGAGATTAGCATGTTAGCAAAAAATTCTTGTAAACTTCATTTAGCACATTAGCCATTTTAAACAAACTTTGAACTAATTTCTTTTGCTAAATTTGAAATTGAGTTGACAACATTTTTATAAGATTTTTTGCTAATATTAGCAAAAATAAATGGTAAATTTTTTTTTATTTTCAGAAAACTTAAAATGGCGTTATCTCGGAAACTAAGCCAGATAGAGCAAAATGGAGGCCATTTTTGGTTCTCGAGCTCTCCATAGTATCGCCGGTCCTCTTCACATGTGTGGACCCTAATGGGTCCTAACTTTGGATCCAAAAAAGTTAGCATTCCCGAAAATTTTAAAATGCTCATAAATTCAGTTTACTAATTTTTAGCAAAACGTTTTTGCTAACTTTACCAAAAAAAATGTGGGTTCAAAATCAGCAAATTTTCTTGTAGGTTTACATGTTTTTTTTGCTAACTTTACAGTTTTTTTTTTTGAGTGTATGAAAAAAAAATCTTTATTTTAAGGACATATTCTCCGTCTTTAGTTTAAGGACAAAATTTACTACCAATTTGTTCATCTTCTTAGATTTAGAAAAGTTTGTTTCCACTATTTTAGTAAAATTTTTATAACTCGGGGATTTTTTTTTTTTTTTTTTTCAAAAACTTAATATGGCGATATCTCGAAAACTAAGCCAGATAGAGCAAAATTGAGGCCATTTTTGTTCTTTGGATCGCCATAGTATCGCCAGTCCTCTTCACATGTGTGGACCCCAATGGATCCTAACTTTGGATTTAAAAAAGTAGGCATTTCCGAAAAACTTTTAAATGCTCATATCTCGGTAAATATTGCCAACACAATATAAAGTTCAAAAAGAATGCACTTTTAGTACTTTTTATATTTCCTTAAATAATGGTCCTAGAAACTTAATATTTGCAATGTAGGTTTACCTCCCGAAAAAAAGCTTCACCAAGGCTGCGTTTTTGCCAATGTTGATTCTACTGGGGTAAAAAAGTGTACTTTTGGTACTTTTTTTGATTTACTGAAGAAATTGTACATTTTTCCTTTTATAAAAAGTACCTTTTATAAAAAGTACCTTTTATAAAAAGTACCTTTTATAAAAAGTGCCTTTTATAAAACGTACCTTTTATAAAAAGTACCTTTTATAAAAAGTACCTTTTATAAAAAGTACCTTTTATAAAAAGTACCTTTTATAAAAAGTACCGTTTCTAAAAAGTACCTTTTATAAAAAGTACCTTTTATAAAAAGTACCTTTTATAAAAAGTACCTTTTATAAAAAGTACCTTTTATAAAAAGTACCTTTTATAAAAAGTACCTTTTATAAAAAGTATCTTTAATGAAAAGTACCTTTTATAAAAAGTACCTTTTTTAAAAAGTACCTTTTATAAAAAGTACCTTTTATAAAAAGTACCTTTTATAAAAAGTACCTTTTATAAAAAGTACCTTTAATAAAAAGTACCTTTTATAAAAAGTACTTTTTATAAAAAGTACCTTTTATAAAAAGTACCTTTTATAAAAAGTACCGTTTCTAAAAAGTACCTTTTCTAAATAGTACCTTTTCTAAAAAGTACCTTTTATAAAAAGTACCTTTTATAAAAAGTACCTTTTATAAAAAGTACCTTTTATAAAAAGTACCTTTTATAAAAAGTACCTTTTATAAAAAGTACTTTTATAAAAAGTACCTTTTATAAAAAGTACCTTTTATAAAAAGTACCTTTTATAAAAAGTACCTTTTATAAAAAGTACCTTCCCGAGCAAAAATTTTTATATGATGCAATATATTATGATATGTAACACAATATATATTTATACGCAATTTGATCCGAATAATGGTGGATGTTTTTGCATTAAAAAAGATCAACTTGTATAAAATATGATTTGATTTCATCCGAGTTTTGACCAGACATTGCTATATATTGGTGGATCTAATTAGATCTAATTGCATAAAAACATATAAAATCCTGGTGTGTTTTGGTTTGGGTTGAGATACACCACAGGTCAACGATACATTCACCAAACATATAATTTTCTAAAACAAAAAAATGTTTGGATACGCTTCGAACCAGATAGGTGATATACATAACCCTAATAAAGAAATGTTTAGGAACATTTTAAAAAGTTTCTTATACTTTGCCTAAAAAACTTAGAAAATTTTTGGTTAATTGGAAACATATAAAGTTTTATATGGAACATAATAAGCTATATATAATTTGATGTTAAATTATATAGAAAAACAGATTTTGTGTTGACCCTTATATTATTTTATTTAATTATATCAACCGTACACCTTTTAATCCGAATCATGATTAAATTATATATTACTACATATGAATGCATTAAAAAAATTTAGAAAATATCTCACGGATGTATAATCATTAGAGGTGTCCTTAAAAACGAAAATCATCTTTTTATACCTGGTAGGGTCCTATATTGTTCTTTAGTATTTAAAAATGAGTGAGCCAAAATTTGGGGACAATCGGCTAAAAATAACTCGTGCCGAAAATGGATTGAAGTTTTGGGACATTCTTATAAAAACGAAAAACTCGTTTTTTCTAGTTTTTGGAAAAACATTGGTATTTGATATTTTTTGTAAAATTTTTTGTGAAACAATATGAAAATGGTACTAAATTACCTTTTCAAAACGACTAATAAAATTAAAATCGGATGAAAAATAAGCATTTTACGCATACATGCCCCAGACCATTGTATGGTTTTTAGAGCCAGAATTTCAAAATTTTCAAAATTTTTAGGCAAAAAAATAGTAAAAATTTAATTTTACTTTATGATTAAATTGAAAACATGTTTAAGATTAAAAATAGCAGATATGGTAGTCAAGCTTTTTTTTATTTAGCGCGGGTAGTGATAAAATTTCCGCGGATTCCAAATAAAATGCGTTTTTCTACAATAATTAAGCAAATTTTTGAAAATTTGTGCTCTATTGTGCGGATCGAAGTGTAAAACGTAAATTCTGTAACTTTTGAGAAATCGGATATATGCAGATATTTTGTATTATAGAAATGTATAACTTCTCAAATTTGTCATTTCACCTCGACGAAAAGGGGTTAAAGATGCCCGAATTCTCAAAAAATTTACAGAATTTATGTATTTAACTTCGTATAATACAATACAGAAAATTGTTTCCCATATTTGCTAAATTATTTTAGAAAAACTCATTTTCTTTGGAATCCGCGGAAATTATATCACTACCCACGCCAAATGAAAAAAAAGTTAGACTACCATATCTGTTAGTTTTTATCTATAACATGTATTTAATATAATTATAAAGTAAAATTTAATTTTTTTTATTTTTTTGCCTAAAAATTTTGAAAATTTTCAAATTTTGGCTTTAAAAACCATTCAATGGTCTGGGGCATGTATGCGTAAAATGCTTATTTTTCATCCGATTTGAATTTCTTTAAGCTTTTTGGAAAGGTAATTTATTACCATTTTCATATTACTTAACAAAAAAATTAACAAAAAATAGCATATACCAATATTTTTCAAAAAACTAGAAAAAACGTGTTTTTTCATCAGATAAGAGTGTCCCAAAACTTCAATCCATTTTCGGCACGAGTTATTTTTATCCGATTGTCTCCAAATTTTGGCTCACTCATTTTTAGATACAAAACTACAATTTAGGACCCTACCACGTATTAAAAAGTGATTTTGAAAAATTACCTTAGTCGTTAGGACACCTTTAATAACACTGTGCTACAAATGAGCAAAAATAAAATATGCAGGGGTTCTCATATGAAAATTCGGGTTGGTTGGAGTCCATAGAGTACTGATATACTCATAGTTTTTCTGGATCACTTCGTTAAGTACGTTTTTTATTGGCAAATGTGTTGAAAAACGGCAATTCTTAAATTACAACTTTAAAAAATTATTTCTTTGTTAGTTTGCAACCGATTTTCGATTTTATAGATTTTTTTGAAAGGTATAAGTCTTACCTTTTAAACAAAACAAAAATATTAAAAATCGATCAAGAATTGGCTGAGCTACGATCGTTTAAGTTAAAAAAAATCCAATTTTTTGAAAAATTTGTCATGTTCTTTATACTTTAAGTTGAAAGTGCATCATTAAACAATTTTTTTTTTATTTTTGTATAAAAGCATAGTAAAGTAGCTTTCCAAAACACCAAAAAACATAACAATCGGTTAAAAAATGAATGAGTTATGCTAAGTTTCGTGATAGGACATTTTTAATTTTTTTCAGAAATGCTTGTAATTCAGGTATTATTCATAAATCTTATTGCTAGTAGTAATTTTATGTGCCTATGCATATAAACAAGAGATGGTAACATAATTAGATTTGTGCGTGATTGACACATGATCACAAGTGAGCGTGATTGAAAATCAATTTTACTCACGTCGTTGTAAGTGAGTGTCAGTGGAATAAAAAAGTGTGAGTGAAATAAAAAAAATTTCAGAACCCGTTCTGAAATTTTCCATTTTTTAAAAAAGTCAATTTATAAAAAATCCGGCCACATTTGTTTTTTTTTTGTAAATTTTTTTTAAAGATTAGATGTTTGTCTAAGAGATGGTCACGTGAGTGAATTTTAACTTTCATAATAATTTTTCTTCTAACACTCACTCACAATCACGTGTGTAAATTTAATACAACTCACACTCACGTACGCCGATGCAAGAGTCACTCACACTCACGATATTCTTATTTATACTAAAAAAATTTCAAAAATCTTTCAAAATTTTCAGCAAAGTCTAAAATTATACATTTGTTTTGATTTTTTCGGGACAAAATCTGAAGTTAAGCTAAATTTTACATTTTTTTTGTTGCTTTTTTTGGAATGAAAGGAAATATGAAGAGAAAATAAATCACGCAAACTCACGCAAAAAAATCAACTCACGCTCACTCTTTCACGCAATAATCTTTTTCACACTCACTCACAATCACGTGAGTAAAATTGAATTCAGTCACACTCACGCTCTTATCTGCTCATGTTCCCATCTCTAGTTTGTCTATCCACACAAAAAAATTGTAATGTGTTTTTTTCGTTATTTTCGAGAAATCGCATTTGAATTTTGAATTTCATGACAATTTGGTAATTTGCTTGGTTCAACGTAGCGTATGACTAATGCAAATATTAAATAGTCATTCGCTACGTTGAAACAAGAAAATACAAGCAAATTACAAAATTGTTATGAAAATTAATATTCAAATGCGATTTTCTGAAAAAACATATGTCTGAATTTATTTGTGTGGATAGACAAACATCTAAGCTTAAAAAAAAGTGGCCGGGTTTTTGATTAATTGACTTTTTTTAAAAATGCAAAAATTTCAGAACTAATTCTGAAAAAATTCAGAAAATCGCATTTGAATATTAATTTTCATAACAATTTTGTAATTTGCTTGTATTTTCTTGTTTCAACGAAGTGAATGACTACTAAATATTTGCATTAGTCACACGCTTCGTTGAACCAAGCAAATTACCAAATTGTCATGAAATTCAAAATTCAAATGCGATTTCTCGAAAATAACGAAAAAAACACATTACAATTTTTTTGTGTGGATAGACAAACTAGAGATGGGAACATGAGCAGATAAGAGCGTGAGTGTGACTGAATTCAATTTTACTCACGTGATTGTGAGTGAGTGTGAGAAAGATTATTGCGTGAAAGAGTGAGCGTGAGTTGATTTTTTTGCGTGAGTTTGCGTGATTTATTTTCTCTTCATATTTCCTTTCATTCCAAAAAAAGCAACAAAAAAAATGTAAAATTTTGCTTAACTTCAGATTTCGTCCCGAAAAAATCAAAACAAATGTAAAATTTTAGATTTTGCTGAAAATTTTGAAAGATTTTTGAAATTATTTTTAGTATAAATAAGAATATCGTGAGTGTGAGTCAACGTTAGCGTGAGTGACTCTTGCATCGGCGTACGTGAGTGTGAGTTGTATTAAATTCACACACGTGATTGTGAGTGAGTGTTAGAAGAAAAATTATTATGAAAGTTAAAATTCACTCACGTGACCATCTCTTAGACAAACATCTAATCTTTAAAAAAAAATTTACAAAAAAAAACAAATGTGGCCGGATTTTTTATAAATTGACTTTTTTTAAAAAATGGAAAATTTCAGAACGGGTTCTGAAATTTTTTTTTATTTCACTCACACTTTTTTATTCCACTGACACTCACTCACAACGACGTGAGTAAAATTGATTTTCAATCACGCTCACTTGTGATCATGTGTCAATCACGCACAAATCTAATTATGTTACCATCTCTTGTTTATATGCATAGGCACATAAAATTACTACTAGCAATAAGAATTATGAATAATACCTGAATTACAAGCATTTCTGAAAAAAATTAAAAATGTCCTATCACAAAACTTAGCATAACTCATTCATTTTTTAACCGATTGTTATGTTTTTTGGTGTTTTGGAAAGCTACTTTACTATACTTTTATACAAAAATAAAAAAAAAAATTGTTTAATGATGCACTTTCAACTTAGAGTATAAAGAACATGACAAATTTTTCAAAAATTTGGATTTTTTTTAACTTAAACGATCGTAGCTCAGCCAATTCTTGATCGATTTTTAATATTTTTGTTTTGTTTAAAAGGTAAGACTTATACCTTTCAAAAAAATCTATAAAATCGAAAATCGGTTGCAAACTAACAAAGTAATAATTTTTTAAAGTTGTAATTTAAGAATTGCCGTTTTTCGACTGATTTGCCAATAAAAAACGTGCTTAACGAAGTGATCCAGAAAAACTATGAGTATATCAGTACTCTATGGACTCCAACCAACCCGAATTTTCATATGAGAACCCCTGCATTTTTTTGGTGTAGCACAGTGTAATCATATATAATTTATTATGTTTGTATCAAGTTATATATTGTAATATATGTTTATTTTTACTCGGGTTTTATAAAAAGTAAGTACTTTTTATAAAAAGTACTTTTTATAAAAAGTACATTTTATAAAAAGTAACTTTTATAAAAATTACCTTTTATAAAAAGTACCTTTTTTAAAAGTACCTTAATAAAAAATACCTTTAATAAAAAATACCTTTAATAAAAAGTACCTTTTATAAAAAGTACCTTTTATAAAGAGTACCTTTTATAAAAAGTACCTTTTATAAAAAGTACCTTTTATAAAAAGTACCTTTTATAAAAAAGTTTATGATTTAGCTCCTTTTATGGAGCTAAATCATCAATTTTCCTTGAATTAAGTTAATTTTCCCATTTTTTAGTTAATTTTTTTTCTGAGTGCAATTCATTCTCAATAACTAATCAACATAGAGCAAAACGGCCAAAAAATTTGGATAAAAAATTTTGACGAACCTTAGGACCTAACTGGGTCTAAACCCATCGGAGTCTCCATCGGGTCCGAAAATTCAAAATGATTTTTTTCTGCCGATTTTATACAAAAATAGATAAATCGATTTTTCAAGATTTCTAAATTGGGCTTCACCCTAAAATACTATTTCCTCCAAAACTCAAATTTTTTGAAAATATTTTTACCACCCTACTATTCATAGTCCATTCTTCTTCATTGTTCTATGCATTTTTTTTATTATTCATATTCTTCCTTTTTCTTATTCAAGACTCTACTATAATTTTCTTCTTGTTTTTATTTAAAACACAAGAACAAATTTTAATCATTCGCATAATTTAAATTTATTATTGGTTTTAAACTTCAAAATGGGAAGTAGTAGAAATACTAAGTATAATTTTGAAACAATTTATTATCATTATTTTGAAATCAAGTCTTGGCAGGGGGTAATTTATTCTATTTTTATTTTTTTTTTCATTTTAATATAAGACAATAGCTGATAATTTTGTAGGGTGTATAAAGTTTCATTGTGAGAATTTTTTGTCGGGTAGCTCTCTATAAATTAAAAAAAAAAAATAATTTATTCATTCTAGTTATCATAATTAGTAATGAATTTCTTATCAGTTTTGTAAAATTTATTTTTATGTATAAATTTTATAGTATAATAATGCATGATTAATCATGCAGCCGAAATAGCTCAGTTGGGAGAGCGTTAGACTGAAGATCTAAAGGTCCCCGGTTCGATCCCGGGTTTCGGCAGCGAATTTTTTTTTATTTTTTTTTTAATTGCAGAGAATTGGTTCTATTTTTTTTTTTTTTTAAAATTATTGTTTAAATTTTTTTTAACAAATTTAAAAAAAAAAATGACCTAAAAAATTTGGTAAAAGCAAAATTATTTTGTCTGTATACAATCTTGAAAGTCGAAAATTTTAAATTTTTTTTACTTCAAAAAAGAAATTTCCAAAAAAATTGTTGTTTCCGGGACCTTAAAAAAAAATTTGGAATAAATTTGTTTTCTTTAAAAGATTTTTGTGTCCGCCTCTGTAAAAATAAATTAGATCTTATATGATCTGTTTATATCTTTTCATATGTGATCGTATCTACTTGCATATAATTATATCTGAAACAGTCATAATTGAGATCTAATTATAACTCGGATTTGCTCAACATTAGGACAAATTTGGCATTTAATTATATCTGATTAGATACAATTATATAAAATCAGATCCAATCATATATTATCAGATCAAATCAGATCAGATAAGATCAAATCGATTTTTACACGGGCGGGACTTACATTTTTTTGTTCGAAACTTCAAAAAATTTTCAAAAAACTTTTTTTTTAAATCATTTTTAATGAATTTTTTTACTCAAAACCACAAAAAAAAAATATTTTTTTAGTTACAGTGCTGTCAGAACATTGTTTTTTAAGAAACTTCTTCAATTTCTACTTTGGGTATACATTTTTTAAAAAAATCTTTAAACAAAAGTGCCATCATTTATTGAATCTTTAAATTTTACACACTTAATAAATTTCCCTACCACAAAAAAAAAACTAAAAAAATTATTTGAAAGAAATTTTTTTCTACAGAATTACCGAAAGCGAAACCAATTGAAAGTCATGTCAGAAAATAAAGATTAATCAAAAAAATATCTTAAATTCAAAAAACCCTAAAACAGACAATACAAAATCAATTGATTTTTTTTTCTTTAAGTGGTATTATCAGAAACATAAAAAACTGAAAAAATATGTGACGACGACTAAATCGACCTTCTTAAAAATTTATGAAAAAAAAAGGTGGAGGAGAAATATGAACGAGTATAGACGGCCACTAACATGAAATAGTAATAAGAAAAGTGCCGCGCATATATCAATGTTTACCAAACACAGCATGTTGTAGCGGACGTTTCTTATTACTTACTTGGTTGGTAAAGGTTTTCAATGATATACAACAGAGGGTCTTAAACGGTGGTGTTATTATTCAATTAGTGGCAAGCTTTCTATAAAACAACTTCAACAATTTTTTTTTTTCAAAAAAGGTTCTGAGGATTTTTCTATAAGAAAAATTTCCAGATTCTAAGATTTTTCTATCTAACAATTCTTAGATTCTGAAAAATTTTTTCATAAAAGAAATATCAGATTCTGAAACATTTTTCCTGAAAAAAAAATTCTCTTATTTTGAGACATTTTTCCTATAGAAAATTTCTCAGATTCTGAGGCATTTTTCCTACAGAAAAACTCTCAAATTCTGAGACATTTTTCCTATAGAAAAACTCTCAAATTCTGAGATATTTTGCATAAAGGAAACATTTTTGACATCTTAAAATTTACTAAAATTGGCGGAAATTCAATAAAAATTTAAATTCAGTAAAACGTTTGTTGAAATTTAGTTAAATTTGTTAAAATTCAGTAAACAAATTTTAAATGAACTAAAATTAAGTTAAATTTTGCTAAAAAAATAGTAAAATTTGTGGAAATTCGGTAAAAAATTACTAAAATTTGTTGAAATTTAGTTAAATTTGTTGAAATTTCGTTAAATTTGTTGAAATTCAATTTAAATTTTCTTAAATTTGTTAGAATTCAGTAAAATTTGTTGAAATTTAGAGTTTTTTTTTTAATTTAGTAAAATTTGGTGACATTTATTAAACATTTTTGTAAAATTTGTTAAAGTTGAAAAAAAAATAAATTTTTTTAAGAAAACAAATTTTTAATTTTCATAAATTTTATTAAGATTGTCCAAAATTTTGTCAAATTTGCTGAAAATTTTTTTAAAATTTAATAAGTTTTTAAAAAAAAAAATATATGATAAAAGTGTTTGAAGTTAAGTAAAACTGTTAGAATTTAGTAAAAAATATTTAAATTCAGTAACATTTTTTTCAAATTTAATTAAATTTTTTGAAATATGCTTAAATTGTTTGTAGTTTAGTAAAATTCAGTAAGATTTGTTAGAATTCAGTAAAAATTATTTATATTCAGTAACATTTTTTTAATTTTACTAAAATTTGTTGAAATTATGTAAAACTTGTTCAAATTTAGTAAATCTTGTTGAAATTTAGTAAAACTTGTTGAAATTTAGTAAAACTTGTTGAAATTTTGTAAAACTTGTTGAAATTTTGTAAAACTTGTTGAAATATAGTAAAATTTGTTGAAATTTAGTAAAACTTGTTGAAATTTAGTAAAACTTATTTTTTTTTTTTTTTTTTTTTTTTTTTTTTTTTTTTTAAAAGAAACAACACTCAGGCAATGCTGCCTATCAATTACTACTGTAACCGTGATGTTTCTTTCGGAAAGGGGATAGAAGAGAGATGAAAGATTTGAAAGATAGAAGGGCTTCAGTATGGCAACACTGTAATTGCGCGTGTTGATAATTTTGAGTACAGTTGTTGCATCGCCATCTGTTATTGATCTGGCGAATTATTTTTGAAGCTGTGTTTAATAGCCATTATTTTATTATTTTACTTCGTTGACGTTTTTTAGTGCTATTTATCAACGAAGGAGGGTGCTGCGATAGATATTAGTTATAAATAGAAACTAATAAATATCTGAAAAAAATGTTGTTCTGCCTAAGCCGGGAATCGAACCCAGGCTTGCTGGCTAGTAGTCCAACGCGCTAACCACTAAGCCACAGCACCCCCTTATTTTTTCTATAAAAAAAATCCTAGATTCTGAACAGAACATTTCTCAGATTTTGAGACATTTATCATATAGAAAAATTCTCAGATACTGAGACATTTTTCTATAGAAAAAATATTAGATTCTGATACATTTTCCCGAATTCTGAGACATTTTTTCTGTAGAAAAATTCTCAGATTTGTAAAAAATTCAGTAAAATTTGTAGAAATTCAGTAATTTTTTTTCTTAATTTAGTAAAACTTTTGGAAATTTAGTAAAATTTTTTGAAATTTTAGTAAAATTTTTTTAGAAGTTTAGTAAAATTTTTTGAAATTAAAAAAAAAAACAATAAATTTAAGAAAAGCTATTTTAAAATTTCATAATTTCATTAAGATTTTTCAAAATTTAGTCATATATATTTTCTGATTTTTTTTAATTATATTAATTTTTTGAAAATATACTAACATTTTTGCAGATTTGTAAATTTCAGTAAAATTTGTTAAAATTTTGTAAAATTTGGTAAAATTTTCTAAACTGAAATTTAGTAGAACATGAGAAAATGAATAAAATTTTTAAAGTTTGATAAAATTTAAAAAAAAATTTAGTAAAGTTTTACAAAATTTTATAAATTTAGTAAAATTTTTAAAAAGGGGGGAAAAAATTGCTAAAATTTAATCAAATTTGTTGAAAGTTTATAAAAATTAAGTAAAATTTCATACAATTTAATAAAATTAGTTGAAATTTAGTAAAATTAAAAAAAAATTTGCTTAAATTTAATCAAATTTGTTGAAATTCAGTAAAACTATTTGAAATTGAAAACAAATTGTTGAAATTTAGTAAACTTTTTTGAAAATTAGTAAATTTTTTTTTAATTTAGTAAAATTTTTCAAAATTCAGAAAATTTAATCAAATTTGTGGAAATTCAGTAAAACTATTTGAAATTTAAAAAAATTTGTTGAAATTTAGTAAACTTTTTTTAAAATAAGTAGAATTCATTTTAATTTAGTAAAATTTTTCAAAATTCAGTAAATATATAGTAAAATTTGTTAGATTTTAGTCAATTTTTTTTAAATTGAAAAAAAAACATGAAATTAATGAACAGCTTAACGTTTTCTTAAATTTAAAATTGTGGATTTTTTTTAATTTGGTGACATTTAAAGAAATTTGTTAAAATTTACTAAAATTTTTTGAAGTTTACTAAAATATGTTGTTATTTACTACAATTTGCTGAAATTTACTAAAATTTGTTGAAATTTACTAAAATTTTTTGAAATTTACTAAAATTTGTTGAAATTTACTAAAATTTGTTGAAATTTACTAAAATTGGATGAAACTAATAATAAATTGTTGAAATTTTGCTAAAATTTGTTGAAGATTAGTAAAATTTTTTGAAATTCAGTGAAATTTGTTAAAATTTATTTAAACTTGTCTAAATTTAATAATATTTAAAACTTTGCTGAAATTTTATAAAAAAATTGTTGAAATTTAGGAAACCCTTTTGCAGTTTTATAAAATTTGTTGCAGTTAAAAAAAAAATAATGAAATTTAAAAAAAAAAATTTATTAAATTTCTCTAAAATTTGTTTTAAATTGGTTAGATTGCAATGGAAAATGGTTTATTAATGTTCGAGGCCATTTTTATGTTCCCCATTATGAAGAAACATAACAAGTACTTATGTTCACTCTATTTTCGGTATTAGGATATTCTCCCAATAATCCTTTAAAAAAATAGAATCCTTTAAATTTAGTCAAATTACGTATTTTTTTTTTTTGAAATTTAGTCAAATTTGATCAAATTTGGTAAAACTTATTAAAATTCTGTAAACTTTTTTAGAAATTTACTAAAATTTGTTGAAATTTTGTAACAATTGCTGAAATTTAGTATAATTTGTTGCAGTTTAGTAAAATTTGTCTAATTTTATATATTTTTTTTAAATTTAGTAAAGTTTGTTGTAAATTTAGTATAAGTTTTTAAAACTAGCTAAAATTTCTTAAAAATTAGTAAAAAAATAAATAAAAAAGAATGGCATTCAGAAAAACAATTTATTTTTTTTTTCAAATTTTATTAAGATTTTTCAAAAATTTTTGTCAAATTTTGAGGAAATTTTTAAATATTTTTTAAACTTCAGTAAATTTGGTTAAATTTAGTAATATTTGTTAAAGTTTAGTAAAATTTTTAGAAATTAACTAAAATTTAATAAAATTTGTTTAAATTTTTTAAGTTAGTAAAAATATAAAAAATCTAAGATTTGCAAAGTTTAGGCAACTCGTGCGGAAATTTTAAAAAATTTGTTGAAATTTAGTAAAATTTGTTGAAATTTAGTAAAATTTGTTGGAAGTTTCCTAAAATTTGTTGAAATTTAGTAAAATTTGTTAAAGTTTAGTTAAATTTGTTGAAATTTAGTAAAATTTGTTGAAATTTTATAATATTAGTTGAAATATAGAAAATCAAAAACCTTTTTCCTACAGGAAAATTCTCGACTTCTGAGCTATTTGTCCTGTAACAAATTCCCAGACTCTAAAATATATTTCCTTTAAATTCCCAGATTCTGAGAAATTTTTCCGATAGAAAAATTTCTCAATCCTAAGTCAGTTTTACTACAGAAAAAATTCTGCAATTGAAATTTTCTTAACGGATTTTGTTTAAATTCCTACCAAAAAACTTTTCGAAAATTTAAGAATCCCTGTTAAAAATCAACTAATTCTTTGGTCTTTTGTATAATTGTGTTTCAATTTTGGCCGATTGGTTGGTTGCTGTTATTTAATTTTGAGGTATGTATACGATGATGTGATCAATTATTTAAAAAAAAAAAATTCTTACAAAAATTTTTATTGTAAAACACACTGGTGATTAATGAGTCACAGACAATCACGCGAAGACAAAGTGAGTAGAAGTCTGTTTAATAATAACACACACGTTGTTTTTAATTGTTAATCGTTTCGAGTTGTTGTATTTCATTCTTTTGATAAGATTTTTTTTTGAAATTTCTTTATTGGACAAAAAACCCAAAAAGAAAGGTTTTCATTTTGTGGTTCTTTTTTCATACATTTTTAAAATACAAAAATTCTGTTATTTTGAATGAGAGGCATTACTAATGCATTTTACAAATTTAAATGTTTTGTACAAAAAATAAAAAAAAAAATTCTTTGTTTACGAAACCAAAATTTTTTTTTTGATGAATTTTACATAAGACTGATAAAACCAAAGTACATAATTAAAAAGGGACAAGTCTAAAGGTTGTTTTTTTTAACATAACAAAAAGTAGGTTAAATTAAATTTAAGAAAATAAAAATGAGGAATTTCAGTTTTTGACATGAAATTGAATATTGTTTTTGTAATGAAATCTTTTTCTATTTTTGCTTCTTTTTTTTTTTATTTTCAAAAAGTTTTCCATTCTTTGAAAAAAAAACTGTATTAAAAAAATAAAAAATAAATAAAAAAGTATTGATACCTTCATAATGTAAAAAAGGTTATTGCAAAAAATATTATTTGAAAAAAATTGTTAAACAAAAATTTTTTGAAAAATTTGTGCTAAAATTATTGGTAAAAGAAATTATTTTTGTAAAAAAAAAAAAAAATTCTTTAAGAAAAAAAACATAAAAAAAAACAAGTAGAAAAGTTAAATTCGACTTTGCCGAATCTATGAATACCCTCCACAATGCATTTTTTAAACGGTAGTACATTTTTTAACGTGAAAAAATTAACAATTTTGATTAGAAATATTTTATTTTGAGTAAAAAACTCTTTTTTTTGTCATTTAAAAAAAAAAAAAAAATTATTAATTTTTTTTTTGAGTGTAAAATTTTTTTCGAGTGTAATGTTTTTTTTACTGTAAAAATATTTCTGAGTGAATGCACGTAAGTATGTACACAAAATATTGCAATTTTTGTAAAAAAAAACCTAACTTTTTTTTTGAGTGTAAAATTTTTTTTGAGTTTAAAATTTTTTTTGAGTGTAAAATTTTTTTCGAGAGTAATTTTTAAGTTACCAATGCTTTTAAAACTAAACAAGTTTAAAAAGCGTTGCTTTAAAATTAAACAAGTTTGAAAAGCATTGTTGAGTTACCACCAATGCTTTTAAAACTTGTTAAAACACGTGGCATTTTAGATGAAACTAATCTGAAATTTAGGGTTTCGTTTATAACTTTTGAACCACTAGACCGATTGAGCTGAAATTTAAAACCAAACAGACCCGGGGAACGGCAAAGATATATGCCAAGCTTCAGTAGTCTCATTATTGTCTTTCGAAAGTTATCGTGTTTTTTATCTCGTAAATTCGTAAAACACCCTTGCCGAAATTTACACTTTTGCTCATAACTTTTGAACCACTGGACCGATTTGGCTGGATTGCAATACCAACCTGACCAGGTAAATGACAAACATATATGCCAAACTTCAGTAGCCTCTGTAAAGTCCTTCAAAAGTTAGCGTGTTTTCTACGGACGGACAGACAGACAGACAGACGGACGGACGGACGGACGGACGGACGGACGGACATCGCTAGATCGACTTAAAATCGATCGAGGATCATAAATATATATACTTTATGGGGTCCTAGACCAATATTTCGATGTGTTACAAACGGAATGACAAACTTATATATACCCTCTATCACTAGAGTGGAGGGTATAAAAATTGGTAAAAAAAAAATCAAAAAATAACAAGTAAGAAAATTATAGTCGGTCAAGACCGACCATACACTACCAACAATAGTCTACACCAGAGTTTCCCGGAAAATGGGTCCAAGTTCAAACATAGACTGATTAGATCTATATTTTGTAGAGTCCGACCGAATATTCGGTTTCGGTCTCGGTTTCGGCCGAATAAGAGCCCAGTCACAATTGGCGCCACCGACGACGAACCACATCAAAAGAGAGAGCGACGCATTAAGAAAATGACGCTCATATCAGTTACACATTTATTTTTTTCTTTAGTTATCCCTTAAAAACAGGTACACAATGTTTTTTGTTTGCAACACACACACAATATATCAACTCCAATTGGAAAAATTAGCATATTTTGTTGAACATATGGCAACGCTACTTCACAGAAATTCATAAATTATTTTCTCCTAATCTGCAAATGAAATATACAATTTATTTGTAAGTTTTTTAAAAAATAATTTTTCTTTTTTAAATACAACAATTCCTATGGTTTAAAAGCATTATATGCTGTATATGAATCTTTAACAACTTTTTAATATTTTTATTCATGCCAGGCGGTAATTTTTTTTTAAGTTTCTGTTTCGGCCGAATATTACTTTTTCGGCCGAATATTCGGTTCGGTTTCGGTTCGGCCTCGAAAACTGGTTTCGGTCGGACTCTAATATTTTGTCAAATCTTTAGAGTCCGACCGAGACCAGTTTTCGAGGCCAACCGAAACCGAACCGAATATTCGGCCGATAAAGCAATATTCGGCCGAAACCGAACCGAAACCGAAACTTAAAAAAAATTACCGCCTGGCATGAATAAAATTATTAAAAAGTTGTTAAAGGTAAATATACAGCATATAATGCTTTTAAACCATAGGAATGTTGTATTTTTGAAAAAAAAAAAAAAATAATATGTTTTTTAAAAAACTTACAAAAAAAATTGTGTATTTCGTTTGAAGATTAGGAGAAAATAATTTTTGAACTGAAACATTTTTACATTTATTGCATAAACTTGTAACATTTTCTTCAATTGAACTGAATCAAGTGTAATGAAATACGAAATCAAAAAATTCAGCGACTTTTTTACATATTTTTTAAAATACCAAAAAGTTTCGGTTTCGGCTAATATTCGGCCAAAATTTTGCCGAATACCGAATAGTGGCCGAAACCCCATTATTCGGCCGAAACCGAGACCGAAACCGAATATTCGGTCGGACTCTACAAATCTTTAATAAGTGTAAAAAGCACTCACAAATCAAATTTGAGTGGAATAGTCTTCTTTTTGTTGACAATAAACTGCTTCAACTAAATATCGGGCGAAATTTTCACATGGACCTAAGTCAAAAAATGTTCCGATGATAATCAGATTTGATAAGGTTATTGAAGTACGCGTTTAACATACACAAACAGAATTTTAATTAAATATTTTCTATTTTCATGAAATTTGAGAGATTTATGTGAAAATTGGGTAGGTGGTTGTATGGGGGCTACAAGAAGAACTAGACCGATTTCTGTAAAATTCGGAATGGTGATTTGTGTGGACGAAAATATACATATTAAAATGCGGTTATTAGAGTCATTTGAACCAAAACTAAAGAAGACATTTGTATGGGGGCTAGGTCTAAATATGGACCGATTTTTTCCAATTTCAATAGGCTTCGTCCTTGGGCCAAAATAGGCTTACGTTTTAAATTTCAAGTCAATTGATTAAAAAATGCGACCTGTATCGTGTTTACACCGACGGACGGACGGACATAGCTAAATCGACTCAAAAAGTGATTCTAAGTCGATCGGTATACTTAAAATTGGGTCTAGGACCAATATTTCGGGTAGTTACAAACATCGGGATATGCTGGAAACTAATGAAGGAGTTATCGGATTTTTCTGAAATTTGTTATCAGGGGGTATATTGGGACGCTAATTTCGAATTTTCATTCAGATTTCAAAAATTCAAAATGGCGGATCCAATATGGCGGATGATTTTTTCGAGGTTTTCGCATTCAAATAAAACTCGGTTCCCGGGTGTATTATGGGTCACTAAACACGATTCTGAATTTAGATTTCCAAAATTCAAAATGGCGGATCCAATATGGCGTTTATTTTTTTGTTTTATTGTTTCGATTTCCTTGAAACTTGTTATCTGGGGGCTATTTGAGACGCTGATTTCGAATTTTTATTCAGATTTCAAAAATTCAAAATGGCGGACTCAATATGGCGGATGGTTTTTTTTTTAAGTTGTCGCATTCAAATAAAACTCGGTTCTCGGATGTATTATGGGTCACTAAGCACGATTCTGAATTTAGATTTCCAAAATTCAAAATGGCGGATCCAATTTGACATTATTTTTATTTTTTTTTAATTTCGATTTCCTTGAAACTTGTTATTCCGGGGTTATTTGGGACGCTGATTCCGAATTTTTATTCAGATTTCAAAAATTCAAAATGGCGGATCCAACATGGCAGATTATTTTTTTTTAATTGTTGCATTTAAGTTAAACTCGATACCCGGGAGTTTTATGAGTCACTTAGTACGAATCTGACATCAGATTTAAAAATCGTTATTAAAAAAATATAAGAGCCATGTTGGATCCGCCATTTTGAATTTTGAAAATCTGATGTCAGATTCGTACTAAGTGACTCATAAAACTCCCGGGTGTCGAGTTTAACTTAAATGCGACAATTAAAAAAAATCATCTGCCATATTGGATCCGCCATTTTGAATTATTGAACTCTGAATAAAAATTCGGAATCAGCGTCCCAAATAACCCCGGAATAACAAGTTTCAAGGAAATCGAAATTAAAAAAAATAATGTCATATTGGATCCGCCATTTTGAATTTTGGAAATCTAAATTCAGAATCGTGCTTAGTGACCCATAATACATCCGAGAACCGAGTTTTATTTGAATGCGACAACTTAAAAAAAAAAACCATCCGCCATATTGAGTCCGCCATTTTGAATTTTTGAAATCTGAATAAAAATTCGAAATCAGCGTCTCAAACAGCCCCCAGATAACAAGTTTCAAGGAAATCGAAACAATAAAAAAAAAAAAAATAAACACCATATTGGATCCGCCATTTTGAATTTTGGAAATCTAAATTCAGAATCTTGTTTAGTGACCCATAATACACCCGGGAACCGAGTTTTATTTGAATGCGAAAACCTCGAAAAAATCATCCGCCATATTGGATCCGCCATTTCGAATTTTTGAAATCTGAATGAAAATTCGAAATTAGCGTCCCAATATACCCCCTGATAACAAATTTCAGAAAAATCCGATAACTCCTTCATTAGTTTCCAGCATATCCCGATCGGGGTATCCCGATTCGCGCCGCCAATTGGCTCACTTATCATTGGGTTCAACTTCCGCCACTCAGCTTTCAAAAGTAGAGATCATTGACTAAATTTTAAGCCATAATACAACTCTCTACGACCAATAGAATTTTGGGGGCGGGGGGTCTCCCGTTGACGTGAAACAGCCCATATATATTCATGATCCTCGATCGATTTTAAGACGATCTAGCGATGTCCGTCCGTCCGTCCGTCAGTCTGTCTATCTGTCTGTTTGTCTGTCTGTTGAAAACACGATAACTTTTGAAAGATTTTACGGAGGCTCCTGAAGTTTGGCATATATGTTAAGCATTTACCTGGTCAGGTTGGTATTGCAATCCAGCGAAATCGGTCCAGTGGTTCAGAAGTTATGAGCAAAAGACTGAATTTCGGCAAGGGTTTTTCATGAATTTACGAGATAAAACACACGGTAACTTTCGAACGACAATCCTGAGAGTGCTGAAGCGTGGCATATATATTTTTCGTTCCTCGGTTCGTTTTAAATCTCAGCCAAATCGGTCCAATGCACAGTGGTATATTCCGGCCAAAACCCTATAACTTCTTTAATTTTTTATGTAAACTTATAAAATGTTGTAGGTAGGTTAAGAATATAATAATAAACCAATTTCGCGAAAGAAAAAAAAATTTCCGCGGAATTTTTTTTTTCCCCGAAAATTTTTTTTTTTTCGCGAAAAAAATTTTTTTGAAGGTGTTTTAAGATGTTGTGTCTTAATCGTCAGTATGTCATCCATCTTCTTATTTTATGTGTTTTCCACAGCTCAAAAAGCTCTTTATTTGATATAAATGACCCAACTTTAAAAGGCTCTAACTGAAAGACTTGGTTAAACTTGGTACCGATGTTAATTAGTACTTACTTGGGAACCCTTATACTAATTTGTGGTATAGCGACTTAAGAGCAATTTTGAGCAAAAAGTATTTTTTTGGGCTTTCCAAAGTTTGTATTTTTTATAAATTCTTTATTTTTTTAGATTTATTTTCACCACCACTGTTTAAATTGATCCACGCACTCGAAATTACCGAAATGCATATGACATTTACAAAAAATGCTAAGTTTTGAAAATATATCAATTTCAAGACAAAATTTTTTTTTTTTAAGTTTACAGCCTACTTGGATTTCAAAGTTGCAAATCACAACTTTTAAATTGAAAAAATAGTAAATACAATTACTCAACTTTGCTTCGTTATAAAACCTAACCTAGTCAAGGGATTGGCACAAAACTTTGTAATCGCATGTTTTGAAGTGTTAGCTCTTATTTGGCATCAATTTGGAAAAAAAATATTTTTTTAACATGATAATGTTTTTAGGCTGGGGTCTAATTTTAAAAAAGTTGCAGGACGCCACCTCAGTTTGACTATATAAGCTAACGATTAAACAAAAAAGAAAATGAGAATTACAGTTTTCATTTTATTACAACCTAAAACTTCGACAATAATTTAAAATTAATAAATAAAATAAAAAATACATAGTTCTGGTAGCGACACCTAGCGCCGCTGCTCGATTAACGCAGTATTGCCATACCAAATATCGCATTTCCAATTAGATTAGTTACCATCATCGCAAATTTTTTCCAATAAAATATTACCACATCGCAAAACTAACCAGTATATTTGAAAATCGAATATCTACAAGCAAGAGAAACATGACAAAATTATATTAAGATTTAGATTAATATTTACAACGCCGACGGTAGGCTAGCTGAAGTGTGTCAGACTACCACGCAGAGGGTATTGGGATCAAATCCATGATCAAGTCAACTTTTTTTTTTATTTTTTTTAGCTTACATATTGTTATTTGATATAACAATTCTTTTTTATACCCTCCACTTAGTGATAGAGGGTATATATAAGTTTGTCATTCTGTTTGTAACTCATCGAAATATCGATCTGGGACCCCATAAAGTATATATATTCATGATGCCCGATCGATTTTAAGACATTCTAGCGATGTCCGTCTGTCCGTCTGTCTGTGGAAAATGCTGTCGCGGACAAAATATTGCACAGAGATGACTGAAACTTAAAATATTTGTTGGAAGTTCTCCCGAGAAGTTTGGTATTGCATTTGAGCGATATCGGTTCATCGGTTCAAAAGTTAAATTTTTTTTCGCGGAAATTTTTTTTTTCAAAAAAAACATTTTTGTTTCAAAAGTAATTTCCTTTTAAATAAAGTTTTTTGCAATAATCTTTTTGAAATTGTTGAGGGTATCACCACATTCGGCAAGGCCGAATTTAAATTTTTTACCTGTTTTTTAATAATTTTATTATTTAAAAAAAAGTTAAAAAAAAAATAAAAATGCCGCGGAGTTTTGTACTCTTGCCCAAAATATTAAATAATGTTTTATATAATAAAAAGGTGTTACGAATAAACATCACATATTTCGAAAAAATTATATTTTTTCAGAAAAAATTAACTTCAAGAAATTTCTCAAATACACTAGCAGGATTTATTCAATATTCAGAAAAAAAAAAATTAAAAAAATTTAAAAGAACAAATCAAGAAAATACAAAAAATTAGTCAGAAAAATGCAGATAAATTCAGAAAAAATCACAAAATATAAAACAAAAACAACTGGAAAATTTATATAACATTTTAACTTATTTATAACATTTTAATTATTTGTTTATTATTTTAATAAGCTTTTATTTATTTATTTTTTATTCAAATCAAATCGTTTTCTAACTTTTTTTATAATTTAATAAAGAAAAGTATAAAGGTTTAAAAAAAATTGGTCTTAACAAAAAAAATAAATGAGCAAAATTTAAAAAATAAGTTGACTGATAACAGGGACGATCCCCGGACCCTCTGTTTTCGAGTCTGACCCACGTCAGCTAGGCTACCGTACGATATTTAAATACCAAACATAAACGGTGTTATATATTTGCTTGTGGTTATTCAACAATATTATAGATACATACTACAAAATAGAGATGGGCGCGTGAGTGCCCACGACTTACGCACGAAATAATAACGCTTACAACGACTCATGAAAATAAAATAATTAAAATTTTATTTAACTTTATATCAAATTCTTGCACAAGAGGTGTATAATTTCCTAAAATTTATCATAAAAACTTATTTTAATCACAATTTTGTATTAATTCAATATGATGACGATTTTCTTACTAGTTTTCTGTTTTAGACAGCACAAAACAATCACGCAAACTTACGAAACCAAAATTACCCACGCAATCTCACGCACGAAAATATTTTTTCTAATCAAGCGTAAATTTCACTCATGATCACGCGTAATCACGTGTCACGCTCGCATCTCTACTACAAAAAACTAATACTTATAAAACTTCCGATACTGACAGCCAGACGGCGCTTGTCGTAACAGACCTTTGAAGAATAAATTCTATTGAAAAATTAGTTGACATTTTTTTTATTTATTTAATCAATAAATTCATTGTTGAATGAATTTTGAATTATTTTAAAAAATATATATATTACTAATATTGTCAATAATTTGATTATTATTATTGAATTAATTTATTTCCAATTAATTCTTTATAAAGCATTTCATTTTAAATAAATTCTTAATAATTTAAGGAATAAATAAAAGCTTATTAAAATAATAAAAAAAAATAATTAAAATCTAATAAATCAGTTAAAATGTTATATATTCAGGTTTCTCTCAATTTTCCAGTAGTTTTTGTTTTAAATTTTGTGATTTTTTCTGAATTTATCTGCATTTTTTTGACTAATTTTTTGTATTGTCTTGATTTGTTCTTAGTTTTTATTTTTTTTTTTTCTGAATATTGAATAAATCCTGCAAGTGTATTTAAGAAATTTCTTGGAGTTATTTTTTTCTTAAAAAATATCATTTTTGGAATTTATTCGTAACAACTTTTTATTAAATAAAACATTATCATGATTTAATATTTTGGGCAAGAGTACAAAACTCTGCGACATTTTTTTTTTTAGTTTTGGCCGGTTTTTACCTCTGTGCAGTGGTTCTAAAGTTATAAGCAAAACCCTGAATTTCAGATTGGTTTCACCTAAAATTCACGTGTTGAAAACCCCGAGTTTTAAAAAACAAGCTTTAAAAACAATTATTAGCCACAAAATTAATTTACAGAGTATTTTTGTCACTCGGAAATATTTTTACACTAAAAAAAAATTTACACTCGAAAGAAATTTTACACTCAAAAAAAAATTACAAAATTATTTTTTTTTTTACAAAAATGACAAAAAAAAAGTTTTTACTCAAAATAAAATATTTCTAAAAAAAATTTTTAATTTTCTTTACATTAAAAAATTTACTATCCTTTAAAAAGGGCATTGTGGAGGGTATTCATAGATTCGGCCAAGTCGAATATAACTTTTATACTTGTTTTTTTTTTTTTTTTTCAAAAAATTAGTTTTATAAGTTTTTTTTTCTGATGATCCAGATTTAAAATATTAAGTTTCTAGGACCACTATTTAAGGAAATATACACAGAAAAAATTTGAATCGAATTTCTATCAACAAAAACGCGGATTCAATCAATTTTTTGATTGAAATTCCTCCAATTAAAAAAATTGTTATACCAATCATCAAATTGTAGGTGATTGATTGAAAATTTTTTCAATCAAACATTTTTTCGACTTTGATCAAAAATTTTATTAATTTTTTTTTTTATAGTCAATCAAAATAATGATTGATTTAACAAATGTATTGTAAGCTTATCACAAAATTATCAAAAAATTCATCTTTTTTGCTTTCCAATATGTTGCCAACAATAAAAAAAAGTTAAGCCCTATTATTTTGTATATTTTTGAATCTATTAAAAAAAATTTAAGCGAAAAAAATCTGGTATGTTGAAAATTTGTAATTCGACGGTTAAAGAAAATAACAAAAATTTTAATCAAATTGACTCATATAAATTTTGTTGATCAATAGATTTCATTGATAATTTTTAGCCAATAATTTTGTGTGTATAATAAGTACCAAATGTACAATTTTTACCCCTTTTTAGACCCTTATAACCCGAATTTCCTAAAAGTACTTCTACAAAAATGTTTTTTTTTTACTAAAGGATCCTACATTCAATATTTCAAGTGCCTAGGATCATTATTTTAGAAAATATAAAATTTACCCCCCTAAATGGAAATTTCAGAAAATTTTAAAAGTACCAAAAGTAATGTTTTACTATGTTGGAGGGTATCAAAGATTCGGCACAACCGAATTTAATTTGTGAAGGGTATTCCTGAATTGGGCCAAGTGGAATTTAACTTTTCTACTTGTGTTTTTTTATTGCTGCTGGTTAAACTTTTTTGTTAAAAACTTTTTTTTTTTTATTTGAATATTTAACACATTTTGTTTTTTTTTGAGGTTCTTTTGTTTTCGTTAAAGTTTTTCTGTTAGTTAGTTGTCAAATTGACAAATTTCATTTGGTTTTGTTGTAAATGTCAACCAACTTGTCAAACAAATTTTCTTCTCTGTTGAATCTATACACTCAAAAAAAAAAAATTGTAAAGTTAGCAAATTTTTTCTCTTAATTCAAGTTTACTACTTGATTAGCAAATTTTTAGTTGAAATCAGCACTTTAACTAAATTTTTAGCTAAATTCACTTTACAATTATACAGTTTTTTTTACAAATTTTGAATTAATTTTTTTTGTTAATCGCAAAATTGAGTTTACAATTTTTTTTACAAGTTTTTTTTGCTAATTTTAACTAACTTCTTTGCTATTTTTTTAAAAAAATTGCCAGTTAAAAAGCGCCATCTAGTGAAAAGAAGAAAATTTACGTTCTTGTGTCTTAGGTAACAGTCAAAAAAACGCCATCTAGCAGAAATATTGCTGCATCTTTTTGAATATGTATTTGAAAAAATACAAATTTTTATTACATTGTAGTGTATTTGAAAAAGATTTAATTTTAGAGGAAACTAAATTGCAATAGTCTCTGGTCTATTATCTGGAGGCAAAAATATCTGTCTATTATAAATTTAAAGATAAATGTCTTAATAAATCATTTGATTTTACAAGAGAAACGAAAGATAATAAAAATGTTACAAGTGTTTCATAAATAAGGGTTATTTTTGTGTTTTACAAAAAGGCTGTTTTTTTTTCTATTCCTTTTTTACCTGTTGGTGGATAATGCAATTTCGCGAAAATTAGCATAGTGGTTCTCTCTCACTCCCTTATATGTTTGTCTTTCTTTTGCAAACAACGGCAGAGTTGCCGTCCTTAAGCTTTAACATTTTCAACGTCAACACAAAAAACATCCAAAATCTCAGAACTAACAACTTTTTTTTAACTCATTGGATATATTGTAAACAAAACATTTTAAATAACCAAGTTATTACTTAAGTATATTTAATCGGCGTATGGTAAGTGTTTAGTTAAAGCTTCAGAAATTCGTAGATACCACAATATTTATACCTTGCACCACAGAGTGTTTTTGTTTATAACCCGAAATATTAGTTCGACTCAGAATTGATCTTTAAACTTCACAAATTTAAAGAAATCGGACCAGTTTCGCCTCTAGTCTCCATACAAACCACCCTCCCGATATTAACATAAATTTTTAAATTTTATATAAAAAGAATAAATATATATTTTTTAGTAATTCTTAAATTATAAGTATTTTTTGACAAAAAAATATGTGACAACAAAAAAATTTCGGCTTTACTGCCTTTAACTTTTTAAATAAAATTTCTTAGATTCTGAAACATTTTCGTTTAGAAAAATTCTGAGATTGTGAGGTATTTTTTTTAATACACGGCAGCACTGTTTTTATTTACAGAGCAATGTTGAAAATTAATCGTTTTTCTCACTAAAAGTAGCGTTTTTAATTTGTCTACCATTCAAAGTAGCGTTTTTCATTTAGTGAGCGACAATATTTAATTTAAATTTATAAATTGCTATTTCTTACCTAAGCTAACAACTCGCTAAAACGTTGGAAGAGACCAAAAACAAATTGATTTTACACTTTCAATGTACTTGTGTTAGTATTTTTGTTCTAAGTAATTACTGGGGCTGCGATTTTTATGCAAATGCATGCTTTTTGCGTATAGTCTAAACGAAATATTGCTCAATTATTTTTCCAAATCAATTATTTAAAATTGAAACGATTTGTTTTAGAATATTTTTGCACATTGTAGTGAAAAGACTGCATATTTTGCTTTTAAAAACATATTTTAAATGTATATTTGCATCTTTTTAATGCATATTTTAATGTATTTTGGCATAAATTAGAAAAACCACAAATAAGTTGATACATATTAACTTAAAAAAACTGTTTTTTTAAATTTCTTTTTTTTTGTAGTTTTGTGCATATTTGCAACTTCTTAATGCATATTTTGGAAAAAATTAGCAAAATCGCCATTAATTTGATTCATATTTTTTTTTTTTTTTTTTTGATTTGAAAAAATTGTTTTTATGGACACGAAAAATATTTTTTTAACCCATTTCCACCCGCTGTTAGATTTTTCGAATAGTAGAGAAAACCTTTTTCAAAAAAATATTTATGTATAAAAAAGTTGGAATTTCAGGTAAATTTCAAATGCAACGTGCGTCAGCACAGAAATTGTTTTAAGCAAAAACGAAAATTTAGCATTTTTTTTATTTTCGGCTTTTAATTAATATTATTTTTAGATTTAATTTATAATTAAATTCTAAAAATACTAAAATAATTTAATAAAATAGCAAATAAATACAAATAATTAAAGTGCAAAAATAAGTTGAACTACAGGCTTTTCTGGGATAGCAAAACATTGAAAAAAAAGTACTTTTTTCCAAAAAAAATAAATAAATTGAATCTTGGTCCAAAATGGGTTAATTATTCGTTAATAAATTGTCCAAATTTACAAAAAAAAAAAATCTTAAGTGTTTTTATAAAGTTTTAATTTTTGATATTATTTTTCATATGAAAACAAGATTTTAATTGTTCACGTTTAATATTTTTACTGCATAATCTTAGTTTTTTGTAGGGCATATTTTGCATTTTTTAGCATTATTTTCGATTTTTAGTGCATGGAAATGCTGCCCTAGTAATAACAATACTATGTTACAAATTTTATATTGACATAAAATGTAAAAATAGGTAAAATTTAGCTAATAGGTAAGTAAATAGGTAAAATTTAGCTAATTTGTATTATCTTAAACAAACATTGAACTCCACCAAAGTCATATACAAAAATCCATATAATAAAAATTTGAAATTATTTTCAACGATTTATTGTTTGCCCCCAACTTATTCCGGAAATAAACTGGATTTGTCATTTTTAGCTGGCGTGACACTTTAAATCAGCGATACGCAGACACATACTATAACATTTATGCTTGTGTGGGTAGTAGCAAGCGAAAAGTCAACAAATTTGCTTAAGCAACAGAATTTTATAGTGTATTTGTGTTGACAGCGCACAAGCAGCGCCTATTCCCGCGGGAATAGGAATTACAAAAATGCGTATCACTGCTTTAAATTTTAACATTTTGTAATATTAGTTAGAAGAACTATTTGTGGACACGATTTAGTCTTAATTTTAAGTTTTGGAAAATTTCAACCAGGAAATTTATCTGTAACCAATAAAAATTTAATATTTTTTTTTTTTTAATTTCAACATACTTATGTGTAATTTTGATTTGTACTGGTTAAATTTTACATGAAATTTATTTTCAAAGTCCCATTTTCTTTTTGTAATGCATTTTTTTTCATGTAATGTATTTTAAAACTCGGAAAATACCTTTTTTATTTTTTTTTGAAGCCTAAAGCCAAAGCCTTTGTGTTGCGGTCATAGGCAAATAAAAATCGCTGGTTGAAGTAGAAAAACTTAAAATTGACCACATTATTTCTTTTCATTCCTTTTGATGCTCTTATTTTTCTAAAAAAAATAGTGTACACAAATTTTCAAATCGAAAAGACGCGTGTTTTATACAAAAAAAATTAAAAAATAATAATAAAAAAAGAAATAAAATTTATATTATTTAAAAAATATATAAAATAAATTAATATTATTTATTTCAGTAAGGATATTTATACAAGATTCCTATTGGATAAATACTCATTTTGGTGTAACGATGACAATCTAGGCAGGTACCTGGCAAAACAACTACCCGTGTAAGTATCAACTTATGATTTCAATTTGTGTTGTTTGTTAACCAAAAAATATTTTGTTTTTTAGATCTAAAAAAGGACAATGAATCAATTTCAAACAAATAACATCACCAGGTATAAAACAATAAACATTTTTCTTTTTCAATGTAAAAATTTTAACTTTTTTATTCTATAAAATTCTAATTCAGTCATGCAAAAATGATATAAAATGACCGGTAACGCCATCTAATTTCAAATGAAGGAAAATTACCCAAAAATAAAAAATGAGCGGTACGCCATCTAATGTCAAATGAAGAAACATTACCTACAAATAAAGATGACCGGAAACGCCGTCTAATGTCATATGACGAAGCATTATCTAACAGCGAAAAGAAGAAGAATTTGCAACATTCAAAACGCCAACTGGTAAAAAGTTAAAGAACTACATGTAACAATATAGAAGAAATTACTACATGTAAACATTTTTCATTAAATATCAATAAAATCAACATGCTTTGTAAATTAATGTTTCTTTTTAGTTTTATCAGAATTTTGGATTTTAGGTTCTTTCAAATTTGTAATGTTTAACAAATTTACAGAATATTTAGCAAACATTTTTTGTAAATTTATACTTACAAAAAGTAACAAAAAATTTTGCTAAATTCGAGTAATTTTTTGGTAAACGAATAACGTAAAAATGTTACAAAATTGTTAGCTAATATTTTAGTTAAATTGATGGTTTTTTTGCTAAATCTATTTTACGAATTAACAACTAAATGTTTTTAGTTAAATTAACAAAAATTTGGCAGGTTCAAAACCAGGTGTTTTTTTAGTTATTTTTAACTAAATTTTTAGCTAATTTTACAAGTTTTTTTTTTTGAGTGTAGTCACTGTGTTTTTTTTATCATTTTGTTTTTCTGTAAAATTTACGTAGTATTTGCTTACGGCGGATATTGATAAATGGCGAAAAAAAAACACCTTTTAAAGTAATTGAGTTTTCAAAGATATTTGCTGCAATGATTTGAGCAAACAATCATTAAAGTAATGAATGTAATCAAATAAATTTATATTGGAATAAGGAAAGAAGTTTTCTAAGGAACTCTTAGAAAAATGTTAAGGTGTAAAATTAGGATTTCGATCAAATAAAACTTCTTTCCAATTAGCAGAAAATCTGCGGAAAATGCAAATACAGGCATATGAGAAATCTGCTGATTTTAGCAAACGCTGTTTGCTAAATTTCTGTCTTGGTAATCTAGCGCAAATCAGCACATATGTTAAGACAGCAAAGAAATCTGCTGATGTCAGCTGATTTTAGCAGAAATATTTGCTGATTTCTGATGAACAATCTGAACACCTAAAATATATTTTATTTAAGTTAAAAAGGCTTAAAATAATTTTGACTCTCATACTTAATTTGTCAATAAAATTAAAAAATTTAAAAGAAACAAGTAAAATAGTTTAATTCGGCATTGCCAAATTGATCTCTCCACAATAAAAAAAAAAAAAAAAAAATCCGCTAAAATTTTATTTTTTTTTGTGAAAAAAAAGAAATTCCGCGAAAAACTTTTTTATGTAAAAAAATATTTTTTTTACTTGTTTAGCCGAATTAAGGCGTTTAGAAAGGAATTAAACACTCTCACTAGTTTCTTGTACATTTGTTAAACAAATGGAAAATTTTTATGCCAAAAGTTAAGACTTGGTGAAAAAGTAGTTTTGATAAAAAAAATTTTAAAAAATTAAATTTTTTCACGAAAAGCAAAATTATTAATAAGGAAGAAAAAAAAAATTTTTTGATGAAAAATTATTTTTTTTTTAAATGGAACAAAGAAACATTTTTGATGAAAAAACATTTTTTTAGATGTAAAAAAATTATGAAAAAAATTTATGAAAAAAAAATTTTTTGATGTACTCTTGCACAAAACATTAAATCATGATAATGTTCTGCGGAAGATTTTTTAGAAAAAATAATGTTATATTAGTTTGCTATTCCATGCAAAACGAATTGAAAAATCAGTCGAGGAACCCATTAAAAAAGCCAAAAGAGCTGTACATTTCGTAAGTGAGTGCAAAAATAAGTGCAAACAAGTAAAAAAGTTAAATTCGGCCTTGCCGAATGTAGTGATACCCTCCAGCATTTCAAAAATACTTTTGCAAAAAAACTGTTTTTAAAAGGAAATTACTTTTGAAAAAAAAATTTTTTTTTGAAAAAAAACAAAAAAAAAATTTGGTAAAAAAAAAAAAAAACGCGATTTTTTTTCTTTTTTTGTCAAAAAACATGTTCGTACTTGTTTAAATACCATTTTGTGTTCAATTGTGTTCACATATGTCAACCAGCAGCCGAATTAAAGCATTTTGTATTTTTAGGTTATGTTGAATGTACTAAAATTTTTGAGGTGCCCTTACATTTTCGTTCATAACTTTTGAACCGCTGAACCGATATCGCTCAAATGCAATACCAAACTGCTCGGGAGAACTTCTAATAAATATGTTAAGTTTCAGTCATCTTCGTGTAATATTTTGGCCGTGATCACCATTTCCACAGACAGACGGACAGATGGACATCGCTAGAATGTCTTGAAATCGATCGGGGATCATGAATATATATACTCTATGGGGTCCCAGACCAATATTTCGATGAGTTACAAACGGAATGACAAACTTATATATACCCTCTATCACTAAGTGGAGGGTATAAAAAACATTTGATGAAAAAAAGTTTGATGAAAAAATTGATGAAAAACAAGTGAGAGTGATACATTCGGCTGTGCCGAATCTTTTATACCCTCCAAAATGTAAAAAAACAATATAAAACAAATCCAGGGGCGCCTTTTTTTGGGGGGGGGGGGGGGGGGGTTGGTGGGAGACGTTAGGGAGCACCTTCCCCTTGCGATTTTGAGATAAGAATGTAGCATTTGCTTAGTAAATATACAAAAAACCCTGCAAAAAATGCGGTTTTTCTTAGGTTGGTTTAGTTCTCCAAGGGGGAACTTTTTTTACCCTTGGTCCGATTTTGCCCATTTCCGAACTTAACCTGCCTAGGAATATAAGACATATTCGTGCCAAGCTTCGGAAGTCTAGCTCTTTTATTTTGGACTGCATCGTGTCCTCTACAGACGGACAGACGGACGAACATCGCTAGATTGTCTTAGAATCGATCACTGATCAATAAAATATATACTTTATGGGGTCCTAGACCAATATTTCGATGCGTTACACACGGAATAACAAAGTGAGTATACCTAGGCTGACCATACGTACTGATTTGATCAGTACATGTACTGATTTTTGATCACGTGTACTGATCAAAAGACGTTGTACTGATTTGTACTGATTTTTTGAAATATGTACTGATTGTACTGATTTTTAACCATTTTAGCAAAAAAAATAATTTTCTTCTAAAATTTTATACAAAAATTTGAATTTCCATAAAATAAGTCATCGGAGTAGTTTTTTATAACTTATGACAAAGAGATAATTTGAGTTAAATCAATTCTAAAAAGTTTAGAGTTCGTGAATCAAGAGGTTCATTAACGCAAAAATGTATCTGAGCATAAGGTTATTTTGATCCTATAAATATGAAAAGGTTTATATGAAAAGACGCCCATAATCTGTGAGGTTTTCTAAACGAAAAGTTCACGGGATGATGGATTTTTTATATTTTTAGAAATATAATGTAACTGCAACAATTCAAATGATTCTGAGATGTTCGATGAGGTAATGTCTTAAGAATTTATTGGACAAATCACTCAGAACATCAGTCGCTATTTAAAAAACATGTGCTTTTTATCTGGGAAGTTTTATAAAAGACAGAGTTATCAAAACTTATGCGAAAAAGTCCTCAGAATTTAAGGGATTTTCTTAAACTCAAAACCTGTGGGTTTTTGTTTGTTATAATTTCTGCACTGATCAACGATCAACATTCAAATGAAGTTGTTTGAAGTCAGTTAAATTTTTTGCAAAATAACGACAACAGTTTAAGGCAGTAGTTTTTAAACAGCTCTTTTCAAACAGTTGTTTTTACTAAAATACTAATTGCCCCAAGTTTGCTAGTTAAACCGAATTTTTTTGAGTGTTGAAAAAATTATCAGTGTTATGCCATAGAAAAGAGTTTTTAGAGAGGTATTTCACGAAAATATAAACGTAAAAGCTTGGGCGTACTGATTTGAGTTCAGAAAAAAATGGTCACCCTAAGTATACCCCCATACTTTGGTTGGAGGGTATAAACAAAATTTGATGGAAAAAAAAATTGATGAAAAAAAAAATTTGATGAATAAAATTTTTTTTTTTTTTTTGTTGAAAAATAATTATGTTACTTTTTATTCACCAGCTAGTGAAAAACGGTTTTATTCACCACGAGGTGAATTATTATACAATTTACAAACCCAAGTTATTAAAATTTATGCGGTTTTTCTTAGGTTGGTTTAGTTCTCCCAGGGGAACTTTTTTACCCTTGGTCCGATTTTGCCCATTTCCGAACTTAACCTGCCTAGGAATATAAGACATATTCGTGCCAAACTTCGGAAGTCTAGCTCTTTTATTTTGGACTGTATCGTGTCCTCTACAGACGGACAGACGGACGGACATCGCTAGAATGTCTTAGAATCGATCACTGATCAATAAAATATATACTTCATGGGGTCCTAGACCGATATTTCGATGCGTTAACACGGAATGACAAAGTGAGTATACCCCCATACTGTGGTTGGAGGGTATAAAAAAAATTTGATGGAAAAAAAAATTTTACGGAAAAAAAATTGATGAAAAAAAAAAAATTGATGAAAAAAAAAAAAATTTGATGAAAAAAATTTTTTTTTTGTTGAAAAATAATTATGTTACTTTTTATTCACCAGCTGGTGAAAAACGGGTTTATTCACCACGAGGTGAATTATTATCCAAGTTACAAACCCAAGTTATTTAAATTTTTGGTTTTAAGAAAATGAAAATAGTAATTCTTGTTTTCTTTTTCGTTAATTGTTAGCTTATATACACTCAAAAAAAAAAACGTAGGTATTCATAACAAAAAATTTAACTAAAGTACTAATTTTTTAGTCCAAAATGATCTAGTGCAGGCGTTGGTAATCAATCCTAAAATTTTTTACTAATATTATTTAAAACCAGTAAAAATTACTAATTTTAGTACTTTGAAGATACTAAAAAACTACTGTACTACTGGTAATTAGTAAATTATTAGTAGATTTAAGTACAAAATCACTTACTAAACCTTTTACTGTAGAATTATTTTGAGTGTAGTCAAACTGAGGTGGCAACCTGCAACTTTTTTAAAATTAGACACCAGCCTAAAAACATTATCATGTTAAAAAAAAATTTTTGATGAAAAAATTGAAAAAAAGTCATGTTACTTTTTTTACAACAGCTGGTGAGAAACGGTTTTCTTCACCAGCATGTAAATTATTATCCAAGTTACAAACCTTTTTGGTATGAAGAAAATGAAAACAGTAATTCTTATTTTTTTTTTTTTTGTGATTCGGTAGCTTGTATAGTCAAACTGAGGTGGCGTCCTGCATCATTTTTAAATTTAGACACCAGCCTAAAAACATTATCATGGTAAAAACATTTAGAAATTTGTCTTGAAAACATGATATCTACATATTTCTTTGAAATTAGTAAAATAATCTGCGCGACTTTTTTTTACATTTTTAAAATTTTTAGGCTTAATCACTTAAATTTTAAAAAAATCCTAAAAAGAAATAACAACAAATAATTTCTGTAGAATTGCAAAATATTCGGTCAAATTTGCACAAAAATATTTGTTAAATTCAGCAAACAGAATCAGTAAAGTTACAGAAAAAGTTCTTTTATTTGTTAAAACTGAATGACTGAAAATTAAGTTAAAATATCCATTTTAGCAGAAAAACCTGCTAAAAGTTTGTTAATTTATAAAGACCAACCGAAACCAGGTTTTCGAGGAAGAAACGAAACAAACCGAAACGAAAGGTACTTTTTGGAAATTCCATTTCAAAGGGTCGTAAAAGGGGTGAAAAGCGTACTTTTGGTACTTTTTTTATATTTTCTAAAAAAAGGATCATACCTGCATTAAATTTGGAATGTAGGATCTTTCGGTTAAAAAAAACATTCTGGAAAAAGCACTTTTTGGAAATAGTACTTTTTGGAAATTTCGTTTCTTAGGGGGTAAACGGGATAAAAAAGTGTTCCTTTGGTACTTTTATATTTCCTGAAATATTGGTCCCAGAAGCATGATATTTGGAATGAAGGATCATTCGGTAAACAAATCTCATTCTGCATAAAGATTGTTTTTGGAAATTCCGTTACTAAAGGTGTAAAGAAGTGTAGTTTTGGTACTTTTTATATTTTCTGAAAAAATTATCCTAGAGGCTTGAAATTTTAAATTTAATATCCTTCAGTGTAAATAAATTCTAGAAAATTTTCTTTTTGGAAAATCCGTTTCTAAGGGATTGGACTGTACCAATTTCAAACTAAAAGTTGTTTTACAGACTTTTCAACGGAGTTTCTCTTTCAATTGTAATTTCAGAGATTACTAATCTAGCACCTTAATCTTTTAAACGTTCTTGGATTACATATTCCTCGTTTGTCTAAAAATTTCATATAATATTTTTTATTTTTTTTTAAATTGACTTACTTTAATTTTCTTTTTGTTTTTATTTTTAAATAGTTAAATTCCTCCTCTACACAATTCAATTCAATTAAATTCACTTTAATGTCAGTCACGCTAATCTACCAGAAGAAACAAAAAAAACTAAATTAACTTCATCGTCATCATCGTTCCATTTTACAGAAAAAAAAAAACTAAATTGTGTTAAAATTGTCTAAAAATTTAACACACATTTCATGCAACTTATGGCTACTTACAACTCATACCTCTACTCACACCACTCATTTTAAGCCTGATAATATCGTCATCATCATCATATAATCGTAAAAATTTTGTTGTATTTTTTTTTCAAAATTTTTCATAAATTGAAATTGAAAGGAAGTGAAAGTCAATTAATGTAACATTAATCATGTACATCGTACATGTATTTTTTAAAATTTTTTTCAATTAAAATAAATTTAAAAAATTATATTTTAAAGTTTGTTTTCTTTTAAAAATAAAGATTACAAGAAATTTTTGTCCTATAATTTATGATATTTGCAATATTAAATTAATTTATAAAATAATAAAACAAATCTTATTGATATTTTAGTTAATCTCAATAAATTTTAATAAATTTTAACAAATTTAACAAAATTTTAGCAAATTTAACAAATTTCAACAATTTATTGTTCTAAATTTTAACAAACTTTACTAAATTTTATCAACAAATCTTAGTTAATTTCCAAAAATTTTAGTTAATTTTTAAAAATGTTATTGAACTTCAACAAATTTGAGTAAATCTTAACAAGTTTTAGTAAATTTCAACAAATTTAACTAAATTTTTTTTAAGCAAATTTAACGAAATTTCAAACTTAACAATTTTTACCAAATTATTTTAAGCTTTAACAAACTTTACTAAATTTCAACAAATTTTACTTCATTTTACTAAATTTCAAAAAAATTTTACAAAATATCATCAAATTTTACTAAATTTAAAAAAAAAAATTTTAATTTCAACAAATTTTACTAAATTTCAACAAATTTTGCTGCATTTCAAGAAATTTTTCTAAATTTCAAGAAATTTTACTAAATTTCAACAAATTTTACCAAATTTCGAAAAATTTTACTAAATGTTGACAAACTTTGAAAAATTTCAAGAAATTTTACTAAATTTCAAGAAATTTTACTAAATTTCAAAAAAATTTACAAAATTTCAACAAATTTTACCAAATTTCAAAAAATTTTACCAAATTTCAAAAAATTTTACCAAATTTCAAAAAATTTTACCAAATTTCAAAAAATTTTACCAAATTTCAAAAAATTTTACTAAATTTCAAGAAAAATTTACAAAATTTCAACAAATTTAACTAAATTTCAACAAATTTAACTAAATTTCAAAAAATTTCAACAAATTTATCTAAATTTCAAAAAAAATTTACTAAATTTCAAAAAAATTTTACTAGTTTTAAGCAAATTTCACTTAATTTTAAGAAATTGAACTGAATTTCATTAACTTTCAGTAATTTTTATGAAATTTTAAATTATTTTAACAAATTTTTAGTGAATATCAACAAATTTGGTTAAAATTCAGCAAATTTGATAAATTTTAACAAATTTTACTAAATTTCAAGAAATTTTACTATATTTCAAAAAATTTTACCAAATTTCGAAAAATTTTACTAAATGGCGACAAACTTTGAAAAATTTCAAGAAATTTTACTAAAGTTCAAAAAATTTTACAAAATTTCAACAAATATTACAAAATTTCAAAAAATTTTACCAAATTTCAAAAAAATTTACTAAATTTAATAAAAATTTACTAAATTTCAAAAAAAAAAAAATTTACAAAATTTCAACAAATTTAACTAAATTTCAACAAATTTAACTAAATTTCAAAAAATTTCAACAAATTTAACTAAATTTCAAAAAATTTTACTAAATTTCAAAAAATTTTTACTAGTTTTAAGCAAATTTCACTTAATTTTAAGAAATTGAACTGAATTTCATTAACTTTCAGTAATTTTTATGAAATTTTAAATTATTTTTACAAATTTTTAGTGAATATCAGCAAATTTGATTAAAGTTCAGCAAATTTGACTAAATTTTGCGAATTATTAAATTAAAAACAAACCAAAAAAAATTATTAATTTTATTGTTTTTTTTACTAAATGTATTTATGTTTGTTAGGGTTTGTCTTTTACATCTTCTTTCTTTACTTTATTTTTTTTGTTTCTTTTCCGTCTGTTTAATTGGTATTCGAAAATTTGCAGCTACCTAAATTTTATAGTGGCTGGCTTCGTCCAATTTCAATGGAGACAAGAACACCACCTCATTTGCCCTGAGCACGGCCGGAAGTAATGGTAGCATTTTTTTTGCAAAATTTCAAAAAATTTTACAAAATATCAAAAAAATTTAACAAAATTTAACTAAATTTCAAAAACTTTTAGTAATTTTTAGCAAATATTAGTTAATTTCAACAAATTTTATTAAACTTCAAAAAATTTTATTAAATTTCAAAAAATTCAAATAAATTTTAACAAATTTTACTAAACTTAAACAAATTTTACTAAATTTCAAAAAATTTTAATAAATTTTAACAAATTTTACTAAATTTTAACAAATTTTGAAAAATTTCAAGAAATTTTATTAAATTTCAAAAATTTTACTAGTTTTAAACAAATTTTACTTAATTTAACCGAATTTCCTTAACTTTTAGTAATTTTTATGAAATTTTAAATACCCGAGTAAAAAAATTGATATGACACAATATATAATTTAATATGGGTTCGTGTCTATTTTGATATAATCTTATACGAAAAATGGTTTCATAAGATTTGATCGAATAATATCTAATAATATCAGTTTATATAACTTTATATCGACTTTGATACGAGTTTTGGTCTAATCCAATGATATAAAATTATATCCAATTATATTAAAATTTATACAATTTTATAAATCGGATGTTTTTTTTAGTTTTTAATAAAAAGTTAAAAAATTAAAATAATAAAAATAAGTTGTTCTTGAAAAAAACTTAGAAAAATTTCAAAAAATGGAGTCATGTTAAATTTTATATAAAACACTTAGAAAAATTTAAAAAAATGGAGTCATATAAAATTTTATATAAAACACTTAGAAAATATTTGCGATAAAAAATGTTTCTTGAAAAAAACTTAGAAAAAATTAAAAAATTGGAGTCATATAAAATTTTATATAAAACACTTAGAAAATATTCGTGATAAAAAAGTGGTGCTTGGAAAAATCTTAGAAACTAAAAAAATATGAAGTCATATGAAATTTTATATAAAACACTTTGAAAATATTTGCGATAAAAATATGTTCTTGGAAAAAACTTAAAAAAATTAAAAAAATAATGGAGGCATATAAAATTTCATGTAAAACTTTTAGAAATTTAAAATGATGCATGGGACCAGATGTTACAACATATAGTTATGTATGGCGATATCTTAAAAAAATCCCACATCAAAATTTATTATATAAATTTATCTTGCAATACATAGTGTCACACATGATCATATATGAAATAATATGACTATATAAAATTATATAAGATCACATTAAATTATTTTTACTCGGGTAACTTCAACAAATTTTCAGTGAATTTCAACAAATTTGATTAAAATTCAGCAAATTTTACTAAATTTTGCAAATTACTAATGAAATTAAAAACAAACAAAAACTGCATTGTTTATTTTATAATTTTAAAAACTCTTGCTACAGGGTCAGTCTTAGTGAAATCAATCAAAAATAGCTAAAAATTTTCGTGACCCCCTCCGATTTTGATGAAATTTGGTTTAATTGTAACACTAAGTGATAAACTGACGCACACTTATTTTCAGATCTCTAAGTAAACAGTGGGCGAAAATACGGAGGGTCAAAATTCCCCCAAAAATCTCCCAGTCGCGACACTTTGCACCGTAAAAACTTAATATCGTTGGTTCTATTATAGCTAGAAAGCCCATTTTTGGTTTGTTTTGAAGCTCATAATATGCTCTACAAGACCTACCATAACCAAAAAATTTGCGAAAAAAATAAGGGTTACCTCCCTTATTTTAAGGTCGAGATATACGGAGGAGAAAATGGGGAGGATGGTATCCCCCGATTTTTTTTTTACTTGATAATCTTATAGAGAAAGTCCTAAAGAATATATTCTAAAATTTTTAAGTTGGGACAACAATGGGATCGCTCAAAATCAAAATTTTTCACAATTTTCCCCAAAATCTCCAAATCGCAACACTCTTTAACCTTAAAAATTTAATATCATAAGTGCTTTTGTAGCTACAGATCCATTTTTTTTTTGTTTTAAAGTTTATAATACGCTCTACAAGACATACCAAAACCAAAAAATTTTCCAAAAAAAAGATATTGGTGCCCCCCTTATTTGAAAGTCGTGCAAAGGGTGGAGGAAATGGGGGGAAAGTATCCCCCGATTTTTTTTTTACTTGGGATTCTCAAAGTGCAAGTCCTAATGAACATAGTCTACAATTTTTATGTTGGGACAACAATGGGATCGACCAAAATCAAAATTTTTCAAAATGTTCCCCCAAAATCATCAAATCGCGACATTCTTGCGCCTGCCATTGGAGTCCCAAGATAAAAATTTCAGGATATGCTCTCTAGAACTTACTCTTTAAAACAAAAAAAAAAGGCAAAAAAAAAAATTGGGGGATACTATCCCCCGATTTCCCCCACCCCTTGCCACGATCTTATAATACAAAAGGCACCCCTAATTTTTTTTATTTTTTTTTTGTAATAGTAATATTGTAGGGCATATTAAGCGCTTTAAAACAAACCAAAAATGGACTCTGTAGCTACAATACAGTCCACGATATTAAATTTGTAATGGGCAAGAGTGTCGCGATTTGGAGATTTTGGGGGAAATTGTGAAAAATTTTGATTTTGGTCGATCTGATTGTTGTCCCAACATACAAATTTTAGGATATGTTCATTAGGGCTTGCACTTTGAGAATACCAAGTAAAAAAAAAATCGGGGGATACTTTCCCCCCATTTCATCCACCCTTTGCCACGACCTTTAAATAAGGGAAGCACCCTTCCTTTTTTTCTAAAATTTTTTGGTTAAGGTAGGTATTGTAGAGCGTACTATAAGCTTTAAAACAAATAAAAATGGACTCTGTAGCTACAATAGCACATATGATATTAAATTTTTAAGGTTCAAGAGTGTTGCGATTTGGAGATTTTAAGGGAAATTGTGAAAAATTTTGATTTTGAGTGATCCCATTGTTGTCCCAACTTAAAAATTTTAGAGTATGTTCTTTAGGACTTTTTCTATAAGTTTATCAAGTAAAAAAAAATCGGGGGATACCATCATCCCCATTTTCTCCTCCGTTTATCACGACCTTAAAATAAGGGAGGTAACCCTTACTTTTTTTCGAAAATTTTTTGGTTATGGTAGGTCTTATAGAGCATATTATGAGCTTCAAAACAAACCAAAAATGGGCTTTCTAGCTATAATAGAACCAACGATATTAAGTTTTTACGGTACAAAGTGTCGCGACTGGGAGATTTTGGGGGAAATTTTGACCCTCCGTATTTTCGGCCCCTGTTGACTTAGAGGGCTGAAAATTTGCATTTGTTAGTTTTTTACGTAGTGTAAGAACTTAATCAAATTTCATCAATATCGGAGGGGGTCAAGAATATTCATGATTGATTTCACTAATAATGACCCTACAACTAAATTTTAAATTAGTTTTAATGACAGGTCGTTTCCGGTTAGACTTCTGTAATATACGTGGGCTTAGGGCGAATTTTCTGTCTGTATATGCTCACATTCGTTTCCATCGGCCGAATATTTTCGCCTTATGTGAGACCCAGGTAAGTGAGGATGCTGATCCACAGGATTTTCACTTACCTGGTTATCACCTTCTATCGCTTTTTATCTTCCATAGGGGCCTTGCGGTATACGTCAGAAATGATGTCGTGTATCAGTGCCAGGGACGCCTGGGCACTAGTGATCCCAAATTTAACTGTCTTTGGGTTAAGTTTGGGATAGGGTCACACGCATTATATTTCGGATTCCTTTACAGGAGTCCAAATGCAACAGGGGAGGATACCTTTAATGGCTTTGACACTTTGTCTGATAACATCACCGAAATACTTGCGAGTTGTCCGAGCGCTGAAGTAGTCGTCGCTGGGGACTTCAACGTTCACAATTCTTCTTGGCTACGCCATTCCAGCCATACCACTCCCGATGGCCAATACGTTGAGCTTTTCGCAGCGCACAACCACCTGACGCAACTAGTGGACGAACCAACACACAATGCGTGTGTTGAAGGGCAACAGCAAAATACTCTCGACCTTTTTCTTACTTCACACCCTGAAAAGTATGAAGTAAAAGTACTTGATCCTCTTGGTAACTCAGATCATAGCACTATTTCAGCATCCTTTTCGTACTCGGCACTTCAGAGCGTTTTTCGACCAGCTACTAAACGCTCGGTTTACATTTACGAAAAGGCTCGTTGGGTAGAACTTAATGAATTTTTCCGGCAATTCAACTGGAAACTCTGTTTCCTTGACGGTAACGTCGATGCCGCGGCTGAAATGGTGGGTAATGTGATAATGCTTGGAATGAAGAAATTTATTCCATCAAAGCTAATTTCGGTTAAGTCAAAGGATAAGTGTTGGTTTAACCAGACTTGCAGGAATGCAGTTAGATCTAAAGAGGAAGCATTCAGGAATTGGCGGGACGACAAAAACGACAATTCTGATATGCTGCGCAAGCAGGCGAGAACAAATTGTGCCAGGGTACTGAGACGCGAGAAGCTTCTCTACGAACAGCGTCTCCGTGCTAAAGTTCTTTCTGCCCCTCGGGGTAGTAAGAGCTTTTGGTCATTCGTAAAGAGAGTAAGGGACAATGCTAGTTCTTCTATCCCGACCCTTATAAAAGATGACCAAGTGTTCACTGACCCGGTTGATAAGGCTAACCTTTTCGCTGATTTATTTGCAAGAAATTCGTTCTTGCCGGAAGGCGATCAACCACTGCCAGAACTTGAAAGAGTATCCAGTACTATGCCCAAGATATTTTTTCGAGCTCGTGCAGTTAAAAGGGTTCTTGAAGATCTCAACGTAAATAAGTCACCGGGACCCGATGGCATTCCAGCACTGGTTTTAAAGCAGTGCTCATCGGCGTTAGCCCGTCCATTGGCAAACCTTTTTAGCTTTTCGTTACGTAAGGGTACCTACCCCTCCTGCTGGAAAGTGGCTAACGTTCAACCGATCCCTAAGAAAGGTGCGTCTTCAAAACCCGAGAACTATCGCCCCATATCTATTTGTTCTACGCTCTCGAAGGTGATGGAGAGCATGGTAAATCACCATCTTGTTGACTATTTATAGTCAAACTCACTTTTCAGTGACCGACAGTATGGCTTCCGTAAACGTCGCTCTACGAGAGACTTGATGGCGTTTCTTTCGGAACGTTGGAGTCGTTCTATCCACCAATTTGGTGAAAGTAAGGTGGTTGCTTTGGATATTTCCAAGGCTTTCGATCGTGTGTGGCACGACGCACTTATATCTAAACTCATTGCCTTTGGTGTAAGCAGTGATTTCTCTCGATTTATATTGAGTTTCCTCCGAGACCGAAGTATACGTGTTGTTGTTGATGGGGTGTCATCGCATAGGTTTCGACTTAACTCTGGAGTACCGCAAGGTTCCGTTCTTTCTCCTACTCTTTTTCTTATCTTTATTAATGACCTTCTTAGTCAAACTTTCAACCCTATCTACTCTTTTGCAGACGACAGCAACATTTGTCATTCATTTTCCTTCGATCATAGGCCAAGCCTTGTAGAGGTTGGGCGCGTGCGGCAGATTATGAATGACACTCTCAATCAGGACCTGTTGACAATCTCTGAATGGGGTCTTGCGAATAGGGTCGATTTTAATGCACGCAAGACCCAATGTTGTATGTTGACCCATAGACGTATTGTGGAACCAACATTGTCGTCTGTATCTATTGGTGGTATCGATATTGAGGAATCAGATTCTCTTGATGTTCTGGGCATGAAAATCCAGTGTGATGTCCGTTGGAATAAACATGTTTTTCAAGTGTCGAAAGAAGCATTCAAGTGTCTTGGTTTCTTAAAACGGTGCAAGAACTACTTCACTCCTACTGATCTCCTTAATATTTATACCACCTATATCCGGCCGAAGATGGAATACAACTCCCATATATGGGCAGGGGCTTCAGAGTCTATTCTGAAGCTTCTGGACCGTGTTCAAAGGAGGGCGTCGAAGCTAATCAATGACAGTAGGGTATCCAACTCTATTGACTCTTTGGAGCATCGTCGGAATGTGGGTTGTGTAACACTGTTCTATCGATATTATCATGGTAAGTGTTCTGCTGAGATAAGCGAACTTATTCCCCGAGCACGGGTTTTTGTTCGGAATACTCGCTTGTCTAGTAGGGCTCATCCATTTGTTGTCGATTGCCCAGTGTACCGCACAACGCATTACAGAGAAAATTCATTTATAAGCCGAACTATCCGTATGTGGAATATACTTCCTGTAGAGGTCTTCCCTGTCAACTACAATTTGGAAAAGTTCAAATCAAATATCCACAAACACTACTCCCTCTATCCTCCCTCCCATAACCTATTTTCCTAATTATCAACACAATGCACTGCATTTATAGGGGACATCCCCTGAGTGTTGGTTAAGTCAAAAAAAAAAAAAAAAAAAATGTATTACTAGCTGTTTTGCACCCGGCGTTGCCCGGGTAGAAAAACATATATAATCAATGAGTTATTTATTAGTCAGTTTAATTACTGCTTCGTGACTTGAGGTTTGGTCGATTTTTTTGATTTTTCTCAGCGTGGGGAACATGGGATGTATGTGTTCCTCCGTCATGGGAACAATCCTAATATTAATGTATTTCTTTAATATTTATTAATTTATTTCTTTAATGGCTTTTAAAAGGAACCTACAGTTCCCTCCTCGGTTAGCACTTTATGTGGTGAAAACTTCAATAAAGACATAACTTTCACTGTAGTTCAAGTGGGAGTGGCATTTAACGCATTTAGTTAAATTTTGGTCTCATGTGACCTATAGTTCCCCTATTGGTTAGCTCGTGAAAAAAATTGCAATTAAATTTGCTCAGCAGTTTGTCCACGTTCGCGGAACAGGCAGACATAACTTTCACTAAAGTACAAAGGGGCGTGCCATTATATGCCTTTTTATCAGTCGCTGTTTAATATTGCCTACAAAGTGGCGTGCCATTATACAGGGAAAAAATGCGGCATTTTAAGCCCCTTGGCCCGATCGACACGGTAAATACCATCTATTGTGAAAATTTTATTTAAATTTGTTTTACCGTTAACGCGTGAGTACGGATCAGACAAAAATAAATTGTCTATAGTTTCCGCCTCAATAAGTTCTAAATAGCTGTGGTAAAAATTATAATAACATCGGGTTCGCCGTTTAAGCGTGATTACGTAAAGGCAGAAAAGACTTTCAGTACATAGCAAAAGGCGTTGCAGTTGATACAGACTAAAGTTCCCGCCTCTGTTAGTACTGTCTTTGGAAAATGTTTTGTTAAAATCGGTTTAGTCGTTTAAGCGTTAATAAGGAACATACCTAACCTAATAAAATAAAAAGGGGCGTGCTATTTTATTTTTTATTAAAATCGGTATAGTCGCATGATCATTCAGGAACATTCAGAAAAAACGTTCAGTATAGTACAAAGGGGCGTGTCAAAGAGGCGTGGTATTTTCCGCCTCTTTGTGCAAATGCGCTCTATTTATAATCTATAGTTTTCGCCTCGGTTAGTACTATCATTGGTAAAAATTTAACTAAAATCGGTTCAGCCGTTTATGCGTGATTACGGAACAGGAAGAAATAACTTTCAATGTAATACAAAGGGGCGTGCCATTTCACGCCTTCTTTTTTTGATCGCCCTCTATTGTGGCTCATTGTTTTCGCTTCGGTTAATACTATCTGTGGTGAAAATTTCATGAAAATCAGCTCAGCCGTTTAAGCGTAATTGCGGAAAAGCAAGAAATAACTTTCAGTGTAAAAAAAGGGGCGTGACATTTTACGCCCCTTGTTTCGATCGCCCTCTATTGTGGCTCTTAGTTTCCGCCTCGGTTAGTACTATCTGTGGTAAAAATTTCAGTGAAATCGGTAAAATCGCTTTTCAGTGATTGCGGAACAGGCAGACATAGTTTCTGTATAGTACAAAGGGGCGTGGCATTTTACCCCCATTTTTTCCGATCGCGGATTTTTTTGGCCTATTGTTTCCGCCTATCTCTGGTGAAAATTTCATGAAAATCGATTCAGCCGTTTTTCCGTTATTGCCGGACAGGCAGATATAGCTTTAACATGGTACAAAGGGGCGTTGCATTTTACACCCCTTAGTCCGATCGCGGTCGCTTATGGCCTAGTTCCCGCCTCGGTTAGTACTATCTGTGGTGAAAATTTCATGAAAATGGGTTAAGCCGTTCTTTACTTATTGCGGAACAGGCAGATATAGCTTCAGCATGGTACAAAGGGGCGTGGCTTTTTACGCCCCTTTATCCGATCGCTGTCGCTTATGGCCTATAGTTCCCGCCTCGGTTAGTATTATCTGTGGTGAAAATTTCATGAAAATGGGTGAAGCCGTTCTTTACTTATTGCGGAACAGGCAGATATAGCTTCAGCACGGTACAAAGGGGCGTGTCATTTTAAGCCCCTTTGTCCGATCGCTGTCGCTTACTGCTTATAGTTCCCGCCTCGGTTAGTACTATCTGTGGTGAAAATTTCATGAAAATGGGTTAAGCCGTTCTTTACTTATTGCGGAACAGGCAGAACAGGCTTCAGCATAGTACAAAGGGGCGTGGCATTTTACGGCCCTTTGTCTGATCGCGGTCGCTTATGGCCTATAGTTCCCGCCTCGGTTAATATTATCTGTGGTGAAAATTTCATGAAAATCGGTTAAGCCGTTTTTCTGTTATTGCCGGACAGGCAGATATAGCTTCAGCATGGTACAAAGGGGCATGGCATTTTACGCCCCTTTGTCCGATAGCGGTCTCTTATGGCCTATAGTTCCCGCCTCGGTTAGTACTATCTGTGGTGAAAATTTCATAAAAATCGGTTAAGCCGTTCTTTACTTATTGCGGAACAGACAGACAGACAGATAGACAGACAGAAAGACAGACAGACAGACAAACCAACAATCAGATTTATAATATTAATTAATAGGGATAATTTTTTGATTTGTTATATATGGTTTTTGAATTGAGAAAAGTGTGAAAGAAAAATTTAAATTTTTCTAAAAATTTAAGACATCCTGGTTTGTTTCTTACTAGTTTCATATTATCCAGTTATAATTATCTTCAGAAAAACTTTTAATGTTAAATTTATTTAGTTAATCCCTATTAATATTATAAATCTGATTGTTGGTTTGTCTGTCTGTCTGTCTTTCTGTCTGTCTATCTGTCTGTCTGTCTGTTCCGCAATAAGTACAGAACGGCTTAACCGATTTTCATGAAATTTTCACCAAAGATAGTACTAACCGAGGCGGGAACTATTGGCCATAAGCGACCGCGATCGGACAAAGGGGCGTAAAATGCCACGCCCCTTTGTACCATGCTAAAGCTATATCTGCCTGTACGGCAATAACAGAAAAACGTATGACCGATTTTCATGAAATTTTCACCACAGATAGTACTAACCGAGGCGGGAACTATAGGCCATAAGCGACCGCGATCGGACAAAGGGGCGTAAAATGCCACGCCCCTTTGTACCATGCTAAAGCTATATCTGCCTGTACGGCAATAACAGAAAAACGTATGACCGATTTTCATGAAATTTTCACCACAGATAGTACTAACCTAGACGGGAACTACAGGCCATAAGCGACCGCGATCGGACAAAGGGGCGTAAAATGCCACGCCCCTATGTACCATGCTAAGGCTATATCTGCCTGTCTGGCAATAACGGAAAAACGGCTAAACCGATTTTCATGAAATTTTCACCACGGATAGTACTAACCGAGCCGAGAACTATAGGCCAAAAAAATCCGCGATCGGAAAAATAGGCGTAAAATGCCACGCCCGTTTGTTTTGTATTGAAACTATATCTGCCTGTCCTGCAATCACTGAAAAGTGATTTAAGCGATTTCACTGACATTTTTACCACAGATAGTACTAACCGAGCCGGAAACTATGATCAACAATAGAGGGCGATCGAAAAAAGGGGCGTAAAATGCCGCGCCCCTTTTTATTGAACTAAAAGTTATTTCCAAATAACGCTTCAACAGCTGAACTTCATGTATTGTTCACCACATACAGTATTAACCGAAGCGAAAACTATGAGCCACAATAGAGGGCGATAGAAAAAAGGGTCGTAAAATACCATGCCCCTTTGTATTACATTAAAATTTATTTCTTCCTGTTCCGTTATCACGTATAAAGGGCTGAACCGATTTTAATGATATTTTTATCAAAGAAACTATAGATTCTAATAGAGCGCTTATAGACAAAGGGGCGGAAAATGCCACGCCCCTTTGTACTATACTGAAAGTTTTTTCTGCATGTTCCGTAATCATGCTTAAACGACTATACCGATTTTAATAAAAAATAAAATAGCACGCTTCTCTTTATTTTATTGAACGCTATTTCTGTCTAAAATTAAATGAAATATTTACCATCGAGGCGGGAACTATAGATTAAAATAGAGCGCGTTTGGACAAAAGGGGCGTAAATTGACACTCGCATTTGTACTATACTGAAAGTGTTTCTGCATGTTCCTTAATAACGCTTTAACGACTAAACCGGTTTTAACAAAATTTTTTGCATAGATAGTATTAACAGAGGAGGGAACTTTAGTATGGCATCAACTGCCAATCCTTTTGCAATGTACTGAAAGTTCATTTTGCCTTTCCGTAATCACGCTTAAACGGTGAACCTGATGTTATTATAATTTTCACCACAGTTAGTTAGTACTTATTGAGGCGGAAACTATAGACACGACCAGACAAAGGTGTGAATTGCTATGTGTCTTTGTAATACATTGAAATTTATTTCTGTCTCATCCGTACTCACGCGTTAATGGTGAAACCAATTTTAATCAAATGTTCACCACAGATGGTATTTACCATGGCGATCGGGAAAAGGGGCTTAAAATGCCGCAACCCTTTGTATTAAATTAAAAAAAATATATTTTCCTGTTTCCCGTTGAACGATATGCCATATTAGCCCGCGATTAGACAAATGGAAGTAAAATGGCACGTCAATTTGTAATATACATAACGCTATTTCTGGCTTATTTGCTATCATGCAAAAACGGCTTAACCAACTCCTTTAAATACTACTGTTAGAATTAACTGAGCGCGAACTATTTGCGATATCAGAACCTGAAAACGGTTGAGCCGATTTCAACGAAATCTTCAACATAATAGAGCGATTTATAAAAAGACATATCGCTCATTTACTTGTATAGTGTCATAACGCAAAATGTTTGATTTTACAGAAAACCTGTTTAAAGTTTACAATTGAAACTTGGTTTGCATTGCAAAAGGCTCGTACATAGAAAATGTTATAATGGCGTGTACTCTTCTCAAACGGTGAGTTTGAAAGATATTACTACGAATTTTTGACACAATATAAAGCAAGATATAACAAATAATTCTGTATTGTTTACCCAAAAACGACATATTTTGAGTTATGACACTATACAAGTAAATGAGCGATATAATGGCACGCCCCTTTGTACTTTAGTGAGAGTTGAGCAAATTTAATTGCAAATTTCTTCACGTGCTAACCAATAGGGGAACTATAGGTCACATGAGACCAAAATTGAACTAAATGCGTTAAATGCCACACCCACTTGAACTACAGTAAAAGTTATATCTTTATTGATGTTTAGGTTCCTTTTAAAAGCCATTTAAGAAATACATTAATATTAGGTTTGTTCCCATGACGGAGGAACACGTATAACCATGTTCCCGACGCTAAGCAAAATCGAAAAAAAAAATTTACTAAACCTCATGAATAGGTTTATATTTACCAGTGAAAAGCTACGAAGAAGTAGATAAACTGACTAATAAAAAACTCATTCATTACATAATATTTTTTTCAACCCGGGCAACGCCGGGTGCAAAACAGCTAGTAGTCAATAAAACTCTATATGAGGCATTCCACACCAAATGTCCCGCTACAGAAAAACATGTGTCCCGTAAATTTCTGAATAGGTTGTTTCGATAGCCCTATATGTAACTAAGAAAATTGCGTTTTTGGTTTCTCAAATTTTCAAAAACTGGGCTTAGGAGGCGTGGTCAAATATTGGGAAAATGGTAAAATTTGTGGCGAGTTGCCTTGATTAAATATTTATCACATTAAAACGGAATGCACCACAATGTCAAAAATTCACGTTCTTATATAGTTTTGTATGGGCTATCGACTAAAATTTTTTTTTTTGGAAAATTTTCAGAACCCGTTCTGAAATTTTCCATTTTTTAAAAAAGTCAATTTATCAAAAATCCGGCCACTTTTTTTTTTCTTTTTTATTTATTTTTTTAAAAGTTTAGATGTTTGTCCATCCACACAAAAAAAAACAGAAACACGTTCATCTTTTTTTTTTCGAGAAAATCGCATTTGAACTTTAAATTTCATAACAATTTTGTTATGAAATTTAATTATTATTGCCAAAGTTTAGTAAATTTTACCAAATTGATTAAATTTCCTCAAATTTGGCATTATTTTGCGAAATCTTAATTAAATTTAACAATTGTTTTCTCTTAATTTCATTGTTCTTTTAGTACAATTTTAACAAAAAACTGCAAAAAAATTTTAATAAATTTTAACAAATTAAACTGAATTTCAGCAACTTTTAGTTAATTTTAGCAAACATTAGTTTGTTTTAGCAAATATTAGTTTATTTCAACAAATTTTATTAAATTTCAACAAATTTTTGGTAATTTAAAACAAACTTTAGTAAATTTTAACAAATTTGATTGAAATTTAACAAATTTTACTAAATTTTGCGAAGTATTTATAAATATAAACAGTTTTTTTCTTTATTTATTTTTTTTTTAGTTTTAAAAACTTTTGCTAAAACTAAATTTTACTAAATTTCAACAAATTTTACTAAATTTCAAAAAAAATTTACTAAATTTCAACAAATTTTACTAAATTTCAACAAATTTTACTAAATTTCCACAAATTTTACTAAATTTCAAAAAATTTTAGTAAATTTCGACAAATTTGACAAAATTTCGACAAATTTGACAAATTTCAACATATTTCAAAAATTTTACAAAATTTCAACAAATTTCAAAAAGTTTACCTAGAATTCATAAAATTTCAGTAAATCTAAACAAATTAAACTGAAATTTAAATACTTTAAGTAATTGTTCATTTCAACAAATTTTATTAAATTTCAACAAATTTTGATTAAAATCCAATTTCGATTTTGGATTTCCGAGCAAATTTTCATTTCCATTAACCTAAGACTTATGTGGTACATATTTGAGGCTGATCGGATTAAGTTAACCCGTGGCGCCCGGTGATCAAGATATCGCTATTTGAAATTTGTAAACAATTTCGGGTTTTTCCTACCTTGCCAAGGCCAAATACCACATTATTGCGGAAGCAATATATTCAGTCAGACCCTAATAATAGTTTCCTTAAATATTTTTTTGGTTTAACTTTGTTATGAAACCTTAAAAGATTTAACAATTCCATGGGGCAACATGTGTGCTTTTTGGCCTATTTTTTTTTTGTGCTTATACTTGTTAACACTTGCTTATTGCATTGCCTGCTTAACAAGGATTCCCCTTGAGCTATTTTATATTTAACGAACAAAAAATATACGAAATATCAACACTGTAGAATAAGAAACTTAAAACTTGTTGTCTTGTGCAACCACCAATTTACATTTCAATAAGAAAAAATGTCAAAAATATTTTTTTTTAATTTTTTGTTTTTGTACTAACATAAACACTTGAGGAAACTCAAGTGCCACACAACTTTAGAATAAGTGTCAGAAAAAGAATAAAAAATTCAAATTATTTTGTGTCTTAAGTCTTATAATAATTTAGTAATGTTTATTAACAGCGGCACTTTATTAACATATATAAATTTTTAAGATTTTTTTTAAAAATATTTTTTTCTTCTTGGGTTTTTTAGTAGGGTGGGGTTTAAATTTTTAGAGAATATGATACTAAGGGCCTGTTGAAAACACTGTTCAACATGAAAATATATTTGGTTTGAGACCAAAAAAGTGAGAGTTCCCTAATAATACAAAAAAAAACTTGTTAAATTACTAGAAATATAGAATATAAATTTTCTTTGTAGTTTTACAATTTTTTTGGTAAATGTACAAATTTTCAAGGTAATTTTACAAAAAAAAATCTAGTTAAGTCACGAGAACTCCTTGTAAGTTGTAAATTTACAATTTTATTGCTAAAAAAAACTTTTAAAATTACAAAAAACCTCGTAATTTTTACCAGAAATCCTCGTAAATTAGGAGGTAGCACAAAATCTAGTAAATTCACGAGAAGTCCTTATAATTTTTATCTGAGCTAAGTAATGTTCATAGATGTCTTCAGTAAATTTTTATGGTGATTCTTTTCTTAGAACATATTAACCCTTTATCGTTCCTTTAAAGCATCATTTTAACGATTTTTTCAAAAACAGTAGAGTCCGACCGAATATTCGGTTTCGGTCTCGGTTTCGGCCACTATTCGGTATTCGGCAAAATTTTGGCCGAATATTAGCCGAAACCGAAACTTTTTCGTATTTAAAAAAAATATGTAAAAAAGTCGCTGAATTTTTTGATTTCGTATTTCATTACACTTGATTCAGTTCAATTGAAGAAAATGTTACAAGTTTATGCAATAAATGTAAAACTGTTTCAGTTCAAAAATTATTTTCTCCTAATCTTCAAACGAAATATACATTTTTTTTGTAAATTTTTTAAAAAACATATTTTTTTTTTCAAAAATACAACATTCCTATGGTTTAAAAGCATTATATGCTGTATATTTATCTTTAACAACTTTTTAATAATTTTATTCATGCCAGGCGGTAATTTTTTTTAAGTTTCGGTTTCGGTTCGGTTTCGGCCGAATATTACTTTATCGGCCGAATATTCGGTTCGGTTTCGGTTCGGCCTCGAAAACTGGTTTCGGTCGGAATCTAAAAAACAGTCATAGAAGTTTTCTAAAACGTGCATTTCCCAGCAAAACTTTGGTAATGGGTAGTGATTATATAACACATTACCAGGTAATGTATACAACTTATTTGTAGCATTATTTTATGATGTCTTACCAAACATTTGTTTCACAACGTATTATTTTCAAGTGAAAAATAATGCATTACTAATAATTTGCTACGTAATGCATGATTATTGGAAAAAATGTATTTCATATATATTATTTCTAAACATTAAATCATGAATGACTTATATTTGGTTACATTATGTATTATTTGAAAGTTTGAAATAATGTATTATTTATAATTGGATGCATAATGCATTACAATAACATAAAAAATAATTATTTTATAAAAAAATGCATAAGTTTAAACTAGAGATGGGCTCACGACAGGAAATTTCTAACGGCACACACTCTCGAGCATATTTTATCTACTTACACTCACTTACAAACACGTGAGTAAATTTAATACAAAACAAGTAAGAAAGCTATATTCGGCTGTGCCGAATCTTTAAATACCCTCCACCAATGTAATGATTTAAAAACAAAAAAGTTTGTTTTATTTATACCTCAAGAAATAAAAAAGTACCAAAAAGTGTACTTTCGGTACTTTTAATAAAAGGTACTTTTAATGAAAGGTACTTTTTATAAAAGGTACTTTTTATATAAGGTACTTTTTATGAGAGGTACTTTTTATAAAAAGTACTTTTTATAAAAGGTACTTTTTATAAAAAAAGGTACTTTTTATAAAAAAATTTACTTTTTATAAAAAAAGGTACTTTTTATAAAAAAAGGTTCTTTTTATAAAAGGTACTTATTATAAAAGGTACTTTTATAAATGGTACTTTTTATAAAAAGTAATTTTATAAAAGGTACTTTTTATAAAAGGTACTTTTTATAAAAGGTACTTTTTATAAAAGGTACTTTTAATAAAATGTACTTTTTATAAAAGGTACTTTTTATAAAAGGTACTTTTTTTAAAAGCTACTTTTTTTAAAAGCTACTTTTTTAAAAGCTACTTTTTATAAAAGGTACTTTTTATAAAAGGTACTTTTTATAAAAGGAACTTTTTATAAAAGGTACTTTTTATAAAAGGTACTTTTTATAAAAGGTACTTTTTATAAAACGTACTTTTTATAAAAGGTACTTTTTTTAAAAGGTACTTTTTTTAAAAGGTACTTTTTATGAAAGGTACTTTTTATAAAAGGTACTTTTAATAAAAGGTACTTTCTTTAAAAGATACATTTTATTAAAGGTACTTTTTATAAAAGGTACTTTTTATAAAAGGTACTTTGTATCAAAGGCACTTTTTATAAAAGGTACTTTTTATAAAAGGTATTTTTCATAAAAGGTTCTTTTTATAAAAAGTACTTTTTATAAAGGAACCTTTTATAAAAGGTACTTTTTGAAAACGGAACTGAATTTTCAGAAAGTACTTGTTCCAAAATGTTTTATTTCACTAAAGGATCCTACATTCTAAATTTCAGGTTTGAATAACCATTATTTCAGTAAATAAAAAAAAAGTACCAAAAGTACTATTTTACCCATTTTACCCCCGTAGAATCAACATTGACAAAACCCGAGCCTTAGTGAATCTTTTTTCCGGAAGGTAAACCGACATTGCAAATTTCAATTTTCTAGTACCATTATTTAAGGAAATATAAAATGTAACAAAAGTACATATGTTTACCCTTTTTACCCTATTAGAAACATCATTGGCAAAAACCCAGCCTTAGGGGATCTATATTCCGGGAGGTGAACATACAGTACCAATTTCAAGTCTATGTGACAATTTTTTAAGGAAATATAAAAGGTACCAAAAGTACAGATTTTTTCCCTTTTTACCCTCTTAGAATCAACATTGGCAATAATCCAGCCGTACTGGATCTACATATATTCTAGGATGTGAACATACTGTCCAAATTTCAAGTTTCTATGACCATTATTTCAGGAGATATTAAAAGCACCAAAAGTATTTTTTTTACCCTTTTGACCCCCTTAGAATCAACACTGGCAAAAATCCAGCCTTAATGGATCTATATTCCGGGAGGTGAACATACAGTCCAAATTTCAAGTCTCTATGATCATTATATCAGGAGATTTAAAAAGTACCAAAAGTACAGTTTTTTTACCCTTTTTACCCCCTTACCATTGGCAAAACTCCAGCCATAATGGATCTATATTGCGGGAGGGTAACATACAGTCCAAATTTCAAGTTTCTATGACCATTATATCGGGAGACATAAAAAGCACCAAAAGTACAGTTTTTTACCCATTTTACCCCCTTAGAATCAACATTGGCAAAAATCCAGCCTTAGTGGATCTTTATTCCGGGACGTCAACCTACAGTCCAAATTTCAAGTTTCTAACTTTAGTGGTTTGGGCTGGGCGATGATGAATGAGTATGTCAGTCAGTCACATTACTCTTTTATATATATAGATTTTCCGGATTTGGGCGATTTTTGCCATAAAGTTTATTTCTGTCTTTTATTATTTAACAAAATTTATTTTTTTTAAATAAAAATATTTTTTTTTTAAGAAATCTGAACAAAATTGAATTTTGGCGATATTTTACATCCGAGTTTGCGACAAAGCCAAAAAAAGTCTGGCAACCCCGTTAATATGACGATGCAAAAAAACGGACACACACACATGCTTTGTACATAAAAATAACAATTAATTTTTTTATTATTACTTAACGAACTTTTTTTTAATTAAATTTAGATTTTGTTTTACATATTTTAAAGTTTTTTTGTAAACATTTTTTTCTTTTTCTCCGTTTTTTTTTCATTTCCGTATTCTTTGTTATGTATGTATCTACACAAAATATGAATTAATTTAGGGTTATGATGAAAATCACTAAGAGTTTTTTCAGTAATTCACTCATAACTTTTAAAGTACTTAACCGATTTCAAAAAAAAATACACTAGTTTTTGCCTGGATAAATTCCGCAACTTTTGGTACCCCAAGCGTTAAAATCGGTTCCGGATTATTGCCAAAAACGTGATTTCAACAGACAGACAGACAGACGGACGAACAGACAGACAGACAGACAGACAGACAGACAGACAGACAGACAGACAGACAGACAGACAGACAGACAGACAGACAGACAGACAGACGGACATCGTTAGATCGACTTAAAATCGATCAAGGATCATGAATATATATACTTTATGGGGTCCTAAACCAATATTTCAATGTGTTACATACGGAATGACAAACTTATATATACCCTCTATCACCAGAGTGGAGGGTATAATTACTTTTTCACTACTCGTAACACCTTATATATTATCTTCTGGTATGCTATATTATTTCATTTCTCGTAACCTATAAAATATCATATATTTTACACCTTACTCGTATTCTCCGTTATAAATTTATGACTTATTTTATACCTTACTGGTATTCTTTGTGATAATGTGGATGCATTACTTTGAGTCTCATCGCCTGTTAAAATCATCAATGCTGCAATGTATAAAATAAGAGATCCTATACCTTATTTTATACCTTATTTGGTAATCTAAGTTTTGCTGGGTTAACAGGTTAAAATGTTTTACGAATATTTTCTGCTTCAGATTTTACTAAAAGTCGTTGAAGGTTTTAAGTTTGTGCGGAATACACAAAATGCTTATAAAAAGTAAAATGTAATACAACCCATTTTTTTCCTTATTTTTGGCAAAGTAGGGTTAATTTAGTCCAATTTTTTTTTTTTTAATATACAGCGAGCGTCAAAAGAAAGTGTACATGTCTACAGTAGATAAAATTAGTTAACGACAAAGTTCCCAATAAAAACCATTACGAAAAACTCTGTCAAAAAATCTTTAAAACAACTTTTAATTTGATTTAGCAAACTTTCAGTAATTTTTTCTGATAAAATTGATATTTTTATTAAAATCACTGTCATTCAGTTTTACAAAATAACAGAAATTTTTCTTACTGATTCTGTTTACTGAATTTCAAAATATTTTTGAACATACTTATTATTATTTTTCAATTATACAGAAATAGTTTACTGTCATTCTTTTTTCAAGAAAACCACAGTATGGTGGTATACTCACTTTGTCATTCCGTGTGTTAAGCTTTAATTTAAGCTTAATGGCGTCTAGATTGAGTAAATAATAAAGATGCTACGAGGGTCGATCTGGAAAATGAAATTATAGACATTTTTTAGAACATTTTTTTAAAATATTTCCAAGTCGATTCATCAAGTTCAAACATTAAAAATTTCAAAGAAAGGTTCAATAGATTTTATTCAGTGAACAAATAATTTTTCCAACAACCCAAACCGACAGTGAAATTTTTTAAGTACAGTTGAAAAAATCCACATTTTTTGATCTCCAATTCTTTTGACCACCAATTTTTTGTAAACAAAGAAAAATTTTAATTAATTTAATATTTCATTACTGTACATTTAGGTGTACGAAAATTAATAAACAATAACATCTTTTCTTTGTTTACAAAAAACTGGTGGTCAAAAGAATTGGAGGTTAAAAAATGTGGATTTTTTTCTACTGTACTTAAAAAATTTCACTGTTTGTTTGGGTTGTTCGAAAAATTATTTGATCACTGAATAAAATCTATTGTACCTTTTTTTAAATTTTTTATGTTTGAACCTGGAGAAAATCGATTTGGAAATATTTTTAAAATTTTTTTTAAAAAATGTCTATAAATAATTACAATTTCCAGATCGACCCTCGTAGCACATTTACTATTTACTCAATCTGGACGCCATTAAGCTTAAATTAAAGCTTTATAAATTACCTACATAACTTTTTTTAAAATAATACTCATTTCATAATAATAACGTTTAGTATTGTTAACTTTGTTGTTAACAAATTACATCTACTATAAAAAAGTTTCCAATGTATTGTCGCCCACTGTATATTATTGATCCTTGATAGAATCTAAGACATTCTAGCGATGTCCGTCTGCCCGTCCGTCTGCACAAAAAAAAATTTGAAACGAATTTCAATCAACAAAGACTCGGATTGAATCAATTTTTTGATTGAAATTCCTCCAATTAAAAAAATTGTTATACCAATCATCAAATTGTACTTAGGTGATTGATTGAACATTTTTTCAGTCAAACATTTTTTCGATTTTGATAAAAAATTTTATAAATTTTTTATTTATAGTCAATCAAAATACTTAATAAACAAAATTATCATCAAATTTTTCATTTTTGCTTTCCAATATGTTGCCAACAAAAAAAAAGTAAAATCCGATTATTTTGTATGTATATTTTGAAAATTTGTAATTCAACAGTTAAAGAAAATAACAAAAGTTTTAATCAAAACATTGATTGACTCATTTAAATGTTGTTGATCAATAGATTTATTGAAAATTTTTTGTGTGTGGCAAGAATATCTCTTATGTTACTGGTAAGGTTATGTTCGAAGATGGACATAATCGGACTAGGGGGAAACAAGTTCCCCTTGAAGAACTAAAAAAAACCCTGAAAACACATTTTTTTTTAATTTTTTCTCAACAAATGTAACATTTTTATGTCATATTATTTTCATAGACCTGCACTTGGACCAAGAGGATTAGAAAACTCGATTTTTTTTCGGCACAGCCGCATTTAACACTCTTACTAGTTTATTATCAAAGTGTTTATTTTTAATAATTTTAAATGTATTTTTAGCAGATTATTTTGTAATTTTACAGTAAAAGTTTGCTGTTATGCTTTTTTTCAAGAAAACTTTCTTAAGTTTTTTTTCGAAGTCTTATTTTTTTTCGTTTTTTAAACAATTAAAACGATTGAGACTAATAACCAGGGAAACCAAAAATATGAAGTATCATGTTTTTTCCTGTGCATTTTATTGATAAATGGGTAAGGCATTTATCCGTTTCAGAAGTTTTTAAGAAATCTGGCATCGATTTGTTATAGCATATTTTTGCATATTTTAGCCTTAAGAGCATATTTTTGCATATCTTAGGTTTAAGAGCATATTTTAGGATAAGAGCATATTTTTAGAGCATATTTTCAATTTTTAGAGCATTTTTCCACTTTTTAGAGCATTTTTTACATTTTTAGAGCATTGTTTTCAATTTTAAGAGAATTTTTTTCCATTTTTTTTATGACAACATTTATTTTTAAATTTTTTGTCCTACAAGGATGTTTTTTTTTCAACAATTACGGAATTGTGACGATTGATTCCCCTTTTGGCCTGTTCGTGCTTCATATCGGTATATGAAACTATGCTTTCTTTAGATTGAGCAACTTGGTAGAAAATATTAAGGCAAATATGTTTGTAGAACATATTTAACCCTCTAACTACCGCACATAACGGTATTTAAAGGGTTTATTCTCTAACAAATTGTAAAAAAACACCGCAAAAAGGGGACATTTTTTTTTAAGGGCATATTTTTATAGTTTTTAGAGCATATTTTCCGTTTTTAAGGACATTTTTTAAGCGCATAAAACGTGTTTTTTAGAGCATATTTTTGGTTTCCCTGCTAATAACACAGTGATAGAAATCGAACTTCCCGAATCGGAATGGGATGAAACCAAAAGGTGTCATTTTACGCAATGAAACCCTCAAGGCTTTTTTTAGTTCAGCGCTAGATTTTTTTACACGCAGATTTTTCTGCTGATTGGACAGAGAATTTTTTAAAATGTACCTTTTGGTAGTATAATCGAAGCTATATAGCAGTGATGATCATTTATGTAATTCCTATTCCCGCGGGAATAGGCTAAAAAATGCTGCTTGTGCGCAGTCGACTCACGTACACTAAAAAATTCTGTTGCTTGAGCAAATTTGTTGACTTTTCGCTTGCTACTACCCACACAAGCATAAATGTTATAGTATGTGTGTGCGCACCACTGCTATATAGTCAAATTCTTGTATTTTTTAAAAAGTCTTTATTTGTTGCACAGTGTAATTAAAAAAGAATTATCCTAAGAACTTTTTCTCTTACAAATAATTTCCACGCTTTTGCTTTATAATATGTTCATCACAATTTTAATTTTTTTTTTAACATTTTTCCTTTTTTTCTTCTTTTTCTTTTTAGCGTCGTCGCGAACGTGGTCGTATACCTGTTAAAGGTGTTAGACTTGTTGAAACAGCAACAGTGAATGGTGAGGGCGGTGATCCTTTTGCACCGGATGTGAGTACCTTTTTTGTTGTTGAATTTTTTTTTTATTTTTTCTTTTCTAAAGATTTTTTTTATTTGATTTTAATTTAATATGTTGTACGATTTTTTTATCTTATATGTCTGGTTTGGTTTTATTTTATTTTTTTTTTGTATTTTTAGGGTTATACTTTTCAAGTAGGTTATTGTGAATCTTCAGATGATCAATCTCAACGTACTGTTCCTCAATATACTCTGTATTTGGTAGCAAGTAGTGATAAAGAACGTTTGGATTGGATACGTGCCATAAGACAAGGTAAGAAAAAAAAATTAAAAGAAGAGGGTAGGTAAAGGTTTTTGAATAAAAAAATAAAAAGGAAATGTTGTTGATATTTGAGATCTTCATTTTAGATTTAGTGTTAATCACACATGTCCTAAGAAATTAGTTTTATTTTTTTTTTTTTTTTTGGTTTTGATAATTAAGAAACGGTATATTTAAGGTAATGAATCTGAGATTTATTGTAGATCATGAGAACATTTTGGCTTATTCTTTTATAATGTTAAGGTTATGTGGTCTTTAGCTCAATAGTTATAAACAAGTACCAGTTTTCCATTTGTGTGCCCTTCTTGCTCCCTTAGAATCGAAACATTAAAAAAAAATCAAAACATTTTTTTTGCTGGATTTAAAATTTCAGGTTTTTAATACCATTTCTTTAGAAAGTCGAAAAATACCAAAGTACAATTTTCAGCCCTTTTTACTCTCTTAGTATCAGAAATTCCTTAAAGTCTTTATTCAGAATGTTTTGTTTCGATGGAGGATCCTTCATACAAAAAATCAAGTTTTTATGAACATTATTTCACGATATCAAAAAAAGTACCAAAGTACAATTTTTACGCCCTTTTTACCCTCTTAGTATCAGAAATTCCTTAAAGTCTTTATTTAAAATGTTTCGTTTTGATGGAGGATCCTTCATACAAAAAATCAAGTTTTTATGCTCATTATTTTAGGATATCAAAAAAGTACCAAAGTACAATTTTTATCCAATTTTTACCCTCTTAGTATCAGAAATTCCTTAAAGTCTTTATTCAGAATCTTTTGTTTCGATGGAGGATCCTTCATTGCAAAAATCAAGATTTTATGAACATTATTTCAGGATATCAAAAAAGTACCAAAGTACAATTTTTCCACCTGTTTACCATATTAGTATCAGAAATTCCTTAAAGTCTTTATTTAAAATGTTTCGTTTTGATAAAGGATCCTTCATTACAAAAGTCAAGTTTTTATTACCATTATTTCAGGATATCAAAAAAGTACCAAAGTATAATTTTTACCCCTTTTTACCCTTTTTGTATCAGAAATACCTTAAAATCTTTATTCACAATTTTTTGTTTCGATGGAGAACCCTTCATTCTAAAAATCAAGTTTTTATGACATTTTTTTCAGGATATCAAAAAAGTACCAAAGTACAATTTTTACCCCTTTTTACCCTATTAGTATCAGAAATTGCTAAAGTCTTCATTCAGAATGTTGTGTTTCGATAAAGGATCCTTCATTCTAAAAATCAAGTTGTTATGACCATTATTTTAGGATATCAAAAAAGTACCAAAATACAATTTCTACCCCTTTTTACCCTCTAAGTATTAGAAATTCCTTAAAATCTTTATTCAGAATGTTTGTTTCGATGGAGGATTCTTCATTCTAAAAATCAAGTCTTTATGAACATTATTTCAGGGTCAAAAATGTACTCTTGGTACGTTTTATATTTCCTGAAATTGTACTGTAGATCTACAGTGAAAAAACATTCTGCAAAAAGTACTTTTTGAAAATTGCGTTTCTGTGGGTCTAAAAGTGCTCAAAAAGTGTACTTTTGGCACTTTCTATATTTCCTGATATAGTGATTCTAGACACTTGAAATTTTGAATGTAGGATCCTTCGATAAAAAAAAAAACATTTTAACAAAGGGAGAAAAGTTTATGGTTCCAAAAACTTAAAATTTCGAATGTAGGATTGGTGGAAAAATATTCAGAAAAAATTTTTTTTTCGCAAATTTTGTTTCTAAAGGAGGACAAAAATGGTAAAAAAGTATACTTTTGGTACTTTTCATACTTCCCAAAGTAGTGTTCCTAGAAACTTTAAATTTTGAATATAGTTGTGTTTTTGCCAATATTGATTCTAAGGTAAGGTAAGGGGAAAAGGGGTAAAAATGTTAACTTTTCGTACTTTTTTATTTCCTGAAATAATTTTCATAAAAAATTTGGATTGTAGGGGATAAACGGGGTTAAAAAGAGTACTTTTGGTACCTTTTATTTTATCATTGAAAAAGTACTTTTTGGAAATTACTTTTCTAAGGGTGGTAAAAGGGATAAAAAAGGGTACTTTTGGTACTTTTCGTTCTTAATTATTTTTTAAAACATTTTTTTTCACTCAAAATATTTTCCATTCAATTTCATAGGGTACGAAGTTCCGGCAAGCGTTCTAGTATTCTCACATAATAATTTTCAAGAAAATGTTTTTGCACGACTTAGCTCATTTGTTTCGATCTCGTCATGATATTGTCAAGACTATTAAGCAAAAAAGTCTTGAAATCGAAACTCTTGTCGGTTAAGTTGTGCAAAAATGACTAACATAAATAAATTTAAAACAGAAAAATAAATTTCTTGAAACTTTTTATATGAGAATATTATGGTGTAATTAGTAAAGCAAAATGACCTCGAGCTAAAATAACCCAACTCAAAATATAGTACTTATTTAAAGTTCGAATTAAACAATTTTTATTTTTTGTTTAAATCTAATAAGAATTTTTGTAAATTTGTATTTGTTTGTTAATTTTTATCTGTTTCTTGTAATTTTTACTAAAAAATTTGTAAATTTACAAACTTTTTTTGTATTTTTTGACTACAAGGAATGATTTTTTAGTAAATTTTTATAGAAAATGTTTCTTGTAAAATTCAAAGGTTTTTGTGTTGTTGTAGTTCTCAAAATACGCAGTTAAAATTTGCGGCACATATTTTGTAGTATTGCTGCTTGTCTGTCGCTGCCAAAAACCTCAACAAAGATTACGGATTAAAATTAGGCCAACACATAAATGAATAGTTCAGAATCGCAACAAAAAAAGTCAAAAGATCACGACTTTATAAAGGAAAAATAAAAAAAACTTAACCACACCAACAGACACCAAGCCAAAATAACTCATATTGCTACAAAGAATGGCTTAAAAAACTAATCTTTACAAACAAACCTGCTAATAAAAACCGTTAGTATATCGATAGTGTATTTTCAATATCCAGACTTTAAAAAGAATTCATTCTTTAAGAAGCAGAGGTCACGATTGGGTGACAGGACACATAATCCCCACGGACATTATCCCCATAACATCACGGTTATAATTCCCATATTAGTTGTGGGGACTATGACCATAGTGACATAGTAATCCATCGACCGTTTTGTAGATCTGGCATCACCAAAGATAATTGGAAAATTCTGGCAATGCCAAACTAAAGTTCAAACGTAAAGCAAAGAGAGACAAAAAACAATCTGCATTCTCACTGTAAAACTGGTATCTTCCATCTCGCTCACATTTCGATTTGTGATAAAATTTCGTAAACAATACCATATGGATTTTGTTTACTACTTTTTCAAACGCCATTTGTTAGATTACTCTATGACTCTGACTATGACCATATCCAAAACATTCATAATCACAATTAGGAATAATATCAAACTTTTCAAAAAAAATTACCAAATTAATTTCGGTAATAATCCAAATACTTGTGGTGGGGACTATGTCGGCACAGAAAAAATTTGAAACGAATTTCAATCAACAAAAATACGGATTCAATAATTTTGATTGAAATTCCTCCAATTAAGAAAATTGTATAAATTGATTGGTATAATCATCAAATTATAGGTGATTGATTGAACATTTTTTCAATCAAACATTTTTCGATTTTGATCAAAAATTTGATCAATTTTTTATTTAAAGTCAATCAAAATAATGATTGATTTAACAATAAAAAAAAGTAAAACCCCTTTATTTTGTATATTTTTGAATTAATCTACACCTTTTCCAATTGAAATTCAGAAAAAATCAATTGTAATTCAGAAATCCCATTTTGAAATTCAGAAAAGCACAATTAAAATTCAGAAATCGTAATTGAAATTCAGAAAAGCCCAATTGAAATTCAGAAAAACACAATTGAAATTCAGAAAAGCACAATTAAAATTCAGAAAAGCATTGGGCTTTAGAAAAGCCCAATTGAAATTCAGAAAAGCATAATTGAAATTTAGAAATCGTAATTGAAGTTCAGAAAAGCCCAATTCAGAAATCATAATTGAAATTCAGAAAAGCCCAATAGAAATTCAGAAAATCACAATTGAAATTCAGAAAATCTCAATTGAAATTCAGAAAAGCCCAATTGAAATTCAGAAAAGCACAATTGAAATTCAGAAAAGCACAATTGAAATTCAGAAAAGCACAATTGAAATTCAGAAAAGCACAATTGAAATTCAGAAAATCACAATTGAAATTCAGAAAAGCCCAATTGAAATTCAGAAATCGTAATTGAAATTCAGAAAAGCCCAATTGAAATTCAGAAAATCACAATTGAAATTCAGAAAATCACAATTGAAATTCAGAAAAGCCCAATTGAAATTCAGAAAAACACAATTGAAATTCAGAAAATCCCAATTGAAATTCAGAAAAGCACAATTGAAATTCAGAAAAGCCCAATCGAAATTCAGAAAATCACAATTGAAATTCAGAAAAGCCCAATTGAAATTCGGAAATCGTAATTGAAATTCAGAAAAGCCCAATTGATATTCAGAAAAGCACAATTGAAATTCAGATAAGCCCAATTGAAATTCAGAAAATCACAATTGAAATTCAGAAAAGCCCAATTGAAATTCAGAAATCATAATTGAAATTTATGAATTTCAATTGATCTTTTCTGAATTTCAATTGTGCTTTTCTGAATTTCAATTGGGCTTTTCTGAATTTCAATTGTAATTTCTGAATTTCAATTGTGCTTTTCTTAATTTTAATTGTGCTTTTCTGAATTTCAATTGTGCTTTCTGAATTTCAATTGTGTTTTTCTGAATTTCAATTGTGCTTTTCTGAATTTCAATTGGGCTTTTCTGAATTTCAATTGTGATTTCTGAATTTCAATTGTGCTTTTCTGAATTTCAATTGTGATTTCTGAATTTCAATTGGGCTTTTCTGAATTTCAATTATGATTTCTGAATTTCAATTGGGCTATTCTGAATTTCAATTGGGATTTCTGAATTTCAATTGTGATTTCTGAATTACAATTGAAGGGCTTACTGCAAAAACTTGATAAGCAACATTTTATTTTTTCGTGTTTTTTGCCTTCTCCTGATGTTCCATTGACAGATTTTTGGCAAAAGTCTTGCTTTAACGCTTCATACAAGTATATTGAGAATAAAAATTCTGCAAAAGTTATATTTTCTACATTATTTTAAAAGTTTTAAGGCAAAAACCATCATAAAATGAAATGTGGCTTATCCAGTTTTTACAATAAGCCCTTCAATTGATCTTCTCTGAATTTCAATTGGAAAAGGTGATTCAAATAAATTAAAGCCAAAAAATATGGTATGTTGGAAATTTTTAATTCGACAGTTAAAGAAAATAACAAAAATTTCAATCAAAATATTGGTTGACTCTTTTAAATTTTGTTGATTAATAGATTTAATTAAAAATTTTTAGCCAATAATTTTTTGTGTGCGTGGGGATTATGTAATGTCACTGATATTAAATTTTGACATTCTACAAATCAGATAAACCAACTACTTAAAACACCGTTTTTTTACACTTTTTGTTTATTTAACGAAATATTTTGATGTCAGAACTTCTGACTCAGAAGTTCAAAGTCCTGAAGTTTAACCCAGGGTATAATAAAATGTAATTTTTTGACCCGCCCCATTTTGTGGGCGTATACCCACAAATTTACTTAATAATGCATTAAATTGAATAAATTTAATGCCAAATTTATAGAGTCCGACCAAACCAGTTTTCGAGGCCGAACCGAAACCGAACCGAATATTTGACCGAAAAAGTAATATTTAGCCAAAACCGAACCGAAACCGAAACTTAAAAAAAAATTACCGCCTGGCATGAATAAAATTGTTAAAAAGTTGTTAAAGATAAATATACAGCACATAATGCTTTTAAACCATAGGAATTGTTGTATTTTTGAAAAAAAAAAAAATATGTTTTTTAAAAAACTTACAAAAAAATTTTATATTTCGTTTGTAGATTAGGAGAAAATAATTTTTGAACTGAAACAGTTTTACATTTATTGAATAAACTTGTAACATTTTCTTCAATTGAACTGAAACAAGTGTAATGAAATACGAAATCAAAAAATTCAGCGACTTTTTTACATATTTTTTAAAATACCAAAAAGTTTTGGGTTCGGCTAATATTCGGCCAAAATTTTGCCGAATACCGAAGAGAGGCCGAAACCCCATTATTCGGCCGAAACCGATACCGAAACCGAATATTCGGTCGGACTCTACAAATTTATCATAAATCCTTTTGTCAAAATTTATGGCGAGGACGATGTATCCTCCAACGTCTTCTTCCAAAATGGCACATGGCACTTTAAAACTAAAACGCAATTTTTTACTTAAATTTTAACAATTTTGTAAAATTCCAACAAAAAAATTCTTTTAAGTATCTGATTTTTAACAAGTGTAAAGGGAATAGTGGTGGGGTAGACACTGCCTATTAAATCATGAACAAAATAACAGGTTACTTGTTTTTTTTAATTCTTCCTTACACTCTTGTCCAATTTGAAATTCGCAATTATCTTGAAAATTTCACCAAAAAATCATAACCAAAAAAAAAATCGTAACCCAAAAAAATATATTTAACAATTGTTATTGTTTTTATTTTTATGGTGTTCCACAAATTTCTTAAAGCATGCTTGATCATGTTTTGTTATGCCTTTTTGTTTATAACATTGCCCAAGGTCATATCGCTCATTTACTTGTATAGTGTAATAACTCAAAATATTTGATTTGACAGAAAACGCGTTTAAAGTTTACAATTGAAACTGGTTTTCTATTGAAAAAGGCCGGTACATAGTGTTCTCTTCCCAGTCGGTGAGTTTAAGGCTAGATTACTCAATGCTCCGTTATAAAATAACTCTCCGTTAAATTCAAATTTTTCATACAAATTTTGACATAAGGCTCCGTTAAATCGGCAGAAAACAGCTAACTTTTCATTGAGTAATCTGCCCTAAAAGATATTAATACGGATTTTTGACACCATATAAAGCATGATATAATGAATTATTTTGTACACTCAACAAAAAAAAACTTTTAAAATTACAAGAAAAGTTTGTAATTTATATTTTTTTTTGCTACCTCCTATTTGACAAGAATTTCTTGTTATTTTACAAGCCTTTTACCAACAATTTTGTAATTTTACAAGATTTTTACAAAACTTACAAGGAGTATTCGTAACTTTACTAGATTTTTTGCTACCCCTAATTTACGAGAATTCCGAGTGAAAATTACGAGCTTTTTTTTAATTTTACAAGATTTTTACCAATAAAATTTTAAATTTACAACTTTTTTGGCGAAATAAAAATTACAAGAAATTTTCGTAAATTTACTAGATTTTTTTTTTAAATCTTCAAAATTTGTAAATTTGCAAGAAAAACTGTAAAATTACAAAAAAATTTAAATTTCAATCGAAAATTATTTGTTAAAAAACAAGGAAACTGTCAAATATTGGTAAAATGGGATTACGAGAGTTTTTCTAGTAATTTGATAAGATTTTTGTTTTGAGTGTATCATTAACTCAAAAATCCATTTTTTTTGAGTTATCCCACTATACAAGTAAATGAGCAATATGTACTTTATACTACTACAACTTTTGCTGTCGCTTTTGTGTTAAAAATTTCTTGTTGTACTTGTAAAAAAAATAACAAAATTATCAGCCAACATCTCTGGAGTAACATCATTTTGGCTGGTACATATCTTCCAGCCTCTCGTCTCCGTTCAACTCCCTTTAAAATTATGTTTTGCGGTGGTTTTTTATTATTAAATTAAAGTAATATTCATTAGCGGGTATAATACTTGTAGGTATATTGTCGATAAAAAAAAAATCTCATTAAACGGTATATTTTTTTTTGTGGTATAATTCTAAAACAGCACGCACAAAATTCAAATTCAATTTTTTACTTTGTGGATAAAATATTTTTTGTTTGTATACACTTAGAAAAATAATTTTCTGAAATAATTATATTTTGAGTAGGTTTATTCTAGCTCGAGGTCATTATTTTCTTTACTAATTAAAACTATGATATTCTCATCGAATAATTTTCAGGAAAATTATTTTTCCGTTTTAAATTTATTTATGTTGGTCATTTTTGCATGACTTAGTCGACACATGTTTCGGAATTTGTCAGATTCCATTGTCTAGACTATTTAATAAATATAAAAACCCTATACTACAAGTAGTACATTGTCTGATAGAATTGATGACTAAAAAGTTTTGGAAGAACATTTTTTCTCATATCATCGCTACATTGAGTTTTTACTCAGGGAGCGTGACCTGGTTGAGACATTCTCTAGAAATCTGAGGACAACAAACTGGGTGAAATATAGGGAGACTTTTTCTTTGCTTTTGGGTAAAGTACCCTTATCTGAATCGCATAGTTTGGCGGAAATTGACTGTCTGGTTGACCATATAACATATGTTTGTAATAGGTCCCTGTATGCGTCTTGCCCTTCTGCAAAGCCTAGGGGGGGGGGGGGGAAAGTCACCATGGTGGTCAAATGAGTTACAGACGAGCAGAGATTCCTGCAGAAAGCTCTTTAATAATGTTAAATCTTCAAGAGCGTACTAGGACTGGTCTGCATACAGGCTGCAACTTAAGAATTATAAGAAGATGATCAGAATTGCCAAATGTGATTCTTGGAAAAACTTCTATGAAAACACAGGCTGCGCAAGGTCCAGGCTTCTTCTCCTTGCACCCTGGGATGCCTGAGGGATCCTAATGGGGTGTGGTCTTCCTCCAGTGAAGAGTCGCTGGATCTCCTTCTAAACATGCATTTTCCGGGCAATTCCATGACGCCGTTTCAAGCCTTGCAACATTCTGATGCCCAAGCATCCGAAATTGATTCGGAAATAATAAATATGCCAACATAATCTCGATTAAAAGCTTCAGACCCTATAAATCCCCTGGACCTGATGGTATAATACCGGCTGAGATGCAGCAAGTGTCGGACTATATAACCCCTTGGCTGTCTAATCTATACACAGCATGCATCAACTGGTCGTATATTCCTTTAAAATGGAGGGATACCAGAGTCGTCTTTATCCCGAAGGCTGCGAAGCTCCGAAGGATTTCAGACCAATTATTTTGTCTTCTTTTTTGTTAAAGACAATGGAACGAATGATAGACTCATATTTGCATAGAGTGATTGACCCGAGGTTGCTTTCGACAAGTCAACATGCATACAGCAGGGGTAGATCAACGGAAACAGCTCTTCATGAGCTCGTTGGTACCATCGAGAGATCGCTTTCGTTGAAGGAGTACACTATGGTGGCTTTTCTTGATATAGAGGAGGCTTTTAATTATGTCATCCCAGACACGATAATTCTGGCATTGTCTGGTCTGGGAGTAAAGCGTGGCACAGTGGATTATATAAGGTGAATGCATCTCATAATTGATTTTTGCAAATGTTTGAAATTAACCATAAAACAAGATCTGTAGTAAAGCTAAGATGTCAAGCTATAATTATTTTTAGAAATTATAGTTATTATGTCAACAGAACTATTCGAAAATGGCGACCGAAAACACTACTTTCTACTTTAAAGATTTGGGGAGATAAAATTATACCATATTCAAGTGCGTATTTTTAATATTTCTAATTATTTTTTTTAGGATTGTTATACCATGTTGGAAAGGGTAACTTGTCCAGATTCTATTTTTGTTATGAGCTTTGTATATATTGTTAGCAGGTTTGAAATATATTCATTTGAAGTATATAATATTTTTTTGCTAACCTACGCAACTTTGAATATGATTTAACTGTAAGCGCCGTTTTCCTCCAATCTAGTTATAACATAGAATTAAAGTTAAACTTATTATCTAAAAGATATATCTAAAACCAGCTGCCTTTTCGTGCCTTTAAACAAATGGCATGCAAAAATGTCGACGAACTCACAAATTAATAATAAATAAAAATTTAATTATTCATTAATTTCGCTCATTATGCCCTACTCAATTTGCCATTCCGTGTGTAACGCAACGAAATATCGGTCTGGGACCACATAAAATACATATAACATTGATCCATGATCAATTTTAAGATATTCTAGCGATGTCCGTCCGTCTGTCTGTGGAAAGCACGATGTAGTCCAAACCAAAAGAGCTAGACCCCGGAAGTTTGACAAAAAAAAATTCTTTTAACTGGCTAAGTTTGTAAATGGGCAAAATCGGACCTCGGGGGAAACAATTTCCCCTTAAAAAAAAAAAAAACAACCCCAAAAACCATTTTTTTAATATTTTTTTTTAGCATATTTGTTCAACAATTGAGCAACATGTTGATTAATATAAAAATTAAAAAACCTGCGCTTGTCAAAAAGACTGAGAAATGTAATTTTTTTTGGTCCGCCCCCGTTTGGAGGCGTGGCTATAACAATATATGCTAAAATTGTGTTATTTATTCGTATTATAATTAATGAGCTTGTAGACATTTATCACAAAAAGGTAGATGTAGTCCCCCGTCGACCACCCCACCCCCCCTTACTCCATTTCCCAAAAAAAAGACACTTTATTTTTTTTCACCTTTTGGAGGGTTCTGGAAAGATTTAGCAACAGCCGAATTTAACACTCACTATTTTTTTATCTTGGCATCTTACATTGGATTTTTTTATTATAACTTCCTTATTTTTGTCGTATTACAATAAAATATCACTTAAATTTTATCTTTGACACCAATGAAAATCTATATGAATTCGGTAATTTTTTTAAAAATTGCAACATTTGGCCCTTAAGTCTATGGGGCTAAATGTTGACCTTTTCTGAAAAATTTATCTACAAAATTACTTATTATAAACATCTGTTGCAAAATTCAATTGAAAATAATTAGAAAATATAAAAAATACCTATTTAACTTGACCTAACATTTTACTTTTATAATAAAATTCAACAAAAATATCGAAAATGTATTTTTAACCCTTCACAACTTTAGTTCTTGTCAGTCGATTTTTATGACTAAAAACCACAAATTAAAGTCTAAAGTCTCACCTATTCAACAAAAAAGACGGCATACAAAAATATTGATCCAATCAAAAGTTACATATTTTTGATCCGGAAATGACCAAAATTTTCCACTGTGCGTGGGAGCGATTTGTCAATAGGGGCACACCACAGGGAGGTTTTCTTTCGCCGCTTCTTTCTAAACGGGTAAGTTAATCCAAGTAAAACAGAGCTTGTTTTGTTTACAAGGAAAAATAAGATTCCTGCTTTTGATCCTATTTCTCTGGACGGCACTGAAATCACCTTCTCAGAAGGAGCCAAGTATCTTGGAGTATTTCTGGTTAGGAAGTTGAATTTCAGGCGTAATATTGAGGAACGGGTGAGAAAAGCAACGATTGCTCTATATTCCTGTAAAAGAGCCATTGGAAAACGATGGGGTTTTAGCCCTCAAGTCGTTCATTGGATCTATACAGCAGTGGTGCGTCCAATTCTGCTATATGGAATCATTGTCTGGTGGCCTGCTTTAGAAAGAAAATCGAACTGTGTCTTTATCACGAAGGTACAGAGAATGGCGTCGATGTGCATCACTGGTGCTCTTTGTACTACAACTATGGCTGCATTAGAAATCCTCCTTCACCTGATACCATTGGACATATTTGGTAGGCAGTATGCAATGGAGGAACAGCGATTGTGGCCATAGCGCGATCTTGAAGAAGATAATAATACCACAAAATGTGGACTGTGCTCCCTCTTTGAGCCTCTTTGAGCGCCACTTTACCACTATGATACCATCCAGGGAGTCTTGAAGGGGTGGGGGGCATTCCGGAAAGTGTAGCCACCGTAAATTTTTATACAGATGGATCGAGGCTGCACCGGCAAGTGGGCTTTAAAGTCTATTCGGAGGAGCTTGGATTGAGCCTGGCTCGAAGATTGCCAGATCATTGCAGTGTTTACCAGGCAGAGATGCTGGCAATAAAGGAAGTGGCTGACTGGTTGAGTTGCAATGTCTTGTCTACAACCGCAGTCAACATCTATTCTGACAGTCAAGCCGCGTTCAAGTCTCCATGTTTCTGAAATCAACTGCCGCACGTCTTTAAATGAGATGGCCAAGCAGTTTAACATACGACTATATGGGTCCCAGGTCACAGAGACATTCCAGGGAATTGCAAAGCCGATGAGCTTGCAAGACTAGGACTACCTTACAGGTTCCAACAGAATTGTTGGTATGCCTCTAGAAACTTGCAAGCAAAACCTACGGCTTTGTTCTGCGACGAAGACTAATCAAAGATGGGCAAATGGATGGACGTGTGAGACAACACGACTGATTTGGCCTTCTCTTAATCAGGGGCGCACAAGTAAGCTGATATCGCTTCCGAAAGGAGATATTTCGACGATGGTTTCTATAACTACCGGACACTGTCTTATAGGGAAGCACGCAGAGCGGTTAAATGTGCTGTCAAATGACTTTTGTCGGAGTTGTATGGATGAAGAGGAGTTGGAAACTATCGAACACTTCATCTGCCATTTCCCGGCACTTTCTGGTCAGAGACTTGCTTCACTGGGATATAGGGTGCTGCACGATACTTCTGATTTGGTAGACGTCAAAATTCAACATCTTTGGAGTTTCATAAAAAACTCAAATTGGTTTAACGACAGGGACTAGTAGGGAAACCTATTACGGTCCCGTGGTATCACAATGGACCTCAAAGTCTACGTGTGCTGACGTTAAACGTCAGCAGACACTTACAACCTAACCTAACTTAAGTAGCAAAGAGAATTTAAATGACAAATTGCTAATGTTCTGACTAAAATATTAATACATGTTCGACTCTACTCTCATTGAAAATTAGAAGAAAAAAATTGTACCATCTTAGTAAGATCACGATCGTCAAAAAACAGATTTACATATTCTCCATTGGACAATACAATATGCAGGCTGTCTTGACTATAGAATCTGACAAATTCCGAAACACTTGTCGATTGAGGTAACGATTTAGATTTAATAAGCACATACTAGCATCAGTTCTCCTCTGTTCGCGGTAGAGCTACTCCAACGTTGATATTGAACCACCTGCCCATTTATGGGATTTATATTCCATTTAAGAAAGGATATGTGATAAAGTGAAGTAAGTTATACGGCGTGTCAAAAGGCTCAAGCACTTGAATGCATCTTTCTATACTTCAAATATGTGTTTATTCCAACTTACGTCACACAGTATTTTCATACCCAAAACATAAAAACATAACTTGTGGGAGCATTTGGGCACTAATCGCGCCACTATCATATGGAAGTATTCCTAATCACATCAAAAGTGACATTAGGTTACTGATATTCTTTGTGTGGACTTTTGTGTGGACACTTGTACATCGTCTTTGTGTGGACTTTGTCGAGAAACAACGCAACACATATTGTGTGAGTGGGTCGCAGTTTGTAGGATCAGAAGACAGTTCTTAGATAGGGAATTACTTAATTCTGAGTATATAAGGCGGGCTTCTCCATCCTCTGTTTTAATGATCATTAGGAATGTTGAACAGAGTTTGAATTAAATTTATAGTTCTTGGCCCAAAAGACTTGTAAGGGTCGCAGTGACATCCCTTGAATAATAAAATAAATAAAAGATATTCTCAATAGGTCAGGACTAAGAGTGCTATCCATATGCCCCCTCATAAATATGCCCCCCAAAAGTATAAATAGGGTAAGCCCGATTAGGTCGTTAATAAATCTTTGAAGAAAGGTTATACCAGAGCACTGGTTTACACCAGAGTTTAGTAAAAATTACCTTAACAACACAAAGAGTTCCGAAAAGTGTCAATGCTTGCACCTTCAAGATAACTGCGCGGTACCAAACACTATCGAAATCCCTTGAAATATCCAGAGCAACCACCTTACTTTCACGAAAACGATGAATGGATTGACTCCACCTTTCTGAAAGAAAAACCAGTCCCAGTTGAACGACCCCTACGAAAACCATACTGTCGATCATTTAGTAGACCACCAGATATTTGACAAGATGGAGACTGCAGATGAAATGGCTATCGGGAGATAATTGTCGGGGTTCGCGACTTCGCCGTTTTTCGGAATTGGCTTGGCATTGTTTCCTTTCCAGTATGAAGGAAAAATAACCGCAAGGTATGATATGCTGAAAAGTTTTCGAAGTGGAAGAGCGAGCTTTGAAGATCGCTTTTTTAAAACAAGTGCTGGAATACTATCTGGTCATGAAGATTTTTTAACGTTAGACCCGACATTGCACACAGAAAAATAAATTTCCAATTGAATTTTTTTGTTTTATCATCTCCTAATTCGATTGTCGCTACTATTTTTTGCGTGTGTCAACCGAATTTTTTTATTGTTTTAATTAAATGTATGTTGGATCAACCGAGTTCAGTTGAGACTACCGATATTCAATTCTGACGACCTATATGCAAATGTGTCAATCGATTTTTAGTTGTTTTTACTAAATTTCAGTTGAAAATTTACAAATTTGTTTTCTGTGTGTGGTCATAGAACATGTTACCCTCGGAAGTAACGCCAAAAATATTCGCCTTATCCACCGGGTCAGTAAGGATCTGGTCATCATTTAAAAGAATAGGGATAGTGGAACTAGCGTTATTCTTAACTCGCTTGACCCCTTTTGGAGCTGCAAGAATTGTAGACCGACGACGTTCCTCATACAGTACCCTTTTATGTGTCAGAACTTTTGCACATTCTGTTCCTCCATTAATTTTGTCAACTCAACACCCAATTGAAATTCAAAAATCCTATTTTTTTTTCCAAGTGTATGTACTTGCAATCTCATCTGCTTCTTCAAATTGACGTATTTTTTCAGGTTAGGTTGCGGTTTAAACTTATGAAAAATGTTTTGTGGTAATAAATTGAATTTGAATTTGTTTATTGTGTGTTTTGTACGATGTAGGTGGATTAATAATGTTAATTTATATGTAAATTATGTAAACATGATATAACATATTAGAAATTGAATTTGTATTTTCAAGCAGAAGAAAATAATAGAAACAAATTTTGTTGAGGTTTGGTTATTGAGGTTCCGTTATTTTGTAATGTTATAGAATTTAAAAAATTACATAAATTCCTGAAGAATTTTCTGCAGAAGTGGATAATCTTTATAATCAATTTTAAATCTGGTTAAATATGATTATCTGAACAAATAAGGACACCATTTTTATACCGTCTGGAATCGTTAACGCGTAAATTGACTGTTAACTGATCCACTTTGAATTAATCCTTTTTTTCACTTTAAAATTTTAAACAATCTCTATTCTTTTTCATTTACAGTTTGTGAAGATACAAATACCCCAAAATCATATCGTTATCATCCTGGTCTTTGGTCAGGTAAACGATGGTCTTGTTGTAAAGGCATAAGTCGTTCAACATTTGGATGTCAAGCGGCCACACATTGGCGTGAAACCAACAATAATCCAAGTAAGTGTCATTACTCAAATTTTTAGATTATAAATTCTCATCAGACACCGCCAAATGATAACTCCATTAAATTATGATAATCTACATTTAGAGCTGCTCTACTATAGTTTCCCCTCGTCTTCATAATCCACCTGCCACAACTTTTTTTGGTGTAGGTACATTTTTTTCAAATAGATTTTTAAATACATTTTTAAATGTTTTCAATCATTAAATGGAAACCTCCTAATTAACACGCGGTCGACTAGTAGTCGAGTCGATTTTTTCAAAAATGATATTCTATGTTTCATATGGTTTCGATTCGGTTTTTGGTTGTCTTCTCTGTTTTAAGCAGGAAATGCGTGCCATACATCACAAAAAAAAAATATCTTTACAACTCAAATATAATCATCATTTGTTCTTGTCGTTCCTTTTTTTATTTTAGCTGCTGTTGTTGTAACTTTTACATTATTGTAAAATCTTGAATTTAATTTAAGACTTTATGACCTCTCTTTTTATTTTAACACTATGATGAGCTACTCTATGGAATAGGGTGTTATTAGGTTTGGGATAAAGATATAACAGCTGTCTGTTTTACTTTATGTGGTACTTACTCGGAATTTGACCCATAGTTTAATTTGGGGTACTTATTACTGCTGAGTACCTTTATAGTCCCTACTTTAATTTCACTGGTAGCATATTTTTTGGTCCAAATTTTATCTACAGTCCCTGTACTTTTTCAAATGTTGTACTTTTTGTATATCGAATTCTAATTTCCATCGTGATACTTTCTATAATATAAATTTTAAGTACATTCCTGGTACTTTTTACAATCTTTAATTTCAACCCAGGTACACTCAAAAAAAAAGTGAACTAAAATCTGGGAAAATTAACTCAATTTTGAGAAAAAGAGGGAATGATTTGGCTCCAAAGATTTTTTTTCTTGGTTTTAGTTTATAATTTTCCCAAAAATAAGGAAAACAGTGTTATTTAATTTTAAGCCAATTTTAACTAGAAAATGGGAAAAATTATACTTCACATTTTAGAAATAGATTTTGTCTAGACCCTGGACCCATGGGTTCGGACCCCATTTAACTCGAGACCCCGTTGGGTCCTTTAAGGGTCCCCATAGATTTTGAACCAAAACTTGTGTCCGTTTCGCTCTAACTTGCTTAGTTTTTGAGATACGGTAATAAGGGGCCTGATAGGGTCTTGAGAAAAAACCGGATAACTCAAAAACAATTGATCGGAGGGCTTTCGGGTATTTTGCGGAAGTGTTCTACGAGTCAAGAGCTACAAAAATGCCGTTGGACGTTTTCTCGTGTTGGCAGTATTTACCGAGATATGTGTATATATAAAATCTCGGGAATTTCAAATTTTAGATCTAAAATTAGGGTCTTGAGACCCCGACAGATATGCAGAGCTAGGCTATTCCATATTTTACTTGTAGTCTTTCTTTTGAAAATTTCATCCGTTTCGCTCTATCTCGCTTAGTTTTCGAGATATCGCCATTTTGAATTTTTAACTAAATTCTAAGAAGTTATTTACTAAATTCTCAGAAGTCATTAACTAAATTCTAAGAAGTAAACTTCCTCAATTCAAAGAAGAGAAATGCGATAATGTTTTTTTTAGTAAATTTTAACTAACGAACTAAATTGTTTTTTAAGAAATATGTCTTAAAAATAAAGATACGATTCTTAGATTTGTGGAAAATTTCTTTCGCAGTAAGAATTTTTTTCCTAATATTTAAAAAATCCATTTAGAGAAAACTTTAAACTAATTATAAGTAAATGAACTAAAATTTTTTCCTCATAGTTAAGAAAATTTCTCATTTTTAAGTTAAATTTAACAAAATTTTAGGAAAATTCATGATAAATTTTCAAAGACATTTTTTCCTTAAATTTAGTTATGTCTTTTTTTTCAGTGTACTTTTCGAAATATTTAATTTTTAACTTTAATCGTGGTACTTTTCTTAAGCGAAATTTGTCTTCAGTCATGGTTCTTTTTAATGTTCATATTTTATTTTTAATGTTAGTACTTTTTAAAGTCCACATTTTTAATGCCGTCGTTACTTTTTTGATAATCTTTAATCTCGGTACTTTTTATATTTCAATCTCTAACTTGAATTATTAATTTTTAATACATTCCTGGTACTATTTACAATCTTTAATTTCAATCCAGGTACTTTTCGAAATATTTAATTTTTTACTTAAATAGTGGTACTTTTCTTAAGCGAAATTTGTCTTCAGTCATGGTTCTTTTTAATGTCCATATTTTATTTTTAATGTTGGTACTTTTTAAAGTTTACATTTTGAATGCCGTCGTTCAGTCTTTTGACAATGTTTAATCTTGGTACTTTTTATATTTCAAACTTTTTTTTTTTTTTTTTTTTTTTTTTTTTTTTTTATAATTTATTTAATACTGCAACTAGTTATAGGAAACTAACAAGCAATTTAGTTCAAGGAATTAGTAAATTAATATAAACGTTATTTCATTTTAATTATTAATGAGATCAGAGGGCTTCCTTCTTTTAAGTCTGCGCTCTACTTCAGCCAGATCGGCAAGGGATGATGCTTCCGGGTTGATATGGCATCTTAGTCGGATATTATGTTTGGTGGCGATTAACCCTAGTAAACTTTAACTAAAATTAAACTTTAACTTGAATTATTAATTTTTAGTACATTCCTGGTACTTTTAACAATCTCTAATTTCAATCCAGGTACTTTTCGAAATATTTAATTTTTAACTTTAATCGTGGTACTTTTCTTAAGCGAAATTTCTTAAACGAAATTTTTAAAATCGGTCGATCGGTTTTTAAAATATCGCTATTTTAAATTTTCCGAAAATAGCGGTTTTTCCTATAATCAAGAAATTTGAAAAAAAAAACTTAAAATTTCTTTTCTTTAGTCCTTCCATTGAGCTTAAGACAAACTTTCATTTAAAATAAATTTTACCCAAATCCAATCATTTAAAGACGTGGCGCTCTTCGATCAAAGAATAGGGTTTTTTAGAAAATTTTCGCCAAAAACTCTACACTTTGAACGAGGAACGCCATGGGTTAAAATGGTCGGATTTGTTTCAAATTAAGTTTTCCTCAAGCTCTATGAAATAGTCAATGGTAAAAAATTGAGATTTTTTGTTAAAAATGTCTAGAACGTAGTTAAAAACCGCCATTTTGGATAATTGTTTTGACAAATTTAAAATGGCGATAACTCGAAAACCGCTCGATATTCGTATTTGATATTCGTATTTAGCATGACAAAACAAATAAAAATATTGTATCGTGAGATAATTTATTTTTAATTTTTCTTTTGTCAAAAATTTTAAATTTTGGTGGATATTTTTCCAAAAATCCAAAACTTTCATCGAAGCCGATCGATTTCGACTCAAGTAAAGTTTAAATGAAAGAATGGCTCAAGTTCTATGAAAGAATCGAAGGAAAGAAATTTCGAGTTTTTTTTTTTAACTTTCTTGAACGTAGAAAAAAACGCCATTTTTGGGAAATTTCAAATAGCGATATCTCGAAAATCGTTCGACCGATTGTTATACCCTCCAACTACAGTATGGGGGTATACTTACTTTGTCATTCCGTGTATAACGCATCAAAATATCGGTCTAGGACCCCATAAAGTATTTATATTTATGATCAGTGATCGATTCTAAGACATTGTAGCGATGTCCGTCCGTCTGTTCGTCTGTAGTTAACACGATGCAGCCCCAAAAAAAAAAGAGCTAGACTCCCGACATTTGGCACGAATATGTCTTATGTTCCTAGGCAGGTTAAGTTCGTAAATGAGCAAAATCGGACGACGGGGAAAAAAGTTCCCCCTTAAAGAACTAAACCAACCTCTGAAAAATACCATTTTGTTACATGATTTTTTTGTGTTTTTGTTTAACAAATGCAATATTTTTATACTACAAGAAGTTCAAAGTCCTGAATTAGAATTAGAAAATGTCATTTTTTTCGGTCCGCCGCCCTTTTATGGGCGTGGAATAATTTTTTTTTTAAATATTGATAAACTTGTATTTCTTTAGCGCAAAAAGCATAAGAATGAATTTTTATTACCACTAATCCCCCTGGATTTTTTTTGCATGTTGGAGGGTATAAAAGATTAGGCACATCCAAATTTAACACTCTTACTTGTTTTTTGTTTTTATATGTGGGTTCAGTGCAACAAAATTAAAAAAATCTAATGTGCCACAAAATATTTATTTTTTATTTTTTAAATTTGCAAAATTAAAAACTTTGACCGTCGGGCACCAGAGTGAATTAAATTCGATTGGCCTCAGATTTGTACCACATAAGTTTTAGGCTTAGGAGAATAAAAATTTGCCCAAACGTTCAAAATCGAAAGAAGTACGATTTTGCCATACAAAATGAGTTAGAATGAGGTTGTGCTGATGTTTGTACATTCCTGAAATATTGGTCATAGACCCACCTTCAGATAAGTCCGATGGGCTCAAAATCACTTTTTAGTCGAATTAGCGATGTCTAACCGTCTGTCTGTAAACGGTGTAAACACGGTCGCAATTATCAATAATCAAAATTTGGCTGAAATTTAGAACTTCAGCTACTTTTGGATCAAGGACTAAGGAAAAAATCGGTCCATGCGTAGTTTATGTGTGTTTTGTACACTAATTAATAGAGTCCGACCGAAACCAGTTTTCGAAACCGAACCGAATATTCGGCCGAAAAAGTAATATTCGGCCGAAACCGAACCGAAACCGAAACTTACAAAAAATTACCGCCTGGCATGAATAAAATTATTAAAAAGTTGTTAAAGATTAATATACAGCATATAATGCTTTTAATCCATAGGAATTGTTGTATTTTTGAAAAAAAAAAATATGTTTTTTTAAAAACTTACAAAAAAATTGTATATTTCTTTTGCAGATTAGGAGAAAATAATTTTTGAACTGAAACAGTTTTACATTTATTGCATAAACTTGTAATATTTTCTTCAATTGAACTGAAGCAAGTGTAATGAAATACGAAATCAAAAAATTCAGCGATATTTTTACATATTTTTTAAAATACCAAAAAGTTTCGGTTTCGGCTAATATTCGGCCAAAATTTTGCCGAATACCGAATAGAGGCCGAAACCCCATTATTCGGCCGAAACCGAGACCGAAACCGAGACCGAAACCGAATATTCGGTCGGACTCTACTAATTAATCATTTTTTTAGAAATCCCTTGGTTGCCTTTAGAAATTTATGGAGAATCTTTTTCCCGAGATTCAGAAAAACTTACGGATTGTTGTATAAACGCCAAAAATCATATATGTATTCTCATTTAGAATTACAAAATTATGTTTTCTATAAAAAAATAAGAAAAATTTTAAAATTTTCTCATTCTGAAACATTTTACCGAAAATAAAGTCCTAGATATAGAATATTTATTATTAATATTACCTATGCCTAATATTTATTTACCCACTGAGAATTACAACAATATCTTTTCCTTATAAAATCTTTAGTGCTTACGAAATGTAGGGTATTCTATATTGTTGGTGTTTTCCATATTATTTTAAATTTTCTTCCATCAGTTCTTCTTCATTTGAAAAGCCATAAGAAAAACGTACATAAATTTATAACCGCGACGAATTTCTTTAGTCTATAATTTTTTCCAATATACTTCGTACTATAATGCATGCCAAGACATGTTTCTTTTTTTTAATATATTAAAGTATTATTTCGTTTTACAAAATATATTGTTTATTTTTAGACTTTTACTAATTCGTTCTCACATACTGAACATTCATTCAATACATTTTGTATTTTTATACTCTACAACACTCTGTGGTAGGGTAGGGTATAATGAGTTTGTGCTGATGTTTGTAACTACCCGAAATATTGGTACTAGACCCACCACTTTTTGAGTCGATTAAGCGATGTCTGTCCGTCTCTCTGTCCATTTTAACGGTGTAAATACAATACAGGTCGAAATTATCGATATATTTGGCTGAAATTTGAAACTTTTGGCCCAAGAACGAAGTCTATTGAAATTGGAAAAAATCGGCTTATGTTTAGATCTAGCCCTATATAAACGGTTCCTTTCAATTTTGGTGAAATGACTCTTAGCACTGTTATTATATGTATCCTTTCGAAATTCATCAGATAAACTTATTTTGTATTTACAAATCATCATGCCAAACTTAAAAAAAACAAGCGAGAGTGTTAAATTCGGCTGTGCCGAATCTTTTATACCCTCCGAAATGGAAACAAAAAAAAAAAATTCAGGGGCGTCTTTTTTTTGGTGGGGGGGTTGTTTGGTGGGAGTCATTGGGGGACACCTTCCCCTTGCGATAGATGTTATCAAATGGATTTATTATGATTAATGCAATTATTTAATCCAATTAATCATTATTACAATACATTTTTTATATCCACGCCCACAAAATGGGCGGGTCAAACTTTATTTTTTTTATCTGCTGAGTTCACATACAGGGTTTTGAGCCTCCTTCGTCATTAAAATGTTGCATTTGCTTAAAAAAGTACAAAAAATCCTGCAAAAAATATCGTTTTTCAGAGGTTGATTTAGTTCTCCAAGGGGGAACTTTTTTCCCCTTGGTTGGATTGTGCCCATTTCCGAACTTAACCTGCCTAGGAATATAAGACATATTCTTCTAAAGCCTAGCTCTTTTATTTTGGACTGTATCGTGTCCTCTACAGACGGACAGACGGACGGACGGACATCGCTAAAATGTCTAAGAATCGATCACTGATCAATAATAAATATACTTTATGAGGTCCTAGACCGATATTTCGACCCCCATACTGTGGTTGGAGGGTATAAAAAAAAAATCGGACCAGTTTTGCTTGTGGTCCCCATACAAACCATGCTCCCGATATTCACCTAAATCTCTGAAAATTTAAGAAAATATGAAATATTTTATAATAATATTTTTTTTTAATCAAATCTGATTATAGTTGGGTCATTTTTGGACTTATTGTTAGTCGCCTCCCCATATACAAATTTCGCTGATATTCAGTTGAATCGGTGTTTTGGCAAAACAAAAATCTATTTCACTCAAATTTGGTTTGTAAGTGATTTCTACAATAATTTAAGATCTAACTAAAATATATAAAATATATAAAATCCGTCCATGTTTGAACTTGGGACCCATTTTCCGGAAAACAATGCTGTAGGGTATTATATGGTCGATCTTGACCAAATATAATTTTCTTACTTATTTTTTTACATATTTTTATTATTGTACGCCGCTCCTCATCTATCTCTCAGAACTTCCTTATGATGTTTATTACGGTGGATAATAATAATTTTTTGAATCTGGAAACGGTAGCGAAATGTTTGAGGAGTCTCAATTTTTACAACTTACCACATATATCACTTTGGTCATGGTATTCACACCGCAACATCAACATTTTGGTTTGGCATTATGATGATGATGATGACGAAGACGACTCCCGTATTCAAAATATTTCATTTTAAAAGTGTTCTATGGTGCTACTGTGTGTGCATGATATTTGCTACTTTTGCTACCCATCATGTAAAGCTAATGATGATGATGATGACGACGAACGTCCTCATTATTACTTTGTTCAATTTAATTTTCTGTGTAAATTTATTATTGGTTTCTTCTTCCATTTGCCTAATGTTTGTTTATTTTTATTAGTAAAATTTATTTTTATGATTTTTCAAACATATGGTGTGCAATTATTTTGTTATTTTCTGTTTTGCTAATTTAAAAAAACAAGTTAATAGAGTTCAAAGGCGGTATTACATTTTAAAATATTTTTGGAGAGATGGATAAATGGGTCCAGCAATCATTTATAAGCTCCATTGTTCCACTAAGACTGCACCCAAAAAAATACGTTAGTAGATTTACTAATTTTTTTTTGCTAATGCTAGTTAGCTAACTTTTAGCAAATTTTTAGTTGAGATTAGCATGTTAGCAAAAAATTCTTGTAAACTTCATTTAGCACATTAGCAATTTTAAACAAACGTTGAACTAATTTCTTTTGCTAAGATTTGAAATTGAGTTGACAACATTTTTACAAGATTTTTTGCTAACATTAGCAAAAATAAATGGTAAATTTTTTTTTATTTTCAGAAAACTTAAAATGGCTCTATCTCGGAAACTAAGCCAGATAGAGCAAAATGGAGGCCATTTTTGGTTCTTAGAATCCCCATACTTTAGCGGGTCCTCTTCACATGTGTGGACCCTAATGGGCCCTAACTTTGGATCCAAAAAAGTTAGCATTCCCGAAAATTTTAAAATGCTCATATCTCGGTAAATATTGCCGACACAACAAAAAGTCCAAAAGCATTTTTGTAGCCCTCAATACGTAGAACAAGACCACAAAATAGTCAAAAGCTCTCCGAGTAATATTTTTTAAGTTATCGAGTTTTTTAATTCTCAAGACCCCAGTGGTCCCCTATAATCACGTATCTCAAAAACTAAGCAAGGTAGAGCGAAACGGACACAAATTTTGGATCAAAAACTATGACGATTTTTAAGGAACCCAACTAGGTCTAGGCCCATCGGGTTCTGGACCTATCGGGTCCGAACCCAATGGTGTCCTCAAATGTGTAAAAAAAAAAAAAAATTTGTTAACTAATTATTGGCAAAACATTTTTGCTAACTTTAGCAAAAAAATTGTGGGTTCAAAATTAGCAAATTTTCTTGTAGGTTTACAAGCTTTTTTTGCTAAAATTACAGTTTTTTTTTTTGAGTGTGGGTTTTTTTTTTAGAAATTACGATTTTCAGTGGGTTAAAAATGTGTAATTTCTGTACTTTTTATATTTGCTGAAATAATATTCCTGGAAACTTTAAATCCTCTAGCGGAAAAAACATTCAAAGGCGGCAAAAATTAGTAAAATAGTGTATATTAGTACCTTTGTCAACTAAAATGATGGTCATTCACTCAAATCAACAGAAAAATCTGTTAAAAATACACCCATTTTGAACCATATGAGAAATCTTCTGATTTTAGCAGACGTAGTTTGCTAAATATCTGTCTTGATTATCTTGTGGAAATCAGTAGAGAAATCTGTCAGGACAGCAGAAAAATTTTAGCAATCTGCGGAATTTAAAATAAATATCTACTGTCATACACAGAAAAAAAAAAGAAATTGAGTAAATTTTTAATACTATTTCTGCACCAGTTAACGATTTAATAGTATTGAGTAAACTTTTAATAAAAAAATATTAAATGCTTACTTAAAAATTTGAGTAAATTTTTAATTGACACAATTAAAAATTTAATTAACATTTTTCGATTTTTCTAAGAAAATTTTTAATTGTGTCAAGTAAAAATTTACTCAAAATTTATCAATTTATTTTTTTTAAAAGTTTAAAAAAGTTTCACATTTTTTTTCTTTTCAAAAAAAACGTTTTTTCAAACTTTACCAAATATATTTATTAGAGTTCGTTTGGTGACTATGTCACTTCATCTGTTTATCGGATATCATAATTTTTTTAAAGGATTTATGGGAGCTAAAAAGAATGCCGGTATTTTTTGGAAAAATTTTCACTCCTTGGGGTGGTTCAGCATCTGAAAACGCGGATTTTGAGATGATTTTTCTACAGAGAAAAAGCGGCTGAATATATTGCAAATCTGATTTCACCAGTCGATTCTACAACAAAAATTAATACAATAGCAGATTTTTGAACTCTTAAAAAAAGTTCCAATAACCCACAGGCGGAAAAATCGATTTTTTTTTTTTTTTAAATTTATATTATTTTTTTAATCATGCACGAATTGCTAAGAAAATTGGTACAAAAAGCACCTTTCTATCACAACCCATTAAAAAGTTATAAGACTTCAAAGTTTTTTTTCTAGTGGCAAAATTATAAAACATGACCGAAATTTGAAAAATTTTTGGATGGGTAAGCGGTTTGGACACTCGTTTTCGATTTTTCTCTCAATTCTAATTCCAAATCTGGTTTCCAAAATATTCCGTAACGTCGGGTTTTTGAGATAATTGAGGTCAAAGTTCACAAAAAACGCATTTTTGTGCATTATTGAGATCATTTTTTGTGATGTTTTGGATGATATTCTGGAGTCATAAAACCTTTTTTCTATTAACATTTCGATGCTGATTCTGAATCTAGTTTTCAAATTTTTCTATCACGTCATGTTTTCGAGAAAATTGAGGTCAAAGTTCTCAATAAACGTGTTTTTGTCCATTTTTGAGAGCTTATAACTTTTTAATGGATTGTGATAGAACGGAAAATTTGGTATCATTTTAATAAGCTGAAAATGCCCTTTAATTGTGCATATTTAAAAAATTAATTTAAAAAGAAAATGGAAAAACCTTATATTTCCGCCCTCTGTGGTGGGTTTTTGGAACTTTTTTTAAGAGTTTGAAAAACGACCATTGTACTATTTTTTGCTGTAGAATCGACTGGTGAAATCAGATTTGCGATATATTCAGCCGTTTTTGCTCTGCAGAAAAATCAGCTTAAAATTCGCGTTTTCAGATGCGGTGAACCACCCCAAGGAGCGAATTTTTTTCCAAAAAAATACCGCCATTCTTTTTAGTTCCTCTAAATCCTTCAAAAAAATGATGATATCCGCAGATCAAATTTTCAAAATTAACTCTAATATTTATATCTTAATCACATAGGAAAATTTCATAAAGATGATTTCAAACTTTCATATACATTTACAAAAAACTATAAACTAAATGAGAATTCAAAACGCCAAGAGAATAAAAAAAATATTAAATTTGTATTAAATTATTTAGTATTTTTTTTTTTTTTATAATTTTTGAGTAAATTTTTAATTGCGTCAATTAAAAAAATTCTCAAATCTTATTTAAAAATTGAAACAAGTGATTACTCAAATTGTTTTTCTCAATATTATTTTGAGCTTTGAACATTTTTTGAAAAAGAGGCAACAGACTTTTCTGTAAAATAACAAAATAATCTGCAAAAAATCTGCTCAAAAATATTTTGAAATTCAGCAAACAGAATTAGTCCAATTGCAGAAAAATTTCTGTTATTTTTTTTTAAACTTAATGACGGAGAATTTACTTAAAAATTTATATTTTTACAGAAAAATCTGCTAAAGGTTTGCTAATTCAAATTGAAAGACATTTTACAGATTTTTTGACAGAGCTTTTCTTTTGAGAGTAGAAACTTGAAATGTCGGATCTATCTGCCGAAAAAACAAACATTTAAAAAAAGTTCCTTTTTGGAAATTATGATTTTAATGGGGCGAAAAGGGCAAACATTTATATTTGTTCTATCTCCCGAAATAATCGTTCTAGAAATTGAGAATAAAGGATCATCCAGCAAAAAAAAAAAACTTCCTGACAAAAGTACTTTTTAGAAAGCTTCGATTTTAAGTGCGTAAAAAAGTGTATTTTGGTACTTTTTCAATCTGCTGGTATTATGGTCATAAAAACTTAATTTTTAAATATGGGAACCTCCTTTGGAACAAAACTTTCCAAAACAAGTAAAGAAAGTTAAATTTGACCTTGCCGAATGTATTAATACCCTCCGCAATGTAAAAGAGATTATTAAAAAAAAATTGCAAAAAAAATTGCACGGAAGCAAATTTTTTGTTAAAAAAATTTCCCGAAATGCTTTTTTTTTGTTTGTAAAAAAATATGTTTATTCTTGTTTAAATACCGTTCGGTTTGTCAACCAGCAGCCCAGTTAATACATCTTGTAGTTTTAGGTTATGTTCCAAAATTCTTGAGGTATCAAAAAAATGTTTTTGGACAATAACTTTAAAATTTGAGGGTGTCTGGCAAGTTTAATGGACATTTTTGTGATCTTTTCGACGAGACCTATAACCTTATCTACCTCATTTTAATAGCACAGTGTAATGATTATATAGCACAGTGTAATGAATATAATGCAAATGGCTCTTGTCTTCGGCAAAATGAGCTCTTTTTTCGTCATTTTCACTTTTTCACGTTGATTTCGGCACGAATATTTTCCTTGAGCACGTTGTTGATCTTAGGATTGTTTCGTACATTTTGCTTCTTAAATAACCCCAATAAATAAGTCTTGTCGCCGTGTTTTGACATCGCACGCCAAGGGAATTTTAACTGGCCACCAAGATATCCAGATTTGACCACTTTGGAATTATTTTTGTGGGGTTATTTGAAAAGAAAAATATACCCTTACAATCCTCAGACCAATCATGAGCCAAACATCAACACTTCGAGGTACTCGAAAAAGTAATGGAAATGCTTAAAAAAGGAACATTTTCCGTGGCCAAATGAGGAGGCCATTTAATTAAAGTTGTATTTAAAAGTAGTCAAAAATCAAAATATGAAACATATGAAAATTGGATGATTTTTTTTTTTAATTATTCAAAAAAAGTATGCGTCCAGTATACATATGTATATATATTTTATCCTAGGGTACCATGGAGGAACATAGGGCCACAACAAACTTCTTCTGATCTGTCTTCTGCCAATTTTTTTATTTCCCGCCAGCTTTTTCGAGTTGATTGTATTTCAGTTTCAAGCATCCTTCTCCAAGTATGAGATGGCCTTCCTGGTCGCCTACTGGCTTGTGGATTCCAGTCAATTGCCATTCGTGCAATATCTTCTTGCGTCCAGTAACTTTTACAAAATCCAGCTGAAAAATTTCCATTGTTCAGTTATTTGACTTCTAGAATCTGGCAACCCTAGCAGGGTCTCTGAGGTTGCAAACATCGGAATGCATTCTTCTGATTATATATTGCACTGGTTTTGAAAAGTTCAGCAGAAAGGCCGACTGCGCCAGCATTCGTGCTATTGCTTTTTAACCTCATTATAGGCAGGTGGTGATATTTCAATGCCTTAGTACACCTTCCACATCAGTTACCAGGTTTCCATTCTAATTGAAAATTTCCATTCCGATGAAATATTCTCTACGAAACTTTTTTTTAATTGTTGAATAAAGTAGCTAAGAAACATTAAAGAAATATAATATAGCCATAAAAATGTTTTCATATTATCCCCTGCACAGATTTCCAATTTTATGCTTTTATAATCTCAAGAATCTACTGAATTTAAAATATCTGATTGATTTCTTTTAATTTCCTTTTAACTAAAATGACAGCGACAGCTATAAATTTAAAATTTTCTTAAATTTATACTAAATGTATAAATTGTCGGTGTATTCAAATTCCCACTCAAAACACTTGACATTGAAAATGACATTTTGTCTTTTCTTTTGAACAACAATTGCCACTGTCAAACATCAATGCTGAATGTATTTTAGTTTACGGTAGATAAAGACTCGCTTTAAAAATAAACAAAACATACAATAACAACAACAACATGCAATTGTCAATTGTTACACAAGGTAAAAGAGAAAAATATGTACATTTCGACAATCAACTTGGTAAACTTGTCATGTTTTAAATACAATGTATGGATACTAACTTTGAAAAGATTAAGGAATAATCCTGTAGTACAGTCACAATTCGATAAGTGACGTTAAAAGCTATACACACAAAAAAAAAACTTGTTAAATTACAAGAAAAAGTTTCGTAATCCCATTTTACCAATTTTTACAGTTTTCCTTGTTTTTTAACAAAAAATTTTCGATCGAAATTAATTTTTTTTTTTTTTTTTAAATTTTACAATTTTTTTGTAATTTTAAAAATTTTCAAGTTTTTTTTTATAAAAAAATCTAGTAAATATGCTATTTTGCCAAAAAAGTTGTAAATTTACAATTTTATTGGTAAAAATCTTGTAAAATTACAAAAAAAACTCGCAATTTTTACTAGGAATTCTTGTAAAATTGGAGGTAGCAAAAAATCTAGTAAGATCATGAAACCTCCTTGTAAGTTTTATCGCATCAAAGAAATTGTAAATTTACAATTTTATTGGTAAAAAGCTTGCAAAATTACAAAATTATTGGTTAAAAGCTTGTAAAATAACAAGAAATTCTTGTCAAATAGGAGGTAAAAAAAAATTTACAAACTTTTCTTGTAATTTTACAAGGGTTTTTTTGAGTGTACGTAAAAAATTAATTAATATTCGAAAAAGGTCAACTGACGTTCGAAAAAGATCCATTGAAATTCATAAATTCTATTGTATGTTCCAAAAATATCAATTGAAATTCTAAAAAGATCCATTGAAAATTGAAGATGCCAATTAATATTCGAAAAAGGTCAATTGAAACTCGAAAAAGTTAATTTCCAAATAAGGTTAAAAAGTATAGTAAAAGAGATCAATTTAAATTCTAAAAAGATTAATTGAAATTCGAAAAATATTAATTGAAATTCGAAAATTCCAATTGAAATTTGAACAATATCAATTGTATTTATTTAAAGATCAAATGGATTTTGAAATTCTTAATCGCAAAAGATCGATTAACACTCGAAATCTATTAATTAAAATTCGTAAAAGATCCATTGAAATCATTTTTAAAATAACGATTGTAGTTCGTAAAAAAATATTTTTAATTCGACATAGATTAATTGAAATTCGAAAAATATCAATTAAAATTCTAAAAATATCAATCGAGATTCGAAAAATATCTGTTGAAATTCAAAGATTCTAATTGAAAATCTTAATCGTAAAAGATCGATTAAAACTCGAAATCGATCAATTGAAATTCGTAAAAATCTATTAAAATTCGTAAAAATCTATTGAAATTCGAAAAAAATCAATTAAAATTCTTAAAAGATTAATTGTAATTTGTAAAAGATAAAAAGTAGTTTTTAATTTAATTGAAATTCGAACAATATCAGTTGTCATTTGTAAAAGATTATTTGGAATTTAATAAAGATCAATAGATATTCGTAAAAGGTATATCACGAAATCCACCACACTCAAAAAAAAAAAAAAAACTGTAAAGTTAGGAAAAAAAGCTTGTAAAGCTACAAGAAAATTTGCTGATTTTGAACTCACATTTTTTTAGGTAAAGTTAGCAAAAATGTTTTATTAGTTAACTAAAATTTTTTGTATTTCAACTTAGAATTAGTTCACACACATTTGAGGACCCCATTGGGTACGGACCCGATAGGTCCAGACCCCGATGGGCCTAGACCTAATTAGGTTCCTTAAAAATCTTCATAGTTTTTGATCCAAAATTTGTGTCCGTTTCGCTCTACCTTGCTCAGTTTTTGAGATACGTCATTTTAGGGGACCACTGGAGGTTTTGAGAATTTAAAAACTCGATAACTTCAAAAATATTACACAGAGAGATTTTGGTTATTTTGCGGTCTTGTTCTACGTGTTGAGAGCTACAAAAATGTTTTTTGACTTTTTGCTGTGCCGGCAATATTTACCGAGATATGAGCATTTTAAAATTTTCGGGAAATTGTGAAGAGGACCGGCGATACTATGGGGAGCCCGAGAACCAAAAATGGCCTCCATTTTGCTCCATCTGGCTTAGTTTCCAAAATAGCGCCATTTTAAGTTTTCTTAAAAAAAAATTACAATTTATTTTTGCTAATATTAGCAAAACACCCGACACGTTTAAAACTAAAAAAAATCGCAGGGCGTCTTTTGTTTTTTTTTTGGTGGGGGGGGGGGGGGGTCTGTGGAGTTGGTGGGGGATACCTGTACAAAAATGCACTCAAAAAAATATTTAAAAAAAAATGCATTTTTGATGCAAATGCAATTTTTGAATGCATTTTTTAAAACTTTATCCCCCATACATTTTTTTGAAACCTGCATAAATCGAAAATATATAATTTTTTACATAAAATTGAGTACCGATTTTTTTGGGCCGGTATTTTATAAAATATTTGTGATTAAAAAAAAAACATATATTATATGTTAAAACCATATAAGTATTTTTTAAAATAATCACAAAAATTAACAAAAAAAAAAACCCTGTCCCAAAAAATCGGTACTTATTGTTAGTGTTATGTAAAAGATGCTGTTTTCCATTTATGCAGGTTTCAAAAAAAAATTTAAGGGGAATAAAGTTTTAAAAAATGCATTCAAAAATTGTATTTGCATCAAATATATTTGTTCTATTTGAAATACTTTTTGACATTGAATTCTGTTCACATATGTCTACCAGCAGTCGAATTAAAGCATTATGTATTTTGAGGTTATGTGGAATGTACCAGAATTTTCCGAACAACAATTGGAATCTTGGAATTACAGTTGGAATTTTTGAATTACAAACTTAATCTTCGAATTACAAATGGAATCTTGGAATTAAAAATAAAATCTTTGAATTACAATGAGAATCTTCGAATTACAATTGATTTTTTTTTAAATTACATCTATAAATGTTGTAGAAAACTAGAAGAATTTTGAATAGTCTTTTTCGAATTACAATTGATTTTATACGAATTACAACTGATCTATTTCAAATAACAATTAATCTTTTTCGAATAACAATTGATCTTTTTGAATTACAATTTATCTTTTTCGAATTTTACTGTTTCCCGAAATACAATTTATATTTAATGAATTTCAGTTAATATATTCAATTTATTATTTTATTCCACCTTTTTATTTTCTAAATTTCAGTTAATCTTTTCCGAATTTAAATTGATTTTTTTTTCGAAATTCAATTGATTACTTTCGGCTTACAATTGATTTTCTTCGAATGTCAATTAATCTTTTACGAATTCCAATGAAACCAATTGAAGGGCTTACTGCAAAAACTTGATAAGCAACATTTTAGTTTTTGGTGTTTTTCACCTTCTATGATGACAAATTTTTGGCAGAAGTCTTGCTTAAGCCCTTCGAACAAGTATCTTGAGAATGAAAGTTCTGCGAAAGTAATTTTTTCTACATTATTTCAAAAGTTTTAAGGCAAAAACCACCATAAAATAAAATGTTGCTTGTCGAGTTTTTACAATAAGCCCTTCAATTGATTTTTTTTGAATTTAAATTTATCGTTTTGAAAATTACATCTGAAAACGTTAAACATGTAGTTACACTTTTCGATATTTTACTGTTGTTTTCGAAAAACAACGAAAATTACTTTTGCATGTAAAGAATAAACAGTTTTAAAAAGGAATTCCGTTCAAAACAATTTGATATTTTGACAAGACAAGTCTGGATACTCAAAGAATAGACAAAATGGGGAGGTGTTGTCTTGTGAGTGAATAATGCGTGATAAGTGCAGTTATGAAGTTATTCAAAAAAAAAAAAAAACATGTCTGCTCCGTATGTTAAGTCCACAGTACATGAGTAGTAGGTTCACAGAGTCGCATTTGATGTGTAAGTATTAGTGACAGCACACGGTGTAACTTTTGACGTTTCATACAAAATGTAAACAAACAACAAAAATACATACACAAAAGCTCACACGTACAGGCACACATACAATAGGCAGCGATGATAATTCTGTACTAAAAACCATGCCACCATATTGGAAAGTACGAAATTAGCACCATTGTTTGCATACTAGTCTGTACTGTGGTTAAGTCAGTTTCAGTATGAAAAGGACTACTTAAAAATGTATAATTTTTAGTAGCAGAGACAGACACCATGAAAAGAAAAACTCAAGTGTCAAGAAATTGTCAGTGATTTGTTGCAATTGTTTGTCCATTCTTTTCAGCACTCATTCTTCCTTTTTATTAATTTCTTTTTTATTTTATTTTTTATTTTTTTTTTAATTTTCTAAAACAAAAACGTGTCTTGAGTGCATTAGTATGTTATTGTTTTCACACATTTCTTTAAGTTTTTTTAAATTTAACACTTGTTTTTTTCGATTTCCCAGATTATCTAGACAAATAGACCAGCATCCCAAGTCTGCTCTTGAGTAGAGTTTACTTTAGCTTATTGACATTTTAGTTTATCTCAACATTGTAGAGGAACAAATAATTTACATATTGTCTTTAATACAATATTAACTTTAAAATATAAAAACAAATTTATTTAAATTTCATATGCAACAAAATTTAACTTTTATTTATTTGTTAAAATTCACATTGAGTTATGTGGCAACAAAGTAAACCGGCTTAAGTCGAAACATGACAGCATGTTGGAAACCTTAAAAAAAATCAAAATACGACATATATTTAAAACATGTTCAGATATAATTCATAAAAATCAATTAAATTTCAAAAATTCTACACCATTTACAGATTTAATTCCAAAAATATCAATTGAATTCAAAGATTATAATTGTAATTCGAAAATTTCATTTGTAATTCGAAGATGCCATTTGTAATTCGAAAATTCTTTTTATACCCTCCAACTACAGTATGGGGGTATACTCACTTTGTCATTCCGTGTGTAACGCATCGAAATATCGGTCTAGGACCCCATAAAGTATATCGGGCATTCCATGTCAAATCGGACACTTTGAATTTTTTTTTTTTTAGATTTTCCCAATTTGTTTACAGTTTTTAGTACCCTTCGAAAACTCCTTCGTGGTAAATTTTCAGATTTTTTTGATGACCCGTTCAAAAGATATCAAATTTTTAAAAATTGGTAGTTTGTTCCTTTACTCAAAATTCTTTTACTCATTACTTCTTCAATAATGGTCCAAATTTCAATTTTTTTTTCTTCAAAATTTTTGTTTTTTTACGTACTTTAAAAAAAAAAAAAAATCCCAAAAAATTCTTAAAATCGCTCTAGTATGCGATTTTTAAGTTTTAAAATTTAAATCTCATTTTTGAAAATGTTTGTACTCTCCGATTTTTTTTAAATTTTTTTGTGTAAAACTTCTATCGATTCTACAAATTTTTTGCCCAGGAGGATCGTGGGATAACGATTATTACTATTTTTTAAAATTTTTTGAAAAAAATTTATTGTAATTTTTCAATCTTAAAATCATTTTTACTGCTCCAATGGTGCGTCATAGAGGGGTAATTTATAAGACCGATCCCCATTAATTTTTACGTCTTAACATTTCTTTGGAACAAACTAATACCCTATCTCCAATTTCTAAGGGGGCTCCCACACAAAACGATATTTTTTAAAATTTGCTCCAACCGCTCTAACTGCCCTAATAGTGCCCTTAGAGCAACCAAATGTATGACCGACCCACAATATTTTTTTAGTCCAAACATTTTCTATGAACACACCTACCCTCTATCTTTAACTGTTAAGGCGGCCCCCATACAATTTTTTTTATTTTTTGTAAATCTGTCTTATTTAATCAGCTTCTACCGGTCCAATGGTGTGTCCGAGAGGGGTCATTAGTGAGCCCGACCCCCATTTATTTTTAACCTACAACATTTTTTTAAAACATACCTACGCCCTATCTCCACTCCCTAAGTAGGCTCCCATACAAAATTACATTTTTATAAAATTTGCCCCAACTGTTATTTGTATGGGAGCCTACTTAGGGAGTGGAGATAGGGCGCAGGTATGTTTTGAAAAAATGTTGTAGGGTAAAAAATAAATGGGGGTCGGTCTCAGTAATGACCCCTCTCGGACGCACCATTGGACCGGTAGAAGCTGATTAAATAAAACAAATTTACAAAAAGTAAAAAAAATTGTATGGGGACCGCCTTAACAGTTAAAGATAGAGGGTAGGTGTGTTCAGAGAAAATGTTTGGAATAAAAAAGTATTGTGGGTCGATCATACATTTTGTTGCTCTAAGGCAGTGATGGACATTTTTGTAATTCGTATTCCCGCGGGAATAGGCTAAAAAATGCTGCTTGGGCGCTGTCGACACACGTACACTATAAAATTCTGTTGCTTGAGCAAATTTGTTGACTTTTCGCTTGCTACTACCCACACAAGCATAAATGTTATAGTATGTGTGTGCGCACCACTGCTCTAAGGGCACTATTAGGGCAGTTGGAGCAAATTTTAAAAAATATCGTTTTGTGTGGGAGCCCCCTTAGAAATTATAGATAGAGTATTAGTTTGTTCCAAAGAAATGTTAAGTCGTAAAAATTAACTGGGGTCGGTCTTATAAATGACCCCTCTATGACGCACCATTCGAGCAGTAGAAATGATTTTAAGATTGGAAAATTACAATAAAATTTTTTCAAAAAATTTTAAAAAATAGTTATAATCGTTATCCCACGATCCTCCTGGGCAAAAAATTTGTAGAATCGATAGAAGTTTTACACAAAAAAATTTCAAAAAAAACGAAGAGTACAAACATTTTCAAAAATGAGATTTAAATTTTAAAACTTAAAAATCGCATACTAGAGCGCTTTTAAGAATTTTTTGGGATCTTTTTTTTTAAAAGTACGTAAAAAAACAAAAATTTGGAAAAAAAAAATTTGAAATTTGGACCATTATTGAAGAAGTTATGATTAAAAGAAGTTTGAGTAAAGGAACAAACTACCAATTTTTAAAAATTCGAGATCTTTTGAACGGGTCATCCAAAAAATCTGATAATTTACCACGAAGGAGTTTTTGAAGGGTACTAAAAACTGTAGACAAATTGGGAAAATCTAAAAAAAAAAGTTTTTCAAAGTGTCCGATTTCACATGGAATGCCCCATATATACTTTATGGGGTCCTACACCGATACTTCGATTGAAATTCGAAAAAAAAAGAATTAGAATTTAAATATTCAAATTAGGAAAACATCAATTAAAATTCATAAAAATTCATTTGAATCACGAAAAAGATCAATTGAAATAAAAACTCTTAATAAAATTTTAAAGTTTTTGAAATTCGTAAAATATCAATTAAAGTTCGAAAAACGTTAATAAAATTATTAGATTTATTAAAAATCGAAAAATATTAATTATAATAAGAATCAAAAAGATTCCAGATTCGCAAAAAACTAAATTAAATTTAAAACTTCTCACCTTTGGCCTGATTTTGCAGCATATCGGCATATGAAACTGTGTTTTCTTTACATCTGAGGTAGGGTGTGTTCAGAAACTGGTTAAGGCTGGTTAAGTTCGAAAATCGACTAAATCGGGCAAGAGGTAAAAAAGTTTCGCCTAAAAGAACTAAACCTCTGAAAAACGTATTTTTTTTTATTATTTTCCAGAAAGCAATACGACCCTAAAAGCCTTAAACTCTACTTCTTTAAATAAAATCTACACTTTAGTAAAAAAAAGAATCCAAACAGAACGTAGTTCCTTCAGCCCCACGTTGGGCGCCAATTATTGAAATGAATACACTGCGAAAATCAGAATAAATTCTAAAACTACATAGAAATACCAGAGATAGCCCCCCTCTCCTCGGGAGCTTCAGTCCCTGGTAGACTTGCCACCTTTTGAAATTTCCAAAACGGGACACCACTAAAAAAAAAAAAAATCGACGTCTCAAAAATTCTATAACGTCTCAAAAGGACTTAGATTCAGGACATCAACCTTTATTTATCATATGTTACACTTTAACACAAGATGGACCGTTTTCTGTAGCTTCCAATAAGATGAAAATCTTATTATCTCAAAAACCCCACTAACGATTTTTTTCAAATTGGGCTTAAAATGTTTGTACGGGTGCCAACTAACATAATCTGCAATAAAATTTCATATGCAGAGAACTTTTAATTAAACTTGTTCAACCACACCGTGATCTGGTTGAAATTTGCAATACCTTTTCGTTCTATTTTCATCCTTTTCCTATGTTGCTGCCGATTCATTTATATCTGCAGCTCTTTTTCTGTTCATTTTCCTGTGAAAAATTTAATAGTTTAACATTTGTGCAAATTTATTGGAAAGAATATTTACTAAAATAATAAAAAAATACCTCTACAAAAAATCACTCTCTGTTAAAATTTTAATTCATTTGAAAGTTGACAAATGAAATAAAAAATATATTTAAAAAAATGACAGTGTTGCTAATAAAAATAAGTACTAAGTTTACGATTTATTTTTTGTGACAATGAAAAAATTTGTTTTTTTTCTCAAAACGGGACAAATGGCGTCCCGTTCAGGGTTTCGTCGGGACACGGGACACTCCACTCTAAAACTGGTCTGTCCCGACGAAAACTGGACGGTTGGCAAGTCTAGTCCCTGGAGAGGAGAGGGGGGGGGGGGGATTTGTGTCCTTTCTTCTTCGAATTCAGTTTAGCAAAAATATCATATTTGATAGACTCCCTATTTGTTTAAATTTTTTAAATTCCAAAGGGAAATTAAAATGCTGTTGGTTTGAATCAATGGTATAAAATGCACTGCCGTCACTCCAGCTACTGAAATTTTAACCGTGTTGGTGGCAATAACTGTAAACCTTCTAATAGGGCGAATCAGTGAACTCCACTAGTTCTCGTCAAGTGATTCATACAGAAGCCTTTCAACGTCATTGTGCGGCAATGTGGCAGATTTTGAAACTTTCAATCACGATGTTAAATCGCAGTTTAATAAATTCTTACTTAAATCATTTAAATTTTTTACCACAAAATTGTTTTTTAGGTTTTTCTAGTTCGAGCAAACATAGAGTTGTTATTTTCTTTGTTGACTTTTAAAAATCATTTACTCCATATGAGAGTTACCAACATTGCTTAAAATAAATAATGGCGCCTTTGATTAAGAGAAAATGGTATCAAATTCTTAAGAATTTCAAATTTATTTTAAGCAACAGATTAGGTACATTACAAATATTTACAATTTTTTTTTTTTTTTCAAATAATATAAATGTAAAAACTCCCCCAAGTAGTAAAACAAAAAATAATATAGCAACATGATTCATTTTGAAACAATTTTAATCTGAACCACATTAAATATTCTTTACGTTGTTTTACTTAAAATATATAAATTTACATAGTATGCTTGTTTAAATTCTCTTTGAGAAAAAAAAAAGTTTGAGTAAAGCAATGACACCCTTTAATTAAAGGCAAAAAGTGTCCACACAAAATATTGGCAAACCTGTGGCACATACAAAAATAGAATCTCTAAAGACCCTTGCAATATCACGGGAAGAACAGTAATTTTCCTAAGTACTCGCTTTACAATCCAACGGGAGCTTTTATGAATTTATATTTTACGAACTTTCATTGAGCTTTATCGAATTTCAATTGAACTTTTACGAATTTTAATTCATCTTTTTCAAATTTATATTGATCTTTTACGAATTTAAATTTAATTTAAATTGATCTTTTTCGAATTTCAGGAGATATTTTACGAATTTTAAGTGATATTTTTCGAATTTAAAGTCCCATGTAAAAATCGATTAGATCTTATCAGATATGGTTTAATCTGATAATATATGGTTGCATCAGATTGTATATAATTGTATCATATCAGACATAATTAAAAGTAATTTTTGTGCCAATGTTGACCAAATCCGGGATATAATTAGATCTCGATTTTGGTAATTTCAGATATAATTATATGCAATCAGATACGATCATATATGAATATATATTAACAGTTCAGATAAGATCTAATACATTTTTACACGGCGTGATATTTTACGAATTGATCAAATAAAATTTTCGAATTTCAAATTAAATTTTCGGTTTTCGAATTACTAGTGGAATCTTCGAATTTCAGTTGGAATGTTTAGAAATTCAAGAATAACTTAATTGAGTTGGGGTTGATTTGAAAAGCTTACGACTGATTTTTCATACTTCGAACAAGACTGACTGACAATTTTTCGAATCACTCACAAGTTTTAAATCAATCACAATTTTTAAGACTACTTTGCAAGACTTTAAAAATTCGACGTTGATTTGAAAATTGTCCGAAGTCTTTCAAATCAGTCTTAATTCTTTATAATAAGTCCAAAGTCTTTCAAATTAAGATTGTCTTAAAAATCAATGACGAATCTTGCTAATCTTTTGAAACATCTGAAGAACATCTGTAAATCAGTCTTGAATTTCTAAAGAATCGAAAATCTTACAAATCAATAGTGTCCGATCGAATATTCGGCTACGGCTTTGGCCAAAAAGGACTATTCGGCCTCTATTCGGCTTCGGCCACATTTTTGGCTGAATATGGCCGAATACCGTATAATTGTATACATTTTGTACTCACGTATTGAAAAACACACAAAACACACTTTGAATAACATTAGTAAGCTACAAAAACATTTTATTAAGTGTTTTTGAAGCTAAAACAAGATTTTACACTCAAAAAAATTTTTCGATTGAAAAAATATTGCACTCAAAAAAGTTTTCATTTACAAAAATGCCTAAAAAAAAGTTTTTGGCTCAAAGTAAATCGTTCTAGACAACATTTTTAAACATTTGTGTATTCCGACAAGTCGGGTTTCACTTTTTTCCTTGTTTTTACGACATAAATATTTTTTTTGAATATTCGGCTTCGGTTTCGGCCGAATAGTAAAAATGTGGACGAATACTCGGCTTCGGCTACGGCTAAAAAAGGTGTATTCGGTCGGACACTACAAATCAATATAAGGTAAAGCAAATCAAAAGTTTTCCAAGACTGAAAAGTCCAAAGTCATGTAATTCAATCTTTGTTTTCTAAAAAATTTCAAAGTCTTGCAAAGGAACTTCAACATCAAAGGAGAATTTCTTATTTGCCTGACTCTTCTATCGCAATTTTTTTTTACTCTGTCAGAGAGTATACAAGAATTTTAAGATTCGCAACTGATTTGAAAAATTATAAATTAGGCTTTTTCGAAGTCTTGCAACAGATCTCTCGTAAAACGACTTCTCCGAAAGTCATACAGTCGATCGCCGAGAAATGAATTGGACTCCAGATAATTCACAAGAAGAAATTTCATCATACTCTCCATAACTTTCGAAAGTGCAGAACAAATTAAAATTCGCCCATACTTGTCAGTGTTATTGGCATCGCCTTTTTAGGGGTAGGCTGAACATTTACCACTTTCAGGCAAGATGAAAAGACTCCAAAACATACGATAAGAAAATCTTTAAAGTTTGTCCAGTGAACGAGCGAGTATTGAAGAACACTGTTTCAGCACCAGTGCTGTAATTCCATTCGGCCGCGGGGACTTATTTACGATGAGATCTATGGCATGCGCCCGAAAAAATATTTTGTGCATGGTGCAGGTTACCCTTGTGAGTTAGTGGTTGATTGCTAATCACAAGGAATGAGTTCCTTGCAAAAATTTCAGTGAAAAGATTAACTTTATTAACCGTGTCAGCGAATTTTTTAAGGGTTGGAAGAGGCTGAGATGCTGGCAGAGATGCGGGCTTATTGGTTGAGTTGCAAAAAAAAAAAAAATGTGGACACCAGTCTACATCTATTCCGACAGGCAAGCCGCGGTCAAGTCCTTGGAGTCAATGTTTCTACAAATAAGATCTGCCTTAACTGCCGCAATTATTAAAATGACATGGCCAAACAGTTCGACATACAACTCATATGGGTCCCAGAGCACAGAGACATTCCAGAGAATTGCAAAGCCGATGAACTTTCAAGATTAGGAACTACCTTAAAGGTTTTAACGGAATTCGAATGTGTTGGTATGGCTCTAGAAACTTGAAAGTAAAACATACGGCTTTGTTCGGCGAAGGGCACACAGATGGACGTGCAAGACTACACAACAGATTTTCCTTTCTCTTAATCAAAAGCGCTCAAATGAGCTGATATCGCTTACAAAAGGAGAAATTTCAGCGGTGGTTGCTGTAATTAGTGGACAGTGAGTGGTTAAATGTGCCGTTAAATGACTTTTGTCAGAGTTGCATGGAGGAGTTGAAAACTATAGAACACTTTATCTGCCATTGCCCGGTAATTTCTAGACAGAGACTTGTTTCACAGGGAATTAGGGAGCTGCACGATCTTTCTGATTTGTCGTGTGTTAAATATCAATGTCTTAAAACTTTGATAAGGAAGACAAATGGGTTTATTGGCAGGATCTAGTATGGGAACCCCATTACCGTCCCGTGGTATCACAACTGATCTCAGAGTCTATGTGTGCTGACGTGACGTGTTCGCAGCCACTTACAAACTAACCAAATGGTTGGAAGAGACGAACTAGCATAATTCCCTTTTAACAAATGACCAAAAGGTCTAGCTACCCAGGGGAGCAGCAAATGACCTTAGCACGCAGACGTTGTTCGTATAGAAGTTTTTCAAATCTGAATACCATGGCACATTCATTTCTCGTCTGTTTGCGTAGCTAATCAGTTACTGGGTTTTTTTCATACCGTCAGTTATTGAACATTTCCTCTATAGATCTGGCTGCAATCTGGCACGTCTGATTAAACCAACACTTATGTATTAATTTTAACGAAATACGATTTGATAGACTAAATGACTTCATTCCCAGCGTTAATGCATAAACAATCATTTCTGCTGCAGGATCAAGAAAAAAAGCTTCCAGTTAAATTGCTGAAAAAACATTGTGCTTAGCCCAGTGAGTCTTTTCATACGCAACTATTGAGCGAAAAGTTCAACTTATTGGCCCTAAGCAGACGTGTGGCTGGAATAACGAAGCCAGGAGGAATTGTGGACATTCAAATCGCCAACAACATTTTCACTGTCCGGGAAATTTCAGAGGACCCTGAAACTCGAAAGCGTATACGTTACTATGTCTAAGATATTTTTTCGATCACGTGCCGTTAAAAGGGTCCTTGAAGTTCTCAACATAAATAAGTCCCCGGGGCCGGATGGTGTTACGGCTGTAGTCCTGAAGAAGCGTGCATTGGGGTTGTCTCGTCCTTTGGCCACATTATGTTGCTACTTGTACCCAGTGGGAGTTTTCCCTCTTTCTGAAAGGAAGGAACGTCCACTCAATCCCAAAAAAAGGTCAGGCTACAAACCCTGAAAACTCTCTCGATTTATATCGAGCTTTCTCAGAGAAGATCTATACGTGTTGTTATAGATGGGTTCTCATCAGATGAATTCCATTTAAAAAAAGGAGAACCGCAAGTCTCTTTTCTTTCTCCTACACTTTTTCTTAATGACCTCCTGGGTCTTACTTTCAATACTTTGCTTTTACAGATGACAGCAATATTTGTCATTCATTTTCCTTTAATTTATAGACCAAGCCTTACTGAGGATGAATGACACACTCAATCATGACCTTACGACAATCTCCGAGTGGGGTCTTGCGAATAGGATCGATTTTAATGCCCGTAAGACTCAATGTTGTATGTTGACCCTCAGACAGCTTGTGGTATCAGCGTCATCTGTAACCATGGGTTGTATAGCTATTAAGGAATCAGAAGCTCTTGATGTTCTAGGCATGAAAATCCAATGAGATGTTCGTTAAAACCAACATGTTTTTCAAGAGTCGAAATAAGCCCTCAAGTGTCTTGGTTTCCCAAAAAGGTGCAAGAATTACTTTACTCTGTCTGATATCCTCACTATTTATACCGCCATTATCCGACCGAAAATGAAATAAATCTCATATATCTGGCCAGGTGATTTAAGGTCTATCTTGAAGCTTCTGGATCGGGTTCTAAGGAGTTCGTTGAAGCTCGTCAATGACAGTAGGCTATCCAGCACTATTAACTTATTGCAAGATCGTCGAAATGTGGGTTGTCCGTCATTGTTCTGTCGATATTATCACGGTAAGTGTTCAGCTGAGATGCGCGAATTCATTCCTGAGACGCGGGTGCATGCCCGTAGTACCCAGCCTTTCGTTGTCGACTGTCCAAGGTCTCGCACAACGCATTACAGAGAAAATTCGTTTCTTGGTCGAACTAGCCGTATGTGGAATAAACTCCCGGCAGAAGTCTTCCCAGTCAGCTGTAATTTTGAAAAATTCAAATTAAATGTCCACAAACGCTATTCCCTCTTTCTTTCTCCTCATAACCTATTTTCCTAATATTAACAGGGTCATCCATCCCCTGAGTGTTGGCTCAAAGTAAAAAAAAAACTTAAATCCTTTACAAACACATGGTAGATATTTAAGGTTTGCCACTTCAGCTTTAATTCCTCATTTGCACTAGTTTTGCTTTGTTCTCTTTATCATGTTTCTGCATGTCCATGTAAAAATATATAGTATTGTATATTGTGTAAAGTGCAATGTTCTTATAAATCATTGCCACCACTAACTTCATTTTAACCATTAAGTTCTTTCCCATTTGTTATTTGTGTGATGGTGAAATTAAATAATGTCGTCGTTGCATCGCTGCATTGTCACAACTACTCCACTCTACTTGACTCCTTCTTTTCCATGTTTACAACACTTAAATACCACAAAATTGTGATGACGATAATTTCGTTTTAGTTTTGCTTTCATACCCTCCAACTGCAGTATAAGGGAATACTCGCTTTAGCGTTACGTGTGTAACGCATCGAAATATCGGCTAAAGAAGGGTACTAAAAAAGAAAATAATTTTAAATTGTCTGCTTTGCCTGGAATGCTTCATGTGTATATTATTGATCAGTGATTGATTCTAAGACGTTCTATTTATGTGCGTCCGTCTGTTTGTATACTCGATATACCCCTAAATAACAGAGCTACCCTTCTGAAGTTTGGCAATAATATGTCTTATGGTCCTATACCGGTTAAGTTCGTAAATGGTCAAAATCCGCCCAGGGGGAACAAAGTTTTCTCTTAAAAAAATAAACCAACCTCTAAAAAACGCAATTTTGTATAGGTTTTTTTGAGTTTTTGTTAAGTAAATGAAACAATTCAATGTCGGATGAAGTTCAATGCGCTGCGCTTAGGCCCAGGGGATTAGAAAATACCGTCTTACCGCCCCAATTTGTGGGCGTGGACATAAAAAAATAGTTAAAATAATGATAAAATTGTATATCTTTGGTGCAAAAAGCGCATAACAAATGAATTTGCAAATATTTATCGCGGGGGGAATGGTGTCTCCCAAAGGACCTATACCGACCACTCCTCCAAAAACAAAAAAACGCAACTGTAATTTGTATTTTATTATTATTCTTTTAAATTTGTTTGCATGTTGCAGGGTATAAAAGATTCGGCACATCTAAATTTAGCAATCTCGCCTATTTTTTGTTTCCTTTTGCTGGTTATTTTGCTTGATGGGTGTAACTTTAACAGAACAAAACTTTTATAGGGTTGTCAAACTTTAAGAATAACAATTTTAAAAAAAGAACACATTTTATTTTTTCTACTCTGTAAATAATGTTATTTCTTGGTGTAATTTTTATTTTTTTTTGTTTTTTATCATTTTGGTTTCATTAACAATTTCTAACTTCGTCTGTCTTGGTTGCTTTTAATTTTGAAACAGAAAAAACAAACAAAATTTTACACCGTTTAAAATTTAGCATTAAATTTTAAACGAACTGTTAAAGTAATCAATCGCGCGTAACCGTTACGGCCGGTTTTCTTAGGAGCAGACGCATTTTATTTTTAAAGTCATTAAAAAAAAATCTGTTTTAAAAAATCTGGCGTAAATTGTTTGTTTTAAATTTAATGAGTTGTGTATTTAATTTTTTTTTCTTTCGTCTTTAACAACCTGGAAAAATTGTATTTTATACAGTCGTTGGTGTCGGGTAGCGTTCTTTGTGAATGAATTAACAAGAAGTTGTAAATTTGTTCATGAATCTAGAATGTTTTTTTTTTTTTTTATTTAAATATCAGCGAACCCCTTTTTACCCAAAAAATGCATGTCTGCATTGTTAGTATGGCTTAGTTTTAAGACGATAAAAAGCAATACATACAAAAGTTCGGTGTTCGGTAAAGTTCGGCCAAAATTTGGCCGAACACCGAACAGTGGCCGAACGCCACTTTTTACCGAACTCCGTAACCGAACCCGAACGTTCGGTCGGACACTATGAATAAGTATCTATGTTCTCCATTCACGTCATTTTGTACCTTTGGACACAAAATTTCAAGTTTATAAGACCAATTATTTTAGGAAATCGAAAAGTACCAAAAAAGTACCCTATTTAGCGCTCTTATATGTGCATTAAAAATCATATAACTTTTAAGCCAATACACATACCAACCTTGGTACTGACGTCACCTTTCATGTGAAGTTTTCACAAACAAAATCGATTCACGCAGTACGGAAAACACACTTTACAAACACAATGCAACTTTTTTTTTTATATTTAGTGCACTGAAACGCATATAAATCATGAACCACTACACATACAAATACCGTATATACATTTTAAACATTGTTACTGACGTCACCTTTCATGGGAAATTTACAGAAACAAAATCGGTTCAGGCATTACATAGAAAACGAATTGGAAAGGTATTGCTCTACAATCCGTATCACACTACATACATAAAAACCTTGGTATTGATCTACCTTTTGTTGAGATAAAGGTTATCTGCTCCAGCTCCGTACCGCCCACCTACTTACTTAATATGGTCGAGTGTCCCTAAGAGCGTTGCTTAAGCATTTGCGAATCTCTTAACCTGAGAACAGATTTTGCTGCTGTGATCTACGGGCTGACTGTATCTATTCCAGGCCGGCCTGGGGTGCCAGTCTAATTGCACCAGTCTGTAGGTTGCAGACATATGCTTTTTTCTCCACTGCTCTCCACCACACAAGGGCACTTTATCGCACCATACATCCAGTGGGTAATATACGGTTTTATACCCCAGCTTCTTCCGAAAGTTCTTCCGCAGGTATAAAAAGCACATAACGATTTTTTCATCCTTTCCTCTGTATTCCTTTTCCAAAAAAGCTTTGAGTCCTGGATCTCGCCCAGGAATTTCGCATCATTACCCGAGTAAAAAAAATGATATGACACAATATATAATTTAATATGGGTTCGTGTCTATTTTGATATAATCTTATACGAAAAATGGTTTCATAAGATTTGATCGAATATTATATAATAATATCAGTTTTTATAACTTTATATCGACTTCGATACGAGTTTTGGTCTAATCCAATGATATAAAATTATATCCAATTATATTAAAATGTATACAATTTTATAAATCGGATGTTTTCTTAGTTTTTAATAAAAAGTTGAAAAATTAAAATAATAAAAATTAGTTGTTCTTCAAAAAAACTTAGAAAATTTTCAAAAAAATGGAGACATGTTAAATTTTATATAAACCACTTAGAAAATTTTCTGATAAAAACTTTGTCCTTATAAAAACTTAAAAAAATTTAAAAAAATGGAGTCATATATAATTTTATATAAAACACTTAGAAAATATTTGCGATAAAAAATTTTATAAATTTTAAAAATTTTATATAAAACACTTAGAAAATATTCGAGATAAAAAAGTGGTGCCTGGAAAAAACTTAGAAAAATAAAAAAATATGAAGTCATATGAAATTTTATATAAAACACGTTGCAAATATTTGCGATAAAAATATGTTCTTGGAAAAAACTTAGAAAAATTAAAAAATAATGGAGGCATATAAAATTTTATATAAAACACTTAGAAATTTGGAATGATGCATGGGACCAGATGTTACAACATATAATTATGTATGGCGATATCTTAAAAAAATCGCACATCAAAATTTATTATATAAATTTATTATATAAATTTATAGTGTCACACATGATCATATATGAAATAATATGACTATATAAAAGTATATAAGATCATATTAAATTATTTTTACTCGGGTAGATAATTCGAGTGTGATATCATCTAATTGTGGATGAACAAACCTGTTCGTCTTAGTCCTTTTTGTAAACAAGACGAGTGCGGTTTAAGCGGGATAAACTCCCAGACCGTTGTCCTTTCCCCTCGTCGAAAGGTAAAAACTTACCTTTGATTAGGATCACAGCATCATCAGCGTAGGCAACAATGATACTCATCACGTTGGGTGACTCAAGGATATTATTTATTACAAGATTCCATAAATGAGGAGAGATCACTCTCCCTTGCTGGATTTTGGCGATGTAAGTATTAAACAGGATGGATAAAGGACCCCGCCTTGTGTCACACCCTGTTTATTTCTTCTAAATCCCGACCTAGAACCTTTTAACTCTGCATATGACCTCCCAGCCCTGTAGTTTTCCAATCATCTTTTGTGGGTGTTTAGGAGCGAAGAGTCATAAAGGTGTTGCAAAAGCTTTATGTGGCAGACCGTGTCGAAATCATTATACATATCGAGAGCGACCACTATGGTGCTCCCGTGTGTGCGCGTACTGTTAAGGCCTCCAGCTATAGCTGTCGTCATTTCGCACTGCACAGTCGTTGTGCTGTGCGACTCTTTTGCCCCCACGTGTTGGAGCGTAATGATTGCAAGACCATCGAAACCAGTTGTTGGTGAGTATTCGCTTCCCTGATGAAGATGCTTTAGAGGCATCTTCTGGAGTGATCTCTACATCTGTTAGAGGTAGAGATCTAATCTTTCTTCGGATGCCTCGGTGGTCCCTGTTGGGTATGGCCGGATGCTCTACAAACTGTCGGTTTATGGCAGCACAGCAAATTTGAGAGTAAAGCGGCGTTCCACTTCTGAAACTAAGAGCGAATCTTCCGTTTCTGCGGGGATTGGAAAGGTTATTTATCGTCGACCAAATACGTTTAGAACCTTTAATAGCATCCACAGACCTTTGAGGTGAGCTGAGACTAGAGCATCACTCTCGGCATTAAGTTGCCTTGAACGTGGGTCGGCTGAATTTTCCTTTTAGATGACATCTTGTCTATCTGCTAGACTACATGCCTCGGTCGGGAACTTCGGACGCAGCTTAACGATGTGTTCATCCGGAATGCAGTGTTTTTTTTTTTGCTACAACCAAGATCTTTCTGATGTTCTCCTCTCCCCCTGAAGTTGTCGAGGGAGAATTTTCCTTCTAGACGTCTCTAGTCAATCTGCTAGACTACATACCTCGGTCGGGAACGTAGGACGCCGCTTGGCGATGTGTTCAGCCGGATTGCGGCGGTTTTTTGCTACAACCAAGATCTCAAGTGTGGTTTACTGATGGCTCAAAACAGACCAATGGGGATACTGGCGCGAGTATTTTCGGTCCGAATTTCCAACGCACACTACCTTTGGGGAAATCCCCATCGATATTTCAGGCAGAATTTTATGCCATATATATATGCGTGTCCGAATGTTTACGTAGGTGCACAAAAAGGACAAACATATATATACTATCTGACAGTCAAGCAGCATCGAAGGCTTTATCAGCCTACGATGTATCTTCGAAACTTGTCATGGATTGTATTCTTTCCCTTAACGAACTGGGCCGTAACAATTAACTTACTCTCAGTTGGGTCCCGGGCCATGAGAGGCACTTGGGCAACGAACGGGCAGACTGTTTGGTCAATCGTGGTGCAAGCCGCCCTTTTATCGGTCCGGAACCCTTCTGTGGTTTGTCCATTGGGCATATCAGGGAAAGTTTAGGATCATGGAGAGAATCTGAATTTGCCAATCACTGGAACCACTGTTCTGGACAGCGTCAAGCAAAAAGATTTATCTCTCCATCCCCTGGGATATCTAAACGACTACTAAATCTTGACAAAAAGGATCTAAGGATTCTAACTGGTTACCTTACTGGACATTGTAATCTTCGCTATCAACTTAGGAAGAAAAATTTATCGGACACTGAAATATGTAGATTCTGTGAAATTGACGCCGAAGCGGCGGAACACATCCTTTGTGAGTGCCCAAGAATCAACATCAGACGAATTCGACATCTAGGGCGACATTCATTAACTCCAAGTGACATATGCGAATCCATGCCAAATAGGATACTTGGCTTTATTAAAAGCTTTAACTTATAGGGCACCTGCAAGGCTGCACAAAATATCATATTGGTCGCAGTGCATAGGACCTTTTCTAATCTAATCTAAACTTTTTGATGTTCTCTTCTCCTCCTGAAGTTGTCGAGGAAGAAGTCTGAGTTGTAGTTCCGTCATCTCCCCAAATCTGACAAAATCCGATTTCTAAAAGTTAACAAAAGTCCGTTCTTTAGCATATATGAAGTCCAGACTTTATTCGATCTTAACGGTGGTGTGCATTTAGGCCACCGAGTATGACTATTGTCACCCTCCATTTATGGTAGGCTGCTGTTGGAGGGATGTGGATTTTCACTATCTCAACACCTCCAGATCGATTGGCGATCCCCTGTAGTTCCAAGACTTCGTCGTACGATGTTTCAAACAACGGGCGGAAGTTAACGGAGTTATGGACAAGAAAAGCAAGTGCTGTCTCTGTCCCTTTCACGGTCGTGCCTAATGACGCCATACCTTGACGAGCAGGAGGGGGGATTCTTGCTTGTCAGCTTAGTCTATTAAAGGGCAGCGATCGATTTTCTTCTCTTATCAATGAAGTCTGTAACCTCCTTAATTTTCCTGCTCAGCCTGTTGCTATTTCATTGTTATATCCGAAAATCAAGACCTGATGGAGGTTCCAACGGGCTGACCCTTGTGAAGGGCTGCTTGTCAGTTGGATCTTGTCCTGCTCGGCCATCAGATGAACAGGCATGCCAGTACTGTCTGTTCAGTTGGTAAAAGTGGAAGGGGATATGAGATTTGGGGGGTTCTTTGTACACACATGTTGGAGTGCTGTGTCTAAAGGATTGCAAACCATGGGCTGGGTGGTTGTTTCCTCGTCAATCCGGTGGCGTAGACCTAACTGCTGAGAGGACATATGATTTAGTAGTTGTTGGTTCAGGTATGGGTGGGAATATTGTGCCCTGATAATACAACCGTCCGAATATTGAAGTATCGATAGATTTGCTGTCAAATTCTGACTTCCAATTGCAGATACATTTTTGATGGTTGTTCTTATCACCATAATTTGTAAGTAAAATTCGATCCAATACCGTGCCTAAACCACTCCGATTATTCAACTGACTGACTTCAAGACAAGACCGACTATCTTAATTTTTTTAATTCTATCTCTTTGCATGTTTTATTTGCTTATTTATGGTAGTTTTTAATAAATAACCAAAAAAGAAAGCTGCTTGAGGATATCTCAAAGAAACTGTAATTGAAATATGTTTTTTCATTAAACACCCAGATGTTTAAAATTACACAAAAAAAGAACGTAAACATTTAAAAGTTAAATAACCAGATGCATGCAGGCTGCATTAAAGTTGACAATAATATGAAATTGTATATTGAGAAATGAGGATAGTCTGGTGGATGCCTGGCCTGCTGACTGACTGCATGACTGAGGCACACACGCTTAAAGAAAAGATAATAAATAAATAATTGAACGTATGTGAGGCATCTTCCTTCCATACCATACCACATACTTTATGCATGCAACCGATATACGAGTACCTACATTCATTGATTATCTATAGATAGTCTGTCTATAAAAAAAGACGTTGTATTGATGAGACTGAGACGACTTAAATTACACTTTGGAACAGAGTATGTCTGTCTGTCCGTCCGTCTTTATAAATGTACTTAGAGTTAAGTAGCTAACATATGTGAGTATATAGTGTGAGGGTGGGTGTTAACTTAACATACGAATACTAAATTAAATGAATCTCAATCAAGAAACAATCATGGGAATGGGAACGGGAACGTGATATTTAAAAAATGCCTTGATATTTTTATATATTTATACAAAAGACAAGTACCCGCATTAATTAATAAAAGGATCAATTTAATTTATAAACCGAATAAACTTTGTTTAATTTAAAAATTTTCAAGACTTCAATTTCATATTATGTTTATTATTTTATTGATGACAGCAAAAAACTATAATTTCAATGAATTGCTTAATAGTACAGCTGACAAAGTCATGATTTTATTTATTGTTTGTTTCAGTATTTAGCAAAAATAGTTAGCCAAACGCCTTGTCTGTTATTACTGGGCGTTTTTTTTGTTTTGTTTACGAAGGACCATGATTTAGCAAAGTGATTTGGCAAATTTGAATATTTATAGTAACTGTTCTTTTTCTTTTGTGAAAATATGTATTTCAAATATTTTATTTAGTTTCACCGAATACTTAAGATCAGCTACATATTTTGTGCTTATTTCATTCCATATGATCATTAATTAGACTTCAAGAAAATGCTTCTAGATATTGATGAAAAGCTACATCAATATGATGAAATGTTCCATACGTTTTCGTCCAATGTAACGTGTCATCATGATGAAGCGGTGTCATCAATATGATGAAATGTGTCATCAATAACAAGAATTTATTTTTATTTAAAAAATAAAAAAAAAAAAATAAAAATATATTTTGATGATGTTTATTATTTTCTTTACTAATTAAAACCATGATATTCTCATAGTATAATATTCAAGAAAAATATTTTTTGTTTTAAATTTATTTATTTTGGTCATTTTTGCAAGACTTAATCGACACGTGTTTCGGAATTTGTTAGATTCCATTGTCAAGATTATTTAGCAAAAATAGAAACGATTTATTACAAAGTAGCAAACGAGTCTAATGACAAATCGTTTGCGCACAAACTAAAATACTAATACATAATCGACTCTATCCACAATGGGAATTAGAAAGATAAAGAAATTGTACTATACTAGTAAGGCAACGATTGTAAATACCCAACAAAAATATTTAAAACATTTTTTGCAAAAATGACCAACATAAATAAATTTAAAACAAAAAATAATTTTCTTGAATATTATACTATGAGAATATCATGGTTTTAATTAGTAAAGAAAATAATGACCTCGAGCCAGAATAAACATCCTAAAAATATAATATTTTAAAGGTCGAATAAAACAATTTTTATTTTTTAACAAAAATTAATCAGAATTTGAAAATTAAAATATTTAACATTATTCGGGAGTACTCTTTCACCATTCACCTAATTTTTACTAATTTGATATTCTTTCGAAGTTTAAGATCTTGTTTAAACTAAAAATCTAGTTAATATCTTTAATAAATACAAGAAAAAAAATATTAAAATTCGAAAGGTTATCAATTTTTTAAGAAGTAGGTGAATGGTGAAAGAGTATTCCCGAATCGAGCACTTTATTTTTATTCAATCTATTTACTTTCAATTTCTTGCAATTTTCTATTTTTATTCGCACCAAGATTTGAACATCGGACTTCTCGTTTGTTTGCCTTAGCCTCTAGCCACTAACCTAAAACTTACACTGCGCAACAATTTGAAGGTCATGGACTGGGGGGTGGACCAAACCAAGACAGAATGACAGTATTTGGTTAGTATAGTAAAACCCCCATAGGGTTTGGCGCTGTGTGGGTACAGTCGATTTTTATGGCCCACTGAAATTTTTATTTTTTTCCAAAAAGGGGGTTAATAAAGTCGAAAAAAATAATGTTTATGTTACTCTTAGTCAAAAATTGAGCTCAGATGTCTGTAATAGAATTTGATGGGGATTATTTTTCTAGAATATATTAACCCTCTATCTGCCCTATTTTGGGGTCATTTTAGTCCTTTTTTCAAGAAATGACTCAAAAGTCTCATAAGATATGCGTTTAAAGGGTTAAAATATTTTACGAATATTTAATTCATCAAATTTCACTTGGGGTCTTCACTGGCGGAAAGTTCGACCGGTCTGCAGAAAATGCCTAAAAATTTAAAATTGTTAAGTCTTATTCATTTTTCATATTTATCGCAGAAACTGTTTACAATTGTGAGCAACAAATATAGGATATAAGTCTGGGGGTGGACCCTTCTAGCTGAGGATGATAGTATTTGGTTAGTATAGTAAAACCCCCAACGGGTTTGGCACTGTGTGGGTACAGTCAATTTTCATGGCCCACTGAAATTTTTATTTTTTCCCCAAAAAGTGTTTGAGAAAAGTCGAAAAAAATAAAGTATATATTAATCTGAGCCTAAAATTGAACTCAGATGTCTCCAGTAGAATTTTATGGATATTATTTTTCTAGATTATATTAACCCTCTATCTGCCTTGTTTTTGGGTAATTTTAGTCCTTATTTTAAGGAATGACTTAAAAGTCTACTAAGATATGAGTTTAAAGGGTTAAAATGTTCTAGGATTATTTTTTGCATCAAATTTCACTAGGGGTCTTCACAGGCGGAAAGTTAAACCGGTCTGTAGAAAATGCCAAAAAAATTTAAATTGTAAAGTCTAATTAATTTTTGATATATATGCCGGAAACTGTTTACGATTGTATGCAACAAATAAAGTGTAATGGTCTGGGGGTGGACCCTTCCAGCACAGGATGACAGTATTTGGTTAGTGCAGTAAAATCCCAAAAGGGCTTGGCGCTGGGTGGGTATAGTAGGTTTTTATGGCCCACTGTTTTGCTGTTTTATTTGTCCAAAGAGGTTTAAAAAACGAAAAAATAATAATTATGTTACTCTGAACCTAAAATTTAACTCATATGTCTTTAGTAGAGTTTAATGGGTACAATTTTTCTAGAATACATTAAACCCTATCTCCACTTTTTGGGTCATTTTAGTCCTTTTGCTAAGAAATGACAAAAAAAGTCGTCTTAGATTTGCTTTAAAAGGGTTTTAAGAATGTTTTATCATCCAATTTCAATAGAGATCTTTAAAGACAGAAAGATTTGCCAGCTTACCAAAAATACCAAAAAACGGACACTAGTTTTATTAGTTTTTCAAATTTAAGCCACCCAAAAGGCTTGACGCTGTGTGTGGTAAAACCGTTTTAAAGCAAATCTAAGGAGACTTTTTTCGTCATTTCTTAAAAGGACTAAAATGACCCAGAAAGTGGAGATCGAGGGTTAATGTATTGTAGAAAAATCATACTCATTAAATTCTACTAAAGACACCTGAGTTCAATTTTAGGCTCAGAGTAACATAAGCATTAGTTTTTTCGTTTGTATAAGCCTCTTTTGACAAATAAAACAAAAAATCAGTGGGCCATAAAAACCTACTGTACCCACCCAGCGCCAAGCCCTTTGGGGATTTTACTGCACTAAGCAAATACTTTCATCCTATGCTGGAAGGGTCCACCCCCCAGACCATTATCCTATATTTGTTGCATACAATCGTAAACAGTTTCCGGCATATATATCAAAAATTAATAAGACTTGAAAATTTTTAATTTTTAGACATTTTCTACAGACTGGTTTAACTTTTTGCCTGTGAAGACCCCTAGTGAAATTTGATGCAAAAAATATTCCTAGAATATTTTAACCCTTTAATCGCATATCTTAGTAGACTTTTAAGTCATTCCTTAAAAAATGGACTAAAATGACCCAAAAACAAGGCAGATAGAGGGTTAATATATTCTAGAAAAATAATCCCCATAAAATTCTACTGAAGACATCTGAGTTTAATTTGAGGATCAGATTACTTAATACTAACTTAATTTTTATCGAATTTTCTCAAACCCCTTTGAGAAAAAAATAAAAATTTCAGTGGGCCATAAAAATTGACTGTACCCACACAGCGCCAAAACCTTTGGGGGTTTTACTATACTAACCAAATACTATCATTCTGTCTTGGTTTAGTTCACCCCCCAATTTCACTGTTGCACAGTGTTATCAACAAATAATTTCGCTAAAAATCTGTTTTGGTTATTGTGTGCTATAACACTCAAAGTATGTATGTCACCAGCGCTGCCAACTTTGACGATTTATCGTCATTTTGACGATTTTTGATGTCAATTTTACTAAAATGACGATTGACGATTTTTCATTTTCGCCAGGAACAAAAATTTTATTAAATGAGGAAAAAATGGTAAACTTTTGTCAAAAAATTCAAATTTTGTAAGCAAATTCGTTGAAGTTCAGTTAATTTTTTTAAAAGAAAAGAGAAAAACCCATTTTTTAAAAAAAAAGATAGTTACTTTTAAGAAAAAAGCTTAACAATTTCGGAAAAAAACAGGAAAAGTTAAAAATTCACCAGAAAAAACATTAAAAAAAAGTTTTTTAGTTGAAAAATAGACTTGTTTTTAAAAGTGGTCAATATAAATTAATGGGTGCGTTAAATTTACAACGCTCCAATATCGGGATGAATTTTAAAATGGAGGATATGCACAAAAAATCAAATTCGATAATCTTCGTCCTTGGGCCATAAGCGTTTTTCTTAAGTTTCAAATTTCAGGTCAATTAATTGATAATTGGGACTTGAAAAAGGTCGAGGACCAATATTTTGATAGTTACACACATCAACGAAAACTCATTACACTCTGGACCATGGAGTGGTCTGGGGTATTAACATTTTTAGTATTTATTAGCGTATTTTTGAAATGACGATTTTTTTGATTACAATTTTTTTTTAACTTGACGATTTTGACGATTCTTTTTTTAAAATTGACGATTTCTCCAAAAAAAAGTTGGCAGCACTGTATGCCACTATGCTCTGCCAAATACTGTTGGAGAGAAAGAGAGTGATTTTGAACTAAAATTTTTGAGTCTTTACAAATACTGGAAGCAGTAAGAGTTGATTTCATTAAAAAATGGTTCAAAAATAAAAATATGTGTGGGGACCCCCTTAAGTGTGCAATTACAATTCTGGCGTTGGCCTTGAATTTTGCTCGCTCCCATACATTTTGTATGTAGAACAAAATTCAAAGCCAACGCTAGCGTTTCAAAGCCAGAATAGAATCAATTTTATTTTCTTGGCTTTGCTCTCTCGTGAGTATTTTTTTCTTGCTTTGTCGTTGCCAGTCTTTTACAAAAAAAGGGTTGATTTTGTGATGTGTTTCATATCTTGTTTATGAAACACATCTGTGTATTGGAAAATTAGAAGAAAAGTACATATAAAAGAAAGTGAAAATATAATTTACTGCCAATTATTATAAAAAAAAACCAATATCAAAAATATCATTAAAAAAACCAAAGGAGTTTTATGTTTCACCGAAAAAAAAAAATAATTTTCAGGAAAAATTTATTTTTCTTCCACCAAATAATTATATTTCTGTTCTTCTTTGTGTGTGTGTATACAAACAAACGCCAGAACAAAATTCAAAGCCAAAGCCTTTGTTTAAATCAAACGCCCTCTCTTTACACAAAATTCAAAGCCAACGCCAGAATTGTAATTGCACACTAAGGTTTAAAAATGGAGGGTACACTCAAAAAAACCTTGTTAAATTACTAGAAAAAGTCTCGTAATCCCATTTTACCAATATTTGACAGTTTTCCTTGTTTTTTAACAAATACTTTTCAATCGAAATTTATATACATTTTTTTTTTTGTAATTCACCATTTTTTTTTTTTTTGTAATTTTACAAATTTTCAAAAAAATTTTACAAAAAAATCTATTAAATTCACGAGATTTCCTTGTAAGTTTTATTGCGCTAAAAAAGATGTAAATTTACAATTTTATTGGTAAAAATCTTGTGAAATTACTAAAAAGCTCGTAATTTTTAAGTACTAGGAAACCTCTTAAAATAGCAGGTAGCAAAAAATCTAGTAAAGTTACGAAACCTCTTTGTAAGTTTTATTGCGTCAAAAATTTTGTAAATTTACAGTTTTATTGGTAAAAAGCTTGTAAAATTAAAAAAATTATTGGTAAAAAGCTTGTAAAATTAAAAAAATATTGGTAAAAAGCTTGTAAAATTAAAAGGAATTGTTCTGAAATAGGAGGTAGCAAAAAAATGTTACAAACTTTTCTTGTAATTTTACAAGGTTTTTTTTGAGTGTAGGTTTGGAGAAAATGTTTGGGTTGAATTGAAAAATTTGGGGCCCAGTCACACATTTAATGGTGAAATTTTACAAAATTGTATGGGAGACCCCTTAGAAATTACAGATAGGGTATTGGTGTGTTCAGAAAAAGTTTTGGGGACATAAAATAATGGGATCGGGCTTGCTAATGACCCCTGTAGGAGGCACCATTGGACCGGTAGGAGCTGATTTAATAAAACACATTAAGAAAAAACAATAAACATGTATGGGGACCACCCTAACGTTGAATATAGATGTTACACAGAAAAAATTTGAAACGAATTTCAATTAACAAAAACGCGGATTCAATCAATTTTTTGATTTAAATTCCTCCAATTAAAAAAAAATGTTATACCAATCATCAAATTGTCGGTGATTGATTGAAAATTTGTTCAATCAAACTTTTTTTCGATTTTGATCAAAAGATTGATAAATTTTTTTTTATAGTCAATCAAAATAATGATTGATTTAACAAATGAATTGTAAGCGTATGAAAAAAATTATCAAAAAATAATATTTTTTGCTTTCTAATATATTGCTAACAATAAAAAAGTAAAACCCGATTTTTTTGTATATTTTTGAATTAATAAATTTCAAGTTAAAGAAAAAAAACAAAAATTTCAATCAAAACATTGATTGACTCATTTGAATTTTGTTGATCAATAGATTTAATTGAAAATTGTAAGCCAATAATTTTTTGTGTGTAGGTATCTTCTCAGAAAATGTTAGGGTTGAAAAAATATTGGTTGACTCCTCTAGGGTCACTTCTAGGAAATTTAATGGGGGTCGTTCTCAAATTTAACACAGAAAAAAACGAATTGTTGTATTGACCGCCATATTTGTGAATACAATTATTTTTTTTACTGAAAGTGCTCCTATATGAAAATTTGTAATATCAACAAACGTTTGTAAATTTTGATTGTTGAAAAAAGATTTTTTTCGTTTTCAACAAAGAAATTCAACAAACACAAACACATTTTGTTGATCTGACAAAAGTAAAAAATCTTAATTTTTTTTCAACAAAGAAATTCAACACAACAAACACAATTTGTTGATCTGACAAATGAATTTTTTTTTTTTTTCAACAAAGAAATTGAACAAACACTATTTATTGACATGATAAAAGAATTTTGAAATGCCTTCTAGGAGCAAGACCAGATGAGTTGTGGGGCATTTTGTTGACTTTTTCCCCTTCAATCCCAACTTTGACCCTGATGAGCGACCCCTATATCCTCCTATCCGACCTGTCCCATTTTTGGCTCATTAATTTTTATTACGAACCTCTCAAAATTATCGGTTCTAGCGTATCGAAATCGAAAACTCTTGCATTATCTCCCCCCTAGTGTACAGTATTGTATGGTAGGTCTTGACTGCCTATAACTTTTTTACTAGCTGTTCTTAGAATGTTAGACATAAAATTGTCTAATCATATTATTAATTAATTTGCACTAAAATTTAAAAAAACAACATTAAAAAATACCTTTAAACTCCAAATAAGTGTCAAGGGTGCAAATAAACAAATTAAAATTTTAATCAGCATTAACTACAATAAACTTAACTATAAAATTTGCACTTAATTTTCTTCAACAACAAAAAAATAAACAAATTTTCTTTCCCAAAAAAACTAAAACAGTCTTTAGGCCAAATGAATTTTTTTTTACCAAAAAAAATTATAAATAAAATATTGAAAAACTGGTTTGCACACAATTGAACCAGTATCTAATTGTATTGAATAATTTTTTTTATAATTTTTTTAAACATCAATAAAGTACATTTTTCTCTTAAAACTCAAGACGGAAACTCTTTAATTTGTACTCTCCCAGCAAAAAAAATTCGAAGTAGTTCAAAACGAAGTAGACTTAAACTACATAAAAAGTAGCAATTAGTGAATATTTTTTGTTGCAAAAAAAGTAGTTTAAAATAACATCCAAATATGTCAATAAGAAGGACAATAATATGGATTCCACTACTTTAGAACACTATAGTCGGAATGAGTTTTTTTTTAATATTTTTCTAACGTAATGAAAAGAACATATTTATTTAATAGAGTTTTAGTCTAAACTATAGTTTTATATATAATTGAAAGGCAAAAAGTTAATATTTGATAGGTTACAATTCCAGGAATTAAAACATTTTTTTATTTTTAATTTGTTTAATTTTAAATTTGGTGTAAACTGATTTTGTTTTTTTACCTTTTAACTAGAGTATAGGGGGTACACTCACTTTGTCATTCCCCATAAAGAGAATCGTCGCCTAAAATGCAAAACAAAGTGACAACACTTTTTTTAAAATCAAGTTATTGATTGTGATGCATTGTCCCCCTATAAAATTATCAAAATGTGATTTGCTAGTTGTGATACAATTCATTAACTGAAACCATTTCCAAAAATTCAGACCTATCCGATGAAAAATGACGGACTTATGAACAAAATTAAAAAAAATGTTTCACAACGTTTTTTGCTGCTACTTTAAAAAAGCAAAATGTGTTGGATTGTTGGTGACGATATATTATATTGATCAGTGTTCGATTCTGAGAAGTTCTATGAACATCCCTCCGTCTGTCTGTATGTAACACGATGTAGTCCAAAATAAAACAGCTATCCACCTGACGTTTGGTACAAATATTTTTTATAGTCCTAGGTAGGTTAAAATCGGAACGGAGGGGAAAAGTTTCACCTTGGAGAAGCGAACCAACCTCTAAAACGCAATTTTTTAGCGATCATTGTTTTTTTGTCAAGCAAATGAAACAATTTTATGTCGGATGAAGTATAAAGTCCTGAACTTGGACCAATTTTTTGAGGTACGAACACTTTTATTGATGCGACTGGTCCGCGACCTTACACGGTTAATTGCAATTGTTCTACTCATCACAAATTCTGGTCTCCAAACTTTTCCATCACATCAAGTTTTTGGGAAAATTGATGTCCAAGTTAAAAAAAAAATCGCCGTTTTGTTAATTTTTGCCAAATCATAGCGGATGAACCCGATATGATAGCGACTTAAAAATAAGTCGAGGCTAAAGCTTAAACATTGCTCTTAAGGATTCTGAACTCTTTTGGTCAGTCGCCTTAACCCCTAGGACACCAATTATCTCTCAATGATGTCTTGTTTCCAAAAAAACGATTTTTGCCGCTACAAATCATATGAAAAAAAAACCTTATTCGAATGGTCAAAAATCCGGTCTCCATACTTTTTAAGGGTAAAGCTCAAACATTGCTCTTTAAGACGTATAACTCAATTCATCAGTCGCTTCAACCTTTGGAGCACCAATCTTTTAATAAAGTGTTTTCCCCCAAAAACTTTTTTTTTGATATGACAGCATTGAAATACAATTGGTGCCCAAAAAGTTAGGGCGACTGACCAAATGAGTTCTGCATCTTAAAGTTTTAGCTTAACCCAAAACGGCGATTTTTTGAATTTTGACCACAATTTTCTCAAAAACCAGATGTGATGGAAAAGTGCGGAGACTGGATTTTTGACCAGCAGAACTAATGTAATCAAGTGTATAAGGTCGCGTCCCAGTCGCATTTTCGATGTTTAGTAATGTTATTAGAACATTGGCATCGTCAGAATCGCTTACTAAATCTACTTCGTAATGAATTCTAAAAATACACTTTTTAAGTAGTGCAAAAATGCTCTTAAATAGTGATCTTAAAGATGTAATTAAACTTTACATACAAAAACTTAAACTATGACAACAGTATGAGTACTACTTTATATGTACTTAAAAAATGTAGAAAAAACTACTTATTTTGAGCGACACCGCCTTGTTAAATTCACTAGAGTTTCAGCAAAGTTAGAACTACTTTAGCAGCAGTTGAACTACTTTTTATTAACATTTTAGTATGTTCTTTTTTTGCTGGGCTTTTAAGCAAAACTCTTTAATATACCCTTAAATCTCTGGAAATTCTCTTAAATCTATAAAGTTAGGTTTTGTCTAAACCTCAAACTAGTTTTTCAGGTGTTTATATATTTTTTTATTTTTATTTTTTTTTTATTTTTGTTTTTTTTTTGTTTTATTTTATTTTTGTTTTATTTTTTTTTTGTAAACTAGTTGAAAAAAAAGTAAACAATATCACTTGTATTCGAAAATACAACAAAAAAAATTGTAAAATAAGACAACGCACACGTGCAATGAACTTGTAAGTAAAGTACGTAGTACGTACTTCTTTGTGGCTGGCAATAAATTGTACAGTATTAAATGACGAATTAAGGTATAAAATTTCCGAATTTTTTTTTTTTTTGATATTGTGTTAATGCAATTTTATGAAACCAATTGACACTTCACAGTTCAGGGTAATGCCCTAAAGAATAAATATCCTATTTAAAAAAATTAAATGTTTTTAAATACAAAAATATTTTTATATATTTATATTTCCTATGGAAAATATTTTTTTTTTTTATACCCTCCACTTAGTCATAGATGGGACTAATTAATTAATGGCACCAATTAATTGATGGTTTAATTACCATTTAATTGATGTCAATGGTAATGAAATTTTTTTCATTACAATTGGTTGTATCAATTGCATCAATTAAATTACTAATCAATTTAATTACTAATGAAAATTAAAAAAAAAATAATTACCATTGGTATGGCATCAATTAAAAAAAATAATTACCATTAGTAAAAGTCGTCACAATATTGTCAAAATCGTTAATATTTGAAAATATCTGTTGTTTTTTGTTATTTTGTATTTCAATTTTTCACATTTTATGAACCAAACGCACGTTTGCCTTTTGTATAACACAATATTTGAATTTTTTTATTTGTGTTTAGATTTTTGTCTTTATTCATATTTAAAAAAAACATGCTTTGATGTTTAAATTTATAAATTTTCAAAAAGACAAAAATGTGTAAACAAATGGTTTTGAAACCAATTATAATTGGTGTTTTTCAACAATTGGTGCATTTCATTACAATTGGTAATTATTTTTTCAATTAAAAAAATTTAATTACCATTAAATGGTAATGAAATTTTTTTCATTACCATTGATATCAACCAATGGTAATTAAATTTCAATGGTAATGAAAAATTCCCATCTATGCACTTAGTGATAGAGGGTATATATAAGTTTGTCATTCCATTTGTAACTCATCGAAATATCGATCTGGGACCCCATAAAGTATATATATTCATGATGCCCGATCGATTTTAAGACATTCTAGCGATGTCCGTCTGTCCGTCTATCCGTCTGTCCGTCTGTCTGTCTGTCTGTGTAAAATGCTGTCGCGGACAAAATATTGCACAGAGATAACTGAAACTTAACATATTTATTGGAAGTTCTCCCGAGAAGTTTGGTATTGCATTTGAGCGATATCGGTTCAGCGGTTCAAAAGTTATGAACGAAAATGCAAGCACACCTAAAAAATTTCAGTACATTCAACATAACCTAAAAATACAAATGCTTTAATTCGGCTTCTGGTTGACATATGTGAACATAATTGAAAACCAAATGGTATTTAAACAAGTGCGAACATATTTTTTGACAAAAAAAAAAGAAAAAAATCGCGGATTTTTTTTTTACCAAAAAATTTTTTCGCGTAAATTTTTTTTTAACTTTTTTTTTTTTTCAAAAGTAATTTCCTTTTAAATAAAGTTTTTTGCAATAATCTTTTTCAAAATGAGGAGGATATCACTACATTTGGCAAGGCCGAATTTAACTTTTTTACTTGTTTCCTTATAATGTACTCTTTCCTGAAAATGTATTTTTTTTCTAAAAAGGTTATTTTTCTTTAAAAGGTACTTTTTCCAAAAAGGGTACTTGTTTATAAAAAGGTACTTAATCTTAAAAAGGTTCCTTTTCTTAAAAATGTACATTTTCCAAAAAAATATTTTTTTTTTTTTTCCTAAAAAGGGGCTTTTTCCTAAAAAGGTTCTTTTCATAAAAAGTTTTTTTCTTTTTTTAAAAAGATAAATTTTCCTAAAATGGGGCTTTTTCCAAAAATGTATTTTTTCCTAAAAATATGGATTTTCCTAAAAGGTATTTTTTCTAAAAAATGTACTTTTTCCTAAAAAGGCACTTTCCCCTAAAAAGGTACTTTTCCAAAGGTACTTTTCCCTAAAAAAGTACTTTTTCTAAAAATTTACATTTTTCTAAAAAGGTGGTTATTTTTCTTTTAATAGTTTTTTTAAGGCTACTTTTACTAAAAAGGTATTTTTTCTAAAAATGTACCTTTTCGTAAAAATTTACTTATTCCTAAAAGGTCCTGTTTCTTTTAATGGTGTTTTTATACCCTCCACTCTAGTGATAGGGGGTATATATAAGATTGTCATTCCGTTTATAACACATCGAAATATTGGTCTAGGACTCCATAAAGTATATATATTCATGATCCTCGATCGATTTTAAGTCGATCTAGCAATGTCCGTCCGTCCGTCTGTCTGTCCGTAGAAAACACGCTAACTTTAGAAAGACTTTAGAGAGGCTACTGAAGTTTGGCATATATGTTGGTCATTTACCTGGTCAGATTGGTAATGCAATCCAGCCAAATCGGTCCAGTGCACATTGGGTTGAATGAGAGGCAAAGTGGCGCTTTATTCAGGGAAGCAGTAATTTTAACATATAATATTTTTTGATTGATGAATGATGAATAATACATTAGAAAGCACTCTTTTAAAGAGAAAACATGTGATTTTTATTTTTTTTTAAACCTGTCAGAATTTTTTTAGTGTTTCTTGAAAATTGAACTTGATTCACAATTTAAGCTGTAACTTTTAAACCAAAAGCGATAATTTAATGAATATAGTTGCAAATTAAAGTATTTTTAATGCGATAATAAAAATTTAAATCAATAAAAAATAATATGTGTTAATACTTGCATAAAATTTGTTTAAAGTCGGATTTTTGTGTTTCACCAAATTTTAAATTTTTTTAAATTTTCCATAAAAAAGTCAGGAAAGTTGTAATTTGGAACTATTAATTTTTTTTATTGGCGTATAATCATTAATAAGTAAAATACCACCATTTTTGAAAAAAATTAACATATCAGGCGCGTGGTTATGCTTTATTTCGGGAAAAAACTAAATTCACAATTTTTATTGCATCTGTGAAATTAAAAAAACACAATATTTTGAAACAAATAGCAAATTAAAGTTTATGTAAAGTGCTATTATAAACGTTTAACAAAAATTATATGCTCTCATATAAGTACTAAATTTATTAAGAAACCTAATTTTTTCATAAAAATTCTTGAATGTACCTTTTTTTAACTTAAGCCTTGGAAATTGAAAAAAAAAATTATATCAGCTGCGTTATTTATAATAAATAAAGTTAACATCATGCATGTTTTTTTTTCAGATATTATATTACACCACCCAGAGACATCTGCTTACCACGCCCCCCCCCCTCCCACTTCCCACAAAAACCGTCCCTGTCATTTTTATTTTTTTGCTTGTTGGAGGGTATTAAAGATTTTGCACAGCCGAATTTTAAACTCTTACTTGTTTATATATTGATTACAAAAACCCACAAAAAAGGTCTAGCTAGACCCACTAATACTTATGTATCTTTACCTTTTAAATTCAATTCCGCGATCAGAATTAAATTCAACCTTTGGGTTTTTCTGCAATTTACAAGGAAAGTCCGCAAAAGTGATCCGACCTGATTTCCTCGGAAATTTGACCAACAATAAGTTAACATTTTTTAAAATTTTATTTCGGTATGTAATGTGTAAGTCTAATTTATTACGAAGAAAATAAGAGGTTTTTTCATAAAATCCATCAAAAATTGCAGAAGTTACTTGCATTTGAACAAAAACGCATTAATTCACAATATAATTACAACTGTTTTTGTAAAAAAATGAAATAACGCGTTTTTGTTCAAATGCATGTAACTTCTGCAATTTTTTACGGATTTTATTTAAAATACTCTTACTTTCTACGTAATAAATCAGACTTGAACATTACATACAGAAATAAAATTAAGAAATTTTGTAACTTTGTCAAATTCACAAGGAAATTAGGTAGGTTCACTTTGCGGATTTTCCTTGTAAATCACAGGAAACCCCAACTATAGAATTCAATTCTGATGGCAGAATCGAGTTCAGAAGGTCAAAATACATAAGAATAAGAGTTTCTAGTTTCTAAATCAGAAACTTTTTTGTTTTTTTGTGATGAAGTGTTATTGAAGCCACCATATTTTTTTCATAAAATCCTAAATAAAAAAATAACGGCATTAAACGCGGACTTTTTTTTCTTTTAAATTAAAGCTTATACTATATGCTTTATTATCACAATGTATAAGCATTAACAACCTCTTACATTTTTTTTATATTCCATCAAGTATTAAAAATACTCCAATTTTGGAACATTTTACAAAAAAAATTCCAAAAATATTTTTACAACAATTTTCAAAAAACAAAAAACAGAAATGTATTTGAAAATGCCTGAAGTTGATGGTTCCGTAATAAAAAAATTACCTTTGAATGAATAAATACCAAAAAAAAATTCTAGAAATAAGTTGATTTTCAATTTATAGCACCATGTTCAAAAACACAAAAATTTATTTGATTTTGACGGCGGATTGCAAGAAAAGTGAACAACTCAGAATTATAGTTGTGACAGATTTTTTAGTGCAATTTTATATTCTTTAATCCTAAATTAATAATTTTTGTAAAAAAAAAAATTTCAGTTTTGAATAAAGCGCCACTTTTGATCCATTTCAACCCAATGTGCAGTGGTTCAAAAGTTATGAGCAAAAGAGTAAATTTCGGCAAGGGTTTTACGCGAATTTACGAGATAAAAAACACGATACTTTCGACAATAGTGAGACGGCTGAAACTTGGCACGCATCTTTACAGTTCCCCAGGTCTGTTTGGTATTGAATTTCAGCTCAATCGGTTCATTGGTTCAAAAGTTATAAGCAAAACCCCTAATTTCAGATGGGGTTCATCTTAAATGCCACGTGGTAAACAAGTTTTAAAAGCATTGGTGGTAACTTAGCAATGCTTTTCAAACTTGTTTAGTTTTAAACCAATGCCTTTTAAACTTGTTTAGTTTTAAAAGCATTGGTAACTTAAAAATTACACTCGAAAAAAATTTTACACTAAAAAAAAAAATTAAATTAAAAAAAATTTTACACTCAAAAAAAATTATTTTTTTTACAAAAATAACAATATTTTGTGCACATACGTACGTGCATTTAATCAGAAATATTTTTACAGTAAAAAAAAAAACATAACACTCGAAAAAAGTTTTACATTCAAAAAAAAAAAATAGTATTTTTTTTTTTAATTTTTGTATGTAATTTTTCCTAAAAATTTAATTATTTTCTAAAAATTTACTTTTTCCTAAAAGATTTTTTTTTAAAAGGTACTATTCCTAATAAGGTACTTTTTCTTAAGCTTTTTCCTACAAAGGTACTTTTGCCTAAAAAGTACTTTTTCTCAAAAAGTACTTTTTCTCAAAAAAGTACTTTTCTCAAAAAAAAAAAAAAAAAATAAACATTTTTGTTTGTTTTTCATTAAAAGGTAGTTTCTTCTAAAAAGGTACTTTTTTCTAAAAAGGTACTTTTTTCTAAAAAGGTACTTTTTTCTAAAAAGGTACTTTTTTCTAAAAAGTACTTTTTCTCAAAAAAAGTACCTTTTCTACAAAAAATAAACATGTTTGTTTGTTTTTCATTAAAAGGTACTTTTTTCTAAAAAGATACTTTTTCCTAAAATAGTTCTTTTTCCCAAAAAGTACTTTTTCCTAAAAAGTTACTTTTATCGAAATATCTACTTTTTCCAACAGGTACTTTTCCCAAAAACGTTACTTTTTCATTGGAAGAATGACCACTTACCCACTCAATTGCAAGGTGTGCTCGTTGGTAATGAAGCAATTTACAAAAAACACAAATTTATACGTTACTCGTCAAACATGCTCTTAAAGAAGCAATGCGGGTAGGGTAGTGAGGACTCATTACCTGCTAAGGTTTCAAGTAATGATGGTTCATTACCAAGTTTTTACTTGGATATTAAAGGATATGCGAATTTGCCTTATATAAATTATTGTTGAGACAAATTTTCATAATCTGAGAAAGTAGTTTTTTTTTTAAACAGTTTTTTTTTGAAAATGGTACTTTTTTGAAAATGGTACATTTTTGAAAATGGTACATTTTTGAAAATGGTACTTTTTTAGAAATAGTCTCTTAAAAATAGTATTTTTTGTCACAAAGTACTTTTTTAAAAGTACTTTTTGTTAAAAAAGTACCTTTTGCTTAAATTGTACTTTAAAATATATTTAAAACCAAAGAACTTTTTCTTAAAAATAAACTTTTCCTAAAAATGTACTTTTCTTAAAAACAAATTCTAAAAAACGTTTTTTCCAAAAAAAATAAAAAAATAAATTGAGCTCCTTTCAACCACTGTATCTGGTGATTCTTGAAATTTTCTTTTGCCAACCGGTATTTTTAAATTATTTTAGCCACTTTAAACCTTTAGAATTGTTGTCGGCTAAACAATCTTTTGTAATTTTATACTTTTTTTTTTTGTCTATTTAAATAAAATGTTTTTAATGTTTTGTGTTGTGATTTTTTTTTTAATTTTTTTGCTTTGTTCACCATTTAAGTCTTTTGGAATATTGTTTAATCATTTGTCAAATAAACCTAAAATGAAAGAATTGAAAGAAAAAAGAATATTTCAATACATCAATAATGTTATTCTTAAACTTTTTCATTTAACGTCTTTTTGTGAATTTGATAGAGACCTAATCGATCTTTTTATTAGTTTTATTATGTGATTCTATCAAAATCATATGGATAACATATGATCTCATGTTCTTTTCTTAAAGATTTCTTGTTAGATGACGATAAAATGATGATGATGATGAACTTGTTCATTTAGGCCTCTTCAGCTTCTTTGGCTTAGAATCTTTTTTTTTGTAGTTGTTATCTAATGGCCTGTTAGAATGATGGAGTAGAAATCATTTAAATGTTGTTGACATTTAAGGGATGTATGATTAATGAAATATTTATTATTAGATTTTTTTTTGTTCTTTAACAGATGATAATTCATTTTGGTTTTTTTCTTAATTCAAAAATTTAAATCACAATAAAAATTTTAGAATAGAATTTTTATTTTGATAGGTCATTGATTTGTTAAAATGTAGGCATAATGAAAAATTATGCATGATTTACAATAAAACAAAATATTTATGTACAGTCAAACTCGGTTATAACGAACTCGGTTATAACGAATTCTCGGTTATAACGAACTAATTCTTAAGTCCCGACGTTTTGGTATCAATTTTCACACAAAATACTTCTTTTATAACGAACTCGGTTATAACGAATCCTCGGTTAAAACGAACTGCTTATTATGGTCCCATGAATACAATTTCATGTGTATTTACCTTTTTATAACGAACTTCCATAAATAATTTTTAATGTGCGGCAATCATGTTTATCAAACTCACAAAAGGTTGAACATTTTCGGTTTATATTATAATTTTGATAAAGTTTATTTATATTTTTAATGTTTTCTTCTCAATATGTAGATTATTTACGAAAAAACATCATATATAACAAAATTGGATCCATTTTTTTGCAAAAAAATCTTGGTTATTAAAAAATTTACCCCGCCTATAGCGAACTTCGCTTATAACGAACTATTTTTACTAGTCCCTCGGAGTTCGTTATAACCGGGTTCGACTGTATATTGTAAAATGATATTTCTTTTCATAAAAATTTTAATTGTTAGAAAGTCTTTTGAAAAATTTAGTATTGGCCAAATAAAGTTAAATTGTAATTTGTCATATTTAAAAACGACCTTGGCTTTTGACAATTTTGAATAGTTTTTGCTTGGCACGTTTATAATTTTTAATGTTTGTGTATCTAAAAATTTTTCTTCTCATAATATTAGAGTTTTTTTTATTAAAAAAGTACTTTTTCTTAAAAAGGTACTTTTATCTGAAAATTAACTTTTTCTAAAAAACAAACTTTTTCTTAAAAAGTACCTTTTCCTTAAAAGTAACTTTTTCTTAAAAAGTAACTTTTTCTTAAAAATGTACTTTTTCTGAAAAGTTACTTCTTCCTAAAAAGGTACTTTTTGATAGAAGGGTACTTTTCTCTTAAATGTATTTTTTCCTAAAAAAATTTCTAAAAAGGTTATTTTTCCTTAAAAGGAACTTTTTCCTAATGCACTTTTTCCCAAAAAGGTACTTCTTCCTAAAAAGTACTTTTTCCTAAAAAGGTTCTTTTTCCTAAAAAGGTTCTTTTTCCTAAAAAAAATATTTTTTCCCTAAAAAGGTAATTATTCTCAAAAAGGTATTTTTTTTTTTCTTAAAAAGGAACTTTTTCTTTAAAAGGTACTTTTTCTTTAAACGGTACTTTTTCCTAAAAAGATAAATTTTCCTGGAAAGGTACTTCTTACTATAAGTTTACTTTATTCTAAAATGGTCCTTTTTCCCAAAAAAAAAATCTCTCTTCCTTGAAATGTACTTTTTTTTTTTAAATGTACTTTTTTTTAATGTAACATTAAAATGTTTTTTTTCATAAAAATTTACTTTTTCCTCAAAATGTTTCTTATCCTTAAAAAGGTTCTTTTTCTTAAAAAGGTACTGTTGTTATAAAAAGGTTACCTTTTTCCTAAAAAGGTTATTTTTCTAAAAGTTAACTTTTTCCGCAAAAGGTTTTTTTTAAAGGTACTTTTTATTCAAATGGTTTTTATACCCTCTAACCACAGTATGGGGATATACTCACTTTGTCATTCCGTGTGTAGCGTAAGAAAATATCGGTCTAGGACCCCATAAAGTAAATATGGGGCATTCCATGTCAAATCGGACACTTTGAAATTTTTTTTTTTTTTAGATTTTCCCAATTTGTTTAAAGTTTTTAGTACCCTTTGAAAACTCCTTCGTGGTAAATTTTCAGATTTTTTTGATGACCCGTTCAAAAGGTATCGAATTTTTAAAAATTGGTAGTTTGTTCCTTAACTCAAACTTCTTTTATTCATAACTTCTTTAATAATGGTCCAAATTTAAATTTTTTTGTTTTTGAAAATTTTTGTTTTTTTACGTACTTTTTGAAAAAAATCCCAAAAAATTCTTAAAAGCAGTATGCGATTGATTTTAAAGTTTTAAAATTTAAATCTCATTTTTAAAAATGTTTGTACTCTTCGATTTTTTTTAAATTTTTTTGTGTAAAACTTCTATCGATTCCACAAATTTTTTGCCCAGGAGGATCGTGGGATAACGATTATTACTATTTTTTAAAATTTTTTGAAAAAATTTTATTGTAATTTTCTAATCTTAAAATCATTTCTACTGCTCCAATGGTGCGTCTTAAAGGGGTCATTTATAAGACCGACCCCCATTAATTTTTACGTCTTAACATATTTTTGGAACAAACTAATACCCTATCTCCAATTTCTAAGGCGGCTCCCACACAAAACGACATTTTTAAAATTTGCTCCAACCGCTCTAACTGCCCTAATAGTGCCCTTAGAGCAACAAAATGTATGACCGACCCACAATATTTTTTTAGTCCAAACATTTTCTCTGAACACACCTACCCTCTATCTCTATTGTTAAGGCGGTCCCCATAAATTTTTTTTTATTTTTTGTAAATTTGTTTTATTTAATCAGCTTTTACCGGTCCAATGGTGCGTCCGAGAGGGGTCTTTAGTGAGGCAAACCCCCATTTATTTTTACCCTACAACATTTTTGTAAAACATACCTACGCCCTAAATCTACTCCCTAAGTGGGCTTCCATTCAAAATTAAATTTTTATAAAATTTGCTCCAACTGTTATTTGTATGGGAGCCTACTTAGGGAGTGGAGATAGGGCGTAGGTATGTTCTAAAAAAATGTTGTAGGGTAAAACAAAATGGGGGTCGGTCTCACTAATGACCCATTGGACCGGTAGAAGCTGATTAAATAAAACATATTTACAACAAGTAGAAAAGTTAAATTCGACTTGGCCGAATCTATGAATACCCTCCACAATGCCCTTTTTAAGTGATAGTAAATTTTCTAACATGAAGAAAATAAAATTTTTGGTTAGAAATATTTTATTTTGTGTAAAAAAACTTTTTTTTATTAATTTTTGAAAAAAAAAAATTACTAATTTTTTTTTGAGTGTAAATTTTTTTTTGAGTGTAAAATTTTTTTTGAGTGTTTTTTTTTTTTTTGTTTTAGTGTAAAAATATTTTTGTGTGACAAAAATACCTTGTAAAATATTTTTTTGACTTACAAATGTTTTTAAAACATGTTTAACGGGTTTTCAACACATGAATTTAAGGTCAAACTAATCTGAAATTTACGGTTTTGCTAATAACTTTTGAACCGCTGGACCGATTTGGCTGAAATTTAAAACGAACCGGACCAGAGGAACGACAAATATATATGCCACACTTCAGCAGCCTCAGAATTGCCGTTCGAAAGTTACCGTGTGTTTTATCTCGTAAATTCCAGAAAAACCCTTGCCGAAATTCACTCATTTGCTTATAACTTTTGAACCACTGGACCGATTTCGCTGGATTGCAATACCAACCTGACCAGGTAAATGCCCAACATATATGCCAAACTTCAGGAGCCTCCGTAAAGTCTTTCAAAAGTTAGCGTGTTTTCAACAGACAGACAGACAGACGGACAGACGGACGGACGGACGGACGGACATCGCTAGATCGTCTTAAAATCGATCGAGGATCATGAATATATATACTTTATGGGGTCCTAGACCAATATTTCGAGGTGTTACAAACGGAATGACAAACTTATATATACCCTCTATCACTAGAGTGGAGGGTATAAAAATAAAGAAAATTGTATGCGGACCGCCTTAACACTTAAAGATAGAGGGTAGGTGTGTTCAGAGAAAATGTTTGGACAAAACAATTATTGTGGGTCGGTCATACATTTTGTTGCTCTAAGGGCACTATTAGAGGAGTTAGAGCGGTTGGAGCAAATTTTAAAAAATGTCGCTTTGTGTGGGAGCCCCCTTAGAAATTGGAGATAGGGTATTAGTTTGTTCCAAAGAAATGTTAAGACGTGAAAATTAATGGGGGTCGGTCTAATAAATGACCCCTCTATGACTTATCATTGGAGCAGTAGAAATGATTTTAAGAGTGGAAAATTACAATAAATTTTTTTCAAAAAATTTAAAAAAATAGTAATAATCGTTATCCCACGATCCTCCTGGGCAAAAAATTTGTAGAATCGATAGAAGTTTTACACAAAAAAATTTCAAAAAAATCGTAGCGTACAAACATTTTCAAAAATGAGATTTAAATTTTTAAACATAAAAATCGCATACTAGAGCGCTTTTAAGAATTTTTTTTGTTCAAAATACGTAAAAAAAAAAACAAAAAATAAAAAAAAAAAAATTGAAATTTGGACCATTATTGAAGAAGTTATGAGTAAAAGAAGTTTGAGTAAAGGAACAAACTACCAATTTTTAGCAATTCCATATCTTTTAAACGGGTCATCAAAAAAATCTGAAAATTTACCACGAAGGAGTTTTCGAAAGATACTAAAAACTGTAAACAAATTGGGAAAATAAAAAAAAATATATTTTTTCAAAGTGTCCGATTTGACATGGAATGCCCCATATATATATATTATTGATCAGTGATCGATTCGAAGACATTGTAGCGATGTCTGTCCGTTCGTCTGTCCGTCCGTCAAAAAATTAAAATTTGGACCATTATTGAAGAAGTTATGAATACAAGAAGTTTGAGTAAAGGAACAAACTACCAATTTTTAAAAATTCGATATCTTTTGAACGGGTCATCAAAAATATCTGAAAATTTACCACGATGGAGTTTTTAAAAGGTACTAAAAACTGTAAACAAATTGGGAAAATAAATTTTTTTTTTGCAAAGTGTCCGATTTGACATGGAATGCCCCATATATATATAGTATTAAGACATTCTAGCGATGTATGTCCGTTCGTCCGTCTGTCTTTGGAAGACACGATCCAGCCCAAAATAAAAGAGCGAGACTCCCGAAGTTTGGCACAAATATGTCTTATGGTCATAGGCTGGTTAAGTTCGGAGATTGTTCCCCTTGAGGAACTTAACCATCCTCTAAAAAAACTAAATTTTTTACAGGTTTTATTATGCTTTTATTAAGCAAATGAAACATTTTAATGTCGAAAGAAGTTCTTAGTCCTGCCCTTGAACTCCGGGCAATCCACGCCTCTTTTGTGGGTGTGAATATTGATTTTTTTTTTAAATAATGATAAAATTGTATTACTGAAGTGCAAAACGCATAATAAATGAATTTATAAACATAAACCGCGAGGGTGAAAGTGACCCCATTGACCTCTGCCGATATCCACCCCCTTTTTTTAAATATTATTTTTCCTATAAAGGTACTTTCATTAAAAGGTACTTTTTCCTTAAAAGTTACTTTTTCCTAAAAAGGTTCTTTTTCCTAAAAAGGTACTTTTTCCTAAAAAGTTACTTTTTCCTATAAAAGGTACTTTTTCCTAAAATTGTAATCTTTCCTAAAAAGGTGCTTTTTACTATAAAGCTACTTTTTTCTGAAAAGGTACCACATATTTTCTTTATATTTTTTTTCTTAGAAAGTTTTTTTTTGACTCCATTCTCAGAGTAAACACAGACACATTTGCTATAGGAAATATTTCTTCTGAGATTCTTTTTATACAGGAGATCTAAGATTCTTTTTTTATAGGAAAATGTGTCTACACTCAAAAAAATAAAACTGTAAAGTTAGCAAAAAATTTAGTTAAATTTAACTAAAAAAACACCTGATTTTGAACCTACTAAATTTCTAGTTAATTTAACAAAAAATATTTAGTTAACTTTTCGTAGAATGAATGTAGCAAAAAAACCGTAATTTTAACTAAAACTTCAGCTGAAAATTTCGTAACATTTTTTATTAGTTGAATTCAGCTAAACTTTTTGTAAAAAATTTTAAGTTTGGTAAATATTGGTTTTAAACACTAACACTTCACTTATTTTTTCTTTTTTTCACAGCATTAAGTTCAGCTTAAGTAGAACTTATGAGATTTGCCTAGGAGGCTACACAAGAAATGTTTAAAATTTTTCACTTGACAAAAATGTTACAAAAAATCAGCAAATTAATTAGTAAAAATTCGTAAACTCAGTTTTAAAGTCAACAAAAAAAAATTAATTCAAAATTTGTACAAAACTAGTATTTTCGTAAATTGAACTTAACTAGAAAAAGTAGTTAAAACGCTGATTTTAACTAAAAATTTGCTAAAAAGCCAGTAAACTCGAGTTAACAAAAAAAATTTTGTTAACTTTACAGTTTTATTTTTTTGAGTGTATGTTTAATCGGAAAATGGAACCCTTACATGGTGCTAATTGTTAAATTTTTTTTGGTAAAAGTACTTTTTTAGATATAGGCGTTTAATCGTTTGCTCGGATTCTTAGATATTTTGTCTATGGAAAAAATATCTCAGATTCTGAAACATTTTCCTCTTCTTTTTTTTTGAAAATTTCTCACAATACACAGAAAAAATTTTAAACGAATTTCAATCAACAAAAACGCGGATTCAATCAATTTTTTGATTGAAATTGCTCCAATTAAAAAAATTGTTATACCAATCATCAAACTGTAGGTTATTGATTGAAAAAATTTTCAATCAAACATTTTTTCGATTTTAATCAAAAATTTGATAAATTTTTTATTTATAGTCAATCAAAATAATGATTGATTTAACAAATGAATTGTAAGCTTATGACAAAACTATCAAAAAAATCATCTTTTTTGCTTTCCAGTATTTTGCCAACAATGAAAAAAATAAAACCCGATTATTTTGTATATTTTTGAATTAATCTATTCGAATAAATTAAAGCGAAAAAAAATCTGGATTGTTAAAAACTAGTAATTCGACAGTTAAAGAAAGTAACAAAAATTTTAATCAAACATTGATTGACTCATTTGAATTTTGTTGATCAATAGATTTAATTGAACATTTTTAGCTGATAATTTTTTGTGTGTATGTGACAATTCTTCTATAGAAAAAAAATTTCAGAATCTTTGACACTTTTTTTTATAGGACAAATATCTCAGAGTCTGATTTACATTTTCTATAGGAAAAATATCTCATAATCTGGAGACACTTTATATAAAACTGTCTTGGAATCTGAAAGTCTTCAGGGTTTGAGACACATTTTTAAAGGAAAAATTTCTCAGAGTCTGGTACACTTTTTCTATAGAAAAAATATCTTACAATTAGAACCTCAGACACTTTTCTAAATTTTTTTTTAAAAATCTGAGACACCTTTCCTATTACAAAAAATGTGGTAGACTCTGAGACACTTCTTCTATCAAAAGTGTCCCAGAATTTAAAACACTTTTTCTGTAAGAAAAACGTCTCAGGATCTGAGGCACTCAGAATTTGATACTGTTCTATAGAAAAAAATTGTTGAGTCTGAAGCTTTAAAGCCCATTACAGGATCATATTTAAAACTTTGCAAAACGCAATTATTCTTTCTTTTGTTTAATAATTTGATTGAAAAAAATAAAATAATATTGCGTGGTTAAATATGTTTGACAGCAGTTGGAAATACCAATTTACAATCATTCAAATTATTGAAAGAAAAGACAAGACAAAAAAAAAAAAAATTAAAACAATTCTATCCAAACGTCAGAAGACACAGCAGGCAGTCAAGTTCTCTAGAGTTTAGTCGTCCGTTAAAGACAATGTTAAAATATCTTTTGGCTTCTTCTTTTTTGTTTGATTTTTCAAACAAGAACCGCACCTTTTAAGCCATATTTTAAGGTTTTTTTTTTCCTATACTCTTCAAACTCGATTTTTGTATTTAGTTTTTAAACGAACGAAATTGTTTGTCTACATGCTTTAAAATATGTTTTGGTGGAGTGCGACTGCTAATAAGGGTATTCACTTTTGGACGGAAAAGAAAAATTTAAAATTCTGTACTGGCAATTTTGCAAGAAAAATTGCGAAAAATATTTGTTTTGTTGTGGAAAAAGAGCAAAATTATAATTGTTTTTTAAAATGCAATACTGCATTTTTTTTAAGGCGTAACTAAGGTGAAAGTCCAGCTAAAAGTGCATTCTGCTTTGTAAATTTTTTTTTTTTTTTTTTTTGTGAACCATTTTTTTTTGCTATTTCGCAAATTTCTTGCTTAAAAATTCCAAATTCTGGAATTGCAAATATTTTTTTTCTTTTTGTAGTTCGAAAAATGTTTGTTTTTAATTTTGACCAGTCAACATTTTTTCTAATCTAAATTTACCGCCCTGAATACCCTTATTATTTTCATGGCTTGTGTTTAGACTTAAAAACACAGAAGTTTGTCTTAAGATTTTTTTTTTAAGTTTTGTGCGTTTCGTTTTTTTTTTTATTTTAAATTTTTTATCCATATATTTTTATTTTTGAGATTTATATTTTTGAAAGTCAAGGTAGATTTCCCACGTTTAGGAATCATAACAAAACGCATCATTAATCATTTAAGGTTTTGGTACAATTTTTTGAAAAATATATTTTATACATTTTCTTTTGTGTGATTTGAAATGAAACTTATCAACCAACTAGCTTTACGTAGGTTGGGGTTTTTGGTTACCTACTACTATTACTTTTGTTTATTTATTTACCCAGCAAAAATCGGGCTTACCAAATGCTAGTAGTTGTACGATCAAAAGTCAAGTCAAAAAGTAAGTCCGTCCTAAAATAAAGTTTATGATAAATTGGAAAAAACTATTTTCAAAAAACAATTTTTCTCCAAAAAATTTATTTCTAGAGGATCCCAGATTCAAAATATAAAATTTATAAGACCATTATTTTAAGAAATCGAAAAAGTACCAAAGTACAATTTTTTACCAATTACTCTAAGTACATATTAGAATTTCCCAAAAGTATTCTTTTCAGAATGTTTCCAATAAAGGCTCCTAGATATAATTTTTAGGACAATTATTTTAGATAATCTAAAAAGTACCAAAGTTCACAGTTTTACTATTCTAAAAAGTACTTTTGCCAGATTTTTTTTTTTTTGCAAATTTTTTGTTTCTAAATCCTGTATTTCAGATAGAAAAGTACCAAAGTAAATTTTTTTAGGAAATCGAAAAAGTACCAAAGTTAAACTTTTTACCCCCAACTCTAAGTATTTGTTGAGTGAGTTGAGTTGAGGGTGGGTTGTACAAGCCTTGAAAGAAAGCTAGGCGAGTCCATGGCGCTCAGACTTAAAATAGTCCATTGTACCATACCCTAGAAGGAAAGATTAGTAAAGAATGAGAAAAAGTTTAAAGAGAGTGAAAGGTGCTTGCTCAGAACTTCTCAGTTGCAATCACAAACCTGAGAAAGTCAGACAAGGGAAGTCCATGGACCATGTCCATCGACAAAATATCAGAGCCCATTATCCGCAGTCTTGATCTTGAGAAAGCTGGGCAATAACAGACGTAGTGTTCTGTTGTGTCCTCATCCTCAAGACAAGCTGCACAAAGAGGGTCTGATAAGACACCCAATCTCGTCATATGACGAGCACAGGCATTGTGTCCCGTAATTAGGCCAGTAAGTTTGCGACAGTCTTTTCTACTCAGACTGAGTAAATAGTTTGCCACTTTCTTGTCTGGCCTTATCACAAAACATTTAGTATTCCTACATGTCAACTCATTGGACCATCTTTCCATGAAAATTGATTTCATGTGAGAGTCTATCCAACGCATCATCCACGTCAAGCCTATACCAATCTGAGGCTCCGGACTGTGAGGAATTGTATCGGAGCCAATGTTTGCCAAAGAATCGGCAATCTCATTTTCCCGTATTCCCCTATGACCCGGAACCCACAAGAGGCAGACCCTGTTCTCACATGAGACCTCATTGAGTCTGCGCCTGCACTCTTGGACAATTTTAGACGTTGTGATTGGATAATCCAGTGCCTTTAGTGCAGTATTAGAAGTATTAGAATTTCCCAAAAGTATTTTTTTCAGAATGTTTCAATGGAGGCTCCTACATTTCAAAATCTTATTTTTATGACAATTATTTTGAAAGATCTAAAAAGTACCAAATTAGTTTTAGTTGAGTTTTGCTATTCTAAAAAGTAAACCCTTTATATTAGATAAAAAAAGTACCAAAGTACAATTTTTTAGGAAATCGAAAAAGTACCAAGTACAATTTTCCCCTTTCTCTATGTATTAGAAAAAAGTATATTCTTCAGAATGTTTCAATGGAGGCTCCTAAATTTCAAAAATCTAATTTTTATGACAATTATTTTAGAAGATCTAAAATGTAGAAAAAGTACACAGTTTTACTATTCAGATAGAAAAAGTACCAAAGTACAATTTTTTACCCGTAACTCTAAGTTTTAGAATTTCCCAAAAGTATTTTTTTCAGAATGTTTCAATGGAGGCTCCTACATTCCAAAATTAAAATTTTTATAACAATTATTTTAGAAGATCTAAAAAGTACCAAAGTACACAGTTTTTCTATTCTAAAAAGTACAGTTGCCAGATTTTTTTTTTTGCAAATTTCAGGTTTCTTAACCCTTTATTTCAGATAGAAAAAGAACCAAAGTACAATTTTTTTGGAAATCAAAAAAGTACCAAAGTATAATTCTAAGTATTAGAATTTCCTAAAAGTTTTTTTTTCAGAATCTTTTAATGGAGGCTCCTACATTCCAAAAATCTAACTTTTATGACAATTATTTTAGAAGATCTAAAAAGTACAAAAGTACACAGTTTTATTATTCTAAAAAGTACTTTTGCCAGAATTTTTGTTTTTTTTTGCAAATTTCAGGTTTCTAAACCCTTGATTTCAGAAGATGGAAAAATTACCAAAGTACAATTTTTTACCCCATTAAAGTCGGAATTGCTAAAAGGTACCTTTTGTACAATATAGGAGGCATAGGGAGACACGTTCCCCTCGCAATAAATGTTGGCAAATTAATTTATTATGATTTTTGCACTTAAGAAAGACATTTTCATTATTACAACAAGTTTTCTATATCCACGCCAACAATGGAGTTTCAATGGAGGCTCCTACATTCCAAAACTTACATTTTTATGACCATTATTTTATAAGATCTAAAAAGTACCAATGTACACTGTTTTACTATTCTACTTTTATTTTGTCAGAATTTATTTTTTTTTGCTGGATGATCCTACATTTCAAATTTCAGGTTTCTAAAACCGTTATTTCAGGAAATAGAAAAAGTACCAAAGTACATTTTTTTACCCCATTCAAATCGGAATTGCTAAAAGGTACCTTTTTGTAGGAAAATTAATTCATCATAATGGAGTTTCAATGGAAGTTCCTACATTCCAAAAATCAAATTTTTAGTTTTATAAAAAGTATCAAAGTGCACTGTTTTACTATTCTAAAAAGTACTTTTGTCAGATTTTTTTTTTTGGCTGGATGATCCTACATACAAAATTTCTAGTTTCCAAACCCTTTATTTCAGGAGATGGAAAAAGTACCAAAGTACAATTTTTTTACCCCATTAAAATTGGAAGTGCTAATATTTACCTTTTTCAGAATATGGGAGGTTCCTACATTCCAAAAATCAAATTTATATGACCATTATGTTACAGGATCTCAAAAGTACCAAAGTACACTGTTTTACTATTCTAAAAAAGTACTTTTGTCAGAATTTTGTTTTTTTTGCTGTAAGATCCTACATTTCAAATTTAAAGTTTCTAAAACCGTTATTTCAGGAAATAGAAAAAGTACCAAAGTACATTTTTTACAACATTAAAATTGGTACTTTTTTCAGAATGTGAAAGGCTTTGGGAGACACTTTCCCCTCGCGATAAATGTTTCCAAATAAATTAATTTTGATTTTTGCGCTTATGTAATAGAATTTTATTATTAAAGCAATTTTTGTATATCTACGCCCACAAAAGGTGGGCGGGCCAAAATGGATTAGTCACCGGGGTCCTTTAAACGTCCTCTGACGTAAAAATGTTTCATTTGTTTAAGAGATGGGCACATGAGCAGACTAGAGCGTGATTCACGTGAATCACGACTGAGTGTGACTGATTTTAAATTTACTCACGTGATTGTAAGTGAGTGCGAGTGAGAAAAAATTGCGTGAATGTGTGTGCGTGAGTGAGTGTGCGTGAGTTTGCGTGAATTATTTTCTCTTTATATTTCCTTTTGTACTAAAAAAGCAACAAAAAAATTGTAAAATTTGGCTTAACTTAAGATTTCGTCCCGAAAAAGTGGAAAATTTCGCTGAACTGTAAATTTCGCTGAAAATTTTGAAAGATTTTTGAAATTATAGTTTGCGTGATTCAAAAATTTCTGTCGTGAGCGTGAGTGAGTGTGAGTCAAAAACCACTTACGCGCCCATCTCTAATTTGTTTAATCAAAATGCAAAAATCCTGCAAATAGTGGCGTTTTTTTTTTAAATATTGATTTATTTCGTCAATGGAGAACTTTTCCCCCCTAATCCGTTTTCGCCCATTTCCGCACATAACCAGCCTATGGCCATAATACATTAAAGTGCCGTTTTTCCTTAAATTTTTGAATTTCCCAAGTGTCCGAGCAAATTTTTATTCAACTAAACCTGAAAATTGTGTGTTGTAACGACGTGTTTTCACTGGTTGCTGGGATAGAACTCGCGGCGGCCAGGGTTCGATACAAAATATTTATTTTTAAAGACCGCGAGAGGAGAGAGGAACATATAAAACTACGGCACGACGAAAATGCAGCACGACGAGGTAAGCACTCTATTTGATGGTTCGGATTTTGACTGTTCCAGTGGACTGGCTAGGAAATTTGGTACAACCGCAAATCCTTACCGAAAGCTAGTACAACTAGACGATCTTGTCCACTGTGGTGATGGCAAATACTGGGTAGACGAGAAATTTGGTACAACCGCTAATCCCGTCTTCGAAAGCTAGTACAACTAGACGATCTTCCAGCACTGCCAGTGAACTTTATTTAGTTGCCAGATGTAAAACGTCTAACCCAACTAAATAAGGTCCTACCTCAATGCCGTCTGCTGACGAACTGCCTAATTTGCAAACAACACTGCCTTTTATATGATTGTGCGATCAACATGTACACACACTAATACTAGTAAATCTATAAACAACACCACGAACAGCTGTAGACTACAGTTGTATAAAACAAATAGTAGTATAATTTAGTACGAATGTTTATAAAAGACAGTGTTGTGTTTTAGTGGAGGTTATCCGTTACTTAATTTTAAATTTTAAATACTAAATAAAATAATAATAATACACAGTATGATCCATTACAATATTATATGGGGACAAAAACGAGTCCAGCGACTTTTGTCGTCACCGTGTTACAAATTTGAAACCTATCGGATTAAATTAACCCGTGGAGTCCGGAGACCAAAGTTTTGGATTTTTGAAAAATTAAAAAAGAAAATGTTTTGCCACACTTCATATTTCAATTTTGCTGAACACGAATATCAAAAAAAAAAAAATAAATAAAATCGGTGGAACGGCTTTCGAGATATTGTTATTTGAAATTTGCACAAAATGGCGATTTTTCCTACATTCAAGAAACTTTTTAATAAAAAATCTCAAAATATCGTTGCATTGACCCTGTCATAGAACTTGATAAACCGATAAAAAAAGTATTGGTCTTTTAGAAAACTTTTACCAAAAACTCTAAACTTTGACTGAAAGGCAAATGGTCTGATTTGCTTCAAACTAAGTTTAACTTAAAATGTGTCGTCTCTTTTAAATAGTCAACAATTTCGATTTAAAAAAAATAAATCCTAACTATCATTTTTGGAAATTTTTTGACAAATTTCAACTGGCAATATCTTAGAAACCGATTTCAGAAATGATCGGATTTGGCTCAAATTAAGTTTACATGAAACATTTTCTCAAACTCTATGAAGGAGGCAAGAGATGTTGAGGGGTTTTTTTAATTTATGAATAGTGTCCGACCTAATATTCGGCTTCGGCCAAAGAGGACTATTCGCCGAATATGGCCGAATACCGAATAATTAAAAAAAATTTGTACTCACATGTTGAAAATCACACTAAACACATTATTAAATGTTTTTGCAGCTAAAACAAGATTTTAACTTCAAAAAATTTTCGATTGAAAAAAAAATTACACCCAAAAAAAATTTTATTTACAAAAATGTCTAACAAAAAGTATTTTGCTCTAATTTTGATAGTGAAAATATGGTCGAATATTCGGCTACGGCCAAAAAATGTATATTCGGTCGGATACTATTTACTTCAAACTGCAATATCACGAAAACCGTTCGACCGATTTTAAAATTTTTGTTTGATATTCTTGTTCAGAGCACCAAAATTAATAAATATGATGTATCGCAAGCAGGGTATCGCAGAACTTACAATTAGACGGGCCCGAAATGCCGTTAAATTCGATTTTACGAAAATGTAGCAACAAATTTTTTTAATGTAAAGAAAATTTCACATTTTCTTACAGAAAAATTCTCAGAATTTAACAAATTTTCCGTACACATCTGAGACTTATTCTAAAAAAAAATTGTCCTACATCAATTCATTGAAATTTTTCCTACATAAAAAGTTTTAGATCGTGAAATATTTTTCGTACAGAAAAAGTTTCAGATGCTGAGATTTTAAAAGTTTAAAACTTCATAGAAATTTTGCCATAATAAAAAGTCTCAGATTTTGAGCCACTTATCGTATGCAAAGTCTCAGATGCTGAGACATTTTTCGTGTATAAAAAATTTCATATTTTTCATATAGAAAAAGTCTCAGATTTTGAGAAATTTTTCGTATGGAAATATCCTCTGATTCTGCGACATTTTTCGTATAAAAAAAGTCTGGAAAGGGCAACGAAAATTTTAAACACTGATATGGCCGATGAGCCGATAGACCCCAACCTTAGAATCGTCTCCTTAATATATGTTTTAAGTTTCAGGAATGCAAACGGCGTAAACCAGCATAAGGCTGAGATATCTAATTTTCTGCACAACAATAACATCGATGTGTTATTGTTATCGGAAACCCACCTCACGAATAGATATAATTTTCAAATTCCCGGATATACATTCCACAAAACAAATCACCCTGACGGAAAGGCGCACGGTGGAACAGGTATTTTGATAAGAAGTAGAATTAAGCATCATGCTATGGAAACTTTTTCAACAACTTACCTTCAAGCAACCTCAATACATCTTGAGTGTACAGGAGGAGGACTAACTCTAACGGCAGTTTACTGCCCTCCACGATTTTCAGTTTCTAAGATACAGTTCGAATATTTTTTCAGTACTCTTGGTAATCGCTTCCTAGCTTGTGGAGACTACAATGCGAAACACACCTATTGGGGTTCACGTCTAACGAACCCTAGGGGAAGACAGCTTTACTGTGCTCTAATTGATAGGAAAAATAGTTTGGATGTTATATCGTCTGGACAACCAACATACTGGCCTTCGGATCCTAGAAAAATTCCCGATATTATCGATTTTGGAGTAACGAAACATATTGATAGGAGTAAGTTATCTGTTGAATCATCCTTTGATCTTAGTTCAGATCATTCTCCAGTAATTTTATCGTATTACGATGAACCAATTTCGGTTAAAACACCCTTTGGAATCACTTCGTCAAAGACGAATTGGTTGAAGTATAAAAAGTATATAAGTAGCCACATCCACATTGACCCATCTTTGGAATGTGAGGGGGATATTGGAGAATGTGTTCAGGAGTTTACATCCATTCTGAGATCTGCAGCAGAGTACTCTTCGACGTCTTCGACCGTTACTCCTAATCGTAATTTTCATGTTTCAAACTCAGAAATTGAGCAACTATTGGCCATCAAGAGAAGGCTAAGAAGGGAATGGCAAAACAGTAGATCTCCTGCCGCAAAGCAGAGGCTGTCTGAAGCTACAAGAAACCTTAGAAAAGCCCTTCATTTGGAAGAGGATCGCATAAATAGCGTTTATGTGGAAAGTCTTTCGCATTCAAGTTCAGCAAACTACTCATTGTGGAAAGCTACTAAAATTAAACCACCGGTAGAGGGCGAACCACCGCTGAGAAAGCAATGTGGCAATTGGGCACGCAGTGAAGAGGAGAAAGCATACTCATTTGCAGAACATTTGAGAACAGTCTTTGAGCCAAACTTGGCGGAGAATAACTTTACACTCCCAGAACTGCCTCTGCACATGGATCATAGTAATATATTGTTTGACGCCCAAGATGTTGAGACAATTATTCGAACGCAGATAAGCCCAAAGAAAGCGCCTGGGTATGACTTAGTCACACCAAACATGATAAAAAACCTACCATTTGTAGCGGTTACTGTTCTTACAAAATTATTTAATGCGATCTTGCAACAAGGATACTTCCCAAACATATGGAAAATTTCGCAGATAAAAATGATTCCCAAGCCTGGAAAAGATTTAACTTTAACTTCATCATACAGACCTATAAGTTTGCTTCCGTGCCTATCAAAATTATTTGAAAAAGTTCTTCTTCAAAAGATCTTACCAATTATGGAAAATAGTAATAGCATTCCTGCTCATCAGTTCGGCTTTCGCGAGAAACATGGAACCATTGAGCAAGTTAACCGCATAACTTGCGTGATAAGGAAAGCCTTTGAAGAAAAGAAATATTGCTCAGCAGTTTTTCTGGATGTCGCTCAGGCATTCGATAAAGTATGGCACGAGGGTCTTTTATACAAAGTAAAATGTCACTTACCAATGATTACACACAAGCTCTTAGAGTCTTACCTCCTCAACCGCTACTTTAGGGTGAAATATAAGGAAGCTACAACTTCTGATTATATAATGAATGCAGGTGTTCCCCAGGGAAGTGTGCTCGGCCCTGTTCTTTACCTTATATTCACGTCGGACTTGCCGACGTGTGAACATATTACAACGTCAACATTTGCAGATGACACTGCCTTGTTAAGCACTCACTCAGATCCACATGTTGCCTCCTTGAGGCTAAACAATCACCTTACAGCTGTGGAGACGTGGTTCAGGAACTGGCGAATTAAAGTTAATGAGCTTAAGAGCAAGCACGTTACGTTTACACTTAGAACGGGCACTTGTGCTCCGGTTTCTTTAAATGGTATAAGTATCCCACAGTCTGAGAGTGTTACATACCTTGGTATTCACTTGGACAGACGTCTAACATGGCGAAAGCACTTAGAAGCCAAGAGGCTTCATTTAAAGCTAAAAGCCATCCAATTACATTGGTTAATTAACAAGCATTCTAAACTTAGCCTTGACTCGAAAGTCACCCTGTATAATTGTATTTTAAAACCAATATGGACTTATGGTATCCAACTATGGGGTACAGCCAGTATGTCTAATATTGAGCTTATACAGAGGGCACAATCAAAAATTTTGAGAATCATTACGGGTGCACCCTGGTATGTCAGAAATGTGAACATTCATAAGGACTTAAATATTCCGCTAGTTAGAGAAGAGTTTATAACCATCAAACTAAAATACGAGGAAAAGCTCGACAACCACCCAAATCCATTGGCGAGAGCCCTTACTCGGACCCGAGCTCACACCAGACTGCAACGTGCAGATTTACCGCCCATTTAATTATGAGGCCCGTCCTTCAAAATGGCTCTTAAGGAGTAACTAGTATTTAAGTTAGATTGTAAGATTTATTTACTTATTGTTAGGCCAAGAAAGGGCAGATTCAATAATCTGAAAAATAAAGTATTTGAAAAAAAAAAAAAAAAAAAAAGTTTCAGGCAAATCGGTTCATAAGGGTTGGATTACTTCCCTTGTCAAATGCTGAGGCATTTTTCAGATTCTGCGGCATTTTTGTGTATAGAAAAAGTCTAAGATTCTAAAACATGTTTCATAAAGAAACAGTTTCAGATTCTGAGACATTTTTTGCGTAGAAAAAGTTTCAGATTCTGATATATATATAGGAAAATTCTCAGAATCTGAGATATAAAGGTCTCATTAAAACCAAATTGTTCTACACAAATATCATGATTTTAATTAGTAAAGAAAAAATGACCTCGAGCCACTCAAAATATTTTTTTTATCTTCTCTGTCTTAAAACAGGTAATGAGTTTTTTTTGGTACAAAAAATGTGTTTTTTTTTTGTCATGCGACTTTTTACTTTCCAGCTGGGCCCCAAATTTTTGTCTGCCCAGGGCCCCGCCTACAGTGCTGTCTTCAAAATATCTTGTACATAGTTTTATATATTAAAGCAATTTTTTTGCTGGGTTACCGTATAATTGTTTCACCTCTTTGTGCTCCCCCTCCCTCTAAATAAAGTATCCATATCTTTCCCTTTCTCATTTTGTGTTGTTTTATCTATTAAACATCATCATCTAATGGTCAATCAACCCAGTTTAGTAGTCTCGACTGCTTGGAGAGCTACTACTAACCAAAAGCCCGAAAAACAAAACAAACCAAAGTAAATTATTATAATTTGGTATTTAAACAAATATCAATTTTTCTAGATAACCCATAACATTTTTTATTTATTTTTTATTTTTTTGTAAAGATTTTCCTTGTAAATCATTAAAATGTAGAGTTTTTTACACTCCATCAACTGCATACAACATTTGATGTTCTTTTGTTGATATTGTATCTTTATTTTCTGTGTTTCATTCTGTTCCATTTTTCTAGATCATATCGTAAGTTCATGTTAATTTTTTAAATACACTTTTTTCATAGAGATTTTTTTTTTTCATTCAAATTTGCTATTAATTTGTTTTTCTGGGAAAATCATCACAAAATTTTTTTAACTACACGGTGCAGCAGGAAAATTTAAGAATTGTTTGGAATGATTTAAAATAATATTAAGTGATAAGCAATGCCCTAAAATTTGTTGCACTGTGTTTTTAAATAAAGGTCATTGTATTGAATAGAAATAAAGTCGAAAAATGTCCAGGCACGAGTTTACACTACACTCAAAATAATCACTCTGTTAAATTACAGAGATACTCTGCTGAGCCAGCAGAAAATACCATAGATTTCCAACCAGCAAGATTTTTTGTTATTTTACGAAGAAAACTCTGTAAAATGATTTCGATAAAAAAACTGTAAATTTACAGAATTATCTGTAAAATATTGATAAAACCGAAAAGAATTTTACAAAAAAAACTCTGTAAATTTACAAAGTTTTAGTAAAATCCATTTTATGAGTAAAACTTCTCTGCTTCAAAACATTAATTAAAATTAAAAAAATTAAATTAATTAAAATTTTGTTAAATTTTCCCGCTTAATGCTTCCAAATTGTAAATTTACTTTTTTATTTTTTTTTGAAAATTACGAGTTTTTAACGGGTAACTTCAATTTTACAAAATTTTGTTTTTTGGTTACAAGAAAATACAAAGTATTTTCATTAAAATCTGTATTTCGACAGATAACTTTGTCAAATATCTGTCGAATTGAGATTACAGTCATTTTACACAGTATTTAACAGAATAATTATTTTGAGTGTACATATTATTGTTTGCTACAGAAATTATAAGGGGAGTGTCAAAATTGTTGAATAGTATCATAATTTAGTTATAATAATCATTTTTGTAAGTTTTGTAATAATTATGTATTTACAAATACGACTTACAACAAATTTTTAGGTTGCTTAATTAAAGTTAAATTTAGCTTATTGCAAAAAACATTATCCGAAAAAAATTGGTTAAAAAAAAAAATTTAAATAAAAAATTGTTAAAAAAAATGCTTAGAAAAGAAATTATGAAGAAACTAAATAAAAATTTTTAAATAAAAAAATCGTTAAAGAAAGGTTTTTTATGTAAAAAACAAGTAAGAAAGTTATTGTCGGCCAAAACCGAGCACCAGTGCTTTCCAGATCCCTATTGGCCCTGAACCAGTTGGGTCCCTAAGGAATCATCATAGTTGTTGATCCAAAATGTTTGTCCGTTTTCCTGTATCTTGCTTAGTTTTTGAGATACGTACATTTTGGGATCCAATAGGGTCTTGAGAATTTTAAAAACTGGATAACTTTAAAAGTATTACTCGGAGAGCTTTTGAATATTTATCGATCGTGTTCTACGTGTTGAGAGCTACCAAAATGCATCGAGATTTGAGAATTTTCAAAACTTTCGGGAATGCCAATTTTTATACCCTCCACTCTAGTGATAGAGGGTATATATAAGTTTGTCATTCCGTTTGTAACTCATCGAAATATCGGTCTGGGACCCCATAAAGTATATATATAATTGATCAGTGATTGATTTTAAGACATTCTAGCGATGTCCGTCTGTCTGCCTGTCTGTCTGTGGAAATGGTGATCACGGCCAAAATATTACACGGAGTTGACTGAAACGTAACATATTTATTGGAAGTTCTCCCGAGAAGTTTGTTATTGCATTTGAGCGATATCGGTTTAGCGGTTTAAAAGTTATGAACGAAAATGTAAGGACACCTCAAAAATTTTGGTGCATTCAACAAAACCTAAAAATACAGAAAGCTTTAATTTGTATGCGGGTTGACATATGTAAACAGAATTGAACACCGAATGGTATTTTAGCAAATGCAAACATATTTTTTGACAAAAAACCGCGTTTTTTTTTTTTTTTTACCAAAAACTTTTTTTCGCGGAAATTTTTTTTTTATTTTTTTTTTCAAAAGTAATTTCCTTTTAAAAAAAGTTTTTTGCCATAGTCTTTTTTAAATTGTGGAGGGTTTCAATACATTCCTAACCTAACCTTCAATACATTCGGCAAGGGCGAATTTAACTTTTTTACTTGTTTAGATCCAAAGTTAGGACCCATGGGGACCCACACATGTGAAGGAATCGGCTACACTATGGTTATTCTGAAAACCAAAAATGTCCTCCATTTTTGTTATATCTGGCTTAGTTTTCGAGATATCGCCATTTTAAGTTTTTTGAAAAACTCTCCAAAGCAGGGCGCCTTTTGCATATGTATTCGCTCTTAGGGTACTATTAAATAACAAAAATAAAATTTAAGTTTCTTCAAAAAGTGTGACTTGTAGGCGTGGTCAAAAATTGGAAATATCTAACTTTTTTGTCTGAGCATCTTTACTTCAATATTTATGCAAATTAAATGAAACACAGTAAAGTCTTAAAGACAAAGGTTTTTTTTAGATTTTTGTATGGGCTATCGATTAAAAAAATAAAAATTGGAAAATTTTCAGAAGAAGTTCTGAATTTCTTAAATTTAAGTTTAAACTTTATTTATCAAAAAACATGCCGCATTTTTTTTTTTTTTTAATTTTTAGAAAAAAGTTAAAGGACTTTTCTATCTGTTCTGAAATTTTCAGAGATGTGTTTTGCCTTGTTTTCGAGAAATCAAATGTCAAAGATTGCAACACGCTAATTTTATACAATAATGGTGTATAAAACGTGTGCGTATGAGTAATATCAATACTTGAAAAATATTTTAAGAGGCGATGGCAGCGTGAGTGAGTTTTTAATAACGATTTCGCACGCTCATGAAAGAAAAAAATTAGTCACGCACGATATTTTATTTTGCTCACGCTCATTCACGCACACGTGAGTAGAAAAAAACAAGTCACGGTCACGATGTTCACGTGAGCGTGAGTAAAATAAAATATCGTGCTTGAATAATTTTTTTTCTTTCATTAGCGTGCGTGATCGTAAATAAAAACTCACTCACGCTCCCATCGCCTCTTAAAGCATTTTTTAAGTATTGATATTACTCATACGCACACGTTTTATACACCATTATTGTATAAAATTAGCGTGTTGCAATCTTTGACATTTGATTTCTCGAAAACAAGGCAAAACACATCTCTGAAAATTTCAGAACATATAGAAAAGCACTTTAACTTTTTTTTTTAAAAATTAAAAAAAAAATAAAATTGCGGCATGTTTTTTGATAAATAAAGTTTAAGTTTAAATTTGAAAAATTCAGAACTTCTTCTGAAAGTTTTCCAATTTTTATTTTTTTAATCGATAGCCCATACAAAAATCTATAAAAAACGTTTGTCTTTAAGACTTTACTGTGTTTCATTTAATTTGCATAAATATTGAAGTAAAGATACTCAGTCAAAGAAGTTTGATATTTTCAATATTTGACCACGCCTACAAGGCCCACTTTTTGAAAAAACTTAAATTTTATTTTTGTTATTTAATAGTACCCTAAGAGCGAATACTTTGCAAATGATATCCCATTGAAACCACTTTGGTTTTTCTGGTCCTAGGCAGGTTAAGTTCGTAAATGGGCAAAATCGGACCAGGCGGAAAACAGTTCCCTCTTGAGGAACTAAACCAACCTCTGAAAAACACAATTTCTTTTTACGTGTTTTTTATATTTTTGTTAAACAAATGAAACAAGTTTATGCAGGAAGAAGTTCAGAGTACTGCACTAGGACCGGGGGGACTAAAAAATTTAGTTTTTTTTTGCCCGCCCTCTTTTTAGGGGGTGGATATAAAAGAAATAATTTGAATAATGATAAAATTGTATTAATTTAGTGCAAAAAGCATAATAAATAAATTAGTAAAAAATTTTCGAGAGGTGGAGGTGTCCCCTTCCCCTCGAAGCTCTCTCCCAAAAAACGCCGCTATATTTTTTTTTTTACATATTGGAGGGTATAAAAGATTCGGCACAGCCGAATTTACACTTACTTGTTTTCGCTTTAATTTATTTAAAAAGATTAATTAAAAAATATACAAAATAATTGAGTTTTACTTTTTTTTATTGTTGGCAACATATTGGAAAGCAAAAAAGATGATTTTTTTGATCATTTTGTCAGCTTACAATTCATTCGTTAAATCAATCATTATTTTAATTGACTATAAATAAAAAAATTATCAAATTTTTCATCAAAATCGAAAAAATTATTGATTCAAAAAATTTTCAATCAATCACCTACAATTTGATGATTGGTATAACAATTTTCTTAATTGGAGGAATTTCAATAAAAAAACTGATTGAATCCGCGTGTTTGTTGATTGAAATTCGTTTCAAATTCTTTCGGTGTTCCAACACTCTTTTGATTTCAAAATTTCTTATTTTAGGCTTCCTAGCCTCATCGAAAGTTCACCCATTTTAACACAAATTTTAACTTTACCCCCCAGGGGGAAAAAGTGCACGGCGTGACAGCAAAAATCAGTTTTTTGAAAATTGTTAACAAAAAAGTAGGGAATTGGGGGGATTTCTTTCAGCAAATCTTTTTTAAGACCTATATAAATTTAAAATTTCAGTACAATATGCTCAAAACCAAAAAGTTTATTGAATATTTACTTGTTAAAATGTCGCCCAATATTTTGAAAAAATTTTTATTTTGTATGGGAGGTCCCTTAGGAAGTGGTGAAAGATGATACACTCAAAAAAAAAAAACTTGTAAAATTACAAGAAAAGTTTGTAATCTTTTTTGCTACTTCCTATTTGACAAGAATTTCTTGTTATTTTACAAGCCTTTTACCAATAATTTTACAAGCTTTTTACCAAAAAAATGGTAAATTTACAATTTTTTTGACGCGATAAAACTTACAAGGAGGTTTCATAACTTTACTAGATATTTTGCTACCTTCTATTTTACGAGAATTCCTAGTAAAAATTACGAGCTTTTTTGGAATTTTACAAGATTTTTACCCATTTTTTTTGACGAAATAAAACTTACAAGAAACTCTCGTAAATTAACTAGTTTTTTTTTGTAAAAAATCTTGGAAATTTGTTAAATTACAAGAAAAACTGTAAAATAACAAAACAAAATGTAAATTTCGATCGAAAATTATTTGTTAAAAAACCAAGGAAAACTGTCAAATATTGGAAAAATGGGATAACGAGACTTTTTCTAGTAATTTGACAAGGTTTTTTTTGAGTGTAGGTATGCCCTGAGAAAATGTTGTGGTTAAAAAAATATTAGAGGTCGTTCATACATTTGATTTCTCTAGGAACATCCTTGAGACAATCAGAGTGATGGGAGCAAATTTAAATAAAAACAAGTAAGAAAATTATAGTCAATCAAGACAGACCATATAATACCCGGAAAATGGGTCCCAAGTTCAAACATGGACCGATTGGATATATATTTGTCAAATCTTTAATAAGTGTAAAAAAACACTTACAAATCAAATTTGAGTGAAATAATAAAAATTTAATTAAATATTTTCTTTTTTTTCATGAAACTTGAGAGATTTATGTGAAAATCAGGAAGGTGGTTTGTATGGGGGCTACAAGAAGAACTGGTCCGATTCCTTCAAAATTCGGAATGGTGGTTTGTGGAGACAAACACGTTTACCTGCGAAATTTTGATAAGATACCTATCATAATACGATTATAATTATAAGAGTCATTTAAGCCAAAACTAAAGAGGACCTTTGTATGGGGCTAGGTCTAAATATGGACCGATTTTTTTCAATTTCAATATGCTTCGTCCTTGGGACAATAGAGTCTTAAGTTTAAAATTTCAAGTTAATTGATTAAAAATTACGACCTGTATCGTGTTTACATCGTTTACATGGACAGACAGACGGACGGACGACTCTAAAGCAATTGTGGGGATTGTTGTGGTTTTTTACCCTTCAGCATTGGTCTTGCAATTGCCTCAAAATCGCTTGCATTTCTGTTTCAAATATATTTCTGAACATTTAATCTTAAACAAAGTACTTGCAATTTAAAATTTTTTTGTGTCGTTTTGGTCTCTTGAAACATGAACCCACATTGTTTTATATAAAACAAATAAATTGCCAACATTTTACACATCCTTAAAAATTATTTCAACATTCAACTTTACAAAGTACAGACAATAAAACTTAAACAACTGTAATTGCTAGCTGCTGCTGCTGTTGCTGCATGTTGCAAGTTAGCAAGTAGTAGCATCCTAAAAATGTATTGACATCACCAAATGTAACCGCATTGTCAGAGGAGGGCATTTACAAGCTGTTTATTGTTCACATCTCCCGGCAAATAATGGCGGTTGGTGGCTAATAGTTTTATATTCCATACAATTTTTTTATTTAGTTTTCATTTTTTTTAGCAACTCTTTGAACTGTTTGTATAGAGTTTTTTTTGTGCAGTTTTGTTTTACAATTTTCATTTTTTTTATTTTGCGGAAATTTTTAACAATTTCCTAATGACTCCTATTTGTTTGAGATGATGCTGGTTGTATTTTTTTTTATTATTTTATTTTTTAGTTTTGTTTTTATGTTATTGTTAAAGGTGGCCCAAGTTTTGACCATCATCTCATACATATGAGACGACGCATTTTACTTACTGCCAACTGCCATCAACCTGGCCTGGCAGTCAGTCACGCAGTCAGCTAAAACTTCCTTAACATCATCGGATAATACCAGAAGAAATTGTTTAACATTAAGAAATATTTTTCTTATTTTTTTTATAGTTTTTGACTTATACCGCTTGGAAGTTTCTTATTTTAACATTTTTCATCAAAACATTACAAAACTGAGCATACATTTGGTAAGAGGGTATAAAAATAGCAGTGCTTCGAGGTAATTTCTACAGGAAATAGCTTAAAAGTTTCAGATGATGGCTCTATGGGACGTTTATCCGTTTCTTATAAATTCTTAAGTTTTTATATGATGATGTCTCTTTCGAAAAAAGATGGGGTTACCCTACTAGTCCCTGCCTTGAAACCAATTCGAGCTCCTTATGAATCTCCTTCACACAAAAAAAAAACTTTGTCAAATTACTAGGAAAAGTCTCGTAATCCTTGTTTAACAGCCCGAGTAAAAAAGTTTTTATATAATTATATATAATTTGATAAAATTATATCAAATTATATATAATTATATAAAATTATATGTAGATGGAAAATTCTCCAAAAAATTGGATAAAATTATATATAATTTGATAAAATTATATACAATTATATCCAGGAATTGGTAGATATAATTATATCAAGTTATATATAATTTGATATAATTATATCCACCAAATCCTGGATATAATTATATATAATTTTATCAAATTTTATATAATTTTATAAAATTTTTTGGAAATTTTTACCTCTATATATAATTTTATATAATTATATATAATTTGGTATAATTTTATCAAATTATATATAAACTTTTTTTACTCGGGAGTATTCCTTGTTTTTTAACAAATCGAAATTTACATTTTTTTTTTGTAATTTTACAATTTTTTTTGTAATTTTACAAATTTCCAAGATAATTTTACCAAAAAAATCTAGTAAATTTACGAGAATTTCTTGTAATTTTAATTGCAACAAAAAACTGTAAATTTAAAATTTTATTGGTAAAAAGCTTGTAAAAATACAAAATTATTGGTAAACAGCTCCTAAAATTACTAGGAATTCTCGTAAAATAGGAGGTAGCAAAAAATCTAGTAAAACAACGAAACCTCTTTGTAAATTTTATCGTGTCAAAAAATTTGTAAATTTACAATTTTATTGGTAAACACCTTGTAAAATTACAAAATTATTGGTAAAAAGCTTGTAAAATTACTAGGAATTTTTGTCAAATAGGAGGTAGCAAACAAAAAAAAAAAATACAAGTTTTTCTATTAATTTTAAAAGGTTTTTTTTGAGTGTAAGATATTGCATTTTTACATCCGACAAATCAGATAGATTTTACAGTAGGGCTTTAATGGAAAAATATTTAGAAAATTCCAATACCGCAATTTTAGTTTACAGATGCTGATTTTTAAATAAAAAAAATATTTTTTTATCCAAAATTGGTCTCGAAAGTTATATTTATGAAACCTTTCAAATTTCATCAACTTTAATGAAACAGTTACATTGGACGAACTTTAATGACAAGTTTCATTATATATATGAAAAGGTTTCATAGTATTTATGAAATGTTTTATTAATAGAGCAAATGCATTATTTTTTTTAAAAATAAAATCGATGATATTTACATTGGAATAACTAAAATAAGGAATTACAATTTTAAAAGTCGTCTTCTGGAGCTATAATTGTTTTGCCCCAATTTCTTATTCATATTATAAAAAATCATATGACACGTTTATGGATTTTTTTTTATGAAATCATGAAATGTTATGAAACCATGTCATAAATATTATGAAGCATTTTTCTCCGAGTGTGGGCTCTTCTCAGTTTCAATACGATTTCTGCATTTCAATTGGGCTTTTCTGAATTTCAATTGGGTTTTTCTGAATTTTATTCACGATTTCTGAATTTCAATTGGGCTTTTCTTAACTTCACTTGTGCTTTTTATACCCAACACCACACTGTGGTACAGGGTATAATGAGTTTGTGTTGATGTTTATAACTATCCGAAATATTGGTCCTAGACCCACCTTTAAGCATACCGATCGACTCAGAATAACTTTTTAAGTCGATTTAGCGATGTCCGTCCGTCTGTCTGTCTGTCTGTCTGTCTGTCCATGTAAACGGTGTAAACACGATACAGGTCGCAATTTTTAATCAATTGACTTGAAATTTGAAACTTAATTCTCTCTTGGCCCAAGGACGAAGCCTATTGAAATTAGAAAAAATTGGTCCATATTTAGACCTAGCCCCCATACAAAGGTCCTTTTAAGTTTTGACTCAAATGACTCTAATAACCGTATTATATTAGGTATATTAGCCTGTCCCGAAAAATAAAATTTAAGGTAATAGCAAAAAATCGATGACAAGAGACGTTTACCTGTCAAATTTTGAAAATATACCTTAGCCTGTCCCGAAAATGGCCTCTTTTTGTAATTTCGCTTGGTAATAGCAAAAAAAACAAGTAGAAAAGTTAAATTCGACTTGGCCGAATCTATGAATACCCTCCACAATGCCCTTTTTAAGTGATAGTAAATTTTCTAACGTGAAAAAAATAACATTTTTGGTTAGAAATATTTTACTTTCTGTAAAAAACTTTTTTTTATTAATTTTTGAAAAAAAAAAAAATTACTAATTTTTTTTTGAGTGTAAAATTTTTTTTGAGTGTATTTTTTTTTGTTTTAGTGTAAAAAAACTTTTTTTGTTAATTTTTGAAAAATAAAAAAAAATAATTTACCAATTTTTTTTTTGAGTGTAAAATTTTTTTTTAAGTGTAAACTTTTTTTTGGTTAAAAATATTTTATTTTTTGTAAAAAAACTTTTTTTTATTAATTTTTGAAAAAAAAAACAAAATACTAATTTTTTTTTTTTGAGTGTATTTTTTTTTTTTGTTTTAGTGTAAAAAAACTTTTTTTTGTTAATTTTTGAAAAAAAAAAAAAAAATAATTTACCAATTTTTTTTTTGAGTGTAAAATTTTTTTTGAGTGTAAACTTTTTTTTTAAGTGTATTTTTTTTTTGGTTTAGTGTAAAAATATTTTTGTGTGACAAAAATACCTTTTAAAATATTTTTCTGACTTACAAATGTTTTTAAAACATGTTTAACGGGTTTTCAACACGTGAATTTAAGGTGAACTAATCTGAAATTTACGGTTTTGCTAATAACTTTTGAACCGCTGGACCGATTTGGCTGAAATTTAAAACGAACCGGACCATAGGAACGGTAAATATATATCCCACACTTCAGCACCCTCAGAATTGCCGTTCGAAAGTTACAGTGTGTTTAATCTCGTAAATTCCAGAAAATCCCTTGCCGAAATTCACTCACTTGCTTATAACTTTTGAACCACTTGACCGATTTCGCTGGATTGCAATACCAACCTGACCAGGTAAATGTCCAACATATATGCCAAACTTCAGGAGCCTCCGTAAAGTCTTTCAAAAGTTAGCGTGTTTTCAACAGACAGACAGACAGACAGACGGACAGACGGACGGACGGACGGACGGACGGACGGACATCGCTAGATCGTCTTAAAATCGATCGAGGATCATGAATATATATACTTTATGGGGTCCTAGACCAATATTTCGAGGTGTTACAAACGGAATGACAAACTTATATATACCCTCTATCACTAGAGTGGAGGGTATAAAAAATTGGAGTCTGTCTTGCCTCCCTACAACCGGTTGAAGTTCGCAACCGTAGTGTATTTTGTAAAAAAAAAAGTATTTTTTGTTTTGCCCGAAATTGGTGTCAAAATTTTCATAATTTGGAGTACATTAAGGAAAAAATATTTGCATGATGAAATTTAATCCACTTATTCAATTTTTGTTGCAAAAAGTTGTAAAAAAAATATTTTTTTCGAATTTTTGTTCGACTTTTTTTTAAGTGGCTTAAAATGGTACTTAAAGAACATGGACGATTTAAATACACTTCTGAACTTGATTGAGTAACATCTTCGTCAATATGAAAATGTAAAGTTCAAAATTGCCAAAAACTTTGATTCTTTCTTTCTTAAAATGCTTTGGTGGACCAAAATTATTCGTTGAAAACTTTTTTTCCCTTAATGTACTAAACGTTCCGCGAATTTTGTCACCAATAGTGGTCGAAACAAAAATATTTTTTTTTTGACAAAAAAAAACTACGATTGCGAACTTTAACCGGATGTAGGGAGGCAAAGACAAACTCCAAATTTTTCAAATATTTTTCACATAATCAGCTCTGTAATACGCATAATTTTTTTGCTACTACTAAGCGAAACTACAAAAAGAGTCCATTTTCGGGACAGGCTAAGGTATATTTTCAAAATTTGACAGGTAAACGTCTCTTGTCTTCACAAATCAACATTCCGAGTTTTAAAGAAATCGGACCAGTTCTTCTTGTAGCCCTCATACAAACCAACTTCCCGATTTTCACATAAATCTCTAAAATTTCATGAAAATAGAAAATATTTAATTAAAATTTTGTTTGGGTATGTTAAACGCGTACTTAAATAACCTTATCAAATCTGATAATTATCGGATCAGTTTTGGACTTAGGCCCCTTGAGAAAATTTGGCCCGATATTCAGTTAAAGCGGTTTATTGTCAACAAATAGAAGCCTATTTCACTCATATTTGATTTGTGAGTGTTTTTTACACTTATTAAAGGTTTGACAACATATAAATCTAATTGGTCCATAGGACCCATTTTCCGATGCCCATTTTCCGGGAAACTCTGGTGTAGGGTATTATATGGTCGGTCTTGACCGACTATAATTTTCTTACTTGTTTGAATTTCAATTGTGCTTTTCTAATTTTAAATCTGATTTCTGAACTTCAATTGGGATTTTCTGAATTTCAATTGTGATTTCTGAATTTCAATTGGGCTTTTCCGAATTTCAATCGGGCTTTCCTGAATTACAATTGGGTTTTTCTGAATTTCAATTGTGCTTTACTGAATTTCAATTGGTTTTTTCTGAATTTCAATTGTGATTTCTGAATTTCAATTGGAAAAGGTGTAGAAGTCTGTGCAAAAAATAAATTGTTTTTTGTAGAGTAGTTAATTTTCCAATTATTTAGTTAATTTTTTTAAATTCTGATTAATTTTTATTAAGAAATAAAAATTGTTTTATTTGACCTTTAAAATATTATATTTTGAGGATGTTTATTCTGGCTCGAGGTCATTATTTTCTTTACTACCCAGCAAAAATTGGCATTACTAGTAATGGGTTTTGTAATCCGAAACAGATGTTAATCAGTAGTTACTTATTGGATGAAACACTAATTATTTTAACAAGGGCGTGAGACAAAAATAACTAGTGCAGAGTATGGAGATAAATAAGTAGTTACTTCCTCGGATTACAAATAGGGAGCAAAAACCCATTACCAATAAGAAGTAAAATAATTAGTTAATTAAAACTTTTAAAATTTAACTTGTTTTTACTAAAACTTAAAAATTGCGTAATTTTTATTAAGTTTTTAAGTACTTTTTAAGTTAATTGAATTGTAAAGGTTAAAAACTGCAAGTGCAAGAAGATATTATTACTTAGAGGTGCTTTTATAACATATTACTGAGAAGTAGTTAATTTTGGGCTTAAAATAATGTTAATGGTAATGGGTACTCATTATAAATAATGTACTTGGTAATGATTACTTTTCACAACTCATTACCATGTTTTTGCTGGGTAATTAAAACCATGATATTCTAATAGCATAATTTTAAAGAAAATTATTTTTTGTTTTAAATTTATTTATGCTGGTCATTTTTGCAAGACTTAATCGACACGTGTTTCGGAATTTGTCAAATTCCATTGTCAAGATTATTTAGCAAAAAATAGAAACGATTTACTACAAAGTAGCAAACGAGTCTAATGACAAATCGTTTGTGCACAAACTAAAATATTAATACATATTCGCCTCTATTCACAATGGGAATTAGAAATACGAAGAAATTGTACCATACTAATAAGGCAACGATTGTCAATAACCAACAAAAATATTTAAAACAATTTTACATATGATAGTCCATTGGACTACAACAATATGTTATTTGTGTTTGTCATTAGACTCGTTTGCTACTTTGTAGTAAATCGTTTCTATTTTTTGATAAATAATCTTGACAATGGAATTTGACAAATTCCGAAACACGTGTCGATTAAGTCTTGCAAAAATGACCAGCATAAATAAATTTAAAACAAAAAAATAATTTTCTTGAAAATTATGCTATGAGAATATCATGGTTTTAGTTAGTAAAGAAAATAATGACCTCGAGCCAGAATAAACATCCTCAAAATGTTAATTTTTTTAGTTCATATTTAAAATCCTCTAGATTTTGTGCTTTTTCTATGCTCCTCGCTGTCTATTTATATTCAAACATTTTTGACCATTTGTTAATTGTAATTTGTAATTTACTCCTTTTAATTTTTTTTCTCCACTTGAGTGTAATTTTTCATTTTCTTTTTCAAAATTATTTTTCTTACTCTCTGGTGGCCTAAAAACTTCCTTATTTCCTCATTTAGTCAGAAGGAGACTGACTGATGATTAAGAAATCGCCAGAAATAACAAAATATTTTCATATTTTTTTTAATTATACAGATTTTGTTTAATGATTTTTCATTTTCATTTCCACTTTTTTTTTTTTTGTATTTTATTCATGATGATGAATTTTTCTTTTGTAATAATTGTGTTGTTGTTGTTGATGCTGTTGGTTCGTTCATTCATTCAGTCAGTCTATGTCTTTAGGCCATTTGTAATTTTTCATTGATCTTATTGCGTTTTTGCGGTTGTGTAGTTGTAATTGCATTTTATGGTTGATATCGATTACTTTTTAAGCTCTATAAGGAATTTCTGTTGTTGATGCTGTCTGTTGCTGTTGTGTGTAATTTTATTACACAATTTTTTATTTAATAAAAAAATACAAAAACAAAAAAAAATGTGATGGAACTTTTAATTAAATTATAAATCTTATTTCTTTTACTTTCAGGTACGTACATTATTTTTTGCTACACTATCAATATTTTCTAGAGGTTTGGGTAAGATTGAAATTTTAGTGTATTTTGGTTTTTAATCGTTTTAGTCCCAATGTTGCACTTGAGCCACAATTTACGATGGGGCTTCACAAGCCCCAAAAATTTGTTTGTCAACTGTTCGTCTAACTGTTTGTATAATTTGATAAAAATATAAAATTATAAAATTATATATAATTATATAAGATTACACAGGTCAACACTTTTTTTTGCCCGGGTTCTGATAGGTAATTACGGGTAATTGGGGTACGCTGATTTCAAATCTGCGTACCGTTTTTTTGGGTCAGCTCTAGTTTTCGAGACATAGCATACAGAAACTTTGAAAATATACTATTTTCGGCATATTTGTGAGTCCATATTTACCAATACTATTTTTGCATCCAAAAAGTGTATGACAATTTAAGGTATGTTGACTATGCTGATTCCTAAAATGCTCTTCCTTTTTTTTAGTCATCTTTAGTTTTTGAGAAATCGCTAAAATAAAATTCAAAAAATTTTCATTCATGCCTAGGTTGACCATACGTACTGATTTGATCAGTACATGTACTGATTTTTGATCAAGTGTACTGATCAAAAGACGTTGTACTGATTTGTACTGATTTTTTGAAATATGTACTGATTGTACTGATTTTTGAACATTTCAATATAAAAAATAATTTTGTTCGAAAATTTTATACAAAGACTTGAATTTCTATAAAATAAGTATAACTTAAGTATGACAAAGAAATAATTTGAGTTAAATCATTGTAAAAATTTCAGAGTTCGTGAATCAAGAGGTTCATTAACGCAAAAATATATCTGAGCATGAGGTTATTTTGATCCTATAAAGCCTTCGACACAATGTCGGAGTACTCTGTACTAAAGAGTACCATCTTTAAAAATATAGATACCATCATACAAAAAATGTGTAAGTGCGAAAGAGAAAGGAACAAAATCAACTCTCTGGCACAGAGTACTCCGTCATTGTGAATTCAGTTTAAACATGAAAAGGTTTATATGAAAAGGCGCCCATAATCTTTGAGGTTTTCTAAACGAAAAGTTCACGGGATGATAGATTTTTTATATTTTTAAAAAGATAATGTAATTGCATCAATTCAAATGATACTGAGATGTTCGATAAGGTAATATCTTCAGAATTTATTGGACATATCACTCAGAACATCAGCCGCTATTTAAAAAACATATGCTTTTTATCTGGGAAGTTTTATAAAAGTCAGAGTTATCAAAACTTATGGCAAAAAGTCCTCAGAATTTGAGGGATTTTCTTAAACTCAAAACCTGTGGGTTTTTGTTTGTTATAATTTCCGGACTGAAACGATCAACATTCAAATTAAGTTTTTTGAAGTCAGTTAAATTTTTTGCAAGATAACGACAACAGTTTAAGGCAGTTGTTTTTAAACCTTTGTTTTTAAACAGCTCTTTAAAAAGTTGTTTTTACTTAAATACTAATTGCCCCAAGTTTGTTAGTTTAACCGAATTTTTTTGAGTGCAGAAAAAATTATCAGTGTTTTGCCATAGAAAAGAGTTTTTAGAGAAGTATTTCACGAACATATAAACGTAAAAGCTTGGGCGTACTGATTTGAGTTCAGAAAAAAATGGTCACCCTATTCATGCCCCATTTTAAATCTATGCACGTTTATCACTGTGCCAGAGTTTGAGGACACGATTTAGACTAAATAGGGCACGCGGATTTAAAAAATGCTATTAGTTTTCTCCTGCATGCTTAAGTTTTCGAGTTATGAAGCAACGAAATAACATATTAGCCCTGTTTTTTGCAGACCGGATTAAGATAAGGATTTACTCTATTTAGTTAAAAAATGGTTCAAATCAAGTCCAGAAATTTTTTTTATTTTTTTTCTGAATTTACATCCAATTAGTTAATATAAACAGGAAAAACAAGTAAAAAAGTTAAATTCGGCCTTGCCGAATGTAGTTATACCCTCCACAATTTCAAAAAGATTATTGCAAAAATCTTTATTTAAAAGGAAATTAATTTTGAAAAAAAAAAAAAATTTTTGCAAAAAAAAATTCCGCGAAAAAAAATTTTGGTAAAAAAAAATCCGCGATTTTTTTTTTGTCAAAAGGTATGTTCGTACTTTTTTAAATACCATTTGGCAATTATGTTCACATATGTCAACCAGAAGCCGAATTAAAGCATTCTGTATTTTTAGGTTATGTTGAATGTACTGAAATTTTTGAGGTGTGCATACATTTTCGTTCATAACTTTTGAACCGCTGAACCGATATCGCTCAAATGCAATACCAAACTTCTCGGGAGAACTTCCAATAAATATGTTAAGTTTCAGTCATCTCTGTGCAATATTTTGTCCGCGACAGCATTTTCCACAGACAGACAGACAGACAGACGGACAGACGGACATCGCTAAAATGTCTTAAAATCGATCGGGCATCATGAATATATATACTTTATGGGGTCCCAGATCGATATTTCGATGAGTTACAAACGGAATGACAAACTTATATATACCCTCCATCACTAAGTGGAGGGTATAAAAACTAAGCGTTGTCCAAAATGTAAAACGGTATAAATAAATTTGAGTTAATCCTAGGATTTAACTAAATTTATTTTTCATTTTTTGCATTTTGGACAAAGTTTAATTTGTTTTTCTGTTTATATTTACTAATTTTATGTAATTTCCGAAAAAAATTATAAAAAAAATGTTGGACTTGATTTGACCCATTTTTTAACTAAATAAAGTTAATCCAAATCTTAATCCGGTCTGCAAAAAACAGGGCTATTATTTTAATCATATAATAGAAAAATTTTATCTTTTTATTAGCATTTACTAAGCAACCTCAGACATTTATTTGCAAAGGGTTCGTGAACTCATTTTGACCTTACTAAGAACAATTCCCGAAAACAAATTAAAACGTGGCATACATATAAAGTCAATCAGACAAGTAGTTTGGCTGGAATGATGAGAACGATTTTTCGAAATTTACTTGCATTATAACTCAAAAACTAAAGCTGTCAGAAATAACTTAATAAATGTTTTGGAATCCTTTCATCCAATATAGTTAAGTTCGTGTTTAAAACTGAGGCTCTAAAATTAGTGTAAGCAATTATAAGCTATCAAAGTTGGTAAAAAACGCACGTTTTTGACTCTTTACCAACGATTTGCTCGCGAATGATGGAACAAATTGGAAAACAGATTCGAAATTAGCACACTAAAGTCCATATAAATCAGTTGTCAAAGTTCAGGCAAATTGAAAAAGTTCAACTTTTGTCAACCTGTGTTATCTATGTAGATTTTATTTTTGGGAAATTGGATAAAATTAGATAAAATTATACATAGTTTTATCTCAACATTAAAAATAAAAACTTGATTTTACTGGAACTCGACCTTACACACAGGCCCGGATTACCCTTAAGGCAAAGTAGGCAACTGCCTAGGGGCCCCGCATCAGCTAGGGGCCCCTAGTTTTTTTTTTTGTTAAAGCACGGGGCCCCTAGCTGTTTTTTTTTTAAATTATTACTTGGTAAAAAATGCGCCCACGTATTTCTTTGACTGAAAATTATAACTTGGTAAAAAATACCAGTGTAAACATGGAAGAATAAATAGTGAAATGCTACACTCAAAATAATTACTCTGTTAAAAACTCTGTAAAATGACTGTAATCTCAATTCGACAGATATTTGACAAAGTTATCTGTCGAAATACAGATTTTAAGAATATACTTTGTATTTTCTTGTAACCGAAAAACAAAATTTTATCTGTAATTTGACTTTTTACTTTGTATCTCTATTTTACAGATAATAAACAGAGTTTTTTGTTAAAATACAGATTTTATAAAAAACTTGTGTTTTTTTTCTCGTAACCAAAATACAAAATTTCAACTGTAATTTTACTTATTGCTCTGTAATAATAAAACCAGGTAAATTTTACAAGGATGTCGTGTAAAATTGGAGGTACTCGTAAAAAAACTTTCACAAAAATAAAAAAAAAGTTAATTTAGATTTTGGAAGCATTAAAGCGGGTAAATTTACTCGATGGCAGTTTCCAATTGTCAACACTACTTGCACATTAAGGAAAGATAAATTAATTAGAAATCAAATAGTAAATAAAATAGTCAAATTCTGGTCGCTTTTATCAATATTTTACAGATAATTCTGTAAATTTACAGTTTTTTTATCGAAATCATTTTACAGAGTTTTCTTCGTAAAATAACAAAAAATCTTGCTGGTTGGAAATCTATGGTATTTTCTGCTGGCTCAGCAGAGTATCTCTGTAATTTAACAGAGTGATTATTTTGAGTGTAACAATTATTCTTTGCTCATCGATTTTGTTTTGTATTTTGTTGGTACAATTTTCAAAGAAGAACAGCTAGGGGCCCTAGCTTTTATTTAATTATTACTTGGTAAAAAAATGGGCTAGGGGCCCCTAGCTTTTTATTTTATTTTTTTTTATTTTATTTTATTTTATTTTATTTATTTTATTTGTTAAATTTATTGGTTTAACCGAAAAGTGGTACAAATGACCTTCGTGTCGTGGTAGCATAACAAATCAAGGCCTCTGGTGGGAATCGAACACTGTTGCCATTTTACCCCTTTTTGGACCTTCTTAGAAGAAATTTGTGTTTTTTTTATTTTTTGGAATTATAAAAAGTCTGAGGGGCCCCGAGACATGCATTGCCTAGGGGCCCGACATGGCTAATCCGGCCCTGCATTAATTGCAATTGTTCTAGTGATCACAAATCTGGTCTCCAAACGTTTCCATCACATCAGGTTTTTCAGAAAATTGAGTTCAAAGTAAAAAAAAAATCGCTATGATGGCGACTTAAAAACAAGTCAATTTTGGTTAGATCACCAATTGTCTCCCAATGATGTCTTATTCCCCACAAATTTTTTCACTACAAATCATCTAAAAACAAGTAGGAAAGTTATAGTCGGTCAAGACAGACCATATGATACCCTACATCAGTATTTTCCGGAAAATGTGTCCCAAGTCCAAACATGGACCGATTGGATCTGGTCTTTGTTTGATCTTTATTTAGTGTAGAAAACACACACAGATCAAATTTTAGTGGAATTGGTTTATTTTTTGGCAATAGACCGATATAACTGAATATCGGTCAACATTTTTATATGGGGGACAAAGTCCAAAAATGGTCCAATTATATTCCGATTTGATTAGGTTACTTAAGTACATGTTTAACACCTAAAAATAATATTTTTTTAAAATATTTCCATTTATATGAATTTTGAGGGAATTATGTGAATATCGGGAGGGTGATGTGTATGGGGACTACCAGAAGGACTGACCCGATTCCTTTGAAATTTGGACCCGATTCCTTTGAAATTCGTGCTTACAAAATTTGATTACCTGCTAAGTTTTAAAGTGATATCTAATACATATATACGGTTTTTAGAGTCATTTAAGCTGAATCCAAAGGGGGCGTTTGTATGGGGGCTAGGTCTTAACATGGACCGATCTTCTCCAATTTCAATAGGCTTTGTCCTTGGGCCAAAAGATGCTTAAGTTTCAAATTTCAAGTCAATTGATAGAAAATTGCGAGCTGTATCGTGCTTAAACCGATAGATTGACAGACTTACGGACGGACATCACTAAATCGACTCAAAAAGTAATTCTGAGTCGATGAGTAATGAGCACAAACTCATTATACTCTGTACCACAGAGTGGTGTAGGGTATAAAAACCTTATGAGAATGAAATTTTTTTGGTTCTCAAAACACCTTTTTTCAAAATTTTAAATTTTATTAAAAAAATTTAAAAAGCATATTAATATTATAATATTTTTTTCTGGATTCATTAATAACACCTTGGAGAATAAAAATGTTAAAAATGGCGTCTACCCGTCGGAACACTTTTCGGGAATCGAGGGGGAAATTAGCAGATTTGAAGGAAATGCTGGTGTTATCAATATTTTTGCTTAATAAATTCTTATAAATTAAATTTTTGGGAAAATTATTTTTATACCCTCCAACCACAGTACACTCAAAAAAATACGTTAGTAGATTTACTAATTTTTTTTTTGCTAATGCTAGTTAGCTAACTTTTAGCAAATTTTTAGTTAAGATTAGCATGTTAGCAAAAAATTCTTGTAAACTTCATTTAGCACATTAGCAATTTTAAACAAACGTTGAACTAATTTCTTTTGCTAAGATTTGAAATTGAGTTGACAACATTTTTACAAGATTTTTTGCTAACATTAGCAAAAATAAATGGTAAATTTTTTTTTATTTTCAGAAAACTTAAAATGGCTCTATCTCGGAAACTAAGCAAAATGGAGGGCATTTTTGGTTCTTAGAATCTCCATACTTTCGCGGGTCCTCTTCACATGTGTGGACCCTAATGGGCCCTAACTTTGGATCCAAAAAAGTTAGCATTCCCGAAAATTTTAAAATGCTCATATCTCGGTAAATATAGCATTTTTGTAGCCCTCAATACGTAGAACAAGACCGCAAAATAGTCAAAAGCTCTCCGAGTAATATTTTTTAAGTTATCGAGTTTTTTAATTCTCAAGACCCCAGTGGTCCCCTATAATCACGTATCTCAAAAACTAAGCAAGGTAGAGCGAAACGGACACAAATTTTGGATCAAAAACTATGACGATTTTTAAGGAACCCAACTAGGTCTTGGCCCATCGGGGTCTGGACCTATCGGGTCCGAACCCATTGGGGTCCTCAAATGTGTCAAAAAAAATTTTTTTTTGTTAACTAATTATTGGCAAAACATTTTTGCTAACTTTAGCAAAAAAATTGTGGGTTCAAAATCAGCAAATTTTCTTGTAGGTTTACAAGCTTTTTTTGCTAACATTACAGTTTTTTTTTTTTTTGAGTGTATGGGGGTATACTCACTTTGTCATTCCGTGTGTAATGCATCGAAATATCGGTCTAGGACCCCATAAAGTATAATTTTGTTGATTAGTGATCGATTCTAAGACATTCTAGCGATGTCCGTCCGTCCGTCTGTAGAGGACACGATACAGTCAAAAATAAAAGAGCTAGACTTCTGAAGTTTTCCACGAATATGTCTTATATTCCTAGGCAGGTTAAGTTCGGAAATGGGCAAAATCGGACCTAAGAAAAACCAAATTTTTTCAGGGTTTTTTGCACTTTTGCTAAGCAAATGCAACATTCTTATCTCAGAAGAAAATCGTAAGGGGAAGGTGTCCCCTAACGTAGCCTAAGCCGGATATTCGGTCGGACACTAAAAATAACAATGCCACAAAATGTGGACTGTACTCCTCTTCCTCAATGAGCCTTTTTGAGCGTCAGTTTACCACTATGATACCATCCAGGGAGTCTTAGACGAGGGGAATTCCGCCTTAAATTTGTACACTTATGGATCGAGGCTGCACTAACAAGTGGGCTTTGGAGTCTATTCGGAGGAGCTTGGGTTGAGCCTGGCTCGTAGATTGCCGGATCATTGTAGTGTTTACCAGGCAGAGACCCTGGCAATAAAGGAAGTGGCTGACCGGTTGAGCTGCACTGTATTGTCTACATCAGCAGTCAACATATATTCCGACAGTCAAGTCCCTGTAGTCAATGTTTCTGAAAACAAGATCTGCTCGTTACTGCCGCACGTCTTTAAATGAGATTGCCAAGCAGTTTGACGTATGGGTCCCAGGGCACAGAGACATTCCAGAGAATTGCGAAGCCAATGAACTCGCAAGAATGAGAACTACCTAACAGGTTCCAACAGAATTGGAATGTGTTGGTATGCCTCTAGAAACTTGCAAGCAAAATCTACGGCTTTATTTCCCGACGGAGACTATTTAAAGATGAGCAATTGGACGTGTGGGACAACACGACAGATTTGGCCTTCACTTAATCAGAAGGGCAGAAGTGAGCAGACTTTTTCACAGATTTTTTCAAAAATTCACGTTTTATCTTCCCATATTTGGAGAGCTGCAGCTTCGTAACCATTCTGAGTACGTTAGAGTTTCTGAATAACCGATAAATTTAGTAACCGCGGTTACGGTTATAAAAAATTGAATAACCGACCGGTTTCGGTTATTTTCGGTTATCAGTAAAAATTTTATTCCCGTGGAAAAACTTCATTTTAATATAGATTTTTATTAGAATCGAATTTAGTTTAAATTCCCATTTTGGTTTAGCTTCCGCTAATGTCTTGTAAACAAAAGAATTCAAGGCATCTTCCAAAGATCCAGTGGTTTCTTAACTTCAAAACTGGATACTTCTTCAACTGGATATAAACACTTAACTTATCTTAATAGTTAAGCAAAAGTTTTAAATTAAAAAGATTTTAAATTTGCCATTATAAACAGTATTTTTTATTAAAGTGCGTATGATACTTGCTTGTTTCAAGTTACTTGTTGCTGCATTTATTAGGGTTTTTCTATAAAAATTTCGATAACTTAAACCAAACATTTTGAATTTATCGAAATTCCCATAGAAAAACCCTAATAAATGCAGCAACAAGTAACTTGAAACAAGCAAGTATCATAAAGGCATAAGACAACCAATCTTACAATAAAGTTATCTGAAACTTCAAATTTCTAAAATTTGTCTCCACTACACCATTTACACATGTAATTCGAAAAAGATCAATTGTAATTCGAAGATTCTATTTGTAATTCGAAGATTCCATTTGTAATTCAAAGATTCCATTTGTAATTCGAAAATTCCATTTGTAATTCGAAGATTATACTTGTAATTCGAAGATTCTATTTGTAATTCGAAGATTCCATTTGTAATTCGAAGATTCCAATTGTAATTCGAAAAATATTAATGGAAATTCAGTTCATATTTTTCGAATTACAATTGGAATCTTCGAATTACAAATGGAATCTTCGAATTACAATTGGAGTATTCGAATTACAAATGGAATCTTCGAATTACAAATGGAATTTTCGAATTACAAATGGAATCTTCGAATTACAAATGGAATCTTCGAATTACAAGTAGAATCTTCGAATTACAATTGATCTTTTACGAATTACATCTGTAAATGGTGTAGTTGTTGTTTTTTTCGAATTTCGTAAACCAAAAATAAGTCTAAACTCAAAATTGGAAAAGTTGTCTTGGATTCATGGATATTGACAGTTATATATCGCCTACCTATAGTGCTTGCCCATTCATAGTTATGCTAAAATTTTCCCATTTTGAATCTCAAAAAAATTAAGAGACCCTTTAAGCTATATTCATAATAAAAAGGGCAAATAAGTTTTTTACAGTCAAAATTTAATTTAAAACAAAAAAAAAAAATGTTTTTTTTTTTTAAATTAATGTTTGTGTATATAAAAAAAAATATAAAAAATCTATTCTATTATTAAAAAGCGGATAACCGAAAATATATGGGTCGGTTTCGGGTTCGGTTTTTGGCTTCAGTAACCGCGGTTTCGGTTACGGTTTTAACCGAAACAGAAACTCTAGAGTACGTCACTCGAATCAAGCTCAAATTATGCGCATTTACAAGGGATTTTACCATGTGCATCTGAATTTTGAAATTACACCGAACAATTGCCCAAGTCTACTGATTAAGCGATATTAATTTTGGAGTAATAACTTTAATGCACCCAAAAATATGAAACTTTGGACGAAAAATTTCGTGAGTGTATCAAGCGATTTTTTTCGATTTTTTTAACTTTGAACATTCCTTACCATGAACTAATGAGACCGTTTGCGCTGTGCCTTTGCACAATTACTCTTTAAGGTTTTCTTAACTTATCTACATTCACAGGTACCACCTCATTTACAAATAAAAAAGTTATTGCGAAATTAAGAGAATATCACAAGTATTAAAAGTTAATGAAAATTGTCCATATATAAAATTGATCCCTGATCGATTTGAAGACATTCCACAATGGTCCCAAATCAATTTTTTTTGGCATTAATTCCAAAAATGAAGCAAAGTCGCTAGTTTTTAATCTGGAATGGGTTTTTATCTCTTTACGCAATTAAAAAACGATTTTCAAAAAAAAAATTTTTAAAAAAAAAAAAAAAAATTTCGCAAATTTTTTTTGAAAATTTTTTTTTTTTTTTTTTGGAAAAAAAAAATTATCAACCATAATATATTTCTAGTAGTCAGTTAGCTTGGCTAAAGCCAAAAAAATTATAGTTAAAAAAAATTAAAGATTTGTCTCGCAAAAAACCGAAAATTTTGCCGAAATTTGTGCTAAACTCAAATGGCAATTGTGAGAGTTTGCCGAAAAATGCTGGCTAGGTGTTAATTTTAGTATTAAATAGACCATCTAGAAAACACTTTCACATTTGAAGACTCATGCAAGTTCGTGCCCAAACACAACTTTTTGTCCACGAAAGATATAGGCTATTTTGGCTTCAAAATCCTTAAAACCGCAACCCCCAAGAATAACGCCAAAGATGCATGGAATTACAAATTGGAGTTTTTTAACAAGAACTACTTTCCTTGGGCTTCAATTTTCCTTTTTAGCCTTTTTATAATTTAATTTTTTCCCATTTGCTGTTAGTATAATTGTAATATGGTTTTAATCCCGATTTAATAATACGCCTTAAAACTATCAACTTTGAAACCCTGGCAGACAGACAGTATTGCCATAAAATTTTTTTCATCATACTTTCTTAATGGCTTGGAGTGTTGCCATTGAGAAACTGTATAAGCTTTTGGAAATTTGTAAATTTTTGTTTTTTTAATTTCTGCCAAAAAAAATGCATTTGGAACCATAGTGCATTCTAGCGATGTCCGTCTGTCTTTGGAAATGGTGATCACGGCCAAAATATTACACGGAGATGACTGAAACTTAACATATTTATTGGAATTTCTCCTGAGCATTTTAGTACTTATTGCATGTCAGCGATATCGGTTCAGCGGTTCAAAAGTTATGAACGAAAATGTAAGTTCTCCTGAGCATTTTAGTATTGCATTTTAGCGATATCGGTTTAGCGGTTCAAAAGTTATGAACGAAAATGTAAGAACACCTCAAAAATTTTGGTACATTCATCATAACCTAAAAATACAAAATGCTTTAATTCGGCTGCTGATTGACATATGTGAACATAATTGAACCCCGAATGGTATTTAAACAAGTACGAACATAATTCTTGACAAAAAATAAAATAAACACGGATTTTTTTATCAAAAAATTTTTTTTCGCGGGATTTAAAAAAAAAAAAAATTAAAAATTAATTTTCTTTTAAACAAAGTTTTTTGCAATAATCTTTTTGAAATTGTGTAGGGTATTAATACAATTAAGGAGGGTGTTAATACATTAGGCAAGGCCAAATTTTGCATTTTTTACTTGTTTATTTTTGGAAAATTTTGACTGGAAAAAAATGTATTTTAAGTAAAACACTTTTTAGTAATTTTTGTAAACAAAAAAAAATTCAATTTTTTGGATTAAAAACATGTAAAATATAATTTGAAGAATCATCAAGTTAGTGTCGAGCTGAATGTGCTGGAGGTGCTGGTAGAACATTAACTATAACATTACCCTAAAAAAGAAAGATACTTTCCATTATTTTTTCACCTAAATAAGCATTGAAATCAATTATATTTAGACTTGAGTAACAAATTTTAGTAACCCGGTTAGAAATAGTCACATATGCACACATATGAACACATATGATCATCCATACATGTTCATGGACGAAAATTGAGGTAATATGTACATATATGATCATACGTGTTCATATTTGATCACATATTTTCATTCATATGTTTTCATACATTTCAGTAATTCGTATTTCCTTGTCATTAAAAAACACTTTTATTACTAATTTTGATATTTTATTTAAAAAAATAATAAAGAAGAAATTATAAGAAAACACTGTTAAAAACATTGTTTAATTTATGTGTTGGAACCGAAAAATATCAGACAATTATTCTAAGCTCTTCTATTCTAATAACTAGCGGTGCGTTGAATACGATTTGCTCTCCAACATCAGGCTTTCTGTTTATATAATCCAAAAAAAACGTCGTTTTTATCGAAATATTCCGATTTTAATCCATTATTCGAAAATCCATTATTCGAAAAAGTCTACATTTTGTTGCGACTATATAACCCTTATGTAACATCAAAAATCTTCTTCAAAAAGGTTTAGTTAAAGAGGGTTTTCTTGATTTAAATGATAAAGAACGTTCTTTGTTGCCCACAACCATCGAAGAACAACTTGATTTTAATATTTCTGGAAAAGAAAGAAGAGATTACAGGACATACAAAATTAACAACGATATTAATATAAGAAAATGTTTTCTTACTTACTTGGACAAATCACATTTTATATTCCAGAACGAATTGGCTTATTTAAAATATTTTTGTAAAATCAAACTAAAAGAATTCTTGAAAAAAAAATGTACAAAAAAGGAAAAATAAAATTATGACATTTTTGTTTTGAAGTTTGCATCAAATCAAATAATTTAGAAACTTTCAAAACTAAAACAAATAAAACGAAGCATATGAAATGCAATTTGAGAAAATGAAAAGTTTTCTATTGCATTTCCAGAAAAACCTTAAAAATGGTAATGGTTATGTAATGCATTATCATGAAATGCATAGCCAAAAATATGTATTATTTTTTCACTACGGCTTACTATATGCATTATTTTTTTGTATTTTCCATGCATTACGTAATTTTTACCCATTATTTTGGGGTCATCCCCCCAAAAAAATCATGAATTCTGTATATCATCAATTAATCTATTACCATTAGATATAAGACCATTTGGGGTTAGGCTCAAAATAATGAGTGCGTAAAACGTAATGCATGAAATATACTAAAAAGTAATGCATATGGTTAACGGTAGAAAAAAATTCATATGTTTGCATTTTTTTGCTATGCATTATTGCATAGCCATGGTTATGGTAATGCATTACATACCCGTTACCATTTTTAAGGTTTTGCTGGGTTTTGTTAACTTTCAAAACCAACAAATTTGAAAAGGAACTAAGAAAACATTCAAGATGAGATCTTGCAAATTATGCAATTCCAAAAGAGCATTGTGTTTTACAAATACTTTATTTAAAAAAAAATACCACACTTCCCATTAGTTTTTGCGAATTAACCGCAAATATTTCCATATATGACATCAAACAGTACTATATATTCGCTCGTTGTATGGATGTATAATTCCATACATGCTATCATATGTACCGAACATGTGCATATGTGTTCATACATGATTCATATATGTTCGCATATGCATCCATATATCCTCATATGTGTTCATATGTGACTATTTTTACCTGGGAATGCAGAAAAAAAATTCTGAGGTTGAATTTTGAAATTTGAAAATTTACCATTAACAATTGTTTTTTCGAACAATAAATTTTATATTTTCAGTTAAAAAAAAAATATTTAAAATTTTTTTAATAAAATAAAATTATTCAATTTTTAATGCATAACTAAACAATTAAATCCCATTAAAATACTTACACCATTTCCACCTTTACCAGCTACCCCACCATTTCCACCATTTCCAGCAGAAGTTGGTTCCGCCATTATGCCGGCAAGGATACAACCAAGTACAAATACGACTTGAAGTAAATTAATTTTTTTATATTTTTATGAACTAATTTAATACAGCTTGAAAGTATCTCGTAGACTGTTGAATTTAATACATATTCCAGGAGTTTTATAGGAATTCGAAATCAGGAACATGGTTATAAATAATTTGTGATCGAATGATTTCATAGAATTATTTTAATACTTGGGGTTGTGGTTTGATAAAGAAAAATTATTTTATCCCAGTTTATAAATATTTTTGTTTATTATTATAATAATTTCATACCATCATCATCATGTGTTTTTATACCCTCCACTTAGTGATAGTGGGTATATATAAGTTTGTCATTCCTTTTGTAACTCATCGAAATATCGGTCTGGGACCCCATAAAGTATATATGGGGCATTCCAAGCCAAATCACTCACTTTTTGACCCGACCCCTTTCGATTTATTTTATTTTTGGATACGTTTTAGTACTTATTAAATGAAACTTGGACACCAATTTTCAGCCTTTTATTTTAAGATGCGTGTTGAGTAATCAATTTTTCAAAATGGTGATTTTCTCAAAAAAAATTAAAAAACTGAAATTTTTTATTATTTTTGACCATTAAAAAATATAGCTATTTTAAGAAAATTTGGACAACGTTTTGTTGGTATTTAAATGTAGTTTTAGAAAAAAAATATGAAAAAATTATTCGAAGTAATTATCACTTATTTTTTGACGTTTAAAAATTAAAGCCGACTTTTTAAAAACGTCCGAAACCTTCGATTTTTTTGTAAAAAACTATAAAAATTCTACTCTAAATTATGCAACTTTTAAGTCATAATTCGAGATGTGATCACAATTCTTTCTATTTTTTTTTTAAATTTTTAAAATTGCGCCTTTAATTTTTTGGCTCTGATTTATTTTATATGGTGCTCCAAAAAAATAAATTGGTAGATATTAACCCTAACCCTCACCGCATGCCAAATTTCTTGGAGTGTTCTTGGACAGTAAGCTGTTCTGGAACAAGAACTCTGAAGAAAGAGTAAAAAAGGCAAACAACGCGTATTACGCGTGTAAGAAAATGTTCGGCAGTACCTGGGGTCTAGAACCTAAAGTCACTTACTGGATTTATACTTCAATCGTAAGACCAATCTTACTCTATGGAGTTTTAGTCTGGCATAAGGCACTCGAAAAGGATGTGACGCTTAAAATGTTTCAGAAGCTTCAACGGCAAATGGGACGGAGTATCACTGGCGCTTTGAGAACAACATCAGCCGACTCTATCGACACTTTATTGCACTTATTACCAATTGATCTCTTTGCTAAGGGCGAGGCTTACAAAGCTTGCCTCAGACTCAAAGAGTCAAATTGGTTCAAGTATCGCAACTTTGGACACAGTAACATTGCTAATATGGACCGTATTGACTCTGATTACACAGTGCCCAAACTATTTTTCGACCGGAAATATGAAGTTAGATTTCCGGATCGAGAATTCTGGTCGACCTGGCAGGGCCCTCCTGCGAACTCAATAAATATCTTTACTGATGGATCGAAGCAATCGCATGGTGTTGGAGCTGGTTTCACGATACTGGAACTAGACCAACACTTATCTTTTAAATTACCCGTGGACTCGAGTATCTTTCAGGCTGAGATAGCTGCTATATCAAAAGCTGTGGAATATATGGCAAAGGAAAAAGGTGCCACCCTTAATTTCTACGTGGATAGTCAAGCTGCTCTAAAGGCACTCTTGAGCTACCAAATTAAATCGAAAACGGTTTTAAAGTGTTACGAGAATTTAAAACAACTTTGCTTAAATAATGAAGCTACCTTATTATGGGTACCAGGGCACGAAGGAATAGAAGGAAACGAGAAAGCAGATGAACTCGCGAAACTTGGAGCAGATGGCATAGGTACCACCATAATGCTTTCACCGCCACTCCAGCATTTCAAACTAAAACGAAATACTCTTACTGTCGCCAAGGCAAATCGAAGATGGAAGGAACTTGGGACAAGTCGTATAAGCAGAATTTTATGGCCACGCTATGATTTAGGAAGAACTAAATTCTTACTTACACTTACTTACTTACACTTACTTACTTACGAGAATAGAATGTCGTACACTCAAAATAATTACTCTGTTAAAAACTCTGTAAAATGACTGTAATCTCAATTCGACAGATATTTGACAAAGTTATCTGTCGAAATACAGATTTTAAGAATATACTTTGTATTTTCTTGTAACCGAAAAACAAAATTTTATCTGTAATTTGACTTTTTACTTTGTATCTCTATTTTACAGATAATAAACAGAGTTTTTTGTTAAAATACAGATTTTATAAAAAACTTGTGTTTTTTTTCTCGTAACCAAAATACAAAATTTCAACTGTAATTTTACTTATTGCTCTGTAATAATAAAACCAGGTAAATTTTACAAGGATGTCGTGTAAAATTGGAGGTACTCGTAAAAAAACTTTCACAAAAATAAAAAAAAAGTTAATTTAGATTTTGGAAGCATTAAAGCGGGTAAATTTACTCGATGGCAGTTTCCAATTGTCAACACTACTTGCACATTAAGGAAAGATAAATTAATTAGAAATCAAATAGTAAATAAAATAGTCAAATTCTGGTCGCTTTTATCAATATTTTACAGATAATTCTGTAAATTTACAGTTTTTTTATCGAAATCATTTTACAGAGTTTTCTTCGTAAAATAACAAAAAATCTTGCTGGTTGGAAATCTATGGTATTTTCTGCTGGCTCAGCAGAGTATCTCTGTAATTTAACAGAGTGATTATTTTGAGTGTATGTTGACAGGTTTAATAACGGGACACTGTCTTGTCGGAAAACATGCCAAGAACATGAATCTTATTACGGACGCAAACTGTAAAAGGTGCGAGACACCAGACGTCGAAGAGACAATTGAACACATCCTGTGTCACTGCCCGGCTTTGGCACGAACTCGACTATCTATTATAGGAAGTTCACAGTTCGAGACTTTGGAGGAAATTACGAGGATAGACCTGAAGAGCTTGAAACAATTCGTAATGAAGGTCAATGTATTTAGTTTACATCGATAAGCGGAAAAAGTTTTGTGGTATCGCTATGGACCAATTGGTCTATGCGGAGTGCCCATCTGGCACCGCCACCCTAACCTAACCTATTAACCCTAACTTACCCTAGATATATTCAGTTCGAGGTAAAAATACGTATCACAAAAATTTAGGATGATCGGAAATGGGTAAGGCGTTCCGTATGGGCCTTGAATTTAAAAAAAAAACGGATTAAGGTAGAAACAGAACAAGCACGGCACGGGGGACGGTTGCCATTGCCGGAGAATATAGGCCCAAAACAATGACGGGGGACGGCGACGGCAAAAAATGTCATTTGTTTGTTCAGTGGTGCCAACTTTTAATAAAATTAGAGTAATTTTACGGGAAAAAATCGCTTGTCACATGGTCAATGTGATTAAGTTGGCACTACTGTACGTTTGTTACACCATTGTGAATGAAAAAATTAAAAATTGTTGTGAAAATGCGGCAACCCTGGAGTGTGAGAGGGAGAGAGATTGAGAGAACCCGGAGATAAAATAAGTTTTAATTTTTTGTCGTGCCGGTCACGGTTTTTAACTGTCAAATAGTATGGAAAAAGTCGTGCCGGGCTTGTTCTGTTCATACCTTTACAAGGAAAAATATGAATTTTTTTTTCTGTTTTCGCAATTTTTTTGGTATTTTAAGTTAAGTTTTAATTCAAGTGATTACAGAATTATGATGTGGAGTAAAATGTCTTTGTAATAAGGTACTAAAAACTAAAATCGGTTGAAAATCAGCCAAGTTATTACAACTTCCCCAGGCATCTAGCGTGTGTCATATCACTTGATTAAAAAATACGATTCCCTTTTTTTCAATTTATTGAAATTTTCTACTGTAATAACATTTTTTCGTTATTTATGTTTCAGTGTAACATTTTTTTGGTTTTTCCAAATTTTAAAACAAAAAAAAAATTTTTTTTTTTTAAAATAGAGATTTCAAAAGGGTGTTGAAAATGCAGGCATTTTTAGCATTTATTTAAAACATGTTAGCAAAACACAATATGAAAAATACTTGTCATCTAAATACATTTGAACTCGAAGAATAAAAGAAAAAATTTTATTACAGTAGAAAATTTCAATGAATTTACAAAATCGGATTGTATTGCTTAATCAAGTGGTCTGCCATACGTTAGATGCCTGGGGAAGTTGTAATAACTTGGCTGATTTTCAACCGATTTTAGTTTTTGGTACCTTATTACCGAGGCATTTTACTCCGTATTATAATTCTGTAACCAGTTGAATTTAAACTTAACTTAAAATACCAAAAAAATTGAGAAAAGAGAAAAAAAAATCATATTTTTCCTTGTAATCCGTTTTCTAATCTTCAATGCCCCTGCGGAACGCATTAACCATGTCCGATCGTTCTTAATTTTTGTAAGGCGTATTTTTATCTCGAAATGGATATAAATAGGGTAATTTAGGGTCAGTATCTGCCAATTTAATTTATTTGGAGCACCATATAAAATAAATCAGAGTCAAAAAATAATTCAAAATTAAAAAAAAATATAGAACAAATTGCAATCACATCTCGAATTATGGCTTATAGTGCATTTACACTGGTCCTCTAAGCTAGCTTAAAGTAGATTGTGGCTCCAATCCAGTTTCAATTTATTAGATTGCCCATACAAATTTATTTTTTTCAATCTAGTAGTTTAGACTCTAATCGGCAAACGCAATCTTGTAAAGTTAGATACAACTCTGTATTTCTATTATTTGTATTTTCCAACACTGAAAAACACCGACACAAAGCCTGCCGTTTTAATGACGCCGCCAAGTATGTTTATGCCGCCGTCATTGTTATTTGTAAACGCCGTCACTGTCCTTGTTAATCATACGACGACTAATTACCGTCGCTGTCTTTTGACGCAGTCACACACATTTATTACCAACTTGTTGTTATAAATGCCAATCTTAATCTTCTCAAATGTAAAAAAATGCCAATGTAAACGGTACAGATTGCAAAGTAGATTAAAATCGCAATTTACTAGATTAGAAAACCAATGTAAACGCACTATTAAAGGTTTCGCAATTAAGAGTAGAACTTTTAGACGTTTTAAAAAAAAATCTAAGGTTTCGGACTTTTTCAAAAAGTAGATTTTAATTTTTAAACATTAAAAAATAAGTGATAATTACTTCGAATAATTTTTTAAATATTTTTTTCTAAAACTACATTTAAATACCAACAAAACGTTGTGCAACTTTTTTTAAGATATCTATATTTTTAACTGGTCAAAATTTATTAAAAATTTTAATTTTTTAATTTTTTTGAAAAAATTGCCATTTTGAAAAATTGATTACTCAACACCATCTTGGAATAAAAGGCTGAAATTTGGTGTCCAAGTTGCATTTAATAAGTACTAAAAAATAAATCGAAAGGGGTCGGGTCTAAAAGTGAGTGATTTGGCCTGAAATGCCCCATATATATTCATGAAGCCCGATCGATTTTATGACATTCTAGCGATGTCCGTCTGTTTGTTTGTCTGTCTGTTGAAAATGTGATCACGTCCAAAATACAAAACAGAGGTCACTGTTATTAAACATATATATTAGAAGTTCTCCCGAGAAGTGTGGTATTGCATTTGAGCGATATCGGTTCAGTGGTTCAAAAGTTATGAACGAAAATGTAAGGACACCTCAAAAGATTTAGTACATTCAACATAACCTAAAAATACAAAATGCTTTAATTCGGCTGCTGGTTGACTTATGTGAACATAATTAAACACCAAATGGTATTTAAACAAGTACAAACATATTTTTGGACAAAAAAAGAAAAAAATCGCCGATTTTTTTTTTAACAATTTTTTTTTCGCGGAAATTTTTTTTTCAAAAAACTTTTTTTTTTTTCAAACGTAATTTCCTTTTAAATAAAGTTTTTGTAATAATCTTCTAGAAATTGTTGAGGGTATCACTACATTCGGCAAGGCCGAATTTAACTTTTTTACTTGTTATTTATTATTTAATTTCAAATCACTTATACTGAAAAAAAGTATACTAAAGTAAAGCCAAGTTGAGACCTCGCAAGCCCTACATTTCTTTAATATTTGTAGATAGGATTTAAAAAAATGTCGGTGTTATTCCAATTTTTGAGAGGATTATGTTTTAAGGCGATAAAAGAAAGAAAATGAGCCAAAAAAGAAAAAAAAAGTACGTAGGATATAAGTTTCAGCCCTTGAGATGGGGTCGGGATTTTAGACATTAAGTATTGAATAGGATGGGGAAAGGACCCCGCTCTGTTGTACACCCTGTTTAATTCTCCAAAATCTGGACCTATAACCTCTGAAAGTTAATAAAGAATAAAGTTTGAAAAATTTCGTGAATGTATCAAGCATTTTTTTTTTTTCATTTATCAACTTTGAACATTCCTTACCATGGACAAATAAAAAAGTTATTGCGAAATTAAGAGAATATCACAAGTATTAAAAGTTAATGACAATTGTCCATATATATAATTGATCAGTGATCGATTTTAAGACATTCTAGCGATGTCCGTCTGTCTGTGGAAATGATGATCACGGCCAAAATAGTACGTGGAGATGACTGAAACTTAACATATTTATTGGAAGTTCTCCTGAGCATTTTGGTATTGCATTTCAGCGATATAGGTTCAGCGGTTCAAAAGTTATGAACAAAAATGTAAAGATACCTAAAAAATTTTGGTACATTCAACATAACCTAAAAATACAAAATGCTTTAATTCGGCTGCTGATTGACATATGTGAACATAATTGAACCCCGAATGGTATTTAAACATGTACGAACATAATTCTTGACAAAAAATAAAATAAACACGGATTTTTTTTATCAAAAATTTTTTTTTTCGCGGGATTTAAAAAAATTAAAAATTAATTTTCTTTTAAATAAAGTTTTTTGCAATAATCTTTTTGAAATTGTGTAGGGTATTAATACAATTAAGGAGGGTGTTAATACATTAGGCAAGGCCAAATTTTGCATTTTTTACTTGTTTATTTTTGGAAAATTTTGACTGGAAAAAAATTTATTTTAAGTAAAACACTTTTTAGTAATTTTTGTAAACAAAAAAAAAATTAAATTTTTTGGATTAAAAGCAATGTAAAATATAATTTGAAGAATCATCAAGTTAGTGTCGAGCTGAATGTGCTGGAGGTGCTGGTAGAATATTAACTGTAACATTACCCTAAAAAAGAAAGATACTTTCCATTATTTTTTCGCCTAAATAAGCATTGAAATCAATTATATTTAGACTTGAGTAACAAATTTTAGTAATGCAGAAAAAAAATTCTGAGGTTGAATTTTGAAATTTGAAAATTTACCATTAACAAATGTTTTTTCGAACAATAAATTTTATATTTTCAGTTAAAAAAAAAAATATTTAAAATTTGTTTAATAAAATAAAATTATTCAAGTTTTAATGCATAACTAAACAATTAAATCCCATTAAAAATACTTACACCATCTCCACCTTTACCAAATACCCCACCATCTCCACCATTTCCAGCAGAAATTGGTTCCGCCATTATGCCGGCAAGAATAGAACCAAGTACAAATACGACTTGAAGTAATTTCATTTTTTTATATTTTTATGAACTAATTTAATACAGCTTGAGAGTATCTCGTAGACTGTTGAATTTAATAAATATTCCAGGAGTTTTATAGGAATTTAAAATCAGTTACAGAGTTATAAATAATTTGTGATCGAATGATTGCATAGAATTATTTTAATACTTGGGGTTGTGGTTTGATAAAGAAAAATTATTTTATCCCAGTTTATAAATATTTTTGTTTATTATTATAAAAATTTGATACCATCATCATGTATTTTTATACCCTCCACTCTAGTGATAGATAACTCATTATAACTCATCGAAATATCGGGTTGGGACCCTATAAAGTATATATGGGGCATTCCATGTGAAATCGGACACTTTGAAAAACTTTTTTTTTTAGATTTTCCCAATTTGTTTACAGTTTTTAGTACCCTTCGAAAATTCCTTCGTGGTAAATTTTCAGATTTTTTTGATGACCCGTTCAAAAGATATCGAATTTTTAAAAATTGGTAATTTGTTCCTTTACTCAAACTTCTTTTAATCATAACTTCTTCAATAATGGTCCAAATTTCAAATTTTTTTTTTCAAAATTTTTGTTTTTTTACGTACTTTCTAAAAAAAAATCCCAAAAAATTCTTAAAAGCGCTCTAGTATGCGATTTTTAAGTTTCAAAATTTAAATCTCATTTTTGAAAATGTTTGTACTCTTTGATTTTTTTGAAATTTTTTTGTGTAAAACTTCTATCAATTCTACAAATTTTTTGCCCAGGAGGATCGTGGGATAACGATTATTATTATTTTTTTAAATTTTTTGAAAAAATTTTATTGCAATTTTCCAATCTTAAAATCATTTCTACTGCTCCAATGGTGCGTCATAGAGGGGTCCTTTATAAGACCGACCCCCATTAATTTTTACGTCTTAACATTTCTTTGGAACAAACTAATACCCTATCTCCAATTTCTAAGGGGGCTCCCACACAAAACGACATTTTTTAAAATTTGTTCCAACCGCTCTAACTGCCCTAATGGTGCCCTTAGAGCAACAAAATGTATGACCGACCCAGAATATTTTTTTAGTCCAAACATTTTTTCTGAACACACCTACCCTCTATCTTTAACTGTTAAGGTGGTCCCCATACAATTTTTTTTATTTTTTGTAAATTTGTTTTATTTCATCAGCTTCTACCGGCCCAATGATGCGTCCAAGAGGGGTCATTAGTGAGACCGACCCCCACTTATTTGTACCCTACAACATTTTTTCAAAACATACCTACGCCCTATCTCCACTCCCTAAGTAGGCTCCCATACAAAATTACATTTTTATAAAATTTGCTCCAACTGTTATTTGTATGGGAGCCTACTTAGGGAGTGGAGATAGGGCGTAGGTATGTTTTGAAAAAATGTTGTAGGGTAAAAATAAGTGGGGGTCGGTCTCACTAATGACCCCTCTTGGACGCACCATTAAGCCGGTAGAAGCTGATGAAATAAAACAAATTTACAAAAAATAAAAAAAATTGTATGGGGACCACCTTAACAGTTAAAGATAGAGGGTAGGTGTGTTCAGAAAAAATGTTTGGACTAAAAAAATATTGTGGGTCGGTCATACATTTTGTTGCTCTAAGGGCACTATTAGGGCAGTTAGAGCTGTTGGAACAAATTTTAAAAAATGTCGTTTTGTGTGGGAGCCCCCTTAGAAATTGGAGATAGGGTATTAGTTTGTTCCAAAGAAATGTTAAGACGTAAAAATTAATGGGGGTCGGTCTTATAAAGGACCCCCCTATGACGCACCATTGGAGCAGTAGAAATGATTTTAAGATTGGAATATTGCAACAAAATTTTTTCAAAAAATTTTAAAAAATAGTAGTAATCGTTATCCCACGATCCTCCTGGGCAAAAAATTTGTAGAATTGATAGAAGTTTTACACAAAAAAATTTAAAAAAAAATCGAAGAGTACAAACATTTTCAAAAATGAGATTTAAATTTTGAAACTTAAAAATCGCATACTAGAGCGCTTTTAAGAATTTTTTGGGATTTTTTTTTTAAAAAGTACGTAAAAAAAAAAAATTTTTGAAAAAAAAAAATTTTAAATTTGGACCATTATTGAAGAAGTTATGATTAAAAGAAGTTTAAGTAAACAACAAACTACCAATTTTTAAAAATTCGATATCTTTTGAACGGGTCATCAAAAAAATCTGAAAATTTACCACGAAGGAGTTTTCGAAGGGTACTAAAGACTGTAAACAAATTGGGAAAATCTAAAAAAAAAGTTTTTCAAAGTGTCCGATTTCACATGGAATGCCCCATATATTCATGATGCGCGATCGATTTTAAGAAATTCTAGCGATGTCCGTCTGTCTGTCTGTGGAAAATGTGATCACGTCCAAAATACAAAACAGAGGTGACTGTTATTAAACATATATATTGGAAGTTCTCCCGAGAAGTGTGGTATTGCATTTGAACAATATCGGTTCAGCGGTTCAAAAGTTATGAACGAAAATGTAAGGACACCTCAAAAATTTTAGTACATTCAACATAACCTAAAAATACAAAATGCTTTAATTCGGCTACTGGTTGACTTATGTCAACATAATTAAACACCAAAAGGTATTTAAACAAGTACAAACATATTTCTGGAAAAAAAAAATAAAAAAATCGCGGATTTTTTTTTTTACCAATTTTTTTTTCGGATTTAAAAAAAATGTCGGTGTTACTCCAATTTTTGAGAGGATTATGTTTTAAGGCGATAAAAGAAAAAGAATGAGCCAAAAAAAAAATACTTAGGACATAAGTTTCATCCCTTGAGATAGGATGGGGAAAGGACCCCGCCCTGTGGCACACCCTAATTATTTCTTCAAAATCTGGACCTATAACTAGTGTTCGAACGAACGTTCGGGTTCGGTTACGGAGTTCGGCAAAAAGTGACGTTCGGCCACTGTTCGGTATTCGGTCAACTTTTAGCCGAACTTTACCGAACACCGAACTTTTGTATGTATTGCATTTTATCGTCTTAAAATTAAGCCACATTACCAGTGCAACTACTTTACATTTAGAATCGGGCTATAGTTTAAAGGAAATATATTTTTTTTTCCAAAAAAAAAATCAACTTGAGCTATATTTGCCCACTTTTTTAAGTATACAACTAATAAAAAAAACACATTTTTTAGTTGTTTTTTTTCATAACTTTTTGCAAAAACAACTTTTTTTTAATAAAAAAAAAGTTCGGGTACGGGTTCGGCCGAACTTTGCAAAATTTACCGAAGTTCGGGTTCGGGTACGGGTTCGGTCTGAAAAAGTGCGTTCGGTCGGACACTACCTATAACCTCTGATTTCTACATATGACTGCCTCTTAGCCATGCTGTTGGTCAAAGATTAGATGTGGGCGTTTGGGAGCGAACAGTCATATAGGTCTTGCAAAAGCTTCGTGCGCAGACAGTGTTGAGAGTGACCATAGGCTTTCACTTCCATAATAGGTTTAAAGACTTCTTCCAGAGTGATCTCTACATCTTCTGTCAGAGGTATAATCATTCTTCGGATGCCTCGGTGGTCCCTGTTGGGTCTGGACAGATGCTCTACAAACGGTCGGTTTAAGGCAGCACAGCGCCGTTGTGAGTCAATCGGCCTGCCACTCTCAAAAGTGAGGGTGAGTCTTCCACTTCTGCAGGGATTGTAAAGGTTATTTATTGTCCACCAAAGGCATTTAGAACCTTTATACGATTCATCTAGGTGCCGCTACCACAGATTTTTGCAGCGAACAGAGACTAGAGCATTAGTCTCAGCGCTCCGTGGTCTTAAACGATGGCAACTCGTTTTATAAATCGGTGTCTAAAAGACTCACCTTATCCGAACTTTTTAAAGGAGGGTGTTTAAGGAATATCCAACTCTTTTGATTCATTGAACCATCGTCGATGAGTAAATTTATTTTCAAAATTCGAATTTTTGTTCTTTCTCTTTTGTTACCCATGTGTTGTTATATTTCCAGTGAACCGTAAATCGCATTATTTCGTTTATAAGTCAAATGTGAAAAAATATCCATGCTCAGTGCACAGTGGTAAAATCCGGCCATAACCCTATAACTTCTTTAATTTTCTATGTAAACTTATAAAATGTTGTAGGTATGTTAAGAAAAAAATAATAAAGCAATTTCGCGAACAAAAAAAAATTTTTCCGCGAAATTTTTTTTTCCGCGAAAATTTTTTTTTTGTTCGCGAAAAAATTTTTTTTGAAGGTGGTTTAAGATGTTGTGTCCTAATCGTCAGTATTTCATCCATCTTCTTTTTTTATGTGTTTTTCACAGCTCAAAAAGCTCTTTATTTGATATAAATGACCCAACTTTAAAAGGCTCTAACTGAAAGACTTGGTTAAACTTGGTACTGATGTTAATTAGTACTTACTTGGGAACCCTTATACTAACTTGTGGTATAGCGACTTAAGAGCAATTTTGAGCAAAAAGTATTTTTTTGGGCTTTCCAAAGTTTGTATTTTTTATAAATTTTTTATTTTTTTAGATTTATTTTCACCACCACTGTTTAAATTGATCCACGCACTCGAAATTGCCCAAATGCATATGACATGTAAAAATAATGCTAAATTTTCAAAATATATCAATTTCAAGGCAAACATTTTTTTTTTAAGTTTACAGCCTACTTGGATTTCAAAGTTGCAAATCACAACTTTTAAATTTAAAAAATAATAAATACAAATACTCCACTTTGCTTCGTTATAAAACCTAAACTAGTCGAGGGATTGGCACAAAATTTTGAAATCGCATGTTTTGAAGTGTAAGCTCTCATTTGGCATCAATTTGGAAAAAAATAATTTTTTTTTTTTTTTAGTTTTGGCCGGTTTTTACCTCTGTGCAGTGGGCTAATTCCCGGAGTCGATAGCGATCGAAATTCTAATTAAACATAAAAAAGCTTATACTTATCAAAGCAAAATTTTAGGGATACAGAAAAATTGACAAATCTCACGTTCGAGTAGAATTTCGATCGCTATCGACTCTGAGAATTAGCACCCAGGTCTTACTAGTAGAATAAGGATGTCGATTCTTCTATAAGTTTTCTTAATCTGCAGTAAGTTGTACATTATGTTCTGAAACCAGGGTGCTAATTCTCGAAGTCGATAGCGATCGAAATTCTACTCGAACGTGCGATTTTTCAATTTATATCTATGCCTAAAACTATGCTATGATAAATACATGCTTTTTATATTTTTCTTTCACTACACTTAAACATAAAAAAGCTTAAACTTTTCAAAGCATAATTTTAGGGATCAAAAAAATTGACAAATCGCACGTTCGAGTAGAATTTCGATTGCTATCGACTCTGAGAATTAGCACCCAGTTCTTATTCTGAAAATTAATTTATGGCCGATTTTTAAACACTTTAACGACCACAGGCAAGTATACTTGCCAAAGCGTTTTTGGCTATTATTTTCGATGAGGTAAAAGGTAGGGTAAATGTGTTAAAAGATGAATTGTAGAGTAGTGTTTGGGCAATAAAAGTCTAGTTTTCAGTAAGTCTCTAAATAAATGATCCACTTACTCACTGTAGGCCCTCAAAGGTTGTAAAATAATAATCTCTATTTTAGGGACAAAAGGATCTTTACTTCCAAATTCCTGTAGAGTAGCATTTTCTGGTCTAGGAGTAAATCGTGGGATCGTTTTAATGGCGGAAAACCTACTTGTCAATAAACGTATAACGTCTGAATTGGGAGCGTCCGTCATATCTCGATTTGTCAATAGGGGCACACCACAAGGAGGTGTTCTTTCGCCGCTTCTTTGGAACCTGGCACTGAATTCAATGCTGCTATCTCTAGAAGCACATGGTTGTAATGTTGTCGCATATGCTGACGATGTCGCGGTAGCGGTAAAGGGGAAGCATCTGCCAACATTGAGGGACATTCTTCAGGGTTCTCTGAAAGATCTGTCTAAATGGACAAGAGACTGTGGTCTAGGAGTTAAACCAAGTAAAACAGAGCTTGTTTTGTTTACAAAAAATAAGATTCCTACTTTTGATCCTATTTCTCAGTACGTCACTGAAATCACCTTCTCAGATGGAGCCAAGTATCTTGGAGTATTTCTAGATAATAAGTTGAATTTTAGGCGTAATATTGAGGAACGGGTGAGAAAAGCAACGATTGCTTTATATTCCTGTAAAAGGGAATGGGGTTTTAGCCCTCAAGTCGTTCATTGGATCAAGTCGTTCATTGGATGGAACAAGTGGGCTTTGGAGTCTTTTCGGAAGAGCTTGGATTGAGCCTGGCTCGAAGATTGTCAGATCATTGCAGTGTTTACCAGGCAGAGATGCTGGCAATAAAGGAAGTGACTGACTGGTTGAGCTGCAATATCTTGTCTACAACCGCAGTCAACATCAATACTGACAGTCAAGCCGCGGTCAAGTCCCTGGATTTAATGTTTCTGAAAACAAGATCTGCCCTTAACTGCCGCACGTCTTAAAATGAGATGGCCAAGCAGTTTAACATACGACTCATATGAGTCCCAGGGCACAGAGACGTTCCAGGGAATTGCAAAGCCGATGAGCTTGCAAGACTAGGAACTACCTAACAGAATTGGAATGTGTTGGTATGGCTCTAGCTTTGTTTCACGACAAAGACTAATCAAAGATGGACAAATGGATGGACGTGTGAGACAACACGACTGATTTGGCCTTCTTTTAATCAGGGGCGCACAAGTGAGCTTATATCGCTTCCAAGAGGAGAGATTTCGACGGTGGTTTCTATAATTACCGGACACTGTCTTATATGGAAGCACGCAGAGCGGTTAAATATGCCGTCGAATGACTTTTGCCGAAGTTGCATGGATGAAGAGGAGTTGGAAACTATCGAACACTTTATTTGCCATTGCCCGGCACTTTCTGGTCAGAGACTTGCTTCACTGGGATCTAGTGAGCTGTACGATCTTTCTGATTTGTCGGATGTCAAAATTCAACATCTAAGGAGTTTCATAAGAAGCTCAAGCTGATTTAACGACAGGGACTAGTAGGGAAACCTATTACGGTCCCGTGGTATCACAATGGACCTCAGAGTCTACGTGTGTTGACGTAAAACGTCAGCAGCCACTTACAACCTAACCTAGCTATTGTTGAGTTACAGATCTTAAAAATCACAGCGAATAGCAAATAGCTGTGACCAGAACTTCGTTAGGAAAAATTTTTTCACCAAGAAGATTAAGTGGGAACGCGAGGGGTTAGGGGTCCACTTTTTTTTCATAACTATTATTAGGTCACAGATCACGACAATGAACAGAAACTGAAAATCGCGTCGGCAGAAAATGAATGGTCGTCAATGAGTTAACTTCGAAATAAATGTTGCTTACGACAAACTTTTATAAACCTCTAAAAATCACTAAATTGTCATCACTGTTGCATGGAACACATGCATACACAGGAAAAATAAAATTATAACAAAACTAATGGACAGACATACAGATTTGAACGATGTATAGACTTGAGGTCTTAAAACTTCTAGCAGGCAAAATTTCCGTATTTCGTTTTTAGTTTTATAACCATGCACACGCATGCATGATGAAAGCACCCAATTCAAACAGTCAGCAAGAAGGCAGACATAAACCTAGAGGTAAAATATTTCTGTTTGCCTGCTGCTGTTGCTGTCGTCGTTGTTTGACTCTGCAGTAGCTAATGATGAGGAGCTCTTTTTCTAAACAAAAAAGTTGAAAAAAATTGAAAAAAAAAATCTACATCAGCAGGAAGAAATACAAAGAACACAGAGTTCGTTCATATCGTATGAGAATAAACCATATGTGCAGAGTCGTATAACAGGCAAAACTTTTAAATGATCGATCGTCTTTTTTTTTGTGGAGTTTTTTTTGGTTGTATTTTTTGTTGTTGTTGTTCTGTGCCCATAGGCAAGCACAAGCAAGCATATTCTTGCAGGCTAACTAACTTGTGACTGACTACACATTGGCTCCACAATCATCATCATGTGGTGGATAGAAGACACAAAAAAAAAAGCAAGTGAGACATACATATAGTACAAAATCGGTCTGAGTAGAGCATTAGATATGCTACAGCCGTTTTTTGAATTGAGGATATAACGAAAACCGATCGTTTTCTTAGATTTCTTTCTAACATAAAATTTGGTTTATTTTGAATAATTAGTTCGATCTGATTACTTACACACAAAAAAATATTTTACCAATAACTTGGGAGGATATGCGTTTTTAAAGTTTTTTGCATTAACTATGAAAAATTTTGTAACGTTTTACCAAGTTTTTGCATAATTTTGGTTAAGGTTTGTAAAATTACACAAGGTTAAATACTCTTATGAATATTTTCTAAACTTTTATCAAAAACAAGCAAAAACTTGGTAAAATGATGATATTTTTTGCATAATGTATGCAAAAAACTTTAAAAACGCATATCCTCCCAAGTACTTGGTAAAATTTTTTTTGTGTGTAGGCTCCAAATCAGAGTAGTTCTTACCAACAAATTTTAAAAATGTCGTGAAACTAGAATACAAATTCCCATTTTCCATTTTCTACGTGCCCTCGAAAGTGGTGGAGTACGTGTTCTTAATTATCTTTAAATTATTTTTATTAACTTTCAACCAACACTCCGGGAACGCCTCTACGAATGCAGTCCATTGTGTTGATATCAGGAAAACAGGCTATGAGGAGAAGGAAAGAGGGAGTAGTGTTTCTGGACATTTGACTTGAATTTATTTACATTAAAAGAAACTAGGAAGACTTCTGCGGGGAGTTTATTCTGCATACGGAAAGTTCGACTAATAAATGAACCTTCTGTGCAATGCGATGTTCGAGCAACTGCACAATCGATGACAAACGGATGGAATCTACTAGACCACAGAGTGCTGCAAACGAATAGGTTAGGTAAGATTAGGTTGTAAGTGGCTGCTGACGTTTTATGTCGAAACACGTAGACTCTGAGGTCCATAATGATACCACGTGACTGTAATAGGTTTCCCTACTAGTCGCTGTCGTTAAATCAATTTGAGCTTCTTATGAAACTTCTTAGATATTGAATTTTGACATCCGACAAATCATAAAGATCATGCAGCTCCCTAGATCCCAGTGAAGCAAGTCTCTGTCCAGAAAGTGCCGGGAAATGGTAGATGAAGTGTTCGAAGGTCTCCCTAATCCTCTTCAACCATGCAACTCCGGCATAAGTCTTTTGACGGCACATTTAACCGATCTGCGTGCTTCCCTATAAGACAGCATCCGGTAATTATAGCAACTAACCTCGAAATATCTCCTCTTGATAGTGATATCAGCTAACTTGTGCGCCTCTGATTAAGAGAAAGCCAGATCAGTCGTGTTGTCTCACACGTCCATCCATTTGCCCATCTTTGATTAGTCTCCATCGCGGAACAAATACGTAGGTTTTGCTTGCAAGTTTCTTGAGCATACTAACACAATCCCATTAAGTTGGAACCTGTAAGGTAATTTTTGCAAGCTCCTCGGTCCTTCAATTCCCTGGAATGTCTCTGTTCCCTGGGACCCATATGAGTCGATTGCCAAACTGCTTGGTCATCTTATTTAAAGACGTGCGGCGCACAGTGGTCAATTTCGCGAGATAGCGGTCAAAACTCTATAACTCTTGACAGGATTGGTATTTTTTTACGCAATTTGTTTTGTTCAATAGGAGGGACTTTAAGCTTCAATTTGCGTGTTCAAACGTAAAAATCGACTGATAGGAACGTAAGTAATGTGGAGTTAAAAATGCATTTTAATTTTTTGTTGAGTTTCCATGTAAAAGTTGAATATTTTGACATTTTAAATAGGTATTTTTTTTTATAATTTCTTATTTTCTACAATCGTATTTTACAACCAATACTTATTTATTATTCCTAAACTTAATTTTGGTCAGAAAATGCCAACATTTGGCCCCTGACATTTATTTAGTCTCAATATTCACATTTTACAACCAACACTTATTTATTATTCCTAAACTTAATTTTGGTCAGAAAATGCCAACATTTGGCCCCTGACATTTATTTAGTCTCAATATTCACAGGGGCCAAAGGTTGGTTTTTTTTTGAAGAAAGCTAATTCTTGTGAGGATTAAACTGAAAAATAACACTAAAATTCCCAACAATATCAATACCATTTGGCAGGGGCGTATCCAGGATTTTTTTTCGAGGGGGCCCAACATTTTTTTTCAATTTTTTTTTACCAAAAAGTTTACATTGAATTTGGAATTTTTTCGATCGTCTTTTCCTAGAACTAAATGTAACTAAATAAGCTTCTTAATTTTTGTGTAATTTTAAAACTTTTGAAAATCGAACTCTTAAAATTTTTTTACATTTAAATTTTTTTTTAAATAGATGTAAGAATTCTTAAATCTCTTAAAATATCAGATGCTGATACATTTTTACAAAAAAAATTATCAGAATCTAAAAATTTCTTTTAAAGAAAAGTCTAAGATTCCATGACAGTTTCCTTAAGACAATTTAAGTGATATTTTTGTTATAGAAAATGTCTTAGACACTAAATCATATTGCCAATAGAAAGCGTTTCTCGGGAAATTTACTTTGAAAAAATGATTCTATGAACAAAATTATAAAAACTTTTCCAAGAGAAAATACTCCGATTGTAAGACATTTTCCTAGAATCTGAGATATTTCTTCTATAGAAAAAGTCTAGAACATTTGCTCAAATTCTGAAACATTCTACTCAAAAATCTTAGTTTCTGAGAAAATGTTAAACTTTCTATAAGAAAAATGATTCAGATTCTGCGACTTTTTTAATAGAAAAACGAAAAAGGTCCAAAATTCTAAAACATTTTCCGTAAAGAAAAACTCTCGGATTCTAAAAAAAATCCTACAGAAAAAGTCTCAGATTCTTACACATTTATCCTATACATAGCAAAAGTCTCAGATCCTGAAACAAATTTTCTACAGAAAGTCTCAGATTCTGAGACATTTTTCTTATAGAAAAAGTCACAGATTCTCAGACATTTTTTCTATAGAAAAAGTCTCAGATTCTTAAACATTTTTTGTAAAAAAAAAGTCTCAGATTCAAGAAAATTTTCCCTATAGAAAATTCTCAGATTCCATAGAAAATACTCAGATTCTAAGACATTTTTCTTATAAAAAAAATTTTAGATTCTAAGACATTTTTACAACAGAAAAATCTCAGATTTTGAGCATTTTTTCTATACAAAATTCAGATTCAGAGACATTGTTCCTATAGAAAATTTTCAGATTCTGAAACATTTTCATATAGAAAAGCCTCAGTTTCTGAGACATTTTCATAAAAACAAAATTTTGAATTCTGTCACATTTTTCCTAAAGAAAAAGTGCGACATTTTTACAATAAAAAAGTCGAAAAATTTCCTTGTGAAAAATTTTTAGATTCGAAAGATTTTCTTCAGAAATTTTTAAGATTTTTAAATGTTTTTTGAATTTTTTAAGAAGTTTTTAAACATTGTACTTGTTTTTAATACTAAATTTTTAAATTTGTGAAATCATATCGGGGGGGCCCGGGAGCCCTGTATACGCCACTGCCATTTGGATATATTATATACAGAACACAACATCGATAAAATTTTAAGTAAACTTTTACTATTGATTTAAAGTGCACATATATTTTATTTAAATGTATTAATAAAAATTTATACTAAAATTAGAAACAAATTATAATCTTTGGGGATGTAAAATCTTTTTTTACCTTTTCCAAATGAATTGCTAGATCACATAATTTGAGAGTTAACAGGTACTGGTATTAATATAACAGGTACTTGGTTTTACCAGTTATTTCGATTGGTTTTAAATTTATTTGCAATTTTCAGGTATTTAAGTTATGTAATATTAGATGGCAATAAAATAATTTTTACCTTTTCCAAATGAATTGCCAGATACCACATAATTTGAGAGTTCTATTGTCATTTTTGTCAAAATTTTGATACACCCTTCTATGTGGACTAGGTCCAAATATGGGCCAACTTCTCCTAATTTCAACAGAATTATTTTTTGGGTCAATAAGAACTCTTGTACAAAATTTCATCAAAATATATGCATAATAGCCACTTTCACATACAAATAACTTCTCAAAAAATATGACGTGCATTTGTACCGAATATCTTACCTTGAGTCAGAAAAATTGCTGTAGCTCAAAAAGTGCAGTCCCGATGCATGGACATGTGTATATAGGAATGTAGGGGAAAGTTAGGACTACAAAATAGTAAATTTGTGTTTTGACTCAGCTTGACTCACAGGAGTTGTGCTCTATGAAGTAGGAAAATTCCGAGAAATTTGACCTTTTTTAAAAAAAATATTTAAATTGTTCCGAAAACAGTAGAGCTTCAATTTTTTTACCAGTAATAGGAAATAAGTTAAGTTGCAACACAAAATTTATTTCGTCCAAAAATCTTGAAAAACAAAAAAGTTATGATCATTTAAACTTTAAAAATTAACTTAAAATATCATAAATTTACTAAATTCTGAAAAAGCCCATTTTGGACCACCCTGTTCTCAGTGAAATAGTTGAAATAGAGTTATAATTTTTTGGCTCCCGAGGTTTACTACTGTCTACTTTCATATGAGTCTAATAACTTTAAAATCGGAGAACAAAAACCAAAAGGAGTTTTGGCCGCTATCTCAAAATATTGACCACAGTGCGGCGGTTACGGGCAGATCTTGTTTTCAGAAACATTGACTCCAGGAACTTGACCGTGGCTTAACTGTCAGAATAGATGTTGACTGCAGTTGTAGACAATACATGACAGCTCAACCAGTCAGCCACTTGCTTTATTGCCAGCATCTCTGCCTGGTAAACACTGCAATGATCCGGCAATCTTCGAGCCAGGCTCAACCCAAGCTCCTCCGAATAGAATCCAAACCCCACTTGTTCGTTCAGCCTCGATCCATCCGTGTAAAAATTTATGGAGGATACACTGCCCGGAATTCCCCTCATCCAAGACTTCCTGGATGGTATCATATTGGTAAAGGGGTGCTCAAAAAAGCTCGAAGAGGGAGCACAGTCAACATTTTGTGGTATTGTTATCTTCTTCAAGATCGCGCTATGGCCACAATCGCTGCTCCTCCATTGAAGTGTGTTATTAAGTCGAATTGCCAAATGTAGTCGAAGAGCACCAGTGATGCACATCGACGCCATTCTCTGTATCATCGTGATGAAGGCGCAGTTCCCTTTTGTCTCTAAAGCAGGCCACCAGACAAAGATTCCATACAGCAGAATTGGAAGCACCACTGCTGTATAGATCCAATGAATGACTTTAGGACTAAACCCCCATCATTTTTCAATGGCCTTTTACAGGAATATAAAGCTGTCGTTGTTTTTCTAACCCGTGCCTCAATATTACGCCTGAAATTCAACTTCCTATCTAGAAATACTCCAAGATACTTTGCTCCAAATAGGTTCAAAAGAGAAACCTTTTTTTCTTTGAAAACAAAACTGACTCTGATTTACTTGGATTAACTCCCAGACCACCCAGCAAAACTTAGATTACCAAATAAGGTATAAAATAAGGTATAGGATCTCTTATTTTATACATTGCAGCATTGATGATTTTAACAGGCGATGAGACTCAAAGTAATGCATCCACATTATCACAAAGAATACCAGTAAGGTATAAAATAAGTCATAAATTTATAACAAAGAATATGAGTAAGGTGTAAAATATATGATATTTTATAGGTTACTAGAAATGAAATAATATACCATACCAGAAGATAATATATAAGGTGTTACGAGTAGTGAAAAAGTAATTTTGTATTAAATTTACTTACGTGATTGTAAGTGAGTGTAAGTAGATAAAATATGCTCGTGAGTGTGTGTCGTTAGAAATTTCCTGCCGTGAGCCCAACTCTAGTTTAAACTTATGCATTTTTTTTATAAAATAATTATTTTTTATGTTATTGTAATGCATTATGCATCCAATTATAAATAATGCATTATTTCAAACTTTCAAATAATACATAATGTAACCAAATATAAGTCATCCATGATTTAATGTTTAGAAATAATAAATATGAAATACATTTTTTCGAATAATCATGAATTACGTAGCAAATTATTAGTAATGCATTATTTTTCACTTGAAAATAATACGTTGTGGAACAATTGTTTGGTAAGACATCCTAAAATAATGCTACAAATAAGGTATATACATTACCTGGTAATGTGTTATATAATCACTACCCATTACCAAAGTTTTGCTGGGCACAGCCTCTTGCCTATTTAGACAGATCTATCAGACAACCCTAAAGAATTTCTCTAAATGTAGCTAGATGATTTCCCTTTACCGCTATCGCGACATCGTCAGCATATGCGACAACATGACAGCTACGTGCTTCTAGAGGTAACAGCATTGAATTCAAAGCCAGGCTCAAAAAAAGTGGCGAAAGTTCACCTCCCTATGGCCCGCCCCTACAGATATGACAGACGCTCCCAATTCAGACGTTAAAACGATCCCTCGCTTTCTCTCAGACCAGACAATGCCACTATTAACGAGTCTAGGATGATATTATTAAAAACCCCCTCTATGTTAAGAAATACCACTATAGTTTACTCCTTTACCGAAAGCGATCTCTTGATGGTACCAACGAGCTCATGAAGAGCTGTTTCCGTTAGTATACCCTAATTGGCCTGAAATTCTTTCGAGCTGTGTGGGAATTTGGCTGTACATTGGCAACCTTCCAACAAGTTGGAAAAACTCCTGTACGGTACGACAATATGAACAGATCAGTACCACTGTTGGTATACCATCCGGCCCCAGAGGTATTCTTGAGATCCGCAAGTACCCTTTTATGATCTCATGTGACTCTGGTCTATGTAAGGAGTTTTTGACTGCGCCACCCCTAACCTAACAATGATTTATTGACTTCCGTTAATGTAGTTCTATTGGAGATAACATTTCTATCGAAAAGTTGGAGGCGAATGCGAATAAATTAACTTTTATAAAAGGGGTTGCTCTTGAGAGATTCGAAAATTGAAATATGGAATAATCTCCCGAAAAATAGATTCACTAAGGCCGAGTTTTTTTTTTTTTTAATTTCAATCACAAGGGTGTAAAAAGTATACTTTGTCTTCACCTTTAGCCATTCAGGGTGTTTCCGTGTAAGACCGACTCCGGTTATTGATACAATCACTGTGGCTCACTTAATTTGGATTGGACTAGATTTGCCGCGAAGTTTCGTAGGCACATCCATTTGCCCTTCTATGATTGGTACCTCAGCGGAACAAAATCGTAGTTGTAAGATTATCCTAGTAAGCTCGTCGTGTTGCAAGTCCCTAGATTGTTTCTATGCTGTGGGATCCATTCGCTCATTGTTCCTCTCTGTCGATGTTTTTTCCTGCATCTCTCCTTACTATTTCGCGGAATACTTAAATAACGAATTTCACACACAATTGTAATTCATTGACCCGTAAATTGTTTAACGCATTACTGAATTATGGTATTGATGACCGTTGTAAAAACATGAGCCGAACAGAAGATATTTTTAAGTTCCTAGCGTAAAACATATTTCAACATTTATCTGTCTTCCAAATAATCAGAGGGATCATGCATTTCCCGAAACCCCAAAGAACCATGGGGCTAATCACGTAAAACGAAAACGATAGACGACGCATTAACGACATCAAAATACATATCGTTTTGAAGGGAAATTAGAAAGTTTTTCTTTTTATAATTATTAGGCAGTGGTGTCTAATCCAGAATCTTTAAAAAATTTAAAAACATTTTGATTAGTTTAGGAGCAACAAGGCTCCAAAGATCGACGATAGTCGACAATGCACTTTGGCCGAATTTTCAATTTTGGCGGCAAAAAGTCAATTTTTCAAGTATAGATTTTCAAAAATTTTTTGATTGTGTTCCATTCCCAATATATTGGTAAGAAAAAATTTAAAAAAGTTATGATAGTTGGCAACACTGTCGATGTGTAAACAGCTGCTAATGTATACAGTTTTTATAACCCGTGTTGCAAATTGTAAAGCAACCAAATTTTAATAAATCTATATATTTTTTTTTTAAATATATTTTGGTTAAAAAAAATGTTGTGAATATGAATTTTAATACTCGAGGGGAGTATTTTTACGAATTCTTAACATATTTGGGAAAAAAATTTTATTTCGTAGTTATTTTTGAGTTTTTTTAGGGGTAATTTTTTATGAAATTGTGAATAGTTTTATCGTCTTTCGCGGAGTATAACTTAAAATGTTAACAATTGTTAAAATAGTTTTATACATGTAAATCTTCGTAGAAAGCTCAGGTTTTATTGTATATTAATATGGTATGCGAACGAGTGCGAAAGAATGAGTTATTAGCAAAAACGTGAATTTTAGATGGTTTTTTTCCGCAAATTCACGTGTTGAAAAACACACTAAAAACGCTTTAAAGCTTAGTGGAAAGCTACAAAAATATTTAATAGTGTTTCTTTTATTCAAAAAACTTTTTATTCTCAAACAAAAAAAAAAAATTACACTCAAAAAAAATTATACACTCAAAAAAATTGTACACTCAAAAATTTTTTTTTTTTTATGTTATTAAAAAACGTAATTTCCTCAAAATAAAAATATTTTTAATAAATTACTATCACTAAAAAAGTGTTTTTCTACTTGAATATGTTTTTCAACAATTGACTACAATTTTTTTTACATTTATTCGGTATTCGGCCATATTCGTCCAAAAATGTGAACGAAGCCGAATAATGGCCGAATAGTACTTTTTTGCCTACCGAATATTCGGTCAGACACTTCAAATTATTAAGGAAGATTTTAATTAAATACAGTTTTGTGAGCATTATTTTTTTTCGAAAATCCCCCTTATGGGTGGGCCACTAGAAAAAGGGGGCGTGGACCGCCCATTTTTTCTCAAATCAAATATTTTGACACAAGAACCCTGCATACCAAATTTGGTGAGGCTAGCTTGTCGGGAAATAGTTTTTGCCGCGATTTGGGGTTTTTCGGCCATAGTGCAATGGTTTAAATGATCACAGTCCATGTCTTTAGATCGATAGTTCAGAACTATTCGATCGATTTTTCCGTTTCCTCATCATCCATACAGTTTCGTGAAATAATTATTACATCATTTTAATCCTAGATAAACATGCTCTTTAGAATCAAATTTCTAACTAAACATACCCTATATCCGAATGCAGTGTAGGGTGTTCAGTAAAGGAAAGAGACACATAGAACAAAAACAAAAAAAAAAATCGACAAACGTTTTTTGTTTTCTTGATTCGATACACAATTGTTTTGTTGAGGCTAAATTAAATAAAGTAATGCATAAACAAAACAGATACAAAAAAAAACTCTAGGAAGTTGAAAAAAAAAAATTATTTTTCTTACGCGACAGAAAAAGAAGAACAAAAACAAAACAAACGAAATAACAAAAGAAAATAAAATAAAACAAGAGAATTGAGAAGTTTATCGATCTATAAGAGTTTTACTAATAAGATATTGAAATCTTAAGAGAACCAAAATTATTCAAAGTAACATGTTCAGTATTATACAGAACTTTGATGAATGTATTCTTTTTACAAGTATCAAAACATTTTTATGGAAGTCACATCCCTAGTAATAACTATTGTCCGACCGAATACACCATTTTTGGCCGAAGCCGAAGCCAAATATTCGCCCAAATTTTCAATATTCGGCCGAAACCGAAGCCGAATATTAAAAAAAATATATCGTCACCTAAAATGCAAAACGCCCTAACTAACAAAAAATTCAAAATCGCGTTTTTTATTGATTCTTATGTATTGGATCAAAATACATGTCCACAAAAAAATTTAGTCTCCTTTGATCAAAAATGGGCATTTTATTAACAAAATTCAAAAAGCCCTAACTACATGCTTTGATATATGTTAAACCAAAAAGCCCCAACTACATATTTGTATACATATTATATAGCAATTTTTAAAGATTAAACATTTTTTTGATGCTTCTTCTTCCACAATGTCCACCAATAGGAAAAATATATGTATATGTACACAAAAAATAAAGTTTAGAAATTTACCAATTAACCCCTTCAGGCCCGCACTCTCACGAGAATTGTTCCTTTTTCAGCTATAGAAATCGCAATTTATGCAGTACAATTAGTCTTAAGTAAGATGTAAATTCTACACAAAATGTAATAACAATATAATTAATGACGATAAAAAACATGATTAGAAGTTCTTCATTCCGATTGAATAAAATTCAAAGTAAATTTTTCGTTAAATAAGTAAAAAAAATTGTTTTTAATTATAATTTTTGCTATTATTACAAAAAATAAAGGGGGTTAATTATGTAACTTGATAATCGTGAATCGTCATCGTGAGCTCATTATTCTATTACTATAAAATGGCACTATATGGTAATGGAATAACGATGGAAACGGTACGATTGACGACTATCAGGTTACATAATAACTTCCCAGTATATAACAAAAAACGTTAGCTTCATTGGAAAGCTTATAATTTCTTCATAAAAAGGGACATAAATAAAAACAATTTGATGTCTTATATCGCTAACATTAAATACAGGGCTTAGGAAAGATAAAATAACAACCTGTGTCAAATTTCATCATTTACATATGGGGTTTTCATCTCAAGTGACACAACTTTTAAAACCAATAGTAGTTTAGTCACAATTTTACAACGAGATCGGTTAAGAACTTTCTGAGTTAGAGTTAGGGGCCGTATTTTACATTTTGGTCAAACAGGTGTTTTTTGCATCCATGTAACTGATTACCTAATGTTCCTGGCAAAATGTGTCCCGAGAGTTTAATATAGATATTTCTTTCTTCTTCTTCTGTCATCCTTCTCTCCCGTGGGAGCAATCTTTCAAAAAAAAAAATATTACTTTTTTTTTGCAAAATCAAAAACTTGTTTGGCATTTTTTTAAAACCGGCCCTTTTTTAACTCAAAATAAAGCTAAGGTATTTTCCTTTAGGAGCTTTGTGGGATGCGAGTGAGATATCTATCAAATGCCCAATATTTACTGTAGATCATAAGAAATTTTCCAGAAGCCGAATAAACGCTTTGGCGACCATACATTTTTGACCGAAGTGTTTTTGATTTTCTTTCCATTTTCTAAATTTCTGACCTAATAATAGTTACGCATAAAAAAATTGGGCCCCTTCTTCCACCTTATTACGCTGTTTTGGCCAAGGCCATTTTGGTACTCGCTGTGATCTGTAAGAAATGAAACCTAATAATAGTTATTCTACAAGAATTTGGATTTCTGAACCCCCTTCTTGACCCTTATTTCGCCTGTCAAGTATATATAATGTTGTCCCTAATATATTTATTACTTCGCAGACTTTGAGAACTTATAGTGAGCAAGTGGAGCCAGTTAGAGAATTAATGAAAACAAAACTTTTGTTTCTCTAAAACTCTTCTATAATTCATCTTTTAGTACATTTATCCTAGCTTTTACTTGAACTTAAAACTATCGCAAACAATTATCTGGGAAGTATAGTTTCCTGTGGTCGTTAAAAGGTTAAAGCATTTTGATGCATTATGTTATTTCGGGCCATACCCTTTGTCCTGTTCCACCCTCATTTGACATGGAGCTTTAAAATTGTAAATTGACATTTTGTATCGAATTAAGTTAGCATGTGTTTAACAGAACCCAAAATGAGACATTTTTCAGTGGTAGGTTATATAGCAGGTGCCACGCCCCTTTCTCCAATACCGCCCACATTTTGTTAGAGATCTAAATGATAAAACAACATTCAGTATACAATTTTGTTAGCATGTTGTTACATTTTATAACGCATCTGCTTGGTGTTTTTAAACATCTTCAGTGCAGTTAGGGCTTTTTGTGTTTCTGAAAATTACAAGACAAAAGGGCGTTACTAACATAACTTTTTAAATATTAAAAATTTATAATTTTTTTTAACTGAAATGAATTGGTTTGTGTGTTTTTACTAATATTTAAAAAATTTGTAATGAAAACTTTAATAGTTTTTATATAAACATGTTTTTTGCTTCTCCTGTAAAATTTATAAAATGTTAGATAGGGCGTTTTGCATTTTAGGTGACGATATATTTATATAGTAAAAGCAAAAAAAAAGTATAACTCGACTTGGCGGAATTTTGAGCAAAAAATAACTCTGAAGTAATTTTTGTTAATAAATTTTTTTTTGAGTGAAATTTTTAATTTTATTAAAAAAAAATTTTTTTGCAGTTCTCCCACAAAGAAAAATTTAAATTTAGATTTTTTTTGTTAAAAAACAAGGAAAACTGAATATTGGTAAAATGGGATTAAGGGACTTTTTCAAGAAATTTTAAGAAATGTTATAAAAGGTCCGAGCTTCTGACACATTTTTTTTATATAAAAAGTCTTAGAGTCTGAGTCCTAGCGAGAAAAAGTCTTAGATTCTGAGACATTTTTCAAATAAAAAAATCTCAGAATCTAAGACCTTTTTTCTCAGATTCTCGACTATTTTCCCTAAAATTCTTAGAATCTTGGGCATTTTTTTTAAATAGAAAAAGTCTTAAATTCTGGAATATTTTTTAATATTAAAAGTCACAAATTCTAAAAGTTAGCTAACCAGCATTAGCAAAAAAAATTAGTAAATCTACTAATGTATTATTTTGAGTGTACACTCAAAATAATAACTCTGTAAAATGACTTTAATCTCAATTCAACAGATATTTGACAGAGTTTTCTGTCAAAATACAGTTTTGAAGAAAATACTTTGTATTTTGTTGTGACAAAAAAACAAAGTTTTATCTGTTAAATTAGTTTTAACTTTGTAATCTTAATTTTACAGATAATTAACAGAGTTTTCTGCTAAAATACATATTTAAGCGAAATACTCTGTATTTTTTATAACCAAAAAACTAAGTTTTATCTGTATTTTTATTTTATTTTAATTTTAATTTCATAATTAAAAACAGAGCTTTCTTTTGAAACACCAAAAATTTTTCTTAATAAAAAATCTTACAAATAATATTTTTCTCTTTCCTTTTTACCCAGTAGAATTGCCAGGTTTTCAATATAGAAAATTCAGAGATTTTTCCTTTACAAAAATACTCAGGTTTTTCCTACAGAAAATTTTTTAGATTTTTCATATAAAAATTTTAAGTTTTTTTCTATAGAGAAATTCCCAAATTTTTCGTCTAGAAAAATTCAGAAACATTTTTTATTCAGAACAATTTTAAGATGCTTAGAAATTTTTTGTAGAAAAATTCCAAAAAAAGTCTCATATACAAAAATTCTGAGAATTTTCCTTTAGAAAACTTTTAGGACTCTTCCTATATAAAAATTCGCAAATTATTCATATAAAAAAATTTTTCAATTTTTTCCCCCAAAAAAGTTCTAAAATTTTCCCATATAGAAAAATTCTTAAATTTTTACATATGAATAGAAAGGGGAATTTCCTTTTATTCGCGCCTACATGGGTGCAATATCTTTTGAGGCATCAGACACTTTTAATGTTCTGGGCATGGAAATCCAAAGTTCAAGTGTTTTGGTTTCTTAAAACGGTTCCAGAATTATTTCACTATTTATACCGCATATATCAGACCGAAAATGGAATAAAACTTCCATATCTAGGCAGGTGCTTCAAGGTCTATTTTTAAGTTTTTGGATCGGGTGAAAAGGAGTGCATTGAAGCTCATCAATTTAAGTAGGGTATCCATCTCAATTGACTCATTGGAGCATCGCCGGAATGAGTACTACCGTAGATCCGTTCGTTGTCGACTGTTCAATGAATCGCACAACGCATTGCAGAGAACATTTGTTTGTTGGTCGAACTAGCCGTATGTGGAAAAAACTTCCCGCAGAAGTTTTCCTAATTAGCTATTAGAGTTTCTGAATAACCGATAAATTTAGTAACCGCGGTTTCGGTTATAAAAAAATTAATAACCGATCGGTTTCGGTTATTTTCGGTTATCAGTAAAAATTTTACTCCGGTGGAAAAACTTTATTTTAAAATAGTTTTTTATTAGAATCGATTTCAGTTTAAATTTCCATTTTGGTTTAGCTTCCGCTTATGTCTTTTAAAAATAAGAATTCAGTTCATATTTCAAAGATCCAGTGGTTCCTCAACTTCAGAACTGGATATAAACACTTAAGTTATTTCAATAGTAAAACAAGCAGTTTTAATTAAAAAGATTTTAAATTTGCCATTATAAACCGTATTTTTATTGAGACGAACAATCTAATTGTAAGTTATCTGAAACTTCGAATTTCTAGAATTTGTCTAGATTTTCGATTTGGGTCTTAACCCAAAATTGGGAAAGCTGTCGTTGGATTCATGGATATTGACAGTTTGATGGATATTGACAGTCTAGAGCTTGTCCATTCATAGTTAAGCTAAAATTTTCCCATTTTGAATCTCAAAAAAATTAAGAGGCCCTTAAAGCTGCAGTAAATTTATTCAATTAATAAAAAGAGGATAACCGAAAATATATTGGTCGGTTTTGGGTTTGGTTTTCGGCGTTAATAACCGCGGTTTCGGTTACGGTTTTAACCGAAACAGAAACTCTAGCTACATTAAAGAAAAACTCAAATCAAATGTCCACACACAAAATAAAAATTTGGCATTGAACGAAATTCATAGTATTTATGAACAAATTCATAAAAATTTATTAACTTTTTCATAATACTTTTGAACTTTTACATAGTATTTCTGAATAAATCATAATATGTGGAATTTAAAAAGTATTTAATTTTTTTTTTTCATAAATACTATGAAAAAGTGGAAAAATTAATGAAAAAATTCATAAATTTGTATGTATTTGTCCATAAATACTATGAATTTCATCCGTCTGTGGTGCTTTGTAAAATTGAATTGTGTAATTAATTCCTTAAAAGGCCTGATTACATATTACCAACAAAATATTCTCTTTTCAATTAAAAATGTTATTGTAATCAAGAAATTTTTCTCTCATAATTTCTAATTCCTTTTTGTGTCTTATTTTCTCATATTTTACATTATTACCATAATATTTGTAAATATATGGTACTCTTACACTTAAGTACTCCAAAACTACTGCTACTCCTCTACTCAATTAATAAGTTGTTGATTTTCTACTTCTTTAATACCCTCTGAGTATGCACTATTGTTATTGTGGTTGTTGTTGAAAAACACTTTACTAAACGAGTAAACGACAAAAACGATCATTAAATTTCGTTTGAGTTTTAACAATAATTTCAAAACACACTTCAGTTCGCTACGAGTGTTGAACGTATACAATCGTGTGTAAGCGCGTAATTCGAAGTTCTATCAATTTGTTTAAGTTCGTTACGTTGTTTTTACTTACACAAAAAAACCCAAAAAAAAATTTACGCAAGAATTCTCACGTAGTTTATGAAAAAAATCTTAAAGTTTTCTGTGGTGAAATTTAATAAAATTTTAAAAGAAAATTTATAATTTTTTGTAAAAAAATTTATATTGAAAAATAAAAAAATTTAAATTAAAAAATATAATAAAAAAATTCAAGTGAAAATGTGAAAAAAAAAATATTTTAAATTGTGTCCATTTGTTTAATCATTTGCGAGCGAGAAAAAAAAATTGATCTCAATTTAAAATTATTGTTTTGAAAAATATTTGTTAAAAAAAAATTAGCATATTTTATAATAAAATATTCAAAAAACTTATTTAAAAAAAGTTTTTGTTTAAATAATTTACTTTGAAGCACGAAAAAAAACTTCATTATTAACAAAACTGGATTATCTTCTTTTTGTCATCATCATCGTCATCATCATTAGAAGCTGTTGTAAATCGCAATATTTTTTTTTTGTAAACCTGGAACTCGCTACAAAAAAAAAAAATAAAGTAAATATCTAACAAAATATTTAAATATTTATTATTTTTTTTGTTTAAAAGAGTAACAAACAAAGTATATATTTTTTGCAAAACCATTAATTTGTTTAAAAAAAGAAGAAAAAAATTAGCATTGTTAGAAATGACATTGAGTAAATATTTTTTGATATAAAAGAAAGTAAAGTTTTGACAATAAAATTTTATAAATTTCTTATTGACAATACTGTTTAGCATCTATATGCATATAGTATTTTTTTTTAGTGAAATGTGACATTAATTAAATAAAATTCTTGATAATAATTTTTAAGCAAAACAATTCTTATTAGCGGCTTGTGTACACTCAAAAAATAAAAGAGCTTTGTCCAAATTCTGCAAAAAAATCTGCTGAAAATACACCCATTTTAATCCATATGTAGGCTGACCATTCGTACTGATTTGATCAGTACATGTACTGATTTTTGATCACGTGTACTGATCAAAAAACGCTGTACTGATTTGTACTGATTTTTTAAAATATGTACTGATTGTACTGATTTTTGAACATTTTAACATAAAAAATAATTTTATTCGAAAATTTTATACAAAATCTTGAATTTCCATAATATAAGTCGTCAAAGTAGTTTTTTATAACTTAAGTCTGACAATGAGATAATTAATAATAAATTTACTCTAAGGAGATTAGAGTTCGTGAATCAATAGGTGTATTTATCTGAGCATAAGGTTATTTTGATCTTCCTAAATTTATGTGAAAATGCGCACAGAATCTTTTTTTCCATAACGAAAAGTTCATCGATTTTTTTATATTTTCAGAAAGATGATGTAAATTTCGTTAATCCTAATGATTCTGAGATCTTAGATGAGGTAGTGTTATGAGAGCTTATTCGAAACAGCGCTCAGAAAATCAGGGCCATTAAAAAAACCCGTGCTTATTAGCTGTGAAGTTTTCTTAAAGGAAATGTTGTCAAAACTTACGGGAAAAAGTCCTAAAAATTTTGGGGATTTTCTTATTTTTAAAACCTGTGGAATTTTGTTTTGGTTTTTGTGCTGAAACGATCAAAATAATAAAATTCTGCAAAATAACTACAACCGTTGTTTTTTATCAACTTTTTTTTTTGCAGTGGTTTTTTAACAGTTGTTTTTTGCATTTGTTTTTATACCCTACACCACACTGTGGTACAGGGTATAATGAGTTTGTGCTGATGTTTGTAACTACCCGAAATATTGGTCCTATACCCACTTTTAAGTATACCGATCGACTCAGAATCACTTTTAAAGTCGATTTTGCGATGTCCGTCCGTCTGTCTGTCCATGTAAACGGTGTAAACACGATACAGGTCGTAATTTTTAATCAATTGACTTGAAATTTGAAACTTAAGCCTCTTTTGGACGAAGCCTCCAAGGACGAAGCCTATTGAAAATGGAAAAAATCGCCCCTATACAAAGGTCCTCCTTAGTTTTGGTTCAAATGACTCTAACAACCGTATTATATTAGGTATCTTTTTTAAATTTGGCAGGTAAACATGTTTTGTCTCACAAATCACCATTCATAATTTTAGAGGATTCGGACCAGTTCTTCTTGTAGCCCCAAACCACCTTCCCGATTTTCACATAAATCTCTTAAATTTCATGAAAATTGAAAAAATTTAATAAAAATTTTGTTTATGTATGTTAAACGCGTACTTTAATACCTTTATCAAATCTGATTATCATCGGACCATTTTTGGATTCAGGCCCCATGTGAAAATTTCGGCCGATATTCAGTTAAAGCGGTTAATTGTCAACAAATTGAAGCCTATTTCACTCATTAAAGATTTGATAAAATATAGATCTAATCGGTCCATGTTTGAACTTGGGACCCATTTTCCGGGAAACTCTGGTGTAGGGTATTATATGATCGGTCTTGACCGACTATAATTTTCTTACTTGTTTAACAGTTGTTTTTACTCAAAGTACTTGGGGTCAAGTTAATATAACCGAAATTTTTTGAGTATTAAAAAGACATCAGTGTTTTCCCATAGAAAAAATTTTTAGAGGGTTATTTCTTAAAAAAAAAAAACATTAAAACTTGGCCGTACTGATTTGAGCTCAGAAAAAAATGGTCACCCTATCCATATGAGAAATCTGCAGATTTTCCATTAAAAAAAATTAACTAAAAAATGTGAAAATTAACTAAATTCAAGGAAAATTGGTAAAGATTTAGCTCCATTACCATGTTTTCCTTCTTTTAAGTTCATATTTTTCTTAAAAATAAGGAAAAAAAACTTTTTTTAATATTATGCCAATTTGAGCTAAAAAATGGGAACAATTTTATTTCAATTTAGTTCATACACAAGTGAAGACCAAATTGGGCTCCTTAAGAATCGTCATAGTTTTTGAGCCGACGTGAATTTAGGGGACCACTGGGGTGTTGAGTGTTTTAAAAACTCGATAGATGAACTAATTGGTAGATAACTGTCAAATATTGGTAAAATGGGATTACGAGACTTTTTTTTAGTAATTTGACAAGGTTCTTTTTGGACACGATAAAATTTACAAGCAGGTTTCGTAACTTTACTAGATTTTTTGCTACCTCCTATTTTACGAGAATTCATAGTTATTTTACAATTTTTGGTAAAATAATAATTTTGTAATTTTACAAGATTTTTACCAATAAAATTGTAAATTTACAGTTTTTGACGCAATTAAAATTACATGGAATTCTCGTGAATTTACTTGTTTTTTTTTTTTAATTATCTTGGAAATTTGGAAAATTACAAAAAAAATTTTAAACTTAAAAAAAAAAAAAATTAAATTTTGATTGAAAATTTTTTGTTAAAAAACAGGGAAAACGGTCAAATATTGGTAAAATGGGATTACGAGACTTTTTTTTTAGTAATTTGACAAGGTTTTTTTTTGTATGTAGGTACACACAAGAAATTATTGGCTAAAAATTTTCAATTAAATCTATTGATCAACAAAATTTAAATGAGTCAATTATTGGTTTGATCAAAATTTTTGTTATTTTCTTTAACTATCAAATTAAAAATTTTCAACATACCAGATTTTTTTCGCTTTAATTTATTTGAATAGATTAATTCAAAAATTTACAAAAATATCGGGTTTTTCTTTTTGTTATTGTTGGCAACATATTGGAAAGCAAAAAAGATGAATTTTTTGATAATTTTGTCATAAGCTTACAATTCCTTTGTTAAATCAATCATTATCTTGATTGACTATAAATAAAAAATGTATCAAATTTTTGATCAAAATAAAAAAAATTTCATTCAATCACCTACAATTTGATGATTGGTATAACAATTTTTTTAATTGGAGGAATTTCAATAAAAAAATTGATTGAATCCGCTTTTTTGTTGATTGAAATTCGTTTCAAATTTTTTCTGTGTAGTAATTTTAAAATTTTTGGGTAAAATAATAATTTTGTAACTTTACAAGATTTTTACCAATAAAATTGTAAATTTACAGTTTTTTTGGCGCAATTAAAATTACAAGGAATTATCGTGAATTTACTTGTTTTTTTGTAAAATTATCTTGGAAATTTGGAAAATTACAAAAAAAAAATTGTAAAATTAAAAAAAAAAGTTTGATCGAAATTTTTTTTTTTTAAAAACGAGGAAAACTGTCAAACAATGGTATTACGAAATTTTTTTTTTAGTAATTTGACAAGGTTTTTTTTGTGTGTAGGTACATGAACTACATTTTTTTCCCAACAGTTAAGAAAATTTCCCACATTTAGTAAAATTTAACTAAATTGTGTTAAAATTTGAAGTCTTTTTTTTGGGTGTTGCAGACGCGGTTTGGTAAAATTCTAAGCAATTGTAATTCGAAGATTCTACTTGTAATTTGAAAATTCCATTAGTAATTCAAAAATTCCATTTGTAATTTGAAAAAGATCAATTGTTATTCGAAATAGTTCAATTCTAACTATAAGTCCCGGACACAAACATTTGTTTGTTTTTTTTTTGCGTTTTGGTGTAAAAAAAAATAAAAAATGCTTTTGAAAATTTTTTTTGACAAATTCTTAGTGAAATCATGACAAGGTAGGAAAATTTTCTAAATTTTAGTTAAATTTAACTAAATTGTGGGAAAATTTATAAACTATTTTGAAGAAAATTTTTTCAAAGTTCAAGTTAAGTTTAATCAAAAATAGCTAAAAATTTTCTTGCCCCCATCCGATTTTGATGAAATTTGGTTTACAATTAGTTGTAACACTGATTGTTAGTGATAAACAGACGCACACTTTTTTTCAGCCCTCTAAGTCAATAGGGGCCGAAAATACGGAGGGTCAAAATTTCCCCCAAAATCTAACAGTCGCGACGATTTACACCGTAAAAACTTAATACCATTGGTTCTTTTATAGCTATTTTTGGTTTGTTTTGAAGCTCATAATATGCTCTAAAAGACCTACCATAACCAAAAAATTTTCGAAAAAAATAAGGGTAACCTCCCTTATTTTAAGGTCCTGAAAAAGAGGGGAGAAAATATCCCCGATTTTTTTTTAATTAATAATCTTATAGAGAAAGTCCTGAAGAATATGATCTAAAATTTTTATGTTGGGACAACAATGGGATCGACCAAAATAAAATTTTTTCACAATTTCCCCCAAAATCTCCAAATCGCGACACTCTTGCGCATTACAAATTTGTTATCGTGGACTGTATTGGAGCTACTGAGTCCGTTTTTGGCTTGTTTTAAAGCTTTTAATATGCCCTACAATATTACTATTACAAAAAAATATAAAAAAATGAGGGATGCCTTTTGTATTAAAAGATCGGGGCAAAGCGGTGGGGGAAATCGGGGGGATAGTATCCCCCAATTTTTTTTAACTTGGTTTTTTTAAAGAATTAGTTCTAGAGAGCATATCCTTAATTTTTTATCTTGGGACAACAATGGGAGGCGCAAGAAAGTCGCGATTTGTTGATTTTCGGGGAAATTTTGATTTTGGTTGATCCCATTGTTGTCCCAACATAAAAGTTCTTGGATATGTTCCTTAGGACTTGCACTTTAAGAATACCAAGTAAAAAAAATCGGGGGATTCTTTCCCCCATTTCCTCCACTCTTTGCCACGACTTTTAAATAAGGTGGGCACCCCTTCCTTTTTTGGAAAATTTTTTGGGTTATGGTAGGTCTTGTAGAGCATATTATAAGCTTTAAACAAAAAAATGGGCTCTGTAGCTACAAAAGCACTTATGATATTAAATTTTTAAGGTTCAAGAGTGTTGCGATTTGGAGATTTTGAAGGAAATTGTGAAAAATTTTGATTTTGAGCGATCCCAATGTTGTCCCAACATAAAAGTTTTAGAATAAATTCTTTAGGACTTTCTCTATAAGATTATCAAGTAAAAAAAAAAATCGGGGAATACCATCCTCCCCATCCTCCCTATTTTCTCCTCCCTGTATCACGAACTTAAAATAAGGGAGGTACAACCCATACATAACAAAATTTTTTTGTTATGTATGGGTTGTAGAGCATATTATGAGCAGCGTTTCAAAGGCTACGTTAGCTACCCGTTTTTTTGCTTTTGCTTTTCATATCACTTCAAACAATTTCAATATTATAAGTTATAGCTTTTGTTTTCTTTTCTTTTTTGTGTTTGCTTAAACTACAACAACATGAAAAAAACAAAAACTCCAAACAGAGCAGTAGCGGAAAACAAATTTTATTGTTGTAGCCTACAAATATACTACAGTAGTATATTTGTAGGCTACAAATAAACTACAGTAGTATATTTGTAGGTAGTATTACTACAGTAGTATTACTACAGTAGTATTACTACAGTATTACTACCTTCACATTGTAAACAAATATAGCAATATAAAAACGTGATCATATTAAAAATTTCGTTAAGATGGTGTAAAATGAATACAACATCGAAAAAAAGTATTATAATAATTTTTAATAAAATTCTTTTAATTTTGGTCAAAAAAATATAGAAAAATTTGGAATTTTGTCGAATTTTTCGATATTTTCGATATTTTCGAATATGTACGCGATTTTAACATCATCGGTCTAGACGCTCAGAAGTTATGAGCAAAACCGTGACATTAACATTGGGTTAGAGATGGGCGCTGGTCACGAGATATGCGTGATTCACGTGTTTGCGTGATTAGATTTTTAGATTAGCCCAATTTTTTTATTTTTTGTAAAAAAAAATTTTTTGGAGTTTTTTTTTTGGTAAGAAAATTTTATTGCGTGAGTTGATTTTGCGTGACTCACGCGTGAGCGTGATTAAATCTGGCGTGAGTAAGATTTTATTACTCACGTGAATAGTGAGTGAGTGTGAATAAAAAAAAAATTGCGTGAGTGATTCGGTTATTTTTGCGTGAGCGTGAGTGAGTGTGAGTCAAAATCCACTCACGCACCCATCTATACATTGGGTTTTTCGAAAATTCACGTGTTGAAAAATACACAAAACATGGTTTTAATTAGAGATGGGCGCGTGAGTGATTTTTGACTCACACTCACTCACGTTCACGACAGGAATTTTTGAATCACGCACACTCACTCACGAGCAAATTTTTTCTACTCACAATCACGTGAGTAAATTTAATACAACTCACACTCACGTGCACTCACTCAAGCTTCACTCACACTCACGTTGACTCACACTCGCGAAACTCTTATTCATACAAAAAAAAAATTTAAAAACTAAAATTTGAAAAATCTTTTAAAATTTTCAACAAAATTTAAAGTTCAGCGTAACTTAAAAAATCGACTCACGCAAAAATCTTACTCACGCACACTCACTCACGCAATTTTTTTCTCCACTCACACTCACGAGAGTAAAATTGAATTTAGTCACACTCAAGCGTGGTCACGCGTGAATCACGTTCAAATCTGCTCATGTGCCCATCTCTGCTTTTAATGACAAGGGTACACACAACAATGTTTGCCAAAGTTTTTTTTTTGGGAAGTTGAATTATAATTTTACATTAAAACAATCCAACCCTATTCTTTATACACATTAAAATAAAACAGTTATGTTAAACAAGATAAGTGTGTGTTATAGTTTTATTAAATTTTCTCTTTGTAGGCTACAAAAACAATATTTGTAGGCTACCAAAAATAATTGTAGGCTACAGGTAGGCTACCAAAAATAATTTGTAGGCTACAGGTAGGCTACCAAAAATAATTTGTAGGCTACTTGTAGGCTACACAATTCTAATGTTTTTGTTTTATTTGCTACTTATTCATATTTAAAAACAATCGTAAGCTCTCGCTACAAAAACAGAAATGTGCAAGTATTAGTAGTTATAGCAATTGAATGATTTACATATTGTTTGTTTTTAAGACTACACATATCGTCAATTTTGGTTGTTTAAGCTACTTTCTTCGTAGTAATTTAAACGCTGATTATGAGCTTTAAAACAAATAAAAAATGGACTTTCTAGTTATAATAGAACCAACGATATTAAGTTTTTAAGGTGCAAGGTGTCGCGACTGGGAGATTTTGGGGGAAATTTTGACCCCCTGTATTTTCGGCCACTGTTTACTTAGATGGCTGAAAATAAGTGTGCGTCAGTTTATCACTTAGTGTTACAACTAAACAAAATTTCATCAAAATCGGGGGGGGGATTCAAGAAAATTTTGAGCCATTTTGATTGATTTCACTAAGAATGACCCTGTGTAAAAAAAAAATAATATGTTTGTAATAACAGAATCTGAAAGTTTTTTCCAATTTTTTATTTTTTTTTTAAATTTAAGCATCCCAGCAAAAACATGGTAATGAGTTGTGAAAAGTAATCATTACTAAGTACATTATTTATAATGAGTACCCATTACCATTAACATTATTTTAAGCCCAAAAGTAACTACTTCTCAGTAATATGTTATAAAAGCACCTCTAAGTAATAATATCTTCTTGCAGCTGCAGTTTTTAACCTTTACAATTCAATTAACTTAAAAAGTACTTAAAATCTTAATAAAAATTACTCAATTTTTAAGTTTTAGTAAAAACAAGTTAAATTTTAAAAGTTTTAATTAACTAATTATTTTACTTCTTATTGGTAATGGGTTTTTACTCCTTATTTGTAATCCGAGGCAGTAACTACTTATTTATTTCCATACTCTTCACTAGTTATTTTTGTCTCACGCCCTTGTTAAAATAATTAGTGTTTCATTCAATAAGTAACTACTGATTAAGATCTGTTTCGGATTACAAAACCCATTACTAGTAATGCCAATTTTTGCTGGGATATTTAAAAAAATGTTTTTAGATCTTTAATCTTTGGATTTTAAAAAATTTCAAAATTTTTCGTAAAAGAATAATTTTGATTTAAAAATTAAAAAAAAAATGTTTATCAAGAGATATGTATCGAATGAAACTCGAATTACATCCAATTTTTCTTTTAAAAAATCATCGGAATCTAAAAACTTCTAAAAAAAAAATCTGTAAAAATGAGAACACTCATTGCATCCATACTTAAATTTTTCAATAACTCGTTGAAGAATGTACCTTCTTCGATAAATACTTTTGTTAATGACGTTAGCCAACAATTTTACCACAATTCTGATATCAACTAATACGTTGCTCCAAAAAAATAGTACTTGTTTTGATATTAATATTTTTAGTGCATGTTGCCAAGTTCAAGGAATGTTGAAACATGTGAATAAAGACTTAAGGCCCGTAAGTTATTCACCGGTGAAAAAAAAATGTTTCGAAACATCCATTAATTTGTAGCGAAAATTTTACAGTCATATGTTTTGCGCATCAACATACACAATTATGTTTTGCGCATCAACATACACAAAATTCCTTTAATTTTAAATTTTTTTGTAATTTTTGCCTATGTATCTAAATTAATTAATTTTTACAGTGCCAACACCTTTCAAATGCTTAATTTTATTTCTAAATATCAAATTTCACCGCTTTTTAAATGTACAAGTGTGTATTGCTGCAACATATACCAGGTTATTTTGCCGGTTTTTCACCAGCGAGCAGAATACCCTTTCAGAGAAATTTTTACGCTTTTGTAAAGCCAGTGTGAAATTCGTATTTTTTTATATGGAGTTTGACAGATTTTCACGTGAAAACCGAGCAACTTACTTACCTTTATTAAAAAACGATGCAAGCGACATTCTTTTGAACTTGGCAACATTGAATTTTAAGATTAATTAAAAAATGTTTTTTTAGCAAAATTTGTAACTGCGCTTAACTCAAATAATTATTTCAATTATTATATAAACAACCAGGTTTATTGCTTCATCTTTCAATTATTTCCATTTAACATTATTTTTTTTTTGAATTTCTTTGCTTAAAGCAAAGTAAAAAGTAAATTACCTAATAACCCATAAGTAAATGTAATTGTAAAACAGTGTTGAACAAAATAAATCCATAATAGTTTTTTTTTTGAAACAAAGTAACAAACATGTTATAATGACTTTTATCTTCTACATACTCGTCCGTCCGTATACTCATACTCACTGTTTTAAACGTGAGTGAAAATACTTTAATTATTTTGTAATTATTTAACACCATATAAGTAATAACAAAAACATTAAACGTTTTTTTTGCCTTGTCTTGACGATGTTTGTTTTTTAAACAATTACTTTTTTTTTAAATATTTTCACAAATAATTTACAAATGAAAATAACTTAAAAATAAAAAAAAACCTCAAAAGTTTTGTCATTTTAATCATTTGTAATTACGACTATAAACTTTTAAATTATCTAATATCAGTAGTTGTTTAATGTGAGATGAATATATGTTTACTTATAATTACAAAGATTTTTAAATTAAACATGTCATTTAGCCATTAGGACAGAATAAGTTAAAAAAAATAATTAACTTTCTCATTTTTAGTTGTTTAAAAAGTTTTTAAATAAATTAAAATTTCAGTTTATAATTAGGTTTTTACGTAGAAATAAAAGTGAGGTAAAAAAAAACTATTTTAACCAGGGTTTAAAAAAGCTGCTAATAGTATCCAAAAACAGACAAATATTTCATAATTTTCATTAATGATATCTAAAAATAGTCATCACACTTTAATATTCAACAACAAGCTTTCTAACAGCAGCCGGCTGTACACATTATCTTGTCCGATAGTAGCTCTGATGAATGTTTGGACAACGAAAGGCTTTTTTTATTTTATGTATATCCAAAAAAAGCAAAACAAAATCTATTTTTTTTATGTCTAAATATATTTAGCTTGTGTGTTTATTCTGCTTTGGACGCTGCTTTAGGATTCTGCTTTTGGACGCTATTTTTGGATTCTGCTTTTGGACGATATTTTTGGATGCTGCTGTTAGACAAATATTTAGATTATTTTATATAAAATGGAATGAAGAATAAATAACTCAGCATTGAAAATCTTTTTTAATGATTTGTGTATTTTTAAGTGTAAATGAGTTTGTTAATACAAATGTAATGAAATTTGTAAATATTATTAGAAGTTACGATTTGTTTGTATTTAATTTAATACAAAATTAAAGTTAATTAAAATAAGACAATTGATTTTGTAAATTTAAGTATGTACATTTTTTTTTGGTGGTAGGGGGTGGTTTTACTAAACTGTATAATATTTCGTTAAATACTTTAAACATAACTGTTGTTGAGAAAGAAAATTAACAGTTAACATTGAAATATATTTATGATGTACACCAAAACCTCAATATGCGGCCTTTTGTTTTAATTAGAACACCGTAGTTCATTCAAGTAAAACTGAAGTTGTGCAAATATTGTATTTACGTTTTTTTTATTTAATTTTTTTATGCGCTAACGAAAAATCGAAACAAATAAAATCAATCTATAATTGTGTTTTAAAGTGAATCTATAACTTTTTGCTATCAAAAATTTTTTATATAACCAAATTTCTATAGATAAAATTTCTAAGAATCTCAGATTTTTTCTATTAAAAAAATGCCCTAGATTCTTAGACACTTTAACTACAGAAAATGTCTCAGATTCTAAGGTATTTTTTTTTTTTTTCATTACCCTAGTAAAAATATTATGCTAATTTTACTAAATAGATCTAATTTGATCCGTAAAATGGTTGTATCAAATAATATCTAATTGTATTACTTTAGATAAAAAAATATAAAAATTGATACAATTTGATCCTGAATTTGGTCAAATCTAATTAGATCAAATTGATCTTATAATATCTATTTTTATATAATTTGATGAGCAAAACCAAAATACGAATCTAGTCATATATGGAGCAATATCTAACCATATAAAGTGGATCAACCGTATCAAAGTGATAGATAAAATTTTATATAAATTTATACGGAAGCATATTAACTCATATAAGATTGTATCAAATTATATATGATTAGACCAGAAAATTTTTACTCGGGTAGAGAAAGTATCATCAATTGATAAAATTATTAAATTTAAAATCAATTGATAAATAGCAAACAAGGAAAAACTATAAAAATTAAAATTCATTATTGATTAAATTCAATTTTGAATTTTTCAAAAAATTCAAGAAAGAATTTTAAATAAAATTCTAAAAACAAGTAAATATTTTTAAAATGTTTTAAAATTTATTTTTGAAAAAATAAAATTCTATTTTTTTGAGAATTTTATTTTTGGAAATAATAAAATTCAAATGTTTTTGAGAAATTTATTGAAAAAAAAATTTTATTTCAAATACCTTATGAATTTTAAATAAAATTTGAATTTTTCCCTTGTCTGATAAAAAGTAAAAGTGAGGAACGAACTTTGTTAAATATTTTTGTTACATACTAATGTTTATCAAAGATTATTCAGCGTGTTTTTACCATTAAATTCAAAGTGAAACCAATAAGAAATTCACGGTTTTGTTCACAACTTTTGAACAACTGAAATTGCTGCTTAATGTTACTGCTGCCTAAAACTATTGCGTTTTAAATTAGTTTTGGATTTACCGCTAGCCTAAGAATTCTCAAAATTTCCATGTTGCACTTGTTTTTTTTAGATTTTTATTTATTAATAGGGTTTTTTATTTTTTTTTTTAATAAATGATTTAAATGTGGGATAAAATTTGTCTTTTTTCAATTTAAACCATAAAAGAGAAATATGACCCTAAAAAATTGTGACTCAGTTAAAACTTCTATCGATTCTACAAATTGTTTGCCCAATTGAATCGTGGGATAACGATTATTACTATTTTTAAAAATTTTTTGAAAAAATGTTATTATAATTTTCCAATCTTAAAATCATTTCTACTGATCCAATGGTGCGTCATAGAGGGGTCATTTCCAAGACCGACTACCATTAATTTTTATGACTTAACATTTCTTTGGAACAAACTAATGCCCTATCTCCAATTCCTAAGGGGGCTCAAACACAAAATGACATTTTTTTAAAAAGTACGTAAAAAAACAAAAAATTTTTAAAAAAACAAATTGCAATTTGGACCATTATTATAGAAGTTATGAGTAAAATAAGTCTGAATAAAGAAACAATTTTTAAAAATTCGATATCTTTTGAACGGTCATCAAAAAAAATCTGAAAATTTACACGATGGAGTTTTTAAAGGGTACTAAAAACTGTCAAGAACTTGGAAAATCTAAAAAAAACTATTCAAAGTGTCCGATTTGACATGGAATGCCCCATATATATTCATGATCCTCGATGGATTTCAAGTCGATCTCGCAATGTCCGTCTGTCAGTCTGTAGAAAACAATCCAACTATTGAAAGACAGCTTGGATGCTCGTGAGGTTTGTCATATATATTTATAATTTTGAAGTTGGTATTGCATTTTACGGCCCTATGCTCATTGTAGAGGTAAAAAAAACAACTATATATATATATAGTACAACATCGCTTAACGCAACTAATAGAAATTTCCGCAGTTGCGATAACTGAGTCACAACTTTTTAGGATCATATTTCTCTTTTATGGTTTAAATTGAAAAAAGACAAATTTTATCCCACATTTAAATCATTTATTAAAAAAAAAAATTAAAAACCCTATTAATAAATAAAAATCTAAAAAAAACAAGTGCAACATGGAAATTTTGAGAATTCTTAGGCTAGCGGTAAATCCAAAACTAATTTAAAACGCAATAGTTTTAGGCAGCAGTAACATTATATGGAGTTCACACTAGCGACCTTAAACAAGTTGTTTAACAAAACACCAGTAGCAGAATAAAAACGTAATGGACACAGAACAAAGACTTTTTTAAACATCTCACTCTTGAACACTTCAAAACAGCAAGTGTGAACGCCGTATTAAGCAGCAATTTCAGTTGTTCAAAAGTTGTGAACAAAACCGTGAATTTCTTATTGGTTTCACTTTGAATTTAATGGTAAAAACACGCTGAATAATCTTTGATAAACATTAGTATGTAACAAAAATATTTAACAAAGTTCGTTCCTCACTTTTACTTTTTATCAGACAAGGGAAAAATTCAAATTTTATTTAAAATTCATAAGGTATTTGAAATAAAATTTTTTTTTCAATAAATTTCTCAAAAACATTTGAATTTTATTATTTCCAAAAATAAAATTCTCAAAAAAATAGAATTTTTTTTTTTCAAAAATAAATTTTAAAACATTTTAAAAATATTTATTTGTTTTTAGAATTTTATTTAAAATTCTTTCTTGAATTTTTTGAAAAATTCAAAATTGAATTTAATCAATAATGAATTTTAATTTTTATAGTTTTTCCTTGTCTGCTATTTATCAATTGATTTTAAATTTAATAATTTTATCAATTGATGATACTTTCTCTAATGAAAAAAAAAAATACCTTAGAATCTGAGACATCTTCTGTAGTTAAAGTGTCTAAGAATCTAGGGCATTTTTTTAATAGAAAAAATCTGAGATTCTTAGAAATTTTATCTATAGAAATTTGGTTATATAAAAATTTTTTGATAGCAAAAAGTTATAGATTCACTTTAAAACACAATTATAGATTGATTTTATTTGTTTCGATTTTTCGTTAGCGCATAAAAAAATTAAATAAAAAAAACGTAAATACAATATTTGCACAACTTCAGTTTTACTTGAATGAACTACGGTGTTCTAATTAAAACAAAAGGCCGCATATTGAGGTTTTGGTGTACATCATAAATATATTTCAATGTTAACTGTTAATTTTCTTTCTCAACAACAGTTATGTTTAAAGTATTTAACGAAATATTATACAGTTTAGTAAAACCACCCCCTACCACCAAAAAAAAATGTACATACTTAAATTTACAAAATCAATTGTCTTATTTTAATTAACTTTAATTTTGTATTAAATTAAATACAAACAAATCGTAACTTCTAATAATATTTACAAATTTCATTACATTTGTATTAACAAACTCATTTACACTTAAAAATACACAAATCATTAAAAAAGATTTTCAATGCTGAGTTATTTATTCTTCATTCCATTTTATATAAAATAATCTAAATATTTGTCTAACAGCAGCATCCAAAAATATCGTCCAAAAGCAGAATCCAAAAATAGCGTCCAAAAGCAGAATCCAAAAGCAGAATCCAAAAGCAGCGCGCAGCGTCCAAAGCAGAATAAACACACAAGCTAAATATATTTAGACTTAAAAAAAATAGACCTTGTTTTGCTTTTTTGGATATACATAAAATAAAAAAAGCCTTTTGTTGTCCAAACGAACACTTAAGCTGCTAAAATAGTTCGCTATTTTCATTTAGCATAATGTTATAAAAAAAATGGCTTGGTATATTTTTGGAATAGCCATCAGACAACAAAAAAAAGATATGTCCAAGCTTTTAAACCCTGATTTTAACTACCAGCAACATGTTCCTAGCAACATGATTATTTTTTTATTGATTGTAGAAATAAGTTTAACAATTTTAAGATAAAATTTTAGTTATCGAGTTTGTTGTACTTTTAAATGTATGTGAAATTCAATTATTTGCAGTTAGTTTTTTTTTCTAGTAACATGTTGCTAGCAACTTGATTATTCCTATTGGTAAAGCTCCCTTCAATTACTAATATACATATTTCTAAATTTCGTAGTAATATAATTTATTGTTTTACCTATATCTAAGAAAGTGAGAAATTTAATAAAAACCCAGTTTGTTTACTTTGAGCAACATGTTGCTAGCAACATTATGTTTTCTATTAGTTGAAGTAGCAGTTTTCATAATCTTAAATTAAAGATTTAATATCGTAATCAGTTTTTTATTACATCCAAATATGTGTGAAATTCAATTCATCGTAGTGAGTTTCTTTTAAGCAACATGTTGCTAACAACATGATTATTCTTGTAGGCAATGCTTCATGCCATGACTGCTTATTAGTTTCTTATTATACCCTCCAACTACAATATGAGGGTATACTCATTTTGTCATTCCGTGTGTAACGCATCGAAATATCGGTCTAGGACCCCATATAGTATATTGGGCATTCCATGTCAAATCGGACACTTTGAAAATTTTTTTTTAGATTTTCCCAATTTGTTTACAGTTTTTAGTACCTTTCAAAAACTCCTTCGTGTTAAAATTTTCAGTTTGATGACCCGTTCAAAAAGATATCGAATTTTTAAAAATTGGTAGTTTGTTCCTTTACTCAAACTTTTTTACTCATTACTTCTTCAATAATGGTAAATTTTTCAATTTAATTTTTTTTTTTCTTCAAAATTTTTGTTTTTTTTACGTTTAAAAAAAAAACCATATTTGTATGGGAGCCTACTTAGGGAGTGGAGATAGGGCGTAGGCATGTTTTAAAAAAATGTTGTAGGGCAAAAATAAATGGGGGTCGGTCTCACTAATGACCCCTCTCGGACGCACCATTGGACCGGTGGAAGCTGATTAAATAACCCAAATTTACAAAAAAATAAAAAAATTGTATGGGGACCGCCTTAACAGTTAAAGAAAGAGGGTAGGTGTGTTCAGAGAAAATGTTTGGACTAAAAAAATATTGTGGATTGGTCATACATTTTGTTGCTCTAAGGGCACTATTAGGGCAGTTAGAGCGGATGGAGCAAATTTTAAAAAATGTCGTTTTGTGTGGGAGCCCCCTTAGAAATTGGAGATAGGGTATTAGTATGTTCCAAAGAAATGTTAAGACGTAAAAATTAATGGGGGTCGGTCTTGGAAATGACCCCTCTATGACGCACCATTGGAGCAGTAGAAATGATTTAAAGATTAGAAAATTACAATAAATTTTTTTCAAAAAATTTAGAAAAAATAGTAATAATCGTTATTCCACGATCCTCCTGAGCAAAAAATTTGTAGAATCGTTAGAAGTCTTACAAAAAAAAATTTCAAAAAAATTCAAGAGTACAGACATGTTCGAAAATGAGATTTAAATTTTAGAACTTTAAAATCGCATACTAGAGCGCTTTTAATTTTTTTTTTGGGATTTTTATTTTTTTAAAGTACGTAAAAAAACAAAAATTTTGAAAAAAAAAAAAATGAAATTTGGACCGTTATTGAAGAAGTTATGAGTAAAAGAAGTTTGAGAAGTTTTTAAAAATTCGATATATTTTTAACGGGTCATCAAAAAAATCTGTAAATTTACCACGAAGGAGTTTTCGAAGGGTACTAAAAACTGTAAACAAATTGGGAAAATCTAAAAAAATTTTTTCAAATTGTCCGATTTGACAGGGAATGCCCCATATATTTTATAGATCAGTGATCAATTCTAAGACATTCTAGCCATGTCCGTCCGTCCGTCTGTAGAGGACACGATACAGTCCAAAATAAAAGAGCAAGACTTCCGAAGTTTGGCACGAATATGTCTTATATTCCTAATAGGGTTACCAGATTTGAAATATGGAATAACAGTACATTTGGTCTCAAAAAACAGTACATTGCAAATAAAAACAGTACTTTTTTAAAAGTCTTATTTTATATCAAACTACAAAAACTTAGCCCTTTTACCATGATTTTAAACAGATCTCAGCCAAAACGAGCATAAAAGGTTGTTAACAGAACGGTGGAACATTTTAGGTAAACCGTCTCAAATTAATTCTATTTTTTTATCAGTGTTGAAAAAAATTACGATTGATTTTTTGGAACATTTGTCTTAGTTGCCGCGATATCTTATCTTGAAAAGCTTTTGTAGTCTATGCTTTCGCTTAACTAAAACACCGATCTTCCTATCAAAAACATATAAAAAAATCCATAAAACAGTGTTTTAATTAAAACACGACTTTAAAAAGCAAACGCGAAAACGGTATTATTACACTCAAACAAAGGCCTAACTAAATTTTGGGAAAATGTTTTTTTCACAATTTAGTAAAATTAAATAAAAACTTTTAAATTTCTTTGACAGAAATTGCAACCAATTAGTTCATCATATTTATCTTCTTAGAATTGATAAAGTTTTTTCTTCAGGTTTAGTAAATTTTATGCAATTAAAGGATTTTTTTTTTCAAAAAATGTTTCAAAAACTAAGCCAGAAAGAGCAAAAAAAGTGTTCATTTTCGATTCTAAAAATCTCTAAAGAATCTCCGGTCCTCTTTCAATGTATGGACTCCCCAATTTGAATCTAAAAATTTGGGCGTTCCTCATTACTCAGAAAATATTGCCGAAACAAAAAAAAAATGCCAAATAAATTTTTGTAGTTCTTTACACGACCGTCTTAATCCCTCCGTGTAATAGTTTTTTAGTTATCCCGTTAAGATTCTAAAGACCCTTTTGGGCCTTTAAATTCCCGTATCCTAAAAACTAAGCAAGGTAGAGCGAAAAGGGCAAAGATGTTGAATCAAAATCTATGACGATCCTTAATAGACCCAATGGGACTGGGACTAAGATGGTCTGGACCCTAGGTTCCGAACCTAATGGGTTCTGCCTGCAATCGGAACTTTAAATGAGATGTACTCAATAAAATAATTTTTTTCCCATTTTCTAGTTTTTTCTTTTTCTTATTTTTCAGAAAAATTTAGATAAAAAGAAGGAAAACATGGCAATGGAGCTAAATCATTATTGAGTTTAGTTAAGTTTTCCACTTTTTAAATAATTTTTCTTTTTGAGTGTGGTATAAAATTGCATTTAGCTCCTTTTTTAAAATTGAATTAAAATTTTATCAAATATGAAACATTTTTCGAAAAATGTTACATTTTGGTGGTGAGTATAAAAAACCGTACAAAAACAGTACACGCTTTAAAAAACAGTACTTTTGCGTACTGTTTTAATTGCTGTACATAAAACAGTACTTTTTATAAAAAACAGTACATGTACTGTTTAAAACAGTACGAATGGCAACCCTAATTCCTAAGCAGGTTAAGTTTAGAAATGGGCAAAATCGGACCAAGGGGAAAAAAGTTCCCCCTTGGAGAACTAAACCAACCTAAGAAAAACCGCATTTTTTGCATTGTTTTTGTACTTTTGCTAATCAAATGCAACATTCTTATCTCATATGAAGTTCAAAATCGCAAGGGGAAGGTGTTCCCTAACGTCTCCAAACCAACCCCCCCCCCCCCCAAAATAAAAAAAGACGCTTCTGGATTTTTTTATATTTTTTTTTTTTACATTTTGGAGGGTATAAAACAGAGCTTCTCACTAACTTTTGCTTTGCGACTCCTTTACAATATTTGAAATTTTTCGCGACTCCCCAACATAAAAAAAAAAATTAACGTGAACTTTGCCCTCAGCTTTTTTAAAAACCTAAAGTAATGGAAAAATTTGGAAACCAAATTCAGAAGCAACATTGAAAAATTAATCGAAACCCTTTGGTCAGATTCCAGACTTCTTAAAATTAAAAAAAAAAAACAATTTTTGTGAACTTTGACCTCAATTTTCTCAAAAATTTGGAAACCAGGTCCGGAACTACGGCATTTTATATCGAAAAGAAAAATACAAATTCAACCTGATCAGCAATGAAGAAATTTTTACCAAGAAAACATTTAAAGTCTAATTTGGAGTTCTTTTTTCAAAATTATGTGCCAATGTTTGGTATTGATCGAAATTTTATTCTATCACGAATCTAGATCCGTTATTCGGATCCAGATTTGGAATCAGCATTAAAAAATAAATCAAAAAAAGTGGTCAGATCCCACAAAAATACGTTTTTGTGAACTTCGTATATCGTCGAACTATATTCAATAAATGCCAACTCGAAAAAGCTTACTGTTCAGGAGAGCTAAAAAACTAGTTATTTCGCGTATTATTGCAAAAATAAACAATGTACCTTCCAAAAGATGGTTTAAATACTCTAAAAAATTTTTACCTATGCAAAAATTTTCATATTTTGCACTGGTTTGCACATTTTTGAGAGATGGCATTTATTACTATATCAAAAAACAAATATTTTTTTAGAGTTGGCATATTTTGTCGGAAAATAAAAATAAATTTTTTTTTGGAAAAATTTAAAAAAAAATTTTTTTTTTGGTTTTTGTTATCCTTAGTACGGTAATTGCAAAAACTGAACAAAAAATTAAAAATCTTTGCATATTTTTAAAAGTTACTAGCTCCGAAAGCCTTTTAATCTCAGGGTGGTCAACTTTGGGACTCTGTAACTCACGCTGTATTGCAATAGGGTCAATCCAAACCAGCTATTTTGAAAGCGTATATCATTGACTTTATTTGCCCCATTCATAATGTTTCAATCTGATAAATAGTTTGAAAGTTACATAAATATAACCATTTTTTTTTTTGCAAACACTATTTACCGATATTTTTAAAATGGCAATATCTCGAGAACCAGTCATTAGATATCAAAATCTTTACAAGATTCGTGTTTAGCATGGCAAATGCAATAAGATATGTGGTCTAATTTTTTTTTAAAAATTTTTTGAAAAATTTTTGGAAATTTACAATGGGAGTTGGCATTTATTTCCACCAAAAAAATATGTACTTTGAGTTAGCAGAATAACAAAAATGGATGCAAAACGACAACAAATTATTTTTTTGCTCTGAAATTTTTATGGCAGATAGGTATTACATAGGGGAGCTATTTGCCATCGGAAACTCATTTCCGTCAAATTTGAGTTGGCATATTTTGAATATAGGTTCACGATATATTTTCTCAAAAAAATAACGTACTAAAAAAATTTAAAACCCTGATTCGGAATCTACATCGAAAAGTTAAAAGAATACGAACTGTCAGATCCCAGACTCAGCCAAAAAACTTCACAAGTCTGTGTTGGGCATCCCGGGAAATTAACAACTGCACAGTGATTACGGAGGGACCTTAAATGATGGAAATAATTTATTTCTTTAATAAAAGTATTTGTATATTTTTATAACACAGCAATAAAAAAATGTGTTGTTAAATTGAAATTTATCAAAATTTAAGGTTTTAACAAAATTGTTTGCGACCCGCCTGAAACTCTTCCGCGACCCCCTAGGGGGCCGCGACCCACCGTTTGAGAACCATTGGTATAAAAGATTGGGAACAGCCGAATGTAACACTCTCACTTGTTTTTATATTACTATAATACACTAAATTTCAAAATAAATATTAAAACCTATTTGACAGAATTTTGTAGTAAAATGTTGCTTGCAACATCCTTTTTTCGAAGCTTAACATAAGCTTGTCCACATGTTGCCATCAACATTTTTTTTTAAAAAAATTTGTATAAAACCCCCCAAAAATCTGTTTGTGTTAATTTAATTTTTAATTTAAATAAATTTTAATGGATTTTCCATTCTTATCTTAATAAAATCTGGTTTAGCACATGTTTTTTTTTAACTTGCAAACAACCTTCTTCTACACCTCTTAGTCGCTACCAGAAACTACCTTTACTTTTATTTATTTTTTTGTTTTATTTTTGACAAAAACAAAAATTAAAACATTTAAAACTAGTTATAATTTGTTGTTTATTGAACTTTTGCTAATTTAATAAACACTTAAATATATTTTCAAAAAATCAAACTCATCATTTAATATTCATAAACAATAATTGAATGTTCAAAAAAAAATATTTAAATCTACAACTTTGTGTCATGTTTATTTGTTTAGAGAAAAAAAACAAAAAACAAAACATTTTTAAAAACCATTAAATTTTATCAAAAAACCGGTTAAATGATTATTACATTTTTTGTTGTTTAAATAAACAATGTCTTCTTCAGTTGTTTTTTTTTATTATTATTATTTGTTTCTACTTAGACTTAAAAAATTCATTATTTTTTTTAAATTTATTTCTTAAAATATTTCTTATAATTTTCAATGGGGGACCCATACACGTTGTAAGCGTTAAATTGTCGCTCTTCTGATCTGTAGGCAATTTGAAGTCAGTTCAATCGCCCAGCAAATATAAGTCGAGATTTAAAAACTTCAACTTTGTTTTTATAATTATATGAACACTTGCATTCTCTTTAGTATACTTCTCTTTTATAATTCCAACAGAATTACCCTTCCAATTTTATCACAACTTCTCTACCTCTAATTTTAAATACTCTGTGTAGTGTATGTTGAAATAATTTATTATTGACAATCATAAATTTACGTGATATGTTATTTAATGTTTTTAAACCCTACACCTAGTGATGGACGTTTAAATTGGATACAATTTTATGTATAACATTTCTTAAATTTTCCGAAGTTTACTGTTTTTTTTTACATTTTATAAACTTTCTGAACGTGCTTTGGATTTTGCAGAATTTTTCTGCTTTTTATTCAAAACTTTTTGAGTTATTCTAAATTTTTCTCTGTTTCCCGGTTATATATGAATTTCTTCATAATTTTGTCATAAGTTTACAATTCATTCGTTAAATCAATCTTTATTTTGATTGACTTTAAAAAAAAAAAAAAATAATTAAATTTGTGATCAAATCAAAAAAGTGTTTGATTCAAAAAAACTATTTCAATTAATATCCTACAATTTGATAATTGATATAACAATTTTCTTCATCGGAGGAGTTTCAATTACAAAATTAATTGAAACCGCGTTTTTTGGTGATTGAAATTCGTTTTCAATACTTTCTGTGTATGTTTCTGAAATTTGGCACGAATATCTCTTATGACTGGTTAAGTTCGGAAATGGGCAATATCGGAACAGGGAAAAAAGTTCCCCCTTTAAGAACCACAGCAACCTCTAAAAAACACCTTATTTTTGAATTGTCGTTCCCTGTGTAACGCACAGATATCTCGAAAACTAATAGAATCAAGAAAATTTAGAAAAGTGAACTTTGGTAACAGAATCTCAAAGACAAAAAAAAAATTTTTTTCTAACGGAAATTAAACTGATTTTTCTTACCACACAGAAAAAAATATTGAGAAAAACAATTTGAGTAATACTTGTTTAAATTTTAAAATAAGATTTGAGTAATTTTATAATTGACGCAATAAAAAATTTACTCAAAAATTAAAAAGAAAATTTGAGTAAATAATTTAATACAAAATTTAATAATTTTTTTATTCTCTTCGTGTTTTGAATTCTCATTTAGTTTATAGTTTTTTGTATATGTATGTACACTCAAAAAAAAAGTTTGTAAAATTACAAGCAAAAGGTCTTGTAATTCTATTTTACTAATATTTTTGTCTATTTACAAAAATTCTTGTATTTTTAATAAAACAAAACTACCGTGCGCTTTGTAATTTTACTATAATATGTTGGTAAATTTATTTAACAATTTTTTTAGGTAAATTAACAAAAAAAATAGTTATTTTACAAATTAAAAAAAAATACAAGGTGTTTAGTTGTTTTACACAAGAAAATTGTAATTGTACAACAACATTTTATTTGATAGTATTTAGTCTTTCTACCAAAAAATGTTTTATTACAAACAATTTTTTTAAAGATTTTTTAGTTTACAAGGTTTTCCGTATTTTGACACAAAAAAATGTAATTAAACAGAAATTTGTATTGAAAAATAATTATGCAACAATAGGAGACGCAAAAATTTTCTAAGTCCATATTTTGTTGAAAATTATTTTTTATAAATAAAAAATTTCATAAAAAAATTTTGAAAATTTTTTAAGTTCCGGATACAAACATTTTTCAATTAGTTGTAAGCTTTATCAAAAAAATTGAATATCAAGACAATTTTTTGGTAACAGAATCTCAAAGACAAAAAAAAAATTTTTTTCTAACGGAAATTAAACTGATTTTTCTTACCACACAGAAAAAAATATTGAGAAAAACAATTTGAGTAATACTTGTTTAAATTTTAAAATAAGATTTGAGTAATTTTATAATTGACGCAATAAAAAATTTACTCAAAAATTAAAAAGAAAATTTGAGTAAATAATTTAATACAAAATTTAATAATTTTTTTATTCTCTTCGTGTTTTGAATTCTCATTTAGTTTATAGTTTTTTGTATATGTATGTACACTCAAAAAAAAAGTTTGTAAAATTACAAGCAAAAGGTCTTGTAATTCTATTTTACTAATATTTTTGTCTATTTACAAAAATTCTTGTATTTTTAATAAAACAAAACTACCGTGCGCTTTGTAATTTTACTATAATATGTTGGTAAATTTATTTAACAATTTTTTTAGGTAAATTAACAAAAAAAATAGTTATTTTACAAATTAAAAAAAAATACAAGGTGTTTAGTTGTTTTACACAAGAAAATTGTAATTGTACAACAACATTTTATTTGATAGTATTTAGTCTTTCTACCAAAAAATGTTTTATTACAAACAATTTTTTTAAAGATTTTTTAGTTTACAAGGTTTTCCGTATTTTGACACAAAAAAATGTAATTAAACAGAAATTTGTATTGAAAAATAATTATGCAACAATAGGAGACGCAAAAATTTTCTAAGTCCATATTTTGTTGAAAATTATTTTTTATAAATAAAAAATTTCATAAAAAAATTTTGAAAATTTTTTAAGTTCCGGATACAAACATTTTTCAATTAGTTGTAAGCTTTATCAAAAAAATTGAATATCAAGACAATTTTTTGGTAACTTGCTTTAAGTAAAATACCACAATTTTTATATGTTTTTACTATATTATTGTTCTAGTTTTTTTGTTTGTATTTTTACCATTTTTTGGTAATTTTACCATATTTTTTTGGTACTTTTTTTTAAATCTGGCACTAAAATGTCAATCAAAAGCTGTCAATTATGAAAAATTGAGTTTTTTCTTATTTTATCAGATACTTAAACGTCCAATCTACAATATCCAAAGTTTTTTTTTATAATTTTTTAAAAATACTTGCTAAAATAATTAAAAATTAAAAAAAAGGTAATTTTTTTGACTAGTTTTTCTTGAAAATATAAGAAATTTCTTGTGTAGCCTCCTTCGCAATTCTCATATGTTCTATTTAAAAAAAACGAAATTCCGAAAAAAAAATAAAAAAGTGCAGTGTTATACTCTAAAAAGTTTGTTAAAAGTGTTCAAGTGAAAAAAAAAAATCATTTTAGGTTGTTAAAGTGCTACTCCAGCTGCCGAAGAAGGAAAAATAAGATGCACCAATGGAAAAAACCTTTAAATTTACAAAACCAATATGTAAATATACCAAATTTTTTGTAAATTTACAAAACAAATATGAAAGTTTAGAAAACAAAATTGTATACTTACAGAAAAAGTTGTAATTTTACAAAAATGAAGTAGAAAATACAAAAAAAATATTGCAAATTTACAAATTATGTGGTTAAACTACTGTTTTTACGGCAAAAAATAAGAAAAAATGGTATATTTACAATAAAAATTGTAAATTTACCACTTTTTACTGTAAATATACAAGCCATAAAAAACTGTAGTTAAACCAAACAATTTGTAAATCTACAATTTTATTTTTTGATTTTCTACTTTATAATATTTTACAAAAAAAATTGTAAATTTACACTTTCTCCCCGTAATTTTTTTGTTAAATCAATTTACAAATTATCCCCGTAACATTACGGGGATTCTTGCTAGTACATATTTTACAAAACCTGCCCCGTAAAATCACGGGGATTTTATGTCATTTTACAAACTTTTTTTTTTGAGTGTACATGAAATTGAGTAGTTTTTTACTCAATAGTATTAAAAACTTACTCAATTTTTTTTCATGTGATTTTTTTAAACAGCTATAAAAAAATAAATATTCAATATATTTAACTTCGGTTTTTTTATTTGAAAGACAAATTATTGTAATATTTTTAAAATTTTGTAACACAAAATTTAGTGAACTGAAATCGCCACTAAATTGTACTAAATTTGTAGATTATTAAATTGTCTAGAACTTATCGTGGTCATTTTTTGAAATTTTGACCTAACTATGTTTTTTATGAGAAAAGAAAAGTTAATTTTTTAATTTTTTATGTATATATTAGCATAATTTCAACAAAAATCAATATTTTTCTAAAAAAAAAATGGCCACGGTGAGTACTAAAGAATTTAATAGTTTTTGCTGTACAACTGCAGCCGATTTTGCCTTTTAAAAGAAGAATTATCCAATTAAGTGGCAACCCTGGCAATTCTTGTTGACCAAATTTTGTGTTAGAAAATTTTAACAATATTACAATAATTCATATTTCAAATAAAAAAAACAGAATTAAAAAATATTGCGTATTTATATGTTTATAGCTGCCCGAGTAAAAAAATTCTATGACGCAATATATAATTTAATATGGGCTCGTGTCTATTTTTATATAATCTTATACGAAAAATGGTTTGATAAGATTTGATCGAATATTATCTAATAATATCAGTTTATATAACTTTATATCGACTTTGAAACGAGTTTTGGTCTAATCCAATGATATAAAATTATATCCAATTATATTAAAATTTATACAATTTTATAAAACGGATATTTTTTTAGTTTTTAATAGAAAGTGGAAAAATTAGAATAATAAAAATAAATTGTGGTTGAAAAAAACTTAGAAAAATTTTAAAAATGGAGTCATGTAAAATTTTATATGAAACATTTAAAAATATTTGCGATGAAAAAAATGGTCCTTGAAAAAAAACTTGGAAAAAATTTAAAAAATGGATTCACTTAGAAAATATTCGTGATAAAAAAGTTGTGCTTGAAAAAAATTTAGAAAAATAAAAAAATATGGAAAAATAATGGAGGCATATAAAATTTTATATAAAACATAAATTTTCATATATGAAATAATATGACTATATAAAAGTATATTAGATCATATTAAATTATTTTTACTCGGGTGTTTATAAATTGCTCACGTTAAGCCTGGTCTTTTTTTTGTTTTTACTTCACACAAAAAAAAACTTTGTCAAATTACTAGGAAAAGTCTCGTCATCCCATTTTACCAATATTTGACAGTTTTCCTTGTTTTTTAACAAACAAATTTGGATCGAAATTTACATTTTTTTTTTATATTTTACAATTTTTTTTTTGTTATTTTACAAATTTCCAAGATAATTTTACAAAAAAAAATCTACTAAATTCACGAGCATTCCTTGTAATTTTAACTGTGCCAAAAAAACTGTAAATTTACAATTTTATTGGTAAAAAGCTTGTTAAATTACAAAATTATTGTTAAAAAGCTTGTAAAACTACTAGGAATTTTCGTAAAATAGGAGGTAGCAAAAAATCTATTAAGGTTACGAAACCTCCTTGTAAATTTTATTGTCCCGAGTAAAAATTTTCTGATATAATCATATTTAATTTGATACAATCTTGTATGAGTTAATATGCTTCCGTATAAAGCTATATAAAATTATATCTATCATTTTGATACACTTTATATGGTTAGATATTGCTCCATATGTGATTAGATTCGTTTTTTGGTTTTGCTCATCAAATTGTATACAAATAGATATTATAAGATCAATTTGATATAATTAGATTTGACCAAATTCAGGATCAAATTGTATCAATTTTTATATTTTTTGATCTAAAGTAATACAATTAGATATTATTTAATACAACCATTTTACGGATCAAATTAGATCTATTTAGTAAAATTAGCATAATACTTTTACTAGGGTGCCCAGTTGGAAAATGTGTCACTGAGGAAATTTCCACAGTGAATCCTTGAGGAAATGTCTTCAGGTTCTGACAAATCATAGGTAATCCTTGATGACATGTCCTTACATTGTCAGTACTGAATGTTTGCTTTAATAGTGTGGACAATTCCTCTAAGACGGCTAAAAGGAAATGTCTCCAGAATAGCAGTATATTAAATTAAAAGTTAAAATCTGGGCAACTCTTCAATTTCCAAGAAAAAAATGGCAATATTATCAATTTATTTAAAATAAATTCAAAATCTAACAAGTAGAATAAAAGTAATAAATAGACAAACAATTTTCAAAATAAAGTTTGGAACAAGTAGTAAGGTGTGGGACTAATAAACTGGAGGTTCCAGGTTCAAATCCAGTTGGGACTAAAAAAGTCGAAAAGTTTTTTCTAAATATGAGAAAGATAATTTATAAAGGAAAATGGATAAAAGTAAAAACTAAAGGAAATACGAAATTTTTTTGTATTTTCGCATGACCTACGTCAGACATTTCCCCAAAGAAGTCTTAGGTGACATGTCCCCAGAAGGTCAGCCCTGACCACTGCTGACTTTGAGTGAGGAAATTTTGAAAATTTGTATGAAACTGTCCTCAACCCAGTACATAGAGATGTCTTGTGTATGTCAGCGGTGACTCTGACATGTCACCGCTCCGTCACTGAGGATGGCTCGAGGACGTTGCCAACTGGGTGAGTCTGGGATCTGACAGTTCGGTTTCTATTAATTTTTCGATGCTAATTACTAGGGATGAGATTTCCATGCAAATGCATGTTTTTGTCGATTGTCTAAAAACGATATCGACCAATTATCTTTCCGAAGCAAGGAATTTGCGTTAAAATGGCATCGATTTGTTTTTGCATATTTTTGCATATTTTGGTGAAAATGCATATTTTTGCATATTTTGGTTTTAAATGCATATTTTGTGCATATTTTCAACTTTTAAGTGCATAAATTAGCAAAAACAAAAATTGAAATTTATTTTTTCAAAAACTATTTTAAATTTCAAAAATTTATTTTGAAAAATTATTTTTTTTCTTTAATTTTTTTTTATAGATTGTCTTAAGTTCTAAAAAATCTTGCTTATAGTTTTAAATGTTACTATTTAAACCCGGCGTTACTTTTTCCTTTTTAAGAAGTTTTTCCTATGAAAACGAGATTTTTATTACGCGAATTTTATTTTTTATTGCATATTTTTAGGTTTTTTAGTGCATATTTTGATATTTTGTAGCGCATATTTTAAGCGCATATTTTCGATTCTTTAGTGCATGAAAATCTCATCCCTATTAATTAGTATAGGCAATTCTTTATAATATATATTTTTTGCAAAATTTTAAAATATCGATTTTTGAGATAAAGCTCTCTAAAAATTAAGGTTAACACAATGACCTTTCACCTTTTTCCACAAAAAATCTTGGAAAAAATAAAGGCTGTCTCATTGCCTATTTTTTCAAACCTGAATGAGACCTGTATCACTGTTACCTTTTGAGATATATTTATTTATGTCAGAACACTATTGTCAAATATATACGATTTTCCCACACTCAAAGAATTATGTAGGTAAATTCCAGTGAATATTCACTTAAAACAAATGAAATTTTATTTAAAAACCATTCCACTGTTTTTTCATTTAAAATAAAAACACATTACAGTCAATTTTAAATGTTAATTTAATGACTAACCAAAACATTAAAAAACTAGTGAATATTCAGTTATTTTGTATTGAAAAACAGTAAAACTATAGAAGAAATTTTTTACTGCCGAAATTAAAATTAACAGAAAATTCGTTTTTAATACAGTAAATTATTTTTTTTAAACTACAGAAACAGTAAAAAAATTAAATCCTTTATAAAATAAGTGATTTTTCTTTTAAAATGACTTTACTGATTACTTTTTAAAATAACCTACAAACAGTTAATGACATAATTTTCTTAGTGCAATTTTCAAGACCCCATATCTCGAATACTGGAATGACCAGAAGCCCAAAAAATTGCCACAATCTCTTTTTTGTTAAAGCGAAACTCTGACACTGAATTTCATTAAATTTTGAGGGGGTGAGGTCAAGTCGACGGTTGAATTGAGCTCTACTTGTTTTGTGTTAAAAAGTCAACTATTCCTAACTCGACGCTATTGAAAATGAATTCGGCCAAGTCGAAATTTTTTACGTGTTAAGGTTTATTGCCGTCTAGTGTAATGAATAAAGTGTCTATCTACGTGACATTATTAAGAAATACCTTTAATATGACTAAACTAATAAAATTTCATTCAATACTAATTTCAATCTTTGTTTTTTTATTTTATTATGCCATGTGATTTTGTCACACATTAACGAAGTTTTATTTTGTTATTTTACCTAATTCTTAATCCTGTTTATTTTCAATTTATTTCTTAAATGTTCCCATATTTAGTCTTGTTATATTGTGTGAGTACTTAATTTAGGATTTTAGAAAATCCTCTGAAAAATACAATTTAGTTTTCAAATTGGGTTTTATGTTACTCAATTTACCAGGAATATAATGAATTTGTTACCTGAGCCTAAGCTACAATTGTATTAATGTTTATAATCCTGTGTTTAAGTGACATTTTGTTGGGGGATTAGAAATGTTTGAATGTTGGATGTACTTAGGTTTTCATTTTTTAATTGTATTTACCTAATTGCATGTATAAATGTATTTATACAAATAACGAGTATAATCCTGCAGAATGAAATATATTGTGATGAATATATCAGGATAATGTTATGTTAGGTTGAAACTATGACCCACAAGAATAATTTTAGGGTGAGTAAATTGAAAAGCTCTAATAAACGAAAACAAAAGTTAAGTTCGAAAAAGACGAATCCATGAATTCGTCCTTTTAAATAAATTATAGTCGGTCAAGACCGAACATATAATACCCTACAAAAGTATTTTTTGAAAAAGGGATCCCAAGTCAAAACATGGACCGATTGGATCTATTTTTTGTTAGATCTCTAATTAGTGTAGAAATCACTCATAAATCAAATTTGAACTGAATATCACTTAACAGAGTCATTTAAGCCAAATCTGAAAGGGACGTTTGTATACACACAGAAAAGAAACATGATTGGAACATGATTGCAGCACACCAAATCACCCATAATGGAGGGGCAACATAGCATGGTTGATAAATTTGATCATATATATGATTGTGACAATAATACTATGATTATCAACAATTAAAAAATTATAATTTTTTATCATACTATGATCAGCTAAGATTATAATATGATCGCTACAATCATGTTATGATAAAGTTATGAGTCATGCTATGTTGCCCCTTCATTATGGTTGTCGCAATTTTTTCTTCACTGCGTGTGTAAAACATGGACATGGATTTTTCGGATTTTCAATAGTCTTCGGACTTGGGTGAAAAGAATCTTAAGCAAGCTATTTGTAAACATATAAAGTTTCCATGTTGCTAGCATCATAACAGTATACATAAAGCAACATGTTGCTGGAAATATATCAACATACAATAGTTTAAATTTAATTTAAAAAAACTTAAATTGAGTTTTTCTAATTAAAATTTTCAAAAAAAAAACTTCATTTCTGCAACAAATTAAAAAAAAATGTTAATCAATTCAGTTAATTTCCTAAACAAAATCATTTGAAAATATTTATTACAAAAAAATCAAGCAACACATTTTCTAATGAAATTTTTCCACAGCTAAAAATAGAAAAAAAATAACGAAAAAAAGTTGCTAAAAACTAACAGTAGACCAAAATAACCCGTTTTTATTTCATACATCGACTTTTTTTTTGGTCAGAAAAACTAAAACGAAAAAATCCCCCAAAGACTAACAAGAAGTAAAGAAACCAAAAGGCATAGAAATCACAATAAAAAAAACAAACTAAAGAAACGCGAGAAGTAAATAAACACAAAACAGTCAAAACTCGTTTAAATCTTTTAAATACAAAAAAACTTAAAAAAATAAAAATTTTTTTAAGAAACTTTAACAGCAACAAAAAATTTCTGTAGATGCGAATTGGTCAAAATATAACAAGACTAAACCAAACTATCCAACATTAGCAAAAAGATGTCCACTAACTCTTTAAAGCTGAAGAAGAAGACGATGGATGTGTGCTGCACTGACTATACACACATATACATGGACGTATACTGAGGGTAGGGGCCCGGGCCTAGGTAAAGCGATTTTTTTTTAATTTGTTCGAAACTTCATTCTAAGAAATTTTTTCTATAGAAAAATTTTGAGATTCTGAGAAACTTTTTCTATAGAAAAATTCTCAGATTCTTAAAAATTTTATCTGTAGAACAATTCTAAAATTCTGAAATATTTTTCTATAGAAAAATTTTTAGATTTTGAGTAATTTTTTCTCTAGAAAAATTCTCCGATTTTGAGAATTTTTTTGTATAGAAAAATTCTCGCATACTGAGAAATTTTTTCTATAGAAAAATTCTTAAGATTCTGAGAAACTTTTTCTATAGAAAAATTCTCAGATTCTGAGACATTTTTTCAGATTCTGAAACATTTTTTTCTATAAAAAAATTCAGATTCTGAGAAATTATTTCGTTAAAAAAAAAAATCTCAGATTGTAAGAAATTTTTTCTATCGAAAAATTCTCAGATTTTGAAAATTTTTTTCTATAAAAATATTCTCAGATTCTGAGACATTTTTTCTATAGAAAAATTCTCAGATTCTGAGACATTTTTTCTATAGAAAAATTCTCAGATTCTGAGACATTTTTTCTATAGAAAAATTCTCAGATTCTGAGACATTTTTTCTATAGAAAAATTCTCAGATTCTGAGACATTTTTTCTATAGAAAAATTCTCAGATTCTGAGACATTTTTTCTATAGAAAAATTCTCAGATTCTGAGACATTTTTTCTATAGAAAAATTCTCAGATTCTGAGACATTTTTTCTATAGAAAAATTCTCAGATTCTGAGACATTTTTTCTATAGAAAAATTCTCAGATTCTGAGACATTTTTTCTATAGAAAAATTCTCAGATTCTGAGACATTTTTTCTATAGAAAAATTCTCAGATTCTGAGATATTTTTTCTATAGAAAAATTCTCAGACATTTTTGCTATAGAATAATTCTCAGATTCTGAAAATTTTTTCTATTGAAAAATTCTCAGATTCTGAGACATTTTTTCTATAGAAAAATTCTCAGATTCTGAGACATTTTTTTTATAGAAAAATTCTCAGATTCTGAGACATTTTTTCTATAGAAAAATTCTCAGATTCTGAGACATATGTTCTATAGAAAAATTCTCAAATTCTATAAGAAAAATGTCTCAGAATCTGAGACATTTTTTCTATAGAAAAATTCTCAGATTCTGAAAATTTTTTCTATAGAAAAATGTCTCAGAATCTGAGACATTTTTTCTATAGAAAAATTCTCAGATTCTGAAAATTTTTTCTATAGAAAAATTCCCAGGATTCTAAGAAGTTCTTTTTATAGAAAAATTCTCAGATTCTGAGACATTTTTTCTATAGAAAAATTCTCAGATTCTGAGACATTTTTTCTATAGAAAAATTCTCAGATTCTGAGACATTTTTTCTATAGAAAAATTCTCAGATTCTGAGACATTTTTTCTATAGAAAAATTCTCAGATTCTGAGACATTTTTTCTATAGAAAAATTCTCAGATTCTGAGACATTTTTTCTATAGAAAAATTCTCAGATTCTGAGACATTTTTTCTATAGAAAAATTCTCAGATTCTGAGACATTTTTTCTATAGAAAAATTCTCAGATTCTGAGACATTTTTTCTATAGAAAAATTCTCAGATTCTGAGACATTTTTTCTATAGAAAAATTCTCAGATTCTGAGACATTTTTTCTATTGAAAAACTCTCAGATTCTGAGACATTTTTTCTATTGAATAATTTTCAGATTCTGAGACATTTTTTTCTATTGAAAAATTCTCAGATTTTGAGACATTTTCTCTGTAGAAAAATTCTCAGATTTTGAGAAATTTTTTTTTATAGAAAAGTTCTCAGTTTCTGAGATATTTTTACTATAGAAAAATTCTCATATTCTCAGACATTTTTGTATAGAAAAATTTAAAGAAATATTTTTTCTGAAAAATTTAAAGAAATTTTTTTATTGAAAAATTCTCAGATTCTAAGACGTTTTTTCTATAGAAAAATTGTCAACTTCTGAGAGATTTTTTTATAGAAAATTTCTAATATTCTGAGACATTTTTTCTATGGAAATTTTTTTAGATTTTAAGAAATATTTTCTATATTACAAATTCTCAGATTCTGAGATATGTTGTGTATAGAAAAATTCTTAGATTCTGATACAATTTTTATATAGAAAAATTCTCAGCTTCTGAGACATTTTTTCTATTGAAAAATTCTCAGATTTTAAGAAATTTTTTCTATAGAAAAATTCTTAGATTCTGAGACTTTTTTTTATAGAAACATTTTTAGATTCTGAGATATTTTTTCTAAAGAAAAATTTTCAGATTCTGAAAAAATTTTTTCTACAGCAAAATTCTCATATTCTGAGAAATTTTTTCTATAGAAAAATTCTCAGATTCTGAGAAATTTTTTCTATAGAAAAATTATCAGATTCTGAGAAATTTTTACTACAGAAAAATTATCAGATTCTGTGAAATTTTTTCTATAGAAAAATTCCCAGATTCTGAGACATTTTTTCTATAGAAAAATTCTCAAATTTTAAGACATTTTTTCTGTAGAAAAATTTAAAAATTTGTCTAAAAAAAATTCTTAGATTCTGAGACATTTTTTCTATAGAAAACTTCTCAGATTCTGAGACATTTTTTCTATAAAAAAAAATCTCAGATTCCGATAAATTTTTTCTATAAAAAAATTCTCAGATTCCGAGACATTTTTTTGTAGAAAAATTCTCAGATTCTAAAACATTTTTTCTATGGAAAAATTTTAAGATTCTGAGACATTTTTTCTATAGACAAATTTTCAAATTCTGAGACAATTTTTCTATGAAAAAATTTTTTGATTCTGAAACATTTTTTCTATAGAAAAGTTCTCATATTCTGAGACATTTTTTCTAAAAAAAAAACCTCAGATTCCGAGACATTTTTTCTATAAAAAAATTCTCAGATTCCGAGACATTTTTTGTATAAAAATTCTCAGATTCTAAATCATTTTTTCTATAGAAAAATTCTCAGATTCTGAGAAATTTTTTCTATAAAAAAATTCTCAGATTCCAAGACATTTTTTCTATAGAAAAATTGAAAAATTTTTCTATAAAAAATTCTTAGATTCTGAGACATTTTTTGTATAAAAAAATTCTCATATTCCTAGAATTTTTTTTTTCTACATTTCTCAGATTTTGAGCCATTTTTATACCCTCCACTCTAGTGATAGAGGGTATATATAAGTTTGCCATTCCGTTTGTAACACCTCGAAATATTAGTCTAAGACCCCATAAAGTGTATATATTCATGATTCTCGATCGATTTTAAGACGAGCTAGCGATGTCCGTCCGTCCAACCGTCTGTCCGTCTGTCTGTTGAAAACACGCTAACTTTTGAAAGACTTTACGGAGGCTCCTGAAGTTTGGCACATATGTTGAGCATTTACCTGGTTAGGTTGGTATTGCAATCCAGCGAAATCGGTCCAGTGGTTCAAAAGTTATGAGCAAAAGACTGAATTTCGGCAAGGGTTTTTCATGAATTTACGAGATAAAACACACGGTAACTTTCGAACGACAATCCTGAGAGTGCTGAAGTGTGGCATATATATTTGTCGTTCCCGGTTCGTTTCAAATCTCAGCCAAATTGGTCCAGTGGTTCCAAAGTTATAAGCTAAACCCTGAATTTCAGATTGGTTTCACCTAAAATTCACGTGTTGAAAACCCCGAGTTTTAAAAAACAAGCTTTAAAAACAATTATTAGCCACAAAATTACTTTACAGAGTATTTTTATCACTCAGAAATATTTTTACACTAAAAAAAATTTACACTCGAAAAAAATTTTATACTTAAAAAAAAAATATAGTAAATTATTTTTTTTTTTACAAAAATGACAAAAAAAAAAGTTTTTTACTCAAAATAAAATATTTCTAATCAAAATCGTTATTTTTTTACATTAAAAAATTTACTATCCTTTAAAAAGGGCATTGTGGAGGGTATTCATAGATTCGGCCAAGTCGAATTTAACTTTTATACTTGTTTCTATTGAAAACCTCTTAGATTCTGAGACATTTTTTTCTATAGAAAAACTCTTAGATTCTGAGACATTTTTTATATAGAAAAATTCTCAGATTTTGAGACATTTTTTCTATAAAAAAATTTTTGGATTATGAGACATTTTTTGTATAGAAAAATTCTCAGATTCTGAGAAATTTTTTCTATAGAAAAATTCTGAAATTCTGAGACATTTTTTCTATAGAAAAATTTTCAGATTTTGAGTCATTTGCTTATAGAAAAATTTTAGCTATGGTTTTGAAAAACAATTTGAGTTGGGCCCCCTTACCCCTTTAAAAATTCCTGCAAACGTCCCTGCAACCATACGAGTGTTTTCTGCCAAACATTCAAAAGTAATTTTTGAAAACATGCACTGTGCATGAACTGGACAAAGTTTTTTTCGCTTTTTTTTTTAACAATTTTGTTTAAAATCGTACAAAAAAACAAACTAAAGGTACACACACATTATGCTCTCTAAGCCTGGTTTGAAACCAGTAAAACAGTTTTTTTTTTCATTTCGTTTACTAAACAACCAACCAGTCTTTTTTTTTTGTTTGCAAATGTTTTAAAGTTGTTGCAAAGAAAGACCCTGTGGTCAAATGGTAATAAATTATACAAAAAAAATAGTGAATAAAAATCTTTACCTGGTGGTTCACTCAGGTTTCTTTTTTATTCAAATATAATTTTTTTAGCTAATTTTTTTTTTCTTAGCCATATATGCGTACCGTTAGTTTGAAGGATGTTTTTTTTCTGGTCGTCGTTGGTTTTTTTGCTGCGTTTTAAATGTTACAAAAACTTTAGTGATGTTAAATTTAAAATGGGGAAGTATTCTAAGAATAGGAGTTGAATATAAAAAAATTCGGGTGTGGCGAATAAAAACTACTTTCCGTAGTTCTTAAGAACTATCTTGATTTTTTGTTAAATTTTGCTTATTTCCCCGATATTTTTTTTAATTTTCCTACAAATGGTTCCAAATTCATTTGGCATGAGTTAATCCATGGTGAATTTAAATGGCTAATCAACGATTTTGTTAATTTTTCTTTATTTGATTAAAAAATTATTCAAAACCATTGATTTTTTTTATGAAATCATGCAATTTTAATTACTGCATTTCATAGACTTTTTTCATAAAACTTCATTATATTTATGAAAGTTTCATAAATATAGTGAAATTTTATGACAAAAATATTTATGAAACCATGTCATAAATATTATGAAACATTTTTCTCTGAGTGTGGTCCGATTTTGTCCATTTACGAAATTAACCTGCCTAAGACCATAAGACATATTCAAGCCAAACTTGAAGAGGATAGCGCTTTTATTTAGGAAAGCATCGTGTATACACACAGACGGATGGAGTATACCACCATGCTGTTTTTGGAGGGTATAAAAAAGGAGACAAATTTAAAAATTTTCCGTAAAATATGGAAAACGAAAAATAGATAAAAAAAAATTATCTCTACAAAAGTACCCTTGACAACCATAATTTTATATTAAAATGTCATTATCATCATCCCTGTGTTGTATTACACAATTCTTCACAAAAAAAAAAATAAAAGGTAAAGTTCATCTCCCTCTAAAAGACTGAAAAGCCCATTCATTCCAAATATAAAATTTTTGTTTTTGTTGTTGTTACCATTAATGTCGTCTCCTCTTCGTCGTCGTACCTGTTAGGTTTTTTTTTCATATCTAATACTGACAGTCTTTTGACAGTTTATTGTTTCCTAGAAAAACCACACAAAAAGTACCATAGTTTTAGAAATCATAACAAAAAAGTCTCTTCTATTTTTATTTTCAGGAAGATTTTAAGATACAAAAAAACTTAAAAAACAAGTAGAAAAGTTAAATTGGGCCTTGCCGAATGTATGGATACCCTTCACAATGCCCTTTCTAAAGGATAGTCAATTTTCTAACGTGAAAAAATTAGCAATTTTGATTAAAAATATTTTGTTTTGAGTAAAAAACTTTTTTTTTTTGTCTTTTATGTAAAAAAAAAGGAAAATTACTATTTTTTTAGTGTAAAATTTTCTCGAGTGTAACGTTTTTTTTAGTGTAAAAATATTTTTGAGTAACACAAATTTTTTTTAAAGTAATTTTGTGGCTTACCAATGTTTTTAAAGCTTGTTTTTTTTGTAGGGCTCGGCTTTTTCAGCACGTGAATTTAAGGTGAAACCAATCTTAAATTCCCGGTTTTGCTAATAACTTTTGAACCACTAGACCGATTAGGCTGAAATTCAATACGGACCAGACCAGGGAAACGACACATATATATGCCAAGCTTCAGCATCTTCAGAATTGTCTTTCGAAAGTTAACGTGAAAAGTTAACTGGACCGATTTCGCTGAATTGCAATACCAACCTGACCAGGTAAATGACCAACATATATGACAAACTTCAGAAGCCTCCCCAAAGTCTTTCAAAAGTTAACGTGTTTTCAACAGAAAGACAAACGGACGGACATCGCTAGATCGTCTTAAAATCGATCCAGTATCATGAATATATGTATTTTATGGGGTCCTAGACCAATATTTCGAGGTGTTACAAACGGAATGACAAACTTATATTACCCTCTATCACAAGAGTGGAGTGTATAAAAAGAAAATAAAAATAGCAAAATCTTGTCTAGTCTTCTCTATTATGTTTATCAAACAAAAACTACTGCTATTGTTGTGTTATAATTATTTTATAACTGAGAAAAAATGTCTCTTGTACTATTAAGAACGACCCTCTTCTTTTAGTTCTAAGGGTTTATTTCTATGCATCAATTTAACCTGTAACTGCAGCTTCCTCATAAAACTGTGATCTCTAAATGTAAACACCAATAAAGTCACGAATCATGAAACTTTCATTATATGAAAGAAATTTATTGAATGCCTTTTTTTGTAATTTGTGTTCTAAAATTTTACTTACAACTTTTTAACCGCTGGACCGATTTTACTGAAATACAATACCAACCAGATTGATATCATAAAATATATGGGGCATTCCATGTGAAATCGGACACTTTGAAAAACTTTTTTTTTAGATTTTCCCAATTTGTTTACAGTTTTTAGTACCCTTCGAAAACTCCTTCGTGGTAAATTTTCAGATTTTTTTGATGACCCGTTCAAAAGATATCGAATTTTTAAAAATTGGTAGTTTGTTCCTTTACTCAAACTTCTTTTAATCATAACTTCTTCAATAATGGTCCAAATTTCAAATTTTTTTTTTTAAATTTTTGTTTTTTTACGTAAAAAAAAATCCCAAAAAATTCTTAAAAGCGCTCTAGTATGCGATTTTTAAGTTTTAAAATTTAAATCTCACCCAGCAAAACTTAGATTACCAAAAAAGGTATAAAATAAGGTATAGGATCTCTTATTTTATACATTGCAGCATTGATGATTTTAACAGGCGATGAGACTCAAAGTAATGCATCCACATTATCACAAAGAATACCAGTAAGGTATAAAATAAGTCATAAATTTATAACGAAGAATACGAGTAAGGTGTAAAATATATGACATTTTATAGGTTACGAGAAATGAAATAATAAAGCATACCAGAAGATAATATATAAGGTGTTACAAGTAGTGAAAAAGTAATTTTGTATTAAATTTACTCACGTAATTGTAAGTGAGTGTAAGTAGATAAAATATGCTCGTGAGTGTGTGTCGTTAGAAATTTCCTGTCGTGAGCCCATCTCTAGTTTAAACTTATGCATTTTTTTATAAAATAATTATTTTTTGTGTTATTGTAATGCATTATGCATCCAATTATAAATAATACATTATTTCAAACTTTCAAATAATACATGATGTAACCAAATATAAGTCATCCAATGGACCTCAGAGTCTACGTGTGTTGACGTAAAACGTCAGCAGCCACTTACAACCTATGTTTAGAAATAACAAATCTGAAATAAATTTTTTCCAATAATCATGCATTACGTAGCAAATTATTAGTAATGCATTATTTTTCACTTGAAAATAATACGTTGTGGAACAAATGTTTGGTAAGACATCATAAAATAATGCTACAAATAAGTTATATGCATTACCTGGTAATGTATTATATAATCACTACCCATTACCAAAGTTTTGCTGGGCAGTTTTGAAAATGTTTGTACTCTTCGATTTTTTTTAAATTTTTTTGTGTAAAACTTCTATCAATTCTACAAATTTTTTGCCCAGGAAGATCGTGGGATAACGATTATTACTATTTTTTAAAATTATTTTAAAAAATTTTATTGTAATTTTCCAATTTTAAAATCATTTCTACAGCTCCAATGGAACGTCATAGAGGGGTCCTTTATAAGACCGACCCCCATTAATTTTTACGTCTTAACATTTCTTTGGAACAAACTAATACCCTATCTCCAATTTCTAAGGGGGCTCCCACACTAAACGACATTTTTTTAAATTTGCTCCAACCGCTCTAACTGCCCTAATAGTGCCCTTAGAGCAACAAAATGTATGACCGACCCACAATATTTTTTTATTCCAAACATTTTCTCTGAAGACACCTACCCTCTATCTCTAATTGTTAAGGCGGTCCTCATACAATTTTTTTTTATTTTTGTAAATTTGTTTTATTTAATCAGCTTCTACCGGTCCAATGGGGCGTCCGAGAGGGTCATTACTGAGACCGACCCTAATTTATTTTTACCCTACAACATTTTTTCAAAACATACCTATGCCCTATCTCCACTCCACACTTTTAAAACTTAAAAATCGCATACTAGAGCGCTTTTAAGAATTTTTTGGGATTTTTTTTTAGAAAGTACGTAAAAAAACAAAAATTTTGAAAAAAAAAATTTGAAATTTGGACCATTATTAAAGAAGTTATGATTAAAAGAAGTTTGATTAAAGGAACAAACTACCAATTTTTAAAAATTCGATATCTTTTGAACGGGTTATCAAAAAAATCTGAAAATATAAAAAAAAAAAGTTTTTCAAAGTGTCAGATTTCACATGGAATGCCCCATATATACTTTATGGGGGCCTAGACCAATATTTCACACAAAAAATTATTGGCTAAAAATTTTCAAATAAATCTATTGATCAACAAAATTTAAATGAGTCAATCAATGTTTTGATTGAAATTTTTGTTATTTTCTTAAACTGTCGAATTACAAATTTTCAACATACCATATTTTTTTTCTCTTTAATTTATTTGAATAGATAAATTCAAAAATATACAAAATAATCGGGTTTTCCTTTTTTTTATTGTTTGCAACATATTGGAAAGCAAAAAAATTATTTTTTTGATAATTTTGTCATTAGCTTACAATTCATTTGTTAAATCAATCATTATTTTGATTGGCTTTAAATAAAAAATTTATCAAACTTTTGATCAAAAACGACAAAATTTTTGATTGAAAAAAATTGTAATCAATCACCTACAATTTGATGATTGGTATAACAATTTTCTTAATTGGAGGAATTTCAATTGATTGAATCTGCGTTTTTGTTAATTGAAATTCGTTTTAAATTTTTTCTGTGTTCGAGGTGTTACAAACGGAATGACAAACTTATATTACCCTCTATCACAAGAGTGGAGTGTATAAAAAGAAAATAAAAATAGCAAAATCTTGTCTAGTCTACTCTATTATGTTTATCAAACAAAAACTACTGCTATTGTTGTGTTATAATTATTTTATAACTGAGAAAAAATGTCTCTTGTACTATTAAGAACGACCCTCTTCTTTTAGTTCTAAGGGTTTATTTCTATGCATCAATTTAACCTGTAACTGCAGCGTCCTCATAAAACTGTGATCTCTAAATGTCAACATAAATAAAATAAATAAAGTCACGAATCATGAAACTTTTTGTAATTTGTGTTCTAAAATTTTTCTCACAACTTTTTAACCGCTGGACCGATTTTACTGAAATACAATACCAACCAGATTGATATCATAAAATATATATATGTTAAACCTTAGCTGCCTATAACTTGATTTTCGGAAATTAGCGTCTTTTCAACAGACAGACGGACATATAACATATAAATATAAATAATAATAATAGTTTTGATCACGTGATCAATTATTTTTATTTATTCTTTCTATTTATTTACAACTCATTTTTAATAAATTCAACCTAACCGAGAACTGGTAACAATGACCGTCGTCTCGATGTAGCGAAAAAAACCAAGGGATGTGGTGGGATTCGAACCCACGACCCCCACGTTAAAAGGCTAGCACGCTACCAACTAGCCTACGGGGGCCCCAGACGGACATATCTAGATTACTTTAAAATCGATTGGATATCAAGAATTATCCAATTCGTCAGCTAATTGTAAGTTCTTATAAAGAATCTGATCCTTTAAAACAATTTAATCTCAATTTGCATGTGCAGTTAAAGGTTAATTTTAAAACAACGGTTTGTTTCTTGATTTGTATGAATTTTATTACATATTTTTGTTTAAATTTTATGAGGCTTAAATTTTAAGTATTGTGCATTTCGAAATAACAAATTTAAACTGTTTTTTGTCTTTGTTTTTTGTTCATATTTCTTTAAACAAGTGTGTTATATTTAATTTGTTATTTTAATGATATTTTAAAGTGATTTTTATCTAATTTCTTCAGAAGTCATAAACTGTTAAAGTTTAAAGAATTTGTTTCACACTGAGGTATGAGGTTGGGTTTTTTTATTACTTAATATTATAAAACCACACAGAAATGTCATAAAATTATACCAAATATTTTCATTACATGTTACAATCTCTTAAATAAGAGGTAGTATTCACATAATAAATGGTCCAGAAATGCTTTAAGTACTACATAGGGTGTGTCGATTTGAAAATTTCTTTCTGGCAATATTATATTAATATCATTAAATTCTGAGATTTTTTATTTTTTATATAGAAAAAATCTCAGATTCTGAAATATTTTTCTTATAGAAAAAGTATTAGATTCTGAATCATGTTTTCTGTAGATAGTCTCAGATTCTATTACATTAGCCCTATCGAAAAAAATGCAAAATTCGGAGACATTTTTGGAACACAAAAACACCAAAAAATATTAGATCTGGTGGGCAGTGTTTTTTGGTTCATTTTTCAAAATCGGGAAGTTCTAAACAAAATAAAAAAAAAACAAGTAAGAGGGTTATATTCGGTCAAGACCGACCATATGATACCCTACACCAATGGGTCCCAAGTCCAAACATGGACCGATTGGATCTGTCGTTTGTTAGATCTTTATTTGGTGTAGAAAACACACACAGATAAAATTTTAGTGGAATTGGTTTATTTTTTTGTCAATAGACCGATTTAACTTAATATCGGTCGAAATTTTTATATGGGGGACTAAGTCCAAAAATGGTCCAAATATATTCCGATTTGATTTGGTTACTAAAGTGCACGTTTAACACCTAAAAATAAATTGTTTATCAAATATTTCCATTTTTATGAATTTTGAGCAAATTGTGTGAATATCGCGAGGGTGGTTTGTATGGGGACTACCAGAAGGACTGACCCGATTCCTTTGAAATTTGGAATGGTGATTTGTACATACAAAATTTGTTTAGCTGCTAAATTTCAAAGCGATATCTGCTACAATACGGTTATTAGAGTCATTTAAGCTGGGGGCTAGGTCTTAACATGGACCGATTTTCTCCAATTTCAATAGGCTTCGTCCAAAAGATGCTTAAGTTTCAAGTAAATTGATTGAAAATTGCGACCTGTATCGTGCTTAAACCGATAGATGGACAGACGGACGGACGGACATCGCTAAATCGGCTCTAAAAGTAATTCTGAGTCGATCGGTATGCTTGAAGGTAGGTCTAGGACCAATATTTCGGGTAGTTACAAACATCAGCACAAACTCATTATACCCTGTACCACAGAGTGGTGTAGGGTATAAAAAGAGTAAGAAAAGTATAGTCTGTCAATAATATACTACATCAGTGTTTTCCGGAACATGGATCCCAAGTCCAAACATGGATCGATTGGATCTATCTTTTGTTAGATCTTTAATAAGTGTAGAATTCACACACAAACCAAATTTGGGTAAAATAGGCTTGCATTAGGTGCCAATTATATGGGCATTAGACTGTATTTTTTTTTTTTTTTGTATGAAAAATAAGTTTTTCTTCTGATTTTGAACGGCGTACGGACATAGCGCCCAAGTGCATATCGCCCAATTTAAAAAAGTCATTCCACCCAAAAAAAATGTGTGTTAGTTGTTGTTGCAAAATTTTTTGGACGATATGGCCATTATTTTTGGGTATTTTAACAATTTTCTTTAAATTAATAAAAATTATCAAAAATGTCATATTACCCAAATATCAAAATGTTGAATTTAAAAAATGTCATAGCACCCAAAAAAATAATCATAAACCTCACCAATATTGTTTTTTTTAACACAATATATATTATGCGTAGCCGGCCTTCGGCCGGGCTTAGGGATTACAAAATCCATGCATTAAACCCACCCTCTCCGCAAAGTAAAGTTTCTAGGGTAGCAGGCCTGATAACCAAAATAGCTTTGGTTTGCAGAGAGGGTGGGTTTAATGCATGGAGTATGTAATCCCTAAGCCCGGCAGAAGGCCGGCTACGCAGGAAACCTTTATTACAAAAAAACAGATCATAGAAGTCGTAATTTCGACATTTCGCCCAAAAAAAATATTTTGGATTTTTTGACAATTTTGTTTTGGGAGAAATAACGTTTTTAGACCTATCATTTTGGGCTATATGTCGCAGCTTGGGCGATATGACATTTACGGCTTTGGGCGATAAGACCTTGGGCGCTATGTCCGTACGCCATTTTGAACGTCCAGGCAAATTTTTGTTCTTCTAGGCCTATAACTTATTTGGCATGATCAAATTTTTGGATTTTTGTAAACCAAAAAAATTTTAAAATCGGTTTTCGAGATACGCTATTTGAAATTTGCAAAAAATGGCGTTTTTTTCCTACATTCAAGAAAGTTTAAAAAAAAAAAGTTTAAAACTTCCTTTACTTGACCACTGTATAGAGCTTAAGACAATCTTTTATTTGGGCAATCCGTTTTAATTTGATAAATATTTTATCAAGGCAACTAGACACAAATTTAACAATTTTTCAATATTTGACCACGCCTACTAAGCCCAGTTTTTGAAAAATTGAAAAACCAAAAACGCAATTTTGTTATTTCCATATAGGGCTATCCACACAATCTATTCAAAAGTTCACGGGACACATGTTTTTTAGTAACGATACATTTGGTGTGGAATGCCTCATATGTCTTATGGACTTTGGCTGATCAAGTTCGAATATGGGCAAAATCGAACGAAGCAAAAAAAGTTCCTCTTTAAGAACTAAAACTACCCCAGAAAAACACAATTTTTTTTACATGTTTTTATACCCTCTACTCTAATAATAGAGGGCACTCAAAATATTTTGTAGGCAAAATCAAATGAAAAACACATTTAAAACCAGTGAATAAACAATTGAAAACCATCCTAGTAATTATTCATTTGTTTTAACAAACATCAACATTTATTTTTTACTGTTGACAAAATTTTCTAAAATAAATAACATTGAACATTAAAAAATTACGTTTTTTTCATTCTTTTTTATCAACAAATTCGGAAAAAATAACCTACGAAAACATTAAAAATTAATGATAGTTCTGTTATTTTTACCAACAAATTTCGAAAAAATAACCTACGAAAACAATAAAAATTAATGATTTCGTAGGCTATTTTTTACAATTTTCTATTGAAATATTTTTTTAAAAATGTTTAATAAAATTTTGGGGAATCGATCCCGCAAACAACTACATTCTGGCCAGACACTCTACCCATCGTGCCAAAGTCACTTGATACAAACATGTTTTTATATTTCTATAAATAATTTTTTAAATTTTTTTTTCAACACAAAAATAACCTACTTTTGTAGGTAAAAACTAATTATATCTCATTAAAAAATACCAACAATTTAAAAAAAAAAATACTTACACAAATCAATAAAAATTTAAAGAATAATCAGTAGTTTTTACTAACAGAACAAAAATAAATGACTTTAAAAATTAAATGCTAATGAAAGTCTTTATTTTTTAGTGTGTTATTTTTGAAACAAAGGACAGAAGTAGTCATTAGAAGTAGAAAAAACAAATGTTTTTTCTTTTAAAAACGACTAAACGTAAAACTTTTTAAATATACTACAAACAGTTATTGACATCATTTTTTGAGTGGGTATATATAAGTTTGTCATTCCGTTTGTAACACCTCGAAATATTGGTGTAAGACCCCATAAAGTATATATATTCATGACGATCTAGCGATGTCCGTCCGTCCGTCCGACTGTCTGTCTGTTAAAAACGCGCAATCTTTTGAAAGACTTTAAGGAGGCTCCTGAAGTTTGGCATATATGTTGGACATTTACCTGGTCAGGTTGATATTGCAATCCAGCGATATCGGTCCACTGGTTCAAAAGTTATGAGCAAAAGACTGAATTTCGGCAAGGGTTTTTCGTGAATTTACGAGATAAAAACACGCTAACTTTCGAAAGGCAGTTCTACGGATACTGAAGCTTGGCATATATATTTGTCGTTCCCCTGGCCTGGTTCGTATTGAATTTCGGCCAAATTGGTTAAGTGGCTCAAAAATTATTAGCAAAAACGTGAATTTCAGATTAGCTTCACCTAAAATTCACGTATTGAAAACCCGTTAACCATGTTTTAATAGCATTGGTAAGTCACAAAAATATTTAACAACGTATTTTTGTCACTCAAAAATATTTTTACACAAAAAAAATTTTTGTAAATTATTTTTTTTTTTTTAAATTACTAAAAAAAAGTTTTTTTTACACGAAATAAAATATTTCTTATCAAAATTTTTTTTCTTTGCACGTTAGAAAATTTACTATCACTTAAAAAGTGCATTGTGGAGGGTATTCTTAGTTTCGGCAAAGTCGAATTTGACTTTTCTACTTGTTTGTATAAGTGTTCCATAAATGAAACATTTTTATGGCATATAAAGTTCTTCGACCTTCAGTTGGAGAAAGAGAAGTCATAAGGGGCATGTATATGAAAAAAATATTTAAATAATGATAAAATTGTATTGAGTGAAATAGTCGCAATTGGATGATCCTGCATTCGAAAGAAACTTTCGAAAGGTTACTTTTTTAGAATGACTATTTTACGGAAATTAATAAAAAAAAAAATCTGAAAATTCAGAAAAAAATCAAAAATATCAAGAAATTAAAAAAAAATCAGAAAAATGCGATGAAATTTTAACAAAATTACAATAAAAAAATCAGAAAATTCAAGAAAACTTAATAGTGTCCGACCGAATACACCTTTTTTGGCCGAAGCCGAATATTCGGCCAAATTTTCACTATTCGGACAAGCCGAAGCCGAATATTAAAAAAAAAAAATATTTATGTAGTAAAAACAAGAAAAAAATAAAACTCGACTCGGCGGGATACTCAAATGCATGAGAATGTTGTCTAGATTGATTTTATTTTAAGCAAAAAATTTTTTTGGACATTTTTGTAAAAAAATATATTTTAGAGTGTAAATTTTTTAGACCGAAAATTTTTTTTTTTGAACGTAAAAAATGTTTTTATTTGCAAAAACACTTATTAAAATGTTTTTTTGGCTTACTTATGATGTTTATAAAATTATATACAACTATATAGGAACTTTTTTATTCGGGATATGTCAACTTTCATTCGCATTTGGTTTAATCCCATTCCGATAATGGCTGTTGCATTGTGTTATTAATCTGAATGATTTAAAACCACACCTCATATTTTTAGTTCATAAAATACAAAATTTAGTCTTTATATAAATACAGTTCTTAAAAGAGATAATTCAAACTGTCTTTAACCTACTAAAAAAAATTCATAAAAAATTTTTATTAAAAAAAAAAACAACACTGAAAATTGATTTAAATTGACCCTCTTTCTTTTTAACTGATTATTTCAACTGATTGCAGTTTAGCACATAAAAATCATACTTTTTTTTTAATGTAAGAAAACAACACACTTTGGGTCAAGGTCAACAACGTGCCTTCAATTACCCATAAAACTGAATACTGGTCAAACACTCTACTTCTTACAACAAACTGTATATTTACAATTTTAAAAGGCGTATATTCAGAACGGTATTAAAAAAAAAAAAACAACAGAAAGAAATGCACACGCCAACAAAAAATCGTATTGTATTGTAAAAATACAATTCCAAAACATAAATTAAATTGAAAGTTGTTCTAAAAAAAAATAATAAAAAAAACTGCTGAAATACAATAAACCAGGTAATATTAAGACAGCTGCAATAATAACAGACAGACTTGAAAACACAACCAAAAAAAAAACGAGCTAAAAGTGCGTTTCCATAAATCAGGTCAAATTCGTTTTAAATTCAAAAAAGTTCATAAAGCAATATTAAACATCTTTTAAAAACAACATCCTTAAAGTGATTACAAACACTCAAACGAAAAAAAAGAAAGGAAATTTTAATACTCCTCCAGTTATTAACCCTTTAATGCACGCGGAGAAGAGATATGATTGTTGCAACTATAATTAAAGAGTGTCATATTATGATTAGCAATGTTATCATAACTTGTTTGTAGCAACCATAACATTTTTGCAGCATCATGTTAAGATCATAAATATTCAAAAAATTATAATTTAGAACCATAATATGTTTGCAACAAAAATTTTATGATTGCCACAAACATATTATGATACAATACTCAATCATAATATGACGCTCTTAAATTATGGTTACCACAATCATATCTCTACTCTGAGTGTGTGAGGACAATTTAACAATTTTTTCTAATGGAGTCACCGATAACTCAAAAACTATAGCTCGGATTGCTTTCATGTCTTCGGCAAAATTGTAGCTCAACTTATTGCGCATCTACTCTATTAACACTTTTTTCGTATCTATCGTATTTTCCGAGCTGTACGAGTTCGCGCAAAGGCTATTTTTAGCAAAATTTGCGATTTTTCACTTTTTTTCATTTGAACCAAAAAAAATCCTATTTGAAAAATTCTGACGAAAATTTTGGAAAAAATGTTCAATGATATTTTCACTGTTTTTCGACGGGTGGGAAGAAGCACTATAAATATTTTTGAAAAATGACAATTTTTACTATTCTTTCTAAGATATCTCGAAAACGATTGGAGAGCTTTCGGGTCTTCGGCACGAATGTTGCTCGAGTCAAGGCCGACAATGCTTATATGCACTTTTGTCATAGCGGCAATATTTACCGAGATATACGCGATTGGAAGTGAGAACGACTCAAAAAGTGCTATTTTTTGGGGGAAATTTTGACCCTCCGTATTTTCGGCCACTGTTTACATAGAGGGCTGAAACTAAGTGTGCGTCAGTTTATCACTTAGTGTTACAACTAAACCAAATTTCATCAAAATCGGAACGGGTCAAGAAAATTTTTACCTATTTGTGATTTCACTAAGAATTACCCTTTTACCAATACTCAGGGTATGCATTGCATTTGTTAAGATTAGGAAATATAGGTAAGGAGTCAGAAAAAGGGAGAATCTGTAAATGCTGTGTCAGTTCGGCCAAGGTAGGAGTTCTCTCTATAGTGTGTTGTGCGGTCCGTTGCCCAATTAACAACAAACGGATGAGTTGTGCTAAAGAACAACCTCCGGAATGAGGTAACTTAGCTCATCAGAACACTTTCCATGGAAATATCTATAGAACAAGTACACTCAACCCACATTCCGACAATAGGTTAGGTTGCCAGCAGCTAACGTTTTATGTCAGCACACATAGACTCTGAGGTCAATAGGTTTCCCTACTGGTCCCTGCCGTTAAACCAATTTGAGCTTCTTCTGAAACTCCTAAGATATTGAATTTTAACATCTGACAAATCAGAAAGATCGTGATGCTCCCTAGATTCGATAGTTTCCAACTCTTCTCATCCATGCAACTCCGGCAAAAGTCATTTGACGGAACATTTAACCGCTTTGCATGCTCCCTATAAGACAGTGTCCGGTAATTACAGCAACCATCGTCGAAATCCGATATCAGCTCACTTGTGTGTTTCTGATTAAGAGAAGGCCAAATCTGTCGTGTTGTCTTACACCTCCATTCATTTGCCCATCTCTGATTTGTCTTCGTGGCGAAACAAAGCCGTGGATTTTGCTTGGATTCTGTTAGAACCTGTAAGGTAGTTCCCAGTCATGCAAGCTCATCGGCTTTGCAATTCCCTGGAATGTCTCTGTGCCCTCAGACTCAACTTAGTGTATGTCAAACTGCTTGGCCATCTTATTTAAAGACGTGAGGCAGTTAAGGGCATATCTTGTTTAAAGAAACATTAACTCCAAGGATTTGACCGCGGCTTGACTGACAGAAAAGATGCTGACTGTGGTTGTAGACTAGACATTGCAACTCCACCATGGCTGACTGGTTGAGTTTATTGCCAGCATCTCTGCCTGGCAAACACTGCAATGATGTGGCAGTCTTCCAGCCAGGCTCTATCCAAGCTCTTCCGAATAGACTCCAAAGCCCACTTGTTCGTGCAGCCTCGGTCCATCCGTGTAAAAATCTAAGGAATCTCCACTACCCGGAATGCCCCTCATCCAAGACTACCTCGAGAGTATCAAAACGGAAAATTGGCGCTCAAAAAGGCTCATATAGGGAGCACAGTCCACGTTTTGTGGTATTGTTATCTTCTTCAAGGCAATTCTTTAAGAAATTAATTTAATTGGATATACCATCAGCCCCTATTAGCATCAATGATTTCTTTTGTGCGCGGTCAAGTAACTCCAATGATGATATTGCAGCACTTGCCCATAAATGGGAGTTGTATTCTATTTTCGGATGGATGGATAGGTGAAGATCTGATGAAGTGAAGTAAGTTCTACAGCGTTTCAAAAACCACAGGCTTCAAATATGTGTTTATTCCAACGGACGTCACACTGTTTTCAAATCCAAAACATCAAGAGCCTAATATTGCCCAACATGCACACCACCAAAGGACAAATTGGGTTCCGAACCCTGAAGACGCTTGATAGTCAGAAGAGCAACTTGGGTCTTACGTTCATTAAAATCTTACCTATTCTCGATACCGAACGTAGAGATTTTCAATAGGTCAAAGCTAAGAGTGCTATACCACCTCTGTTTGTCTTGGCCTATGGTCGAGGAAGAGTGCCATAGCTGCTGTCATCCGCAAAAAAATAAATAGTGTTCTTGGTAAGCCCGAGTAAACATTAGAAAAAGAGAGGGAGAAAGAACACAGCCCAGGGGTAACCCAGCGTTTAGTAAGAAGTCCATTGAGCAAAATCCATTTACGACAACAAGAATGGTACGATTACTGAGAAAGCTCGTGATAAACAACAAAAGTATCATCTACGCCAAATGCTTGTACCTTCGAGATGAGGTGTCAAACACGATCGAAAGCCTTAAGAAACATACAGAGCAACAAACTTACTTTCACCTGGACGATGAGTGGAAACGCCATTAAGTCCCCAGTTGAATAACCCCTACGAAAACCATACTGTCAATCATTTGGCAGACCAATCAACTCGAAATAATTGAAAAGATGGAAGTTCACCATACTCTCCATAACCTTAGATAGCGCAGCGCAAATAGCTATCGGGCGATAATTGTCGGTGTTCGAGACGTCTCCTTTTTCGAGATTGGCTTGACATTGGCTTCTTTCCTGCATGAAGAAAAAATACCCGCAAAGTGTGATCTGCTGGAAAGTTTTCGCAGTGAAGGAGCGAGTTTCGAAGAGTACTTGTTTAAAACAAGTCCTGGAATACTATCTGGTCCAGGAGATTTTTTAACGTTCAGTCCGACAATAACCTTTCTGACCGCCTGTTTCCTAACAAAAATATTAGGCATGAAACATGTTACCCTAGGAAGTGGTGGGGATTTGATTGTTCTCCGGTAAACAATACAGAAATGTCAGCAAAAACTTCTACAAAAGGTTCGCCTTATCCTCGGGGTCAGTAAGGATCTGATCATCATTTAAAAGAGTTGGTATAGTTAACCAGAGTTATTCGTAACTCGATGAACAATTGAACAAAAGCTCTTACCCCCTTTTGGAGCATCAAGAATTTTAGCCTCAGAACTTTGCACTTTCTGTCCTCGTTTGCTTACGCAGCCGATCCGTATTCGCATTCTTTTCCAACTGCTATTTCCTAAAAGCCTTCTCTGTGTTCCTAACATCATCCCTATAAATACTAATAAACTAACATTTCCCATTTCGTATAGATGATATAAACTGCAGTGGAATAAATGTTCTCAAAACCATATATTATATTCACGAACATCTCGTCCGCTGCATCGACGTCTTTATAAAGGAAACAAATTTTCCAATTAAAGCGTCTAAAGAACTCGTAGTCTCGTTGTAGGGAAACATGCCAGGGGATTCTGTTAGGAATCGAACCCACGACCCCCACGTTTAAAGGCTAGTACGCTACCTACTATATAAATTTTTCGAGAGGGGGAATTTCGCCTCCCCCAAGTGTCAAAGCTAAATATTAACTGTCACATTTGTGAAAAAATTTTATTCTGTTCAGGCCCTTAAAAGGGTTAAATAAAAAATCTCCAAAAAGAGTTTAGCACATGTTTTTTTTTTTTTTTGCTTCTTACAATTTTAAGGTCATCAAGGTTTTTTTTTTTGCATGCGCGTAAAACTGCTTTAAACACTGCCAGTAGTAATAAACCACATTAAACATTAAAAAGCTAAAAGAAGAAGGTAGCTTTTTTTAGAGGTTGTGGTAGTCGTCGTCGTTGTCGTCTTCATCGCCTGACGGTAGTTTGTTGAATACAATGAAGCTCCTCATAATAAGTGGCAATTATGTTCATGTTTATGGTATGTGTCGGTTGGAATTCCCCCTTCTAGACGTCTGTTCCACTAATAACAATTGCTAAAGAAAGTCGCGTGCATGTGTAATTGTTGTAATTTTTGTGAATGTTGCTGTTGTTATTGTTGTTTTGTTCATCTTCCCTTTTGCAGTCAACAAAAATAATGCGAAGAAAAAAAAAGTAGCAATAATTTTGATTAACATCTACTATTTATGTTTGGATGTTGTATAAACAACATGCGGAATTGTCCTGGTTATTGCATGTTTTTGTATTTTTTTTTTGGTTTTTTGTTTTTCGAGTGTATAATTTATACAGATTTCGTTAAACTGTGACCAATCATAAATTTGTAATCGTATATTGTAGTGTGTATGAGTGTAGTTTATTGTCGTTGCAACTTATGTGTTGTCAGACAGATTTATATCTTTAAGTACCGTTATTAGTTTGCCAGAGTGCGTTTTGACAAGGTAAAGCAAAATATTATATCCATTTTACAAAGTTATGAATATTAAACAAAGACTGAAATAAAAAAAAAATTCTTAAAACACGCAAGAAAAAAGTGGGTATATATATTTTTTTTTGGTTGTTTGCATGAAGTTACTGGAGAATTTTTGTAGCAGATTTTAAGGGTACTTGAGATGTGCGCTTGTCACTTGAGTCACGCGTGATCGTGAGTCAATTTATTTTGTTGGTCTGATCGGTTTATATCCTAATTTTGATGTCCAGTTAGATTTGATCCATAATTGTATCTGACCAGATTCCGAAATTGGGGACAAATCTCGGATCAAATATATTCGATTATTTGTTCGCACTTTCGTTTCAAAAAATAGTTCAATTTAGACTAAACACAAATTCTGATCATGAATTTTGTTAGAGCTTTTTTGCTTTTTTTTGGCAATAACTGCTTATTTTTGCTATTTTTTTTTCGTTTATTGGCTTTTTTTCTATTTTTTGGCTTATTTTTGCTATTTTTTTCTCTTTTTTACAGCTATTTTCGGCTTATTTTTGAATTATTAGCTTTTTTTGAAACATAATTGAAAGGTTAAACAAAAATATTTTTTTAATTTTTATTTTTTCAAAAAAAAAAAATTAAAAAAATTTTCAAAAAATTTCGAGGATTATAAAAAAAATGTAAATTCAATTAAAATTTTTTTTCTTATAAAAAACCCCGATGATTTTAATTTTTTTTATGAAACACCTAAAATTTGATGGACAATCATATAATATTGGAGGTTTTTTATTTAAATCCACTAAAGAAATCCATTTAAAGAGCTTTTGTTTAATTTTTACTGCTTATTTTTTTCCGGCTATGTTTTTCGTTTTTTTTTTTAGAGCTTTAAACGTTGTTTAAAGTGCGTATTTTTGGTGCTTAGGGCCTTCTGGTGGTACCCTTATTGGACATGTGGGGTACAAAATTTAACCTCGAAATTACGTTAGCTGTAACCGGTACGAATTTCGCTGCAAACGGTCCAGTAGTTACTGAATGCCCGAATTATTAAACATAAACCACTGTGTACTGTGCACAACTGTAAAAGCAATTACAAAATTAAGTATGTGCCTCTTATACAGTTTTCAAGTAATTATTAGAGCCTATTGTCAGAGCCTACGGCTAGGCCGGTTTTCAAGGCTACCCGGGTAGACCGGTCTACCCGGATAACCGGTCTTGCGGTCTACCCGGGTAGACCGGTCTTTTTATTAATATTTTTTTTCAAAAATTTTCCATTTCCACCATTTTTAAGAACAACTCAAGAGTCGAAACTGAAATATTATGTATAGAAAGTGAATTTTTTACAACACTTCGTTACAATTCGAACAATTTCGTTAAATTTTTGTACCCTACACCACACTGTGGTACAGGGTATAATGAGTTTGTACTGATGTTTGTAACTACCCAAAATATTTGTCCTAGACCCACTTTTAAGTATACTGATCGACTTAGAATCACTTTTTGAGTCGATTTAGCGATGTCCGTCCGTCCGTCCGTCCGTTTGTCCATGTAAACGGTGTAAACACGATACAGGTCGCAATTTTTAATCAATTGACTTGAAATTTGAAACTTAAGCCTCTTTTGACCCAAGGACGAAGCCTATTGAAATTGGAAAAAATCGGTCCATATTTAGACCTAGCCCCCATATAGGGTTACCAGATTTAAAATATGGAATAACAGTACATTTGGTCTCAAAAAACAGTGCATTGCAAATATAAACAGTACTTTTTTAAATGTCTTATTTTATATCAAACTACAAAAACTTAGCCCTTTTACCCTGATATCAAACAGATATCAACCAAAACGAGCATAAAAGGTTGTTAACAGAACGGTGGAACAATTTAGGTAAACCGTCTCAAATTTATTCTATTTTTTTATCAGTGTTGAAAAAAATTGCGATTGACTTTTTGGAGCATTTGTCTTAGTTGCCGCGATATCTTACTTGAAAAGCTTTTGTAGTCTATGCTTTCGCTTAACTAAAACACCGATCTTCCTATCAAAAACATATGAAAAAATCCATAAAACAGTGTTTTAATTAAAACACGACTTTAAAACAAACGCGAAAACGGTATTATTGCACTCAAACAAAGGCCTAACTAAATTTTGGGAAAATGTTTTTTTTTTCACAATTTAGTAAAATTTAATAAAAATTTTTAAATTTCTTTGACATAATTTGCAACCAATTAGTTCATCATATTTATCTTCTTAAAATTGATAAAGGTTTTTCTTCAAAAAAAATTTTTTTTTTTTTCAAAAAATGTTTCAAAAATTTCAAAAACTAAGCCAGAAAGAGCAAAAAAGTGTTCATTTCCGATTCTAAAAATCTCTAAAGAATCCCCGGTCCTCTTTCAATGTATGGACTCCTCAATTTGAATCTAAAAATTTGGGCGTTCCTCATTTCTCAGAAAATATTGCCGAAACAAAAAAAATCCCAAATACATTTTTGTAGTTCTTTACACGACCGTCTTAGTCCCTCCGTGTAATAGTTTTTTAGTTATCCCGTTAAGATTCTAAAGACCCTTTTGGGCCCTTAAATTCCCGTATCCTAAAAACTAAGCAAGGTAGAGCGAAAAGGGCAAAGATGTTGAATCAAAATCTATGACGATCCTTAATATACCCAATGGGACTGGGCCTAAGGTGGTCTGGACCCATGGGTTCCGAACCTAATGGGGTCTGCCCGCAATCGAAACTTTAAATGAGATGTACTCAATAAAATAATTTTTTTCGCATTTTCTATTTTTTTCTTATTTTTCAGAAAAATTTAGATAAAAAGAAGGAAAACATGGCAATGGAGCTAAATCATTATTGAATTTAGTTAAGTTTTCCACTTTTTAAATAATTTTTCATTTTGAGTGTGGTATAAAATTAAATTGCATTTAGATGCTTTTTAAAAATTGAATTAAAATTTTGTCACATATGAAACATTTTTCGAAAAATGTTACATTTTGGTGATAAGAATAAAAAAACAGTACAAAAACAGTACACGCTTTAAAAAACAGTACTTTTGCGTACTGTTATAGGTGCTGTGCATAAAACAGTACTTTTTATAAAAAACAGTACATGTACTGTTTAAAACAGTACGAATGGCAACCCTACCTCCATACAAAGGTCCTCTTTAGTTTTGTCTCAAATGACTCTAACAACCGCATTTTAATAGGTATCTATTCGAAATTTGGCAGGTAATCATGTTTCATCCACACAAATCACCATTCCGAATTTTAAAGAAATCGGACCAGTTCTTCTTGTAGCCCCCATACAAACCACCTTCCCGATTTTCAAATAAATCTCTCACATTTCATGAAAATAGAACATATTCAATTAAAATTCTGTTTGTCTATGTTAAACGCGTACTTTAATAACCTTATCAAATCTGATTATCATCGGACCATTTTTGGACTTAGATCCCATGTGAAAATTTCGCCCGATATTCAGTTGAAGCGGTTTATTGTCAACAAAAAGAAGCCTATTTAACTCAAATTGGATTTGTGAGTGCTTTTTTCACTTATTAAAGATTTGACAAAATATAGATCTAATCAGACCATGTTTGAACTTGGGACCCATTTTCCGGGAAACTCTGGTGTAGGGTATTTTATGGTCGGTCTTGACCGACTATAATTTTCTTACTTGTTTTCATTAAAACTTTAAAATGCCGATATCTCAAAAACTAAGCAAGATAGAGCAAAACCGAGAACATTTTCAAAAGAAAGCTGTCCCGGTCGTAGAACAAACATTTTGAGAAATCGGCTGCTAAACTCAAAAAGTCATGTGCTTTCCATGTATTTACATGGAATTTGGAGGTCTTTTTCGGTCTTTAAATGACTTCGCATGGAACAAGGCGATGAATACAAAGACCCGGGTATACCGGGTAGACCGAAAACCGGGTAATAGTGAGCTATAGTAATTGTAATTATATGTAATTGTAATAATAGCTCACCAACTTCAAATGCGTGTAAAAAAAATCTAGCACTAAAATAAAAAAAAGTCTTAATGGCTTTGTTGCTTTTGGTTTCATCCCATTCCGATTTTGGTTGTTCTACTGTTTAATAGCTGGCATTAATTGTTTCATAAACTATTTAATTGTTTTTCATAATTTTTCTCATAAATCTCTATTAATTATTACTTATTTTCTAAATATTTAGAAATGTTAGATTCTTTTTTAATTAAAATGTAACATTAGACATCTTAACAATGTACGATAATTGTCATCGTCATCATCATAAAATTTATGGTGTTGATTGTGTATTTTTTTTATATTTTAAATGACTATTATGAAGAAAATTGCCGCTGAGTTGATTGAAGAAATCAATCTAAAACATAGACCAACATATGTTGTATGCAACATAAATTGCTATTATGTAGTGGTTTATCGAACAATGTACCACAAATAAATACAATATGTGGCGTAAATTAAACTTTTTATATAAAATATTATATATTTTGGGTCAAGCAAGTAAAAAAAAATAAATTTGGTCTTTTGGAATTTATGACACCCTCCGCAATGTAAAAAAGATAATTGCAAAAAACTTTATTTAAAAGGAAATTACTTTTGAAAAAAAAATTTTTGAAAAAAAAATTTCCGCGAAAAAAAATTTTGGTAAAAAAAAAAAAACTTTTTATATAAAATATTATATATTTTGGGTCAAACAAGTAAAAAAAAAATAAATTTGGTCTTTTTGGAATTTATTACACCCTCCACAATGTAAAAAAGATTATTACAAAAAACTTTATTTAAAAGGAAATTACTTTTGAAAAAAAAATTTTTGAAAAAAAAAAAATAAAAGGAAATTAATTTGAAAAAAAAATTTTTGAAAAAAAAATTTCCGCGAAAAAAAATTTTGGTAAAAAAAAAATCCGCGATTTTTTTCTTTTTTTGTCAAAAAAATATGTTCGTACTTGTTTAAATACCATTTGGTGTTCAATTATGTTCACATATGTCAACCAGAAGCCGAATTAAAGCATTTTGTATTTTTAGGTTATGTTGAATGTACTGAAATTTTTGAGGTGTGCTTACATTTTCGTTCATAACTTTTGAACCGCTGAACCGATATCGCTCAAATGCAATACCAAACTTCTCGGGAGAACTTCCAATAAATGTGCTAAGTTTCAGTCATCTCTGTGCAATATTTTGTCCGTGATAGCATTTTCCACAGACAGACAGACTGACGGACATCGCTAGAATGTCTTAAAATCGATCGGGCATCATGAATATATATACTTTATGGGGTCCCAGACCGATATTTCGATGAGTTACAAACGGAATGACAAACTTATATATACCCTCTATCACTAAGTGGAGGGTATAAAAAAAATTAAAAAAAATACATCTTCTCTTATTTTGACACAATTGTCAAACAACCAACAAAAATTATTAAAACAGATTTTCATATGACTGTCCATTTGAATTCTTATTAATTTTTATTAAAAATAAAAATTATTTGATTCGATCTGTTTTAATAATTTTTGTTAGTTGTTTGACAATTATGTCAAACTAAGCAAAGATGTAATTTTTCTCCTTCTAATAAATTATAAAAAAAAAAATTATTATGCAGATAGCAAGTTCTGAATATTCGCCATTGATATGTCTTAATACGTATGTTGGTTTTGGACAACATCGAGTGTCATTTAAATTCTCTATGCTACTTGTAATATAGGGTGTTTATATTTTTCTAAATAGTCTTAACAAGATTTTGACGAGATCGAAAAAGGTATCGCTAAGTCGTGCAAAAAATTACCAACATATTTAAAATTTCATGAAAATTGTTCTATGAAAATATCATGGTTGTAATTAGTAAAGAAAAATGACCTCGAGCTAGAATAAAATTACGCAAAATATAAAATTTTTAAGGTCTTATAAAACAATTTTTAATAAAATTAAATTAGAATGTAAAATTTTTAAAGTTTTTATTTAACTTTTAACCCAAATTTTAATTATTTTTATAACTCAATTTTATAAACATTTTAACGGAAGTTTGTTATTTTTTTTTTGTTAAACACAAAATAATTGTATAAAACAAACAATAAAATTTATTCTGAAATACCAAAATGATTAACGGATTTGTTTTTTTTTTTTTTTTTTAAGAAACAGCGAAAGTTTTATTTCTCTTTAAAAAACAATTTGACTGTCTGTCTGCTTTTAAAGAATTTATCAAAAATTTAATTTCAAAAGAACTTTCAAAAAAATTTTATTATTTTTTTTTTGTTTCCGTAAATTAAATTAATTCATATAGGTCAGTATTTCAGTTTATTGGTTAAAATACTTGGAACTTTTTTTGTTATTATCAAATTTTAATTAATCATTGTGCTCTTTATATTTACATATAAAAAACTTGTTTGCCAAACCTTTTTATCTTAAAAAATTTAAAAATAAAAAAAACATAATGTTTTGAAAAACAAAACATTTGCAACAATATTGTATGTTTATTATCATTTTCAAAAAATGTAGAGCAACATGTGTGTTATATGTTTTCTATTGTATTGTGAAAGCTAAAATTAGAGCAAAATAATAAAAGAAATATATAAATTTGAAAATTTTTAATTGAAATTTTGATGGATTATATTACAATGATAATAAATTTTAATAGATATTATATGGGGTTTGTAATTTATAATTGCTTAACTAAAAAAATAATTAAAACATTGTACATTTTGTTTAAATTTGTTTTAAATAGAATTTTTTGAATCATCAACATATAGCCAGCAATATGTTTACTCTACATGCAACATTTTTTTAATTTTTTTTAAGAACATGTTACTGATTATATGTTGCTAGCAACATCTAACTATGTTAAATTAACCCTCAGTTTCTGTAATACAAACGCCATTCGTATGCGTCGAATTTCCATGTATTTTGTTTTTGTTACAACAACAATTTTTTAATGTTGCTAGCAACATGTATCTAATGTATGATTTAATTGTTTTTGTTTATACTTGTCCCGCGGAATACGCTGTAACCAGGTTTTACGGTAATTAAATTGAATGTTTTTTCAGCAACATGCTGCTGGAAAAATTTTCTTGTTCCATAAGTTTTTTTTTTATTTTTTTTTTAGTTTTCTATTAAAATGTTTCTATATTTGTGTCCTTTTACTAAATCAAAAATTTAAATTAAAAAAAAAAACAAACTTAGTGTCAGCAAAAAAATTATTTTTATTAATTTTTTGTTAGACTGTTTTTTATGAAATGAAAAATTTATTATAAATATTTTTTTAATGTAGTTTTTGTTTATTCTAGCTTTTACTGTAATTAAATTGAATATTTTTTAGCAACATTCTGCTAAACTAAATATTTCTTGTTCTTTATGTGTTTTTATTTTTTATATATCTAGCAACATGTTTCTCTTGTGACGCCTAAAAATTTAATTTAAAACATTTTCCGTTGTTTTTAAATTAAACGTTTTTTTTATAAATTTTTTGTTAAACTATTTTTTGTGAAAAGGAAATTTTTTGGTAATATTTTTTAATTTTGCTAGCAACATGTTTCTAATTTATAATTTAATGGTTTCTGTTTCTCCAGTTTGTTATAGAAAAAATATAAATCAAGTCGGTTTTTGTAGCAACATATTTTTTGTGCATTTCCAACATGTTATGTTGCTGACTATATTTCTTTTGTCTGGCCATTTTGTTAGGTCATTTTTAGAGAAGACTTATTTTTGATGTTGCTAGCAACATGTTTCTAATATTTTTAAAAATTTACGCGATCGAAAAGTTCGTTTTATATATTTTCGTTGTTTTTTTAAATTAATCTTATTTGTGTTTTTGGTTTCAAGATAGTTATTTCAATATTTTTATCACCCTTCACTACAATGGAAGTCTCCCTTGTGTCACCCGTCAATCTTCTTGAAATTTAAATATTTTGTTCAAAACGAAAACTAATTCGACACGTATTTTTTTTAGCGGCCCAAACTCATTTTTAAGAGAAGTCAATTTGTAAGGGGGGAAGTTGACCTTTTTCAGTTTTTTACGATTTACGCCTATTTAGTCAAAAAAATATAATTTTTGACTTAACAAAAATATCCTTAAATGTTGGTATTTTACTCAATACGACGAAAACTTGGTCTTTACACACGTAGATAGGTTCCCCAAAGACCTTTCACATGACAATGTTGCTTTGCATAAGGGTCGAACCAGAATCAAATTGCGTCATGCAAGACGTAAAAAAAACAAAAACAAACACATCAAATTTGAAATTTTCACGTCCGTTTGATTTAGGTACCTCACATTTAAATATTAGAAACCAAAAATTATTGGGCGTTACGCCTTACGCGACGTAATTTGATTCAGGTTGGACGCTAATATAGGGGATAAACAAAAAAATTTTAAAATGTTCATTTCTTCCCCCTCATTTGCACCTCTAAATATGAATTTGGGCCTCTAAATAAAAGTACGTGTCCCTTATTTTTCCTGCTCTATAAAAGAAAACCAATTCCATGCAGATTGGCGGGTGACACCAGGGAGACCTCTCTTGTTAGTGGTAGTTTGTGTTCACCTACATGTTGCTAGCAACATTTGCTTTTATTGGGCCATTTTGTTAAGCCATTTTTAGGGATGTTTCTTATATGTTGTCTGTCCGTCTGTCTGTTGAAATGGCAATCATGGCCAAAATATAAAACAGATATGACTAACTTAAAATATTTACTTGTTGTTGTTTCGAGAAGTTTGGTATTTCATACGAACGATATCTGTTTCAAAAAATATAAACGAAAATGTAAGGACACCTAAAAAATTTGTGGTACATTTCGCATAACCTAAAAATACAAAATGATGTAATTCGGCTGCTGTTTGACATAAGTGAACAGAATTGAACTCCGAAAGGCATTTAAATAAGTACAAACATAGTTTTTTACCCAAAGAAATTTTTTGCGAAACTTTTTCACCAAATTTTTTTTCCGTGAATTTTTTTTTTTGTTAATTTAGTTTCTTTTAAGTTTTTTTAATCAAATTTTTTGATTTTTTTTTTCAAAGAAAGGAAAATAGTTTTAAAAATGTTTTCATATTTGATTAAATATTTTTTCTTTCAGCAACATGTTGCTAGTAACATTGTCCCTTGTCCTCACTGTTTTTGCTGAAATATTTTCAGTGAAAGAGAATACTGATAATTATTTTTTTTAAGTTGCTAAAACATGTTTTTTAATAGGACCTGATAGTTACTTTTTAAAAAATACTTGTATTTTTTGTTTCGCAACATTGTTACTTCAACTTTTCTTCACTGTTTGTGCTGGACTGTTATCAGTGAAAGAGGATATTAATTATTAATTTTTTTTTAAGTTGCGTAAACATGTTTCTAATACGACCTGATTGTTACTTTTCAAAAAAAAAAAAAAAAAATTGTGTTTTTTTTTGGTTTCACAACATTATTATTTGTACAATTTTTTTGCTTGACTGTTTTTGGTGAAACGAAAAATTACTTTTTTATATATTTTTTAATGGCACTAGCAAAATTTTTTTCATATGTTTCTAGTAACATGTTTTCAATATAACTTATGAAAAAACTATTTGTGCTGTTTTTAGATTAACATTTAAGCTTAAATTCTGATTCACGCAACAAGTTGCTTTAACGGTTTTTGAATCTTTGAATGTTATAGTAGTGGGCTTATCATGTTTGTTGCAACATGTTGATTATTTCGTTGTTGTGGCTTTTTTAATGAGCAGACATTTGTTCCTCCAAAATGTTTCTCGCAACTTAGTTGCTTCAGAATTTTATTCTGAAGCGTATTTTTTATTTAATAATTTTGTAATATATGAATTTTCTTAGCAACATGTTCCAATTGGCATAATTTTTGCATTTATATATATTTACTTTGTTTTTTCGAACTTCAAAGTTAGTATGATTTTGCAGACTATTATTTTGATAAACAATTTATTATTCCTTCAAAATGTTTTATTATTGTGCACTTTATTTAACTGGCATATATTGCAAGGAATAAACTTTTTTGCTAGCAACATGTATCTATAATTTTTGCCGTTAATCACATTGTGAAGATAATTTGTCACATACTTTCGGCTACATAATATTTAGGTTACTTCCGTAGTCTAGGCAAGAATTTTGGATTTTATAAGATAATACTTATTGTTTTTGTTGTTTCTAGCAACATGTTGCTAACATAACTTTGACGTTAATTTAGTTGCAAATTATTTTATTACAAATATTCTGTTATATTTCATTTCAAACAATAAAAATACTATTTTAACAAGTTTTTGGGAACCTAGTACATCATAGTTGTTTTTTTTTTTTTGCTTTTAAATTTCTAATAAATTATGTTTTTATAATCCATCTTACAGAGATTAATGAACTTTTTTTTTTCTTTTTATAAAAATCTTTAATTTTTTTATTTAATTCTATATTTTACATAATTACCCATGTGGCTAAAAAGTTAATTAACAAAAAAGTAGGCGTCTCTTTATGTAACCACCATTATAATAACAGCTGGTCTATAATTTTCTATGTTATTGGCCATGTTAAGGGTAACAGTTATTAAATTATGTTTTTAAGCACAAATTTGTTTACTTTATTATCAGTTAATGTATGTGAATATAAAACGAAATCGACCAGAAATATTTAATATCAAACAAGTTAACAGTTTTAAAACAAGTAGTACTAGTATTTGATTTTTTTTTATATATAAATTAATTTGTAGTAACTATGATTAGCTGTTAATTGAGTTTTAATAATCAACTAGATAATGCGATTAAACGGATTAAAATCAAATCATAGCAAAGAATTTAGAAATTTATGACAAATTGTATAAAATTATAAACATTTGAAAGTTCTGACAAATATAATACGACAAAAAACCATCTGGATTAGAAATTTAATTAAATGATTTTAGTAGTACCGTTTTGAATTTGTCTAGCAACATTTCATCAGCTACAATTATTATTTTTTTATTATTTCTGCACCTTTTTAAATATATGTTCTGTTAGTTAAAAATATACAATTTTTTGAAAAAATGTCTGTTTGGGTACATTTTAATTTTTTTTTTGTTGAGCAACTTGTTGCTACAAAAAACTGCTTTTAATTTTATTATTAAAATAATTTTTGTATGTATGTAAAATGAAGTTAAAAAATTCGTTGTTTAGAAAGTTAAAAAAGGCTTGACCTTGTCTAGCAACATTTCACTAGAAAACATGAGTATGTTTTAGCTTAATGATTCAAACATGTCTTTAGCAACATGTTGCTACAAGATATTCATGCTTTTTTAATGTTAAAATATTGACTTTTTTTATTTTTATAGAAAAGTTTTTTTAAACAATACTAATTTATTATCTTATATCCAATGCAACAAATATTGGTCCTAGGCCTACCTTCAAGTATACCATTCGACACAGAATCACTTAGGTTAGGTTAAGAGGTTGACGTAATGTCCACAAGACCAGTTCCTGATCCAAAGTAATATTAATCATAATTCACTGCTGCCTTCCTGTCAAATGATGACTTATGTCTCCATATGTGTCTCATCGAGTTTACTTAGCCTAATATATTTAAGCATCTTCCATGGGTTGACATCTCTAAGTTCCTCCAGTTCCTGAAAGAAATAAAAGCCAAAACAATTAAATCGAGTGCGAGATAGTGCAGGGCACTGACAAAGATAATGGAATGAATCTTCCACTATCTCTTCGTCCCCACACCATCTGCACAAGTCATCTCTTATCAATTTTAACTTTCTCAAATAAGCTTTCAAGCCAGTATGGCCTGTAATTAAACCTACATACTTTCTGAGGTCTGATTTTTCCATATAAAGTAGTGTTTTCTGGATACTTTTTCCACCGCGAGTCCACAAGGCCTTCGTCTGGATACAGTCCTGGCTGCTTTCCCAAATTTCAAATGTTTTCCGTATTTCGAATTAAATCGCATCCAGGCCCGGATGCACGTCGGTCGTGATTGAACTTAATGGTAAAACTGCTCCCATACGAGCTAACTCGTCAGCTTTCTCGTTTCCTGGAATATTCTGATGACCTGGAACCCAGCACAGTCTTAAAGAGTGTTGTTCGATGAGAGCCATATGCTCTTGGCGACAACGGCTGACAACCTTTGATCGAATATTCCTATTATATAGTGCCTTTAAAGCCGCCTGACTATCAATGTAAATAATGATCTCACTAGAGTAGATCGGCCTCATTAAAATAAGCCTGGCTGCCTCTGACACTGCATGCAGTTCCGCCTGAAAAATATTACAGCTGTCCTGTATCCTTGAACTGTGTTCAATTCCCAGTTTCTCACAGTAGACACCGCTACCTGTTCCCTGTGGCATCTTTGATCCAACCGTGTAGACTGCAATGTGCTGTTCCCCAACAGGTGGATTTTCCCAGAATACTCTAGATGGTATTTCAATTGTTATACCTGCATCCCACACGATATGTGGAGTCATATAATCAGTCACACAGTCATCATATCGATGGTCTCGCATGAGTTTTGTGTGTCCATAGTCTCTAACTTTTAGCGCGCAGTTTTGACTTAGTCTAAGCTGTGTCCTAAGTGCGTATTCCTGGATGTAAAGATCCAAAGATGGCAAGTCCAGAATCCTACTTAGACCATGTGTGGATGTTGTCCTTCGCGATCCAGTGATACTTAAGGTGGCCACTCTATTAACCCTGTTCAGGTACGTGGCGTGCGTGCTCTTTCTTACAAAAGGCTACCACACTACTGCACCATGTGCCAGTGTTGGTCTAACAATTGCCGTGAGTATCCAGTGTATAAGTCTTGGTTTAAGACCCCATGTGTTTCAGAATCACTTTCTGAGTCAATTTAGCAACTCTTAAAAATATATATTCCATATTTTTCAAATATTTCATTAACAACATGTTATTACATAAAATATGTTTTTTTTTTTATTTTTTAAAGAATGTGATACATTTTTTTCTATTTTTTTATAAACAAATAATGTTTAAAAAATGTTTTGCTGGCATCATGTTGCTGGCAACTTTTTTTATCCTGTATTTCATTTTATAATGTTAGTAAGTATTCTGGTTTGTAACATGTTGCTGAAGAATTTTATATAGTAAATAGAGGTGTTTCATTTCATTTTATGGCGATTTTTGCCTTAAAACTTTTGAAATAATGTAAAAAATATAACTTTAGGAAACTTTCATACTTAAGATACTTGTACGAAGGGTTTAAGCTAGACTTCTGCCACAAATCTGCCTGTGGAACATCAGTAGAACACGAGAACACCAAAAAATAAAATGTTGCTTATCAAGTTTTTGCAGTAAGCCGTTCAATTGATCTATGATTTTTTGTAAAAAATATTAATCAGCATGTTTAGCAGCATTTTTATACCCTACACCACTTTATGGTACAGGGTATAATGGCGATGTGCTGATGTTTGTAGGCCTACCTTAAATTATACCGATCAGCATCACTTTTTGAATCGATTTAGCAATGTCCGCCGTCTGTCGTCATGTCGTTATTATTATTCGATTGGTCTGAAAATTTTAATTTTAAGCTTTTTCACTAATTTCTACACACGGTTGTTGAAAATTTAATAAAACTCTTAAAAATATATATTTCTTAGCAACATGTTTACAATATTTTTATAGCAACATTTTTAAGTATTCCTTTAGCAGCAAGTTGCTACATAAAATGTTTTTTTTTTAAAGAATGTGTTACTTTTGTTTAGTTTTTTTTTTTTTTATAAACAAATTATGTTTAAACAATATTGTTGGCTGACATCGTGTTGCTAGCAACTTTTTTAATTCCGGGTTTTCATTATTAAACATTTTTTCAAAAGTGTGCAGCTAATCTAATCTAAAGTAGTCTGGTCAGCAACATGTTGCTGAAGAAAAATATCTGGTGATAGATTCAATGGTTCTTGATTAAAATTTTACAAATCATGTTTAAATAATATTGTTGGCTGGCATCATGTTGCTAGCAAGTGAAATCTTACTATCCCCTATGTGATGAAAATCGTTCGATTTCAAATCGATCGTTTTTGAATTTTCAATCTAGATGATTTTGAAATATTTATAAGTAAAATGAGATAAAATTGTATAAATTCATTTATTTGATCATACTCAAGCCTTTAAAACCAATTTCAAGTTATTTTGGCTTTTCTGTTCGCTTTTCGAATTGCGATTCTGAACGAAATCGATCAAAATTGAAATCGTTCGATTTCCATCACATACCAGTATATCTCTTTATGTTTTCTTAATTAAATCGCTTCATAATTAATTTGTGTAAGTATTCTGGTCAGCGACATGTTGCTGAAGAATGATATCTAGTTATATGAATGATATTGGTTAATTATTTTGATTACAACATTTGATTATAAAAATTAATGTTATTGATATGTGATTTTTATTACAAAATATTAATCAACATGTCTAGCAACATGCTTTTTAAAAAAATTTAATGATCCTTATTTGAAAAATATATATTTTTTTCAAAATTTTGCTAAAGTTGTTAAAACTTTTGTTTTAATTTCGATGCATTGCAAATTTCTATTGATTTGTATTCCAAAACTTATTCAATCATCCCTTTATTATTTATAATTTAAATACTACATTTAATCAAATACCCCTTAAGTACCAGTAATTTAAACAAATTATCATTTTTTTTTAATAAATTATTATCATTATTATTAATAAACTATCTATCAATCAATCAACTAAATTTTTTTCTACATAATTTTAAACAACTGTGAAATAAATATTTATCATAAACAAATATTTCCGCAATAACTTAGCAATTAAATAAATATTTTTTTATTATTTATAACAAAAAATACTAATTTGTTTAGTAATTCACAAAACAAACTTTAATGAACTTATCGCCATAATTTGAAGGCCTAACTTAACTCTCAATAATGCAAAAAATACTATTTAAAAATATCTTAATTTTATATAAATAATAGTAAATTTTATTTGAATCTTTCAAACTAAATTGTTAACAATTAGTAATGATTTATTAAACAAATTACTTAAAGGCATTGTTATGAAAATTATTGAAATGCTTCAATGATTTCAATTGAGAACAACAAAAGAGTTCTTTGAAAAAAAAAGAACGACTCAAAAGACTTTTGAGGAATTTTAAAGTTGAACGCATATTATGAGATGCTTGAATAAATTCTAATTAAACTACATGTTTAAAATTCTAAACATACATAAAAGACTTGGTTGTCTTAATAGGAACACAACATTTTGCTTTTTAAAAAATATGACTTACAAAGACAAGGCATGAAGTATGGTTATAATAACCCATTTACAACAAGTGGAATTTTGTTTAATTAAAATTGATTGAATGTAAAATATTAAATGTGAGTTGTTAAGAAATTATAATGTTGTTAGAAACAAGTTGCTAGCAGCATATTGAAATTAACTAAATTTATTTTAAATAATTTTAAGGTAAAAATTACTTATTTGAATACTCAGCAACATTTGAGGCTAAATTTTGCCTAAAGTAAAGTTTTTAGCAACATGTTGCGAAATCAAGTAATATTTAATTTGCTTTTAAAAATTCAATATAGCTTCTGGCAAGACAATTATAAACAGCAACATGTTGACATCTGTAATAGCTTGTTTAAAGCAAAATATAGTGTTAGCAACATGTTGCTAAGACCGTTCTTAAAATATCATGCATTAGAACTCACGTTAAAAAGTCGCTCAACGCAATATGCATATTTCAACTTATTAAAGCAATTTTAAGTGTTAGCAACATGTTGCTAATACCATTTTTAAAATATTATTATAAATAAATGCTTTAAAAAATACTTAACTTTTTCACCAAAATTTGTTGCTAGAAACATTATCTTTGAAACATCAAAGTACAACGTACACAACATGTTGCTGACACAATTCCTACTTATTAACTAAAGATTTTAGTTGTCTGTATAGGACTGAACGATACAATTTGAAGTGTCCAAAATGATAGCGACCAGGTATTATAAAATTAGATGAAGTGCAACATTTTGCTACTGGTTTTCTCAGATTTTTTTTTAAAGCAACATGTTGCTGAAGAAATAATTATTTATAAAATTCAATATCACAAAAACAATTATTACAATTCAATTTCGATCTTATTTGACATATTATCAAAATTCAGTCATTTGATCGATGGCAACATGTTGATAGCAGCAACTTTTTAAGTTAATTCATTTCAACTTAATTCATTGCAACTTATTATTAAATTTTGATATATAATAACACTGTGCTACAGTGAAAAAATACTTGTGATGTGATATGGTATAGGTTGTTGGTTTTGTCGAGTAGATCACAAAAATGCTCATTAAACTTGCCAGACACCCTCAAATTTTTGAGATATTGTCAAAAAACGTTTTTTGGGACTTTGCTCACTAAACCTTGTGTAATTCAGAAAATTTTCAACCGATTTTGAAATTTTTAACTATTTTGGATAGAAGAATGATAGGGCTTTCCATGTGTATGAATTGGTCTACACATATAAGAAAGATATCTATTGATTTTTTCTATAATATCTAATTTGTTTGCTATTTTTGAAAATTTTTTTGAGTTTATCGATTTTTTTCTGCTATAGTTCGTTTAACAACCTTATTATCTGTGAAGGTATTTTTAAAGAAAATTTAATTCTGAATACGATGAGCATTATCCAGAAAAAATCAGATAAGAATTGACAGAGTTGTGATAATTTTTCTAAAAAAGAAAGTTAAGATTTTGCAGAAAATCGCCGTTCAGATAATCCAGGCAAAAAAAAAATTTCATAAGAGGTCATGTACAATATTATTAAAGGTTTTTGGCGCGCTGAATCCAAATCTGGCCTTTAAATTGCTCTATCGCGTCAAGTTTTTGAGATATTCCTTATAAATTGATATATCAAAAACTTAATAAGATAGCGCAATTTCAAGGTCAAATTCGAATTTAGGGGGTCAAAAACCTTTAAAATAATGATACGCGACCTATGAAATATGTATGTTCGTTTATTTTTTTTTGCCTGGGTTGTCTGAATGGCAATTTCATGAAAATGCTTAATTTTCTTTTTTAGAAAAATTATCACAACTCTGTCAATTGTTATTCGATTTTGTCGGCATAGAACTCATCATATTCACAATTAAATTTTCTTTAAGAATACGTTTATAGATATTGATGAACGAACTATAGCAGAAAAAATCGATAAACTCAAAAGATTTTCCAAAAATAACAAAAAAATTAGATATTGTTGAAAAAATCAATATCTTTCTTAAATGTATATACCAATTCACACACATGAAAAGCCCTATCCTTCTTCTATCCAAAACAGTTGAAGAATTTAAAATCGGTTGAAAAATGTTTAAGTTACACGTGGTTTAGTGAGAAAAGTCCCAAAAAAACGTTTTTTTTGACAATAACTTTAAAATTTGTGGGTGTCTGGCAAGTTTGATGGGCATTTTTGTGATCTTTTCGACGAGACCTACAGCCTTAACTACCTCATTTTAAAAGTATATTCGATTTTGTTTTTTTTGTAGCACAGTGTAATTAGGGATGAGATTTTCATGCACTAAAAAATCGAAAATATGCGCTAAAAAATTCAAAATATGCACTAAAAAAACCTAAAAATATGCACTAAAAATTAAATTTGTGCAAAAAAAAATCTTGTTTTCATTCGAAAAACTTCTAAAAAAATAACGCCATATTTGAAAAGTAAAATTTATGTGAGCAACATCTTTTAGAAACTAAAACATTCTATAAAAAAATTTTAAATAATAAAAAAATTGTTTTCTTATTTTCAAAAGAAATTTTTCAAATTTCAAACAGTTTTTGAAACAAATAAATTTCAATTTGTGTGTTTGCTGAATTATCCCAAAATATGCAACAATTTGCACTTAAATGTTGGAAATATGCACAAAATATGCATTTATAACCAAAATATGCAATTAAAACCAAAATATGCATTTAAAACCAAAATATGCATTTTCAACAAGATATGCAAAACTATTATTATTACTACAAAATGCTGCCATTTTGTTCTGCGATATGCTGCTAGCATCTTTATTATAGATAACTGAAGTGTTAGCAACATATTTCTAAGACCGTTCTTAAAATAATTGAGTATTTTTCTGCTGTGGATTATTTATCAAACTATTTATAAACTAAAAAGCAACATTAATTTATAAAAACATAAAATCTATTGCAACATGTTGCTAGAAGAAAATTTTAAATTTTTGCAATACGTTACGAAAAAAAAAATATTGCAACATTTTGCGAGAAAAAATTAAACAATTTTTTATACTTTTTACAATCTTGCAAAAGTGCGAAAATTATTTCATCAATTTAAACACGTTGACAACAATATGATTGGCAGATAACAGCAATATTATCCAAATCCACTTTTAGGATTTTTGACATCGTTGAAGCAGAATTTGATTTTTTTGTGTTGAAATAATCAAAAAAAGTATTTATTATATAAAAAAACGGAGCCAACCTGTTGAATTTTGGACTGTATGCAATATATTGCCAGCAAATATTGTATTTGCAACAATATTAAATATAATAAAAAAAATATTTTTCCAGCAACATTATCGTATGAAAAATATATCATTAGCAACATATATGAAAAAACATATTAAGCAACATGTTCCCTGCAACGTGAATTATTAAAAAATCATTCGTTAGCACTACATTAAGTTTTAATTTTGCAACATGTTGCCTGAAGCGTTAGAAAAATGTTGCTAAGATAATTCCTAAAATATTTGATAAATTTTTCTTCTGCCGATTCTTTATTAAACTATTTATCAACTAAAAAGCAACATTATTTGTTGAAAACCTAAAATTAATTGCTACATGTTGCGAGAAAAAAATTTAAAATGTTTCTTAAATTGTCTACAATCTCCCAAAAGTAAGAAAATGTGAATTTAATAATTGAAAGCATGCTGACAACAATATTATTGGCAGTTAACAGAAATATTTTCCAAGCCCACGTTTTGGATTTTTCGAATCGTTAAAGTGGAATTAACTTCTTTCAGTATTGAAATACTCAAACAAATGATAGATGATAAAAAAATATGGTTACCACCTGTTTTATTTTGGGTTACAAGCAACATATTTCCAGCAACATGATTATAAAATAAATAAATAAATAAATAAATAAAATAAAAAAGAAGCTTTGAATATTCTTTCAGCAACATAATCGTATGAAAAATAAATCATTAGCAACAGGATTATATAAAAAATACATCTCTAGCAACATGTTCCTAGCAACACAACTAAATTAAAAAAAAAATCGTTAGCACAATATTTAACGCTTTAAATAATTTTATTTGAACAAAAAGGGGATTTTTTAATTTCGCAACTTGTTGCAATAAAATTTTGTTTATTGAAGTTATGTTGCTAGCATTTGTAATTTGGTTCTATTATTTTGTATGTTTTTTTAAGAAACAGGTTTATGAAAAATACATCCTTAGCAACATGTTCCCAGAAACATTACTAACAAAAAGTTAATCGTTAGTATTTAATTTGTGGCTTTAAAAACATATGAAGGGTTTATTGTAAAAACTTGATAAGCAACATTCCTTTGACAGATATTTGGTAAAAGGCTTGCTTTAAATCTAATAGAGATTCTAGTTGTCCTGCAAGAATCATATTGTCTTCATTATTTTAAAGCTTAAAAGAGAAAAAACTCACCAGAAAATAGAATGTTGCTAATCAAGTTTTTACAAGAAACTCTTTATATATATTTAAGCAAATTGGGAATAGTGATAACAACGCAACATGTTGCTAAAATTTTTAATGCCACATGTTGCTAAAAACAAAACTCACCAGAAAATAGAATGTTGCTAATTATGTTTTTACAAGAAACTCTTCATATATATTTAAGCAAATTGGGAATAGCGATATCATCGCAACATGTTGCTAAAATTTTTAATGCAACATGTTGCTAAAAATTTTAATGCAACATGTTGCTGAAATTTTGAATTTATTTAAATTAAGTGGCTAGCATTTTGTATTTTTCCCCCCATTTATTAAAATAGTTCCTATTGAAATAAACCAATTTTTTTATTATCAAAATCGCCTCATAATCGGTTAATATTTATTCCATCGGCAAATTGTTTATGCCTTTAAAACATTTACATGGTTAGTTAAATATTAATGTACTTTTAAAAAATAAAAATAAAAATAAAAATATTACAACAGATAATAATTGTTAAACTAATTACTAACATTACTGGCCGTAACTACAAATTAGTTAATTTTTCAGTTTTTAAAACACTAGCAATTAATTTTGTTTTGTATACAATTTCTCTTCATATAAATAAAAATGGTTTTGCAAAAATTTATGGTTTGTTTGGCTCTTTTTAAATTTAGTTAAATTCTTTTATTAAATTTTTATTTTTTTAATTTCTTTTTAGGTTTTTAATAATTTTTTAATTTTAATTTGCTTAAAATAAAATTGTTTTAAATGTTTCATTTGTTCAATGAAGAAAGTGTTAGAAAATTAAATTAATATTAATTTTTTTCTTTAACAAAAATTGTGTGTAATTTAATTGTTACAAAAAAATATATTTTTTGTTTGGTAAACATCAAATGATTCCGTGTGTTAGTCTCGCGGAAACCAGTGTACTGGGCAATATGAAGGAACGTGTTAAAGAAATGAAAGTCTTCGGCTGTAGGCTGAATTTTTGGAATAATATTAGTCATAGTTTGACTAGTTCAAAAGGTATGTTAATTAGTTTTAATTAATAATAAAAAATTAAGAAATAAAATTGTAGCAACATGTTGCAGACATTTTTTTTGTTTTGTATACATGTTGCTACAAAGCTGAAATAAAAACTCCAAATGTTTTAAAATTTAGTACTTAAAACTGACAACAAGAAAATATTTTTAAAATATTTATATAAAACGGCTGCAACATTTAAACAACTTAATTCCAGCAACATTTATTTGGCCAAATTTAATTAATGGAGAGAAATTTGTTAAATGCAAATTGTTGGCGGTAAGCGCTAATCAAAACAAGAACAAAAAAATGTCATAAGTTGTTTGACTACTGCCCTCGAAAATGTTTTGGTTTTTTCAGCAGCATGTTGCCTGCAACATTATTAATTTCTAAAAAATTCTTGCACTGTTTGGTCTATCTTTGCTTTTTTAAATGTTGTGTTAAAAAGCTTATAAACTTTTTTAATAACATTTTTCACATATCGTAAGTTAAAAAATTTGTTTTTTGTTTAAGCAACATGCTGCTATAAGTACACATGTTGGTACAAATTTGAAACAAAATCTCTTAATTTTTTAAAGTTTAGTAGTTGAAACCGACAATAAAAAAATATTTTTAAAATATTAATAAAAAACGGTTGCAACATTTGAAAAACATAATCCCAGCAACATTTACTTGGCATAATTCATTTAAAAAATAAAAAATCGTTAGGAACATTTTATTGGCATTGAGCGCAAAGCAAAAGAAATCAAATTGCATATAAAACTCTTTAAAAAAAAATAAGAAGAATGAAAATTGTAGCAACATGTTGCAGTAAGAAAATATTTAAAAAATATTAATATAAACTTCTGCAACATTTAAACAACATATATAATCCCAGACACATTTACTTGGCAAAATTCATTTATTAAAGAAAAAATCTTGTTTTTGGGTTTTCCGCAACATGTTGTCTGCAACATTATCAATTTCTGAAAAATTCTTGCATTGTAAGGACAATCTTTGCGTTGTTAAATGTTGGTTTAAAATGTTGCTTAACTTTTTTTTCAATAAAATTTTTCACAGATCATTTCTTAAGCAACATTTCTTTGTTTAAGCAACACGCTTTAAAAAAAAAATAGTTTTCTATAATAAATCCTACATTCGTGTTTTTTTCTTTTATTTGCATATAAAATGCATAAACTCTTTTACTAACTTAATGTTTTTTTTTGCAATTATTTGTAATTAACCATATATTTGCATAATATTTATAACACTTTGGTTGAACACTTGTCTAATTCTTTATATTATTTTTTTGATTAATATAAAAACCATTAGTAGTTGTTTTATTTATCTTAACAAAAGTAACATACAAATAACTCCATTAATATTTTTGTTGTTACTTTCAAGCGAAAAAAACCCCAACCGAATGTCTGTCTGACTAAATGTCTGTCATTGTAAATTGACATTGATATATGAATGACTGCGTTTATATATAAATGAATTTATTTAGACAACAACAACAATATTAACATTAAGAGATCTATTACAAGAAAAACAATAAATACATAAATCCCTTGAATTTTATAAATATGTATACAGTTCCGTTTATTAACAACATGTTGCCAGCTACACATGTCGAATAAGAATGTACGAAATAAAATGTACGAAATTGTTACAAATTAAAAGAAAATATGCTATATATTTATAGCATAATCCAGCAACATGTTGCTAACCATATTTTAATACAAACAAAACAAATTTCAACAAAACACTACAACAACAAGCATAAACAGTCTAAAAATCGATTTAAATCTTTAGTTATGTATTCAAAAAGTTCTTACGGCAACATGTTGCTGCAACAAAATATTAAATTTCTTTGGCGCATATCTTTGACAAGTCTTAGAGTATGTTATCCGCACTGAATGGCAACATGTTGCTGCATTTTTCTTAAAGAAAAAGTCTCAGATTCTGAGACATTTTTCTTATACAAAAAGTCTCAGATTCTGAGACAATTTTCTTATAGAAAAAGTCTCAGATTCTGAGATATTTTTCTTATACAAAAAGTCTCAGATTCTGAGACATTTTTCTTATAGAAAAAGTCTCAGATTCTGAGACATTTTTCTTATAGAAAAAGTCTCAGATTCTGAGACATTTTTCTTATAGAAAAAGTCTCAGATTCTGAGACATTTTTCTTATAGAAAAAGTCTCAGATTCTGAGACATTTTTCTTATAGAAAAAGTCTCAGATTCTGAGACATTTTTCTTATAGAAAAAGTCTCAGATTCTGAGACATTTTTCTTATAGAAAAAGTCTCAGATTCTGAGACATTTTTCTTATAGAAAAAGTCTCAGATTCTGAGACATTTTTCTTATAGAAAAAGTCTCAGATTCTGAGACATTTTTCTTATAGAAAAAGTCTCAGATTCTGAGACATTTTTCTTATAGAAAAAGTCTCAGATTCTGAGACATTTTTCTTATAGAAAAAGTCTCAGATTCTGAGATATTTTTCCCATAGAAAAAGTCATATACAAAAGTTCTATTATTCTCGAAGATTTTTTTTGTAGAAAACTCTCAGATTCTAGGTAATTTTTTTTAGCAACATTTAAAAATACCTTCTAGTTAGAATCTGCTATTACTCAATCGATTGTGTATTTAAGAAATTATTTCACCTGCAACATATTGAAATTTTATGCAACATGTTGCAAGTAACGTTCAGATTTTTGTTTCTGACATTCAGCAAAAGTATTATATTGTTAGCGAAATGTTGCATAAAATATTTCCTTTTTATACCCTCCAACCACAGTATGGGGGTATACTCACTTTGTCATTCCGTTTGTAACACATCGAAATATCGGTCGGGGACCCCATAAAGTATATATATTATTGATCCATGATCGATTCTAAGACATTCTGTGAATGTCCGTCCGTCCGTCTGTCCGTTCGTCCGTCTGTCTGTAGATGGCACGATACAGTCCAAAATAAAAGAACTAGCCTCCTGCAATTTGGTATTTATATGTCTTCTGGTCCTAGGCAGGCTAAGTTCGTAAATGGGCAAAATCGGCTCAGGGGGAAAAAAGTTCCCCCTTGAAGAACTGAACCAACCTCTGAAAAAATACACTTTTTTTACATGTTTTTTTTGTATTTTTGTTAAATAAATGAAACATTTGCTATATTTATGGGGATGGGAAGGTGCTCTCAACGTCCCCCACTGACCCCCATCACCCCGCCCCAAAAAAAAAAAACAAACGCCCCTGACAATTTTTTTTTTTATTTTTTTTGTACATTTTGGAGGGTATAAAAGATTCGGCACAATCGAATTTGACACTCTCAATTGTTTTTATAACAATTTTAAAGTAACAGTGTTTATTATTTCAGCTGGCAATATGTTGATAGCAACATAATAAAAGTTGTAATTAAATAAAAGGCGTTTAAAAGTGTTTTTATTACTTACAACATGCTGCTGACTTAAATAAGATTTTCCAAATTAATTTTAAGCAGCAGCATGTTGATAATAATGTAAAATATTTCTAGAAGTTGTTTTTACATTGAAAACAAGTAAAATGTACTGTTTAACATGTTGCAGAACTTTTTTTACAATCATTTGCAAATTTTTAAATATAGCACATAGTAATTCTTTTCAGAATTCTTCAAGCCAGCAGCATGTTGCTGGCTAAATATAACATTTTTATACTGCAACATGTTGCTAGGAATAATAATTTTTTTGGAGTTTTACAAATATTCATATTTATTGTCAGCAACATTTTTATAATTTGCACTTTTTGTTTTAAAACTATTTTTACAATGCTTTTGTGTTTCTAGCAACATATTGGTGTAATTAAAAGTTTTTATGTGAAAAAAGTTATGTGTCATGTTGTCAATAAAATTTTATTTACAACAATTTCATGTGTTATTACTAGGAGCATGTTGCTGACTTGAATATGTTTTTGAAAAATAACGAATTTTAACCAGTAACATGTTGCTAATAATACAAAATATTTTTAAAAGTAGTTTTGAAAACAAATAAATTGTAACTCCCACCATGTTGCTAAACTTTTTTTTATAATCATTTGTAAATTTTTAACTATGGCACATAGTAACTTTCTCAACATGTTAAGAATTTTTCAAGAGAGCAACATGTTCCTAGCTAAATAGAACAAATTTATTCTGCAACATGTTGCTAGGAATAAGAATTGCTTGGATTTAAACAAATATTTAGTCAATAACATATTTATAATTATTTTCTTCAACATTTTAAATAAAAATTTATTCTGCAACATGTTGCTAGTAATATAATATACAATATATAATTTGCATTTTTTTTTAATAATTTTTAAAATTATTTTGTGATACTAGCAACATGTTGCATTCTTCAAATGTTTTTTATGTGAAAAAGTAATGTGTCATTTTTTCAATTAAATTTTAATTACAACAATTTCCCGTGTTATTCAAGAGCTTGATGTCAAATTTATTACATTATAATTTCTTTTGTCAATTTCAATGATTTTTTTTTAAATATTTTTTTTTTCTTTATTCCAAACATACTTGGACAATTGTATTTGAATTTAATATAATAAAGAAAAACAAACTTTGGTGTTGAATATGATATTATATGTTTGGTATTGTATTAATAATGACAAGTAATATTTTTTTTTATTGAATATTATGTTAAAATTACAATTGAAATCGAAAAGAAAAGAAACTGTAAAAAAATTAGATTTAATTTGTTTAAAAATTAATTGTAAACTTGTGTCTGTCTGTCTGTCTATATATAAAAGGTGTAAACTACAACTAATTGAAATTGAAGTATTAAAAATGCTAGCAAGATTGAAACCAGATTAAATATAAAACTTTTTATAAATTTATATAATTTTTATACTAAAAATATTGAAAAAAAAAAAAACAGCTTGTCTTATTTTTCGTCAATCTAATCTTGATTTTGTCATTAATAACATTTAATGTTGCAGGCAACTTTAATAAGTTTCTTAAGTTTACATTTATTTTTTTTTTGTGTTTATATGCCATTTTTCTGTATTTTTCTATAGAAAAAAAATATATATCTTTCTCAATATAAAGTTGACATTAGAGATTTATTTTAAATGATAATTTAAATAATAGTGATGTGTCTGCCTGCCTAACTCTTACAGGTTTTTTTAGTTTCAAAGTTTTTTTTTATATTGCTAATCTTAGAGGCAAGAGTCGCAAAAGATTTGAATTATGTTGCAATAAAATTGATGTTGCAACATATTAAATGATGGCTGTTAAAAAATAATGTGATGTTTAAACAAATGTGGTAGTAAGCAGTAAAATAAATTGTAAAACAAAAAAAAAAAATCTTTAACAATTGATTTTTGTTACTCGTCAACTTTGTGTTTGCTTATTTTGAAATGTTAAAGTATGATGTGTGTGTGGAATGTTGGGAATATTTATTATAAACTTTATGCATTTGGAATATGAGCTATGCAATAAAATTAGGAATATGGAAAATTTTGTGCAATAAATTTAAAGTTTGATACTTAGAACATAAACTTGTTTTGGGAATTAAGCATATCAAACCCTACCTAGATTTTTGAGTAATTACCGATGGTGCTAGCAACATGTTGCTTAAATTGATGAACTGCTTACATGCAACACAGATAAAAATATTTTAAAAAGCATTTGCGAATTATAAAGAACATTTTGCTTAAACCTGACATTTTAACACCGGATAAACAGATTTTGATTTAATTAATTCACAATATAATTTTGAAGTTGTTTTGATAAGTAAAAAATCGTATTGTATTTGCTTTTTATATTTAAAAAGTATTTTTATTTAACATTTTTATTAAATATGTTTAGCAACATGTTGCTGCCTTTGGTTTTATATCAATGGCAGTAATATTTTTAGCTTAAAGATTTTATTAGCAATATTCTATTTAAATATGATGTTATGCCTACTATATGTTGCCGTTTTTAAAAATTAGTTATGTGCCTCAAATGATTGATATTAGTGAAATTTGGTACATGTTGTCACCAACATGTACCAATAAAAACTTATATGAGGAGTTCCGGCTAAGACTTAAATTTTGAGGTAAAAAAAGATGTGATTTTTGTTTTGATGGCACATCGATGAAAGTTGGCATAAATATTAGAAGCTATTTAAGAATAAGAAATTCGTTCGCGTCAATTAAATCGCGCAAGGGGGTCAAAAGTTATGGCTGTTTTAAGATTTAGCGGTTTTAAAAAATCTTAAAAATATTTTAAATATTTTTTTTTCTACACATTTGTTGCATGCGTTATTAAAACATGCCAGGATATATCATTTCTTCTAAAATATATGATATAAATTTAACCCTTTAATGACCAAACGATTTAAAAAAAAAATATCTAAGTACCTAAAATCGCGATTAATTCGCGGTAAAAGAAAAGTTTCACAATTTTTTATAACATATTTAGGCAATGCGCGTTGGTTTTACTGAAAAAAATATCACGGAAAATTGTATCATTGTACCAGTGTTTAAAAAAATCGGTGATGCTTTTTTTATAACAAGAAAATTTAATATTGTCCAAAAAACCTGTAATCATCAAAATTTTTTAACCCGCCTCTGATTTTATGATGACACATCAAGTGGGCTTTCATTTAAAAAAAATTTCATCCGATTTCGTGTAAAGCCTTGGATGTGCCAGATCAAAACAGGTTTAGATAAAATCATCGCGCTTTCCGCTCAGAATGGCTTAAAGTAAAAAGTCAAAATGCAAACCAGTTCTACTCGTTAAGGCACGTCTTTTGGTGTATTAAAATGAACATGATGCATTAATTGCTACTAAAAAAAATTGGAAGCAGATTTGCAAATTTCGCTCAATTTTCAAAAATGCCATAAAATTTTTGCAATTTATTTTTTATAAACCCGCCAGTGATTTTTTTATGTAAACTCCTAAAAAACTCGGTTTACGCAAGAGTCCACCAAATTTCGATAAAACCGCGAATGTGCCTCGCGAAAAACTGGTATTTTAAAAAAATTACGTTTTTTCTTTCGAACTTTGATCTGCTGAAACTCCTTAACTATTCGTGGCACATTAACGGGATTAATTCCAAAATATTAAGAATTACAACAGCTACCAACTCTAGTTCAACTTTTTTCATTTTATAGAGGGGGCCGAAATCCCTGATCAAAAAACCTCGAAAATTTAAAAACTCTTAATTTTTGGTTTCAAAATTTAACCGTCTTATAACTTCTTACCAAGCGATGAAGCATCTATCAAGCCAACATTAAAATAATCTTTTATATGTACTGACTTTGTGTTATGCCGGAAAAGATTGAAATATAAGGAGAACTTAAAAAAAATGCGAAAGAAGGTAAAAACTATGGATTATTTCAAGCCATTTTTATCGATTTTTCAACTTTAACCCTCTGTAACTTTTACGGATAAAGTGGGGTAATCCTTAAACATTGCTCAGTGATGGTTCAAGGTCTTGTTTACACAACTGCATTTACAGTTTTTCTAAATTCCAAAAACTGCCGGTTTTTTTAAACATTTATTTCAGTTTCACTGAGTTGAAATTTAAAAAAGATTTCATGATATGCTACATTAGAGCGGTATTTAAACTTTTGATTTTCCCAAGTGTCCAGGCAAATTTTAATCTCCTAAGCCTTAAACTAATGTGGTACAAATTTGAGGCAATTGGGTTTAAATTCACCGCGGCGACCGGCGGTCAAAGTTTTGAATTTTTGAAAATCAAGAAAAAACAAAACTAAAAAAATTTGCCTTGCGATACATATTTATTAATTTTGAGGCGCTGAACAAAATTTAAAAAAAAAAATCAAAATAGGTCCAACGGTTTTTGAGATATCGCTATGTGAAATTTTAAAACAATTACAGTTTTTTCATACCTTCAAAAAGTTTGTTAAAAAAATCTTAAAACATCTTTCATAGAGCTTGATACAAACTTAATTCGAGACAAATTCGCCTTTCGATCAAATTTTGTGATTTTTCGAAAACTTTGCGCTACCCACAAAAAATGTTCAATTAAATCTGTTGGTCAATAAAATTTAAATGAGTCAATCAATGTTTTGATTAAAATTTTTGTTAGTTTCTTTAACTGTCGAATTACAAATTTTCAACATACCAGATTTTTTGAATACATTAATTCAGAAATCAACAAAATAATCATGTGTTAATTTTTTAATTGTTGGCAACATGTTGGAAAGCAAAAAATATGATTTTTTCATAATTTTATCATACGCTTACATTTTTCTCATTCGTTAAATTAATCATTATTTTGATTGACTATAAATAAAACAAGTGATAGTGTTACATTCGGCTGTGCCAAATCTTTTATACCCTCCAATATTTATAAAAGCAATATTTAAAAAATTCAGGGTCGTCTTTTTTTTTGGGGCGGGGATTGGTGGGAGAAGTTAGGGAGCACCTTCCCTTTGCGATTTCGAACTTCATCTGAGATAGGAATGTTGCATTTGCTTAGCAAAAGTTCAAAAAACCCTGTAAAAAATGCGGTTTTTCTTAGGTTGGTTTAGTTCTCCAAGGGGGAACTTTTTTCCCCTTGGTCCGATTTTGCCCATTTCCTAACTTAACAAGCCTAGGAATATAAGACATATTCGTGCCAAACTTCGGAAGTCTAGCTCTTTTATTTTGGACTGTATCGTGTCTTCTACAGACGGACGGACGGACATCGCTAGAATCGATCACTGATCAATAAAATATGTACTTTATGGGGTCCTAGAACGATATTTCGATGCGTTACACACGGAATGACAAAGTGAGTATACCCCCATACTGTGGTTAGAGGGTATACAAATTATCAAATTTGTGATCAAAATCAAAAATATGTTTGATTGAAAAATATTCAATTAATCACTTACAATTTGATGATAGGTATAACAATTTTCTTGATTGGAGGAATTTCAATCAAAAAGTTGATTGAATCCGCATTTTTGTTGATTGAAATTCGTTTCAAACTATTTCTATAAAAGGGTCGGGGGAAAAAATGTGAGTTTTTTTTTTAATTTCTTGAACCTGAAAATCCGCCATTTTTGTAAATTTTTTAGCAAATTTCAAATGGCAATATCTTGAAAACCGTTTAACTGATTTAAGAAATATTCGTATTCAGCAAGCAAAAGTAAATAAATTGATCTCAAGACATGTTTATTTATTTTTCTATAATTTAAAAATCAAAATTTTTGGAGGAAATTTTTTTAAAAATCTAAAACTTTGATCAAAGAACGTCATGGGTTCAAATGGTCGGATTTGACTCAAATTAATTTTAAATGATAATTTGTTTCAAGCTCTATAAAAATATCAGGGGAAAGAAATTTTTAGATTTCTTTTTTTTTAATTTTCTTGAACGGAGAAAAAACTGTAATTTTTTGCAAATTTCAGGTAGCGATATTTCAAATAGTGGATTACAATGATTGGATTTCAAGTTTGAATGCAAAAGTTAGTTTATGAGAGGATCAAGGGAAAGAAATTTTGAGTTTTTTTTTCAAAAATTCTTGAACGTAGGAGAAAACTACCATTATTTGACAATTTCAAATAGTTATATCTCAAAAACTGTTTGACCGATTTTGAAAATTTTATGATATTCGTGTTCAGTGTGTTCAGCGTATCGCAAGAAATTTTTTTTTTTTTTTAATTGTCAAAATTCCAAAACTTTGATCGCTGAACATGGTTTAATTTAGTCTGGTTGGCCTTATTGTTTAATTAATAGTTGATTTGATTATTTAAAATCATATTTCCTATTCTTTGATTAAAAAGAATAACAGATTTTATACGCAAAACTTTGTATTAAGCATTTTGTGATATTTATATTACTTAGCAACATTATTGGAACACACTATGAAAACAAACTTAATTATTGCTTAGAGAAATACAACAATTTTCTTTGCAACATGTTGCTAGTGACATTAACTTTCATATTTTTATTAAAATGTTTCTTCCATGAATTTTTTGATATGTTGTTTAGGACAAAACTACACTATTGTAAAAATCGATTTGAGATATTTGTGCCACTTGGCAACATGTTGCTAATCACGAGGAATGTGATTTCCATGCAAATTCATGTTTTTTGTCGATAAAAAACAAGCATTTAAAACCGATATCGACCAATTCTCTTTCCGAATCAAGAAATTTGCGTTAAAATGGCATCGATTTGTTTCTGCATATTTTGGTTAAAATACATATTTTTGCATATTTGGGTTTTAAATGCATATTTTGTGCTTATTTCAAACTTTTAAGTGCAAATTTTGGCAAAAACACAAATTGGTTTTTATTTGTTTCAAAAACTTTTAAATATTAAAAATTTATTTTGAAAATTAGATTTTTTTTTCTTTTTAATTTGTTATAAAGATTGTCTTATTTTCTAAAAAAAATTAGCTTATATAAAGTTTTAAATTTTACTTTTTAAACCTGGCGGTATTTTTGCTTTATTTGTAAAGTACATATTTTTAGGGTTTTAGTGTTTTTTTTTTAATTTTTTTTAGCGCATATTTTAAGTGCATATTTTCGATTTTTGAGTGCACCACAATTTTATCCCTACTAACAGGGAAACCAAAAGTATGCAGTATCATGTTTTTTCCTGTGCATTTTATTGATAAATGGGTAAGGTATTTATCCGTTTCAGAAGTTTTTAAGAAATCTGGCATCGATTTGTTTAAAGCATATTTTTGCATATTTTAGCCTTAAGAGCATATTTTTGCATATTTTAGGTTTAAGAGCATATTTTAGCATATTTTAATAGCATATTTTCAATTTTTAGAGCATTTTTCCACTTTTTAGAGCATTTTTTTACATTTTTAGAGCATTTTTTTTTTTTAATTTTTAGAGCATTATTTTCCAATTTTTTTTATGACAGCACATATTTTTACATTTTTTATCCAACATGGATGTTTTTTCAACAATTATGGAATTGTGACGATTGATTCTCCTTTGGCCTGTTCTTGCTTCATATCGGTATATGAAACTATGTTTTCTTTAGATTCAGCAACTTGGTAGAAAATATTAAGGTAAATATTTTTGTAGAACATATTTAACCCTCTAACTACCGCACATAAAGGTATTTGGAGGGTCTATTCTCTAACAAATTATAAAAAACACTGCAAAAAAGAGGACATAATTTTTTTAACAGCATATTTTTATTGTTTTTGGATCATATTTTCCGTTTTTAAGGGCATTTTTTAAGCGCATAAAACGTATTTTTTAGAGCATATTTTTGGTTTCCCTGCATACTAATTACATTATTCGACACATTAAATGTAAAACAAACATTATTAATGTTTAGATAAGTTCCACAATTTTCTTTGCAACATGTTGCTAATGACACTAATTTTTCATTTTCAATGATAATGTTTTTTTAATGAATTTGTTATACGTTCTGCAGCACAACACTCCATTTGATACTTTTTTTTTCGATTTGTAAAACCTAAATCATTTTTAAATTTTGATTCATTTTCAAGATTCTTCTTTGAAAATTGATTCCTTAAATTAAATATTATTGTTTACTTTAAATATTTTGTTTCCTAACGTATAACTGAGACGTACTTAATGTATGCATAACAATATTGTGTTTTTGTTTTTTCAAATATTTTAATTAACAAATTAGCCGCTGTGAAGGTGATGACATATTACGTATTAACATTATTATAAAATTATAATATTAACACCTTGTTTTTAAAATTGATATAAATGTACTTGTTAAAATTCTTAAAATTTGTTTTTCGCGTGCTTCACGTCATATAAAATTGTAGTAGGTACATTAACATAATTTAAAAAACAAAAAAATACAAAATAATGGAAGTTAAATTTTCAGAAAAATAAAAACAATTTTCTACTTCCGTTAATAAATTATGGAAAAAATATTGGGAGAAATGAATAAATTACAAAGACGACTAGCCTTTTAATTATAAAAAACACAATTGATGTTCAAGTTAATATTTTTAGCAACATTGAGTGTTGTCATTCATGTTTGTCAGTTTTGGCATTAAAATTGTTTGCTAAAAACATGTTTAGATAAAAAACTAAACTTTTAGCAACATGTTGAACAAAAAAAATTAAAATTCCTTGCTAAAATGTTGCTAGCAACATGTTAAGTTACTAATATTTTAGAAGTATTTCTGTTTTTTTTTAGTGTGCAAAACATTTGGTTTTTGAAAAACAAAAACATTATTTGCAGTTTGAGTTGGCATTAAAATTTCTTGCTAGCAACATGTTGTTTAGTTAAAAAATTTAAGTTATTTGTTAGCAACATGTTGACTAAAATAGCTAAAATTTCTTGCTAGCAACATGTTTAGTTACTCATATTTTAAAAGTATTTATAATTTTTTTTTAGTTTGCGAAACATGTTGGTTTTTGAAAAACAAAACCATGATTTACAGATTGAATAAGCATTAAAATTTCTTGCTAGCAACATGTTGTTTAGATAAAAAATCTAAATTATTTGTTAGCAACATGTTGAGTTAAAAAAATTTAAATTTCTTAATAGCAACATGTTTAGTTACTCATATTTTAGAAATATTTATATTTTTTTTTTAGTTTACGAAACATGTTGACTTTTGAAAAGCAAAAACATGATTTGCGGATTGAATTGGCATTAAAATTTCTTGCTAGCAACATGTTGTTTAGTTGAAAAATTTAAAATTTCTTCTTAGCAACATGTTGAGTAAAAAAAATTTAAATTTATTGCTAGCAACATAATTAGTTACTAATATTTTAGATATATTTGTGATTTTTTTTTAGTTTACGAAACATGTTGATTTTTGAAAAAAAAAAACATGATTTTCAGATTGAATAATTCTCCAAGGAAATTTTGCAATTCTTTTCAATGGATTTTTTTGAAAATATCATATGTTTTTTTACATTTTGTGATCGTTTCAGAATTTAACTTGAAAGTATTCAATATCCAAGATCAATTAAAGTTTCGAATTTTTTTATGGAATTTTTGTATTACAATAAATTTTTTTCGAATTATACCTGAACATGGCGTAGAGTGATGTTTAAAAATTTACGCAATAAAACGTAACACTTCCCGAATTTCGTTTTTTTTTTTTTTTAATTTCTAAAAAAAGTTATTTAAATACCAAAAATATATAAAAATTTATATAATAAATCTGCTAATTTAAAGGTTTAACTTGTAACCACCTCCTTTCTTTATAAAAAAATTGTGTTTATATAATTTTTTTTTTTTTCAAATATTAAAACGCCTACACTTTTTACATCATACACGTACTTTACATGTTAAGTAAAAATATTTCAAGTGACACTGTGCTTAGGTTTTGTTTTTTTTTTGGCACGACATCGCTATTATATGATGATGATATTATGAGAATAGCGAAAAAAAGAAGTCTTTTAACTTGTTTTTATGGTATTCCATTCAACCAAATGATGAGTTACTGTAATGAGCTTATGTGGTATAGATACATTGAGAAAAAACTTTGAAAGAAGGTATCCTACAAGAACATATATTCGAGTCTGGTCAAAAGTAGTATAATTCTAGCCAACTTTTTTCGTCACAATAATTTGTAGAAAAACTCATTATTTCATTTATTTCTTCAAAAAAAATAATTTTTAAATTTCTAATTTTTGTATTGCTGTTTTTGATTATGAAAGAACTTATTCTAGAACAGTTTTTTTTTTAGAACTGGGAATGTGAAATGTAAAACACCTTTTTCAATATTTTTTTGTGGTGCATTTTTTTTTTATCGGAAATTTTGAATGTATATAAATCTTTCCTAAAATCAATTTTCTTAGCAACATGTTGCTAAAAACATGATTTTAATTTTTTACCGAAATCTACATTCCAAAAAATGATTGGAAACATTTTTGTACTGCAACATATTTAGAAATGCATTTTAAAAGCCATTTAACTTACCAAGTTATTGATTGAGTAATGTCTTTCGTAGTTTAGCTTAGTTGTCTTATTTCCAGCAACATGTTGGTGATTCCTTTCAACCAAATGATGAGTTACTGTAATGAGCTTTATGGTAAAGAAATGTAGAGAAAAAACTTTGAACGATTTTTAAAACGTTTGAACGTTTTTTACAACATTTTTCTTTGGTTAATTCAGTTTTTTTATTAGATATTTTGTATACGAATCTATCTTAAATTCAATTTACTTAGCAACATTTTGCTGGAGACATGATTTAAATTTTAAATCGAAATCTACAACCCAAATAATTATTGAAATAATTTTTGTACTGCAACATATTAGAAAATGCGTATTAAAAGCCTTATAACGTACCAAGTTATTGACTGAGTAACAAATTTCCTAGTTTAGCTACATGTTGTTAGTTGTCATATTTCCAGCAACATGTAGTTAATTCAAAATATGTCTTCGCTACTTTCGGCTAGATGCTTGCCTTTATTAATATGAGAAAAAATATATATTTAAGTCTTGTGTTAAAACTAGATGTGGCTTTTCTTAATTTAATTTTCTTAATTGAGAAGACTTGTTCCCAAAATACATTTCTGTGGACGTTTGACAAAAGCACTTATTTTTTTTGAAAAGTTTTTTTGGACCTTTTTTTAAGAGACTGAAATGGCAAGAACTGGCCGATTTTCTCTATATTTTTTAAGAGATCTGATAAGCAGATATTTAGAATTGTGGAGACCTTTAAAAAAATCATGTTAAAAGTGTTTGTTGTAGCCGAAAAAGTCTATCTTAATATTTTTTTGACAAAAGAACTTAAGTCGATTTAAATGCTTTTGTCAAAACTCCACAGATTTCTATGTTGCCATCAACATTAAATGTTTAATTCCTGATAACATTTTATGCCTTATTTCTACATATTCATAATTATTTTTTTAGCAACATATTGCTAGAAACATTTTAATAATTTCGGAAAAAAAATCTAAATAGCATTCGTTACTTTGCCGAGCAATAAATTTAATTTTAATTATTTCTTAAAATGCCAATCAGCACATTAGAGTGGCATTTTTATTTTACTAGACCTAAAAATGATGTGGTACAAATTTGATGCCAATTGGTTTAAATTAACCCGTGGCGCCCGGTGATTCAAAGTTTTGATTTTATGAAAATTTAAAAAATAAACAAGTAAAAATGTTAAATTCGGCTTTGCCGAATGTATTGATATCCTCCATAATTTAAAAAAGATTATTGCAAAAAAACATTATTCAAAAGGAAATTAATTTTGAAAAAAAAAAAAATTTTTTTTTAAATTTTTCCGCAAAAAAAACTTGGTAAAAAACGCGATTTTTTTTTCTTTTTTTTTTGTCCAAAAATTCGTTCGTACTTGTTTAAATACCGCTCGGTGTTCAATTCTGTTTACATATGTCAACCTGCAGCTGAATTAAAACATTTTGTATTTTTAGGTTATGTCGAATGTACCAAAATGTTTGAGGTGTCCTTACATTTTCGTTCATAACTTTTGAACCGCTAAACCAATATCGCTCAAATGCAATAGCAAACTTCTCAACAAGTAAATATGTTAAGTGTCAGTCATCTCCGTGTAATATTTTGACCGTGATCGCCATTTCCACAGATAGATAGACGGACATCATAATTTTGATGATTATAAAACAAATTTTAAAATCGTTTAAACGGTTTCCGAGACATCGCTATTAGAAATTTGCAAAAAAAAAAAATGAGGGTTTTTCCTACGTTTACGACGTTTAAAAAAAAAACTGAAAATTTATTTTCCTTAACCCTTTCGTAGAGCTTGAGACAATCTTTCAATTTAAATTAATTAAAGCCACATCCGATAATGCTATCCCGTAGAGCATTTCGATCAAATTTTTAGAAAATGTTTACAGAAAACTCCAAACTTTGATTGAGGATCGGTTAAATTGGTTTGATTTGGTTCAAATTAGGTTTAAATGAAAGTTTGCCTAAAGCTATACGAAATGGTCAATGGAAAATAATTTTAGATTTTTTTGGAAAACATTTTTTAAACGTTAGAAAAAACCGCCATTTTTGAAAATTTTTTGACAAATTTTTAATGGCGATATCTCTATAACCGCTATACAGATTTCAGATTTTTTTGATATTGTTATTTAGAATGCCAAAGATTATAAAAATAATTTTATTTTTCAAAGATTCTTAATGTTGGTGGATATTTAAAAAATAAAACCGAAAATTTAATTCTAGGGCGCCACGAGTTAAAATGATCGGATTTGGCTCAAATTAAAAAAATTCCATCGATTTATTTTTTTGGATATCCATGTTTAGTTTATCAAATTAATAAAAATTATGTATCGCAAGACATTTTTTTATTTTTTCAAACATCCAAAACTTTGATAGCCGGGCGCCAAATTCGTTCTTATTTTTCCAGACACATGTTGCTAGAAACATTTTCATAATTTCGCGAAAAAAACTGCTAATAATAATCCGTTGTCAATTTTGCAAGAAATTTGGAAACAAACAATTGTTTTATAAAGCAACATGTTGCTAGCAACAAATTAATTATTTCTCAAAATGCCAATCAGCACAAATAAAAATTATTTTCTTTGTGATTCTAATTTTTTTTTTAAGTTAAAATTTTTATCCCAATCAATAATTTGACACAGTTGCTGTTGATTTTAAATGCTTTTGAGAATTTTATTTAACCCATTTCTTACCGGAAATTTAAATGTTGGAATTTTTTTAAGAAAGTTTTAAGCACAACTCCTTTTTGTCCCCTTGTGAATAATAACTGGACATTTAAATGTTTAAATTTCTTTAATTTTTTCAGAAACGGCTCTCTCCCCCTGTGAAAGACGGGCTTGTGAAATGTTTTAAAATATATCTTCTTTCTTCGGTAACAGACCAAATCACCCAAAAAAGTTATGTTGCTTGGTACATGTAGCTTGGTACACATTTTTAAACATGTTGCTAGCAACAAATTTCTTAACAACTTTTTTTCTTTATTAATAATATCAAAATATTTTTATTGAATAAAATGCTGTTAAAATATTATCTTTAATCTTTAGAAAATAAGATGTTTTTCCAATATTGAGAAGTCATTTTTTCCAGCAACATGTTGCTTTTAACATCTTATGTGTTCGTATTTTGAACATTTTGACAGAAAAGTATAATTTTTATTCTGATTTTTTTTTTTGCATTAACCAATATTGTTGTATGTTTATTACTACGAGTACCTTCCTCATTTCATTATATTAAATTTATTTTCTTTTTTTTGTATTTTATTGTTTAAACATAATGAAGCTGAAAAAGTTAATTAAGTGCATAAAGTTTCATTTTTTTTTTTGCTTTTTTTGAAATATCCAACAAAAAGTGGTGACAGTTAAGAATAAAAAGTTATGTTGAACTCTTTTTAGAAAAAGTTTAGTGACAGGAGTTTTGTTTTCTAGGAAGTTAACATGTTTTACAATGATTAATTAATGATTTAATGCATACAAAATTAAAATTAAATTTATTTAACAAAATTGAAAAAGATTTAGGTGTAGTTGATATAGTGGAGTTATAGATGTTCTGATAAAATTGTTGGGTGGTCGGGCAAAAATTAAGTTATTATTAGCAACATTGTTTTTGAACTCGTCCAAAATCCTTTGATTAGGATTTAGATCCTTTGATTTTCGCAATGTGTTGCCTAAAATCTTTACATTATACTTTTTTCGGTTTAAGCAACATTTGGATATTTTTTTTAGATTATAATGTATAAAACAACAAATTATGTAGTTATAAATTACTACATAATTTGTTGTTTCAACATGTTCTTTAGTCACATTTTGAGTATTTTTAACTTGATTTTTAATTGTTTTTTTTTATTTTGAATATTATTAATAAGGTTTTATTTACACAACTTTGTTGCTGCAACATTTTTCCAAAGCTTATTTTGTGTCTTTAGTATTTTACTGCTGCCATATATTTAAAAACAACGTTTTTAATAAATCATCATACATAAATTGCTTTAATGCATTTGTTTTAACTGTAACTAAAGCTGGGTTAGAAAAATAAATTAATAAACATTGTTTTTGAGCAAATTATAAATGCCTCAATTAAGAATTTTATTTGTGCAAAAAAAAAAAATATCTCAAAATTTCTTTCCCTTGACACTTTCAAAGAGCTTGAGAGAAAATTCCATTTAAAACTAATTTGAGCCAAATCCGATCCTTTCAAACCCTTGCGACCTTCAATAGTGGCATCCTAGCACAAGTACAAATATTTATTTTACAAAAATTAATCCCCTGAAACTTTAGAGTCCTTTTAAAATAAGAATACGATGTTTTTAGCTCAAATGAATACTTCTGATTCATCTGAATATTTATTAAACAAAATATCCTTAATTGACAAATCGTTTGATTTCATTTTTGATTTGCATCACGCACCAGATGATCTTGTTTAAAATTTTTTGTTGCTGCGTCATAGGTTAGGTTTTAAGTGGCTGTTGACGTTTTACGTCAACACACGTAGACTCTGAGGTCCATTGTGATACCACGGGACCGTAATATGTTTCCCTACTAATCCCTGTCGTTAAACCAGTTTGAGCTTCTTATGAAACTCCTTAGATATTGAATTTTGACATCCGACAAATCAGAAAGATCGTACAGCTCCCTAGATCCCAGTGAAGCAAGTCTCTGACCAGAAAGTGCCGGGCAATGGCAAGTAAAGTGTTCGATAGTTTCCAACTCCTCTTCGTCCATGCAACTTCGGCAAAAGTCATTCGATGGCACATTTAACCGCTCTGCGTGCTTCCCTATAAGACAGTGTCCGGTAATTATAGAAACCACCGTCGAAATATCGCCTCTTGGAAGCGAAATCAGCTCACTTGTGCGCCCCTGATTAAGAGAAGGCCAAATCAGTCGTGTTGTCTCACACGTCCATCCATTTGCCCATCTTTGATTAGTCTCCGTCGCAGAACAAAGCCGTAGGTTTTGCTTGCAAGTTTCTAGAGGCATACCTACACATTCCAATTCTGTTGGAACCTGTAAGGTAGTTCCTAGTCTTACAAGCTCATCGGCTTTGCAATTCCCCGGAATGTCTCTGTGTCCTGGGACCCATATGAGTCGTATGTTAAACTGCTTGGCCATCTCATTTAAAGACGTGCGGCAGTTAAGGGCAGATCTTGTTTTCAGAAACATTGAATCCTTTATTGCCAGAATCTCTGCCTGGTAAATTTGTCAGCATCTCTGCCTGGTAAACACTGCAATGATCTGGCAATCTTCGAGCAAGGCTCAATCCAAGCTCTTCCGAATAGACTCCAAAGCCCACTTGTTCGTGCAGCCCAGATCCATCTGTGTAAAAATTTATGGTGGCTCCACTACCCGGAATGTCCCCCATCCAAGACTCCCTGGATGGTATCATAGTGGTAAAGTGGCGCTCAAAGAGGGAGCACAGTCCACATTTTGTGGTATTGTTATCGTCTTCAAGATCGCGCTATGGCCACAATCGCTGCTCCTCCATTGCAGCGTGCTATTAAGTCGAATTGCCGACGCAGCCGCATACTGCCTACCCAATATGTCCAATGGTATCAGGTGAATGAGGATTTCTAATGCAGACGTAGGAGTAGTACAAAGAACATCAGTGATGCACATCGACGCCATTCTCTGTACCTTCGTGATAAAGACACAGTTCGCTTTTGTTTCTAAAGCAGGCCACCAGACAATGATTCCATACAGCAAAATTGGACGCACCACTGCTGTATAGATCCAATGAACGACTTGAGGGCTAAAACCCCGTCGTTTTCCAATGGCCCTTTTACAGGAATATAAAGCAATCGTTGCTTTTCTCACCCGTTCCTCAATATTACGCCTGAAATTCAACTTCCTATCTAGAAACACTCCAAGATACTTGGCTCCATCTGAGAAGGTGATTTCAGTGCCATCCAGAGAAATAGGATCAAAAGCAGGAATCTTATTTTTCCTTGTAAACAAAACAAGTTCTGATTTACTTGGATTAAATCCTAGACCACAGTCTCTTGCCCATTTAGACAAATCTTTCAGAGAACCCTGAAGAATGTCCCCCAATGTTGGCAGATGCTTCTTCTTTACCGCTATCGCGACATCGTCAGCATATGCGACAACATGACAACCACGTGCTTCTAGAGATAGCAGCATTGAATTCAGTGCCAGGTTCCAAAGAAGCGGCGAAAGAACACCTCCTTGTGGTGTGCCCCTATTGACAAATCGAGATATGACGGACGCTCCCAATGCAGACGTTATACGTCTATCGGCAAGTAGGTTTTCCACCATTAAAACGATCCCACGCTTTACTCCTAGACCAGACAATGCCAGAATTATCGAGTCTGGGATGACATTATTAAAAGCCCCCTCTATATCAAGAAAGGCCACCATAGTGTACTCCTTTACCGAAAGCGATCTCTCGATGGTACCAACGAGCTCATGCAGAGCTGTTTCCGTTGATCTACCCTTGCTGTATGCATGTTGCTTTGTCGAAAGCAACATCGGGTCAATCACTCTACGCAAATATGAGTCTATCATTCGTTTCATTGCTGCATCATGTTTAATTATACTTTTTTGTAATCCATCTTGGGTCATAAATTGTAATCATACATTTATTTTAACAGTATGTAAAAAATGTTGCCAAGGCTCATTCTAAGTCTTAAAGGTTCTAATTGGAGGAGATTTTTAATTCGCTAAAAATAAGTTCTATTCATATATGCTTCATTTTTATTAATCACTTTTTGTGTAAATGGTTTTGTTGCTGTAACTTGTTGCTTTAATATATTTTGAGTTCAATTTTGAATTGTTGGGCTACTTTTTCAATATTATTAAGCAAGTTTTGGTTAAGCAACTTTTGTTGCTGCAACATGTTGATAAGACTCATTTTAATTTTTTTATGTTACATCTGCTTTATAAACAAAAGCGATGATGATTTTCTCAAAATCAGTTTGTTTAATTCTCTATTCCAGTTATACATGCTTCATTTTTATTAATCATGTTTTGTTTAAACAGTTTTGTTACTGCAACATGTTGCTTTAACACATTTTAACCCTTCGTTGCATGGCATTGCATATATGCAATGTTGACTTCGCGCGTATCTAGAAACCCCATTTACTGTTATTTTTTTCGTTGTTCTCTTTTATGTCAAAACAATAAATTTTTCGAAAATTTGTGTAGTTTGTAAAACATTTGTTAAAACAAGAATAAAACCCCAAAAAATGTTTTCTATAAGGAAATAAAATCATGTAATGAAGGGTTAAGTTCAATACTATTTTATCAATATTATTTAGCAAGTTTTTGTTTAGCAACTTTTGTTGCTGCAACATGTTGCTAAGGTTCATTTTTGGTTTTCGATGTTACATCTGCTGCCAAAACTTTAAATAGAAGATTTTTTTTTAACAATTATTATAAACAAATGCGATGATGATGCTCTCAAAATCAGTTTGTTGTATTCTCCATTTTCGAATATTTTACAATCTTAATAAAAGATTACAATTTATGGTTTTTTTTTTTTTGGTTTGTGTAAACAATAAAAATATGTTATTGAATAAATTTTTAAAAATTTATTATAGAAAATCATTAAATTTATTATTTATGAGCAATTGTAAAACACCATTAAAGTAGTGTTTATTATTTTTTAATTTTTTTTTATATTTAAATAAAAATAAAGAAAATCCTTGACAAATCTTAAAAAAAAAAACGACAATTTTTTCTTAAAAAACTGCAAATAATACATTTCTTAAGTACTTTAATGGCAATTTAAAAACAAGCATGATTTGCAAATAAATTTTTACAACTTAAAAGATAAAAATATTAAAATAAAAAGTATTGAAATAAAGAAATACTGAAATAAGCAGAATTAAAAAATAGTAATGTATAAATAAAACACGTGTTCAAAAGTGTATATAATTTTTATAAATGAAATATTAATTAAACTTCCTGTATTGAAACAAATTAACAACAATGTTTAACTTAACAATAGATGACGATTAAATATACAAATTTTTAACATAACATACATTTCAGCATAAAATTAGTTATTTCATTGTTTAGTTTTTTGTTTACCCGCCACTTTAGTGTTAGGGAGTATATAAACTAAAGTTTGTCATTCCGTTTGTAACACTTCAAAATATTGGTCTGGAACCTTATAAATTATATTATTAATCAGAAATGAATTTTAAAACATTATAGCGATATCCATCCGTCTGTTAAAATGGCGACCACAATCAAAATATTACACAGATATGACTGTAACTTAATAAATTTACTCGTTGTTACTTTGAAAGATTTGGTATTTCATTTTAGCGATATCGGTTTAGCGGTTTAAAAGTTATGAACGAAAATGTTAGGGCTCCTCGAAAATGTTGGTACATTCTACATAACCTAAAAATACCAAATGCTTTAATTTGGCTGTTGGTTGACATATTTGAACAGAATAACTTAAAAATTCAAATTGTTTTAATTCTGCTGCTTTTTGGATACCGAAAGGTTTTTCAATAAGAACGAATATATTTTTTTACCTCAAAATATGCTTCGTAAATTTTATTTTCCGAGAAAATAGTTTTTTTCAAAAAAATATTTTTCAAACATTTTTTTATTGTCAAAATAAATTTCTTTTACCAAATTTTTTAACACAATATTTTTAAAAACATCTTTTTTTCAAAAAAAAATTTTATCAATAATTTTTTACACATTGTGAAGGGTACCCATACATTCGGTAACGCCAAATTAAACTTTTTTACTTTTTTTTAATAAAAAGAGAAAATAATTATACACAATATACACAAACAAATCGTAATATTAAAACAAACAAACAAAAAAAAAATAATAATTAAGATTTTAAATAAAAGATTATGTTGAAATTAAAATAGCAAACTGTCATAATAAATCCAACCGACTAGAATATAATATGATGACTATTAGAAGATTTGACAGAAAATTATTGTTATTATTATTATCTGTCAGCTAAGACAGTTAAGAGTTTTGTCAGTTAAAATTTTTGAAGTTTATTCGTTCTTTAGTTATTATACAATATTTTTAATTTAATATTTGTTTGAGTCATTGTTAGGGGAGACTCGACACACTTGATCCTTAAAATTTTTTTTTTTTTTGTAATTTTACAGTTTTTCTTGTAATTTTACAAATTTCCAAGGTTTTTTACAAATAAAAAAAATCTAGTAAATTTACAAGAATTCCCTGTAAGTTTTATTTCGCCAAAAAAGTTGTAAATTTACAATTTTTTTGGTAAAAATCTTATAAGATTACAACCCTAGTAAAAAAGTTTTGATATAATAATATATAATTTAATACAATCATATTAAATTATATATAACTTTTTATATATTCAGATCTAATTTTATCTAAGATATATTGCGGCTCCATTTTCTTATCTGAGGTTATACATAAATATATCTGACTTTATGTACTTATATAAATCTATATTAATTTATATAAAATAAGATCAACTGGATTTAATTGGATGTGACCAAAATTCGGATCTAATTGTATCACTTCTAATATTTGTGTATCTAAAATAATACAATTAGATCAATATCTGATCCAACTTGATACAGCCAATTTTGAGATCAAATTAGATCTTAAAAACTTTTTTTTTTACTCGGGAAAAAACTCGTAATTTTTACTAGGAATTCTCGTAAAATAGGAGGTAGCAAAAAATGTAAATTTACAATTTTATTGGTAACAAGCAGAGCTTCGAAGGATTTCATTCCCTAATTCGATTTGTCATTCTAAATGAAAATTTTGTGATTGCATTCCCCAATCACATTTTAGCGAATTGAATGAATTCACTTTAGAATGGATTCACTTGCGAATGCAATCGATTTTCTTTTCATTCAATTTAAAAAATCGAATGGCTTATTCATTCATTTCATAAAAAACTTAAAAAACTAACCAAGATAGAGCAAAACGGAGCCAATTTTTTGTCCATAGTATAGCCAACACTTTTCACACTTTTTGTCGTGTAGGCAGTTAATAAATGCATTTTTAAAATTTTCGGGAACAATAATTTTTTTGGATTCAAAATTTGGGCCCATTAGGGCCATCGTGTGTATAGAGAGTCGGCGATACTATGGACCAAAATTTGGCTCCGCTTTGGGCTATCTATTTAAAAAATCGATTGCATTCGCAGTGGAATGATAAAAAATCGAATGCATTCGATTTTTATAAATCGAATGAACAAGAAATCGAATGCATTCATTTTCTTCCATTCAATCGAATGAATTCCAAGGACTGCATTCATTGTTGATTTATGAAATCGAATGCATTCACTGACTATAAAAATTGAATTGATTTTTTGAGAATTCATTCGAAAAGGATTTCATTCTTCGAAGCTCTGGTAACAAGTAAGACAGTTAAATTCGACCTTTCCGAATGTAGTGTTACCCACCACAATTTCAAAAAGATTATTGCAAAAAAAAAATTTTTTTTTTAAAAAATTTCCGCGAAAAAAAAAATTTCCGCGAAAAAAAAAATTTCCTGGTAAAAAAAATCCGCGTTTTTTTATTTTATATGTTGGTGTTCAATTATGTTCACATATGTCAACCAGCAGCCGAATTTAAGCGTGCTCGAATACGATTTCACCATTCACCTAATTTTTAAAAAATTTTTATTTTTTTTTTAATTTTGAGATTCTAAAATTTTTTTCTTGTAACAATTAAAGATCTAGTTAATATATTTAATAATTACAAGAACAAATTTAAAAGTCTTCAAGTTCGAAATTATATAAAATTTTTAAAAAAAAGATGAATGGTGAAATCGTATTCCAGAATCGAGCACGCATTTGTATTTTTAGGTTATGTTGAATGTACTAAAATTTTTGAGGTGTCCTTACATTTTCGTTCGTAACTTTTGAACCGCTAAACCGATATCGCGCAAATGCAATACCAAACTTCTTGGGAGAACTTCCAATGAAAAGGTTTAGTTTCAGTCATCTCCGTGATCACCATTTCCACAGACAGACAGACGGACATTGCCAGAAAGTCTTAAAATCGATCGGGGATCATGAATATATATGGGGCATTCCATGTCAAATCGGACACTTTGAAAATTTTTTTTTTTAGATTTTCCAAATCTCATTTCTGAACATGTTTGTACTATTCGATTTTTTTGAATTTTTTTTGTGTAAAAGATCTATTGATTCTACAATTTTTTTTGCCCAGTAGGATCGTGGGATAACGATTATTACTATTTTTTAAATTTTTTGAAAATAATTTATTGTAATTTTCGAATCTTAAAAACATTTCTACTGCTCCATGGTGCATCATAGCGGGGTCATTTCCAAGACCGACTCCCATTAATTTTTACGTCTTAACATTTCTTCGGAACAAACTAATACCCTATCTCCAATTCCTAAGAAGGGTCCCACACAAATCGACATTTTTTTTTTAAATTTGTTCCAACCCCTCTAACTGCCCTAAAAGTGCCCTTAGGGCAATCAAATGTATGACAATATTTTTTTATTCCAAACATTTTCTGTGAACACACCTACCGTCTATCTTTAACTCTTAAGGTGGTCCCCATACAATTTTTTTTTATTTTTTGTAAATTTGCTTTATTTAGTCAGCTACTACCGGTCCAGTGGTGCGTCTGAGAGGGGTCATTAGTTTTTTCACCAAAAAAGGAAAACAGATTTCGGACCTTCATAATAGTATTTCTCGTATAACTTGTGAAATATATCAAATATTATGTCTGGTTTCATGTTTGATTGACCAACGATGATTCTCTAAAGTCTGCTGAAGATTCCTTAGTGGGGATGAAACTGATCAGTACAGACATACTATGAGATGAGTAACTTTTTTAAAGCAATAAATTAAAAATACTCTATTATGACAATATTATAAATAGAAATATTTTTGGGCCTCGAACTAGAATTAAACTCTAATCGAATACATATACATATATAAAGGCCGAATAAATACATTTTATTTTTATGTACCTTTTGGTACTAAAAATAAAAAAAAACAACATTTGGATCCTGTATCCTTTTAAAAGGACTTCAATTTTTTAAAATAATTGTACTTGTCTTATAATGTCACTATTGATTGCAAATGAAAAATGAGAATCTTTGCTCTTTTTTCAATTTTTTTTTTATTTTCAAGAAAATGGATGTAAATAATGTACTTTCAAAAATTTATCAAAATATTTTGTTAAAAATTTTAAATGATATTAAGGACAACATTTTGAAGGGTCATTACTAGGGATGAGATTTTCATGCACTAAAAAATCGAAAATATGCGCTAAAAAATTAAAAATATGCCCAAAAAACCTAAAAATATGCACTAAAAAAAAAGTGTGCAATAAAAATCTTGTTTTCATAGGAAAAACTTTTTGAAAAGCATAAAAGTAACGCCGGGTTTAAATAGTAACATTTTAAACTTTATATAATCAAGATTTTTTAGAAATTATGACAATCAATAAAAAAAATTTTAAAGAAAAAAAAATATTTTTTCTTATAACCAAAAAAAATTTTAAAATTTAAAATAGTTTTTGAAACAAATAAATTTCAATTTGTGTTTTTGCTAATTTATGACAAAACTAGCTTACAATCCCGGTACTTCGTCACCGGTTGTATTAAGTACCGGATAATAGAAGGATCAGGATTACTCTATCGATTTTCAAAAAATTCTCCTACGTAGTCTTTGTTTTATTTACTTGTGGACGTTTAAGTCTTCCATAAAAAAATATTTCAATGAATAATATCAACAATAAAATTTTAATAACTTTGCTGGTACGTTATCATGTTCGTTCCGGGGGAAAAATATAATGACAATTTTCGATCCCTTATGTCGGGATTTTGGATTTTGAGTGAATAAATATTTCAGTGAAAAAAGAAATTGGAATAAAAAAAAAAATGGATTAAAAAAAAGCTAAACACCAAAAATTTGAGTTAAAAATATCATTCCATATTGTTCCCTGCTCTATTCCATATTGTTCCCCGTTCTACTCCATTTCATTTCCAATTCCATCTCCATCTTCTAAGGTTATTATTACAGGCACAGAAAAAGTACCAAAAGTATACTTTATCACCCCCATTAGAAACGGAATTTAAAAAAAGTACCTCTTTCAGAATGTTTTTTCTTCACCGAAGGATCCTACAATCCATATTTCAATTATCTAGGATCATTGTTTCAGCTAATATTTAAAGTACTTTTTATCCCCGTTAAGAAACGGAATTTCCAAAAAAAAACTTTTTATAAAAGGTACTTTTTATAAAAGGTACTTTTGATAAAAGGTGCTTTTTATAAAAGGTACTTTTTATAAAAGGTACTTTTTATAAAAGGTACTTTTTAAAAAAGGTACTTTTTATAAAAGGTACTTTTTATAAAAGATACTTTTTATAAAAGGTACTTTTTATAAAAGGTACTTTTTATAAAAGGTACTTTTTATAAAAGGTACTTTTTTAAAAGGTACTTTTTATAAAAGGTACTTTTTTAAAAGGTACTTTTTATAAAAGGTACTTTTTATAAAAGGTACTTTTTATAAAAGGTACTTTTTATAAAAGGTACTTTTTATAAAAGGTACTTTTTATAAAAGGTACTTTTTATAAAAGGTACTTTTTATAAAAGGTACTTTTTATAAAAGGTACTTTTTATAAAAGGTACTTTTTATAAAAGGTACCAAAAGTACACTTTTTCCATTTTACCCCCATAGAGTCAACATTGGCAAAAACCCAGCCTTAGTGAATATTTTTTCCGGGAGGCAAATTTTAAGTTTTTAGGCCAATTTTTGCTGGGTAGGACCATTATTTAAGAAAATATAAAAGGTACTAAAAGTACAGTTTTTTACCCTTTTTACCCCTAAGAATCAACATTGGCAAAATTTAGCCTTAGTAGATTTATATTCCGGGAGCTAAACATACATTCAAAATGTCAATTGTCTAGGACCATTTTTTAAGGAAATATAAAAGGTACCAAAGGTACATTTTTTACCATTTTTACCCCCTTAGAACCATCATTGACAAAAATCCGGCCTTACTGGATCTATATTCCAGAAGTTGAACATACAGTCCAAATTTCAAGTCTCTGTGACCATTATTTCAGGAGATATTAAAAGTACCAAAAGTACATTTTTTTACCCTTTTTGTCCCCTTAGAATCAACATTGGCAAAAATCCGGCCTTACTGGATCTATATTCCGGGAGGTGAACATGCAGTCCAAATTTCAAGTCTCTATGACCATTATTTCAGGAGATATAAAAAGTACCAAGAGTACAGTTTTTTACCCTTTTTTCCCCCTTAGAATCAACATTGGCAAAAATCCAGCCTTAGTGGATCTATATTCTGGGAGGTGGACCTACAGTCCAAATTTCAAGTCTCTAGCTTCAGCGGTTTGGGCTGGGCGATGATGAATGAGTATGTCAGTCAGTCAGTCAGTCACATTACTCTTTTATATATATAGATATGCAAAAATATGCACTTAAAAGTTGGAAATATGCATTTAAAACCAAAATATGCAAAAATATGCATTTTCACCAAAATATGCAAAAATATGCAAAAACAAATCGATGCCATTTTAACGCAAATTTCTTGATTCGGAAAGATAATTGTTCGATATCGTTTTTGGACTATCGACAAAAAACATGCATTTGCATGGAAATCTCATCCCTAGTCATTACTTACCTCCTTTTTCCTAATAAGTATGTCAAAATAATAAAATGGGAAAATTAGCGGGAATCATCTTCTTTTATTTGCCATCAATAGTGGCATCCAAGGACAAGTACAACTATTTAAAAAATATTTTACAAAAATTAATCCTCCGAAACTTTGGAGTCCTTTTAAAAGGAAACAGGATCACTAAATAAAAAAACTGTAAATGCAGTTTTACTACATTAATTCTTTAGTTTAAAACGTATTTTAACCAGTTTGTGTCTAACGAAATTTTTGTCGGACGGTGTATTCAGTTTAAGCGCTTTTTTTATGTTTAAGCGCTTTATTTTATGTTTGATTTTGTGTTAGAAGAAGGTCATAGCGCTGCGCTGGGAACAAGAGGATTAAAAAAATAACTTTTTGGTCCGCCCCTTTTGTGGGCGTGGATATAAGATATAAGGAGTACAAAAAAAAAAACTTTTATTACATCCTCTTTGTGCAAATTAAATATTTTTTGAAAAATCTTACAAAGTTTGCTTACATTTTCACGGTTTAAATAAATTAATTGCTTAAAAAAAATATAAATAAAAATTATGTCTGGTTAATGTTTAAAAAACAATAAAAATATGACATATATTTACATAAAAGGTGATTAATGTCATGCATGTTTATAAAATAAAAGCTGGAGGCAATTTTCAATACAAAAAAATAAAATAAAACATGAGAAAATTTATTTTTTCAATATTTTTTTTTTTTCCAAAAAATTTGACCTATATTTGTAAACATTAGAAACAAACAGTTTTAAATGTGTTTGGTGTTTTTTTTTTTTTTTTTGTCTAAGAAATTAAAATTCTTTTTTAAATTCTATTGTTTATTTTTTGTGTCTTAGTCTAAAGATTTTTTTCCAATTTGCTTTGCGTGCCTCACGCTAGTAATTCATTTTGTTTTAAGAATTTTTTTTTTTTAGATAAAAAAAAAATTTTAATCTCTCATACATCAACACTACACATGTTGGGGTTTTTTCGTTAACGGTCAAGTTTTACAGATACACTATCATTATAGACCTTCAACTTCTAACCAAAAATAATTATGGGTATTCAGTTCCTGGGAGAAATTTAAGAAAAATTTAAAAAAAAACATTTTTCTTTGTTTTTGTACATTTAAGGGGGTTTCTGAAAGAAAATCATTAAAAATACTTTTTGGATTTTTTTTCCAAATTCTTCGAATTCCTGGAACCATAAAATTAAGACAAAAATAGTTTTTAACTCAAATTTGAAATGAAAAAATTTTACTTTTTATTATTTATATAATTTAACATATAATTACAAATCGTATACTAATTTTTACCTAACTGAGGAGGGTTACTATGACCATTTTCAATTCCAACTGGGAATCGAACCCACGACCCTCATACTCATATTGTCCGATACGAACTAGCCTACTGGGGCGCCATTTAAAAAAAGATCAATTTTCATCATTCATTGACAAAAAAAATTGTTAAAATGCTAATTTTAACAAATTGTTTGCATATTACCTAACTCGATTTAGGAAGAGCTAAAAATATTGAGTATACTAGGTTATTTCTTTCAGTGTAATTTAGCTTGTTATCATTTTCTTCTAGATTAAAAGTTCTGAAGTGCTTAACTGTAACAAGTTTTCTAATTCCTTTGTCATATCAAAATCTATAGTCTGTAATCCGAGTACAAAAAATTATATAAAATAATTATATTTTATTTTGAGGATGTTTATTCTGGCTCGAGGTCATTATTTTCTTTACTAATTAAAACCATGATATTCTCATAGCATAATTTTCAAGAAAATTATTTTTTGTTTTAAATTTATTTATGTTGGTCATTTTTGCAAGACTTAATCGACACGTGTTTCGGAATTTGTCAAGATTCCATTGTCAAGATTATTTAGCAAAAATAGATACGATTTACTACAAAGTAGCAAACGAGTCTAATGACAAATCGTTTGTGCACAAACTAGCATATTAATACATATTCGCCTCTATTCGCAATGAGAATTAGAAAGACGAAGAAATTGTACCATACTAATAAGGCAACGATTGTCAATAACCAACAAAAATATTTAAAACAATTTTACATACGATAGTCCATTGGACTACAACAATATGTTTTTTGTGTTGTTGTTGTGAGAAAAAACTCCATATTAGGGTTATTCATCACATGGCGTGCCAACCATTATGTTCAAATTCTGATTAATTTTTATTAAAAAATAAAAATTGTTTTATTCGACCTTTAAAATATTATATTTTGAGGATGTTTATTCTGGCCTATCGTATGTAAAATTGTTTTAAATATTTTTGTTGGTTATTGACAATCGTTGCCTTATTAGTATGGTACAATTTCTTCGTCTTTCTAATTCTCATTGCGAATAGAGGCGAATATGTATTAAAAATTATATAAAATTATATATAATTTTATATAATTATATATAATTATATCCAGGATTTGGTGGATATAATTATATAAAATTATATCATATTACATATAATTTGATAAAGTTTTATAAAATTTGATATAATCTTATCAAATTAGATAAAATTTGATATAATTTTATATAATTATATCCACCAAATCCTGGATATAATTATATTTAATTATATATAATTTTATATAATTTTATACAATTTTTGGGAAAATTTTACCGCTATATATAATTTTATATAATTATATATAATTTGATATAATTTCATCAAGTTATATATAATTATATAAAAAACTTTTTTACTCAGGATACGATTTTTTTTTTATTCCCGGTGAAAAATGGTACAAATATGATCATATATGCGTTCATACAGCATCATGTATGTCCATATATGTAGCATATATGAATATATATGATACTGTATGAAGGCATATATGATCATTAGAGTGTCCCTTATTTTGGAAATGTTGGAAATGTTGAGACGGTACCCCCTCATTTTTTTCATTTTGACTAAAAAATAACTCAGGAAAAATTTTACGCCCCTACGACCACGCCTTCCCTACGCGACGGGGCCGTAAAGAGCGGGGCCTTAAAAATCATTTTTCCATACAAAGCAAAAAATTTTTTTTTTGATTTTAAAATTTTTTGTTATTAATTATAATATTACTTGGTTAGCTTATTCACGACTTAATTTGGTGGGATAAGGCTTTCAGTTCTAAAAAATTTTTGGAAAAAAAAAATTTAGAGCTTTTGGGGTCCTACAGTAAAAATTTTTTAAAAAATATTTTTTTTTAGTCCTATCTGTGACATCTTTATCGTGATCTAAAAAAGGGTAAAAAATGCATTTTTGATGTTTTTCGATACACGATCAAGATGTCACAGATATGAATAATATTTTTTTATGAATATATATCATTAAAAGCAACATTACAACTAAAACCGTTGCTTGTCAAAACTAAAAAAAAAAAAATTTTAAAAAATTTTTACTGTAGGACCCCAAAAGCTCTAAATTTTTTTTTTCAAAAAATTTTTTAGAACTGAAAGCCTTATCCCACCAAAATAAGTCGTGAATAAGCTAACCAAGTAATATTATAATTAATAACAAAAAAATTTAAAATCAAAAAAAAATTTTTTTGCTTTGTATGGAAAAATGATTTTTAAGGCCCCGCTCTTTACGGCCCCGTCGCGTAGGTAAGGCGTGGTCGTAGGGGCGTAAAATTTTTCCTGAGTTATTTTTTAGTCAAAAGGAAAAAAATGAGGGGTTACCGTCTCAACATTTTTCGAAATTTTTTTTAGAACTGAAAGCCTCATCCCACCAAATTCAAATTTTTTTGTCGTGAATAAGCTAACCAAGTAATATTATAATTAATAACAAAAAAATTTAAAATAAAAAAAAAATGTTTTTGCTTTGTATGGAAAAATGATTTTTAAGGCCCCGCTCTTTACGGCCCCGTCGCGTAGGGAAGGCGTGGTCGTAGGGGCGTAAAATTTTTCCTGAGTTATTTTTTAGTCAAAAGGAAAAAAATGAGGGGGTACCGTCTCAACATTTCCAACATTTCCAAAATAAGGGACACTCTAATGATCATATTTGCAACATATATGTCCATATACGTAAAATGAGGGCATATGAACATATATGACATATATGCTCCATATATGTCCACTAGAGTGTCCCTTATTTTGGAAATGTTGGAAATGTTGAGACGGTACCCCTTCATTTTTTTCCTTTTGACTAAAAAATAACTCAGGAAAAATTTTACGCCCCTACGACCACGCCTTCCCTACGCGACGGGGCCGTAAAGAGCGGGGCCTTAAAAATCATTTTTCCATACAAAGCAAAAAATTTTTTTTTTTATTTTAAATTTTTTTGTTATTAATTATAATATTACTTGGTTATCTTATTCACGACAAAAAATTTGATTTTGGTGGGATGAGGCTTTCAGTTTTAAAAATTTTTCGAAAAAAAAAAATTTAGAGCTTTTGGGGTCCTACAGTAAAAATTCTTTAAAATTTTTTTTTTTTAGTTTTGACAAGCAACGGTTTTAGTTGTAATGTTGCTTTTAATGATATATATTCATAAAAAAATATTACTCATATCTGTGACATCTTGATCGTGTATCGAAAAACATCAAAAATGCATTTTTTACCCTTTTTTAGATCACGATAAAGATGTCACAGATAGGAATAATATTTTTTTATGAAAATATATCATTAAAAGCAACAATTCAACTAAAACGGTTGCTTGTCAAAACTAAAAAAAAATATTTTTTAAAAAATTTTTACTGTAGGACCCCAAAAGCTCTAAATTTTTTTTTTTCGAAAAATTTTTTAGAACTGAAAATCTCATCCCACCAAAATCAAATTTTTTGTCGTGAATAAGCTAACCAAGCTATATTATAATTAATAACAAAAAAATTTAAAATCAAAAAAAAATTTTTTTGCTTTGTATGGAAAAATGATTTTTAAGGCCCCGCTCTTTACGGCCCCGTCGCGTAGGGAAGGCGTGGTCGTAGGGGCGTAAAATTTTTCCTGAGTTATTTTTTAGTCAAAAGGAAAAAAATGAGGGGGTACCGTCTCAACATTTCCAAAATAAGGGACACTCTAATGTCCACATATGTCATATATGGGCATATGCCCTCATTTTACGTATATGGACATTAGGGCTATACGTTTTTTACATTTTTTGCAAATATCAAAATTGGCATAGCACAGTCATATAGGCCATGAAAAACTATGAAGAAGAATGTTTTCACTTTTTCGAGGATGTTAAAAAAGGAACACGCACCAAACGCGATGAAGTTTTAAATTACTATTTTTGTATTTTCTTTTTTAAAAATCGAAAAATGTAGCTATTTTAACTAAGATTCCGCTTTAATCGAGTCCGAAACTTAAACTAAGGTAGGCGGGGAAGGTACCCAGTGGGTACTACCCACCTCACCAACAACATTTTAACATTAATTTTAATACCAAATACCTAATATGTGCCTTTATTTTGGAAAATGATTTGACATATGGTTCTCAGACCACCGATTCAGGGAAGATGACTTTAAATCTCTGGAGCATTCGCTAGGTAGATTTAAAACGCCAGAAATGCTTTTTCAGACATTAAGAAAAAGAACATTCAATAATTTCAAACCAGCAAAGAAGTAATATTTGCGCGGAACGTGCCATTAAGGTGGTCCAGGATATTTAACCTTTATGTAACTCAGCACGAACTTTAAATCTAAAGTTTATTTCCTTCAATAAATAGACATTAGCATTTTTTTAATATTTTTGCTTGTTGTAAAATAAAAAATACATAAATATTGTATTAATAAAAAAAACTTGAGGACTTTTAGAAAATGCATTTGGTGCGTGTGGTTTTTTTTGCAAAATGATCGGAGAAAGCGATTTTGTTTAATAAAATAACATTGTCCATCACGTGGTGCTATGCCAAAAATTTGGTTATATCCCTAATGGACATATATGTTGCAAATATGATCATATATGACTACATACAATTTCATATATGACCATATATGCTCATACATTTACATATATGCATCCATATATTTACATATATGTATCCATATATGCTAATTTTTCACCGGGTTTTACATAATTATATCAAATTATATCTTATTCGATAAAATTTTATAAAATAAGATAAAATTAAACAAAATTTTATATAAAAAATTGGGATATAATTATTTATGTTTTTATCAAATTTTATATATTTTTATCAAATTATATATAATTTTATCTAATTTAATTAAATTTTATAAAAATTTATATAAAAAAAATCAGATATTATTATATATAATTTTATCAAATTATATATAATTATGCATAAATTCTGATTAATTTTTATTAATAAATAAAAATTGTTTTATTCGACCTTTAAAATATTATATTTTGTGAGGATGTTTATTCTGGCTCGAGGTCATTATTTTCTTTACTAATTAAAACCATGATATTCTCATAGTATAATTTTCAAGAAAATTATTTTTTGTTTTAAATTTATTTATGTTGGTCATTTTTGCAAGACTTAATCGACACGTGTTTCGGAATTTGTCAAGATTCCATTGTCAAGATTATTTAGCAAAAATAGAAACGATATACTACAAAGTAGCAAACGAGTCTAATGACAAATCGTTTTTGCACAAACTAAAACATTAATACATATTCGACTCTATCCACAATGTGAATTAGAAAGACGAAGAAATTGTACTATGCTAGTAAGTAACAATTGTCAATAACCAACAAAAATATTTAAAACATTTTACATACGATAGTCCATTGGACTACAACAATATGTTTTTTGTTGCTGTGAATGAAATTATACCATTATTAGGGCTATTCATCACTATGGCGTGCCAACCATTATGTTCAAATTCTGATTAATTTTTATTAATAAATAAAAATTGTTTTATTCGACCTTTAAAATATTATATTTTGTGAGGATGTTTATTCTGGCTCGAGGTCATTATTTTCTTTACTAATTAAAACCATGATATTCTCATAGTATAATTTTCAAGAAAATTATTTTTTGTTTTAAATTTATTTATGTTGGTCATTTTTGCAAGACTTAATCGACACGTGTTTCGGAATTTGTCAAGATTCCATTGTCAAGATTATTTAGCAAAAATAGAAACGATATTCTACAAAGTAGCAAACGAGTCTAATGACAAATCGTTTTTGCACAAACTAAAACATTAATACATATTCGACTCTATCCACAATGTGAATTAGAAAGACGAAGAAATTGTACTATGCTAGTAAGTAACAATTGTCAATAACCAACAAAAATATTTAAAACATTTTACATACGATAGTCCATTGGACTACAACAATATGTTTTTTGTTGCTGTGAATGAAATTATACCATTATTAGGGCTATTCATCACTATGGCGTGCCAACCATTATGTTCAAATTCTGATTAATTTTTATTAATAAATAAAAATTGTTTTATTCGACCTTTAAAATATTATATTTTGTGAGGATGTTTATTCTGGCTCGAGGTCATTATTTTCTTTACTAATTAAAACCATGATATTCTCATAGTATAATTTTCAAGAAAATTATTTTTTAAATTTAAAACAAAAAATAATTTTCTTGAAAATTATACTATGAGAATATCATGGTTTTAATTAGTAAAGAAAATAATGACCTCGAGCCAGAATAAACATCCTCACAAAATATAATATTTTAAAGGTCGAATAAAACAATTTTTATTTATTAATAAAAATTAATCAGAATTTGAACATAATGGTTGGCACGCCATAGTGATGAATAGCCCTAATAATGGTATAATTTCATTCACAGCAACAAAAAACATATTGTTGTAGTCCAATGGACTATCGTATGTAAAATGTTTTAAATATTTTTGTTGGTTATTGACAATTGTTACTTACTAGCATAGTACAATTTCTTCGTCTTTCTAATTCACATTGTGGATAGAGTCGAATATGTATTAATGTTTTAGTTTGTGCAAAAACGATTTGTCATTAGACTCGTTTGCTACTTTGTAGTATATCGTTTCTATTTTTGCTAAATAATCTTGACAATGGAATCTTGACAAATTCCGAAACACGTGTCGATTAAGTCTTGCAAAAATGACCAACATAAATAAATTTAAAACAAAAAATAATTTTCTTGAAAATTATACTATGAGAATATCATGGTTTTAATTAGTAAAGAAAATAATGACCTCGAGCCAGAATAAACATCCTCACAAAATATAATATTTTAAAGGTCGAATAAAACAATTTTTATTTATTAATAAAAATTAATCAGAATTTGAACATAATGGTTGGCACGCCATAGTGATGAATAGCCCTAATAATGGTATAATTTCATTCACAGCAACAAAAAACATATTGTTGTAGTCCAATGGACTATCGTATGTAAAATGTTTTAAATATTTTTGTTGGTTATTGACAATTGTTACTTACTAGCATAGTACAATTTCTTCGTCTTTCTAATTCACATTGTGGATAGAGTCGAATATGTATTAATGTTTTAGTTTGTGCAAAAACGATTTGTCATTAGACTCGTTTGCTACTTTGTAGTATATCGTTTCTATTTTTGCTAAATAATCTTGACAATGGAATCTTGACAAATTCCGAAACACGTGTCGATTAAGTCTTGCAAAAATGACCAACATAAATAAATTTAAAACAAAAAATAATTTTCTTGAAAATTATACTATGAGAATATCATGGTTTTAATTAGTAAAGAAAATAATGACCTCGAGCCAGAATAAACATCCTCACAAAATATAATATTTTAAAGGTCGAATAAAACAATTTTTATTTATTAATAAAAATTAATCAGAATTTGAACATAATGGTTGGCACGCCATAGTGATGAATAGCCCTAATAATGGTATAATTTCATTCACAGCAACAAAAAACATATTGTTGTAGTCCAATGGACTATCGTATGTAAAATGTTTTAAATATTTTTGTTGGTTATTGACAATTGTTACTTACTAGCATAGTACAATTTCTTCGTCTTTCTAATTCACATTGTGGATAGAGTCGAATATGTATTAATGTTTTAGTTTGTGCAAAAACGATTTGTCATTAGACTCGTTTGCTACTTTGTAGTATATCGTTTCTATTTTTGCTAAATAATCTTGACAATGGAATCTTGACAAATTCCGAAACACGTGTCGATTAAGTCTTGCAAAAATGACCAACATAAATAAATTTAAAACAAAAAATAATTTTCTTGAAAATTATACTATGAGAATATCATGGTTTTAATTAGTAAAGAAAATAATGACCTCGAGCCAGAATAAACATCCTCACAAAATATAATATTTTAAAGGTCGAATAAAACAATTTTTATTTATTAATAAAAATTAATCAGAATTTGAACATAATGGTTGGCACGCCATAGTGATGAATAGCCCTAATAATGGTATAATTTCATTCACAGCAACAAAAAACATATTGTTATAGTCCAATGGACTATCGTATGTAAAATGTTTTAAATATTTTTGTTGGTTATTGACAATTGTTACTTACTAGCATAGTACAATTTCTTCGTCTTTCTAATTCACATTGTGGATAGAGTCGAATATGTATTAATGTTTTAGTTTGTGCAAAAACGATTTGTCATTAGACTCGTTTGCTACTTTGTAGTATATCGTTTCTATTTTTGCTAAATAATCTTGACAATGGAATCTTGACAAATTCCGAAACACGTGTCGATTAAGTCTTGCAAAAATGACCAACATAAATAAATTTAAAACAAAAAATAATTTTCTTGAAAATTATACTATGAGAATATCATGGTTTTAATTAGTAAAGAAAATAATGACCTCGAGCCAGAATAAACATCCTCACAAAATATAATATTTTAAAGGTCGAATAAAACAATTTTTATTTATTAATAAAAATTAATCAGAATTTGAACATAATGGTTGGCACGCCATAGTGATGAATAGCCCTAATAATGGTATAATTTCATTCACAGCAACAAAAAACATATTGTTGTAGTCCAATGGACTATCGTATGTAAAATGTTTTAAATATTTTTGTTGGTTATTGACAATTGTTACTTACTAGCATAGTACAATTTCTTCGTCTTTCTAATTCACATTGTGGATAGAGTCGAATATGTATTAATGTTTTAGTTTGTGCAAAAACGATTTGTCATTAGACTCGTTTGCTACTTTGTAGTATATCGTTTCTATTTTTGCTAAATAATCTTGACAATGGAATCTTGACAAATTCCGAAACACGTGTCGATTAAGTCTTGCAAAAATGACCAACATAAATAAATTTAAAACAAAAAATAATTTTCTTGAAAATTATACTATGAGAATATCATGGTTTTAATTAGTAAAGAAAATAATGACCTCGAGCCAGAATAAACATCCTCACAAAATAATTATGCATAATTATATATAAAACTTTTTTACTCGGTTTTTATTTTTTTTTTAATTTAATAATTTTCAAAAATAGTTTCTTTCCAATTCTTAGAAAACAAATACGTTTTTTTAACCTATTTGTTGTAGTTTTGTTAACTTATTTAACGTATTTATTTCTTACTTACGTCATATTTTTAAAGTTTTTAAACATTAGTAAACACAAAAATATCGTCATTTTTGAAATTGAAAAAAAAATAAAAACAAAAATAAGCATCAGCAAAGTCACATTTGGCACGCTTCACCGTTAATAAATGCAAGTCTCGAAGCAGTTTTTATACAAAAATCTCTAACAACAAATAACGCAGTCATTTTAGTAAAGTTTACTTACACTAGCGTAAGTCATTGAATTGGGAAGTATGCCTACACTAAATGTTGATAAAATTAAAAGAGACTGGAAGTATTTTAAGGCAATTAACCATTTAAATGCAATAATTTTGCAAATTTGGTATGATTTAAAAAAAATACTGGTTTTTATTTAAAACGGTATTTACAGTGATAATGGGATAAAAACCATGTCTGATTATTTTTTTATATTTATAGTGTCAAAGGGATATATTTTTTATAGGTATTTAACAAAATACTGGTTTCTATAAACCCAGTATTTTTTAACGAAAAATTACAAAATCTTTTACGAAAATTTGGTAAAACGCTCAACATGAGTTTATGAAGAATCTAATTTGTTTATTAAAATATTGGTTTTCCAGTCAATTTCAATTATCGAAATACTGGTTTTCTAATTATTCATCAAAATACTGGTTTTCAATAAATGAAGTTGGCTGATAAAAAAAAATTAACTTACAAGGGAAGTCTCCCTGGTGTCACCCTCCGATCTTCATGAAATTTGGATATGTTGTTAAGAACGAAAATTAATTCGACACGTATTTTTTTATAGCGGCCCAAACTCATTTTTAGGGGGGGGTCGATTTGTATGGGGGAAAATTTACCTTTTTCAGTTTTTTACGATTTACGCCTATTTAAACAAAATTAATATAGGCATGTGTGTTATCAGATTAAAGGTATTAAAAATACCTATCTCGTGGTGCTAACAACGGGCCGACGAAGTTAATATTTTTCGACTTATTAACAAAAATGTCCTAAAATTTTGGTATTTTACTCAATATGACGAAAAGTTGTGCATGTTTGGACACGTTCTTAGCACACGTAGATAGGTTTTCAAAGACCTTTCATTTGGTATGTAACATGACTAGGTTTCTTTGCATAATATAGGAGATAAACGAAAAAAAACTAAAAAATGGCCTTGTCTTCCCCCCTCCTTTTTACCCCCTAAATATGAATTTGGGCCGCTAAAAAAAAATACGTGTCCCTTTATTTTTTCTGCTCTACAAAATAAAACCAATTCCATAAAGATCCGAGGGTGACACTAGGGAGACTTCCCTTGTTAGTGCGTTTTTTCCTTATTTGTCAAAAAATAGTGGTATTTTTAAACCAAATTTCCCCCTTTTTTTAGAGGGCAATATTAACCCAGTATTTTTCCTTCGGTTTTTAGAACAGTAATAAAATAAAACTAACTAATTTTTAAAAAAAATCTTGAACGCATCAAAAAATCGTTCGAAATTTTGTTTACAAACAAATAACGCTCTACAATACATATTTTAAAATTAACTAATACTGTTGTTTTAAACCTAGTATTTTTACTTTCTTTTTAATACTTCTAGCATTTTTAAATATTTATAATGTTAATAGAATAGAACATAAATGAACATTTTAAAAATACTGTTTTCTTAAATCCCAGTATTTCTTTTTTGTTAACAGCAGGAAAATGCCAAAGTTGTTTGTGATTTTTGGTAAAACACTAAACATTAGTATATGAAGAACTTGCTTTTTCATCAAAATACTGGTTTCCACGAACTTGTCTTTTTTTAAGAATTGAATTATTTTAAATTTCACAAATGTTTTCTGGTAAAATTAATCTTATTAAGCGCATTTTTCTTTAATGTTTCAAAAACTATTATTGTAAACCAAGTATTTTTCTTTAGTTTCTTTAATCCCAGTATTTTTTCCCCCTCTTTTAAGAACAGGAAAATGCCTAAGTCATTAGCGATATTTTTTGAAACACAAAACAGGAGTTTATGAAGAATCTGTTTTATTTATAAAAATACTGGGTTTCCAGGAACTTAGCATTTTGTTTCTTTTCAAGAACTATAATATTTTAGATTTCACTAATGAAGCTTGCTGATAGAATGTATCTAATAAATACATTTTTTACTGTTATTTCAATCCCAGTATTTTTCTATTGTTTTTAAAGCAGCAATATAATAAAATTATTAGTGTCCGACCGAATTCGCCTTTTTTGGCCGAAGCCAGAGCCGAATATTCGGCCAAATTTTCACTATTCGGCCGAAACCGAAGCCGAATATTAAAAATAAAAAAACTTATTTAGCAAAAACAAGAAAAAAGTGAAATTCGACTTGGCGGAATTCACAAATGTATAAAAATGTTGTCTAGAATGATTTTATATTTAACAAAAAAATTTTTTCGACTTTTCTGTAAAAAAAATTTTTTTGAGTGTAAATTTTTTTCGAGCGAAAAATTTTTTGGAGTTTAAAATTTTGTTTTAGCTGCAAAAACACTTTGTAAATTTTTTTTTGGCAACACGTGAGTGCACATTTTATACCATTATACGGTATTCGGCCAAAAATATGGCCGAAGCCGAATAGTGGCCGAATAGTGCTTTTTGGCCGAAGCCAGAGCCGAATATTCGGTCGGACACTAAAAAGTATGCATAGTATATGTAAAATTGTTTTTTTTTGATACAATTTGGACCTCAAAAGTTTAATGGTTTTGCTGTAAATTTTTTTGATTAAATTTAAGAATTTTCCCTTTTATTTTTTTTTTATAAAATCATAATTTGAATTTTATCAAAAACTTTCATGAAAGAAAGATTTAAAAAAACAGGTATCTGATATGTGCTAATTGAGAAAATTAAGCTTTAGTTTACGAGAATTCGATCAAAAGTGGTGATTTGAGCTTTTATTTAACAAAACACTGGTTTTTCTTAACCTAGTATTTTTTTTTAGCTTTAAATGGTCTTAATGGTTCTAACATCTCTAAAATGTTTGCTTCAAAAAATGTAGTTTAATTTGTCAAAATACTGATTTTCTAAAACCCAGTATATTTTTTTTTTTACTTTTTAAGTACTGCCAAATATCTTACTGCTATAACCTTGACATAATCAGTTAGGTAAGTTCCTATTGCAGCATTAAGTTAGTTTTCAGAAAATACTGGTTTTATTAAATCTAGTTTTTATTAGTTTCTCAAAATGTTTTAAAAAAGTTTTTAATATGAGGCATTTTTATACTGTTTGAAAACACTGTTTTTTTTTAATTTTCCCTTTTATTTTTATTTTTGATAAAATCATAATTTGAATTTTATCAAAAATTTTTATAAAAGAAAGATTTTAAAAAATAGGTATCTGATATGTACTCATGGAGAATATCAAGCTTTAGTTTACTAGATTTCGATCAAAAGTGTTGAGTTGAGCTCTTATTTAAAAAAACACTGGTTTTCCTTAACCTAGTATTTTTTAACCTTTTAATGATCTTAATATTTCTAAGATCTCTGAAATGTAGTTTAATTTATCAAAATACTGATTTTCCTAAAACCCAGTATTTTTTTTACTTTTTAAGTATCGCCAAATATCTTACCGTCATAATCAGTTTGGTTAAGTCCTATTGTAGCATTACGTTAGTTTTCAGAAAAGACTGGTTTTTATTAGTTTTTCAACATTTTTGTAAAAATTCAAACTCTTAAAAATATTTTTAATTCTGTTGCTTAGCCTACCATCTCCTACGCAAATCTTTCATTTTAAACAACAACTATAGTAATCAGCACTCTGTTATCGTTTATAAGCTCACGTTGTAAGCTTTCAATACAAAACGTGTCGATTAAGTTTTGTGGTAACTAGAAGACATAATACGTCTAGCTTATTTTTTACTCGTATACCAAAAACACTAAACTAACAAACATATAATACTAAAGTATGTACGAATAACTAACGAGTATTAAAATACAAAACTAGACGTTATTCTTAATATTCTGTAATCAAATACGATGTAGGGTTTTCATTAAGAAAGTTATAAAAAACTAATACTAAATTATAAAATTATTTAAACAGAAAGAATTTTTAGAACATTTTTTATATACGTGATATTTTCAAATAATACTGGTTTTAATAAAACCAGTATTTCGTTTAACATAACTAAAAAGTAGGAGGAAGACTTTTTAAAGTAAGAAATCCCTAACTATATTCTATATAAAAAAGATATATCGTTTTATTAAAACCAGTATTTTTAGGAAAACCATATATTTTAGTAAAAAAATAAATTACTAGTAAATTTAGTGACACAATGGTTAAAAAATTATAAAAAACATTTTCCATTAAACCAGTATTTTTTTTAGACATACTCCAATCCAGGAAAACAAAGTGCTTTAAAATGTTTTAAAAAAGATATTTTACAGTTTAAAAAATTTTTTAAGTGAAACCGTTAACTGAATTGAAAAATTCGTTATTTATCAGCTATTTTTAAAATAATACTGGTTTTGATAAAAACCAGTATTTTTTTAAAAATACTTTTTAATAAGAAGTAAGAATTACACATTTTAAATTAAGAAATCCTTAAATATATTCTGTATAAAAAAGAAATATCGTTGTAATAAAACCAGTATTTTTAAGAATTAAAATTTATAGTCAAAATTAAACCATATATTTTAGTAAAAAGGTAAATTTCCAGTAAATTTAGTAACAAAATGGTTATACAATTAAAAAAAAAAAAAAATAAAACCAGTATTTTTTGAAACAAATTCCAATACAGCAAAATAAAGTGCTATTTTGTTTTAAAATACCTATTTTAAAGTTTTAAAAATATTCTTACCGTAACCGTTAATTGAATTGAAAACCCTATACCTCGACTTTAATGCATAACGCACGTTTGTCTATATTGAAACTACTTTACAAGCCAAAACATGCATATGCCAATACAATCATGGTGTATTGTAATGTAAGAATGTTATGTTGTCTACTTGTACAATAATAACTGAAAAAAATAAATTCAAAAACCTACGCATTTTGTTGGATTGTTAAGTGCATAAAGTTTAAATTTGAGTTTGTAAAAAACAAATATACACGAGTTTTTCAAGAAAAAAATAAAAAAATAAATTGAAAAACATATATAAATTTAAAAAAATTCCATTGTTAATAAACTATTTTATTAAAAAAAATTTTAAGCCCCACAAGTAGCGCTTAATGTTAAATGATTTATTTTTTATAGAAAATTTTTAGAAAAAAAAAATAATGTTCAATGTCAAAAGTATTTAAAACTAATTTACGTGGAACTTTTTGCTTAAAATATTTGTTGGAATTTTAATAGTTGTAGACAATAAAAAAAAATTTTGTCAAATAGTATTTGAGTTTTAATTCTTCTTTTCCTATATTGAGTAAATATCAAAGAAAATAGTGGTTTTGATTTAGTAGACAAACAGGATTAAACCTTCGCCGTAAAGGTGTAAAATTATTAGATTTCATTGTAAAATTAAAATTAGATTTTTGTACAAAAATAAAAAAAAAAAACTTCTTCTGCCATACTTATCTCCCGTTGGAGCATAGGACCTCTACTAATGTAGTATCAATTTAAAAAATATTGTTAAAAAACAAAAATGTTTAATATTTGCTTTTTTATGCATAATTTTTTTTTTTATTTAATCGTAATTTTGAAAAAAAAAAAATTAACATACATTTTCTCTTAAACATGTTCAATGTTAGCTTTAATTTATTTTTTTAAACATGTTAGCGGTTCCTTCATTATATTGCATTTATATTAGAAAATACTAAATTAATTGATAAAAAAACAAATTACTTGTAATAACCACTATTTTGTTTACTTTTTGTACTTTTTATAGTTTTTAATAAAAAAATACTGGTTTTTATTTTAAACGACATAAGTACCTTCTTACTTAAGCGGGGAAATTATAAAATGATGTTTGTACAACCAAAATAAATTTATTTATTGGAAAATTTAGATTTAACTTTGTTCCATTACCAAAAAATACGACTTGCTTAAAAATACTGGTTTCTACTTAACACAAACGCTATTATGTTTGACAGCAATAATGCAGTAAAATAATGTAATGCAGTAAAATAATGTAACAAATTGCTTAACAGCCTACTTGGCGTATCGGTCTAGAGTGATTGTACGTTACAAGCAGTTAATAGCAAAGTATTACAGATGATGATGAGTTCAATCCTTGTCGGCTGCGATCTGTTAATAATTTTCACATATAGAGTTTTATTGACTATTAACTAAATAAACTTGACATTAAAAGTTTTTCTGAAGATTATTATAACTGGATAATATGTAACTAGTAAGAAACAAACCAGGATGTCTAAATTTTTAGAAAAATTAAAAAAAATTTTCTTTCACACTTTTCTCAATTCAAAACCATATATAAAAAATATTTTGTTTGTATGGTTTATATTTTAAGCTGAACTTAAAAAAATTAAAAATACTCTTTTTTTAAACCAATATTTTATTTAATAATGTATGGATTTGTATAGAATAGCTTTAACGTATATTTTTGCAACATACGAACGGTTCCCTTCATTATATTTATTTTGAACATAAAAATACTGGTTTTAAAAGATATAAGCAAATCACTTGTAATAACCAGTATTAATTCGCGTTTTCGCGAAAAATGCAAAAAAAAATTACGCTATAGAAGAAGTTTACTCTAGTCAGAAAGTAAGGATTAAAATAACATTCCTGTGTCTTTCAGGTTTTTTAAGGCAATTCGCGTTTTTCACGAAAAATGCAAAAAAAAAATATTTTGTTAAATTGTGTTTAGGAAAGATATGTGAGATAAGTCGAAAATTTTTACAATATGCTTCTAAAATAGCCAACGATAATTTATGACGGTTCTTTTTTTTTAACAAATTAACCCCCTATCTCCTATTTTTATTGGTAGTTTTTGACCTTTTTTCAAATATTCTCATTGAAAACCACTAAAACGTGCATTTAAAATTTTGATGCAAATATTTCAAGAGAAGTGTGCAAAATGCTATTTTATGCTCTTTGCTTATATCGCACGAACTTTTGTCTTTTAACACCCCCTAGTGAAATTTGATGCGAAATATTTATTTTTTATTTATTGAATTTTTAACAATTACAAATCATATATTAAATTAACCTAACCGAGATTAAGGGTGACTATGACCATTGTCTCGTTGTAGCGAAACAGACCAAGGCCTCTGCACTGTGGTTCCAAATCCAAATCTAGGTGGACAAAAGTCTAAAAAGTTTGAACCTCTAAATTAAAACAACGGTAGGTGTTTTAAATAGCTAACAACATGCCTAGAATAGACGCAAAATATTTTGATTAAATAAGGGGTTTAACTTTGTCCCCGCAGCACTTCAACATCAATGTTTGTTCACGAAAATGTTTGTAATTAAAAACTAAGGAAATCAATACAAAACTAACATAAGTAGCTTATACCAAGTGAATTATTTGCAGGAGATTGCCGTGAATTGGTTTTTATATAGCCATGGGTATATACTTATCAAAAAATTTTTCATGGGTTCGAAATTTTTTCGCGATTTCTTAATATTGGTTTTTGAAGTTAGGGTCATAAGTAAAAAAAAAAAAAATACGATTATCAATATTTCAAAGCTTGCCAAAAAAAAAACGCTCAAAGTTGCGGGCAAGCCACTATATACATCTCTTAAAGTAACTATCAGAGAGTTTGTTTCATCTTTCATCTCATCCAGCGGCGTCCAGCTGCATTTTTTATAGCGTTTTTAAAAAAGTCATTTTTTCTGCAATATTTATAACTCTCAAGAAAATGCTTGTAATATTCAGGATCTTCTGCACATATTTTTGCAACAAATACCTCTACAGTATTTTCTATAATTGTTATATCACATATTTTTCTTTTCCCGCAACTCTAGAAGCACAAAAAGGATTTAATTCAAACGTTCTAAAAAAACTACACATTAAAATTAATTCGACATAGCTGGGCTTCACTGTAATGCTCAGAAAAGCTTTTTATATCATTTTTAAATACTTCCTTTAAATTTAGTGCCCTAAAGTAGCAAAAAGTAATTAACTTTTTCCAGTTGTAGCGAAAAGTCCAATTAAGTTAAAGCTATTTTAGTGAAACCCACTGTATTTTCAAAAATATTGAAGCTACAATTTTTTAAAGCATTTTTTTGAAATCAGCGACCCCAAAAACATAAAACATCATGGTTAAATACTTTTGTCCAGCTAGTTTTGGATTCGGAACCACAGTGCTCTGGGGGGAATCGAACCCACGACCCCCAAACTCATAGGCTAGCACGCTACCAACTCACCAAAAAAAATTTTAACAAAAAAATTTTTTACCTTAATTTCTTTTTTCCTAAATTTTTTTTAACAAAAGTTTTTTTGACTAATTTGTATTTTGTATTTTCATCAAATTTTTTTTTTTCACCAAATTTTTTTCACCAATTTTTTACAACAATATTGATCTAAAACACCTCAATTCAACCGAGGAGTTGGCCGCACCCCCTCCAAATTTAATAAAATTAAGTACTGGGGTTTATTTTAGCAAAAAAGAGATTTTGCCAATTTTTCAGGCTTCTGGTCATTCCAGTATTCGAGATATGCGGTCTTAAAAATTAACAAAATCGTATATATTTGACAAAAGTGTTCTGAGATAAATAAAAATAACTCAAAAAGAATTAACAATACAGGAATCAGTCAGGTTGCAAATAATAGGTTATGAGACAGCCTTTAAAATGGCATTCCCCAAGATTTTTTTTTTTGAAGAAGGTCATTGGTTTTAACCTTAATTTTTAGAGAGCTATATCTCAAAAAACGATATTTTTAAAATTTTGGAAAAAAATATATTTTGTTAAGAATCACAAATCATGTTTTTGACGTGCTGAGTCCAAATATGACCTTTGAACTGGCCTATCGGTATTACTTTTCAAGATATATGCACCTAAATGTTCAAAAAATCACTGCAATGGCATTTTAGCAATTTTCACACATTTATGTGCAGATATCTCGAAAACTAATAGCGATAGGCCAGTTCAATGGTCATATATGGACTCAGCACGTCAAAAACATTCAGAAAGGTGAACTTTGGTACCAGAATCTCAGAGACAAAAAAAATATTTTTTTCTTAGGGAAAATACACCGCTTTTTCTTTCCTGTCACTATGCTTTTATTAATATTAAAAGTTCCAATGAAGTCTCCATCCTGAAAATTTAAACTTATGTAGTACATATATTTTTTCCAAAAATTTTAAAAATATAGTTTTTTGAGATAAAGCTCTCCAAAAATTAAGTTTAAAACCAATGACCTTTAACCTTTTTCAAAAAAATCTTTAGGGATGCCATTTTAAATGCTGTCTCATTAGTTTTAACTCATTTGTTTCATCAAATAAAGTTTTTTGCAATAATCCTTTTCACATTGTGAATTGCAATATTTAATGGAATATGTTCGGCATAGTTGAATTTATATTTTTTCTTGTTTATTTTAATTTCAATTTAAAAATACTGTTTTTTTTTCTCGCACCCCTCTTCAAGCAAGTTTAGGTTTTGTTTAAATAGTTACAAAATCGGGGAATGGCATTTTATTCCTCTTTATTTAGAACTTTACAAATCGTTAACACGAAAATTCTATAGTTGATCCTGTTTTCGAGTTATCGCTAAATAATTACACTGTTCGACAATAAAAACATCCCAATGAAATATCCAACTGATGCTTATAGATTTTGCTCTCCAGATTCAAAATCTGCCATCCAAATTTTTCTAGCACATACCGTTTTTGAGATATTTACTGTTAAAAACAGACACCGGAAAACTTTTTATTTTTTGTTTTTATCAAATATATTTATCGTAGAAGTTCAAAAAACTTTAAATTATTCAAACAGAAAAAAATTATAAAAAGTTATTTATTTAAAAATTTTCATCATGATCGAAATAAAAAACAAACAAAAAAAAAACATTTTCCAAAAAAGATATTTATCAAAAGTTCAAAAAATAAAACGTTTTTTTTTTGATTGTTCAATATTTACAAATTCTTTTTTATTTGAATTTTTGTTATTTTCAAAATTCAAAATAATTTCTCTAGAAGCATAAAATTGGAATCTGCCAAAATAATTCCGATGAAAATTTATGTTTTCGGCGTAGTACAAATGGGGGATGCCTTAACCAACATTGGTTTGTATTTTGTTATGTATGCAACATATTTTTACAGAGTTAAAATATGGTATGTTACGACTATGCAGGCCTAAGCTATTTGGATTTCGTTATGATTATTATAATTTGCAACTAAATAATAGAGAAATAGAGATTATTTTTCAAAACTTTTAAGGACTTACAGCGAATAAGTGGTTCGAATTAAAGACTTACTTATAACAAGACTCTAATTGCCTTCATATTAATTTTTAACACATTTACCCTTTATTTTATGTGAATAAAATAATCGCGAAAAACACTTGGACAAGTATTGGTAGTGGTCGTTAAAGGGTTTTCTGCCGAAGAGATTAACCATTAATATTCGTTCTCTGCGACCTAATAATTGTTACGCCATACAAAATTAAACCCTTTTCCACAGTCCTTGCTTTTTATTTGTGAACAAATTTGATTCCGCAGTGACTATTAAGATCTTCTACTTTATAACAGTGATTCTTTCAGAATTTGGATCTCGGAACCACCTTCTTGGCCCAAATTGGCTTCTGTCCCTAAAATATCTACATTTAAGGGACAGAAGCATCTTCACATGTTCAGGAACTTGGAGAACTTACAGAAGCTAAGTGGTTCCAAATAGAGACTTACTGAATACTAGGGTTTTGTTACCATAACATTCTAGAATTTATCACATTTAGCATATTGTTATCTGGACAAAAAGGTTTTACAAGATCACAAACTCTTTACTTTATTAAATAGACGTCCAATGGTGTGCTACTCCAATTTATCGTACCAAAATTGAGAAAAATATGAAGGAATCACAATTTTATTTAAATGAACATACATACATATTTCCAATTATTTTTTGATACAAAAAAAAAACGTTTTTTTTTTGGGTTTGTTTTTTTTTTTTTTTTTTTGTACGATAAATATCTTTTTTAAACGTTTTTTTTGTATTTTTATATTTTTATGTTTTTGAAAGAAAAATATATTTTGAACTTTCGATAAAAATACAAAACAATATTACAGAAAAATATTTTATTTGGAACACAAAAAATTTTTTTATTTTTGATGAAAACTTTAAATTTTGTGTTTTCGGTTTTTAAAATCCGGTGTCTGGTTAAAAAGTTAAAAAATCAATAATTTCGCACTGTTGGTGGTCCACTGTTACATATTCTTCCAAAAGTAGGACTTGATTTTATATAAAATGGACCCCTGATTACAAAATTGCAATCCAATTTTTTTTTTTTTAGCAAGTTCCGTTTTCGAGAAATTCGCGTTTGAAAATTTTTTCACCCGAAAATCTCGAACGCGAATATCTTAAAAACGGAACATGATAAAAAAATTTAGATTGTAGTTTTGGAATCAGAGGTTAAATTTTTATGAAATTAACTCCTATTTTTTGGAAACAATGTAAAAATTGTGTAACAGTGGACCCCCAAAAGTTCTAAATTATTGTTTTTGGCTTTTTAACAGCGAATATCTCAAAAACGGTACGTGCTAGAAAACCATAAAAAAATATTGGATTTTCAAATCGTTTGTTTCATTTTTAACAGTTTACTTTAAATTTTAGTTAAATTAATAGTTATACATAAAAAAATTTTAAAAAAATCTTTAATTCTTGGAAATCTAAGTTTAAAATTTTTTAGTCACTTTTAGTATTACTAAATTTAGCTAGAAATTGAAATTTTATAAAAAAAACTGATCAGTGGTGAAGGTCAGTTTATTATTGATAAACTAAAAAGTTGTTAAATATTGACAACAAGTTCAATAAAAAATACAACGAACAAAAAAAAGATATTTTAAACAAAATTAATGTATTTTAAATTTATGTGTCTTTAAAAAAAAACTGGTTAAAAATGACAAAGCAAAATTATACGTATTATTTTGAATATTTTTGTATAAACAAAAAGCAGGCGGTATAAATTAAAAATTTTACTTAAAAAAAATCTGAACGAAAAAAAAAAATTTTAAAAATTTTTATTAATAAAATTAATTTCAAAAATCATTAATTAATTTAAAGTACTAGGTGTGTTTATTAAGATTTTTTTTTTAAATAAACCGGGAAGTTATTATTAAAAAATTCTTTTAAAAATGCAAATTATATGTTTGCTGTCATATGTCGTTTTTTTTGCAATTTCAACAGTTTATTTAAGTTTATTATGTTCTTTAGGTAGCTCCCTCCCTCCAGTAAGGGGTTAATGTCATCATTATTATTATTATTTTTATTATAATTATCATTATGTATGGTAATAATGATGATGTCTGGTTGTTTTTTTACACATATTTACTACCATTTTTAATATTTTGTTTTTTTAACTATTTTTTTTTATGCAAATTGTTGCAACAATCACATTTTTAAGACATGACGTTATCAAAGAGTATCAATACTAAAGAGATCTGAACTCGCTCTTCTTCTGTTAAAGCCGCTCTTAAATTCCCTTTGCTAAGTCCGCCATCGAACTGGACGTTTGATCAAACCAAAAAAAATCCCTTAAGTTTGATATAAACAAAAAAAAAAGTGTTGCAGTTTGGCGATTTTCAGACTAAAGCTAGCGTTTTTTTTGCATCTAGCTGTAAAAAAAGTTTTTTTTGTGGTTTATCGGGAAATCCAATAACTTTTTATTTGCTGACAATTTGTTTTAAACACTTTTAAAGGTATTTCCTAAATAATATTAACATAAAAATTATAAATTGATACATTTTTTTTAAATTTATTAAGCGCTTTTTCGATATAAAAAGTTAGCATTATTTGTCAAACCAAAAATGTTAATTTAACATTATCGTATTTTCCTCGTCTAACAGTTTTCGTACCTTCTGTTAAAAAGTTTCAAAATATTAAGAGCGGGAGACAAAGAGCTTGACGTTATACAATATTTGGTTTTATTAGTGTTTTTTTTTTTTTTTTTGCTTTAAAGTTTTTGCATTTAAGCACGCGTTGGTTTTTAAAATTTTTCATTCTTTTTACTTCATTCTTTATTATTTAACTTATTGAGTTGGGTTTTACGATTCTAATTTTAATTTTGTGTTTATTGTATAATTTAAATGTTCTCAGTTTATTTACATTTTGATGGTTAATACATGTTAACAATCATGTTTATACATGTTTTAGAATTAAATAATAAATTTATTTTTAAATTAATTATTTAATATGTGGTACTTTTTATTATTATTAAAATTTGTCATGTGTTTTTTGGTGGGGTCTAAGTAAACATTTTATAAAAATTTGTTAATGGAAAGTTGTTTGCTAAGCTCTTTAAATTAAATTGCATAGCATTTATTTTAAGATTTTTAAAATTATCTATTAAACAACAAAAAATATATGGTATTTTAAAATGGTTCATTTATATTTCTTTTATAACTTTGAATTAAAAATACCGGTTTTTCTGATTTCTTAATTTAAACTCTGTGATTTTTATAAGTATTTCAAGTACAATTCAAATATTTTTTTCCTTATGAAATTATTATTAGCCTGTAATTAAAAAAAATACTGGTTTTTAAAATCTGCGGGATTTGTAATAATTTGATAATGATGAGTAGATATATACATTATAGGACCTCTTAACTGGTTTTTCTGAAACCCAATATATTCTTAATTAATACTTTTTAATTTTAAGAACATCTTAAATATAAATGTGAAGCATTAACTCACGATATTGCTTGAATTTTGAAAATAAAGAATGGCCCGCTTTTAATCTGGACGACTTATGTGCCTTATAAGTTTCGAATGAAAAGTCATATTTTTAAAATTTATTTATCAAATTAAAGGAAATTTTTCCACCTTTTTTTGGTACCGGTTTCAAGTTTGTTGGTTAAATATTTTTTCGTACAGACGCCATTAAGCAAAATTAAGATTAAGAAATTTTGCACATTTTCACGTTTTTTGAGAAATACAGCTGTTCAGAAATTTCTTAATTTTTTAAAAGTCTAAAATTTACAGTGCTTAGTGTTTTGAATCCTTACGGGGCTATAGCAAGCATAAATTTAAAACCATAAACGCGTAAAAAAAATATCGTTTTAGCCCAAGTTTAAAAAATAAAACATATCAAGTTGAAAAAAACATACCTCCCTCGAATGAATCCTGTAGGATTAAAGTTCTACGGAGCGATAAATGACTAAACCCGCAAGAGAAAATCGAAGTTTGATGCCAGAACATGATTTCGCTTTTTAAACACAATGTTTAAACAAAGTTTAAAGGTTGCCACATGAAACCTGCGTCAAATTTGATGTTAGAAATCACCTGGAGTAAAAAAGGAGTTTTGCCCACAATTTTAACCAATCGAAAAAAAATTGCCAAATGTAAAAAAACAAATTGAAGGAGAGTATAAAGAAGCAAAAAATGTATAATACTGTTAAGTTTAATATTAAGTTTGATGCAGAGGTAGCACCGAAGGATGTGCAAAATTTCTTCATATTTTTTTCGGTTAATGACGTCTGTACTAAAGAATATTTAACCTACAAACTTGAAACCTGGGGGTTACCGCGTAACTTTATTCGAAAGAAATCGTTCGAATTCGGAAATTTTAAACATTTTGTAACAATAAATCCGTTTACGTAAAACTATTTTTTTTTTATTTTTACAATATTTGAAGAAGACCTGATAGGATCTAAAGAATTTTGTTACTAAAAAAATATTTTCTTTTTAATTATTTCCCAAAAGAAAATTCTGTTCGAAAACGTTTCCGTTTCGAATCGAAATACGCGGTAACCCCCTTGTACCAAAAAAAGTGGAAAAATTTCCTTTAATTTGATACATAAATTATAAAAATGTGACTTTTGATTCAAAAGTTATAAGCACATAAGTCGTCCAGATTATAACCGGGCCATTCTTTACTACACCATTTACAGATGTAATTCGTAAAAGATCAATTGTAATTCGAAGATTCTACTTGTAATTCGAAGATTCCATTTGTAAATCGGAGATTCTATTTGTAATTCGAAGATTCCATTTGTAATTCGAAGATTCCAATTGTAATTCGAAAAATATGAACTGAATTTCCATTGATATTTTTCGAATTACAATTGGAATCTTCGAATTACAAATGGAATCTTCGAATTACAAATAGAATCTTCAAATTACAAGTATAATTTTCGAATTACAAATGGAATTTTCGAATTACAAATGGAATCTTTGAATTACAAATGGAATCTTCGAATTACAAGTAGAATCTTCGAATTACAATTGATATTTTACGAATTACATCTATAAATGGTGTAGTAAGTTGTATGATTGAAGTTGTTCATTCATAAATAATTATAGCTTTTAATTAAAAATACTGGATTTTCTTTATTTTTTTTACCGGTACAAAGAAATCAAACTTTGTGATTTTTTTAAACAGGGCTTTAATTCAAGAATTCATTTCGTCTGGAGTATGCGGGTGTAATTTAAGCATAATGAAACCTTTAACTGCGAAATGTGATTAGTTTTATACAGTACAATTTTGTTTTTTCATAAAAAAGTTATTATTGGGCTTTTATTAAAAAATACTGGTTTTTGAAAAACCCAGTATTTTTTATAATTTAACAAAAGAGAGGTTATCTATGCTTTTAAGAATCTATTTAAATGCATTTCCTATTTTATTGTTGAAATTCTATATTTACCTCTAAATTAAAAAATACTGGTTTGAGTTTAAAGCAAAACAAAAATTGTTAAAAATCAGTATTTTGTGAACTTCATTGGACATTTACAGAAAGTTTAAATAGTTTATTCATATTTCCTTTATAGGTTTAAATTAATATACTGTTTTTTCTGATAACCTTATTTTCTTAATTCAAATTTTGTGATTTTTATAAGTATTTCAAGTGTATTTCAAGCTTGAAACCAAGCTTGATATGAGTCATTCCATGTCAAACCGTACGATTTTTGCTAAAAATTGACTTTGATGTCTCCGATGTCTTTCAAAATTTGAGAACGAAGTCTTCATTAAAAAATATTTTACACGTGTTTCGGGAAAAAAATTAAAAATTTTTTTTTAAAAAGTTATTTGCATTTGAAAATCGTCAAAATCGTGAAAAATCTTCCGACATGACAACATTTAAACTAATGTTTTTATAAAACTAGTGAATGGATTTTGAAGTTCAATACCTTATTTTAAAGGTATTTGAACCTTCTTTTAAAAAAAAATATTATTTTTTATAAATTAGTTTTTTTTTATTATTAAAATTTGGTTTTTTTATTTAATTTCTGTTTTCCGCAATCTTCGAACAAGTCGAAAAATCTGAAAAAAATATTTTCTCAAAGGTTAATATATTCTTAACATTCCCTCAAAATTTCAGAGTGGAGGTCGAATGGATTCTATTTTTTTACGATTTTTTTCCATTGCAGCACCACAAAAAAATTAAATTTTGTATGTAAACAATTTATTTTCAAGCATGTTAACGAAAATGTCAACGCATGTATGTATGTGTGTATGTATTCAAAAACACACGCTTCATATTCATGTTGTTCTTCAGCATTATTTGTTGTTTTGCTTTTTATATGTGTCGTTAGATTTTTTTTAAATTGCATTTTGCGTAACGAAAATATCAATGCATGTATGTATGCAAAAACACAAGCTAACAAATTCATATTGTTCTGGAGATTTGTTTGTTTTGCTTTTTCTATTTTGTTTATATACAAAATGTAATTTTTTTGTGGTGCTGCAATGGAAAAAAATCGTAAAAAAATAGAATCCATTCGACCTCCACTCTGAAATTTTGAGGGAATGTTAAGAATATATTAACCTTTAAGAAAATATTTTTTTCAGATTTTTCGACTTGTTCGAAGATTGTGGAAAACAGAAATTAAGTAAAAAAAACAAATTTTAATAATAAAAAAAAAATAATTTATAAAAAATAATATTTTTTTTAAAAAGAAGGTTCAAATACCTTTAAAATAAGGTATTGAACTTCAAAATCCATTCACTAGTTTTATAAAAACATTAGTTTAAATGTTGTCATGTCTGAAGATTTTTCACGATTTTGACGATTTTCAAATGCACATAACTCTTTGAAAAAAAAAATTTAATTTTTTTCGCGAAACACGTGAAAAATATTTTTTCATGTTTAATACGTCTGGCAAATTTAAAGAAAATCGGAAGAGGTGGTGTAAAAAAGGTGTTCGGTCTGACATGGAATGACTCATATGTGTATTTCGTTCTTATAAAACTATGTAATGAAAAAAATACTGTTTTGCAATAATTTGTCAATTAAGGCTATATGGATACATTTTAGGACCTTTTATACCAGTATATCTTTAATTCATACTTTTTCATTTTTTAGAACTTTTGTAATATTAATGAGAAGTATTGACATATCGCTCATTTACTTGTATAGTGTCATGACTCAAAATATTTCGTTTTTGGGTAAACAATACAGAGATATTTGTTATATCCTGCTCTATATTGTGTCAAAAATTCGTATTAATATCTTTTAAACTCACCGTTTGAGCCATTATAACATTTTCTATGTACGGGCCTTTTGCAATGTAAACCAAGTTTCAATTGTAATCTTTAAACAGGTTTTCTGTAAATTCAAACATTTTGCGCTATGACACTATACAAGTAAATGAGCGATATGATATTGCTTGAATTTTGAAAATACTGGGAAAATATAGTTTCTTCTGAGAACAAAAATATATTTTTTTTATGGCTTTGAATTAAAAGTGATATTTTTTTAGAAAACCAATATTTCCTTAATTTATACTTTATCATTGAAAAAAAAAAGTTTTTTTTTTTTAAAAAAAAGAGTTTATGTATGCTTTTCTTTTAATAATCGTTTTTCATTTTGTTGTTGAAATTTTAAATTTCCATAACTTTAAATTCAAACATACTGGTTTTTGTTTAAAACAAGAAAAAACTGTAAAAATCAGTATATTGCCCATTTTATTACGTATTTACAGAAATTTTAAATCATTAATTTAAATTTCTTTTATAGCTTTGATTAAAAAAATACTGGGCTTTCTAATTACTATATTTTCTTAATTCAAACTGTGATTTTTAGAAGTATTTCTAAAAATGTGAAATGTGACTAGTATTATACTGCGAAAATTCTAATTGAAATAATACTGGTTTTTCAAAATTACATAATTTTCCATAATTTGACAAAAAAGAATATATGTATAGATACATTTAATATGGTTTTTCTGAAAACCGGTACATCCTTAATTAATACATTTCAACTATTAGAACAGCTTTATTATGAATGCGAAGCATTGACTCACGATATGGCTTGAATTTTGATATTAAAAAGCTTGAAATATGATTAGCATTATATTGCGAAATAATTTTTTTCCTTATAAAGTTAATTTAATACGGGTTTTAAAAATTTCCAGAACTTTCAATAATTTGACAAAAAAATAGTATATAGATACATTTTAGGACCCTTTTTAGGAATTGTTTTTTCTAAAAAGCAGTATATTTTTACTTCATACATTTTAATTTATAGAAAAGCTTTATTTTGAATACGCAAAAATAAGTCATTTTATTGCTTGAATTTTGAAAATACTGTTAAGTTGTAGTTTCTGGTAGGAGCAAACTATGAAACTGCTTATTTATAACTTTAATTTTAAAATACTGTTTTTTTTTATAAAAACCACTATTTTTTTAATTCATAGTAAATGATTGTTGAAATCACAAATCCATTTTGTCTGGAGTTAGCGTGTGTTATTTAACTATAATACAACCATGAACAGTGAAATGGTATTAGTTTTATACTGTAAAATTGTTTTTCTTTAAAAAAATATTATTGAGCTTCATTGAAAAAATACTGGTTTTTAAAAAAATTAAATTTTCCTATATTTTAACAAAATACATATGTTTTTTGGAACCTTTTTATAATTGCTACCCATTTTTTACATGCAAAAATACTGGTTTGTGTTTAAATTTTTAGCCACTTTGCACTTCTTTGAAAACTTGCCTCAGTTGAAAGAACTATTTCAATTACTGATGATTTTATAACCAATATTTGTTATTATAATACATGTTTTATTTATCCTAGCCTACAGGAAACTAATTTAATTGTTTTCGCTTTAATTTCAGAATTTAAATTAGAAATATACTGGGTTTTTGAAAACACCAAAATTCTTGTTTTTTCCAATATGATCATAAATTTAAGGTAGTTGCTTTAAATTTTTTTTTTGTTTTTGAAAAATCGATTTAATGAGCATCCTAAAATTACACTTAATAATGGGGCAAATCCAGCTCAAACCACACAGCATTCGGATTTGTCACCTTCGATTTAAATAAAATTTGCCAAATATATTGCAAATGGATAGTTTTCCTAAAATCATTGCCTTTCTGGCTCCAAAACCTTTCGGTTTTCGAAATATGGCGTCTTGAAAATTGGCAAAAACGTCAAATTTTTAATAAGGTGCACGTACAAAGTCACCCATAACTTTAAAACTATAAAACCCACAATTACCAAATAGGTACCATTTGAAAGCTGAAAGGATTACCTTGTAAGTGGCATGCACAATTTTTTCTTGTAACGAAAGGTCAAAGGTCATATTTCAAGGTCTAATGTTCAAAGACCTATATCTCAAAATCCGATATTTTTAAAATTCTCAAAAAAATATATGATAACAATCAAGTCTTTCCCTACATTTGTATCAAAATTTCAGGGTGGACACTCATATGGTTCCAAAGTTACAGAGGAAAACGTGCTTGAAGTCAAGATTTTCTCTACGAGTTCATATGCAAAAGCTTACACACACGAAGCAGCATAGCATGCTAGCATGCTGCTAGCAGTAAACAAACAATGGGACGGACCTAAAAACTGAACCCATTATTTATTAATATTTCGACCTCCTGAATTTGATTTCACTATCAAAACTGAATTTTATCGTAGGGTTTTCTTGTTTTCTTACAAGGAAAATCTTCAAAGTGAACATACGTAATTTCTTTGAAATTTATGCCCATGAAAGACAACAAATATCTAACATCGACCTGTCTGAGCTTATTGGTCTTAATTTAGTTTTAAAGGGTTAAACGGGAGTCAAAAGTGAACGATTTTTAGTAATTTTAACTTTTAGGTACATTGATGCCACTTATATCAGATCCGTTTCATTTGAAAAAAAATTTTGGCGTCTGTTTGAGACATTTTATTTGTTGCTTAATTGTTTTTGTTAAAAATGTATAGTTTTTGTTAAACTATATAGTTTTTGTAAAATAAATTCATTGTTGGTACAATTTTCTATTTAAATTAAGCAATCACATGAATTTTTTATTGGCAGTTTTTCTTACAGGTCGGGTTTCATCCGAATTTAAAAAAAATATATATTTAATAGTGTGTCCAAAATAAAATAAGACAAAAATTCAAAGAAGTTCGAAACATTAGTGTTTTCATTTCTGAACCATTTTAATGCTTGATTATATTCTTGTTTATGAGCTTTATTCCGCTTTGAACATACGGTTCCCCCACCCCATTTCTATTTCCCTACTATAGAAGAATATAGGTTTCGAATGAAACCGATCTGTTATATGTGGCATCAATATAAAGTACCTAAACTTTAAAATAACTGAAAATGGGTAATTTTTAACCCCGTTTAACATGAATTTAGGCCGACAAGCTCAGACTGGTTGATTTTAGATTTATTTTTTCTAGCTTGTGTATAAATTTCAAAGAAATCAGGTATGTTCACTTTCGAGGACTTTCCTTGTAAAAGAACAAGAAAACCCCTACAATATAACTCAAAATACATAAAAAGTATTAAGCCTTGTTCTAGGCCCGCACATTTGTTTACGACTATGTATATTGTTTTGTTTGTGCAATATTTTTCATATGAACTCGTAGAAAAAACCTTGCCTTCGAGCACGTTTTCCTCTGTAACTTTGGAACCATATGAGTGTCCACCCTGAAATTTTGATACAAATGTAGGGAAAGACTTGATTGTTATCATATATTTTTTTGAGAATTTTAAAAATATCGGATTTTGAGATATGGGTCTTTGAACATAAAACATTGAAATATGACCTTTGACCTTTCATTACAAGAAAAAATTGTGCATGTCACTTTTAAGGTAATCCTTTTAGCTTTCAAATGGTACCTATTTGGTAATTGTGGGTTTTATAGTTTTAAAGTTATGGGTGACTTTGTATGTGCACCTTATTGAAAATTTGACGTTTTTGCCAATTTTCAAGACGCCATATTTCGAAAACTAAAAATTTTTGGAGCTTGTAAGGTAATCATTTTATGGAAACAACGCATGTGGAATATTTTTTGCAAATTTCATTAAAATCGGAGGTGACAAATCCGAAAATGGCAGTTTTCTGTGCGGTTTGACATGGAATCACCCAATGATGTTATTTTTAGCTCCTCAAAGTATGCTAAGATTTTTTATTTAAAAATATAAAGTTAAAGAGTTACTAGATCAACATTAAATATTATATTTAATAAGTGTCAATCTAAAACTTACAAAAAACAGCACATCAAAAACTAAAAATAAATCTACAATCTTATTTCCTCTAAAGAAGTCCTTGAGTGACTGACTACCATATCCTTTTCACTATTTCTTTTTTGTTCATTTTCTACTTCTTAAAAGACCCTTATCATTCGTTTAATGCTGCCGTCATATTGTAATTTACATGCTTGTATTAATTTAAATATATTATCATCAACTTTCTTGAAAAGCAATTTTGAAAAACTGTATTTTATATTGTAAAAGATATTCTCTCTTTTTTTGCTTCTTATTAAATTTCATCTTGCTCATTCATGTTTCCTTAAGGATAATTAGTAGTTGTTGACATGTTAACATAATTATATAGTGACTTGGTTTATGTGTTTAAATAAATTGCCATATTTTGTTTTTTTTTATATTTTAAATTAATTTTTACAAAATAATTACTTATTGTTTTATTAACATCAATTTTCTCTTTTTTCTTTTGCAGGTATGTATTTGTCAAATGTTTGTAATACTTTTTATACTGGTAAGATTTATATTAAAGTGATTTAAACGAGTATACGGGTGGGTAAATTATACAAAATTTTAATTTTAACAAACATAAGTGCTAACACGTATTAGTATGAAGAATATACTGCTTCAATTTTGAGGATGTACTTTTTGGAGAAAATAACTTTTTATTGGTTAATGTACATGGAGTGACATAACGATGGAAACTTGGCTATAGTAGATGCAATTCGTTTAAAGCAACGTTAACAGTACTAAACGATATTATTATCAAACGAGTATTTTGTTTTTAAATGTTATGTAGTTAATTTATAAAGCTTAAATTTAAGCTTGATATCGTCCGCATTGAGTAAATAATAAATGTGCTACTGGGGTCGATCTGGATAATAAAATTATTTATGGACATTTTTTTTTAAATATTTCTAGTTTGATTTTTTTCGAATTCACAACTTTGTTTTTTTAATAATAGTTCAGTAGTTTATATTCAGTTGTCAAATAATTTTTCCAATGACTTTCAAAAAACCAGTATTTTTCAAACTCCATTACTTTTGACCACCAAATTTTTGTAAACATAGAAAATATTTAATTAGTTTCATATCTCACTTAAATGCACTTCAATACATAATCTATGAAATATTTTCACTGTTTACAAATAAAAGTATTTTAGGTTTTAAAAATACTGGTTTCTTCAACTGCATTAATGGATTTTATGTTTGTTTTTGGGTTTTTTGGAAAAATTGTTTGATGACTGAGTATGAATTACTGGACTATTGCTAAAAATACTGGTTTCTTCAACTATACATATTAATTGATTTTAAGTTTGTTTTTGGGTTGTTGGAAAAATTGTTTGATAACTGAGTATGAATTACTGGACTATTGCTAAAAATTCAAAATTATGAACTGGAAAAAGTCTAGTCAAAAATATTTTTAAACATTAGAAAAAAATGCATGATGATTTTTTTATAAAGTTTCTTGAACGTCGAAAAAATTCCATTTTGGAAATTTTCTGATAAATTAAAATAAAAGTTCCAGTTCAATTTCAAAGCGCGAAATTTCGAAAACCGCTTAACCGAATTAAGAAATTTTTTAATATTCGTATTTATTTTTTATTTTTTCATATTTAAAAAATCGGAAATTTTGGTAGAAAATCGAAAAATCCAAAATTTTTATCAAAGGTCGCCACGAATTAAAATTATATGATTTTTTCAAAATTAAGTTTAAATGAAAGATTTTCTCAAGCTCTATTAAAGGGCCAAGGGAAAGATATTATAAGATTTTTTTTTTCAATTTCTTGAACGAAGGAAAAAACGCAATTTAAATATCACGAAAAAAGTTTGATCGATTTTAATATTTTTTTTTGAACCCGAATTCAAAGCGTCAAAATTAATAAATAAGATTATAAGATTTTATTTTTTTTTTATGTTCAAAAATCTAAAACTTTGATCACCGGGTGCCACGGGTTAATTTAATCCGATTGGCCTCAAATTTGTACCCTACGAGAGTAAAATTTATGAACTTTTTTGTCATACAAAAAAAGAAAAGGCGCTCTAATTAGATATATTCTTGCCAAGCATCAGAAGTCTAGCTCTTTTATTTTGGACTGTATCATGTACAATGACAAACTGCCAGAAAGGCTGACGGACGGACAAACGGACGGGCAGTCGGACATTGCTAAAATGTCTTAGAATCGACCATTGATCAATAATATAGTATACTTATACTTTAAGAGGTCCTAGACCGACATTTCCATGCGTTACACCTGATAGGACAAAATGGAAAATATTTTTTGTGAAAAGGAGTGAAAAAAGAGTGAAAAAAAATTTAGTTATAACCATTTTTAGAAAAAAATATTTTTTCCATTTCATTCCAGGTTCATTTCCTTTTCGTTTCCCGTTCTATTCAATTTCGTTCCCGGTAGTTGCAATATTCCTTAAAGAACTAAAAAAAATATTGAGTCAATCTCAATAAATGTGCCTTTTTGTCGCTTTAGAATCGAAATTTCCATCAACTACACTCAGAAAAAAAATTAACTAAAAAATGGGAAAACTAATTAAATTCAAGGAAGTTCATATTTTTCTTCTTTTAAGTTCATATTTTTCTTAAAAATAACGAAAGAAAAAAAATTTTAATATTATGCCAATTTGAACAAAAAAATGGGAACGATTTTATTTCAATTTTTGTCCGTTTTGCTCTACCTTGCTTAGTTTTTGAGATACGTGAATTAAGGGGACCACTGGGGTCTTGAGAATTTTAAAAACTCGATAACTTTAAAACTATTACTCGAAGAGCTTTTCGGTATTTGGCGGCCTTGTTCTCCGTGTTGAGGGCTACAAAAATGCTTTTGGACTTTTTGTTGTGTTGGCATTATTTACCGAGATATGAGTATTTTAAAATTTTCGGGAATGCCAGCTTTTTTAAATCCAAAGTTAGGACCAATTGGGGTCCACACATGTGAAGAGGACCGGCGATACTATTGAGAACCAAAAATGGCCTCCATTTTGCTCTATCTGGCTTAGTTTTCGAGACATCGCCATTTTAAGTTTTTGGAAAAAAAAAATTTGCCCGAGTTATTAAAATTTTACTAAAATAGTGGTAAAAACTTCCTCTAAAAAATCTAAGAAAATGAACTAATTGGTAGAAAATTACGTCCTAAAACTAAAGAAGAGGAATATGTCTTAAAAATAAAGATTTTTGTCATATATTTAGGAAAATTTTCTTTGGCGGTAAGAATTTCTTTCATGTATTTTGGGAATTCCATTTAAGGAAAATAATGGACTTTTTAACAGTACATGAACTTACATTTTTTCCTAACACTTAAGAAAATTTCCCAACTTTTAGTTAAAATTAACTAAATTGTGGGAAAATTTATAAACTATTTTGAAGAAAATTTTTCCAAAGTTTAAGTTAAGTCTTTTTTTTTAGTGTACTTTTAAGTTGTTTTTGCTGAATAATCCGACTTCTTCTTATGTACTTAAATAAAGCATGCGGCCTCTACACAATTTATCCGCGATATTCTGTCATTCGCAAGTAATTTTATCTCATTATAGCTTCTTACGCTGTGTTTAATACATATATTTAAGCAAGCTTATTTTCCAAGTGGTCTTTAGATTTAAAATTTAAAGTTAAGACTATTATTTTAGGAAATCGAAAAAGTACCAAACAACAATTTGTTGCCTCTTTTTTATCCTCTTAAAATAGACATTTCCTAAAGTGTGTTTTAAAGAACGATTTGTTTTTATGGAGGACCTTACATTTCAAAAATCAAGTTTTTGTGATCATTATTCCAGGAAATCAAAAAAGTACCATGGTACACTTTTTTACCCTCGGGCCATTCCAGAAAATTTAGCTCAAATTTTAGTCATTTTTGGAAATGGTGTCTCAGATTAATTTGAGCCTTGACACATAGATAGCCCTCATAAATATGATATATGTACCATATATCGTTTTTTTACATTTGGTGTATTTAACGAATTATGGCGGGACAAAGATTGACTTTTGAAAGCTGGGGTTCTTCTTTTAGAAAATATTTTTAAAATAACACAGTTTTTTTTTACAGAAATGATGCAAAAATGCAAAAACATTTTTTCTTTTCGAATATTTAAAAAAACACATCTTCGATTTTTAAAAAAAAAATTCTGGTGAAAAATAACAATGTTTTGTATAACATATTCAAAATTCAGAGTGGGATCTCCATGGGATCAAAAACTATTCTGTTTTAAGTACGAGGTTCTCATATTTTTCCCTTAGAAAATTTAAATTTCTAATGTTTTGAATGTTTTTCAAAATTTTAATAGTATAATTTTCTTTGAAAATTTAAATTTTTATATTGAAGAAACATAAAATTTTAATTTTCTAAGGTAAAATTTAAGAACTTCGTACTAAAACCAGAATATTTTTTGATCCCATTGGGATCCCACTCTGAATTTTGGATATGTTGTACAAAACAGTATTGTTTATCACCAAACTTTTTTTTTTAAAAAATCGAAGATGTGTTTTTTTAAATATTCGCAAAAAAAATGTTTTTGAATTTTTGCAACACTTCTGAAAAAAAACCGTATGCTTTTGAAAATATTTCCTAAAAGAAGAAGAATTAAGCTTTCATATGAGCCATTACTTGTGATAATCGGATTACTAGTTAAAAAGTTAGAGCACGTTAAACGTCATGTATTTTTCTGACTTTTGCTAAAAAAGTCGAACTTTGACCCGCGATAATTTGAAAACTACAGCAAATTTTGAAAATCCAAAAATGCAACATATCTCATATAAACGTGGATATCTATGAGCCAAATTCTCAGCGGCGTCCAAAGGCATGTTTCCGAACAGTGGGGCGAAAATTTTTGGAATTACCCCCTCTTAGAAAGTAATTTTTTTTTAAATTTTTTGTTCGCTGAATTATCCTACACTCTACATTTCAAGTTTCTACAACCATTATTTTAGGAAGTAGAAAAGTACAGAAGTAGGATTTTTTACCGTTTTTCCGCCATTAAAATCTTAATTTAAAAAAGGTTCTTTTTTCAGAATTTTTTTCATGTGGAGGATCCTACATGTAAAACTTAAAGTCTCTACGACCATTATTCCAGGAGATGGAAAAAGTACCAACAACTACTGTTTTACCACTTTTTGCTCTCTTGAATTGAAATTTCAATTCGGAGCTTATTAAATCTGATTTTATTTGGTCTCAGATCATATATAAGATACCTTATATTTTTTTTTTACCCGGGTTCAAACAAAATGTTTTAAATAATTATTAACAACTAAATTTAATTAACATTTTATTAATTTCGCTTCTTCATGAATGCCAACATTTATATGTATATATTTGTTGTATTAAATGAATGTTAATTGTTTAAATTTTATTATTGTTAATATTTTTAACAACAAAATAATTAATTAATAAATAATTTGTTGTGAAAAATTACAGACAACAATAAATATTTAAGAGGATTTTTTTCATAAAATTTTTTTAGCAAATTATTTTTAACAAATATTTTTTTTTTGCATATGCTTAAATTACAAGCAACACAAAACATAAAAATACATTTTAACCTATTTTCACGCCACTTATGCGAAGAAAAAATAAAATTAAAAAATAAAACATTATTTTCAATTGTGTCATATTCAAACACCAAGAGAGACACTCACTCAAGTTATGCAAATTTGAAAAAAAAAAAAAAAATTAAAAAAATGCTTTAAAATGCATTATATTTTTTTTTTTATTTATATTTTTCTTAATTTGAATTTCCTGTTTAAAATGTTTCTTTGTTTCAATATTTGGTCACGTTTTTTTTAGAGCTTATTATATTTTTTACCTTTTTGAATTTGTATTATTACATTTATAAAGGAAATTGTTTGATTATATATTTTTTATTTTTAATCTAAATAAAAAAATTCACTTTTTTTTGCTTTAAACTTAAATATATTTTTAGATATTTTGTTAATTTTAAACCACACCATTTTCAGAATTATCGGAATTTTAAATTCTAAAATTTTTTTCAAAATTAAAGTTGTTTCATGTAATTTTATTATAAATATTAATTTTAATTAATAATTTGATTAAATTTTGATAACCCAATTAAAAATGTTTAAATATATATTCTTATACTATATCACATCTGATTGGAGATTTGAAAGATCAGTACTGATCCGAGATTTAAAAGATCAGTACTGATCCAAAAAATGGATCGCTAAGATTAGATCAGTTTTCGGATCCTTCACATTTTTACTCAGAAAGTTAAATTTTAAGTCGTTTTAGAGGTTTTTTTGACTAACAAGTGAAGTCTCCCTGGCGTCATCCTCCGATCTTCATGAAATTTGGATATGTTGTTAAGAACGAAAATTAATTCGACACGTATTTTTTTTAGCGGCCCAAACTCATTTTTACGGGGGGGGGGGGGTCGATTTGTATGGGGGGAAAACAAAATTAATATAGGCATGTGTGGTATCAGATTAAAGGTAATACCTATCTAGTGGTGCTAACAACTGGCCAAAGAAGTTAATACTTTTCGACTTATTAACACAAATGTCCTAAAATTTTGGTATTTTACTCAATATGACGAAAATTTGTGCATGTTTGGACACGTTCTTAGCACACGTAGATAGGTTTTCCAAAGACCTTTCATTTAATATGTAACATGACTAGGTTTCTTTGCATAATATTGGAGATAAACGAAAAAAAAAAACTGAAAAATGGCCTTCTCTTCCCCCCTCCTTTTTACCCCCTAAATATGAATTTGGGCCACTAAAAAAAAATACGTGTCCCTTATTTTTTCTGATCTACAAAATAAAACCAATTCCATAAAGATCCGCGGGTGACACTAGGGAGACTTCCCTTGTAAGTTTTTTTGACAAATCGGCAATTCATTGTAATTGGTGTAAAATTTATGATTTTGACAATTATCTTGATTGTATTTATGAAAAGTTTAATAGCTCTGATAAAAAGCTTTATTATATCAGTTTTAGATTTTTTTGACGGAGTTTTTCAGTGAAATCGATAATATCACTTATTGTATTAAATATTCAAAATGGCGATATCTTAAAAACTAGTGTAGAAAATGAAATTTTCAAAAGAAAGTACTCGTATAGTAGTGAAAAATATGGATCACCCTAGCTCTACAATTCTGGGGATCCCATTGAACCCTTATTTTGAACCCAAATTTTGTTGAAGAAAAGTTAAGAAGAGGAGTGGAGAGGAAGAGATATGAAAGAATGCTTAAGTGGCCTCACTGGAGTCCAAACTTAATCGCTCGGAGTCCCAAATAATCAAGTTTATTCTACTGATGTCCATACCAGACAAACATGTTAAGTTCACCAGTTTCGGGCTGCCAAAACATTCGGTCCTCCGATGGGCATATGCCGGACATTGACAGAAAGCGCGATGCCGTATCTTTCTTCTCCAAGTCCTGACATCCCACGCAATAGTCATTGCAGGGGATTCTCATTTTACTGGCGTGTATGTCTAAGTATGTACTGCGTAGCTGGTTCAGAGGCAATGATCCTACCCGAACGCGGGGATCATATTAGAGCCACAACATCCTAGTGTTAGAGCACGTGGGTTCTCGTCGTCACCTATCGTTGGCGATCTATAATAGCGAAGTATCGCTCAATAGGTTACTCGCGTTGATCGGGATGCCAGGCGTATAATCGATCCCGTCAGAATGAATGTAGAGTCGTCCGCTGACTGGCTAATACATCTACAACACAGTTACCATTTATATGTTCAGTCACGCAGATGATGTTGTAGTAACGGTGATAGGACAAAATCCCCACGGACGTTATCTCCATTACGAATATGGGGATTATGAACGAATACTTCACGGTCATAATCCTCATATTAGTTGATGGACTATGACCACTTCGAAAACGGTCATAATCCCAATGGGGATAATATCCATTCCCTGTTGGGACTATGACCGAAGCATTTTCGGTCATAACCCGCATTCATATTATGGGGGCTAAGAACATTTTGGTCTAAATCTCCTTATTTGAAAAAAATTGGAGGGGTGTGGGGTTAATGCATGAAGTTTGTAATCGCCTGGAACCTTTTTCACCATTTTAACACTCTTACTTGGTTAATTTGATTATGTCCAAATTTTTTTCGGTTATAGACTAACTTATAGTCCCACTACCTTTATGGGGAATATGACTGAATTAATTTCGGTCATAATCCCCATAACAGAAATGGGGATTATGTCCGTGGGAATTATGTTATGTCACCGGTAGTAACACCCGCTAGGGATTTAATAGCCAATTGATTGTCGGTGAAAACACAGATATCCTTAAATGATATCCGTTGTACCCTATCCCTTTCGCATCCCGTTTTATGGCCACGATTTCGGCCTGAAGTACGCTACACTGGTTCGGTAGTCAAAAGGAGAGTCTGTAATCCAGTTAACTTATAAAAACGCCACTCGGCCATCCATATGGTGCCATCAGTGAAAAACTCAAGTGTCTCCTTAAGTACGTCGAAACCCTTCGTCCAATATGACCTGTCCGGAATCCATGTTTTTAGCACGGTTTCGAACGAGAGTGAAGGAGTGGAAAAATCACTGCTCGCTGTGGCACCGCGATGCCCCAGGATTTTCGCATGTCCATGGTCTGTACGTCCATGCATTTATAGCCGAATTCCTAGTGGCTGTGGCCAGTGAATCATTACGAAGTGGCCTTCACAGTCGCACTTGACCTTCACACGATAATTCTCACCAGAGCCTTCATTAGAAATGAGAAAAGACTGATCGGTAGAATTTGACCACCAAAGAATCCCTCCGAGTTATAGTTTTTTAGTTGTTTTATTTTCAAGTTTCTCAAGACCCCCCAGAGTAAATCTGACAAAAATTTAGATAAATAGATTTTTCTTTCCAGAGTCTTCAGGAGAAACGAGCAAAGACTGATCCTTCAGTTTCGTATGGGATGTCTTCCCTTCCTTTGTGAAGACTATCTCAGATGTAGTCCATTTTCTAGGGATGTAAGATAATCTAAGGAATTTTTAAATGCTTTTAAACTGCAGTAACTACTGCAGATACGATAAAACGTCTAAAAGCTTATTTATATTCCCTAACTCGTAGAATATGACCCCTCCTAGTTAAAGTATTTGAGTAATTTGATTTTCAAATTTCTCAATACCCCATTCACATATTTTAAAAACTAAGCAAGGTACAGCCAATCTGACCAACATTTTGAATCAATCGCTTGTTCATAATTTTTCCCTCAATCAGCTCTTTAAAAAAGTATTCCATCACGAAATTTGAAATTAAAAAAAAAACTTGAAATGATCAATTGAAAATGGTGTAAATCTATAATTTTGTAGCTTGGCATGTTGTAAAACTATTAGAGAAGCTTTAAAATGTTTATGTTTAAAATATTTTTTTTTTTTAAGTATTTTTCTGTATATTTTTTTAAAAAAGACATGTGCCGCCAGTCAAGCATTTATACAAACAAGTCAAGTCACACAGTTAAGAAAATTATTAACCATTATGCACTTTATACCTCTCCATATGGCTGCTTGACTGGCTTTCTAGCTGGCTCGATGGCTGGTTGACTGACTGACTGCATTTTGTTGTCTTAGCTTTGCTCAGGTGGAAAGGCGTTAATATTTTGTTTTTGTAGCTTTTTCGCATAATTTTTTTTTCTTGTAAGTTTTATTTAACAACTCATCGACACTTGGTTTTTTCTTCTATAATACGATTAAATTGACATAGTCATTGTTGAAAAAAAGAATCTGAAATGAACCGGATAAGGCACGTAATATTGATTGATTTTGAAGTTTTTACAAGTAAAAAAAAATAAATTCGACTTGGCCGAATCCATAAATACTCTCCACAAGGCCCAAAACACTTTTTTAGTAACTTTAATTTTTTTAACGTAAAAAAAAATTTGTTTGAGAATTCTGACTAGAAAATATTCTATTTTAAGTAAAAAACAAATTTTAGTCATTTTTGTACAAAAAAGCTTTTTTTAAGGTTAAACATTTTTTTGGAGGTAACCTTTTTTTAGCTTAAAAATTAGTTTGTTTATCAAAAACACTTTGTTAAATATTTTAAACGTCATTTAAAGCGTGTTATGTGTGTTTTTAACACGAGATTTCGCAAAAAAAAACCCAATGCTAATTTCACGGTTTTGCCCATTACTTCTGAACTTCTGGACCGATTTTACTGAAGTTCAATACCAACCTGACCGGGAAAACGACAAATATAACTGCCAAGCTTCAGCAGCCTCTGATTTGTCTTTCGAAGTTTTTTTTTTGTTTTCTCAAGACAGACAGTCGGTTGGACATCGGTTGATCGACTTAAAAATTGCAAGTTAAAATCGATCAAGGATCTGAATACAATATACACATTATATATATTAATGGTCCTCGATAGATTTTAAGTCGATCTAGCGATGTCTGTCCGTCCGTCTGTCGCTCTGTCTGTCTGCCTATTGAAAGCACGCTTACTTTTGAAAGACTTAACTGAGGGTGCTGAAGCGTATATATTGGTCATTTACATGGCCAGGTTGGTATTGCAGTTAAACGAAATCGGTCTAGTGGTTAAATATTTATAAGCAAAAGAGTGAATTTCGGCAACGGTTTTTCGCGAATTTACGAGAAAAAAAACAGGCTATCTTTCGAAAGACAATTCTGAGGCTAATGAAGTTTGGCTTTGTCGTTTCTCTCGTTGGTATTGAATTTCAGCACAAACGGTCCAGTGGTTCAAACGTAAATTTTAGATTGGTTTCACCTTAAATTCACGTGTTGAAAACCCCGTTAAACAAGTTTTAAAAACATTGGTAAGTCTCAAAAATATTTTACAACGTATTTTTGCCACTTAAAAATATTTTGACACTAAAACAAAAAAAAAATACATTCAAAATAATTTTACACTCAAAAAAATTTACACTAAAAAAAAGGTATTTTTCAATCACAAAAAAATAATGTAAAAAATAATGCTAGAATTATATTATATATGGGGCATTCCATGTCAAATCGGACACTTTGAAAATTTTTTTTTTAGATTTTCCCAATTTGTTTACAGTTTTCAGTACCCTTCGAAAACTCCTTCCCGGTAAATTTTTTTGATGACCCGTTCAAAAGATATCGAATTTTTAAAAATTGGTAGTTTGTTTCTTTACTCAAACTTCTTTTACTCATAACTTCTTCAATAATGGTTCAAATTTAATTTTTTTTTTTTAATTTTTGGTTTTTTACGTTCTTTAAAAAAAAAAATGCGATTTTTAAGTTTTAAAATTTAAACCTCATTTTTGAAAATGTTTGTACTCTTCGATTTTTTTGAAATTTTTTTGTGTAAAACTTCTATCGATTCTACAAATTTCTTGCCCAGGAGGATCGTGGGATAACGATTAATACTATTTTTTTAAATTTTTTTAAAAAATTTTATTGTAATTTTCCAATCTTAAAATCATTTTTACTGCTCCAATGGTGCGTCATAGAGTCATAGTCATAGGGTCATTTATAAGACCGACCCCCATTATTTTTTACGTCTTAACATTTCTTTGGAACAAACTAATACCCTATCTCCAATTTCTAAGGGGGCACCCACACAAAACGACATTTTTTTAAAATTTGCTCCAACCGCTCTAACTGCCCTAATAGTGCCCTTAGAGCAATAAAATGTATGACTGATCCACAATATTTTTTTAGTCCAAACATTTTCTCTGAACACACCTACCCTCTATCTGTAATTGTTAAGGCGGTCCCCATGCAATTATTATTTATTGTAAATTTGTTTTATTTATTGTAAATTTGTTTTATTTAATAAATTAGTGGGACCGACCCCCATTTATTTTTAACCAACAACATTTTTTTAAAACATACCTACGACCTATCTCCACTCCCTAAGTAGGCTCCCACACAAATAACAGTTGGAGCAAATTTTATAAAAATGTAATTTTGAATTACATGTGGAGTGGAGATAGGGCGTAGGTATGTTTTAAAAAAATGTTGTAGGGTGAAAATAAATGGGTGTCGGTCTCACTAATGACCCCTCTCGGTCTCACTTATGACCACCATTGGACCGTTAGAAGCTGATTAAATAAAACAAATTTACAATAAATAAAAAAAATTGTATGGGGACTGCCTTAACAATTAGAGATAGAGGGTAGGTGTGTTCAGAGAAAATTTTTGGACTAAAAAAATATTGTGCGTCGGTCGTACATTTTGTTGCTCTAAGGGCACTATTAGGGCAGTTAGAGCGGTTGGAGCAAATTTTAAAAAATGTCGTTTTGTGCGGGAGCCCCCTTAGAAATTGGAGATAGGGTATTAATAATATAATATATATAAATAATAATAGTTTTGATCACGTGATCAATTATTTTTATTTATTCTTTTCTATTTATTTACAACTCATTTTTAATAAATTCAACCTAACCGAGAACTGGTAGCAATGACCGTCGTCTCGTTGTAGCGAAAAAAAACCAAGGGTTCTGGTGGGAATCGAACCCACGACCCCCATGTTCAAAGGCTAGCACACTACAAACTAGCCTACGGGTGTCCCCATAGGGTATTAGTTTGTTCCAAAGAAATGTTAAGACGTAAAAACTAATGGGGGTCGTCTATAAATGACCCCTCTATGACGCACCATTGGAGCAGTAAAAATGATTTTAAGATTTGAAAATTACAATAAATTTTTTTCAAAAAATTTAAAAAAATAGTAATAATCGTTATCCCACGATCCTCCTGGGCAAAAAATTTGTAGAATCGATAGAAGTTTTACACAAAAAAATTTCAAAAAAATCGAAGCGTACAAACATTTTCAAAAATGAGATTTAAATTTTAAAACTTAAAAATCGCATACTAGTGCGCTTTTAAGAATTTTTTGGGGATTTATTTTTAAAAGTACGTAAAAAACAAAAATTTAAAAAAAAAAAAAAAATTGAAATTTTGACCATTATTGAGGAAGTTGTGAGTAAAAGAAATTTGAGTAAAGGAACAAACTACCAATTTTTAAAAATTCGATATTTTTTGAACGGGTCATGAAAAAAATCTGAAAATTTACCACGAAGGAGTTTTCGAAGGGTACTAAAAACTGTAAACAAATTGGGAAAATCTAAAAAAAAAAATTTCACAGTGTCTGATTTGACATGGAATGCCCCACATATATTATGTCCGTCTGTAGTTAACACAATGAAATCCAAAATAAAAGAGCTAGACTCTCAAAATTTGGCACGAAAATGTCGTTTTATCTTCCCGCCACCTTTTAAGGGCGTGGGTATAAAAAAATAGTTTAAATAATAACAAAATTGTATAACTTTGGTGCAAATATCATAGGAAATTAAATTGTAAACGTTTTCGCAATGGGGAAAAGTGTCCTCCAAAGCCCCTCCAAAAAAAACGCCTCTGTAAATTTTTTTTTTATTTTTTTTTATTCTGCACAGCCGAATTTAACACTCTCACTCGTTTTTTTTAGCTTTTTTACAAGTTGAAAGGCAAAAAAGATTTGGCACAGAATTTAACACTCTTACTCAGGGTTACCGTTGAGTATTTTGAAAAAGTCGCAGAAAAAACAGTTTTTTTACAAAAAAAGTCGTACAAAAAGTAGGTTTTCAAACTAAAAAAAAAAAAAATTTGGCCGATATTCATATATGAATTTTTTGATCAAATCCGGAACAAAAATAATGACATTTTGCGTACTGTGTGAGAAAAATGTGTAAAAAAAATTCCGAAGTCCAAAGTTGGTAAACATAAAAATTATTTTTTAACAAATTCGTCTTAAATGCTTTAAAATGTTAAGTATGTTGCGTAGAAAATAGAAAATACTAAAAAAATTTAAAACGCGATTGAAGTCCAAAAATGCTGATCAGCATATGTGAACCAAAATCTGGTTTTTTAATATTTAAAAATATTTTCCATAATTTTAAGCCATATTTTACAAAAAAAAAGTCAAACAAGAATTTTCAATAAAAATCAACATCAGTGAACCAAAATTGTGATTAGAATTTTTCCATAAAGTCGAAAATTTTCCAAAACGAATTTTTTGTCTACTTTGATCACTGGTTGCCAACTGAAAATGAAGAATTATTTTAAAAAACGGTTGTAGGTAATTTATAAAGCTTTAATTTAAGCTTAATGGCGTCCAGATTAAGTAAATTGTAAATGTTCTGCGAGGGTCGATCTGGAAAATTAAATTATTTATAGACATTTTTCAGAACATTTTTTAAAAATATTTCAAAGTCGATTTTTTCCAAGTTCAAAAATTAAAAATTTAAAAAAAAATTTCCAAGAGTTTTTATTTAGTGATCAAATATATTTCCAACAATCCAAACAAGCTATGAAATTTTTTAAGTACAGTAGTAACAAGTAAAAAAGTTAAATTCGGCCGTGCCGAATGTATTGATACCCTCCACAATATCAAAAAGATTATTGCAAAAAACTTAAAAAAAATTTTTAAAAAATTTGCACGAAAAAAATTTTGGAAAAAAATCCGCGATTTTTTTCTTTTTTTGTCAAAAACTGTGTTCGTACTTGTTTAAGTACCTTTCGGTGTTCAATTATGTTCACATATGTCCACCAGCAGCCGTATCAAAGCATTTTGTATTTTTAGGTTATGTTGAATGTACCAACATTTTTGAGGTGTCCTTACATTTTCGATCATAAGTTTTAAACCGCTGAACCGATATCGGTCAAATGCAATACCAAACTGCTCAGGAGAACTTTCAATAAATATGGTAAGTTTCAGTCATCTCCGTGTAATATTTTGGTCGTGATCACCATTTCCACAGACAGACGGACAGACGGACATCGCTAGAATGTCTTAAAATCGATCACTGATCAATAATATATATACTTTATGGGGTCCTAGACCGATATTTCGATGAGTTACAAACGGAATGACAAACTTATATATACCCTCTATCACTAAGTGGAGGGTATAAAAATGCACATTTTTCAATCTCCAGTTCTTTTGACCACCAATTATGACGCTACAAATGAATGTGAGTTAAAAGGTTTCCGATATTTTGGTAGGTTTTTTTAAATGATATACTCTAATTTGTGCGCTCAAAATGTGTAATTTTACACACATTGTAAACATTTCAGTGACTAATAAAACGAAGACTTGTCATAGAACAGCTATAAAATGACACGGAGTCTAAAAGAATTTTCAATTTAGAAAAATTTTAATTTAACTATTCAGAAAAGTGTTTTATCAGTTAAAAAAAAAATCTAAAAAAATTAGGCCCCCACATTTTTTTGGCTATGCCAACCAAGTTGACTTATTAATGATTAAACATAAAAACTAGTTTTTGAGAAGCTTGTACTAAAACAAGTAATAGCTTTAACAATAAACATCTTAAAAAAAAAAATCATATAAAAACTAAAGCATACTTTAAGGCTTCTCTTTAAAAATATGGTTTAAAATGCATTGGAAATAAGAAAAAAAACAACAAAGTGTTGCAAATATTAAAAATTACAGAAAAATTAAAAATAAAATATATTGAAAAAGTATTAAAAACCCACATAAGTCTGAAAAACAATAATTGCAAATAATATTTATTTTCTGGAAAATAATATTTTCTTAACAATTTCCTTGAAAAAAAAAATCTTTTATTTTCTTAAGTGCAATTGAAACTTCCTTCCCACTTACCTCTTTTCTTATATATTTCAACTTTAATATTTATTATTTTTTCTTTTTCTCTTTTTCATTGATATTCACTTTAAGTTAAATATCTCATCCATAACCATTATTTGTATAAGATTGTTGTTATTTTTTTTTTTACTATACCCTACACTGAGTGGTAGAGGTATCTGAGTTTGTCATTACGTTTGTGACACTGAGATAAACCGGTCTAGAACTCCCTTTTATACCCAAATCGTGGAAAAAAAAAATCACCGCTGAGATACTTCTGACCCACCTATTGAAAAATTTCTGACATCTTCATTAAATTTTTTCCAAATGTGCCTATTCAAGGACAAGTAAGCAGTTGGTCGCCGCTGTTGAAAAGCATTGTTGGTGTCCACCGAAACTGGTGGACGAAAATAATAAATGACCGATTGAACTTGAAAAATGAACTAGGTCTTTTATCTGAAGTTTGGCACGAATATGTGTTATGGTCATAGGCTGGTTAAGTTCGTGAAGGGGCAAAATCGGATTAGGGGGAAAAAGTTTCCTCTGAAGAAAACAATCCCAGAAAACTGTTTTTACTTGATTATATTAGTATTTATTCAATAAATGAAACATTTTTAGCCCTTAGAGTCGTTCACTGGATTTATACAGCATCGGTGGTTCAAATTCTGCTGTATGAATTCATTGTCTGGTGGCCTGCTTTATAGATCCTCCATTGGACATATTAGGTAGGCAGTATGGGGCTACGTCGGCATTTCGACTTAATAGCACACTGCAATAGAAGAGCAACGATTGTGGCCATAGCGCGATCTTGAAAAAGATAACAATACTACAAAAAGTGGACTGTGCTCTCACTATGAGCCATTTTGAGTGCCACTTTACCACTATGATACCTTTCAGGCAGGCAGCGACGTATCCAGGATTTTGAAAACGGGGGGGCACAACTTTGAAAAAATTTTTTGTCATCGCCTATTTATATTTATTTTTAAGTAGCATTAGATCCAACCCCCCCCCCCCCCTCAAACTCGCACCCCCTCCTCCTCACGATTTTATCTTTATTATTATAACAAAATGTCTTGGAATACAGATTTTTTTATAAAAATTCTAGAAATCTCAAAATCTTTGTACAGGAAAAATTTTTTAATCTACGAATTTCTACTAAATTTTTGATGAAAATACCCAGCAAAAAATAATCGAGATTGTGGAAGCAGTTCATAATTTTTCTGCCATACACAAGCGCTTCGTCTTCAGCACATAGATATTTCTGCCTTACAGTTGTGCATACTAGATGCACTACTGTAAGGCAGAGATAGAAATATAAATTTTTCGATAAATTACGAATGTAAACGGACATTTTTAAATACATTCGCTTACAGTAGTGCATCTAGTATGCACTACCGTAAGGCAGAGAGAAAAAACTATAAATTATACGACGATTTACGAGCATCAAACAGCAAAACGAAAATTTGGATGACGCAATAAAAAAATACAATTTCAATTCAGTTGATATTTTGTGTTTTTGTGAACGGACGTGTACGCATGTGAAAAAGCGAAAACAAAAGTTCCGACTACACACTATTTAAACATTAAGGCTCTTATTCATAATACTTATAACAGACTTATAGTAGGTTTATTTGACAATTGTTCTTGCAATATCTGTCAAATAAACCTACTTTAAATATATTTTAGGTTTTATGAATAACCACATAAAACTGTAGTGTTATTTGTGTGCCTACGAGGAGCATTTCCTTCATACAAACTTTTCAGGCATGAAGACTTTAGTGATCGTAACACATTATTTTTGTGCTTTATTGGAGCAATGATTTCTGAGCATCCAATATGCTTACAAAAATGCACCTAGTAAGGTATGATTTCATTACATTTTTATTGCGCTGAAATAAGCGCTCGGATGAAATGCCCTAAAGTGGGACATTGCGACCAAATATCATGCCATACGTAAGCAGGTTTGTAAGGGAATGTCAACTCAACATTCCCTTACAAACCTGCTTACGGCGAAGCAGTAGTTTTTGGTGGGTAATGTCTGACAAATACTCAAATTTAGAGATTTTTTTTAAGAAACGGTTCTTGGAAACTATATGTAACCTAAAAGTGTCACCATCATCGAAATATCGAACGCGCCTTTTTGTGAATCTATTGCTACATTTTCGTAAGTTAGCGCGTTCCATTTTCGAAACATTCAAGTTTGAGGAGTTAAAAAAACATCTTTTTATTGCTTCACGTAAGAGTTATAAGTGAGAGCCATAGGAAAAAATTTATTGTAATCTAAAAACTTTTCAAAATCTGAGAATTTCCTATAGAAATAAAACCCAGATTTTAATATGAAAAAAGTGTCTTAGAATCTTGTAGTTTGAAAATTTTTTATAGAAGTTTATTTTCATGATCCTGATACATACATAATTTTTATTAGACAAAATCAATTTTATGTGTCTTTAAACATATTTCGATAGTAATTACCTTTTTTATTTATTTTTTTTATTAACTTTTAAAATTTTTCAAATCGAAAAGGGGGGGGCACGTGCCCCCTGTGCCCACCCCCTGTATACGTCCATGCAGGCAGGGCTGCCATATTTGCCGATTTATCGGCATTTTGCCGATTTTTTGCCTTAAAATTATCAAAGTGCTGATTTGCCGATTTTTGCTCCAAAAATGCCGATTTTTTGATCAACTCAAAAACACGGTCGCTTTTTATACTTTTTTTTTTGGTTTCCTGCTATAAATTGGGTAAATTTAGGAAAATTGCGCAGTTAAACCTAAAATTATTGGAAATCTACACAGTTTAGATTGGAAATCTACACAGTTTAGATTATATTATTTGTAGAAATTTATCCAATTTATAGTAGGAAACTGGACTTTTTTTTTTAAGTGTATATATATAAGTTTGTCATTTCGTTTGTAATACCTCGAAATATAGGTCTAGAACCCAATAAAGAATATATATTCATGGTCTTAAATGGATTTTAAGTCAACCTATCGATATCCGTCTAACTGTCTGTAGAAAACACATTTTTTCGCTTATCGTTGGGGTAAAAAAATTTGCCTGTGGGTCTCTTTTTTATCTTAAAAAATGGAAAAATCTGAAAAAGAATATTTTTGATTTTTTTTTCTGAAAATATTAGTTAATATTAGGACATTACTGAAATATCATTTTTAAGATAATCAAAAAAATTTTTCGTCTGTAAAAATTTTAATTTTTTTTTTCTTTGGGAAATTTTTTTTTTTAAATTTTGTAGAAACCAAAAATGTTTTTTTCTGATTGATTTTTATGTTATTAAATTTATTATTATTTGTTATTATTTGTCAATAGAAATGTAATATATTGTAATGGTTCCCAGCAAAAAAAGTGCGGAGTACTTCTATTGGGAGTGCTTTAAAACTATAACAAATGTAATGAAATACAACAAAAATAACAAAAAACACAAGAAAAAAACACACAAACAGTTTTTTCTACTCCATAAAAAGTTGTTTTTCAGCACTTAACTCATTACCTTCCGCGACACTCCCATACAAAAGTAAGTAGATATTCAGTAGATAAGAAGTACTCCGAGCTTTCAAACAACTTCCAACTACTTCCACGGAGTAGTTCTTATCTACTGAATATATACTTACATTTGTATGGAGGTGTCGCGATAGGTAATGAGTTAAGTGCTGAATATCTATGTATTCTGGAGTAGAAAAAACTGTTTGTGTGTTTTTGTCTTGTGTTTTTTGTTATTTTTGTTGTATTTCATTACATTTGTTATAGTTTTAAAGCACTCCACTGAGAAGTGGTAATGACTTTTTTTGCAGGGTTATTTTTCATTTGCCGATTTTTTGCCGATTTTTTAAATTGAAGTGCCGATAATGCCGATTTTTTTTGGAAAATATGCCGATTTTTCATCAAAATCATCTGGCACCCCTGCTTTCAGGGTGTCTTGGATGAGGGGCATTCCGTATAGTGGAGCATCTATAAATGTTTACACTGATGGATAGAAGCTACACGAACAAGTGGGCCTCGGAGTCTATTCGGAAGATCTTGGGTTGCACATGGCTCGAAGATTGCCAGCTAATTGCAGTGTTTACCAGGCAGAGAAACTGAAAATAATGGAAGTGAATGACTGGTTGAGTTGCAATGTCTTGTCTATAACCACATTCAAAATCTATTTTCCCTAGAGTCAATGCTTCTGAAAACAAGATCTGCCCTTAACTGACGCATGTCTTTAAATGAAATGGCCAAGCAGTTTGACATACAACTCATATGGGTACACAGAACGAATTTGAAACGAATTTAAATAATCAAACACGCGGATTCAATCAATTTTTTGATTGAAATTCCTCCAATTAAAAAAATTGTTATACCAATCATTAAATTGTAGGGGATTGATTGAACATTTTTTCAATCAAACATTTTTTCGATTTTGATAAAAAATTTGATAATTTTTTTATTTATAGTCAATCAAAATAATAATTGATTTAACAAATGAATTGAAAGCTTATGACAAAATTATCAAAAAATTCATCTTTTTGGATTTCCAATATGTTGCCAACAATAAAAAAAATAAAACCCGATTATTTTGTATATTTTTGAATTAATCTATTCAAATAAATCAAAGCGAAAAAAAATCTGGTATGTTGAAAATTTGTAATTCGACAGTTAAAGAAACTAACAAAATTTTAATCAAAACATTGATTGACTTATGTATGTATTTAAATTTTTTTAGTCAATAGATTTAATTGAAAATCACATAACCGATGAAATTGCGAGACTGGAAACTACCGTCCAGTTTCTAACCTACAAACAAAATATACGGCATTGTTCCGCAACGGAAACTAATAAGGGATGAGCGCATGAATAGACGTGAGAGACTATACGACAGATTTGGCCTTCTCTTAATCAGAAGTTTACAAGTGAGCTGATATCTCTTCCAAACGGAGAGCTTTTGGCGGTGATTGCTGTTATGACCGGAAAATGTCTTTTAGAAAAGCACGCTGAGCGTTTAAATGTGCTGTCAAATGACTTTTGCCGGTGATGCATGGATCAGGTGGAAACCATAGAATACTTTATCCGCCATTGCCCGGCACTTTCTTGTCAGAGACTTTCTTCACTGGGATTAAGGGAGATGAACGATCGTTCGGGTGTCAAAATTCAATATCTTGGGAGTTTCATAAGTAGCTCAAATTGGTTTAATGGCCGGGCCTATGGGGGGAGTACCTTTACCATCCCGTTGTATCGCAACGGACCTCAGAGTCTCTGTATGCTGACGTAAAGCGTCACAACATAACCTAAGGTATATTAGACGGGCATTTTTTCAATTTTCGATTTTGTCCGTGTCCATACAAATTTTATTGTCCTAAGTCTAAAACTTTTGACAAACAAATTTGAGGCCAATCGGATTAAAAATATTTGGATTTTTGAAAAATTTTAAAAAATAAAATAAATATATATCTTTCGGCACATCATATTTGTTAATTTCGCTAAGCACGAATATCAAAAAAAATTTAAAATCGGTCAATCGGCTTTCGAGATATCGGCATTTCAAATTTGTAAAAATCTGAGGTTTTTTCCTACGTTCAAGATTTTTTTTTTAAAAAAAGTCTTCAAATTTCTTTGCATTGACCCTTTTATAGAGCTTAAGACAATCTTCCATTTAAAATTAATTTGAGACAAATCGGATCATTTTAACCAGTGCCGCCCATCGATCAAAGTTTTGGTATTTTTGAAACTTTTCACCAACACTGTATTCACTGACTGTATCAGGCTTTATGAAAGCGTTAAGGTAAAGAAATTTTGAGATTTTTTTTTTTAATTTCTTGAAGTAGGAAAAAACCCCAATTTTAAAATTTTTTTGAATGGCAATATCTCGAAAACCGCTCGACCGATTTTAGAAATTTTTTGATATTCGTAAAATACTCGGCACAGCCGAATTTAACACTCTCACTTGTTTAATATGTTTTAATTACCCGAGTAAAAATTTGAAGGATCAGAACTGATCCGAAAAATGGATCGCTAGGATTATATCATTTTTAATCGGACGGATACAATTTCATTAAAAAAATGGGTTCATACCTATAATCAGATAAGCCCATTTTTCGAATGAGATTGTATCCGTCCGATTAAAACTGATATAATCTTAGCGATCCATTTTTCGGATCAGTACTGATATTTCAAATCTCGGATCAGTACTGATTTTTCAAATTTTGAACCAGATGTGATATATAAGAATATAAACATTTATACACGGCTCCTTGTTGCTTTTTTTCGTTAGAAAAATATTCATCTCAAAAAAACAAAAACTTTTGCTCATTTTAAGTTTTTTCTCAAAATTTGTTGGACTTTGTGTAAGGTGTTCATGGATTCGATTAAGCCAATTAAACCTTTTAACTTGTTTGTTTTATTTTTCATCTTCTTCGATACGACTTCTTCTTCTTTTTCAACTTATTCTTCTTCTTCAACTTCTTCTTCTTCTTGGTTTCCATCGAATAACAAACATATTTACATTCTACTTTATTGTTATTTTAGTCTTAAATCTCTTGTCATCGTTATACGCTGTATTTGTATTCTGGATATACAACTTGACATCAGCTGTCTGTCAGTATTACGATACCACTCAATGTCTCATACATACATACTACCCACAACATAATATTTGCAGTTTCTTTTTCTCTTCATTTTTTTTTATAAACGAAAATCAAAATTAATTGGTTAAATTTGTTATGAAATTTTTAGTAAAAAATATACTGGTTACATTTTTCATATCATTTTCATCGTTAAGTAAATATTTTCTTAAATTGTGTTAAAAAAAAAAAAAATTTTTGGTTCATCATGATAAATTTTTAATAGTGTAAGTGTTTTTTGCAAAACATATTGCCAAGTTCTGGTACAGACAATTTCTTGTGTGGTTGTGGTAATACACATACTCGTTAAATTTGATTTGTGAAATCTTTGTGGTTGTGAAAAATATTTTTATGTCTTTACATCTGCGTACATGTGAAAAATTAAAATTTGTGGAAACAACAATAAGAAAAATTAAGTTTTAATAAAATATATATAAATTACAAAAATAAATAATAATAATGCTAAGATTTAAGATTTGTCAACATTTTCTAATGGATTTTTTAAATTAAAGGTATGTTAAATTTTTTAGCTATGTTTTTCATCCACTTACAATTAGATAAGGATTTATAATACACAAAAAGAATTGAAATCAAATTTTAATCAACAAAAACGCGATTTCAGTTAATTTTTTTTATCGAAACTCCTTCGTTGAAAAAAAATGTAACATCAATCATCATATTGTAGGTGATTAATTGATTTGATTTTCAATTAACTCCTTTTTCGATTTTGATCACAAATTTAATTAATTATACCCTACACCACACTGTACAGGGTATAATGAGTTTGTGCTGATGTTTGTAACTACCCGAAATATTGGTCCTAGACCCATTTTTAAGTATACCGATCGACTCAGAATCACTTTTTGAGTCGATTTAGCGATGTACGTCCGTCCGTCCGTCTGTCTGTCTGTCTGTCCATGTAAACGGTGTAAACACGATACAGGTCGCAATTTTTAATCAATTAACTTGAAATTGGAAACTTAAGCCTCTTTTGGCCCAAGGACGAAACCTATTGAAATTGGAAAAAAAAAAATTTTTTGGTCCATTATTAGACCTAGCCCCCATACAAAGGTCCTCTTTAGTTTTGGCTCAAATGACTGTAATAGCCGCATTTTAATAGGTATATTTTCGAAATTTGGCGGGTAATCATGTTTGATCTACCATTCCGAATTTTAAAAAAATCGGACCAGTTCTTCTTGTAGCTCCCATACAAACCACCTTCCCGGTTTTCACATAAATCTCTCAAATTTCATGAAAATAGAAAATATTTAATTAAAATTCTGTTTGTATATGTTAAAAGTGTATTTTAATAACCTTATCAAATCTGATTATTATCGGACCAATTTTGGACTTAGGGCCCATGTGAAAATTTCGCCCGATATTCAGTTGAAGCGGTTTATTGTCAACAACACGAAGCCTATTTCACTCAAATTTGATTTGTGAGTGCTTTTTACACTTATTAAAGATTTGACAAAATATAGATCTAATCAGTCCATGTTTGAACTTGGGACCCATTTTCCGGGAAACTCTGGTGAAGGGTATTATATGGCCGGTCTTGACCGACTATAATTTCTTACTTGTTTTTTATTTAAAGTCAATCAAAATAATAATTGATTTAGCGAATGAAGCTTATTACAAAATTATAAAGAAATATATTTTTTCCGATATGTTTATTTTTTTTTTTGCTTTCCGATATGTTTATTTTTTACTATGTATTCATAAAATTTTAACAAACATCAACATTTATTTTTTACTATTCATAAAATTTTCTAAAATAAATTTTTTTCAACAAATTTGGAAAAAATAAACTACGAACACATTAAAAATTAATGATTGTTGTGTTATTTTAAGCAACAAATTCAAAAAAAAAAAAAATGACCTACGAAAACATTAAAAATTTCGTTGTTATTTTCTACAATTTTTCTATTAAATTATTTTTTAAAAAAATTTTAATAAAATTTTGGGGAATCGATCCAGCAATCAACTACATTCTATCCATTCTATACACACTCTATCCATCGTGCCAAAGTCACTTGATACAAACATGTTTTTATATTTCTATAAATATTTTTTTGATTTTTTTTTCTGCAAAAAAATAACCCACACAAGTAGGTAAAACTAATGATTTCTCCATAAAAAATGCCAATAATTAACAAAAACAAGTGAGAGTCTTAAATTCGGCTGTGCCGAATCTTTTATACCCTCCAAAATGTAAAAAAATTAAAAAAAAAATTGTCAGGTGCGTTTTTTTGGGGGGAGGAGGGGGAGGGGTGATGGGGGTCAGTGGGGGACTTCTAGAGCACCTTCCCATCGCGATATATATACCAAATGTTTTATTTATTTAACAAAAATACGAAAAAACATGTAAAAAAGTGTATTTTTTCAGAGGTTGGTTCAGTTCTTCAAGGGGAAACTTTTTCCCCCTGGCCCGATTTTGCCCACTCACGAACTTAACCTGCCTATGAACATGAGACTTATTTGTGCCAAACTTCAGGAGTCTAGCTGTTTTATTTTGGACTGCATTGTGTTATCTACAGACAGACGGACATTCACAGAATGTCTTATTATGGATCAATAATATATATATATATACTTTATGGGGTCCCCGAGCGATATTTCGATGCGTTACAAACGGAATGACAAAGTGAGTATGCCCCCATACTGTGGTTGGAGGGTATAAAAATTGACTGTATTATGATTTTATTTTAAATGAAAAGTCTGTGGAATAGTTTTTAAATAAAATTTCATTTGTTTTAAGTGAATATTCACTGGAATTTACCTACATAATTTTTTGAGTGGAGAGCCTGATCCCGATTTTATTATTCCTGAAACATTTTAATGTCGGCAAAGTTCTTTGTTCTGCACTTGGACCGCGGGGATTAAAAAATTAGTTTTTTTCCCGCCCGCCCATTTTTGTGGGCATGGTTATTAAAAAAATATTCAAATAAGGATTTATTTGTATTACTTAAGTAATTTGTAAACATAACCTGCGAGAGGAAATTGACCCCCAATGACCTTTGCTTGCCCCCAACACCACAAAAAACGCCACTGTAACTTTTTTTTTTGATTTGTTTACACTGTTGGAGGGTATTAAAGATTCGCCACAGCCGAATTTAAAACTCTCACTTGTGTTAATTAATTTTGGCGTGCTTAATATGAATATTAAAAAAATTCTGAAATCGGTTGAGTAGTTTGAGTAAATTTTTCAAAAACATTTCCAAAAATGGCGTCCAAGTAATTGTTTTAAAAAAAATTTCCATTGACTATTTCATAGAGCTTGAGACAAACTTTCATTTAAACATAATATGTAGTGTCCGACCGAATATTCGGCTTCGGCCAAAAAGCACTATTCGGCCACTATTCGGCTTCGGCCACAATTTTGGCCGAATAGGCCGAATACCGAATAATTGTATAATATTTGTGCTCACGTGTTAAAAAACACACTAAACTAACTTTGAAACACATTTGTAAGCCACAAAAACATTTTACTAAGTGTTTTTGCAACTAAAAACATATTTTTTTTAATATTCGGCTTCGGCTTCGGTTTGGCCGAATAGTGAAAATTTGGCCGAATATTCGGCTTCGGCCAAAAAAAGGTGTATTCGGTCGGACACTAATAATTTGAGCCAAATTACATTTTAACCCATTTAAAGTAATTTTTAGATTCTAAGAAGTTTTTCGTTTGCAAAAATTCATAGATCCTGAAAAATATTTCGTAAAAGAAAATTATCAGATAAAATATTGAAATTTCGATACACTTTTCTGAAAATTAAATCTTAATTTTTTTAATAGAAACATTTTACATCTATAGGGTAAACTTTTCCTATAGAAAAATTCACGGATTCTAAAAGATTTTTCACACAGCCAAATTCTAATATTCTTAAAATTTTTCCATAAAAAAAATCTAATTGTAAGATTCGGAAATGGGGGTTTTCGTGTCAACTGACACAACTTTTGAAACCGATGTCTTCCGATCGGGATGATGCACCAAGGTTAGTCCTATTGGATAGTAGTTCAGACACAATTTTTTAGCGAGATCGGTCAAGAACTCTCTGAGTTAGAGGGGGTCGAAATTTGACATTTTGGCCAAAGAGGTGTTTATCCATGTAACTTCTTACCTATTGTTGTTAGCAAAATGTTTCCCAAAGAGTTTAGTTAGCTATTTGTTCAGTCTTTCAAAAAAAAAAATATAAAAACAAATAAAAAAAAATTTTTTGATTTTTTTTCTTAAAAATCTAAAACTTTTTTGACTTTTTTCTCAAATTGGGCCCTTTTTTTTTTTTTTTTTTGATTCAAAAGAAAGCTTAGGTGATTTTCTTTAAGACCTATGGGGTCGCTTAGTGAGATGCGAGTGGGATATCTACAAAAAAAAAAATTTTAACTTTGGAACACAAAAAACTGTTCTTCAATTTGCACTATTAGGCGTGGGATAGCTAACCAGTTTTCGATTTCGATCCGCGATGCCCTCTAATATTTATAGGTTCGAAAAAGAAAGCACGAGCCAAAAAAAGAGGGCGGTGGGGTGGGCCATATGGCCCCTCATCGGGGTCAAAGTTAAGCGTAAAAAGGTAAAAACCTCAAAAAGCCACAAAACTGCCCTAGAAACGCCCCTGGAGGGGTGAAATATGAGAAGAACCTCCAATAATTTTCTGCCCCCAACATTTTTCTTGAACATACCCTACCCCTATTTCCACTTCCTAAGGGGGCTCCCATACAAAACATTTTTAAAAAATTTGATCCTACCATTCTAACTTACCCTAAAGTGCTCCAAGTGAAACCAAATGTATGACCGACCTCCATTATTTAATTAATTCCAACATTTTTTGCAAACACACCTACAATGTATCTTTAACCCTTGGGGTGGTCCCCATACATTTCTTTTATTTTTTATGTATTTGTTTTAATAAACCATCTCCTACCGCCCCTACCGTGCCTCCTAGAGAGGCAAAAATTACGACCAACCCCCATTATTTTTTAGTTACCAACATTTTGTCCGAACATGATAACACCCTATCTCCACTCCTTAAGGGGCTCCCATACATTATAAAAACATGTATTTTTAAAAACTAATAAAAAAATAAAATAAAATGTATGGGGACCCTATTAAGAGTTGAAAATAAAGGGTAGGTATATTCTGAGAAAATGTTGGAGTTGAAAAAATATTGGGGGTCGGTCATACATTTTACTTCTCTAGGGGCACCCTATGGACAGTTAGAGCGGTAGGAGCAAATTTTATAAAAATGTCATTTGTATGGGAGCCCCCTTAGGAAGTGGAAATTGAGGTTAGGTATATTCAAGAAAAATGTTGGGGCCAGAAAATTAATAGAGGTTGGTCTCACATTGCACCCCTCCATGGGCAGTTCTAGGGCAGTTGTGGGGCTTTTTGAGGATTTTACCCTCATTACGCCCAATTTTGACCCTGATGAGGAGCCATATGGCCCCTCCCCACCGCCCTTATTTTTTGGCTAATGCTTTATTTTTTGAACCTATCAAAATTAGAGGATGTCCCGGATCGAACTCGAAAACCGGTGAGCTATCCCACGCCTAATAGTGCAAATTGAAGAACCGTTTTTTGTGTTCCAAAGTTAAAAAAAAAATTTTTCATAGATATCCCACTCGCATCCCACTAAGCGACCCCATAGCTCTTAAAGGAAATCACCTAAGCTTTCTTTTGAATAATAAAAAAAAAAAAAAGGCCCAATTTGAGGAAAAAGTCAAAAAAGTTCTAGATTTTTAAGAAAAAAAAATCAAAATTTTTTTTTTATTTTTTTTATAATTTTTTTTCGAAAGACTGAACAAATTGCTAACTAAACTCTTTGGGACACATTTTGCTAACAACAATAGGTAAGAAGTTACATGGATGAGAATAAACACCTCTTTGGCCAAAATGTCAAATTTCGACCCCCTCTAACTCAGAGAGTCCTTGACCGATCTCGCCGAAAAATTGTGTCTGAACTACTATCCAATAGGACTAACCTTGGTGCAAATTTCATCCCGATCGGAAGACATCGGTTTCAAAAGTTGTGTCAGTTGACACGAAAACCCCTAAATATATTTCCCCATAGAAAAACTCAGATTTTGAGGCGTTGTATCCGATTCTAAGAAACTTTTTGCAGAAAAATTCTTGGCAGATTCTGAAACACTTTTTCTAACGAAAAGTTCTCAGTTGCTGAGGGATTTTTTCGATAGAAAAGTTATAAGAAATTTTTCCTAAAATTTGAGATAAATTTTTAATAAAAAAATCTTACATTCAGAGTCAAAAATAAGTATCAAAATATTTTCTAAAGATAAAGTCTGGAATTCTAAAAAACTTTTCTATAAAAAATATTTCAGATAAAACTTTTTCCTTAGAAAATGATAAGGGAAGTTATTCGGTTATAAAACGTCCACGACACTATTGCCATTTACGTTTTTTATATGTAATTTCTTTAGTTTAGAAAAATTTTATCTTAAGGATGAAAAAAATCCTACACTCAAAAAAATACGTTAGTAGATTTACTAATTTTTTTTTGCTAACGCTAGTTAGCTAACTTTTAGCAAATTTTTAGTTGAGATTAGCATGTTAGCAAAAAATTCTTGTAAACTTCATTTAGCACATTAGCAATTTTAAACAAACCTTGAACTAATTTCTTTTGCTAAATTTGAAATTGAGTTGGCTACATTTTTACAAGATTTTTCGCTAATATTAGCAAAATAAATGGTAAAATTTTTTTTATTTTCAGAAAACTTAAAATGGCGCTATCTCGGAAACTAAGCCAGATAGAGCAAAATGGAGGCCATTTTTGGTTCTTAGAATCTCCATAGTATCGCCGGTCCTCTTCACATGTGTGGACCCAAATGGGCCCTAACTTTGGTGCCAAAAAAGTTAGCATTCCCGAAAATTTTAAAATGCTCATATCTCGGTAAATATTGCCGACACAACAAAAAGTCCAAAAGCGTTTTTGTAGCTCTCAACACGTAGAACAAGACCGCAAAATAGTCAAAAGCTCTCCGAGTAATATTTTTGAAGTTATCGAGTTTTTTAATTCTCAAGACCCCAGTGATCCCCTATAATCACGTATCTCAAAAACTAAGCAAGGTAGAGCGAAACGGACACAAATTTTGGTTCAAAAACTATGACGATTTTTAAGGAACCCAACTAGGTCTAGGCCCATCGGGGTCTGGACCTATCGGGTCCGAACCCAATGGGGTCCTCAGATGTGTATAAACTAAGTTCAAAAAAAAAATATTTAGTTAACTAATTATTGGCAAAACATTTTTGCTAACTTTAGCAAAAAAATTGTGGGTTCAAAATCAGCAAATTTTCTTGTAGGTTTACATGCTTTTTTTGCTAACATTACAGTTTTTTTTTTTTGAGTGTAGGCTATGTGTTCTGATGTAAATCATTAGCACACACGTACCTCTCCTAAGGTTTTTTTACATCCAGGTATCTTTGTTATCTATCTTTGTTCCTTACCCTTCCTTTCTTCCTTCGCCTTTCTTTTGTGTCCTTCCCTCTTTTTAAATCATTTGAGGGGAATCCCATACTCCCCCACTGGATCCGCGATCCGCGCCTGCCTGCATAGTATAATCCATAAATAGATAAGGGATCCTATGCATTATTTTATACATCATTTGGTAATAAAAATTTTGCTAGCACATTCATTCTTTCTGTTCCAGCATAAAACTATTCTATTTATTCATTCATTATTCTATCAAGTTTGCAAACTATTTGACATAATTTTAGTTGATTTAACAATTTATTTCATTCATATGAAAACTGTTTCGATTTGCAAAGAACAAAAAAAAAAACTAAAACTAACTAAATGCAAATTTAGTTTTGCTCTACCGGTGGTATTATTTCCTTTTTAAAATTATATTGATTGTAAGTTGTTGTACTTTTGATATTCAATTTATATAACTTGTTTTAACAGTGTTTTTTTTTGTATTTGCAGTTAGTAGTACACTCAAAAAAAACCCTTGTCAAGTTACTAGAAAAAGCCTCGTAATCCTATTTTACCAATATTTAACAGTTTTTCTTGTTTTTTAACAAAAAGTTTTCGAACGAAATTTAATTTTTATTCTTGATTTTTACAATTTTTTTCGTAAATGCTCGAATTTCCAAGGTAATTTTACAAAAAAATCTAGTTAAGTCACCAGAATTCCTTGTATGTATTATCGCATCAAAAAAGTTGTAAATTTACAATTTTATTGGTAAAAAGTTTGTAAAATAACAAAAAAGCTCGTAATTTTTTCTAAAAAATCTCGTAAAATAGGAGGTAGCACAAAATCTAGTAAAGTTTCGAGAAGTCCTTGTAATCTTTATAGAGACAAAAAAAATTTAAAAACTACAATTTTATTTGTAAAAAGCTTGTAAATTGTTTGTAATTTTATAAAATTTTTACCAATAAAATTGTATTTTATACTAGGATCCCTCGTAAAATAGGAGTTAGCAAAAAATTATTTTACGAGATTTTTTAGTAATTTTACATGCATTTTTTGAGTGTATTTGTTATTGTTATAGCACTTTTAAAAACATCCAAGACAAGTTACAAAAAAAAAAAAAAACAAACTGCAAATCTATTATAGTTTTTTTATTCACTTTTGTTTAAGAAAAGTTTCCACCATTTCCTCACAAGCCAAACCAAAAGCAAAATAATACCTTTGGTTTTTTTTTTCAGCCAAACATAGAAAAAACTACGACGATATCTTACCTCTATATCTTTTTATATGCATACATTTCTATCCATCAGATTGTCAGTCAGTCATATAAAAGTTTAGTTTTTTCTTTCACATTAAGTTTCTGTCTATGACTATGAAAATACACTTGTGGTAGGGCTTGAATTCGTAATAGAGAAACAAAAAAAAAACAAGTAGAAAAGTTAAATTCGACTTTGCCGAATCTATGAATACCCTCCACAATGCATTTTTTTAAAGAGTAGTACATTTTTAAATTAACAATTTTGATTAGAAATATTTTATTTTGAGTAAAAAACTCTTTTTTTGTCATTTTTTTTTTAAAGAAAAATTACTAATTTTTTTTTTTGACATTTTTGTAAAAAAAAAACTAAATTTTTTTTGTGTAAATTTTTTTTGAGTGTAACATTTTTTTGAGTGATAAATTTTTTTTGGGTGTAAAATTGTATTTTTTTTTTTTTTTTAAAGAAAAATTACTAATTTTTTTTTTGAGTGTAAAATTTTTTTCCAGCGTAATGTTTTTTTTATTGTAAAAATATTTCTGAGTGAATGCACGCACGTATGTACACAAAATATTGACATTTTTGTAAAAAAAAAAACTAAATTTTTTTTGTGTAAATTTTTTTTTGATTGTAAAATTTTTTTGAGTGTAAAATTTTTTTTGAGAGTAAAATTTTTTTCGAGTGTAACTTTTAAGTTACCAATGCTTTTAAAACTAAACAAGTTTAAAAAGCATTGCTTTAAAATTAAACAAGTTTAAAAAGCATTGCTAAGTTACCACCAATGCTTTTAAAACTTGTTAAAACACGTGGCATTTTAGATGAAACTAATCTGAAATTCAGGGTTTTGCTTATAACTTTTGAACCACTGGACCGATTGAACTGAAATTTAATACCAAACAGACCCGGGGAACGGTAAAGATACGTGCCAAGCTTCAGTAGTCTCATTATTGTCTTTCGAAAGTTATCGTGTTTTTTATCTCGTAAATTCGCGAAACACCTTTGCCGAAATTTACTCTTTTGCTCATAACTTTTGAACCACTGGACCGATTTGGCTGGATTGCAATACCAACCTGACCAGGTAAATGACAAACATATATGCCAAACTTCAGTAGCCTCTGTAAAGTCTTTCAAAAGTTAGCGTGTTTTCTACGGACAGACAGACAGACGGACGGACGGACGGACGGACGGACATCGCTAGGTCGACTTAAAATCGATCGAGGATCATAAATATGTATACTTTATGGGGTCCTAGACCAATATTTCGAGGTGTTACAAACGGAATGACAAACTTATATATACCCTCTATCACTAGAGTGGAGGGTATAAAAACTTATTTACTATATATACTTACAATTTGCAAACCAACTAACTTTATAGCAAACAAACCAAAAATGCAAACAAATACAGTTGACAGCAAAATTATAGCGAAGTAAGAAATATCAAAACAAAAATAGTCTTCAGAATTTTCGGTTTTTTATGTGAATTTTTACAGGCTTGTCGTCACCTTAGACGTCACAGCCACCACATTGTTAGGATATTTCTTATGTTCCATTATTGTAGTGGTTTACATATAAATATTTTCTTCAGAAGTTTTAAACAGTTACAACAAATACAAATTCTATTTTTAGTAATCTCAATTTTACTATGATCTCTTTCAACTTTTTTTTTCTCTTATTTATTTTTTGCAAAATTTTCTTAAATTAATTTCAATTTTGCTTAATATTAGTAAATTTAACTTAATATAAGAAAATTTTACTTAAAAAAAACTTACTTAAAACAAAGAAAAACAAGTATGAAAATTATAGTCGGTCTAGACCAATGGTTCCCAACCTTTTTTACGCCACGCCCCACTTTTAAGTTAAAAAAATTGTCTTGTCCCCCTACACTAAGGAAAAATTTGTCAGTTTTTCTAATTTTTGTTTCTAATGAAAAATTACAACTTTTTTAGCAAAGTTTTTGTAAAATAAACATATAAATTAAGTTTTTAGTAAAAATATTAAGAAATTAACAAGATTTTTGTAGTTAATTTTGCAAAAAAAAAATAGTTTTTGTAGTTAATTTGACTAAAAAAATCTTGAAAATTGCTCGTTGCCCCCCTGGAACATTCAAATTGCCTCCCAGTGGGGCGAGAATCAAAGGTTGGGAACCATTGGTCTAGACCGACCAGTGATTTCTTTAAAATGGGTCCCAAGTCAAACACGGACCGATTAGATATTTTTTCCGTTAGATCTTTAATTAGTGTAGAGAACAAACACAAACTTAATTTGAGCGGAATTGTCTAGTTTTGTTGCCAATAGACCGCTTTAACTAAATATTGAACTGGTCCGGTTCCTGTAAAATTTGGAATGCCGTGAATACAAAATACGTTAATTTGATAAATTTAAAAAAATCTCCATTATAATGCGGTTATTTATTAACAGTCATTTTACCCAAATTTGTATGGGGGCTTATACTGGCATTTTTTTTTTTTAACTTTGGATTTTCAAAAGTGTCCGGCAAATTTTTATTGCCCTAGGTCTAAAACTTAAGTTGTACAAATTTGAGGTCAATCGGTCAAAGTTTTGGATTTTTGAAAAATTAAAAAAAAAATAAAATAAAAAATATAAATATCTTTTGGCACATCATATTTGTTAATTTCGATGCGCTGAGCACAAATATCAAAATTTTAAATTCAGTCGATCGGTTTTTGAGATATCGCCATTTCAAATTTGTAAAAAATGGCGGGATTGTATCAAGCTCTATGAACGGGTTAAGGTAAAGAAATTTTGAGATTTTTTAAAAAAAATTCTTGAACGTGGGGAAAAACCGCCCTTTGTGGAATTTTTTTGACAAATTTTAAATGGCGATATCTGGAAAACCACTTGACCGATTTTATAAATTTTTTGATATTTGTATACGACATGCTAAAATTAATAAAAATATCGCAAGATATTTTTTTTTTATTTTTTCATGTACAAAAATCCAAAATTTTGTTAGAAATTTTCCAAAAGTCCAAAACTTTGATCGAAGGGCGCCTCGGGTTAAAATGATCGGATTTGGCTCAAATTTGTTTTAAATAAAAGATTGTCTCAAACTCTTTGAAAGGATTGACGGAATAAAATTTTTAGACTTTTTTAAAAAATTACATGAACGTAGAAAAAATCCGTATTTTTTTTTTGCAAATTTCAAATAGCGATATTTCGAAAACTGTTCGACCGATTTTATTTTTTTTTATTTTCGTGCTCAGCGAATCAAAATTAACAAATATGATGTTTCAAAAGATATATTTTTTTTTTTTTTTTAATTTTTCAAAAATCCAAACAAAAACCACCGGGCGCCATGGGTTAATTTAATCCGATTGGCCTCAAATCGGTACCACATAAGTTTTAGGCCTAGTAGAATAAAAAATGCCCGGACTTTGAAAATCGGGGAAAAGAATTTTGCTATACAGAAAAATGCCACTGTAATGGGGGCTATATCTAAACATGGAACGATGTTTTTTTTTTTTTTAATTCAAATTTCAGACCAATCGATCGAAAATTGCGATTTGTATTGTGCATACTAGGATGGCAGCGAAATGTGAGGGCGATTTTTTTTTTTAAATTGAATATCATCGGGTCTGAATATTGTGCAACATGGTCTTTATCTAATGTAAAACAAATTTGAAGTGTCCGACCGAATACACCTTTTTTGGCCGAAGCCGAAGCCGAATATTCGGCCAAATTTTCACTATTCGGCCAAACCGAAGCCGAAGCCGAATATTAAAAAAAAAAAAATATTTATGTAGTAAAAACAAGAAAAAAATAAAAGTTGACTCGGCGGGATACTCAAATGCATGAGAATGCTGTCCAAAATGATTTTATTTTAAGCAAAAAAATTTTTTGGACATTTTTGTAAAAATATATATTTTAGAGTGTAAATTTTTTTCGATCGGAAATTTTTTTTGAATGTAAAAAATGTTTTAAGTTGCAAAAACACTTATTAAAATGTTTTTGTGGCCAACTAATGTGATTCAAAGTTAGTTTAGTATGTTTTTCAACACGTGAGCACAAATATTATACAATTATTCGGTGTTCGGCCTATTCGGCCAAAATTGTGGCCGAAGCCGAATAGTGGCCGAATAGTGCTTTTTGGCCGAAGCCGAGGCCGAAGCCGAATATTCGGTCGGACACTACAAATTTGTTCTACAAATTTGTTACCCTTTGAACTTTGACCTCAAAGGGGCACGGGTTAAGTTATCCGATTTGGGTGAAATTTCCTCTACATTATTTTTAGACCACTTAGCACAATATTCCGACCCTACAAAGCTAAAAATCCAAAGTTGAAATTTCGCTGCCACCCTAGCGCATACACTCAAAATTTACTCAAAAAGTGATTTTGAGTCGATCGGTATACTTAAAGGATTAATCGATTGAAAATTGCGACTTACTATATATCGTGTTTACAGCGTTTACCTAAAAACGCAGACAGACAGACATCGGTAAATCGACTCAAAAAGTGATACTTTATATCTAGGACTTTATATCGACTCAAAAAGTGATACTTTATATCGGTATACTTTAAGTCTAGGACCAATATTTTAATCCATATATTTTTAAGTTGAAGCAAAATTTACTTAACCGAAGGAAACATTTCTTAATATTTTTTTTTTTTTTTACATTTTTCACTAAGAATTAAAAATCGCGATATCTCAAAAACTATGCAAGATAGAGTACTACAAAAAAAGATATATAAAAGTAGTGAAATTGTTTCCTACAATGTCGATTTTTCCAAGTGTCTGGGCAAATTTGTATTCTACTATGTAGACCTAAAAGTAATGTGGTAAAAATTTAAGGCCATTGGGATTAAGTAAATTAATCCGAGGCATTTAAAGTTTTGGATTATTTAAAATTAAAAAAAAAAAATCTTTTGACAAATTAATTTCGATGTGCTGAATACGAATATCAAAGAAAAAAAATTAAAATCGGGCGAACGATTTTCGAGATATCGCTGTTTGAAATTTGCAAAAAAATGGCGTTTGTTTCCTACGTTTTAGAAATTTAAAAAATGTCTCAAAATGGGTTTCCCTAGACCCTTTTATAGAGCTTGAGACAAATTTTAATTTGAAATTAATTTTAGTCAAATACGATCATTTTAACCCATAGCGCACTCCGACAAAGTTTTGTTTTTTAGGAAATTTTTACCAAAAGCTCAAAACTTTGGTTGGAGGGCGCCATTGTGTTAAAATATTCTGATTTAGCTCAAATTAAGTTTAAATTAAAGATTGTCTCAAGAGCTATGAAAAAGTCAGTGGAACCAAAAATTAATAAAAATAATGAATCGCAAATATTTTTTTTATTTTTGATAAATGAAAAATGTTGATGGAAATTTTCCCAAAAATCCAAAACTTCATGGAAAGGCGCCATAGGTTAAAATAATCGGATGTGGCTCGAATTAAGTTAAAATGAAAGTGATCTCGAGCTCTATGAAAGGATTAAGGGTATGAAATTTTGATATATATTTTTTTTAATTTCTTGAACGTAGGAAAAACCCCGCCATTTTTGGCAAATTTCAACTAGTGATATCTCGAAAACAGTTTGACCGATTTAGAGCATCAAAATTAACATATGTGATGTTTCGCAAGACATATGTATTTTTTTATTTTTTTTTTTAATCCTAACTTTGATGGCTGGTCGTCATATGAAAATTTAATCTGATTGGCCTCAAATTTTTACCGCATAAGTTTAGGCCTAGAAGCATACAATTTTTTCTAAACGCTCAAAATCGGAAGAAACACTTTTTTGCCATACAAAAAATTGCCAGTCTAATGGAACAGATTACACATCTGAGGACCCCATTGGGCACTTTTTACAAGGAAAAACACCCTTCCGCTTGTTGTCGTATTTTTATGATCTTTTCTGTTCTTTATACATTCACAGTAACAAATTCAAAAATTTAAACTTTGATCGCCGGGCGCCACAGGAAATTTAATCCGATTGGCCTCAAATCTGTACCGCATAAGTTTTAGGTCTAGGAGAAAAAAAATTTTCTGAACGTTCAAAATCGGAAGAAAAACGCCTACACATCTGAAGAACCCATTGGGTCACTCCTTATAAGGAAAAACACTTTTCCCCTTGTTGTCGTATTTTTATGATCTCTTCTGTTCTTTATTTATTCACAGTAACACAACACAGACATTTTTTTATTATCTCGAGGCTACAAAATGCAAAAAATAAAAAAAAAATCATGGAAAACTATTTTTTTTTTTTTTAATTTTTTTTATTATTATTTTGTTTTCTACTTTAGTTTTTATTATACTACTTTACTATTTATTTTTTAATAGAGTTTATTTTTCTTTTTGTTAAGTTTTGATTTGATTTTCTAAAGAGCTGCGTATTGCAGTGAATTTTTCTTTTTGATATAACTCTATTGCATTTTTTTCTATTTTTAGTTTTCTGGGTTTTACTTTACAGTGTTTTTTTTTTGCTGTAAATGAAATTTAATTGAAAAATTTATTTACTATGGAGTAAATTAAAAATTAAATTAATTTTAAATTACACTCTAAAAAACGCATGTAAACTTACTATTATAAATTGGGTAAATTTTTGTTGAATAGCACGCATTATGTGTTAATATAAACACTAAATGCGTATAATAAATTCAAACCAATTAAACACAGCAAATTAAAAATGTTATCCGTTAATTCAAATATTTTACACACACATGCGTAAATTAAATTGTCGAACAACATGCATATACACATGTTAAATAACTAAAACGCCAGATAAAAGTATAAGCTTCCGTAGCGCAGTGGTTAAGAAGTGTACTTTCAAATCAGAAGGTGGCGAGTTCGATGCTGGCTGGCGCCGCACGTTTTTTTTTTTTTTTTATTTTTTGTTATATTTTATTCACCTCTTTTTTATTTAAATTGACCACATGTGGTCAATTTATTTAATTTACACATTCAGAGTAAAATTACCCAATTTATAGTAGGAGTCCAGTTTCCTACTATAAATTGGGTAAATTTCAACAAATTTTGATTAGAGTGTAGATTTCTTCTGGAAAGGGGATATTCAAATGGTAGTTAATTTAATAATATTTTATATTTAGTTCTGCTTAACTTATGGTGTTTTCTTTTCTGAACAAAAAAATGTGCATTGATAAAATGTGTACTTTTTAAAATGTTGGCATGGCCCTGAAACAATGTAGCATTTTATACACTCAGAAAAGAACACAAAAAATGATGTTTTGTATGCAAATTGCCCTGATTTGCTGGTTCGATGGATGTGTTTTTCGCTTATATTTCCGACAGCTCAGGTTCGAATCCCGGCAATGGCCATCACATATTTTTTTTATTTTTTTTTTGCTTTTAAATTATTTTTTTTAAATTATATTTAAACTTAAAAAAAAAGTACCAAAAAATAAACAAATTTAGTCCATTTTATATGATTTTTTTCCTTTTTTTTTTCTTTTTAAAAATTATTAAATTGTTTTTAAAAAAAAATTATTAAATAAAAAATAATACGTAATTAAATAAAAAAAAATACAAGAATAAAAAAAAAAAAAAAATTGTTGGCCACACCGGGATTTGAACCCCGGACCTCCAGCGTCACATGCTACGACACATCCTCTGCACCACAACAGCACCATTTAACTTGTGCGCTTAATTTGAGTTTTGCTACATGAGAGAATAACAGGGCAGTTTCTCACCCCGTCATTTGATTTTGGGGTGGAAAATATGCATTTTTTACATCAAGGGCAGGCAATATTTTGAGAAAAGAACATGATATTTTTTCAAAAGTGTGCATTTTTTTTAGAAAAGAACACAATAAATTCAAAGAATAAAAAAAATGTTACAAAATGTCACATTTTTTGCCAGAAAAGAAAAAGCCATTAAACTGCATATCTACACTAAGAAAAATCCAAAAAATTGCAAAAAAAATACATGTTAATCTACAGAACAAATTTTGGACAGTAGGCTAATTGGTAGCTAGCCTATGAGTCTGTGGGTCGTGGGTTCGATTCCCACCAGAGGCTTTGGTCTGTTTCGCTACAAGGCGGTTGTTCATTGTTACCATTTCTCGGTTAGGTAAAATTAATATATGATATGGTAATTCTAAAGAAAATAAATAAAAATAACTTAAAAATCTTAAATTCGTACATTTTCGTAAAAAAGCCGCGAGAGCGACCTCTAAATGTTACTTTAAAAATAAAAAAATAAAAAATTTATTAAAAGGAACAAGTTAAGGGGATAAGACCTTCAAAAAAAAAAAGTAAAATAAATGAAATAAGTAAAATTTTAGTAGACTTCTACATTCAAAACAAAAAACCTTGCCAAATTGCTACACCTAGAAAAGTTTTACAGTAACTATTTTCGGTTATTTAAAAAGTTTTTAGTTAATTAAAGTTGTTTTAAACGTTTAATCGTTTGTTTTTCAAAGAAAAATAAAATATTGAATGATTTCTAGTGTCCGGCCGAATATTCGGCTTCGGCCAAGAAGCACTATTCGGCCACTATCCGGCTTCGGCCACATTTTTGGCCGAATACCAAATAATTGTATAAAATTTATACTTACGTGTTGAAAAAAACACAAAACACACTTTGAATGACATTAGTAAGCCACAAAAACATTTTATTAAGTGTTTTTTGCAGCTAAAACAAGATTTTACACTCAAAAAAATTTTTCAATCGAAAAAAAATACACTCAAAAAAATTTTTATTTACAAAAATGTCTGAAAAAAGTTTGTTGCTCAAAATAAATCGTTCTAGACAACATTTTTATACATTTGTGTATTCCGCCAAGTCGAGTTTTACTTTTTTTCTTGTTTTTACTACATAAATATTTTTTTTGTAATATTCGGCTTCGGTTTCGGCCGAATAGTGAAAATATGGCCGAATATTCTGCTTCGACCAAAAAAGGTGTATTCGGTCGGACACTAATGATTTCTACAGTCGTTAAAACAACAAACCACAAACTGTACGGAAAAATATTTTTGTCAGTTAAATTATTTGTGACTGAATATACCGTATAATTTTACAGAAGTACGGTTTTTGTAGTTTGTTATTCAAAAAAAATATTTTTACTCCACAAAATAAAAAATTGTAAACAGTTAAAATAATTGAAATATACTTTGTTTTTACGGAATGTCAGTCATTTATTAACGTTTAAAAATAACTGAAAAAGTATGTTGTTTCAAAAGGAAAAACGATTGTTTTAAACGTTTTTCAGTTGAATTTACTTACAAAATATTTTGAGTGTAGAGTAAGTCTCGTGACCCACTTTGCCAATATTTGACAGTTTTTCTTCCTTTTTAACAAAAATTTTTTGATAAAATTTACATTTATTTTGTAATTTTAAATTTTTTTTTGTAATATTACAAATTTCCGAGGTTTTAAAAAAAAAAAATCTAGTAAATTCACGAGAAAAAGTTGTACATTTATAATTTTATTCGGAAAAAGCTTGTAATTTTACTCTTGTAAAATAGGAGGTAGCACAAAATCTAGTACAGTCACGAAACCTTCTTGTAAGATTTATCGTATCAAAAAATGGTAAATTTAATATTCTATTGGTAAAAAGCGTGTAAAATTGCAAAATTATTGATAAACTAAACAGCTTGTAAAATTACAAGGAATTCTTGTTTCACTTAAAAAAATAACAAAAATTACCCTTAAAATTAGCGCTAGCTATCGGATCAGTTGAACTTGTAGCCCCCAACCAAACCACCCTCACGAAATTTACAAAAATTTTAATTTTGGTGTTGGTATTAAACATGTTTTTTGGTAACCTTATCATAATTGGACCATTTTTGGACTCCCGATTAAAAAATGTTGACCGATATTCAGTTTGGTCGGTCTATAACAACAAAAATAAGTCGATTCCGCTCAAACTTGGTTTGTGTGTGTGATTTCTACATTAAATTAACTTCTAACAAATGACATATGCATTCGGTCCATGTTTGGACTTGGGATCAATTTCCCGGAAAACACTGGTGTAGGGTATTATATGGTCGGCCTTGAACGTCTATAATTTCCTTACTTGTTTGCATATGAATTTAGTAACACTGTGCTACAGTGGAAAATACTTTTGATATTGGTTTCGTCGAGTTAAGGGGGTCTAGAAACTTGCTAGACCCCCTTAAGTCATTGTCAAACATTTTTTTGACACTTCTCCCTAAACCACTCAAAAACTGTTCAACCGATTATCAACTTTTGAACTCTTTACTTACCTTTAACTTAAAAATTTGGGGTTGTCTGTGAAGTTTGATGGGCTTTTTGGTGATCTTTTACGAGTCCTACAATTTTGTTTTTTTTTTGTGTTGAATAGTGTAATTTAATGCTCAAAACCGATTACAAATATTCGGTCATCTAATGTTATTTATAATTTAATTTTACCATATTATAAACTAAATTCAATATTATTTTTCTTTTTATTTTCAGGTACGTATTCTGTAACATTTTCAATTCTTAAAAAGTTCTGGGTAAGATTAAAAGTTTGACTTAGAATTTCTATCATCTTAATTTTTTTTAATTACTGCGAAATTTGGGAATAAATCAAGGTTGGCAATCGAAACGAATAACGGTATCGATATCGGTATTGGTATCGTTTTTTTATTTATTTCGGTATCGGTATCGATTACGGTATTTGAGTTGAATCGGTTACGGTATTACCGATACCGAAACGTCGATACCGGTACGTACCGGTATTATTGCAAAAAATGCTAAAAATATAAAAAAACGCATAAAAACTTAAAAAAATATATTTTTTTTCAATTTTAATACTAAGGACCATTTCATAGACTCAATTCCGTTCGGAAGTGGAATAAGTGGTTTACTGGTAAAACGCAAAGCAAATATTTTTTTCGGAATGAACCCACTTTTATGCAATTCAATTCCACTTTGATTTTTGAAAGTGATTTCATTCTGAAAAAAATAATATTCGTTTTGCCACTTTTTTCAAATCCGAACGGAATTGAGTCTGTGACATGCCCCTAAAACACGTATTTACGTAATTATTTTTAGCAATTTTGCTAAAATGCCCTTAAAAATGTGAAAAAAAATAAAATAGCATTTCTTAGGGGGTCGGCGCGGACGTTGCAGGACCACACTTACAAAAGGGGGCGGGCCAAAAAATGTAATTTTCTTATCCCCTTGATCAAAGTGCAGGACTTTGAAGTTATTCTGACATAAAAATGTTTTATTTGTTAAAGAAAAGTAAAAAAAAAATTTATAAAAGTAGAAGAGTTAAATTCGACTTATTGTTAGCCGAATCCATGAATATCCACGGTGCCCTTTTAAAGTGATAGTTAGTTTTCTAACTTAAAAAAAAATTAACAATTTTGATTAGAAATATTTTATTTTGAGTAAAAAACTTTTTTTAATCATTTTTGAAAAAAAAAAATTACAACATTTTTTTTTAGTGTAAATTTTTTTTTGAGTGTAAGATTTTTTTGCTTAATTGTAAAAATATTTGTGAGTGACAAAAATACTTTGTAAAATAATTTTCTGACGTTTTTCAACACGTGAACTAAAAGTGAAACCAATTTGAAATTCACGGTTTTGCTAATAATTTTTTAACCACGAAGTCCTATAAATATCAAAAAAAAATCCTTGGGCACCCACATCGCGGATTATATAAAAATCTCAAAAAACTAAACTATACTAAGGGGTTCAGAAAGTTTCTATTGAGAGTCTAAATGATTTCAAAAAAATTTCGTGAAAATCAATCATTTTCTTCCGCTTCCGCATAGCGGTTGAAGTATGATTCTTTTGGAAATTTTTACTTAATCCACGATGTGGGTGCCCAATAATTTTTGATTTTATGAGACTTCGAAAAGGCTTTTGGAGTACGATTTTTCATTTACAAAAACCAAAAAAATTACTTATTTTCTATTAATTTTTTTTTTTGTAAAAAAAACATGTTTTTTCAGGAAAAACCGTTTCAATACCGGTACGTACCGGTACCGAAGGAAAAGGTTTTTGAATACCGGTATCCGATACCAAAACTGAGTTTCGGTATTGGTATTGGTACCGGTATTCAATTTAAAGGGTTTTGAAACGGATAACGGTATTGAAAAGGTATCGATTGCCAACATTGGAATAAATACACAGTGATAGAAAATCGAACTTTCTGAATCGGAATGGGATAAAACCAAAAGCAAATGAAAGTTGAAATTTTTCTTAAAAAAAAAAAAACCCTCAGAGTACTGCCGTAGACTCCAATGACTGATTTAGTACAATTTGAAAATTTTCCAGATTCTTTTTTTTCTGTTAGCACCTGTCTCTAAACTTTTTTCTGTCGAGTACTGGCTCTAAAATTTTATCTGTCGAGCACTGTCTCTAAACAGTGGTTCAGAATATTTTGAGTTTGTGATCATATATAGTTCCTTTTTTTGAGTCGATTTAGCGATGTCCGTACGTCTGTCTGTCCATATAAACGGTATAGTGAATACAGGACGCAATTTTAGATCAATAAACTTGAAATTTAAAACTTGAGCTGATTTTGGCCCAAGGACGAAGTCTATTGAAATTAGAAAATAGACGTCACCTTTGAATTATAATGTAACCGTGTTATAATATATCCTTTCGAAATTTATCAGGAAAACATACTTTTATTTACAAATCAACATGATATATATTTTAAAGAAATCGGATCAAATCCACTTGTGGTCCCAGTACAAGCCACAGATTCTCACATAAATCTTTCAAATTTTATAAATTTTGTTTGTAGGTGTTGAACGCTTACTTTGGTAACCTAATCAAATCCGATTATAATTGGCCATAGGCCCCATTTTTGAATTTTTGACTTAGGTCTAGTGTTTGGGGTACGGGAATTCCCGGGTCGGATTTCCCGGGAATTCCCGGGAAAACACTGACGGGAATTCCCGGGAATTTTTTTAATTTTTCCCGGGAAATCCGGGAATTTTGTAAAATAAACCTTTTTACATAAAAACGTTTATTTTACTTTAATTTTTACCATTTTTTTTACATACAGGTATAATTAAATTGATATTTTTTGTATTTTTTCTATTTGGAAGAACAGTGAAAATATATATTCATAGGAAAACTGACCAAGTGTAAAAAGTATGTTAATATCATGAAAAAACTTAAAAGTCAAAAAATATACGTCGGTTAATGATAATTTTGCTAAGACTGTCAAAAAAATATAAAAATTTTGAACCTAGAATTAACATTTCCAGAATAAATATTAAAAGTACTGCCAACCATATTAGTTTTTTCTCGAATAACGCAGTTTTAATTTTTTTGCGATTTTTAGCTACATATTATTTTTGCGATTTTTTGTGAAGGAAAAAGTTGCAATATTTTTTTTGGTTTGTTTTATTGTATTTCAGGATTTTTAACTTTTATGTTTTGATTTTTTATGTTTTAATTAATTGTTTATCTCTAATAAAACTGTTTTTAATAAAAAGATAATCAAATTTTAATGTTTTTTATGATTTACATTAATAATGAAAATTTTAAATTATTTTTTTCCCGTTTCCCGGGAAATTGAAAAGTCCGGCAATTCCCAAACACTACTTAGGTCCCATATAAAAATTTTGCACGATATTCAGTTCAATCAGACTATTGGCAACAAATTAAGCCTATTTCCTAAAATTCAGTTTGTGTTTTCAACATTTATTAAAGGATCTAACCAAAGATAGATCGCTTCGGTCCATGTGTGGACTTGGGACCCATTTTTCGGAAAACACTGGTATTCTTGTTTAATAAAAACTAAAAAAAAATAATAAAAAAAAATTTAAAACTTTTTTAGTACAATGAGGATCAAAAAAGTACACTTTTTTAGTAAAGTCAGTACAATCTTGAAAATGTCATTTATCATCCCTGCTTGGTGGTGCCCTTATTTAACATGTGGGGTCCAGTTAGGGTTGCCAGATACTAGAAGTCAAATAACCGGAAAATGGAAAAAATTCAGCTGGATTTTGAAAAAGTAACTGGATTTTTTTTGAATAACTAAAAACTAATCGATCGATTTTCAAAACTAAGATATTTTGGACTACTTTTCGAATAAAACGTCAATCAAATGGCTGCATTTATTGGCCAGGGCAAAATGTGCCCCTTTTTAAGCATTTCCACTACATATTCGATCATCTCGAAATGTTGATGTTGAGCTCGTCATTGGTCTACTGATTGCTAGCGTATATTTTTCTTTTCAAATAACCTCACAAAAATAAGTCCGAAGTGGTCAAATATGGAAATCTAGGTAGGCAGTTAAAATTCCATGGACATGCGATGTCAAAAAAGGACGACAATAACTGGCCCTCCTCTGCAGCTTTGACCGCTTCGGACTTATTTTTGGGTTTATTTGAAAAGAAAAAAAAAACACGAATCAATCCTCAGATCATCGAAGATCTCGAGGGAAACATTCATGCAGAAATTTATTTATTTATTTATTAAAAGTAGTGAAAAGATTTTAGGTGTCATTCGAAAAGTAGTCCAAAAAAATGTAAAATATATTAAATAAAAATAAAATATTGTTAAAATTAAAGAAATTATTTTTCAACTGGATTAATTATAGTTTAACTGGAAACTGGACCAGACCCAAAACAACTGGAAAAGCCAGGCGATTCCCGGCCGTTTGGCAACCCTAGGTCCAGTATCCAAACTTGAGCTCGAAATTACGCTAGCTATAACCTGTATGAATTTTGCTGCAATCGGTCCAGTACTTACTGAATGCCCGAATTATTTACAATAAACCACTGTACACCGTTGCGTATGATTGTTATTTAAAGGAATTACAAAATTAAGTATACGCCTCTTATAAAGTTTTCAAGTAATTTTAATTAGTTAGTTAATTGTTCTTTTTTTTAAATTCATTTCTTATTTTACAAAGTTTATAAAGTAAATAGTACGGTACAATGGACTGTTTTAAGTCTGAGCGCCATGGACTAGCCTAGCTATCTTTTAGGCTTGTGCAACCCACCTTAAACTCAACTCAACAAATAGAACATACGACTTTAACCAATGTTCTTTTTCGGAAACGTGTAATTAGGTATAATAATGGCTCACCAACTTCAAATGCGTGTAAAAAAATCGCACTAAACTAAAAAAAAATTGAGGGTTTTGTTATGGAAATGTCAACTTTCATTTGCTTTTGGTTGCATCCAATTCCGATTTTGGTTGCTGCACTGTGATATTATCGATTTTACGATTTGTGAGAATAGAGCCAAAAATTACATTTATGTGGAGTAGTTGCAGGTTAATATGTTCCACAAAATTATTTGCCCTAATATTTTATACAAAGTTGCTGAACATACCCTTCACCTCAGATGTAAAAGAAAACATAGTTTCATATTATAATGCTGCATGAACAGGGAAAAGGGGGAACTGTTATCCCCCTTAATATAAAATTCCGATATAATCTTTTAAAATGCCGACCCACGCATACTTTTTTACCAGAATCAATCCTCATCGCCCCATAATTTTAGAAAAAGTTTGATATTGTTGCACAGTGAAACTATTAAATTTAAGCCTGTTATAATAAAAAAATCTTTACTACGCTTCTGATCCCTTCAGATGTTTTGTTTTGCAGTTAAATTTTTAACAAACACTTTCTTGGTTTTGCTTCGCTGACTTTTTTTTTTATTGCTGAAATTCGTATTTCTTGTTTTACTAGATTTTTGTTTTTAGCAATTCGTTTTAGTTTTTGTTTAAATGTATTTTCTTAAAAATACGTTATTTAGCCAATTGTTTCTCTTTCTCTTATTTCTTATATAGTATTTTAAAGCTATTGCAATTAACACCAACACACATGTACAATACAGAAAAAAAAAAACAAAATAAAACCAACACTACCAAAAACACATCTATACATATCGCTCCTTTACTTGTATAGTGTCACAACTCAAAATATTTGATTTTGCAGAAAACACGTTTAAAGTTTACTATTGAAACTGGTTTTTAATTGAAAAAGGCCGGTACATAGAAAATGTAATAATGGCGTGTACTCTTCTCAAACGGTGAGTTTAAAAGATATTAATACGAATTTTTGACACAATATAAAGCACGATATAACGAATAATTCTGCATCATTAACTCAAAAAACGCATTTTTTGAGTTATGACACTATACAAGTAAAGGAGCGATATGGTAGCAAGCCAAAACACTTGTTGTGTTTAAGAAAAATTAAACCTTAAATGGTCGAAGGGGTATAAAAAGGGGAGAATTAGTCAATACAAGTGAGAGTGGTTAATTTGGCTGTGCCGAATCTTTTATGCCCTTGAACATAAAAAAAGAAATTGAAGAGTCGTTATTTGGGGGGTCATTATTGGATACCTTTCCACTCGCGGTAAATGATTACAAATTCATTTCATATGCTTTTTCTACTTACAATTTTATCGTTATTTAAATACATTTTTATAATTCCCATAAGGGGGCGGGCAAAAAAAAATAAATTTCCAATCCCCTGGGTCCAAGTGCAGACCTTTAAATTTCTTCTGATATAAAATTGTTTGATTTGTTTAACAAAAATACAAAAAAAAAACATGTAAAAACAAGTCAGAAAGTTAAAGTCGGTCAAGATCTATACACTGAAAATAATTACTCTGTTAAAATACAGAGATACTCTGCTGAGCCAGCAGATAATATATAATATAAAATAATAATCATTTAAATGCGCCCGCCTAAATGTTTCGCACGCGAATGTTTAACTTTGTAGAAATTATTTTTAAACTCGCTAGATGTTCTCACGTTTTTTTTTCATAAACTTTTCATTTTAAGTTCCACATTTGAGCGGGGTCATTCCAATAAACACTTATAAAAGTAAAGGGAAATCGTTTAAGAATGCCTTGACTTTCTTATATATCTTTTTAATGCGCTTGATTACACAACGGTCACTATTCGATTACTGATCAATTTCTTCTTTCTTAATGTGCAAGTAGAGTTTTTCTTTTCCCGGACATTTTCATTTCCCGGGAAAGCGGGATTCATTTTTAAATTTCCCGGGATCCCGGGAATTCCCGCAAAAACTAAAAACCCAAATTTTTTGTCAAAAAAATGTATAAAAACCTTATGAATGCGATTACAGTATTTATAATGTTTATTACCACCATAAAAATCTCATTTAGTACCTCTAAAACAAAAAAAAAAAATAAGTTTCGAGAAAAAAATAACAATTTTTGTTACACAATTTTTATAAAAAAAACGGCCCAAATATGTCTAAGTCTTTTAAAAAGTATTTTTAAGGAAATATGTTCCTTCACCTCACTTTATCTGTTTTAATAATAAAAATTAATCATTTATTCTTATTCATCTCAGTTAATTATTAAATTGGTTCTCAAAGTTTTGCCTCTAAAACACAATAGTGGTATTCAGAGTCTTACTTGCCAGTAATATTTTTTCCTATATTTTTTTGCACATATAGCCCAAAATATACTTAACAACATATGCAAATCCCAAATTGGGGTGATGAGCGGTTTTATTATAAACGTGGTTTCCTGAAACGACTAATTGATTTTTGTTAATAACTCTTGTTTACAAATTAAAAACAATTTCTGCGCAGTAACCGCAAATATTTTTTTTTATATATATTTTGGACTGCTAAACTCAAAAATTTCATTAAAAGAACATTTCGCGAATACGATATATTTGGAGGTATTTTGGAGGTATTTTGACTATTTTTCTTATATCTTGAGTTCCGTTCATCTGATCTTTTCGCAATAAGAACCAAATTAAAGACAATCAAATTTCCACCAAATCCTTCATTCATTATTTTTATATCAGTTTTTAACTTTACGCGCAATAGGCAAACAAGGAAAAACTATTTTTTTTATTAACAAAGCTCATTTTTAAAAAATTTTAAAAAACAGAAATCAAAAAAAATTACAATTTTTTTTTTTTATTTTATTATGTATATTCATATAATTTGTGATAAATTCGGAGTAAACCTTTAGATTTTCATCAAATCAACTTTATTATATTTCTAAATGTTCAGGCTTTGCAGATAAATAAAAAAAACGTAATTAATTGCAAAGATTTCTATTTCTTGACCTGTTTTAAATGATTTGTTAATCAAAAAACTTATTTTGGTCATATGTTTGAATATTGAGCGGAAAGCTTTGAACTGATGGAAAAATTATGAATGTAGGATTTGTTGGAAATTTGATTGTCTTTAATTTGGTTCTTATTGCGAAAAGATCAGATGAACGGAACTCAAGATATAAGAAAAATAGTCAAAATACCTCCAAATAACGCTAAAAAATTTATTTGCGTGTAAAGCTATGAACTGATGGGAAAATGGTGAATGTAGGATTTGTTGGAAATTTGATTGTCTTTAATTTGGTTTGTTTTGCGAGAAGATCAGATAAACAGAACTTAAGATATAAGAACAATAGTCAAAATACCTCCAAAAAACGCTAAAAAATTCATTAAACAAAAACTTTTTAGCGGATTGTTCTTTTAATGAAATTTTTGAGTTTAGCGGTCCAAAATACATATAAAAAAATATTCGCGGTTACTGCGCAGAAATTGTTTTTCATTTGTAAACAAAAGTTATTAACAAAAATCAATAAGTCGTTTCAGGAAACCACGTTTATAATAAAATCGCTCATCACCCCAATTTGGGATTTGCATATGTTGTTAAGTATATTTTGGGCTATATGTGCAAAAAAATATAGGAAAATTAAAGATACGCATTTTGAGATATTTGCAAATTAAGGACATTTTTTTAATTTCAATATCCTTTTTGCAAAGCATCCTATCCTTTTTCAAAATTCTGTTTTAAGAACAGAACATAACCATTATTTTGCTTTTTATTTCGTGACAATCGGATGATGCGTTCCAAAGATACGATCATTTAAACATTATGTATTTTTCATAAAATTGTTGCAAAATACCAACTTTGAACAGCGATAAAACGCGAACCATTCACAATTTCGACTAAATAGCAAAAACCGAAATTCAATAAAAATCAGAAGAATGGATATGTTAATTTTTGGATAAATTGAAAAACCATCGGCTGATTGCCTATGCTATTCTAAATGGAACCAGTCGGATAGAGTCGAATATGTATTAATACTTTAGTTTGTGCACAAACGATTTGTCATAAGACTCGTTTGCTATTTTGTAGTAAATCGTTTCTGTTTTTGCTAAAGAATCTTGACAATGGAATCTGACAAATTCCGAAACACGTGTCGATTAAGTCTTGCAAAAATGACCAACATAAATAAATTTAAAACAAAAAAATAATTTTCTTGAAAATTATGCTATGAGAATATCATGGTTTTAATTAGTAAAGAAAGTAATGACCTCGAGCCAGAATAAACATCGTCAAAATATTTTTAAGAAATAAAATTATTTTTTGTTCAGATTTTGATTTAACCAAGTGTAAAATTTTTTTTCTTCTGGGTATAAAACTTATGTTGTACAAATTTGAGGCCCAATCGAAATAATTTAACTCGAAGCGGATATCAAAGTTTTGGATTTTTTAAAATTAAAAATACTCGTCTCGCAAAACATAATATTTAATAAATTTTATGCGTTGAACTCGAAAAGAAAAAAAAAATTAAATTTGGTCGAAAGGCTTTCGAGATGCCGCTATTAAAATTTGCCAAAAAAATGGCGGTTTTTCCGACGATCAAGAAATTTTTTTAAAAAAATCTTAGAATTTTTTCCCTTGACCGTTTCATAGAACTTAAGACAAACTTTTATTTGAAATTTATTTGGGTCAAATCCGATCATTTTGACCTGTCGCGCCTTTGAATTAAAATTTTTGATTTGTGGAAAATTTAAAACTTTGCTCAAAAAGCTTTACGGTTTTAAATAATCTGATTTTGCTCAAATCAATTGTAAACAAAAGTTAGTTTCGAGCTTTATGAAAGTGTCAATGAAAAAAAATATTAATTAAACAATTTCTTGAAAAACGTCTATTTTTGTGCGATATCTCGAAAAATGTTCGATCGATTTTAGAATTTTTTTGATATTCGTATTCAGCTTGCCAAAATCAACAGAAGATAATGTATCGCAAGAGATATATATCTTTAAACTTTTTTCAAAAATCAAAATTTTTTTGGTGGAAGTTTTCCAAAGTTTTCGCATGATTTTTTTGCCGATTACGATTAATTGGTACGATTAATCGCGATTACGATTACGATTTTAATCGTTTTGCAAACTCTAGTCAAGACCGACCATATTATAACCTACACTAGTGTTTCCCGGAAAATGGGTAACAATGACAAATTTGGGCCGATTGGAAATATTTTTTGTTACTTAAATATGTGTAGAAAATTTAAGTAAAATAACCTTCTAGTTGTTGCCAATAGAGCGATTTAACTGAATATCGGGAGAAATTTTTACACAGCGACTTACAAGGGAAGTCTCCCTGTAATTGTGGCTCAAATGACTCTAATATCCGTATTAAAATAGATATTTTTTCGAAATTTGGTAGGTAAACGTGTTTTGTATTCACCATTCCGAATTTTAAAGGAATCGGACCAGTTCTTCTGGTAGCTCCCATTCAACCACCTCCCGATATTCACATAAATATCTAAAATTTCATGAATATATGAAATATTTAATTCAAATTTTGTTTTTGTGTGTATAACACGTACTTAAATAATCTTATTAAATCTGATTATAACAGCGTCCGACAAAAATGAAAAAGTCGTTAAACACGAAGTGGATATTATACGTTTAAATCTAGAGACTAAATGTAGTAAAACTGCATATACAGTTTTTCATTTCGTGATCCTGTTTCCTTTTAAAAGGACTTCAAAGTTGTAGAGAAGTAAACTTTATACAATTTTCTGTACTTGCCCCAGGATGCCACTATTGATAGCAAATGAAAGAGGAGGATCTCCCCTAATTTTCCTATTTTATTATTTTTACATATCAGGAAATAAGTCCATTCAAAAATGTGTCCTTCAATATCATTCAAAATGTTCAACAAAATATTTTGATAAAGTTTTTAAATGACTTTATTCACATCCTTTTATCCTGATATGGCAAAATATAAAAACGGAAAAATTAGGGGAGATCCTCTTTTTTCATCTGCCGACACCAGTGTCATCCTAGGACAATTATAAATATTTCAAAAATATTTTACAAAATGTATCCTTTAAAAATTTCAAGTCCTTTTAAAAGAAAACAAGATCACGAAATGAAAAACTGTAAATGCAGTTTTACTCCATTGGATCTCTACTCTCAGACGTATATCATCCGGTTCATGTACTGCCGATTATAATTTTCTTACTTGTGTTTTTTTATCCCTGGTTTAGAATCTGATCCTAAAACAATCAATTGCAAAATAAAACTCAAAAAATTGTTGTATCATTTGAGGTTTAAAATATCAGTCTTATTTTTTGTTTCTGCTTATAATCAGCTATGAGAAAATGTTAAAAGTTGTATATTTTTTTTTGTAGATTTTTGTTTTGTTTAAAGTTTTCTTTTTGTTGTAGTCATTTCAATTCAGTTGAGTTTTTAACATTTAATGCAATACAACGAAACGCGGCGTGTTTATTTATATTTAAAAAATCATATAAAATATTAAGTGAATTAAACTAAACTAAATATTAACAAAATAATTAAAATAATGAAATTATTTCTAAATCGTATTAAAACAAATAATTATAATGGATTCAGTAAAAATCAAAATGTTTTTAAAGAAAATCTTTGAAAAAAATTGATTTGAAATTTAATCTAAAAAAAGAAACTCTGGAATATTGACTAAACGGTTTAAAGATTTGGGACTACGATTTTTAATTACATTTTAAAGAAAAAAAGTTGGTTTTAAATATAATTTTAATTGTTTTTGTTTTATAAAAAACTAGCATTTGTTTAAAGTGTATCTATTTTTTTTTTTTTTTTGATTTATTATTTGTGTATTTGTGAATTTTGTAATATATTTTTTTATGGTTTTTCTTTGTCTAAAAGTTTTTTTTTTTTGTTTGTATTTTTTTTTTTTTTAAATCACGAAGAAGCCACAAACTTTTGAAAGTAGTTCATTGACTATCTTGATTTTATTTTTGTTGCTTTTTTCAATAATATTATTTTTTTTGTTATAACAGATGTGCATTATCCATGACCCAAACGGGGCTGGAGGGTTTTTTAAAAAGAAGTCTTTAATATTTCAACATTTATTTGGTTTTGTAAATTTATAAAGCAAATTTTTAGAACTTGATTTCTATGTGACCACCCAGTCAGAAAAATACAATCGCAAAAGCGTTGTGAAAGCGTTGTGGATGGTTGTACGAGCGTTCTGTATACCAACTTCAAAGCGCCTTCAGATGATCCGAATGATAACATCGATCTACGCTAGGTTTAAAGCGTTTTAAAAGCGATGTAAAAAAGCGCTTTGAGAACGTTTTATTAAAATCCATCAAAGCGCTTTAAAAACCCAAAGTAAAGAATTTCTTTTTTAGTTCGGTTATAATAATTTGTTTGATACAAAGTGAAATCCGAAAAAAATATTTTTGTAATCCAAGAAACTTAGAAAATTTTTCCAAAAAATTTTTGAAACTTAGAAAATTAAAAAAACGTTTGATGATTTTTTTTTACTTAAAAAACAAAACAAAAAATTGACAAAAAATTGTTATTCAAAAATAGTTTCGGAACTTAGAATTTTTTTTTCAAACAAAAAAAAAAAAATCTAAAGAACTCTTAAAACGCTTTTCGAATGCGCTCGCAAAGCGTTCCAAAAAAACGTTTTAAGATTGCTTTTTTTCTGTTATAGTGCTTTCAGAACACTTTTCAAAAACGCTCGCAAAGCGCTTGAAAATAGCGTTTTGAGAATGCTTTATTTGTGTTACAGTGCTTTCAGAACGCTTTTTTTTTTAGAACCGTCGTCAATTTCTGCTTGGGCATGTATACCCAGCAAAAAAAGTTCTTCCACTTATTAATGTAGTGCTTTATACAGTGACTCGCAGCTTATTTCGTGTGTTAGATATCAGTTAGCAATCCATTTAAGACAAAGTTTCCAATAAAACACCTAATAATTATTACACGAGTATTTTTGTTAAAAGTGCTGTGTAGGTAGTTTATCGAGCTTTAATTTAAGCTTAATGGCGTCCAGATTGAGTAAATATTAAATGTGTTACGAGGGTCGAAATGCAAATTAAAATAATTGAAAGATCTTTTTTAGGAAATTTCTTAAAAATATTTCTAGGTCGATTTTATCCAAGCTCAAACATTAATAATTTAAAAAGTTGTCCAATAGTTAATACTCATTTATTAAATAATTTTTCCAAAGACCCAAGCAAAAACCAAAATTTTTAAAATGCAGTCGAAGAAATCCGAATAATTTGACCTCCAATTCTTTTGACCACCAATTTTTTGTAAGCAAAGGAAATGTTCAATTATTTTTATATTTCATTACTATACACTTAGGTGTACTAAAATTATTAAACAATTAAATCTTTTCTTTGTTTACTAAAAATTGGTGGTCAAAAGAATTGAAGGTCAAAAAATCGGATTTCTTCTACTGTGTTTTTAAAATTTTGGGTTTTGTTTGGGTCTTTGGAAAAATTATTTGATAAATGTATATTAATTATTGGATTATTTTTTAAATTTTTAATGTTTGAGCTTGGATAAAATCGACGCAGAAATATTTTTTAGAAATTTTCTAAAAAAGGTCTTTCAATAATTTCAATTGGCATTTCGACCCTCGTGGCACATTTAATATTTACATAATCTGAACGCCATTAAGCTTTAATTAAAGCTTGATTAATTACGTACACAGGACTTTTTACAAAATACTTACTTGATAATTATTAGGTCTATTTTGTTTAACTTTGTCTTGAACGAATTGCTAACTAATATCTTTCACACAAAATAAGCTGCGAGCCACCGTATCTATCTGTGATCAAATATATTGAAAATATCAAACAAGTAAAAAAGAAAAATCCTTTAAAAAAATTTTTTTTGAGTAAACTTTTTTTGTGTAAATTTGAAACTTATAAAAAAATTTTAAACTTAATAAAAAAATATATCTGACATATTTTTTTAAATTCCCCTTAAAATCTTAGAATAAAAATTAAAATGCTGATTAATTTGTATCAAAAAATAAAATTTGTTTCATTCGACCTTTAAAATATTATATTTTGAGGATGTTTATTCTGGCTCGAGGTCATTATTTTCTTAAATAATTAAAACCATGATATTCTCATAGCATAATTTTCAAGAAAATAATTTTTTTGTTTTAAATTTATTTATGTTGGTCATTTTTGCAAGACTTAATCGACACCTGTTTCGAAATGTGTTAGATTCCATTGTCAAGATTATTTAGCAAAAATAGAAAGGATTTACTAAAATCCCCAACTTAGGCAAAGTTGGGGATTTTTCCAAGTCTGGCAAACCTGCCCAGAGAATTAGAAAATGCTATTTTTTTCGACACGTCCTTTTTGTGGATCACTTGAGTGCAAAAATCACGAACTTTTTTTTTAATATTTATCGCGAGGGTCGAAGGGTTACAGATTTGAAGGCATTTTTGATTTAAATAAATGTTTTGGAGAAATTTTTTGAAAGAAAATTCGCAGATTCTTAAAATTTTTCTATAGAAAAATTATTAGATTCTGAGAAATTTTTTCTATAATGCAATTTTCAGATTTAAATACATTTTTCATATAAAATTTTTTTCTAATTATAAGACATTTTTTCTATACAAAATTTCTTAGATTCTGAGGCATTTTTGTTATAGAAAAACAAGCTGAACCCCCAAACATTGATTTGCCCGAAAATACCTAAATTGCTTCACCCCAGCGATCGCTGCAGCTCCACCAAGTCCATTTCATACACACAAAATTTTCTCATGATAAAACATGCATATACATATTTTAAATTTCTGTGAAATTGCACTGAAATAAAGAATTTCGTAATAATTTTTCTAGCTCCATCTACCGGGTCCAAATTTTATCATCCAACTATTTTTTTTTTAAGTTATTTGCGAAAGAAATTTTGTATTCGAAACATTTTTCTTTGCCATCTAACGGGCCTAAGTTTTATTAAACTCTAAATAAATTCTCTGTCCAATCAGCAGAAAAATCTGCTGAAAATATACCCATTTTGAGTTATATAAGAAATCTGCTGATTTTAGCAGACACGTTTTGCTGAAAATCTGTCATGATTATCTAGTTGAAATCAGCAGAGAAATCTGTCAAAACAGCAGAGAAATCTGCTAACAAGGGAAGTCTCCCTAGTGTCACTAGCGGATCTTTATGGAATTGGTTTTATTTTGTAGAGCAGAAAAAATAAAGGGACACGTATTTTTTTTTAGCGGCCCAAATTCATATTTAGGGGGTAAAAAGGAGGGGGGAAGACAAGGCCATTTTTCAGTTTTTTTCGTTTAACTCCTATATTATGCAAAGAAACCTAGTCATGTTACATACCAAATGAAAGGTCTTTGGAAAACCTATCTACGTGTGCTAAGAACGTGTCCAAACATGCACAATTTTTCGTCACATTGAGAAAAATACCAAAATTTTAGCACATTTTTGTTAATAAGTCGAAAAATATTAACTTCTTTGGCCCGTTGTTAGCACCACGAGATAGGTATTTTTAATACCTTTAATCTGATACCTCACATGCCTATATTAATTTTGTTTAAATAGGCGTAAATCGTAAAAAACTGAACAAGGTCAATTTCCCCCCATACAAATTGACCCCCCCTAAAAATGAGTTTGGGCCGCTAAAAAAAAATACGTGTCGAATTAATTTTCGTTCTTAACAACATATCCAAATTTCATGAAGATCGGAGGGTGACACCAGGGAGACTTCCCTTGTAAGACATTTTCTAGAAAATTTTTGTTTTTAGAAAATTTGTTTTCATGAAAACTTTAATAGTTTTTTTTTTTAATTTAAACTTTAAAAATTATGACTTAAAAAAAAAGCTTAACAAAGTTGTCTTGAAAAAAGGATGACAGCAAACTATTTCTGTAAAATTACAAAATAATCTGCTAAAAATATGTTAAAAAATATGTTTAAAAACATCGTTTTGATTGCATAAAAAACAAAAAAAATTACACTTTGAAAAAAGAAAAATAAAAGAAAATTTTCTTAAAAAAGAATGACAGCAAACTATTTCTGTTTAATTAAAAATTAATCTGCTAAAAATATGGTCAAAAATATTTTGAAATTCAGCAAACAGAATCAGTAAAAACGCACTAAATTCTGTTGTTTTCTAAAACTCAATGAAGGGGGCCCCCATAGGCTAGTTGGTAGCGTGCTAGCCTTTGAACGTGGGGGTCGTGTGTTCGATTCCCACCAGAACCCTTGGTTTTTTCGCTACAACGAGACGACGGTCATTGTTACCAGTTCTCGGTTAGGTTGAAATTATTAAAAATGAGTTGTAAATAAATAAAAAGAATAAATAAAAATAATTGATCATGTGATCAAAACTATTATATTATTACTATAAAACTCAATGACAGAAATTTTAGTAAAAATATAAATTTTTGCAGAAAAATATGCTTAGAGTTTGCTAAATCACGTTAAAAGTCTTTTTACAGATTTTTTGACAGAGTTTCTCTTTTGAGTGTACACGGTGAGCCTCAGCGATGTTTAGGTTGAACTTTAGTGTCGAACTGCGTTTACACTTTTCGTCGACACTAAAGTTGAACCTAAACAATGCTGAGGCTCACCGTGTGTAGTATAGTTATTTTTGTTTAATAAATAAATTGTGTGAATTTGAGCCAAATCGTACCATAAATACAAAATTCAAGACAACAGTGCCACTTATCGGCTCCAAATTGTATCATGAAACTGATTTTTAATTAATAAATACAAGGGAAGTCTCCCTGGTGTCACCCTCCGGTCTTCATGAAATTTGGATGTTGTTCAGAACGAAAAATAATTCGACATGTATTTTTTTAGCGGACCAAACTCATTTTTAGGAGGGTCCATATGTACGGGGGAAATTAAAGTTTTCAGTTTTTTTGTTTAAAATTACAAGAAAAACTGTAAAATTACAAAAAAAAATAAATTTAGATCGAAAATTATTTGTTAAAAAACAAGGAAAACTGTCAAATATTGGCAAAATGGGATTACGAGACTTGTTCTTGTAATTTGACAAGGCTTTTTTTTAATGTATCATAATTAAATAATTTTTACTTTTCTTTATTTTTAAGAAAAATGTGAACTAAAAAGAAGGAAACATGGCAATGTAGCTAAATCATTAGCAGTTTTCCTTGAATTTAGTTAATTTTTCCCATATTTTAGTTTTTTTTTTTTGTTTTTGAGTGTGTTATTATGTAAAGAAGAATCATAAATCATTTTTAAATATATTTTTATTAATTAATTTTATATATTTAAAGATTCACATTAAAATTACAATTAAAACAAATGCTAGTTTTATGAAAAAAAATAAAATAATTACAGCAATATGTTTTTTATTGATTTGTTTTAATTTTTTCAATAATTAATTTTTATTTAGTAATTTTATATTTTTTCTGTGTTAAACAGGTTGCAACGACTAAAAAGTCAGTAGACGAGATTATAAAAAATAAATTTAATATATTGTTAACTGTAATTTGACTGCAACACAAAACTGGTTATGAAACTTTTTGAAGAACAAAAAAAAATAAATATATAACACAATATAAATAAAAAATAAAATATAAAAGTGAGAAAAAAATATATATAAAAAAACAAAAATATATAAATTTGTTTCACATAAATACAATTTGTTTAAACAATAAATGATAAAGGTCATATAACGTTTTTTTTCGAAATTTTTTATTTCTGGTGAGAATTAATCATCAATATTTAGCGAAAAAAAAATAAATAAATAAAACTCAAGCCTCCACTTAAACGTGCTTTAAATTCTTAAAAAATATCTAAAAAAAATAAATCGATTTTAAATGACATCAAAATAACAAATGATTTATTTTTTCAACATACAAAAAATAAAATGCAGTCGTTATTGAAACAATAAGAGGAAGCATGTTAAAAAATTTTAATAAACAACTAGAAATTTTTATGTAAAAAATAAATAAAATAAGCAAAAGTTTAATAATCATAAATAAATTTAAATATTTTTTTTCCGAGTTAAAAAGTTTATATATAATTATATAGAATTTGAACAAATTATATAAAATTATATATGGGGCATTCCATGTCAAATCGGACACTTTGAAAAAACTTTTTTTAGATTTTCCCAATTTGTTTACAGTTTTTTGTACCCTTCGAAAACTCCTTCGTGGTACATTTTCAGATTTTTTTGATGACCCGTTCAAAAGATATCAAATTTTTAAAAATTGGTAGTTTGTTCCTTTACTCAAACTTCTTTTACTCATAACTTCTTCAATTATAGTCTCAATTTAAATTTTTTTTTCAAAATTTTTGTTTTTTTACGTTCTTTAAAAAAAAATTCCGAAAAAATTCTTAAAAGCGCTCTAGTATGCGATTTTTAAGTTTTAAAATTTAAATCTCATTTTTGAAAATGTTTGTACTCTTCGATTTTTTTGAAATTTTTTTTGTGTAAAACTTCTATCGATTCTACAAATTTTTTGCCCGGGAGGATTGTGGGATAACGGTTATTACTATTTTTTTAAATTTTTTGAAAAAATTTTATTGTAATTTTCCAATCTTAAAATCATTTTTACTGCTTAAATGGTGCGTCATAGAGGAGTCGTTTATAAGACTGACCCCCATTAATTTTTACGTCTTAACATTTCTTTGGAACAAACTAATACCCTATCTCCAATTTCTAAGCGGGCTCTCACACAAAACGACATTTTTTAAAATTTACTCCAACCGCTCTAACTGCCCTAATAGTGCCCTTACAGCAACAAAATTTATGACCGACCCACAATATTTTTTTAGTCCAAACATTATCCCTGAATACACCTACCCTCTATCTCTAATTGTTAAGGCGGTCCCCATACATTTATTTTTATTTTTTGTAAATTTGTTTTATCTAATCAGCTTCTACCGGTCCAATGGTGCGTCCGAGAGGGGTCATTAATGAGACTGAACCCCATTTATTTTTACCCTACAACATTTTTTTAAAACATACCTACGCCCTATCTCTATTCCCTAAGTAGGCTTCCATTCAAAATTAATTTTTTATAAAATTTGCTCTAACTGTTATTTGTATGGGAGCCTACTTAGGGAGTGGAGATAGTGCGTACACACAAAAAAAAATTAAAAAAATTGTGCCAGTTTTTGGTTTAATTATAACCTATAAAGTGGTTTTGGATAACTTACCAAAGTTTTTGCTCTAAAAAACTTAGGTAAATTATCCAAAACCACTTTATAGGTTGTATTATCCCCAAAACGGACACAATTTTTTTATATTTTTTTTTTGTGTGTAGGTATGTCTTAAAAAAATGTGTTAGGGTAAAAATAAATGGGGGTCGGTCTCACTAATGGCCCCTCTCGGACGCACCATTGGACCGGTAGAAGCTGATTAAATAAAATAAATTTACAAAAAATAAAAAAAATTGTATGGGGACCGCCTTAACAGTTAAAGATAAAGGGTAGGTGTGTTCAGAGAAAATGTTTGGACTAAAAAAAATATTGTGGGTCGGTCATACATTTGATTGCTCTAAGGGCACTATTAGGACAGTTAGAGCGGTTTGGAGCCCCCTTAGAAATTGGAGATAGGGTATTTGTTTGTTACAAAGAAATGTTAAGACGAAAAAATTAATGGGGGTCAGTATTATAAATGACCCCTCTATAACGCTCCATTGGATCAGTAGAAATGGTTTTAAGATTGGAAAATTACAATAAAATTTTTTCAAAAAATTTTAAAAATAGTAATATTCGTTATCCCACGATCCTCCTGGGCAAAAAAATTGTAGAATCGATAGAAGCTTTACACCAAAAAATTTCAAAAAAATCGAAGAGTACACACATTTTCAAAAATGAGATTTAAATTTTAAAACTCCAAAATCGCATACTAGAGCGCATTTAAGAATTTTTTCGGTTTTTTTTTTTAAAAAGTACGTAAGAAAACACAAAAATTTAAAAAAAAAAATTAAATTTGGACCATTATTGAAGAAGTTATGAGTAGAAGAAGTTTGAGTAAAGGAACAAACTACCAATTTTTAAAAATTCGATATCTTTTGAACGGGTCATCAAAAAAATCTGAAAAATTACCACGAAGGAGTTTTTGAAGGGTACTAAAAACTGTTAACATATTGGGAAAATCTAAAAAAAAAAATTTCAAAGTGTCCGATTTGACATGGAATGCCGCATATATATAACTTAATAAAATTATATAAAATTATATCCGAATTTTTGCACCCTCCACTTAGTGATAGAGGGTATATATAAGTTTGTCATTCCGTTTGTAACTCATCGAAATATCGATCTGGGACCCCATAATGTATATATATTCATGATGCGCGATCAATTTTAAGACATTATATCGATGTCCGTCTGTCCGTCTGTCTGTGGAAAATGCTGTCGCGGACAAAATATTGCACAGAGATGACTGAAACTTAACATATTTATTGGAAGTTCTCCCGAGAAGTTTGGTATTGCATTTGAGCGGTATCGGTTCTGCGGTTCAAAAGTTATGAACGAAAATGTAAGCACACCTCAAAAATTTCAGTACATTCAACATAACCTAAAAATACAAAATGCTTTAATTCGGCTTCTGGTTGACATATGTGAACATAATTGAACACCAAATGGTATTTAAACAAGTACGAACATATATTTTGACAAAAAAAAAAAAAATCGCGGATTTTTTTTACCAAAATTGTTTTTCGCGGAATTTTTTTTTTTCAAAAATTTTTTTTTTTTTCAAAAGTAATTTCCTTTTAAATAAAGTTTTTTGCAATAATCTTTTTGAAATTGTGGAGGGTATCACTACATTCGGCAAGGCCGAATTTAACTTTTTTACTTGTTTTATATAAAATTTTGTAAAATTATATCAAATTATATCTGATTTGATAAAATTTTATAAAATTCTGATAAAATTTAATATAATTTGTTAAAATTACATAGAGATTTTTTTTTATATAAGATCTTATAAAATTATTGCAAATTATACCTAATTTTATAAAATTGTATAAAATTATATAAAACTTGTTAATATTTTATATAAAAAAATCGGATATAATTATACTTATGTAATTTTATCAAATTATATATTATTTTATCAAGTTGTATCAAATTGTATATAATTATATATAAAACTTTTTTACTCGGGTTGTTATAAAGTAAATATTCACGTCATTTAAATAATAAATAAAATTTACAACTCCCTCGTGTGCTTAACTAATAAAACAAAAACTATAAAATTATTTAAAAAAAATCTATTGGAAAATAGTAATTTAAATTATAAAACCTGTCAATAAATTAATAAAACTATATAAACTGCAAATTACTTAACAAAATATTTAACAACAAAAAAAAACAAACACTTCAACAACTCATCATTAATTCCAATAATAAATCAATTGTCGTCTATAGAGTGAAAGTTTATTGATTTTGTATTAACAACTTTTTTTATAAATTGACTTTTAAAAATTTTGTAACAAGTTTTTGTCTTCTATTAACTGTTTATTTTTCGTGCCTTTATAATACTTATAAAATCAACTTGGTTAACTCCTTTGTTAGCTGGTTGTTTGTTATTAAAGATTTGAAAGAAAGAAAAAAACAAGTGGCTTACAGTGTGACATTCAATTGACAAATATCCATAAATCAATAACGTTGGAAATATGATGCTCTTATCTGCTTTGAAGCTGGGTATGTTTTAAATTGAAAATTTATATTTATTAATTTATTTAGATTTATTACTAAATTAAAACAAAAAAATATATAATAAAATTAATTCAACACTGAGAGAATTTTGTTGCTGTTCCGTCCGACAGCCAATATTAAACATGAACCGAATGATATACGCATGAAAGAAGAGATAAAATGGAGTAAAACTGCATTTACAGTTTTTCATTTCGTGATCCTTTTAAAAGGGCTTCAAAGTTTTAAAGGATACATTTTTAAAATATTTTTGAAATATTTGTACTAGTCCTAGGATATCAAATTAAAGAGAAGGATCTCCCCTAAGTTTTCCATTTTTTTATTTTTCCATATCAGGATAAAAGAATGTAAATAAGGTCATTTGAAAACTTTATAAAAATATTTTTTTGAACATTTGAAATGATATTGAAGGATAAATTTTTGAAAGGACGTAACTTGCCTCCTTTTTTCTGACATGTAAAAATAATAAAATAGGAAAATTTATTGGAGATCCTCCTCTTTCATCTGCTATCACTAGTGGCATCCTAGGACAAGTACAAACATTAAAAAAATATTTTATTAATTATAATTCTCTAAAACTTTGAAGTCCTTTTAAAAGGAAACAGAATCACGAAAAGAAAAACTGTAAATTCAGTTTTAATACATTTAGTCTCTAGTTTCAAACGTATATTGTCCAGTTCGTGTTTAACGACTTTTTTATACCCTCCAACTACAGTATGGGGGTATACTCACTTTGTCATTCCGTTGTGTAACACATCGAAATATCGGTCGGGGACCCCAAAAAATGTATATAATATTGATCCATGATAGAATCTAAGACATTCTAGCGATGTCCGTCCGTCCGTCTGTCCGTCCGTCCGTCTGTAGAAATAACGATGCAGTCCAAACCAAAAGAGCTAGACCCCTGAAATTGGGCAAGAGTATCTCTTATGTTACTGGTTAAGTTCGAAGATGGACAAAATCGGACCAGGGGGAAAAAAGTTCCCCTTGAAGAATTAAAACGACGCCTGAAAAATACGATATTTTTACGAGTTTTTTTTTAATTTTTGCTCAACAAATGTAACATTTGTATGCCATATTACATTCATAGACCTGCGCTTGGACCAAGGGGGTTAGAAAAATCGATTTTTTTTTCAGGCCGCCCCCTTTGGGGGCATCGTAAATATCATAAACTAATAATTTGTAAACATATATAGCGGGGATACAGGTGTACCCCAATAACTCCGCCGACCCCCCTCCCCACACCAAAAAAAAAGACGCCCCTGCGATTTTTTTTTTAATTTTAAACGTGTTGGAGGTTATAAAAGATTCGGCACAACCGAATTTAAGACTCTTACTTGTTGTATTTATGTCGGACGGTGTTATAAACCAGGCGCGGATTTACGGGGAGGGAAAAAGGAAATTCCCCCCACCAAACCGAATTCGAAAGAAAAAAAACGAAAAAGGGAAAAAGTAAGAAAAATGGAAAGGAAAAGAAAGGACAGAAGAGAAAGGGAGAGGACAAAAAAATCTGATAAATTTTTTCTATGAAAATTTTCTTAAGAATCATACAATTTTTGTTAAGGAAAAATGTCTTAAATGTTAAATTTTTCTATATGAACAAATTTGACAATTTCTTTTACAAGAAAAAAGAGAATTTTTCTTTAGGAAAAATTGAAAATTTTCTTAAAGGAATAATTTGCAAATTTTTCTATAGGAGAAATGAAAAATGTTTCGGAATGTTAGAATTTTTTTATATGAAAAAGTTTCGGAATATTTAAAATTTTTGAGTTTTGCTATAGAAATAATTTGCGAATTTTTTATAAGAAAAACATTAGAATTTTTCTATAGGAAAAATCTGAGAATTTTTCTATAGGAGAAACGAAAACTGTTTCGGAATGTTAGAATTTTTCTATATGAAAAAAGTCTCGGAATGTTAGAATTTTTCTATATGAAAAAAGTCACGGAATATTTTAAAGTTTCTTTATAAAAAATACGATAATTTATGTAGACGACAAATTTGGGAATTTTTCTAGACGAAAAGATTAGAAATTTTTCTATAGGATAAATTTAAGTATTTTTCTATGGAAAAAATCTGCGAATTTTTCTAGTGAAAAATATCAGAGAATTTTTATTAGAGAATTTAGGAAAAATACGAGAATTTTCTATAGGGAAAATCTGATAATTCTTCTTGCAAAAAAATCTGAAAAGATGGGTAAAAAGGAAAGGAAAAAGACAATGAAATGTATGTGAATATTTGTTCTATAAAAAATGGCCAAGAATCTCAAAATTTTTCTATAAGAAAAATGTTTTTAAATCTAAGAGTTCTTTTATAGAAAAAACGTCTTGGAATCTTTAATTTTTTTTATAGAAAAATCAAAAAAAAATTTCTAATGAAAAAAATTTTAAGAATTATTCTATAGCAAAAATGTATTAGAATCTATAGGTAAATTACGCAGAATGTGGGACTTTTTTTATAGGAAAAATGTTTCGGAGTCTGAGATTTTTTTATTTAAAAATATCTCAGAATCTAACGTCCAAATTCATAAAAAACAAAAGTGTTTAATAACAGGTTTATTAATCGAATTTCCATACAAAATTTTCTTTATAAACCTTTTATAAGCCTCTTGCAACTTTTATGAATTTGAAGGTTAGACTTTAACTTCAGGACAAATGTTTCAGATTCTGATGTGTCTCAGAATCATGGACTTCTTAACAATTAAAGCTGAAATCTTTTGTAAAGGAAAAAAGTCTAAAATTCCTAGGAAAAAAAATCTCGAACTTTTTTGATAAAAAAAAATATCTTAGAATTTGTGAGTTTTTATAGACAAAATGTTGTAGAATTTGAGACTTTTTGTAAAGATAAAATGACTCAGAATATGAGATTGTTTCTATAGAAAAACAAGTGAGAGTGTTAAATTCGGCTGTGCCGAATCTTTGATACCCTCCAACATGTTTAAGTACATATAAAAAAATTTCAGAGGCGTTTTTGGGGAGGGGTTTTGTGGGGGTGTTGGGGGATATCTTTCCCAACGCGATAGATGTTTACTAAAATATTTATTATGCTTTTTGAACTTTAGTTATACCATTTTCTCATAATTTTTATGTTTTTTTTTAATCCACGCCCAAAAAGGGGGCGGGGAAAAAAACAATATTTTGTAGCCCCCCGGGGTCTACCTGTTTGACTTTTAACTCCTTCTGACATAAAAAGGTTTCTTAAATTCTGGGATTTTTCTATTTGAAAAATGTTTCGGAATCTAAAATTTTTTTGCAGGAAAAATTTCTAAGATTCTTAGACTTTTCAATAGAAAATATGTCTCAAAAAATGTTTTAGAATCTTAGACTTTTTCTAAGGAAAACTGTCTCAGAAACCTTTACTTTTTCTTTAGAAAAATCTCTCAGAATCTAGGAAATTGACTCGAAAAATTTTTAAAGGCATTAAAGTCTTTAATTTTTCTGATCTCAGGTAACTTATAGTTTTTTGTTTTTCAAAACCTGAAAATTTTGGTGTAGAAAGAACGTTTCGGTGGAAAATAGAATAAAAAAAAAATATTTTAGAACCTTAGAGGTTTTCTATGGGAAAAGCTCACTAAATCTGAGAATTTTTCTTAAAATAGTAATTTTTGGTGGGAAAATTGCCTCAGTTTCTGACAATTTTCTATGTGTATCAGAATCTAAAAATTTTTCTATAGCAAGAATTTTATAAATTCTTAAAGCTTTTCTGTAGCAAAATGGCTCAAAACTTTTCTGTTGGGATAATGTCCCAGAATCATGAACTTTCTTATTTAGCAATTGACTCTTAAACATTTTTCCTATCAGAAACCTTTTTTGAAATAAATATGCCATAAATCTCATACATATATATTTTCTATTGGAAAATTGTTTCAAAATCTGGGTCTTTGCTGAGAATTTTTTGAGGAGGCATTTTTTTAAATATCAAACATTTTCATAAATTTTAAAACCTTTTTAATGGTAAAAAATTTTAAAAAACTGGAAATTTTTCTATAAAAAAATCGTTATAAACAAGAGGAAAACACTAAAAAAAACAATAATGATTCAAATCCGACCTGAGGTTCCCTGCAAATTTTTTTTTTTGAGTAAAAAAAATTTCTCTGAAATCGATGGTGTGATTTTCGAGATATCGCCATTTGAAATTTGTCAAAAAATTTGCTTTCAAGATATAATTTTTTTTTAATTCAAAATTTGTTTCCGCCTTTCATTTAAATTAAATTTGAACCAGATCATACCTTTTTAACCCATGGAGCCCTTCGATCAAAGTTTATAGTTTTGGGGAAAATTTTCTAAAAAAAACAAAATTTTGATCGAAGGCCATCACGGGTTAAAATTATTCGATTTGGTTCAAATTAATTTTAAATAAAAGATAGATCCCATCGGTCCATGTTTGGACATTAGGCCCATTTTCTGGAAAAAACTTAAAAATTTTTATTATGGTAATACCTTATATTTTAAAAATTTTTTTTACCCGGTATTATTTCAAAATAACTGTTTTAAAACGTGTAACAAAACAAATTAAGGAAATACAAAATCACGTTGTAACGTTTAACATTTGGCATACATTATAAATTACGTTTTACAAGATAATACAGACTATTTTAAATATTGTTTTTATTTAACACAGTAGGGGAAATATTAAAATAAATTATGAGAAAACAACTAACAGATGTATAAATGCAATAAAAATTTATAAATTAAAAAAATTTAATAAAACAAGTAACAGAAATTAGAAAAAAAATTTAGACTAGAACTAATGTTTAATGTTATATTAGGCCAACAAGTCAATATGCTAAATTTTTATTGCATATTTTTTTTTTTAATTTAAATTTATTATAAAAAATCATATCAAAAAGAAAACTTCACTTTCTAAAACCACTCTTTATTTTTCATTTCATACCATTTATAGAAAATTGGTTTTTATAAAGACTTTATTGCATAGTTTGGTTGTGAGATTATTTTGCACAAGGTGGTTTTGGAACAAAAAGTGGTTATGATAACAACCACATTGTTTTACAGCATTTTTCAAATATGGTTTATTTGATTTAAGAGCACAAAGTGAATGTAAGATTAAGATAAAATTTATGTTAAGTTAAATGCTTTGAAAATTTTGTTTTTCTGGTTACAATAAAAGTAAAAGTTTATGGTAATTTTTCTTTTTTTGTATGCATAAAGGGAACAAATTTATGAAAAAGACACTGGAAAAACAAAAGATTTAAGACACAAACTTGATTTATAAATGCAATTGAACTTTAGGGGTTTTTTGGTTAAATATTAACATTTATTTAAAAACAAAGCATACACATATTAAGTGCTTACTTTTTTAATAGAAAAATTTCTCAAAATCTGAAAAAAAAATTTATAGGAAAAATGCCTCTGAACATTTTTTAAGAAAAAACGTCTCAAATTAGCGATTGTTTTCTACAAGCAAAATGTCAAAAAATTTAGAAACTTTTTCTGTCTTTAAATTTGAGTCTTGTGCTGCCTATTAAAGTCAAAGAATTTTTTTTTTTCAAAACGTAAGAAATTTTCAGTAACAAAACTGTCTCTAAAAATGTTGTAAGAAAAATTGTTTTGGACCTTTCCTATGAAACAAAAAATATCTTATAACACTGTGCAACAAGAAAAATGAACGTCTATTTAGTGGGTTAAAATGTTCTACAAATATTTTCCTCATTAAATTTCATTGGGGGTTGTCAAAGTTTGAAGGTTTTTGCGACTTGCGCAAAATGCTTAAAAAGGGCAAAATATAAAGAATCATATCTTTATTTTTTTTTTACCAAATCAGTGTTAAAAAATTTAAAAACAAGTAAAAAAGTTAAATTCGGCCTTGCCGAATGTAGTGATACCCTCCACAATTTCAAAAAGGTTATTGCAAACAACTTTATTTAAAAGGAAATTACTTTTGAAAAAAAAAAAAAATTTGAAAAAAAATTTCCGCGAAAAAAAATTTTGGTAAAAAAATAATCCGCGATTTTTTTCTTTTTTTGTCAAAAAATATGTTCGTACTTGTTTAAATACCATTTGGTGTTCAATTATGTTAACATATGTCAACCAGAAGCCGAATTAAAGCATTTTGTATTTTAGGTTATGTTGAATGTACTGAAATTTTTGAGGTGTGCTTACATTTTCGTTCATAACTTTTTAACCGCTAAACCGATATCGCTCAAATGCAATACCAAACTTCTCGGGAGAACTTCCAATATATATGTTAAGTTTCAGTCATCTCTGTGCAATATTTTGTCCGCGAGAGCATGTTCCACAGACAGACAGACGGACAGACGGACATCGCTAAAATGTCTTAAAATCGATCGGGCATCATGAATATATACACTTTATGGGGTCCCAGACCGATATTTCGATGAGTTACAAACGGAATGACAGACCTCTATTACTAAGTGGAGGGTAAAAAATAGTGCTAAAATTATTCTGAGCTTAAAATTGTATAATGATTCTTTTCTTTGACCAAATTTTCGTCACACTTCCCCTAATGATATGTTCTAGGAAAAAACCGCCATACAATTTCACTGAAGACATCTAACCATATTTTTAGCTTAGATGTGCATTTATTAAAGGTTTTTTGGACGTTTTCAAAACCTCTTTGATCAAAATTTAAAAACTTCAGTGGGCCATAAAAAAGATATTCAAACTAAGTTTGGAATACCCTTTGGTGATTTTGTTTATTTTATGGTCTTCTTTCATTTGGCATTGGAGCCTTTGAGGCTCAAGGTGATGACCCAATATTTGTTGCACAGTGTGATCTAAGATTTTTTTTTGGAAAAATTTTGAGAATTTGACAATTTTTTAAAAAAAGTGTGTTAGCATGGTAATAAATAAAAAAATCATAAAAAATTCTCAAAAAAAAACTTAACTTTTCAGGAATAATCTTGCAAAAAATTTTCATACAAAATGGCAAACACACAAACACTCACAGAAAAAAATAAAAAAAAAATATTTGAGTAAATTTTTAATACTATTAAGTAAAAAATTACACAATTTTGCACCAGAAAACGATTTAATAGTATTGAGTAAATTTTTATTAAAAATTTATTAAATGTTTGAAAAAAAATTTAAGTAAATTTTTAATTGACACAATTAAAAATTTACTCAAAATTTATCTATTTATTTTTTTTTTAAGTTTAAAAAAGTTTTACATCTTTTTACAAAAAAAAAAAAAAAACAAAAAGCTTGTTTTTTTAAACTTTACCAAACATATTTATGCCTCAAAAACATAGAAAAATTTAATAACGACGATTACAAACTTTCATATACATACACAAAAAACTATAAACTAAACGAGAATTCAAAAGCTAGGAGAGTTTAAAAAAAATAAAAAAAAAACTATTAAATTTTTATTAAATTATTTACTTAATATGTTTTTAAAATTTTTAAGTAAATTTTTAATTGCGTCAATTAAAAAATTACTCAATTTTTGTTTTTAAATTTAAACAAGTGATTACTCAAAGTTGTTTCCTCCATATTTTTTTCTGTGCTCTATCACTAAATGGAGGATAAAGAAACACATTTTTTCCGACTTTGTCTGAAATATGAAAATTTAGTCTTTAATTTGGCTACGGAATCAACCTCATAATTCGACTTTTGTTATACACTAATTATATTTTTTTTTGAATTTAAGCGGTTAATATTTATTTAAACTTCCTGCGTTCAAGTGTTTCGGTTAAATATTTTTTTTATTTTTAGAGGTTAAATATTTATTTTTTTTTATATTTACATAATATTTAATATTTATTTGTTTATTTATTTTTGTATTAAGTTGTGTTGTATTTTTATTCTTTAATGTATTTTAATGTTTTTTTTTTTTCTGATTTTAATTTTTTTTGTTTTCACCTTATTGAAACCTACAATTAAAACAATGTACTTAACTGCCTACTTGTTGCCTTGTTTTTGGTTAATGTTTTACCATACAAAACATGCATTTAAATAATAATAATGAAAAAAAAAAAACATAATTATATTTTTTATTTGTTATTAAATGACCTTGACTTCTAAAGACAATTCAAATTATAATAAAAAGAAAAAAATCTCAAAAAAAAAATATTTTGTAGTAATAAAATTAAAAATATTTTGCATATTACAAAAATTAAAATTAAAAGAAAACATAAAATTTAATTATTTTATAACTGAATTTTTATTTATTAGTATTAATTCCCAGGAAAATTTTTCAGAACCGATTCTGACAACACTTGTTCTAGAACAGGTTCTTCGGTAACCACACACTATTACACTTTAATTATTCAGAACAAGTTAAGTGAACATTATTGTGAAGCTTGTTCTCTGCAATCAAAGTTTCATAACATTTTGGTTCTCAGGAATTGAAAAAAAATTATGTGTCAAAAAAATTAAAAAATAAATATCAATTTATTTTTGTTAACCAAGAAAAAAGACGAAATCCTATTAAAATAGCAGAATATAATCGTGAAAATTGTTAAAACAAAGGTGAGTAAATTACATTTTCATTGTCTGGGTCGGGTCAAATACTAATAATATTATGTTTTTTATTTTTGTTTGCAGAAAATCGATGTTCTGGTATGTGATTTTTGTAAGGCCCAAAATGCAACTTTGGAGGCGAAAAAGGATAAATGTGTGTTAAAAAGATGTAAATATTCCATTTATATACATATTGTCTATATGAGGCATTCCACACCAAATGTCCAGCGAAAAAAAACATGTGTCCCGTAAATTTCTGAATAGGTTGTTTGGATAGCCCTATATGTAACTAAGAAAATTGCGTTTTTGGTTTTTCAAATTTTCGAAAACTGGGCTTAGGAGGCGTGGTCAAATATTGAAAAAATGGTAAAATTTGTGGCGAGTTGCCTTGATTAAATATTTATCACATTAAAACGGAATGCACCACAATGTCAAAAATGTACGTTCTTATATAGTTTTGTATGGGCTATCGATTAAAATTTTTTTTTTTTTGAAAATTTTCAGAACCCGTTCTGAAATTTTCCATTTTTAAAAAAGTCAATTTATCAAAAATCCGGCCACTTTTTTTTTTCTTTTTTATTTATTTTTTTAAAAGTTTAGATGTTTGTCCATCCACACAAAAAAAATCAGAAACACGTTCGTCTTTTTTTTCGAGAAAATCGCATTTGAACTTTAAATTTCATAACAATTTTGTTATTTGCTTGTATTTCTTTGTGTCAACAGAGCGTATGACGAATATTTATGCAATTAATATTACTCATTCGCAAATTTAAAACAAAGAAATACAAGCAAATAACAAAATTGTTATGAAATTTAAAGTTCAAATGCGATTTTCTCAAAAAAAAAAAAAAAGATAAAAGTGTTTCTGATTTTTTTTGTGTGGATGGACAAACATCTAAACTTTTAAAAAATAAATAAAAAAGAAAAAAAAAATGGCCGGATTTTTGATAAATTGAATTTTTTAAATAATGGAAAATTTCAGAACGGGTTCTGAAAATTTTCCAAAAAAAGAATTTTTAATCGATAGCCCATACAAAACTATATAAGAACGTAAATTTTTGACATTGTGGTGCATTCCGTTTTAATGTGATAAATATTTAATCAAGGCAACTCGCCACAACTAACAAGGGAAGTCTCCCTGGTGTCACCCTCCGATCTTCATGAAATTTGGATATGTTGTTAAGAACGAAAATTAATTCGACACGTATTTTTTATTAGCGGCCCAAACCCATTTTTAGGGGGGGTCGATTTGTATGGGGGGAAATTGACCTTTTGCAGTTTTTTATGATTTTCGCCTATTTAAACAAAATTAATATAGGCATGTGTGGTATCAGATTAAAGGTATTAAAAATACCTATCTAGTGGTGCTAACAACGGGCCAAAGAAGTTAATATTTTTCGACTAATTAACAAAAATGTCCTAAAAATTTGGTATTTTACTCAATATGACGAAAAGTTGTGCATGCTTGGACACGTTCTTAGCACACGTAGATAGGTTTTTCAAAGACCTTTCATTTGGTATGTAACATGACTAGGTTTCTTTGCATAATATAGGAGATAAACGAAAAAATCTGAAAAATTGCCTTGTCTTCCCCCTCCTTTTTACCCCCTAAATATGAATTTGGGCCGCTAAAAAAAAATACGTGTCTTTTTATTTTTTCTGATCTACAAAATAAAACCAATTCCATAAAGATCCGCGGGTGACACTAGGGAGACTTCCCTTGTAAGCCCAGTTTTCGAAAATTTGAAAAACCAAAAACGCAATTTTCTTAGTTACATATAGGGCTATCCAAACAACCTATTCAGAAATTTACGGGAGACATGTTTTTCTGTAGCGGGACATTTGGTGTGGAATGCCTCATATATGTCTTTATCTTTGTTAAATAAATTAATGCAATTCAATATATTTCTTTAATTCTTATTTCTGTTCCAAACTTTACTTCTAGAACCGATTCCGAGGAACAAAAATATGTTCTAACTCTGCTTACAAACACCTGTTGCTTTTGGGACAATCCCTATGTTAAAAGAATCGGTGTTGCACAAGAATTAGAACAGGTTCTAGGGAACTATGAGTTGTTCCACAATCGGTTCTTTGCAACCGAAAATTTTGCTGGGTTGTGTTTATATATTGTTGGACTGTATATTTTATAACTGAATTTTTATTTAGTTCGGTTTGAGTCCATATTAATTATTTCTGAGAAATAATAATTGTTGTACAATGAGAAAAAAATCTGAAAAAAATCAAGTGACAACACAGGCTAAGTGGAGATATCATCAGCACTCCTTCGATTGCCACACACTTAATGTGTGTCAGATTAAAATTAGCCATTTAAATGAAACTTTTGAAGAAATTAAGAATTGGAATTACTCCTCTTTGTGTTGAATAACCCGTATTCACCATTAATTCGTGTTGTATTCATTTGGCAGAAACTTAATAATACACAACTCATAAGGTACATTGCAATTTAGTAATATTTCTAAGAATTAGAAATATGAAACAAAAATTCAAACCTAACGGACATTTTTCAAGACTTGAAAAGTCCTACTAAGGGTTAACAATGGGAAAAATACAACTATGTTAAAAGTTAAGATGGATTAAGTTTCTGCCAAATGAATACAACACGAATAAATGGTGAATACGGGTTATTCAACACAAAGAGGAGTAATTCCAATTCTTAATTTCTTCAAAAGTTTCATTTAAATGGCTAATTTTAATCTGACACATATTAAGTGTGTGGCAATAGAAGGAGTGCTGATGATGGAAGGGTGGCATCTTCCGAAAGCTGTCGACATCTCCACTTAGCCTGTGTTGTCACTTGATTTTTTTCAGATTTTCTCATTGTACAACAATTATTATTTCTCAGAAATAATTAGTATGGACTCAAACCGAACTAAATAAAAATTCAGTTATAAAATATACAGTCCAACAATATATAAACACAATTAATATTTAATTATTTTATCAATATTATTTTACCAAAACATGTTCCTCTAATGGCGAATAATCTATTTTCAAAATCTCTTCAAAGAGGCTGATATGCAGGGTGTGTCAAATGTACCCAACTGATTTTCTTAAAATTTTAATTTTTATAAAAAACTAACAATAGCGGGTATTTTTTTTTGATTTCTTTCCATTTTTTTTTTTAAATTACCCAGCTTAAAAGAAGTGAAATAAATAAAATAAATACAAATCTTGTTAGGTCTTATTACACAGTGCAACACATTTTGGGGCATCGCCTTGAGCCTCAAGAATGCTCCACTGCCAAATTAAAGTTAATTTTTTTCAATATTCTCATCTACTTAATTTATATAAAAATAATACGTGAGTTATCAAAATATATGTATGTTAAATGTGATGTTTTGTGTTACTCAAATCCATTCTCAAGATTTTATTAATTAAACTAGATTTTGAATAATCAGTCCATTAATTTCGGGTTTCTGGTTTTTCTGCTGTCATGTACTACTTTTAAGTTCTTATGTTTTATTTAAAACATTTTAACAGGTGTCGATATATTTGTTTATTGTTATAAAATATATTGTTACTTTAAGAACACAAAAAGGGAAATTATAAACAATTAATCCCCAGGATGTTAGAAAACAAAAAACTTGGTCGAACTGGAAAATGAAATTATTTATATTAATTTTTTAGAAATTTTTGTAAAAATATTTTGAAGTCGATTTCATTTAATTTCACGTTTTGTACATCTTAAAACCTATTGCACGAAAAAATATGAAATTAAAAATTTCATCAAACTTAACCTTTATCAAGTATAAGGTATCAAGTGTGAGTATCTTCTCTTTAACTGTTCTAATTTTTTAAAGATAAATGTTGTATTTTGTTGGTTTATTACAAATATATTATGATTAAATTAATTAAAATTTTCATGTTTTTAATTGCAATCATGTTCTAATTTGTTTTGCAAATTTTATTTTTTTATACATATAAAAAATGAAATTAGCGGATGTGAAAACGGATTAGTTCAATGTATATTTAAAGAGGTAGTTATAAATTGTTTCAAATATCTAGACGTTTTAAAAATATGAGTCATGATACAAATAATTAAAAAATTTATTAAGAAAATTTCAAAAAAAAAATTAAAAAATTTCAAAAGTCGGCCGTGCAGAATATATTAATACACTTCACAATGTAAAAAAGGTTATTGCAAAAAACTGTTAAAAAAAAAAAATTAACTGGAATATATTTCTAAATTTTTCTGAATTTCTTATTTTTTCAAATTCTCATACTTTTCAGATAGTAAATTCTTAGACTTTTCGTATAGAAAAATTCATAGATTTTTTCCTATATATAGTCCCATTGTTCCATTTATGAGCATAGGGCCTCAAGATTTTTCCTATAGATAAATTTAAAAATGTTTTCTGTGTTGCGAATATAAAAAGTTAAAATATAAAATAAACAGAAAAAACTGGGTTCGCAACTTCATGGTAAATCTGTTTTTATAAAATGAGTTACAAAAACAAAATTAGTTAAAACAATTAAAATATAATGATTTTCAGACGCATCACAAAATTAATCAATTAAAAATTAATTGGTCAAAAATATTTTTGTTCCTCAATTAAATTTTCAAAATTAAAATAAAATATATAAATTAATTAAATAATTTTATTAATTAATTATGTTAATTTTAATTGTTTAAAATACATGTCAAAAATAAATTAATAATGTAATATTGGCAATTTTGATCAAATTTAAATGTGAATTTGTGTTAATTTAGATCTGTGCTAAAGCCTTCAATAAAACTTACACACAGAAAACAAATTTGCTAATTTCCAACTGAAACTCAGTTGTTGCAACAAAAAATCGGTGGATGCATTTGAAATAAGGTTGAAACAACTAAATATCGGTAGTTACAACAAACTTTTGTTATTACAACTGTCTTTAAATTGAACCAACTATAAAATTCGTTAGCCACATCAAAATATAGTGGCAGTAACCAAATTTTGAGTTAATGCAACTGAAAAATTCAGTTGGAAATTTATTTTTCTCTGTGTAAAATTGACATTTGTGAAGAAAGACACCTTTTAAAAACTTATGTTTACATTATTTAAGCTGGTTTAACAACAAAGTTCATTTAAAGTTAAGTTTTACTAACCCATGAAAAATACAAAAACGAAAAAACAAAACTTCACCCAAAAAAAAAAAAAAAAATACATTTAAAACAATTGATGTTAACATATGTTAAAGAAAAAACACCTGAGGAATATTTTTTTACCACTTCAACATTCTTAGGTCGAGTTTAAGAGATGTGGATTAAGTTTAAACTTAGTTTAACTTAAACTGAATGATTTATTTTTTGTTATTTCATTAAATGCCAACATTAGCATAAAAATTAAGCTCTTCTGCCAAAACTTTGGTTACAAACTTGGTAATGGCAACACAAATCTGATTTAAGATTAACTAAACCAAGTTTAACTAAGATTTCAAAAACTCTGCCTAAAAGTAACCAGTTTATTACTAAAACCAATAACAACAAACTGCTCCTATAGACTTAAAAGTATAGAGTTTATTATTATTATGGATTTGTTTGTTTAATTTTAAATTTTAAATATTTATGAGAATATTATTTACAATTGTTGACATTATCAAGATGGCATTTATGAACTCAAATACAAAAAAAATAATAATAATAAAAAAAATCATGCAAACAGAATAAAAAAAAATATTTAAAAAATTATAAACAGTAGCCTTTTATATAATAAAGATTCATTTTTATTTTAAAATTCAAATTTTTCAAATATTACTACTTAACCTTCAATTCTTAATTTGTATTAAGCTTTTTTGAAGTTTTATGAAAACGAAATTTTTTTTTGTAAATTCCCCTGTATAAAAATATTATGTAAAATTTAATTTTAGCTGCTTAAACAGCTTGTTACCATGTTTGAGTATCTTGGCAACTTGACCAAATTATGTCAAATTATTTAATAAATGCCATTAAAACAGAGAGAGAAAATAAAAACAAACGCCCACAACAATATTCAATTTAATGATCAAAAAGTTGTTTAACAATTATAAAAATACTTTGGAATATTACTTCATATGGATTTCTTTTTGGCAAATTATATAATTTACAAAAAGAAAAATTAAATGAGACTTTTTCTATAAGAAAAGTATCTCAGAAAAATGTCTCAGAATCTGAGACTTTTTTCTATAAGAAAAATGTCTCAGAATCTGAGACTTTTTTTCTATAAGAAAAATGTCTCAGAATCTGAGACTTTTTTTCTATAAGAAAAATGTCTCAGAATCTGAGACTTTTTTTCTAAAAGAAAAATGTCTCAGAATCTGAGACTTTTTTTCTATAAGAAAAATGTCTCAGAATCTGAGACTTTTTTTCTATAAGAAAAATGTCTCAGAATCTGAGACTTTTTTTCTATAAGAAAAATGTCTCAGAATCTGAGACTTTTTTTCTATAAGAAAAATGTCTCAGAATCTGAGACTTTTTTTCTATAAGAAAAATGTCTCAGAATCTGAGACTTTTTTTTTATAAGAAAAATGTCTTAGAATCTGAGACTTTTTTTCTATAAGAAAAATGTCTCAGAATCTGAGACTTTTTCTATAAGAAAAATGTCTCAGAATTTGTGACTTTTTTATTTAAAAAAAAATACTTTTGAAAAAAAATTTCCGCAAAAAAAAACCGCGATTTTTTTCTTTTTTTGTCAAAAAATATGTTCGTACTTGTTTAAATACCATTCGGTGTTCAATTATGTTCACATATGTCAACCAGCAGCCGAATTAAAGCATTTTGTATTTTTAGGTTATGTCTAGGGTGACCATTTTTTTCTGAGCCTAAATCAGTACGCCCAAGTTTTTATGTTTTTATACCCTCCAACTACAGTATGGGGGTATACTCACTTTGTCATTCCATGTGTAACGCATCGAAATATCGGTTTAGGACGCCATAAAGTATATATATTATTAATCAGTGATCGATTCTAAGACATTATAGCAATGTCCGTCTGTCCGTCCGTCCGTCTGTCCGTCCGTCCGTCCGTATGTGGAAGACACGATACAGTCCAAAATAAAAGTGCTAGACTCCTGATATTTGGCATATATATGTCTTATGTTCATAGGCTGGTTGAGTTCGGAGATGGGCAAAATCGGACCAGGGGTGGAAAAGTTCCCCCTTAAAGAAGTAAACCAACCCATGAAAAAAGATAATTTTTTATAAGTTTTTTTGTATTTTTGTTAAAAAATGAAACATTTTTATGCTTGTGAAGTTCAAAGTCTTGGACTTGGACGCAGGGGATTTGAAAATGACTTTTTTTTCGGTCCGCCCCCTTTTGTGGGCGTGGATATTAGCAAATAATTTATATAATGATGAAAGTGTATATCTTTTGTACAAAAAGCATAGTAATAAAATTTGTAAACATTTTTGACCAGAGAGAAGGTGTCCCCAAGGACCTCCGAAAAGCCCCCCCCCCCCACAAAAAAAAAACGCCCCTACAATTTTTTTTTTTTAACGTTGCAGGGTATACAAGATTCGGCACAGCCGAATTTAACACTCTCACTTGTTTTTTCCTAGAAATAACTCTCTAAAAAATTTTTCTATAAGAAAACACTGATGTTTTTTTAACTTGATCCCAAGTATTTTGAGTAAAAACAACTGTTAAAAACAACTGCAAAAACAACTGCAAAAAAACAACTGTTAAAAAACAACTGCAAAAAACAACTGTCGTGATTTTGCAGAAAATTTAGTTGACTTTAAACGACTTTATTTGAATGTTTTGATCGTTTCAGTGCAGAAAATATAACAAAATTCCGCAGGTTTTGAGAATATGAAAATCCCAAAGATTTTCAAGACTTTTTTTTCGTAAGTTTTGACAACTTTTCCTGTAAGAAAACTTCACAGCTAATAAGCACGTGTTTTTTTAATTCCCTGATTTTCTGAGCGCTTTTTCGAATAAGCTCTGATAACATTACCTTATCTAAGATCTCAGAATCATTTGAATTCATGCAATTTACATCATCTTTCTAAAAATATAAAAAATCCATCGGCCCATTAAACTTTTCGTTATAGAAAACCTCAAAGATTCTGTGCGCATTTTCATATAAATTTAGGAAAATCAAAAGAACTTCATGCTCAGATTAATTTTTGCGTTAAGGAACCTCTTGATTCAGGAACTCTAATCTTCTTAGAATAAATTATAAATTATCTCATTTTCAGACTTAAGTTATTAAAAACAACTCTGACGACTTATATTATGGAAATTCAAGTTTTTGTACAGAATTTTCGAATAAAATTATTTTTTATATCGAAATGTTCAAAAATCAGTACAATCAGTACGTATTTTAAAATCTCAGTACAAACGTTTTTGAACGTTTTTTGATCAGTACACGTGATCAAAAATCAGTACATGTACTGATCAAATCAGTACGAATGGTCAGCCTAGTTATGTCGAATATACCATCATTTTAGAGGTGTCCTTAAATTTTTGTTCATAACTTTTGAACCGCTGCACCGATATCGCTCAATTTTTTTTTTTACAAAATTGTCTAAAAAAAGTTTTTTTATTTAAAATAGAAATTTTCTTATCAAAATTTTTGAGCAATTTTTTTTTTTTTTTTTTTACGTTCAAAAAATTAAAACCACTAAAAAATGTGTTTTAGGTATTGTGGAGGATTCCGACAAGTCGAATTTAAATGTTTTATTTTTACTATTTTGTATTTTTTTTTTAATATTTTTACTTCTTTTTTTATCAAGTTCATTAAACTTTATTTGTTTGAATTTTTTCTACTTTTTATTCACCTCACACATCAATCAATAAAAAAAAAACATATAAAAGTAACATAATACGTGGTGTCTCCCTCTCTCTATATATGACATATCAATAAAATCACATCAAAAAAGTTAAAAAAAAAAACATATTTAAAACCAAAATCAATTATAGACACTCTATAAAATAGTCAAAATATGCATAATTTAGCCAGAGGAAAAATTTTATAAAAAAAAAAAATATAAACAATAAACACATTTAAAAACGGACGAGGTTAAATGGAAATTTTTTCGTTGTTGTTAAAAATAAAACAAAAAAAAAAATGCGTTAAAACAAAACCAAGAAACAATCAAAATACAATATGTTGAAATATACGCATTATGCATATTAAATAAACTAGGTGCATTCAACTTTTAAAAAATAATGGTATAAATATGGTTATGAAAAAAAAGTATAGCTGTGGCAATAGGCGAGAATAGCTTAAGTCGATAAGGCAGTTCAAGTTTATTGATTGTTTATGTACTCCATTTTAAGTAACATATTAACGTCCAACTCCTTTTTCGAAATTTAGCGTAGAACAATTATCTCCTTAATAAATCGAAAATAACTTTTGTGGACATTATTTTAAATATTTTCCAGATCTAAATTCTCTATTAAGACATATTTAAAAACTATGTGTGTTACAAAAGCTTTGTTTGAACGATTTAAAAAATATGTTCTCTAAACTTAGTTTTTTGACATAAGCTATTTTTACTTATTGTCACAGATATTTGAAATTAAAACAAACATTTGCTTAGTATTTTTCTGATTAGTAAAAAAACCTAAGTATTTTTTGTAGAAATGATCAACAAACTTGCCTATCAGAAGATGATTCTTTATAAAAACAAAAGACTTAAGCAAAAACCTGGAAAAAACTTCATAATATATTTGACGATAAATATTACTGTTTAACAAGAAAATGCATTTGGGTCGAGACAAAAAAAAAATATAAGTATCCTAGATCAAAACCACCAAAGGATTTTGGTCACGTACTTACATTTTTTTTATGGCCCACTGAAATTTTTCAAAGGCGTGTGGTGGAAAGGGTGAAATCGGAATTTTTGAATTTTTTTTTTTTAGATTTTCCCAATTTGTTTACAGTTTTTGGTACCCTTCGAAAACTCCTTCGTGGTAAATTTTCAGATTTTTTTGATGACCGGTTCAAAAGATATCGAATTTTTAAAAATTGGTAGTTTGTTCCTTCACTTAAACTTCTTTTACTCATATGCGCTCTAGTATGCGATTTTTAAGTTTTAAAATTTAAATCTCATTGTTGAAAATGTTTGTACTCTTCGATTTTTTTTAAATTTCATTGTGGAAAACTTCTATCTATTCTACAAACTTTTTTGTCCAGAAGGATCGTGGTATAACAATTATTACTATTTTTTTAAATTTTTTTGAAAAAATTTTATTGTAATTTTGCAATCTTAAAATTATATCTTCTGCTTCAATGGTGCGTCATAGAGGGGTCATTTATAAGACCGACCTCCATTTATTTTTACGTCTTAACATTTCTTTGGAACAAACTAATACTAATCTCCAATTTCTAGGGGGGCTCCCACACAAAATAACATTTTTTTAAAATTTGCTCCAACCGCTCTAACTGCCCTAATAGTGCCCTTAGAGCAACAAAATGTATGACCTACCCACAATATTTTTTTAGTCCAAACATTTTCTCTGAGCACACCTACCCTGTATCTCTAATTTTTAAGGCGGTCCCCATGCAATTTTTTTGTTTTTTGTAAATTTGTTTTATTTAATCAGCTTCTACCGGTCCAATGGTGCGTCCCACAGTGGTCAATTTCGCGAGATAGCGGTCAAAACTCTATAACTTTTGACCGGATTGGTATTTTTTTACGCAATTTGTTTTGTTCAATAGGAGGGACTTTAAGCTTCAATTTGCGTGTTCAAACGTAAAAATCGACTGATAGGAACGTAAGTAATGTGGAGTTAAAAATGCATTTTAATTTTTTGTTGAGATTCCATTTAAAAGTTAAATATTTTGACATTTTAAAAAGGTATTTTTTTATAATTTCTTATTTTCTTCAATCGTATTTTACAACCAATACTTATTTATTATTCCTGAACTTAATTTTGGTCAGAAAATGCAAACATTTGGCCCCTGACATTTATTTAGTCTCAATATTCACAGGTCCTTTGTCTTTTTGATAGGTCCTTTTGATAGGTCCTAGGATAGGTGCTTTTGATAGGTCCAGGGATATATCCTTTTGATAGGTCCTAGGATAGGTCCTTTTGATAGGTCCTAGGATAGGTCCTTTTGGTAGGTCTAAGGATAGGTAATTTTGATAGGTCCTAGGATAGGTCCTTTTGATTGGTCCAAGAATAGGTCCTTTTCATAAGTCCAAGGATAGGTCCTTTTGATAGGTCCTAGGATAGGTCCTTTTGATAGGTCCTTCTGATAGGTTCTTTTGATAGGACCAAGGACAGGTCCATTTGATAGGTTCAAGGATAGGTCCTTTTGATATGTAAAAGGATAGGTCCTTTTGATAGGTCCTAGGATAGGTCCTTTTAATATGTAAAAGGATAGGTCCTTTTAATAGGTCCAAGAATAAGTCTTTTTGATAGGTCCGAGGATAGGTCCTTTTGATAGGTTCAAGGATAGGTCCTTTTGACTGGTCCTAGGATAGGTCATTTTGATATGTCCAAGGATATGTCCTTTTGATGGATCCTAGTATAGGTCCTTTTGATAGGTCCAAGGATAGGTCCTTTTGATAGGTCCAAGGATAGGTCCTTTTTATAGGTCCAAGGATAGGTCCTTTTGATATGTAAAAGGATAGGTCCTTTTGGTAGGTCCAAGGATATGTCCTTTTGATATGTCCTCGGATAGGTCCTTTTGATAGGTGAAAGGATAGGTCCATTTGATATGTAAAAGGATAGGTCCTTTTAATAGATCATGGTCCTAGTATAGGTCCTTTTGATAGGTCCAAGGATAGGTCCTTTTGATAGATCAAAGGATAGGTCCTTTTGATAGGTCCAAGGATAGGTCCTTTTGATTGGTCCAAGGGTAGGTCCTTTTCATAAGTCCAAGGATAGGTCCATTTGATAGGTCCTTCTGATAGGTCCTTTTGATAGGACCAAGGATAGATCCTTTTGATAGGATCAAGGATATGTCCTTTTGATATGTAAAAGGATAGGTCCTTTTGATAGGTCCAAAGATAGGTCCAAAGATAGGTCTTTTTGATAGGTCCAAGGATCCACAGGTTATTTCCATTGGTTTTAAATTTATTTGCAATTTTCAGGTATTTAAGTTATGTAATATTATATGGCAATAAAATCATTTTTTACCTTTTCCAAATGAATTGCCAGATACCACAAAATTTGAGAGTTCTATTGTCATTTTTGTCAAAATTTTGATACACCCTTCTATGTGGACTAGGTCCAAATATGGGCCAACTTCTCCTAATTTCAACAGAATTATTTTTTGGGTCAATAAGAACTCTGGTACAAAATTTAATCAAAATATATGCATAATAGTCACTTTCACATACAAATAACTTCTCAAAAAATATGACGAGCATTTGTACCGAATATCTTACCTTGGGTCAGAAAAATTGCTGTAGCTCAAAAAGTGCAGTCCCGATGCATGGACATGTATATATAGAAATGTAGGGGAGAGTTAGAACTACAAAATAGTAAATTTGTGTTTTGACTCAGCTTGACTCACAGGAGTTGTGCTCTATGAAGTAGGAAATTTCCGATAAATTTGACCTTTCTTAAAAAAAATATTTAAATTGTTCTGAAAACAGTAGAGCTTCAATTTTTTTACCAGTAATAGGAAATAAGTTAAGTTACAACACAAAATTTATTTCGTCCAAAAATCTTGAAAAACAAAAAAGTTATGATCATTTAAACTTTAAAAATTAACTAAAAATATCATAAATTTACTAAATTCTGAAAAATCCCATTTTGGACCACCCTGTTCTCAGTGAAATAGTTGAAATAGAGTTCTAATTTTTTGGCTCCCGAGGTTTACTACTGTCTACTTTCATATGAGTCTTATAACTTTAAAATCGGAGAACAAAAACCAAAAGGAGTTTTGGCCGCTATCTCAAAATATTGACCACAGTGCGTCCGAGAGGGGTCATTAGTGAGACCGACCCCCATTTATTTTTACCCTCTAACATTTTTGTAAAACTTATCACAGCTCTATCTCCACTCCATACGTAGGCTTCCATTCAAAATTACAAATTATAAAATTTGCTCCAAATGTTATTTGTATGGGAGCCTACTTAGGGAGTGGAGATAGGGCGTAGGTAGTTTTAAAAAAATGTTGTAGGGTAAAAATAAATGGGGGTTGATCTCACTAATGACCCTCTCGGACGCACCATTGGGTCGGTAGAAGCTAATTAAATAAAACAAATTTACAAAAAATAAAAAAAATTGTATGGGGACCGCCTTAACAGTTAAAGCTAGGTAGGTGTGTTCAGAGAAAATGTTTGGACTACAAAAATATTGTAGGTCGGTCATACATTTTGTTGCTCTAAGGGCACTATTAGGACAGTTAGAGCGGTTGGAGTAAATTTTTAAAAATGTCGTTTTGTGTGGGAGCCCCCTTAGAAATTGGAGATAGGGTATTAGTTTGTTCCAAAGAAATGTTAAGACGTAAAAATAAATGGGGGTCGGTCTTATAAACGACCCCTCTATGACGCACCATTTGAGCAATAGAAATGATTTTAAGATTGGAAAATTACAATAAATTTTTTTCAAAAAATTTTAAAAAATAGTAATAATCGTTATCCACGATCCTCCTAAGCAAAAAATTTGAAAAATCGATAGAAGTTTTACACAAAAAAATTTCAAAAAAATCGAAGAGTACAAACATTTTCAAAAATGAGATTTAAATTTTAAAACCTTAAAATCGCATACTAGAGCGCTTTTAAGAATTTTTTGGGATTTTTTTTTAAATAGTACGTAAAAAACAAAAATTTTGAAAAAAAAAATTGAAATTTGAACCATTATTGAAGAAGTTATGAGTAAAAGAAGTTTGAGTAAAGGAACAAACTACCAATTTTTAAAAATTTGATATCTTTTGAACGGGTCATCAAAAAAATCTGAAAATTTACCACGAAGAAGTTTTCGAAGGGTACTAAAAACTGTAAACAAATTGGGAAAATCCAAAAAATAAATTTCAAAGTGTCCGATTGGACATGAAATGATCTAAATATACTTCTGAGTTAAGTAGTATTCTTAGAGGTATTCAGTAAAATTTTATGGTGCTTCTTTTCTATAAACATATTAACCCTATATCATCCATTTTAAGGGGTCCTTTTAGTCCCTTTTTCAAAAATTGTCATAGATCCACTAAAACGTGTATTTTATGAGTTAAAATGGTCTACGAATATTTTTTGCGTCAAATTTCACTTTTCGTAGAAAGTGAAAAAAAAAACTAAAAAGTTTTTGCGAAATACGTGAAATGCTTAAAAAAAGAAAAATGTAGAGTAACATAATCTGTTTCCTCATTTTTCGCCAAAGTTCATTTTTAGTCCAAATTAAGTTATTTTAAATATTCTATGGTAATTCCTTTTTTAGACCAAATTAACGTCTATCTCCTATTTTAAGTGGTAATTTTTGTCCTTCAGACCAGAACCTCAGATTTGTTGAACAGTGTAATTGATTATAAATATTTAGAAAATTTAAAATGTTTGCTTAAAATTCAGTTTATTAATTTTGTTTTGTATACAACAATTTGTTTTTCTGAAAAAAAAAAAACAAAAGACTTAAGCAACAAACTTGACAAAAAATTTGCAGTAAATAAAGCAGATCAAAAATTTTTTTTTGATTTCATATTTCTCTTAAACATGTTTAATAGCCTTGCTTTTATTAACACAATTTTGTATTGTTAAAGTTTAAATTTTTTTTATATTCTTTTAATTTGTTTAATTATTTATATATTTCCTTTAAGCATTTATATAAACTAATTTTATAGTTTTTTATTTAAAATATATATTTTTTTTTTAATTTTTTTCTTTATTCAATGATTAATTATTAATATATTTTTAATAGGATTAAATTAAACACAATACAAAACTTGTTATTATTTGTTTAAAAAACCATAAAGAAAAATTATTTTTTTGTTTTGTGTCCAACCACATACACCTCATTATGAATCATTAAAAACAAAAAAATTTAATGATTTCATAAACTTCCTAAATTTAAACAATTTATTTTGGAAACATCTTCAAATAATTTTATTATAAATCAATTTTTTTCATACATAAATTCAAAAAAAAAAAAAATAAAAAATACAACAAGGTTATTATTTAAACGACCATCATCAAGCTACAAAACTAAAACACACTTTAATATTAATTGCTTACAAAAATAAAAATTTGGAAAGGTTTGTGTCTTAGCTTTTCTGTGGGTATTGTTTGTTAAACAAAAAAGACGTTTTGAGAATTTTTAATTTTGTGTGTTATCAGTCTATCCGAAAAAAATCGTGATAAAATGTTATAACAACACTTAGGTTTTAATATCTATCCACCAACTTAACTTGCCTTCGACATTTCCTTTATACAAAATGTTTATAAAATTTAAAAAAAAAGTTTAATTGTTTATATAAACAATTTTTTTTTCATAATATAAAGGTTTCTTTAGATTCCTAATCATTTCTTTAGTTAAAAAACAAAAGACTTAAACAACAGAAATTTTTGATGAAGTTAAGATGACTTTTAATATTAAAACAAAAGACTTAAGTAACAAACTTGATTGAGATTTATAAAATTAAAAATGTTTAGTTTTAATAGCAAACAAAAAAGTTATTTGTTTAAATAAATCCATACAAATGGACAGTTATCTTAATGAAATTAAAATTAAAAACAAAAGACTTAAGCAAGAAACTTGATAAATGACAAATTTATACACAAACAAAAATAAATTTCCAACCGAATTTTTTAGTTGTTTCAACTCTAAATTCGGTTGCTGCAACTATATTCGGCTGTGAGAACCGAATTTTTTGGTCGGTTCAATAAATAATCAGCAATATTAATCGAATTCAGTTGTGCCGACTTATATGGGAAAAGTATCAACCAAATTGTTGATGCATCAACTAAATTTTTGTTGGAAGTTAGTAAATTTGATTTCTGTCTGTAAATACGAGTAAAACTAAACATTGAGGGTAGAGATGCGCGCGTGACACGAATTTTTCATGATTCACGCGTGAATCACGCGTGATCGTGAGTGAAATTTATTTTTACTCACATGATCGTGAGTGCGCGTGATTAGAAAAATAGTTTCGTGCGTGAGTATTTTTTTTTCTCGTGAGTATGCGTGATTGTTTTGTGCTGTCTGAAACAGAAAATAAGTAAGAAAATTGTCATCATATTAAATTTAGAGGATAATTAATACCAAATTGTGATTTAAATAAATGTTTATGATTGTTTTTAGGAATTTAAATTCTTTTTGTGCAAGAAATCGAAAAAATTAAAAAAAAAATTGTTTATTTTAATTTCCAAATCAACTTTTCAAGAAAAAGTTTCATTTCCAGACAGTTTTCTACAAGAAAAGTGTATCAGAATTTCTCTGCAAGAAGCCATTAAGATTTTTTTTTTAATATGAAGAAAGCTCTAGAGTGTGGGGCCTAGGAAAGTGAAATTCGACTAACAAGGAAAGTCTCCCTAGTGTCAATCGCCGATCTTTATGGAATTGGTTTTATTTTGTAGTGCAGGAAAAATAAAGGGACACGTATTTTTTTTAGCGGCCCAAATCCATATTTAGGAGGTTAAAATTTGTTAATAAATCAAAAAATATTAACTTTTTTGGCACGTTGTTAGCATCACGAGATAGGTGTTTTTAATACCTTTAATCTGATACCAAATTTGCATATATTAATTTTAAGTAAATGGGCGTAAATCGTAAAAAACTAAAAAAGGTCAACGACCGCCACACAAATCGACCCCCCTAAAAATGAGTTTGGGCCGCTAAAAAAAATTACGTGTCGAATTAATTTTTTCGTTCTGAACAACATATCCAATTTTGATTAGAAATATTTTATTTTGAGTGAAAAACTTTTTTTAGTCATTTTTGGAAAAAAAAAATAAAAAAATTACAACATTTTTTTTGTGTGTAAAATTTTTTTTTTTGAGTGTATTTTTTTATTTTTAGTATAACAATATTTTTAAGTGACAAAAACACATTGTAAAATATTTTTGTGACTTACAAATGTTTTTAAAACTTGTTCAACCCTTGCTGGCGCGGATCCACGGGGGGAAAGGGAAATCCCCCCCCCCCCCCCCCCCAAACCGAATTCGAAAGAAAAAAAGGAAAAAGGATCAAACAAAAAAAGAAAGGATAGAAAGAAAGAAAAGAAAGAGAAGAAAAGAAGAGGGAAAAAGAAAAGTGAAAAGAAAACAATCTGAAAAAAAATTCTATGAAAAATTTCCAAGGATCTGAAAAAATTTTCTATGAAAAATCTTAAAATTTTTCTAAAGGAAAAATTTCGCGGAATGTTAAAATTTTTCTGTATGAAAAAATTTGAGAATTTTTTTAGAGAAAAAATTGAAAATCTTTATAAGTTTTCTATAGGAAAAATCGAGGAATTTTTCTATAGAAGAAATTTTTTTATAGAAATTCTTCTATGAAAATTGTGTAAGAATCCTAAAATGTTTCTGAATGTTAGAATTGTTCTTTGTGATAAAAGTCTCAAAAAATTAAAACTTTTGTTAATAAAAAATACAAGAAGTTTTCTAGACAAAATATTTGGGAATTTTCTAGACGAAAAATTTCTTAATTTTTCTGAATGAATAATTTGAGAATTTATAAAAAAGGTTGAGAATTTTTCCTAGAACTCTAACAGTTTTTCTATAGGAAAACTCTGAGAGTTTTTTTATAGGAAAAATCTGAGAATTTTTTATATTGAAAATTTTACAAATCATGAGTGAGATTTTTTTTTAAACTTTCAAGAATCTCAAAAGTTTTCTTTAGAAAAATTGTTTTTTTTTTTATAGAAAAAAAAGTAAAATTAAAATAAAATTTTCTAATAGGAAAAATAAAAAAAATTTCTTTAGGAAAATTTAAGAATTTTTTATACAAAAAATGCAGTAGAGTCTTAGACTTTTTCTATAGGAAAAATTATACAGAATCCGGGACTTTTATAGGAAAAATGTCTCGGAATCTAAGTATTCTTCCTTAGGAGAAATGTCTCAGAATCGTAGATTATTTTTATTAGAAAGATGTCTCAGAATCTAAGACTTTTTAATAGGAAAGCTGAGACCTTTTCTATAGGAAAAAATTCCAAGAGTCCTAGAAAAAATTTACGATTTTTTCGATAGGAAAAATATCTCAGAGTTTTTGAGTTTTAAAAATAAAAAAATATTCTAAAATCTATGACTTTTTTGTAAGGACAAATAACTCAGAATCCAAGTCTTTTTCTATAAAAATTGCCTTAGATTCTGAGAATTTTAGAAAAATCTAAACTAAGGTCTTAGATTCCGATTTTTTTTTATTTGAAAAATGTCTCAGAATCTAAGATTTTTTTCTAACAAAAATTTCGGAGACTCAGACTCTGAGACTTTTTCTATGGGAAAAATTACTCAGAAACAAAACATTTTTTAGGAACAAATTTCGTAGACTTTTTTAATGAGAAACTCACAATTCCGAGAATTTTTCTTTGCGAAAATTTTTTCTAAATATAGAAAACTATGGTGTAGAACAGCGGTTACCAACCTATGGTACGCGTACCACTAGGGGGTATGCGAAACTGTCCGCGGGGGTACGCATAATTTTAGTAACATTCGTTTAAGATTAACCTGGCTTCCAAAGTTTTCCATAACGTCAGGTTTTTAAGATAGTTGAGGTCAAAGTTCACAAAAAACGTATTTTTGTACAATTTAAGTAGCAATTATTTGCGATATTTTGAGATCTGACCACTTATTTTCGATTAACCTTTCGATGCTGATTCCGAATATGGTTTTTCTATGATGTCAGGTTTTTGAGAAAATGTATGTCAAAGTTCTCAAAAAATGTGTTTTTGGGCATTTTTGCTAAGCTCAAAATGCCCTTTCATTGTATATACGAGGGTGTTTCATTCGAAAAGTCACGGAATTGTTGATCTGCCCTTGTATTAAAAAAAGCATTTAAAAAAAATTAAAAAATCATTATATTTTCGCCCTCTGTGATGTGTTTTTGGAAATTTTTTTAACAGTTCAAAAAACGTCCGTTGTTTAAATTTTTAGTGTATAAATGACTGGTGAAATCAGATTTGCAATATTTTCAGCTGTTTTTGCTCTGCAGAAAAATCAGCTCAAAATCCGCATTTTCAGATGCATTGAACCACCCCAAGAGCAAAAATTTTTCCAAAAAATACCACCATTGATTTGATCTCCCCTAAATCCTTCAAAAAAAAAATGATAATAACCGCAGATCAAAAGTTTCAAAATTAACTCAAATATTTATATGAGAAGTTTTTTTAACGAAAACAAAAAAAAAAAAAACTCATTAGGGGGTACGCGGCTGAAAAAATTTTAAATTAGGGGTACGCGAGCCAAAAAGGTTGGTAACCGCTGGTGTAGAAAGATCGTTTCGGTATCTTAAACCTTTTCTGTAGAAAAATAGAATAGACAAAATTTTTAAAATTTCAGAACCTAAAAAGTTTTTAATGAGAAACTCACTTAGTCTGAGAATTTTTCTTTGCGAAAATTTTTTCTAAATATAGTTTTTGGTGTGAGAATTGCATAAGTATCTGAGAATTTTTCAGAATTTAAAAATTTTTGTATAATTTCTAATTAATTTTTATTCAAAAATAAAAATCGTTACATTTGACCTTAAAAATATTATATTTTTAGTAGATTTATTCAAGCTCGAGGTCATTATTTCCTTTACTTATTTAGACTTTGATATTCTCATAGAATAATTTTTAATAAGTAAAGGAAATTATGACCTCGAGCTAGAATAAACCTACTCAAAATATTTTTGTATAAAGCTTTTCTGTATCAAAATGCCTCAAAACCTCAGAAGTTTTCTATTGGGATAACGTCTCAGAATCATAAACTTTCTCTTTAAGCAAATTAATCGGAAAATTTTTTTAAATCAGAAAACTTTTTGTGAATAACCATTTCTTAAACCTGACTTATTTTCTATTAGAAAATTATGTCAGAATCTGGGTCATTTGCTATCAGAAAACTGCTTGAGAACCTGAAAATTTCTCTAAGAGACATTTTTCAAAATATCAAACATTTAATTTTTTTTATTATAGGAATAAATTTTATCTGGGCTATTCATAATGAGTAAATTAAATCTAATGTAGGTTTATTTGACTGATATTGCATGAATATTTGTCAAATAAACCTACTTTAAGTACACTTTAAGTATTATGAATAAAGGCCTAAAAATTTTAAAATATTTCTATAGAAAAAATCATAATAAACAGGAGTTGAATACTAAAAAACTTTAACCAATGATTCAAATTTGACCTGAAGTTCCATCAAAAAAATTTTTTTGGGCAAAAAAAAAATTTCCCTCACCCCCCAAACCCAAGAGCTGGATTCGCGCCTGAACCCTTGGGGATGGGTGACTTGGTCTGGCCATACCAAATTTGACTTTGTTGTGTAATACATTATTTTAAGGGCAAAAAATCAAAAAATGAGGACCATGAATACTGTAACCGACATTTTCTGAATAGAATGAAACCATTTTCGAGTCGATTAAAGTATTTTAACAGGCAAGAATTCTCGCCTTCACGAGAGAGAACCTTCCCCTCTCGTGATAAATGTTAAAAAATTTATATTTTTGATATTTTTCGCTTAAATAACTTCATTTTATCGTTATTTTTAATTACCACATAGTGGACGGTCAAAAAACAATGCATTTTTTCATCCCTTTGGGATGAAATGCAGGATGAAGAGCTTCATATGGTATACAAATGTTTGATTTGTTGAACAAATATACAAAATAAAACATGAAAATCTGTTTTTTTTTTTTTTCAGGGGTAGTTTAAGTTCTACAGAGGGACTTTTTCCCCTCTTGCCCAATTTTTCCCATTCTCAAACTTAAGCAGCTTATGACCATTAAAGGCAATCGTACCAAACTTCAGGGGTCTAGCTTTTTTAGTTCGGACTGCACAGTGAAGTAATCTACAAAATTCTTTTAAAATTCTTTTAAAATTAAGGATTGCAAACTCGTTGACCACAAATACAGTGGGCCAATAAAAAACGCTAAGTTTCCCAAACTCTTAGGGAGGTTTTTTCTATTAGACTTTTATTTTCTTACTTGTTATTTTTTTTTTTTTTTTGTTAAATGCCAAAAACTCTTTTGTTTAGAAATGTTCTCTATGCCCTTATTTGCGTAAAATAATGAAATTTAATATCAATTGACTCTCGAACCTGATTTTTTCATTTTGTTCCATAAAACAATTTAGAATTCTAAAACATTTGTTCTATTTAAAGATGTTAGTATAAATAAAACACTTTTTAAATAAGCCAAATAATTAAAATATAAAACAAAAGACTTAAGCAACAAACTTGATTTTTTATTTCCAAAAATAAATGTTTTTTAAATGTTTGCTCCTAACTGTTTTTAATTAAAATTCTAATAATATAACTTTTTTTATCTTTTTAGGCACTGGTAGTTCACCCGCCCAGATTTCACAACGCAGCATTAGTCCAAATAATTCCACCTCAACAAGTCAATTTAGTTTGCATCACAATAGTTCTGGCAGTTTAGGTAGTTCAACGCCTACATCACTGCACCCACAGGTAAATTTTTTTTAAAAACTTTTTTGTTAACAAAATACCACAAAAAAAGATTAATTGTAATTATCTTAAAAACATAATTAATTGAAATTTAAATTTAAATAAAAAAAATATTTATGTGTTTATTTATTTCTTTTAACAGTCATCGGTATCCACATTTAAACAGTCACCAAATTTATTAAACGGTAACGGTTCATTATTGGATAACACAATGCCAGGTGGTATACCAACTCCAGGAACACCAAATTCAAAAGCTAAGGTAAGCAAAATAGACAAAAAAAAAATTTTTGTTACATCTACATCATCACAGAAAAAAATTGAAACGAATTTCAATCAACCAAAACGCGGATTCAATCAATTTTTTGATTGAAATTTCTCCAATTAAAAATTTTTTATACCAATCATCAAATTGTAGGTGATTGATGTAAATTGTTTCAATCAAACATTTTTTTTTGATTTTGATCAAAAATTTGATAAATTTTTTATTTATAGTCAATCAAAATAATGATTGATTTAACAAATGAATTGTAAGCTTATGACAAAATGATCAAAAAAGTAATCTTTTTTGCTTTCAAATATTTTGCTAACAATAAAAAAGTAAACCCCGAATATTTTGTATATTTTTGAATTAATTCAAATAAATTAAAGTGAAAAAAAAAAAAAATTGGTATGTTGAAAATTTGTAATACGACAGTTAAAGAAAATAACAAAAATTTTAATCAAAACATTGATTGACTCATTTAAATTTTGTTGATCAATAGATTTAATTGAAAATTTTTAGCCAATCAAAACATTGATTGACTCATTTAAATTTTGTTGAACAATAGATTTAATTGAAAATTTTTAGCCAATAATTTTTTGTGTGATTTTCGAATATTATGAAAAATTTGAGAGTCAAAAGAATTAATTCAATATTATTAATTTGTTTTTATTTTATTTCAGGACAATTCACATTTTGTTAAACTTGTCGTAGCTTTATATCCTTTCAAAGCTATAGAAGGAGGTGATTTATCCTTGGAAAAGGTAAGATTGTTGAGCTTTTAAGCCTTGAACTTATACTGAAATTTATTTTCATCTGTTTCTTTTAGAATTCTGAATATGAAGTAATCGATGATTCCCAAGAGCATTGGTGGAAAGTTAAAGATGCCATGGGTAATGTTGGCTACATACCCAGTAATTATGTTAAACCCAAGGCGTTATTGGGTTTAGAAAGATATGAGTAAGTTTTGAGAAAAAAAATATCAATTAATATTTTTTAAGACGATTTAGTGATGTCCGTCCTTCCGTCTGTCAGTCTGTTAAAAACATGACTACTTTTGAAAGAAAACTCTGAGGCTTTTAAAGCTTGGCATATATGTTTTTCGTTCACCCGGTCTGTTTTGTATTTTAAATTCAAAAAATTATAACTACAGGGACTACAGCGATTGCTATCAGTTAGCAATCCATTTAAGACAAAGATAACAATTATACACCTAATTACACTGCGTGACAAAACTGACCACTATTTTAGAAAACAAGAGGTACGACCATCATTTCAATATATTTCAGACATGCTGAATCGAATGGCGTACTCCGTTTTTCGATGTATGGTACAGTTTTCTTGTAAAATGTCATTAAAGATTGGCTGATCTTCAGCTGCTTTTTTAACAAAAAAAATTCCAAAGCTAATGATTTTTAAATTTTATGGCATGGAAAACAAAGATATAACTTGTAGCAATATTTCTAATATAAATTTGGTTTAAAGCTTTTCATCTTAACCCCTTAAATTCGCGGATTTCTTAATTTTTTTAAGTTTTCGCGAAATTAACCGCTAAATTGGTCTCTGACAAAAAACTTGCATTTTGTGGATCATAAAGGCGACCATGACTACGAATAGTGGACAAAAAACATCTATGTTATATGGACCATCATGAAGAAAATCGCGAAAAACCGATTTTTTGTATATGGCAGCATCACTTTAGGAGATGATTTGAGGCTTCATCTTTTATTATATAATGTGGGAACCTTAAACAATGAACTGACCCAAAATTTGTCCAAAAAAGTTTTCATTTGCAAAAGTTATCTTAACAAAAACTGTTATTTCAGTGTTTGCGATACAATAATTATAGTTTTTGTTAAGATACAAAATACGGTTTTTCGCGATTTTCTTCATGATGGTCCATATAACATAGATGTTTTTTGTCCACTATTCGTAGTGTCATGGACGCCTTTATGATCCACAAAATGCAAGTTTTTTATCAGAGACCAATTTAGCGGTTAATTTCGCGAAAACTTAAAAAAATGAAGAAATCCGCGAATTAAAGGGGTTAAGATAAAAAGCTTTGAACCAAATTTATATTAGAAATATTGCTACAAGTTATATCTTTGTATTCCATGCCATAAAATTTAAAAATCATAAGCTTTGGATTTTTTTTTGTTAAAAAAGCAGCTGAAAATCAGCCAATCTTCAATGACATTTTACAAGAAAACTGTACCATACATCGAAAAACGGAGTACGCCATTCGATTCAGCATGTCCGAAATATATAGAAATGATGGTCGTAGCTCTTGTTTATTTTTTAGTGTTCCGCAGTGTTATTATTAAACGAGTAATTTTGTTAAAAGTGCTGTATAGGTAATTTATCGAGCTTTAATTAAAGATTAATGGCGTCCAGATTGAGTAAATACTAAACGTGCTACGAGGGTCGAAATGGAAATAGAAATTATTGAAAGACCTTTTTTAGAAAATTTCTTAAAAATACTTTTAAGTCGATTTTTCCCAAGATCAAACATTAAAAATTTAAAAAATAGTCCAATAAAATATATTCATTTATCAAGTAATTTTTCCAATAACCGAAACAAAAATCAAAATTTTTGAAATACAATCGAAGAAATCCGAATTTTTTGACCTTCAATTCTTTTGACCACCAATTTTTTGTAAACAAAGGAAATGTTCAATTATTTTCATATCTCATTACTATACACTTAAGTGTTCTAAATTATTAAACAATTAAATCTTTTCTTTGTTTACCAAAAATTGGTAGTCAAAAGAATTGAAGGTCAAAAAATTCGAATTTTTTCTACTGTGTTTTAAAAATGTTGGGTTTTGTTTGGGTCTTTGGGAAAAATTTTTTAATAAATGAATATTAAATATTGGACTATTTTTTACATTTTTAATGTTTGAGCTTGGATAAAATCGACCTAGAAATATTTTTAAGAAATTTTCTAAGAAAGGTCTTTCAATAATATCAATTTCCATTTCGACCCTCGTAGCACATTTAATATTTATACAATCCGAACGCCGTTTGGCTTTAATTAAAACTAGATTAATTACATACTAAGGACTTTTTACAAAACAACATATTTGATAATTTTTAGGTCTATTTTGGTTAATTTTGTCTTGAATGGACTTCTAACTAATATCTTTCACACGAAATAATCTGGGCGGCACCGTACATTTGATGTTGTTTAGGCGTCCATTACATTTTACCGCAAAATCAACCAAAAATTGTTGTTGTTTTTAACTATTGATTATCAACTACAAAAAACGGTAAAAACAACTTCAAATTACAGTTGTTTTTACTGTAATTCAAATTGTCGTTTTCTATTTTTTTATAGACTAAAAACAACTACATAAAACAACTGTTACTACAATGTAGTAATTATATGTTTTTATTTTTTTAAAACGACTACAAAAAAAAGTTGTTTATAATTTTTCATACAAAAAAAACTGAAATTGTAGTTGAAAACAACAACTACTACTTACTACACAAATGACCGTCATGTAGTAACTACAATAATTTTCTAAGTGTACTTTTAGCGAAATCACTTCAATTATTAAGAAGTTAAAACCGATGCCGTGAATTTAAAATGGGTTTCATGACAAAAAATCAAAGACATTTTTCGTTTCTTAGAAATCTGTGAACAGAAAAGTGGAAAAATTCAAACATATTTTTCTTATAGAAGAGTTCTCTGATTCAGAGACATTTTTCGTATAAAAACATTCTCAGATTCTGGAACATTTTTCGTACATAGTTATCTGATTCTAAAACATTTTTCGCAATTAAAAATTCTCAGATTTTATAACATTTTTGTTATAAAATCTGGTAGTAAGATTTCTTAGATCTTACTACCAAAAAATTCTTTTGAGACATTTTTTGAATAAAAAAATTCTCTGATTCTTAAATATTCTTTATTTAAAAATTTTTTGATTAAAAAAAAATCTCAGGCTCTGAGACAATTTTAGTAAAAAAGCATTTTTTAATTCTGAAACAGAATTTATCGAATTTGCATTTATAGCAAAAATATCATGAATATAGCGAAAACCCGGGTTTTGGAAAATTCCGGTTAAGATATCTCAGAGCAGAAAGAAGTTATTACAACGGTTAAACATTTATTCTAAAGACACACTCAATATATTTTGTAGGCAAAAACAAATGAAAACACATTTAAAACCAGTGAATAAACAATTGAAAACCATTCCAGTAATTATTCGTTTATTTTAACAAACACCAACATTTATTTTTTACTGTTGACAAAATTTTCTAAAATAAATAACATTAAACATTAAAAAATAACGTTTTTTTCACTATTTTTTACAACAAATTCGAAAAAAATAACCAACGAAAACATTAAAAATTAATGATAGTTCTGTTATTTTTACCAACAAATTTCAAAAAAATAACCTACGAAAACAATAAAAATTAATGATTTCGTAGGTAATTTTTTACAATTTTTTATTGAAATTTTTTTTTTAATAATTTTTAATAAAATTTTTGGGGAATCGATCCCGCAATCAACTACATTCTGGCCAGACACTCTACCCATCGTGCCAAAGCCACTTGATACAAACATGTTTTTATATTTCTATAAATAATTTTTTGATTTTTTTTTTTTACAAAAAAATAACTGACTTGTGTAGGTAAAAACTAATGATATTTCATTAAAAAATACCAACAATTTAAAAAAAAATTACTTACACAAATCATTAAAAATCAAAAGAATAATCAGTAGTTTTTACTTACAGATCAAAAATAAATGACTTTAAAAATTAAATGTTAATGAAAGTCTTTATATTTTAGTGTGTTATTTTTGAAACAAAGGACAGAAGAAGTCATTAATAAAAACTGAACATGAAATAAATGTTTTTTCTTTTAAAAACGACTAAACGGAAAATTTTTAAAATAAACTACAAACAGTTAATGACATAATTTTTTGAGTGTAATTGGAAGGGCTTTCAAATGGTGTAACAAGATTTATTAATAAATGGTAATACTCGCAGTTATAGCGTCTCGAATATGGCGATCAACGGGGTTGATTTTAGCTTTAAGCTAAGATATCTCGAAATCTGATGTAAGAGGTCAGATTTGGATTCACCGCAGCATAAACCTTTACGAAAGTATACCCTAGTCCCAGGGTTTCGACTTTTTTTAAATTTGTTCGGCCTGTGTAATTGTTTAGCCTCTTACTTAAAATTAAAAATATTTTTGCAGAGTATTACAAAAATTTGCTAACTTTTTTTCCTACATATACAATTTCTGAAATTCTGTATTTAATTTGTTCTTTCTTTTCCAGATGGTACGTTGGTGATATGTCACGTCAACGGGCTGAATCCTTGCTAAAACAAGGTGATAAAGAAGGCTGTTTTGTGGTGCGTAAATCATCAACAAAAGGTTTATACACACTATCGCTGCATACCAAAGTGTAAGTAAAGTCGTATTGAATTTTTAATAAAATTTTTCTTTCGGAAAAATGTCTCAGAATCGGAGAATTTTTTTATAGGAAAAATGTCTCAGAATCTGAGAAATTTTTTTATAGAAAAAATGTCTCAGAATCTGAGAAATTTTTAGAATCTCAGGGTTTTTTAATTGGAAAAATGTTTTAGAATCTGAAAATTTTTCTTAGGGGAAAAATGTCTCAGAATCTGAGATTTTTTTCTATAGGAAAAATGTCTCAAAATTTAAAAATCTGCGAATTTTTCTATAGAATTTTTTTCTTAAGAAAAAATGTCTTAAAATCTGAGAATTTTTCTTTTGGAAAAATGGTTCAAAATTTGAGAATTTTCTACAAGAAAAATGTCTTAGAATCTGAAAATTTTTTAATAGAAAAAAATGTCTTAGAATCTGAGAATTTTTCTTTAGAAAAAATGTCTTAGAATCTGAGAATTTTTCTATAGAAAAAATGTCTCAGAATCTGAGAATTTTGCTATAGGAAAAATGTCTCAGCATCTAATAATTTTTCTGTGGAAAAAATGTTCTAGAATATGAGAATTTTTCCATAGAAAAATGTTTCAGAACCTTAGAATTTTTCTATAGCAAAAATGTCTCAGAATCGGAGAATTTTTTTGTATGAAAAATGTCTCAGAGTCTGAGAATTTTTCTATAGGAAAAATGACTTAGAATCTGAGAATTTTTCTATAGAAAAAAATGTCTCAGAATCTGAGAATTTTGCTATAGGAAAAATGTCTCAGCATCTGATAAATTTTTCTGTGGAAAAAATGTTCTAGAATCTGAGAATTTTTCCATAGAAATTTTTCTATAGCAAAAATGTCTCAGAATCGGAGAATTTTTCTATATGAAAAATGTTTCAGAATCTGAGAACTTTTGTTAAAGAAAAATGTCTCAGAATTTGAGAGTTCTCCTTTAGGAAAAATGTCTCAGAATCTGAGAATTTTTCTTTAGGAAAAATGTCTTAGAATATGATAATATTTCTATAAGAAAAATGTCTCAGAATCTGAGAATTTTTCTACAGGAAAAATGTCTTAGAATCTGAGTATTTTTCTTTAGTAAAAAGGTCTCAGAATCTGAAATTTTTTCTATAGGAAAGACTTGTCAAAATCTGAGTATTTTTCTATCGGAAAATGCCTCGAATTCTGAGAGTTTCTCTAAGGAAACACTTCTTAGCAACTGAGAATTTTTCTAAAGGAAACATTATTCAGTATAAAAAGATATTCTACTAAATATTTGATCTAAATTACTAAATTAATTATTCTTTCTTTTATTACAGTCCCCAATCACATGTTAAACATTATCATATTAAACAAAATGCTCGTGGTGAATATTATTTAAGTGAAAAACATTGCTGCGAAACTATACCAGATTTAATCAACTATCATCGGCATAATTCTGGAGGTTTAGCATGTCGCCTAAAATCCTCACCTTGTGATCGTCCAGTACCACCCACAGCAGGTTTATCTCATGGTAAGTTTTTGGTAAAAGATCAAATCAAAATTCAAAGATTTTATTTGAAATTTGAAGATTCCATATAAAAGCCGAAGGTTTCATATAAAAATCGTGGATATAATCCGTAAAAGATCACTTGAAATATAAATGTTGAAATTTAAAGTTGTTTTAAAAATTTTAAGATTTCATTTTAAATTTGAAGTTCGAAGATTCCGTTTGAAATTCTAAAGTTCAACTTATATTTGAAAATTTTTCGAATTTCATTCAGATTTCACTAATTTAAAATAAGGTCTTCGATTTCGAAAAGGATGTTTTAAATTTCAAATAGAATCTTCACTAGAAATTTCGTTCTTTAATTGATCTTTCACGAATTAGATCTGAAATGGTGTTATTACTACTCCAACTAAAACCTTTCTACATGTGTTTATTGATTTAAAAATGGGAATTTAACTTACAAATTCGATTATTTTAATAAAAATTTTAGAATTTTATATAAAATTCGCAAATTCCATTTGAATTGTCGAATTTAAAGAGTTCTTAAAATTCAAAAGTAGTTTCGAATTTCTAATGAAATCTTCGATTTTCAAATGCAATCATTGAATTTACTTGATTTTTATGAATTACATCTGAAATAGTTAAAATTTTTAAAATATTTTAAAAACTAATATCTCTCTACAAAATTTCAGATAAATGGGAAATACATCCTATGGAATTAATGTTAATGGAAGAACTTGGTTCGGGACAATTTGGTGTTGTGCGTCGTGGTAAATGGCGTGGTTCAATTGATACAGCCGTTAAAATGATGAAAGAGGGCACTATGTCTGAAGATGATTTCATTGAAGAGGCCAAAGTTATGACCAAATTACAACATCCAAATTTGGTGCAATTATATGGTGTTTGCTCAAAACATCGTCCTATTTATATAGTCACAGAATATATGAAACATGGTTCATTATTAAATTATCTCAGACGTCATGAAACCACATTAATTGGTAATATGGGATTGCTCCTAGATATGTGTATACAAGTAAGTAGATTTAAGTGAAAGTCTATGATCAATCATTAATAAATCTTTTTTTTTTATTTCACTCTAGGTTTCCAAAGGCATGGCTTATTTGGAACGTCACAATTATATACATCGTGATTTAGCGGCCCGTAATTGTTTGGTGGGCTCTGAAAATGTTGTAAAAGTTGCCGATTTCGGTTTAGCCCGTTATGTTTTAGATGATCAATATACCAGTTCTGGTGGTACCAAATTTCCTATTAAATGGGCACCACCAGAGGTCTTGAATTATACACGTTTCTCTTCAAAAAGTGATGTTTGGGCTTATGGTATGTTTGTAGAGAGTTTTAAATATTATAGTTTAATTTGTTAAATTTGGTTGTTTTCTTATTTTAAGGTGTCCTTATGTGGGAAGTCTTCACATGCGGCAAAATGCCTTATGGCCGTCTTAAGAATACCGAAGTTGTTGAACGTGTCCAACGCGGTATTATATTAGAGAAACCAAAGTCATGTGCTAAAGAAATTTACGATGTAAGTATTGTTATTAACATAAATTTTATTATTTTGTTCTTAAGATAATCCAAGAATTTTGGTAATTTTTCTGAACAAATATCAACAACACAAAGATCCAATATAAAAGAATTGTCATAAAGTTTTTTCAAAAACATCTGAACATAACTTGATGTGTACCAATTTTTTTCCGAAAATATCCAACCAATGATCAATAGGGTTGAGGTCTGGTGATTGGGAAGTAGTTTTTTATTGTTTGGATGTTTTATAAAGCAGCCAAATCTTTACAATATCAGCGGAATATTTGGAGTAATTTTTTTGTAAGAGGGGAAAATCACCCTGGAGACCAAATCTTATCACCATTTTCTTTAAATTGCCTTTAAATATATCTAGGTAAACCCTCTTGTCCATTATTGACTCAATTATTTGCATTTGTCTAACTCCACTTGCCACTATTCACATCCAAACTGTTATACCACCACCCCTATACTTTACATTACCACAGAAATTTCCTTTTTAAACCTCTTTCATTCTGGGAAATAGTCAAATTTCCAGATGAAAGTTAATTTTGTATATTTGGAATCATGGAAAGACAAATTGTGTGGAGAAAAACTGGTACAGGTCTTAAAAAATGAAACTTGTGTGGTACTGTAAAATATAGGGGTGGATTTATAATGGTTTGATGGTGCATGGCTGCAAGTGGAGTTGGACAAATGCAATTAATTGAGTCTATGATGGATAGGAAAGGTTACCTAGATATATTTAAAGGTAATTTAAAGAAAATTTCAATCAGATTGGGTCTCTAGGGTGATTATCTCCTCAAATAAAAAAATTACTCCAAATATAACGCTGATATTGCGAAGATTTGGCTGCTTAATAATCAGACAAGGAAAAACTCCGTACTTTATTAAAAAAATGTTTAAATTACTCAAATTTAATTTTGTTTTGAAATAAAACTCTTAAAAATGTTGGTGTTTTATAATTTCAAAAAATGAAACTCTTAAAAATTTTGGAGTTTTATAATTTCAAATATAAAACTCTCTCAAAAAAAAGAGTTTTATTTTACCTTAAAAATAGAAAGAAATTTATTTTGGTATTATTTTGGAAAATAATATAAATATATCGTCGAACTATATTCAATAAATGCCAACTCGAAAAAGCTTACTGTTCAGGAGAGCTAAAAAACTAGTTATTTCGCTAATTATTGTAAAAATTAACAATGTACCTTCCATAACATGGTTTAAATATTCTAAACAATGTTTACCTATGCAAAAATTTTCATATTTTGCACTTGTTTGCGTATTTTTCAGAGATGGCATTTATTACTATATCAAAAAACAAATATTTTTTTAGAGTTGGCATATTTTGTCGGAAAATAAAAATAATTTTTTTTTGGAAAAATTTTTAAAATTTTTTTTTTTTTGGTTTTTGTTATCCTTAGTACGGTAATTGCAAAAACTGAACAAAAAATTAAAAAACTTTGCATATTTTTAAAAGTTACTAGCTCCGAAAGCCTTTTAATCTCAGGGTTGTCAACTTTGGCACTCTGTAACTCACGCTGTATTGCAATAGGGTCACTCCAAACTAGCTATTTTGAAAGCTTATATCATTGACTTTATTTGCCCCATTCATAATGTTTCAATCTGATAAATAGTTTGAAAGTTACATTAACATAAGCAAGTTTTTTTTTGCAAACACTATTTACAGATATTTTCAAAATGGCAATATCTCGAGAACCAGTCATTAGATATCAAAATCTTTAAAAGATTCGTGTTTAGCATGGCAAATGCAGTAAGATATGTGGTCTAATTTTTTTTAAAAAATTTTTTGAAAAATTTTTGGAAATTTACAATGGGAGTTGGCATTTATTTCCACCAAAAAAATATGTACTTTGAGTTAGCAGAATAACAAAAATGGATGTAAAACGACAACAAATTATTTTTTTGCTCTGAAATTTTTACCACAGATGGGTATTGCATAGGGGAGCTATTTGCCATCGGAAACTCATTTCGGTCAAATTTGAGTTGGCATATTTTGAATATAGGTTCACGATATGTATATTAATTAGAGTTTCGATAAATATAATGTATCTCATCTTAAATATTTTCATTAGGTTTAAGGGGGGTATAAAGGAAAAAATTAGTCTTAACGTGAGAAATTTTTAAACAGCTACAAAAATATTAATACGCAATATTTTTTAACCCATTTTGGACCAAGATTCAATTTTATTTTTCATTTTTGGAAAAAGGTACTTTTTTAGGTTAATTAGCACCCGCAGATCTCAAAAATCTTGTCAAAAAAAATTTCAATGTGCCGTTATCCCAGAAAAGCCTGCATTTCAACTATTTATGAAATTTTAATATTTGGATTTATTTGCTATTTTAATAATTTATTTCATTATTTTCAAAATAAATAGTTTCAAAATGATTCAAATTAGCGGAATTGGATAACAAGTTAAATCTAAAAAAATTTTAAATTGATGAAAAAAATTAAAAGCCGAAAATCAAAAAATGCAAAATTTTAGTTTTTGCTTGAAACAATTTCTGTGCTGATTTGCATTGCATGTCATGGACATATAAATTGTGGTGGTCAAGTGGGGATATTTTTTTTCAATTGCAGAAAGATGAGACTTAACATTCGTAACCATATTTACTCGAAATTCCACATTTTTCGTACATAAATATTTTTTTGAAAAAGATGCTCTCTACTGTTCGAAAAATCGAACAGAGGATCAAAATGGGTTAATTCTGTTTTTTTATTTTCAAGATGAATTATTAAAATATTTTTAAAACTTTATTACACAAAATTTGGTCAACAAGAATTTCTTTTTTTTAAGAGAAAATCGGATGCAGTTGTACAGCAACAACTACTGAACCCATTTTGATGATTTTTTTTTTTATTTGTAGATTATTAAATTCTCTAGTACCTACTAGCCATTTTTGAAAAATATTGATTTTTGCTGAAATTATGCTAATATAAACTTAAAAAACGTACTTTTCTTCTTTCAAAAAAACACAATTAGGTCAAAATTTTAAAAAATGTCCAGGATAAGTACTAGAGAATTTAATAATCTACAAATCAAAAATATTTCATCAAAATCGGTCCAGTACCGTTTTCCTTTAAAAAAACATTCTACAATTAAGTGGATATTTCAGTTCATCAAATTTTGTGATATGAAATTTTAAAAATATTGCAATTAATTATTTTTCAAATCAAAAAACAGAATAAAAAAATATTGCGCTTTTATTTTTTATCGCATAAAGGCTGTTTATTTTTTCTTTAAACCCCCCTTAAGAAAAATAATATTATTTAAATCTTCGTTTTATTGGTTTTGGAACAGTTACACATGCTGAATCTTTTGTTCAAAATTAGCAAGTTCTTAGATATTAAAGACATGGTGCGTCTGTATCCATTACTTTTCTCACTAGTGGTCATTGATGCTTAAATTTGTTTACAGTATTTATTTCCAGTCTCGAATATTTCGAAAATGGATCGAAATAATCTGGGTTCACGAGGTCTATTACTACCCAAAAAATTTTCTGGTTCCAATTTTCGAATAAGTAAGAGTGGAACTACAGAAAGTACTAAATAAGCGGTTATTTGAATCTTCAAACGAGAATATCTTAAAAACTGTAAACGCATATTTAAAGCAGATTTAAAATTAGGAGGGTAAAATCTATTTAGTTCATACATTTAATTTTGCTGTATACATTTTTTTTTAAAGTTTATACGCGATTTTTGCAAAAATATTTTTTATGCAAAAAACCAACAAAATATTAAGAGAACACTTTTTTAGTGCAATATTTCGTTAATAGAAAGTTATTTTTTTACAAATAAGAGTTCTATGAGGAGTATTAATAAATTTAAATAAGATGAATTTAGTTTCAAATAATTTTACTATTTCGTGAGGTCATATTTTATCATATTATATACTATTTTACATAAAAATTTTAAAAACCAAAAATATTTTTTGTTAACTTAAAATAAAATTAATTGTATGAAAATAAAACTCTTTTTATTTCGGAGTTTTATTTTTAAAACTCGGTACCGAGTTTTATTTTAAAATTGTAGGAAATTTATTTAAAAATTGAATTAAATTTTTTTGAAAAAAATACTTTTGGTTTTTTTTCATTGAAGAGTTTTAAGTTTTACACTTTTCCCTTGTCTGTTAATAATACATCCAAACAATAAAAAAACTACTACCCAATCACCAGACCTCAACTCTATTGATCATTTGTTGGAAATTCTCGGAAAAAATTGGTACACATCAAATAACATCAAAAGCGATGCTGAAAGAGGTTATGGAGCAGGCTTGGTGAAATATAAAATCCGCAGAAACTACAAAATTGGTACAATCAATGCAGAAAAGACTAGCAGAGGATCTAAAGCATAAAGACTATCCCACTAGTTGTTAAAAATGAAAAACTTAGTTAGAAAACTAACCTCAAACGATACTGTACGCAGACTTTTGCTTCTGGTTTTAAATGAATGACTTTGTTTTTTTGCATTGATGTTGTTAATCGCGGACTATTAAAAATTGGCTTTTTGTTATTTTAATAGTCTGAAGTATACAAAATAATATGTCATTAACGTTGGTTAAAAAAATCTATTGTTTAACGTATTTTTTTGATGGTTTTTGTAAGGCAAAGCCTGTGTACGCAGACTTATGCTGCCAAGTGTATGTATTAAAAGCAAGGACAAAGCTGACCCCTTAATATGACAGTTAAGGGATTAATATGTTCTTAAGAAAGATCCGCCATAAAATTTTAGTGCAGACATTTAAATATGCTTTGTGAGCTCAGAAAAAGATTTATTATAGATTTTTTCCAAAGTAAAAAAGTAAAATTCGGCCTTGCCGAATGTAGTGATACCCTCCACAATTTCAAAAAGATTATTGCAAGAACTTTATTTAAAAAAAAATTACTTTTTGAAAAAAAAAAAAATTTTTGAAAAAAAATTTCCACGAAAAAAAAAAATCCGCGATTTTTTTCCTATTTTGTCAAAAAATATGTTCGTACTTGATTAAATACCATTTGGTGTTCCATTATGTTCACATATGTCAACCAGCAGCCGAATTATAAAGCATTTTGTATTTTTAGGTTATGTTGAATGTGCTAAAATGTTTCTATTACATTGTGGAGGGTATCAATATATTCGGCAAAGCCGAATTTTATTTTTTTACTTGTTATCGTTTTGTTTGCAGGGATTATTTTAGAAAAATTATCAGTTTGTATAGGATATTTCTCAGATTCTGAGCAATTCTTCTGATAGAAAAATTCACAGATTCTGAGAAATTCTTATATAAAAGTTCTTTTATATTAAAATTCTCAGATCCTTAGATATTTTATGAAATATTTCCTAAAGAAAGATTCTACGATATTTTGCTTGTAGGAAAATTCTCAGATATTTTTTCCATTGAATAAATTGCAGATTTTTTTTTTTTTTTGAAAATTCTAAAATGCTGATGTGTATTTTTCTGCAGAAACGTTTTCAAAGTCTGAAATATTTTTTATATAGAAAAGGCTCAAATTCCAATTAAAAGTAAAATTTTCAAATTGTAATCAATTTTTTTATATTGATTTTAATAGTTCAAATGCGGAGAGATATTATTTTTCTTTAAAAAAATTTTCGTACTCTTAAGATATTTTTTTTTATAAATAAATTCTCAGATATTTTTCCTAGAGAGAAATTCCCAGATACTAAAAGAATTTTCTAATTGAAAAATTATCAGATAATTTTAAAACTTTATAAACTCTTAGATACTTAGATTTTTTTCTAAAAATAAATTCTGAGGTATTTTCATTATAGAATTTTTATACCCTCCAACTACAGTATGGGGGTATACTCACTTTGTCATTCCGTGTGTAACGCATCGAAATATCGGTCGGGGACTCCATAAAGTATATATATTATTGATCAGTGATCGATTCTAAGACATTCTAGCGATGTCCGTCCGTCCGTCTGTCCGTCCGTCTGTAGTTAACACGATACAGTCCAAAATAAAAGAGATAGACTCCTCAAGTTTGGCACGAATATGTCTTATGGTCCTAGGCAGGTTAAGTTCGGAAATAGGCAAAATCGAACCAGGGGGAAAAAAATTCCCCCTTAAAGAACTAAACCAACCTCTGAAAAAAATAATTTTTTTACATGATTTTTTGTCTTTTTGTTGAACAAATTCAACATTTATATGCATCAAGATGTTCAAAGTCCTGCATTTGGACCATGAGAGTTAGAAAATGTCGTTTTTTTGGTCCGGCCCCCTTTAATGGGCGGAGAATAAAAAAAAAATTAATTATGATAAACTTGCATTTCTTTAGTGCAAAAAGCATAAAAATAAATTTTTAAACACATATTTGAGAGGAAATTTGTCCCCTCCCCCAATCACCACGACCCCCCTCCCCAAAGAAAAAATAAAACGCCCATTCATTTTTATTTTATTTTTTTTGCATGTTGGAGGGTATAAAAGATTCGGTACAGCCGAATTTAACACTCTTACTTGTTTTTTTTTTAATTTTATTAATTTTTCCAAATTTCGATACGAAAGAATTCTTAGATTTTAAGGAATTTTTTCAGAATGATTCTTTGATTTTGAGACATTATTAGATTCTAAAATTTTTATCCCTAGGTTATAAAAATTCCCAGATTCTTAAAACGTTTATCATATTTTAGGGCTTTCGTTGGGAATTTTTTTTAAGACTTTAATAAATTTTTGTATCGACAATTTCTTAGGTTTTGATTAGTGCCCCCCATTTCCCGGTTCTCGGTATTCCCGGGAATACCGGTATTCACGGTTCTGTAACCGGTTTCCCGGTTCTTGATATATTCCCGGGAATACCGGTATTCCCGGTTCTGATCCTGGTACCGGTTCTCAAAAACCAAAAAAAAAAACTATACCTTAAAATATTAAAATTACTCTATTTAATCAGTATTTCAGTAATATTTAGTTGTGTTTGTAGAATTATTTAAAAATCATGTAACTATTTTTTCTTAAATTAAAAAAATAAAATGGAAATGGTATTTTTCACATGTTTTGTATTTGTTTTTGGTAAAAGCAAAGACAAAATTTTAATTGTACAAAATTTTACAAAATATACATACCGGTAGTCCCGGGAATACCGTCAGAACCGGAACCGGGAATACCGGTATTCCCGGGAATACCGGGAATGAATTAAGAACCGGGAAACCGGTACCATTTCCCGGTAATACCGAGAACCGGGAATACCGGTATTCCCGGTACTACGGTACTGACCGTAGGCACTAGTTTTGATTTATTATTTCTAAAGACGAATTCTTAGATTTTAAGAAATTTCACCAAGTTGGCAAAATAAAATCACCGCTGTCATACTGTTGACTCTCCCTTTATGAAATTGGTGACATACATCTTCAAACAATTATTAGAAATATCCCTAATGACTCCAGTTAATGTTAATCCACAGTGCCTACCAGTATCGGTAGCCACCAACAATTCGTTAAAACAACCGCTGAAAATTGTATGAAGGTAACAGCAATTATATGAAGGGAGAGTCAGCAGTATGGCAGGAGTGATTTTTTTTATCGACTGGTCACACCCCTCTTCAAGAAAGTTTAGGTTGTGTTAAAATGGTGACAAAATCGGCTAATGGCATTTAACTCCTCTTAATTTTGAACATTTAAAACATAGATGGGAATTTTTCATTACCATTGAAATTTAATTACCATTGGTTGATATCAATGGTAATGAAAACATTTTCATTACCATTTAATGGTAATTAAATTTTTTTAATTGAAAAAATAATTACTAATGGTAATGAAATGCACCAATTGTTGAAAAACACCAATTATAATTGGTTTCAAAACCATTGGTTTGCACATTTTTGTTTTTTTGGAAAGTTAAAAATTTAAACATCAAAGTATGTTTTTGAAGAAAATATGAAAATGTTAAAGACAAAAAACAAAACGCAAATAAAAATTTCAAATTTTGTGTTATAAAAAGGCAATCAACGTGTGTTTGGTTTATAAAAACTAAACACAATATAACAAAAAACAACAGATACTTCCAAATATTAACGATTTTGACAATATTGTGACGACTTTTGCTAATGGTAATTATTTTTTTTAAGTGATGCCATACCAATGGTAATTATTTGTTTTTTAATTTTCATTAGTAATTAAATTGATTAGTAATTTAATTGGTACAATTGATACAACCAATTGCAATGAAAAGAATTTCATTACCATTGACATCAATTAAATGGTAATTAAACCATCAATTAATTGGTCCCTTTAACTAATTAGTCCCATCTATGATTTAAAATCGTATACACGAAAATCCTAGCTGATAGCCTGTTTTCGAGCTATTGCTAGATAATTACACTGTTCGACAACAAAAACCTCCCAGTGAAATATCCAACCGCTTTTTATAGATATTGCTCTCCTGAATCCAAATCTGCCATCCAATTTTTTCTAGCACGTACCGTTTTTGAGATATTCGCTGTTAAAATGTAAAAAAAAACAATAATTTCGCACTCCAAAACTGGAATCCAAATGTTTCTATCATGATCCGTTTTCAAGATATTTGCTTGAGCGATTGGAAAAATGTTTAAACGCGAATATCTCGAAAACGAAATATGCTAAAAAATTTGGTTTGCAGTTTTGGAATCTGGAGGTCCATTTTATATGAAATCAAGTCATATTTTTGGAAGAATCTGTGACAGTGGACCACCAAAAGTGCGAAATTATTAGTTTTTTGGCTTTTTAACAGCGAATATCTCAAAAACGGTACGTGCTACAAAAAATTGGATGGTAGATTTGGATTCAGGAGAGCAAAATCTATGAGAATCGGTTGAGTGTTTCACTAAGAGGTTTCTGTTGTCGAACAGTGTAATTATTTAGCAATAGATCGAAAACAGGATCAGCTAGGAGTTTCGTGTAAACAATTTTTAAAGTTCAAAATTAAGAGGAGCGTAATGCCATTAGCCGATTTTGTCACCATTTTAACACAACCTAAACTTGACTAAAAAGGGATGTGTGGGAAGGTTTTGATAAATTTTTTCTGTAAAAAAAAAGTTAAAAAAATATAAACCTAATTTTGATTTTTGTTCTTCTCATTTTAGGTCATGAAAAAATGTTGGTCACATAGTCCTGAAGATCGTCCATCATTCCGTGTCCTTAAAGAGCAATTGGCTTTAGTGGCACAAACACTCACCGATTAAATTGCAACACACACACACACAAATACACCACCCACTTAACTCCCCCACATATACAATACATTATCTCGTAAAACTCTAAACTACACTGAGGAAAATCATAAGCTTAAATAAGAAAATATCTCATAATTATTGATTTAAATAAATATTGTATTATTTATAATATAAATGCCAAGATATGAAAAAAAAGCACTGATGAAGTTAAAAATTAGTAATTAATGAATATAACAAAAACAACAAAAAAAAAACATTAACTAAAATACTAAGTTAGCAGAAATATTAAATATGATAAATGAACAAAAATTACATGGACAACTTAACTAAAAAAACTATGTAAACAAAATTCTAGCAAAAAAAAACAAAAAACCCACAACAAGTCTTTAGTTTAATAATGAATTTTGATATTAATTTAAGTTAAATAAAAAAATCTAAAATCTAAACATTAAATAAAATGTTTGGCAAAAAGAAAATTTGGAAGTAAAATAAAATATATCAAAATACTGGATAAAGAAAATTTAATAAATAAGAAACTAAAATCAGTATGTAAATAGTGATTAAGCATAAAACTGATAAATTTAATAAAAATTAGATTATAGAATTTTTGATAACAACAGAAAAGAAAATCCCCTAAGAAAAAAAACAAAAACAAAATACATTCTTAAAAATTTAACAAGTAAAATAGTTAATATATACAATAAAAAGTATAAAACAAAAATTATAATTTGCAAATCGTTTTTTTTATACAATTTTATACATTGAAACAAAAATTAAATAAAATTGTTGTATGCTGTTTTTTTGCAAATAAAAAAATTATGTGCTTTTTAACAAAAAATAAAATTAAATTAAAAATTAGCTTGTAAAAATTTCAAATCCTAATTAAAGAAAAGCTTACAATTTTGTTTTTAATTGAAAAAAATCCCATTAAACAAAAAACTACGCTCGTCTTTTTGTTTTATTGTCTTTTGAGTTATTTCAACTCGAATTATAATAAATATTTTTTTTTTTAATTATTTTAATATTTAAAATCTTTTAAAATGTTTTAATACATTTTTATTAATTATTAATTTTTGTGATTTATGTTTAATTATTATATTTTATAATAGTTTTTTTTTTTAAGATAAAATCTCATCAAAAAAGGGGGAAAAAAGAAATTGTTCTCAATTTTTGTAATTTCCCTTTTTAATTTAAATTTAATCATATCAAATGTGAATTATTTTTATTGTTTGTTTTAGTTTTATTTAATTTGATTTTTTTATTGTATTTTGTTTTTGCTTTAAAAATAAAAAAAAATGCTTAAACCTTAAGTTTATGCAAACATTTTTTTTTGCAGTGTATGCTTAATAATTGAATTTTTTTAATTGAATTAAGTTTTTAATATGAAACAACAGTAAAAAATTATTACAATTTTTTAAATTTTATTTTTTATTATGATTTTTTTTTATTTTGTAAATTTTAAGCTGTATTAATTAATTTTTTATAATTATTATTAAATAAAACAAAAAATTTTAAAAATTTTAAATATTTTCTTGGTTTTGTTTTTAAAGTATAACACCGTCTGACAGCTAATATAAACATGAACAAGATTACACCATTTAGGGCGGATTACTCAATGAAAAGTTAGCTGCTAACTGCCGATTTAACGGAGCCTTATGTCAAAATTTGTATGAAAAAGTTAAATTTAACGGGGATTTATTTTATAAAGGAGCATTGAGTAATCCAGCCTTAAAATTGTATTTCAGAAATTATCAATTGTATTTCAGAAATTATCAATTGTATTTCAGAAGTTTTCAATTGTATTTCAGAAATTGAACAGTTCATGCGAATAAAGACGAATAGACCATTTGTAGAATTTTACAGGGGACAATAAAAACGCAGGAAACGGTTAAAAAAATATTTTTGTCAACTTTTTGGTATTAGCTTAAAGATTTAAGTCACATCTACCTATATGCAAAATTTTAGTAAGGTATTCGAAAGAGAACTTGCCAAAAATTGGACTTCAATTTTTGCTTAAACGGAAAAAAGGGCGAATATCCAAAAAAATGTGTTAAAATTTGATAAAAAAATGTGTTCTTTTGCAGCGGATTTTGACTACATTTTCATGAGACATGCAAAACTTGACGAACTATGGTTGCTATTTGTTTGTAACACTTTAAGGACTTCAAGGATACACTTTTTAAGGATTGCAAGGACATGCAAAAAAAAGTAATTCTTTATGACACTAAATACATTTTTAGGAATTATAATATTAACCCTTGACTGCATATTACGACGTAACATAAAAGGACATGAAATTTTTTTTTGCAAATCTGGTTAATTTGTTTGTATGTGCTAAGATTGTTTTTTTGTGTACAATTTTAAATTTTAGCTAATATCAAATTAATCTCGCAGCTAAATAATTTTTATATAATATTTTGTTAAGGATGGATATTCGCCCTTATTGCTTTCCACACTTTAAAGTCTTATAACTCAAGAACCGTAAAATTTTTTGCCAATATAATAAGTGTGGTTTGTTCCTCGTAATGTTCTTTTAACACATTGTTACCGAAAGTAAAATTTTTGTATGTTTTTGTGTTGTATTTAATCAAAATTGTGCGTAAGTTTACTCCCAATTTAAACAAAAATATAAAAATATACGAATTATTGCACTTTCAAAGTCATTTTTTTAGCCTTAAAAGTCAAAATTTCCCCAAAATTTCTGCATAGGATTGTAGGGCTCGGCTAATAAAATGCATTTATGCAAAAAAACGTGTTTGCGAAAAAGTGGTCTGTCTATTCGTCCTTATTCGCATGAACTGTTCAATTGCCAATTGTATTTCAGAAGTTGTCAATTGTATTTCAGAATTTATCAATTGTACTTCAGAAATTTTTAATTTGTATTTCACAAAATACCAATTGTATTTCAGAATTTATCTATTGTATTTCAGAAATTTTTAATTTGTATTTCAGAAAATACCAATTGTATTTCAGAAATTATCAATTGTATTTCAGAAATTATAAATTTTATTTCAGAAATTACACTGCGTGACAAAACTAACCACTATTTTAGAAAACAAGAGGTACGACCATCATTTCAATATATTTCGGACATGCTGAATCGAATGGCGTACTCCGTTTTTCGATGTATGGTACAGTTTTCTTGTAAAATGTCAATAAAGATTGGCTGATTTTCAGCTGCTTTTTTAACAAAAAAAATTCCAAGGCTAATGATTTTTAAATTTTATGGCATGGAAAACAAAGATATAACTTGTAGCAATATTTCTAATATAAATTTGGTTTAAAGCTTTTCATCTTAAGCCCTTAAATTCGCGGATTTCTTCATTTTTTTTAAGTTTTCGCGAAATTAACCGCTAAATTGGTCTCTGATAAAAAACTTGCATTTTGTGGATCATAAAGGCGTCCATGACACTACAAATAGTGGACAAAAAACATCTATGTTATATGGACCATCATGATACAAATCGCGAAAAACCGTTTTTTTGTATATGGTAGCATCACTTTAGGAGATGATTTGAGGCTTCATCTATTAGTATATAATGTGGGAACCTTAAACAATGAACTGACCCAAAATTTGTCCAAAAAAATTTTCATTTGCAAAAGTTATCTTAACAAAAACTATAATTATTGTATCGCAAACACTGAAATAATAGTTTTTGTTAAGATAACTTTTGCAAATGAAAACTTTTTTGGCCGAATTTTTGGTCAGTTAGTTGTTTAAGGTTCCCACATTATATAGTAAAAGATGGAACCTTAAATCATCTCGAAAAGTGATGCTGGCATATACAAAAAACGGTTTTTCGCTATTTTCATCATGATGGTCCATATAACATAGCTGTTTTTTGTCCACTATTCGTATTGTTAGGGATGCATTTTTGATTCATTAAAAGCAAGTTTTTTATCAAAGACCAATTTGGCTGTTAATTTCGCGAAAACCTTAAAAAATTAAGAAATTCGCGAATTTAAGGGCTTAAATTGAAAAGCTTTAAACCAAATTTGCATAAGAATGTTGCTACAAGTCATATCTATGTTTTCCATGTCATAAAATTTATAAACCATTTACTTTGCAAATTGTTTTGTTAAAAAACTGGCTCGAAATCAGCAAAACTTTTATGACATTTTGCAAGAAAACTGTACCATACATCGAAAAACGGAGTACGCCATTCGAATCAGCATGTCCGAAATATATAGAAATGATGGTCGTAACTCTTGTTTATTTTTTAGTGTTCCGCAGTGTTATCAATTGTATTTCAGAATTTATCAATTGAACAGTTCATGCGAATAAGGACGAATAGACCATTTGTATTATTTTACAAATGACGATAAAAACGCAGGAAACGGCTAAAAACTAATATTTTTTCCAACATTTTTGCATAATGCACTAATCCATTAATGCAAAAAAGTTCACAAAAATATAAGTTTTAAACCGTTTCCTGCGTTTTTATCGTCATTTGTAAAATTATACAAATGGTCTACACCATTTACAGATGTAATTCGAAAAAGATCAATTGTAATTCGAAGATTCTATTTGTAATTCGAAGATTCCATTTGTAATTCGAAGATTCCATTTGTAATTCCACGATTCCATTTGTAATTCGAATACTCCAATTGTAATTCGAAGATTCCATTTGTAATTCGAAGATTCCAATTGTAATTCGAAAAAGATCAATTGTAATTCGTAAAAGATCAATTGTAATTCGAAAAAGATCAATTGTAATTCGAAAAAGATCAATTGTAATTCGTAAAAGATCAATTGTAATTCGAAAAAGATCAATTGTAATTCGTAAAAGATCAATTGTAATTCGTAAAAGATCAATTGTAATTCGAAGATTCCAATTGTAATTCGTAAAAGATCAATTGTAATTCGAAAAAGATCAATTGTAATTCGATGATTCCAATTGTAATTCGTAAAAGATCAATTGTAATTCGAAAAAGATCAATTGTTATTCGTAAAACATCAATTGTAATTCGCAAAAGATCAATTGTAATTCGTAAAAGATCAATTTTAATTCGAAAAAGATCAATTGTAATTCGTAAAAGATCAATTGTAATTCGAAAAAGATCAATTGTAATTCGAAAAAGATCAATTGTAATTCATAAAAGATCAATTGTAATTCGAAAAAGATCAATTGTAATTCGAAAAAGATCAATTGTAATTCGAAAAAGATCAATTGTAATTCGTAAAAGATCAATTGTAATTCGTAAAAGATCTATTGTAATTCGAAAAAGATCAATTGTAATTCGAAAAAGATCAATTGTAATTCGTAAAAGATCAATTGTAATTCGAAAAAGATCAATTGTAATTCGAAAAAGATCAATTGTAATTCGAAAAAGATCAATTGTAATTCGTAAAAGATCAATTGTAATTCGTAAAAGATCAATTGTAATTCGAAAAAGATCAATTGTAATTCGAAAAAGATCAATTGTAATTCGTAAAAGATCAATTGTAATTCGAAGATTCCATTTGTAATTCGAAGATTCCATTTGTAATTCGAAGATTAAATTTGTAATTCGAAGATTCCAATTGTAATTCGAAAACCAACGAGTAAATCAACAAAAACAACAATGTTTTTAAAGGCGTAAGAAACGATTTTATACTCGTTGCTTTTCGAATTACAATTGGAATCTTCGAATTACAAATGGAATCTTCGAATTACAAATAGAATCTTCGAATTACAATTGATCTTTTACGAATTACAATTGATCTTTTACGAATTACAATTGATCTTTTTCGAATTACAATTGATCTTTTTCGAATTACAATTGATCTTTTACGAATTACAATTGATCTTTTACGAATTACAATTGATCTTTTTCGAATTACAATTGATCTTTTTCGAATTACAATTGATCTTTTACGAATTACAATTGATCTTTTACGAATTACAATTGATCTTTTTCGAATTACAATTGATCTTTTTCGAATTACAATTGATCTTTTTCGAATTACAATTGATCTTTTACGAATTACAATTGATCTTTTTCGAATTACAATTGATCTTTTCCGAATTACAATTGATCTTTTACGAATTACAATTGATCTTTTTCGAATTACAATTGATATTTTACGAATTACAATTGATCTTTTACGAATTACAATTGATCTTTTACGAATTACAATTGATCTTTTTCGAATTACAATTGATCTTTTACGAATTACAATTGGAATCTTCGAATTACAATTGATCTTTTTCGAATTACAATTGATCTTTTACGAATTACAATTGGAATCTTCGAACTACAATTGATCTTTTACAAATTACAATTGATCTTTTACGAATTACAATTGATCTTTTTCGAATTACAATTGATCTTTTACGAATTACACTTGATCTTTTTCGAATTACAATTGATCTTTTTCGAATTACAATTGATCTTTTACGAATTACAATTGATCTTTTTCGAATTACAATTGGAATCTTCGAATTACAAATGGAATCTTCGAATTACAATTGGAGTATTCGAATTACAAATGGAATCTTCGAATTACAAATGGAATCTTCGAATTACAAATGGAGTCTTCGAATTACAAATAGAATCTTCGAATTACAATTGATCTTTTTCGAATTACATCTGTAAATGGTGTAGTCGTCCTTATTCGCATGAACTGTTCAATTGTATTTCAGAAACTAACCTTCGTAAAACTATTGATATGGTGTAGATATGTCTGAATGTAGAGATTAAATGGAGTAAAACTGCATTTACAGTTTTTCATTTTGTGACCCTGTTTCCTTTGAAAAGGACCTCGAAATTTTTAAGGATTACAGTTTGTAAAATATTTTTTTAAATATTTGTACTTGTCCTAGAGTGCCACCAGAGATAGCAAATGAAAGGAGGATCTTCAATAAATTTTCCATCAGGAAAAAGGATGTGAATAATGTCCTTTCAAAACTTTATCAAAATATTTTGTTAAAAATTTTAAATGATATTAAACCCAGCAAAATTTTCTGTTCCCATTAACTTAACATTTCAGAATTAATGATTTTTGTTTAAAATTGTCCCAAAAGCAATCGTTTTTAAAAGCAAGTAGTTTTTTTGAAAAATTATTTTACATAGAAAATTTTGTTGTGATTACCATAGAATACATTCAAGAATCTGTCGAACCAGGAATTTGTTCCAAAAAATTTTCCTGGGAAGGATTAAGTTTTGAAAGGACATTACTTACCTCAGCATTTTCTGATATGTCAAAATAATAAAATTTTTATTGCCATCACTAGTGGAATCATAGGACAATTAAATCTTCTAAAACTTTGAAGTCCTTTTAAAAGGAAACAGGATCGCGAAATGAAAAAATGTTAATTCATAAAAAAAATGTGGTTAACCATTTTTTTTCTTTTGGCAGACGGTGTAATTTGCTATTGAGTAAAATTTTATATTGCTTAAATTCGACTACACGAAAAAGGAGCTAACAAGGGAAGTTTCCCTGGTGTCACCCTCCGATCTTCATGAAATTTGGATATGTTGTTAAGAACGAAAATTAATTCGACACGTATTTTTTTTAGCGGCTCAAACTCATTTTTAGGGGGGGTCGATTTGTATTGGGGGAAATTGACCTTTTTAGTTTTTTACGATTAACGCCTATTTAAACAAAATTAATATAGAAATGTGTGGTATAAGATTAAAGGTACCTATCTCGTGGTGCTAACAATGGGCCAAATTAAATTAATATTTTTCGACTTATTAACAAAAATGTCCTAAAATTTTTGTATTTTACTCAATATGACGAGAAGTTGTGCATGCTTGGACACGTTCTTAGCACACGTAGATAGGTTTTCCAAAGACCTTTCATTTGGTATGTAACATGACTAGGTTTCTTTGTATAATATAGGATATAAAAAAAAACTGAAATTTTAGGAACAATAAACGTATCTTAGAGCAACATTTTGTTTAATGTGTTTTTAAATTTTTTTTTAGAAATTTAAGATTCTGACACATTTTTCGTATATACCAAGTCTAAATTTTTCTATAGGAAACATTTTCCCTACATAAAAATTTAAATTAGTATCAGATTCTAAGATATTTTAAGCATATAAAAAGTTTTAGATTCTTTGACATATTTCTTATAGAAATTGTCTCTGGTTCTGACACATTTTTCGTATAAAAAAAGTTTCAGATTCTGAGAAATTTTTTCTATACAAAAAGTCTCAGATTATAAGAATTTTTCCTGAAGAAAAAGTATTAGACAATGAGACCCTTCCTTACAGAAAAAGTATCAGATTCTGAATTTCAGATACAGTATCTCTTTCTCCTTTAGAAAAACTTTCAGATTCTGAACATTTTTAGACCTTTTCCAAAAGAAAAGTATCAGATTCTTTTTTTTTAACAGCATCCCACAATTGAGTATCAACCCTGGAAATTCTAGTTGACCAAATTTTGTGTTATAAAATTTTAAAAATATAATGATAGTTTATATCCAAAAAAAGCACTTTGAAATCATAACATTATCCGTTTAGATCACTTCTAGGACTGGTTGTAACATTACTAGTTCAGAATGTTCTTTGAGAACCTCTCGTTAGTGTCCGACCGAACAGTTCTGCCAAAAAACGTCAACTAATCAAAAATTTGGGAGTACTTTTAAAAACTTTTTATACCCTCCAACGACAGTATGGGGGTATAGTCACTTTGTCATTCCGTTTGTTACGCATCGAAATATCGGTCGGGGACCCCATAAATTATATATATTATTGATCTATGATCGATTCTAAGACATTCTGTGAATGTCCGTCCGTCCGTCTGCCTGTAGATAACACAATGCAGTCCAAAATAAAACAGCTAGACTCCTGAAGTTTGGCACAAATATGTCTCATGTTCATAGGCAGGTTAAGTTCGTGAATGGGCAAAATCGGGCCAGGGGGAAAAATGTTCCACCTTGAAGAACTGAACCAACATCTAAAAAAATACACTTTTTTTACGTTTTTTTTGTATTTTTGTTAAATAAATGAAACATTTGGTATATTTATCGCGATGGGAAGGTGCTCTCAAAGTCCCCCACTGACCCCCATCACCGCCCAAAAAAAACACCCCTGACATTTTTTTTTTTAATTTTTTTTTTACATTTTGGAGGGTATAAAAGAATCGGCACAGCCGAATTTAACACTCTCACTTGATTTATATGGGGTAGAATTGTTGAGGCGATGGAAGACGATTCTAAGTGTAAAATTTAAGAACGAGTACGAAGCCACAATTTTGAAGTTCGGTAACCGAACTTTTTTCAATTTGGGCGAACGTTCGGTTACCGAACATCTAAATTGGTGCTTAACTTCGTCCTCGCCGTTAAATTTGAAAGTCAGAATAGTCTTCTATCACCTAAACAAACAAACGGCCATCTGAAAAAGCTGTTAAAAATGCTTCCAAATATTAATTTTTGGCCAATACCATTTTTTTGCCGAACTGTTCGGTCGGACACTACCTATCGTGACAAACTTTGAAGTACTTCTAGTTATTTTTGAATGACTCCAAAAAGTTTTTGGGTGTCGTATTTATTTTTTTATAGCTGTTTTAAAATTTTTAACATAAATGCTGTTTTTTAGTTCCAACTGAAAAATGGTTGGGATAGTTTCCTTGTAAGTAAAGATCTAACGAAAGATAGATCCAATCGGTCCATATTTGGACATGGCACCCATTTTCCGGAAAACACTAGTTAAGGGTACCATATATTCGGTCTTGATCGACTATAATTTTCTTTCGAATTTTATATCATCTATTGCATAACTTTAGGCGCACAGTGGTAAAACATACGACACATTGTAGCATAAAAATGGATTTCTTAATCCAAAATGATTTAAAAAGCACTGCAAAAATCACACACATACACACAATGATCGATCTATCATCCTAAAACCTTCAAATGTAGTAACTACTTTTTACTTTGTAGTAAAGCAATAGGGGTATTCACGAAAGTAAGTATGCATTAATCAAGTTAATAAAATATAATTGAGTACCTAAAAATATGCAACATAAAATTTTTTAATATTCATTAGAAACACGGATATAAATTCGCTAAATATAATTAAGAAGTTAACTTTTTAATTGAAACTATGGCCTCTGTTCTGTCTTTCACAACTTTTCAATTCACATGAAGATTTCCGAATCACATGAAATAAAGTTTAGTGTTTTGTAGATCACGTTTTCATTCGAAGTTGAAATCGAATCATTAAAATTTAAAAAATTATACATTTTCATTTCACATTTTTTATGTGAGTTACCTTTTTTGGAACAGCGGCCTATGAATGAAATAAATAATGTCCTCTTTTGCTTCTAAAATTATGACAACTATAAAATAAGTTTAAAATATGTAAAAATTTGTGTAGCATATATGTAGGGATTCAAACAATTCATAAACAGATATGTATTTTTGGTTTCCCTGTTCAAGCATAGTACTCTGTTCGATTTTACGGGAAAAAATCGGCCAATCTTAGTATAAAAAAATAAATTTTGGCAACGCGAGGAATAATATGGAAATTGCTAAAAAAATAGTTTTTACACATATTTATTATACAAGACAATTTTAATTGTGATGAAAATATGACATTTCAGTTTTGTTTTTATAGTTTCTTTCTTAGAATTGTCAAAAGTTTTTGATTAACTGACTTGAGGCGTTTAAAGTTTAAGTGAAATTTTAGCCGTGAAAAACAGAGTACTAGACTTAATAGAAAAAAAGTTGCAACGTCTTCAAGCAAACATGTTAGGTGTAAATAATATTGAGAAACATGCGACAACACGTGAATACCACTAGTAGTTTTTTAACAACTTCTATGTTAAGTACTTCTACATTAAATAAATTGAAGGTTTCAAATAAAAATTTATACACGTCATAAAAGAGACCAATTTTGTATAATGAAGATAAAACAATAAAAAACAAGGGCATGGATTTTTTCAATATCGAGTTGAATAAGAAAATGAAAAACTATAAAAATTAAGAACATGATATAAAATATAAAAACAAATAGAATCAAAATATAGTAATAGATTAAAGCATATTTCAAAAAATAATATAAACAAAACTATACTCACATTAACACTAGGTTTAACGAGTTTTAGATGGGTTTCGATTTCAAAAAAAAAGTCAAAATTACGGGTTTTATTTATAAACTCTTTATACCTCTGACAATGTTTCTAAAGGAGACAACATCTTAAAATATGAGACTTGTTTAGATGAAAAAGTCTCAGATTCTAAAATATTTTTCCTTTTAAAAATCCTAAATCCAGAGCCATAATCTCAGATACTAACACCTCAGCTACACCATCCATAATTATGGAAACATAAAGCAACAAGCACACACACAAAACAATAACAAAATCAAAAATATGTTTTTATTTTGTGTGTGTTAAATGCTTTATGTCCACATAATTAGGGAAGGTGTAGCTGAGGGGTGAGATATTTCTCCTATAGAAAAAGTATTAGATTCTGAGACATTTATCTTAATGATAAAACTTATAAACCAGTCCAAAAGCCTAATATAATATATTTAGTGTTAATATTTAAGTAATAAATAAAGTTTATTTAATCCCTCTTTCCATAACACATTTCAGTATTAGGAAATGTGTTATGAAATCAGGCTTAAACCATCAATAAATTTAACTAAATATCCACAAAAAAATAATTTTATATTAATTACCCAGGCTTACTTGAATGTAGTAGTAAATAATTTGCAAGTAAGATGTTTAATACATAAACATAATTTAACTGAAATTTAATGGTGATATTCTATAAATTACAAAAATAAAAAATTATTAAAAAAATACTAATTTTAAGATGATAATTAAATAAGATTTATTAAAATTGCATACATTTATAAATAATTTATAAAAAATAAAATAATGGAAGTTTTATTTATGATTGTTAGATAAATTTAAGACACTACTCAACAAAATATTAGTGAAATTCTGAATATTTGTCGGTTAAGATTTTTATGAGTTGTGTACCAGCTGAACGTACCTCAAAATATGATAGATGGCATCGTAACGAGCAGCTTTCGCCAAATATCATCACCCTACAACGATTGGAAGGGGATGCTAACTGATCATAAGTGTTTGCAACCTCCAAAGAAATCTTAAAAAAATTTATTGGAATCTTAAAAATAACCATATGGAATGGTAGCGTAACAAGAGCACATAATTCATATATGGCCATTCTGTCCCAAGATTGTCCTTAAACAAAAAAAATACATATTAAAAAGCGGAACCCTGCATTTCACTAAAACCGCTGTAACTCAAAAACTATGTGGACCATTAAGTTGCGATAAAGTTCATTTGAAAGGTAATACAAATATCTTTAATTTGAGTATAATCTCCAAAAAATTTACATTAAAATTTCCAAAAAAAATTTTTTTTTGTTTTTTTCCTAATCGAAACTAAAATGACCTTATTGTCCTTTGTAGACAACCTTAGGGCATAATGGCCATATGTGACTTATGTGCTCTTGTTACGATACCATTCCATGCAGTCATTTTTAGGATTGAAAATTTTTTTTTTAGATTTTTTTCGGAGGTTGCAAACACATGTGATCAGTTAGCATCCCCTTCTAATCATCGTAGGGTGCTGCAATTTGGCGCAAAATATTAGTTACGATGCCATCTTTCATTTTCTAAGGTACGTTGACCTGTAGCGAAGCAAAAGGAATTTTGGGCCACCCTAACCTGCAGTGTAACTAGAGATGGGCTCGCGAAGGGAATTTTTGAATCACGGACACTCACTCACGAGCATATTTTTTCGAAGAGAGTTATGCGTGAAAGAACAATGATTGTACATGGGGCATTCCAGGCAATCATTCACTTTTAGACCCGACGCCCTTCGATTATTTTTTTTTTATATGTTTTAGTACGTATTAAATGCAACTTTCAGTCAAATTTTCAGCCTTTTATACCAAGTTGGTGTTGAGTAATCTATTTTTCAAAATGGCGATTTTTTTAAAAAAAAAAAAAATAAAAAATTGAAATTTTTAATTAATTTTGACCAGTAAAAAAAATAGATATCTTAAAAAAATTGGACAACGTTTTGTTGGTATTTAGATGTAGTTTTAGAAAAATAAATATGAAAAAATTATTCGAAGTAACTATCACTTATTTTTTACCGTTTAAAAATTAAAATCGACTTTTCGAAAAAGTCCAAAACCTTCGATTTTTTGTAAAAAACTATAAAAATTCTACTCTAAATTACGCAACTTTTAAGCCATAATTCGAGATGTGATCACAATTCTTTCTATTTTTTTTTTTTTTAATTTTTAAAATTGCACCTTTAATTTTTTGGCTCTGATTTATTTTATATTGTGCTCCAAAAAAAATAAATTTGGTAGATACTTACCCTAGATATATTCATTTCGTGGTAAAAATCCGTCTCACAAAAATTTAGGACGATCGGACATGGGTAAGGCGTTTAGCATGGTCCTTGAAGTTTCAAAAACGGATAACAAGGAAAAATATGAATTTTTTTCTGTTTTCGCAATTTTTTTGGTATTTTAAGTTAAGTTTTAATTCAAGTGATTACAGAATTATGATGCGGAGTAAAATGCCTTTCTAATAAGGTACTAAAAACTAAAATCGGTTGAAAATCAGCCAAGTTATTACAACTTCCCCAGGCATCTAGCGTGTGTCATACCACTTGGTTAAAGAATACGTGTCCCTTTTTTATAAATTTATTGAAATTTTCTACTGTAATAATATTTTTTCATTATTCATGTTTCAGTGTAATATTTTTTTGGTTTTTCCAAATTTTAAAAAATTTAAAATAGAGATTTCAAAAAGGTGTTGAAACTGCAGGCATTTTTAGCATTAATTTAAAACATGTTAGGAAAACATAGGGTTGCCATTTGAATTTTGAGAATAAGAGGACGTCAACCTCAAAAAAGGAGGATATTTGTCCCAAGGTTAGGTTGTAAGTGGCTGCTGACGTTTTACGTCAACACACGAAGACTCTGAGGTCCATTGTGATACCACGGGACCGTAAAAGGTTTCCCTACTAGTCCCTGTCGTTAAACCAGTTTGAGCTTCTTATGAAACTCCTTAGATGTTGAATTTTGAGATCCAACAAATCAGAAAGATCGTACAGCTCCCTAGATCCCAGTGAAGCAAGTCTCTGATCAGAAAGTGCCGGGCAATGGCAAATAAAGTGTTCGAAAGTTTCCAACTCCTCTTAATCCATGCAACTTCGGCAAAAGTCATTCGACGGCACATTTAACCGCTCTGCGTGCTTCCCTATAAGACAGTGTCCAGTAATTATAGAAACCACCGTCGAAATCTCTCCTCTTGGAAGAGATATCAGCTCACTTGTGCGCCCCTGATTAAGAGAAGGCCAAATCAGTCGTGTTGTCTCACACGTCCATCCATTTACTCATCTTTGATTGGTCTCCGTCGCAGAACAAAGCCGTAGGTTTTGCTTGCAAGTTTCTAGAGGCATACCAACACATTCCAATTCTGTTAGAACCTGTAAGGTAGTTCCTAGTCTTGCAAGCTCATCGGCTTTGCAATTCCCTGGAATGTCTCTGTGCCCTGGAACCCATATGAGTCGTATGTTAAACTGCTTGGCCATCTCATTTAAAGACGTGCGGCAGTTAAGGGCAGATCTTGTTTTCAGAAACATTGAATCCAGGGACTTGACCGCGGCTTGACTGTCAGTATAGATGTTGACTGCGGTTGTAGACAAGACATTGCAGCTCAACCAGTCAGTCACTTCCTTTATTGCCAGCATCTCTGCCTGGTAAACACTGCAATGATCTGGCAATCTTCGAGCTAGGCTCAATCCAAGCTCTTCCGAATAGACTCCAAAGCTCACTTGTTTGTGCTGCCTCGATCCATCTGTGTAACAATTTATGGTGGCTCCACTACCCGGAATGTCCCCAAGACTCCCTGGATGGTATCATAGTGGTAAAGTGGCGCTCAAAGAGGCTTAAAGATGGAGCACAGTCCACATTTTGTGGCATTTTTATCTTCTTGAAGATCGCGCTATGGCCACAATCGTTGCTCCTCCATTGCAGCGTGATATTAAGTCGAATTGCCGACGCAGCCGCATACTACCTACCCAATATGTCCAATGGTATCAGGTGAAGGAGGATTTCTAATGCAGCCGTAGGTGTTGTACGAAGAGCACCAGTGATGCACATCGACGCCATTCTCTGTACCTTCGTGATAAAGATCCAATGAACGACTTGAGGGCTAAAACCCCATCGTTTTCCAATGGCCCTTTTATAGGAATATAAAGCAATCGTTGCTTTTCTCACCCGTTCCTTAATATTACGCCTGAAATTCAACTTCCTATCTAGAAATACTCCAAGATACTTGGCTCCATCTGAGAAGGGGATTTCAGTGCCGTCCAGAGAAATAGGATCAAAAGCAGGAATCTTATTTTTCCTTGTAAACAAAACAAGCTCTGTTTTACTCCTAGACCACAGTCTCTTGCCCATTTAGACAGATATTTCAGAGAACCCTGAAGAATGTCCCTCAATGTTGGCAGATGCTTCCCCTTTACCGCTATCGCGACATCGTCAGCATATGCGACAACATGACAACCACGTGATTCTAGAGATAGCAGCATTGACTTCAGTGCCAAGTTCCAAAGAAGCGACGAAAGAACACCTCCTTGTGGTGTGCCCCTATTGACAAATCGAGATATGACGGACGCTCCCAATTCAGACGTTATACGTCTATTGGCAAGTAGGTTTTCCACCATTAAAACGATCCCAGTCTGGGATGACATTATTAAAAGCCCCCTCTATATCAAGAAAGTGCACCATAGTGTACTCATTTACCGAAAGCGATCTCTCGATGGTACCAACGAGCTCATGCAGAGCTGATTCCGTTGATCTACCCTTGCTGTATGCATGTTGCTTTGTCGAAAGCAACCTCGGGTCAATCACTCTACGCAAATATGCGTCTATCATTCGTTCCATTGTCTTTAACAAAAAATAAGACAGACTAATTTGTCTGAAATCCTTCGGAGCTGTGTTGGAACTTTTCCCAGCCTTCGGGATAAAGACGACTCTGGTATCCCTCCATTTTAAAGGAATATACGACCAGTTGATGCATGCTGTGTATAGATTATACAACAACGGGGCTATATAGTCCGACACTTGCTGCAACTCTGCCGGGATTATACCATAAGGTCCCGGGGGTTTATAGGGCCTGAAGCTTTTTATCGCCCAGATTAATGTTGGCATATTTATTATTTCCGAAGCAATTTCAGATGCTTGGGCGTCAGAACGTTCCAAAGCTTGAAACGGCGTCATGGAATTGCCCTGAAAATGTGTGTTTAAAAGGAGATCCAGCGACTCTCCACTGGAGGAAGACCACACCCCATTAGGATCTTTCAGGTATCCCAGGGTGCAAGGAGAAGAAGCCAGAACCTTGCGCAGCCTGGATGCCTCAGAAACGTCTTCTATGTTTCCACAGAAGTTTTTTCAAGAATCACATTTTGCATTTCTGATCATCTTTTTATAACTCTTAAGTTGCAGCCTGTATGCAGACCAGTCCTCGTCCGCTCTTGAAAATTTAGCCTTATTAAAGAGCTTTCTGCAGGAATCTCTGCTCGTCTGCAACTCATTTGACCACAAAGGTGGCTTTTTTTTCCCTCTAGGCTTTGCAGAAGGGCAAGACGCATCAAGGCACCTATTACAAACATTTGTTATATGGTCAACCAGACAGTCAATTTCTGCCAAACTATGCGGTTCAGATAAGGGTACTTCGTCCAAAAGCAAAGAAAAAGTCTCCCTATATTTCACCCAGTTTGTTCTCCTCAGATTTCTAGAGACTGTCTCAACCGGGGCACGCTCCCTGAGTAAAAACTCAATGTAGCGATTATCTGAGAAAGAATGCTCTTCCAAAACTCTCCAGTCATCAATTCTATCAGACAATGTATCTGATACAAGTGTTACGTCAAGAACAGTGTTGCCAGAACTTGGTAATCAAAAACGGCTAAATTCATTCGAAAAAACGGCTAAAAAACGGCTAAAAAATGGCTAAAAAATGGCTGAAAAAAGGCTAAAATATATATTTTACTTTTTTAAGAAAAACTATTGTAAAATCATATTTTGTAACGTTTTTTTATACATAAATTAAAATAAGGAGATCTTTTGTTACTGTTTTGACATACTTAAGATAAAACGAAGAGAGTTCAAAATACTTCTTAATGATTTAAATTTTTTATATAAAAAATGTTTATGAAAATATTTGTATATAAAAATTTTGACTACAAAAAATGTATTTTAGTAAAACAAATTTTTAGTTATATTAGCTTAAAATAAATTTTTCAACACGTGACAGTTATCGCTGAAACCTGACCAGAAGAATTCAAAAAATATATTTGCCAAGATTCGGCAATCAGCCTTAAAGTTGAGTTTTTAACGCTAGCGTATTTTTAAAACACAGAGAAACGGGCATCACTAGATCGTCTAAAATTTAGTATACTGTTTATGGTATGAATATGACAAAAATATCCGTGGTTTTATTCCAGACTGGTGTTAATAAAAATTCAGAAATATGAAAAACAAACAAACCAACATTTAAATCCTGCTGATGATGACACATAAATAAGGTTTTTGAAACCGGTATGGGAATACCAGAAATGTCTGTAATTTTTAGAAATTAACTTTCTCCTATATTTTTCACCTTAAATCTTTATAACAAATAGTATTAGAGTCTGTGATCGATCTGTACAAACATAAAAACCAATAAACTCTCTATTTTAGTATAAATAACCCACTTAAAATTACTTTTTAACCGAAAACTCAAAAATGGCTAAAAACTGCTAAAATATTTTCGAAAATGGCTAAAAAAACGGCTAAGAGCTAAATGCTTTTTTCTCCGGCTAAACGAGTTCAAAAGGAGCTAAATCTAGCCGGAAAATGGCTAAATTGGCAACACTGGTCAAGAACCTCTTGCCGCGTACTTGTAACGAAAGTAGGTTCACCACCCTTGTTACAAATATACAGGTTAGTGCTTAACAAAAACTCCAAAAGTGATTCGCCTCTATCATTTGTGTCTGTACTACCCCATATCGAATGATGTGCATTAGCATCACAGCACACTAGTAACTGGTGTCCCCTAGATTCAGACTCCCGAATCAGACCGCCAACCTTCTCCGGGGGTATTGGCCCCGGATTAGGAAAATACGCAGAGGCGAGCCAAATAGATTTCCCATGAAGCTCTAAGCTAGCCGCTGTAACATCCATATCACTAAAAGTTGATAAAAAGAATATATTTAAGCCATTTTTCGCCAAGATGCAGGCTCTTGGTGAGCCCTCACCTTTGGCAACCACCAACTTAAACCCAGGGGTCTTCAATCCGCAAACCCTGCCACCCCGCACCCAGGGCTCTTGGATAAAAACCAAGTCAACTGCCCCTGTCGTCAGGCGCAGCAAGAGTGCAACTGAGGCTGCCTTACAGTGATGGAGGTTTATTTGTAGGAACCGCAACATCTTGTTTTATTTCCACCATCCTTTCCACCACCGTGTTATTGGCTTCATCCTCCGTGTTATCAAAGAGGTCGCATTCGTCCCCAGATTCGGTATCGAATAAGCCAGATATATATCCCATATGTTCTGAATCGGAGGCAACAGAACTCTACGAATTCCTCACTGCATGGGGGTCGTCCTGAATGTCACCCATCGTGGCATCAGCTTTATCCTTCATGCCATCACAGAGGTCGCATTCGTTACCAGATCCGGTTTCAAAAATGCCAGATGCATCACCCATCAGCCTAGAATCGGTCAGCTGAATATCAACCCTTTCCAGATTCTCCTCCCCAGCCGACTCTGCCACTGGCTTGTCTGCGTCCAAAATAGTCTTCTGGTCGCCCTTGTAGACATTGACTCTTATATGAAAAAATCCAAATCTAATAATGCCGTCAGTCCTGGCTAAAAGCGGAAGCGATTCCTCATTAACCAAGACCACTGCTTGACGACGAGCGCCCTCCATCTCACCCAATCTGGCAATTTGCCAATTCTGAGTTGGAAGGTCAGGATTGCAGACTTTTATCATCTTAAGAATCACCGCAGTGTCATTTGTAGCCATTGGGATCCATGCATGAGCTCTGGGTTGCGAGGGGATATCATGTTTTTCCACAACGTCCAGTCTGGCTCCAGGCCATAACTCTCCCACTTGGCTAATGGCAACCTTAAACACGGCTGCGGATCTTTCGTTCCCAAAAGCAACGAGTTTTACTCGCCCCTGATACCAACCTGCGTTGACAGTAGTAGGGAGAAAATCAGGCATACTCTCAAGGAGCCTATAGTAGATTTCATTTAGTTTAGTTTCAACTAAACTCCACTTGTCCCTTGGAATACTACAATCCCCATTTTGCCTGTTTATCACAGCCCTAACGAAGTTACCTTTAACCACTTCACTAAAAGACTGAGTCCAGACGTTGCCGGTCACCTTAGATCTCTTAGGTAAAGGTTTCTCGTCGGGCGAGCGCAACCTTTTACCAGACTTCGATGACGAGGCCGAAACAGCGCTCTGTTTGTCAGATGCGCGCATTGCCGAAAGTTTGTCCTGTTCTTCAATGACTCCTTTTGCCCATGATAGCGACGCCCTCTCACGTTCGGAGAGCTTCGTTCCATCAAGTTGGCTTAGTCTGTTAATTATTTTCAAACAAAGCCGTCTCTGGTTGTGCCTAACCTTTGATGGTTTAAGTTTCTTTTTCTTTTTACCACCAATATTCGGCTGGGCACCCCTACCAGAATCAAGGTCGGACTTCAAGGTCGCAACCCTAAGACCAGTGCTAGGACCAGCACCAGTCGGTGAGGCAGAGCCTCGAATTAAATCGGTATCATTTGTGTCCATATTTTCATTTTCCTGGATGTGGTCATGAAAATATTACAAAAATACCTATTACGAACAATTTCAAAAATTCAATTAATAGCACGGAGATAAATTAAAATACTTAAAGTTTGTAAAAACAAAAATTTTCTAGAAAATGTCTTAGCAGATTTCTCTGCTCTTTTGAGAGATTTCTTTGCTGATTTCACCTAGATAATCATGATATATTTTCAGCAAACCGTTCCTGCTAAAATCAGCAAATTTCTAATATGGCTCAAAATGGGTATATTTTCAGCAGATTTTTCTGCTGATTGGACAGAGAATTTATTTAAAGTGTTGGTATCTAAAATAAAAGGCGATCGTTTAAGGGAAACACGTGCCGAAAATCGGTTTAATATTGTTAAAATTTCTTATAAGGGGAAAAAAATAATATTATTTTAGGCTTTTGCCAAAAGAGGTAACGTTTTTTTTTCTCTGTTATATTAGCTCTAATAAAAAAATCCCTGAAGACTTGAAAAATAACGGTAAGTATATAAATTTAAACAAATCTGAAGTGAATTTTATTATGAACATATAAAAATTGTGTCTCTCTTGAAAGTGGAAGTGAAATGTTTCTTATTTTAATTGCAATATTCATATCACAGCCAGCTTTGAGGAGCGATACGGTTTATTATATTGAAAATACACAAAACTATAAACAAAAAGTGTTTAAACTTTTCAAGGAGATCGATCGATTGACACTAATAAGAAAACGATACATATAAGTTGTGGAATATTTTGAGTTAAGATTTTTATTTTTATTTAAACTAGAAAATTCACATCATTCATGTACAGTAGAGTTGGCCGGAAAAAAACGTATTTTTAAATATCAAAAAACTTAATTTCAAATTTATATGTACATTCCGCGAAATTCTTTGTATTATCTTCTACCCGCGCTTTTTTTTGGGCCATGGCCGTTTCGATATTTGTGTTAAAACGTGTTTTTCGGTCCACTCTAACGTACATGAACGAACATGCATTACGAATCAATGAGCCATAAAAAATATTTTAGAGTTCATAATACTTGGTTTTGGTCGACGCCCACAGATGTAATAAGAAAAAAACAAAACCTGAGTATGATTAATTAATAAAATTAAAAAAAAAAATAATATTATATAGAATTTTTCTAGAACTCATAAATATGGGTGTGAAATAAATTCAGCAAAATTGTTTTAGATCAAACTGTACTTGAGTTATCTTTTTCTCTAATCAATATGTAAATGTAAAACATTTATTGATAAAATATTGCAAATGTTTAGCCAACACAAAAATTACTTTTTTACCTAATTTGGTAAAGTACAATTAAATAACATTATCTTGTTGTTTTTTAGAGATGCTACTACAGTTATCATTATAATTAACGGTATTCAGGTACCAAGGTCTAACGATTGTCAATTTTACTATGCTACTTGTAGTATTGGATTTTTAAATTTGCTAAGTAGTCTTACCAATATAATCTGACAATCCGAAACTTGACACATGCCAAAATGACCAACATAAATAATTTTAAAATAGAAAAATAATTTTCTTTAAAATTATTCTATGAGAATGTCATGGTTTTAATTAGCAAAGAAAAATTACCTCGAGCTAGAATAATCCTACTCAAAATGTAATATTTTAAAAGGCCACTAATCCGTGTACAAATGAATTAGATTTAATCAGATATGTGTGTATCTATTCATGTATGATCGTATCTGATTGCATATAATTATATCTGAAATGACCAAAATCGAGATCTAATTATATCTCGGTTTTGGTCAACATCGGCGCAAATTAAAAAAAATATATATCTGTTCAGATACAATTATATACAATCAGATGCAATCATATATTTTCAGATCATGTTAGATCCGATAAGATCAAAAAGATTTTTACACGGGAAGGTTCCAAATTCATATTTTTTTTTGGCATAAATTCGAAAAATAAAGCAAAGCTACTAGTTTTGAACCTGGAATGCTTTTTATTTCTTTAGGTGGGAACTAAAAAACAGCCTTTATATTAACAATTTTTAAACAGTTATTAAAAAATAAATATGCAATGTTTTTAAATTTGTTTTTTTTTTTATTTGAATGATAAAATATCATATATTTTTAAAATTTTATAACATAAAATTTGGTCAACTAGAATTAACAGGGTTGCCATTTAATTGTGGCATGGTTTTATTAAAGGACAAAAACAGCTGCAGTTGTACAGCAAAACCTACTTAACCGATTTTGAAGATTTTTTTTTTTAGATTTGTAGATTGTTAAATTCTTTAGTATTTATTGTGGCCATTTTTTTGAAAAATATTAATTTTTGTTGAACTTATGATAATGTAAACGTAAAAAATGTAACAATTTACTTTTCTTTGTTCATTAAAAAAAAATTGTTAAGTCAAAATGTCAAAAAATAGCTAGAGAATTTAGTAATCAAGACAATTCATCAAAATCGGTTCAGTAGTTTTGTACAATTGCAGCCGATGTTGTCCTTTAAAAAAAACATTATACAATTGAGTGGTAACCCTGGCAGCCCTTGTCTCGCTTCCGGACCAGTATTGGCCTAAAGTGAATGAAAAATCACCAAAATACCAAATCGCCCCAAAAATAAGAAAAATGGCCCAAAAAGGAATAAAACAAAACTTCGCCAAAAATATATGAAACAAGTAGAAAAGTCCATGAATAGCCTCCACCATTCTCTTTAAAGTGAATTTTATAACGTGACAAAAATTTACATTTTTTATAAACAATAATTAATTTTGAATACAATACTTTTTTTAGAAAATTTTGAAAAAAATAAATATTGACTAATTTTTTTTTGAGTCGAAAGTTTTTTTTTGAGTTTAAATTTTTTTTCGATTGTAATTTTTTTAGTGTAAAAATATTTTTGAGAGACAAAATACGTTGTAAAATATTTTTGTGACTTACCAATGTTTTTAAAACTTGTTTTACGGGTTTTCAACACTTGAACTAAAGGTGAAACCAAACTGAAATTCACCGTTTTGATATTAACTTTTGTACGACTGAACTAATTTGCCTGAAATTCAATACCAACCACACTAGGGGAAAGACAAATATATGTGCCATGCTTCAGCAGTCTCAGAATTGTCTTTCGAAAGAGAGCTTGCTTTTTATGTCGTAAATTCGCTAAAAACCCTTGACGAAATTTCCTATTTTGCTTAAACCTTTGGAATTGCTGAATTGCAATACCAACCTGATCAGGTAAATGACCAATATATACGCCAAACTTTAGCAGCGTCTGAAAAGTTAGCGTGTTTTCAACAGACAGACGGAGGAACAGACGGACAGACGGACATCGCTATATCGTCTTAAAATCAATCGAGGATTGAAGTAGATTTATTATAAATATTTAATTGTTCAACTTCTTTGTTTGAGATATGAATTTTTATTAACAAAATATTAAAAATCAAAATTAATAATATAAAAACATTTTAAAACAAAATAACTTGATCGACAAAATAAACATTAAAGTAAACACGTAGTGGGACACTACAAGGATCATGAATATATATCACAAAATCTTTTTCAAATTTCAACTCAGTGAAACTGAAATAAATGTTTAAAAAAACAGGGAGTTTTTGGAATTTAGAAAAACTGTAAATGCAGTTGTGTAAACAATACCTTGAACCATCACTGAGCAATGTTTAAGGATTACCCCACTTTATCCGTAAAAGTTACAAAAGGTTAAAGTTGAAAAATCTATAAAAATGGCTTGAAATAATCCATAGTTTTTACCTTCTTTCGCTGTGTTTTTTAAGTTCTCCTTATATTTCAATCTTTTCCGGCATAACACAAAGTCAGTACATATAAAAGATTATTTTAATGTTGGTTTGATAGATGCTTCATCGCTTGGTAAGAAGTTATAAGACGGTTAAGTTTTGAAACCAAAAATTAAGAGTTTTTAAATTTTCGAGGTTTTTTGATCAGGGATTTCGGCTCCCTCTGTAAAATAAAAAAAATTGAACTAGACTTGGTAGCTGTTGTAGTTCTTAACATTTTGGAATTAATCCCGTTAATGTGCCACGAATAGTTAAGGAGTTTCAGCAGATCAAAGTTCGAAAGAAAAAACGTAATTTTTTTAAAATACCAGTTTTTCTCAAGGAACATTCGCGGTTTCATTCGAAATTTGGTGGACTCTTGCGTAAACCGAGTTTTTTGTGAGTTTACATAAAAAAATCACTGGCGGTTTTATAAAAAAAAAATTGCAAAAATTTTATGGTATTTTTGAAAATTGTGCGAAATTTGCAAATCTGTTTCCTATTTTTTTTAGTAGCAATTAATCACTCATGTTTATTTTAATACACCAAAAGACGTGCCTTAACGAGTAGAACTGATTTGCTTTTTGACTTTATACTTTAAGCCATTCTGAGCGGAAAGCGCGATGATTTTATCTAAGCCTGTTTTGATCTGGCACATCCAAGGCTTTACACGAAATCGGATGAAATTTTTTTTAAATGAAAGCCCACTTGATGTGTCATCATAAAATCAGAGGCGGGTTAAAAAATTTTGATGATTATAGATTTTTGGACAATATTAAATTTTCTTGTTATAAAAAAGCATCACCGATTTTTTTTAAACTACTGGTACAATGATACGATTTTCCGCAAGGTTGGCAATCGATACCCACCCAAAATAACGGTTATTGGCTATTGTACCGCAACCAATAAAGATATGGACATTTTTAAAAGCGATTATGAAAGTCAATAAAATTTCTAATATTTTTGATGTGTTACTTCGTGTTTGTACCGGTTGCTTTTCGAAATATAGGCCAATACCTTTGTAATACCGTTTGAAACGGTATTTTAAAGGTATTGGCCTATATGACGAAAATGAACCGGTACAAACACGAAGTAACACATCAAAAATACTAGAAATTTCATCTACTTTCATAATCCCTTTTAAAAATGTCCATATCTTTATTGGTTGCGGTACAATAGCCAAATACCGTTATTTTGGGGGGGTATCGATTGCCAACCTTGATTTTCCGTGATTTTTTTTCAATAATACCAACGCGCATTACCTAAATATGTTATAAAAAATTGTGAAACTTTTCTTTTACCGCGAATTAATCGCGATTTTAGGTGCCTAGATATGTTTTTTTTTTTAAATCGTTTGGTCATTAAAGGGTTAAATTTATATCATATATTTTATAAGATATTTTAATAACGCATGCAATAAATGTGTAGAAAAAAAATCTTTAAAATATTTTTAAGATTTTTAAAACCGCTAAATCTTAAAACCGCCATAACTTTTGACCATCTTGCGCGAATTAATTGACGCGAAAGAATTTCTTATTCTTAAATAGCTTCTAATATTTATGCCAACTTTCATCGATGTGCCATCAAAACAAAAATTACATATTTTTTACCTCAAAATTTAAGTGTTAGACGGAACTCCTCATATACTTTATGGGGTCCTAGACCAATATTTTGAGGTGTTACAAACGGAATGGCAAACTTATATATACTCTCTATCACTAGAGTGGAGGGTATAAAAATCAAATCCACATCAGTGGTCCGGAGATGTTTGTTTTTGAGTTAAACCACTTTTTTCAAAAAGTTTTATATTTACGCGGAAAGGACTTGGAACGGATTTTAATCAACAAAAACGCGGACTCTATATATTTTTTTTATTGAAATTCCTCCAATAAATAAAATTGTTATACCAATCATAAAATTGTAGGTAATTAATTGAATATTTTTTTGAAAAATTTTTCGATTTTCATCACAAATTTAATAAATTTGTATTTATATTCAATCAAAATAATGATTGATTTAACGAATAAATTGTAAGCTTATGACAAAATTAGGAAAAAATTCATCTTTTTTGCTTTCCAATATGTTGCCAACAATAAAAAAAGTAAAACCCAATTATTTTGTATATTTTTGAATGTATTCAAATAAATTAAAGCTAAAAAAATCAGGTATGTTGAAAATTTATATAAAAATTTAATAATAATTAAAGCTAAAAAATCTGGTATGTTGAAAATTTGTAATTTGACACTTAACGAAAATAATAAAAATTTTAATCAAAACATTAATTGACTAATTTAAATTTTGCTGATCAATAGATTAATTGAAAATTTTAAGCCAATAATTTTTTGTGTAGAAATGTCTGTTTCAATTCAAAATTCCCTTTATTAGGCGGGCCACTAGAGAAAGGGGAAGTGGACCACCCTTTTGTCTTAAATTCAATATTTTGGCAGTAGAATTCTGCATACCAAATTTGGTGAAGCTAGCTCGTGGAAATATTTTTCGCCGTGACTTGTTACTTTTCGGCCATAATGCTCGTGCAATTCCTGGCTGGGAAGTTCTTAGATTCTAGGTTATTTCGATAAGAAAATTTTTACATTTATAAAAGTTTATTATGACAGTTTTCGCAAAGCAAACATTTTAGATTCGTTTAGAAAAATTCTAAGATTCGGAAAAAAATCGTATTATTAAATATTTTGCATATAGAATTCATAGATTCTAAGACAATTCTACAGATTCTGATACATTTTTCAAATAGTATACAAAAATTGTCCTATTTTGTAACATTTTTTTCCAGATTCTGAGATATTATTCGTAGAAAAAAAGTTTATTTGCGAATTTTTAACATTCGCTATATAATTTTTTGCCAATAAGGTATTAAAAAAAAAAATAAAATAAAATAAAAAAAAATTGCGAAGGTGTATAAAAATAATTTTAAAAAACAATAAAGAAATTAAGTAAACGACGGAAACGGAAGAACTTGTCATACTATAAAATGATTTTTCAATTAAGAAAAGATAATACCATAAATAGTACGAACAAAAAAACCAAAAATTATATAAATTTTATAATTGAACTAAACAAGATCGTTTAGTTAAAATAATAAAAAAATAAACAAACCAATATAAAAAATAATTAAATAAAAAAAACAAACTAAAATAAAAACAACTAAATGTCAGACCAATCAAAATAACACCAACATACAAAAACAAAATTAAATAACCTTAAATATGGACTCAATCGATTATTGAACTTTAAAATACAATAACAAATCGATAGTGAAAAGTGACATCATGATAAAATTTTTAACAACATAAATCCTCAAATAAATTAAAAAAAGGATCTGGAAAGCATAAAAAACTTGTTAAGAAATGACATCATCAACCAACCATTAACAATTGCTTATTTGGGTTAAAAGAAGACACTTGCTCGTTGCTGTTTTTTTTTGTATGCCAAAAAAGAAACTTATTTAACCTAATTTTGAACTTTATCAATTTATAAAATAAAACTATTGATTTCCTAAACAAAATTTTATTGAAAGTCTGTAGAAAATATAGTATTTAGTACTTTTGGGATAACCAGGCTTGTAGTGATGATCAATAAAAAAAAAAATTAACTAGAAAAACAATAATTTAAATTGATTTTTGTTTTAAATTTTTGTTTTACCTTTTAATGACGCAGAAAAAACAGAAAACTGAGTGGTGATTATATAACACATTACCAGGTAATGTATATCTATTATTTATAGCATTATTTTGGGATATCTTACCAAACATCGGCTTAGTAAGATATTATTTCAAAATGAATAATAATGACTTACATACAATGTGTCACATAGTTTAAGACAATTACACAAACATATTATTAATAAATGAACTCAAAAAATAACTCTGTTAAATTACAGAGATACTCTGCTGAGCCAACAGAAAATACCATAGATTTCCAACCAGCCAGATTTTTTGTTATTTTACTAAGAAAACTCTGTAAAATAATTTCAATAAAAAAACTGTAAATTTACAGAATTATCTGTAAAATTTTGATAAAAGCGATCAAAATTTTACTATTTTATTAACTATTTGATTTCTGATAAATTTCTTTTTCCCTTTGTGGAAGTAGTGTTGACAATTGAAAAATTTCATCGAGTAAATCTGCCGCTTTAATGCTTCCAAATTGTAAATTTACTTCTTTTTTATTTTTTTGAAAAGTACGATTTTTTTACGAGTACCTCCAATTTTACACGACATCCTCGTAAAATTTACCAGGTTTTATTGAAATTTAAGACGCTTTTTAAAGAGTGGTTGAAATATTTGAAAGTTTTTTTAAGAGTTTTTTATTTGAAAACTAAATTAAAGAACAATAAGTAAAATTACAGTTGAAATTTAGTATTTTGGTTACGAGAAAAAAACACAAGTATTTTTATAAAATCTGTATTTTAACAAAAAAAAAACTCTATTTATTATCTGTAAAATAGAGATTACAAAGTAAAATGTAAAATTACAGATAAAATTTTGTTTTTTGGTTACAAGAAAATACAAAGTACATTCTTAAAATCTGTACTTCGACAGATAACTTTGTCAAATATCTGTCGAATTGAGATTACAGTCATTTTACAATTGGAAAAAATCGGTCCATATTTAGACCTAGCCCCCATACAAAGGTCCTCTTTAGTTTTGGATCAAATGGCTCTAATAACCGTACTATAATAGGTTTTGTTTCGAAATTTGGCAAACGTGTTTTGTCCTCACAAATCACCATTCCGAATTTTGGAGAAATCGGATCAGTTCTTCTTGTAGCCCCCATAAAAACCACCTTTCCGATTTTCACATAAATCTCTCAAATTACATGAAAATAGAAAATATTTTATTAAAATTTTGTTTGTGTTTGTTAAACGTGTACTTTAATAACCTTATCAAATCTGATTATCGTCGGATCATTTTTGGACTTAGGCCCCCCCCTTGTGAAAATTTCACCCGATATTCAGTTAAAGCGGTTTATTCTCAACAAAAAGAAGCATATTTAACTCAAATTTGATTTGTGAGTGTTTTTACACTTATTAAAGATTTGACAAAATATAGATCTAATCGGTCCATGTTTGAAATTGGGACCCATTTTCCGGGAAACTCTGGTGTAGGGTATTATATGGTCGGTCTTGACCGACTATAATTTTCTTACTTGTTTTGATTAATTTCAAATTTTTTTAGATTTAACTTATTATCAAATTGCACTAATTTGAATCATTTTGAAACTATTTATTTGAAAATAATCATATAAATTAATAAAATAGCAAATAAATCCAAATATTAAAATTGCATAAAAAGTTGAAATGAAGGTTTTTCTGGGATAACGGCACATTAAATTTTTTTTTTGAGATCTGCGGATGCTAATTACCCTAAAAAAGTATCTTTTTTCCAAAAAAGAAAAATAAAATTGAATCTTGGTCCAAAATGGGTTAAGTTGCATGCTTATATTTTTATACCCTCCAACCACAGTATGGGGGAATACTCACTTTGTCATTCCGTGTGTAACACATCAAAATATCGGTCGGGGACCCCACAAAGTATATGCGGCATTCCATGTCAAATCGGACACTTTGAATTTTTTTTTTTAGATTTTCCCAATTTTTTTTCGAAAACTCCTTCGTGGTAAATTTTCAGATTTTTTTGATGAGCCGTTCAAAAGATATCGAATTTTTAAAATTTTGGTAGTTTGTTCCTTTACTCAAACTACTTTTACTCATAACTCTTCAATAATGGTCCGAATTTCCTTTTTTTTTCTTCAAAATTTTTGTTTTTTTACGTAATTTTTAAAAAAAAATCCCAAAAAATTCTTGAAAGCGCTCTAGTATGCGATTTTAAAGTTTAAAAATTTAAATCTCATTTTTGAAAATGTTTGTACTCTTCGATTTTTTTGAAATTTTTTGTGTAAAACTTCTATCAATTCTACAAATTTTTTGCCCTGGAGGATTGTGGGATAACGATTATTACTATTTTTTAAAATTTTTTGAAAAAATTTTATTGTAATTTTCCAATCTTAAAATCATTTCTACTGCTCCAATGGTGCGTCATAGAGGGGTCATTTATAAGACCGACCCCCAATAATTTTTACGTCTTAACATTTCTTTGGGACAAACTAATACCCTATCTCCAATTTTTAAGGGGGCTCCCACACAAAACGACATTTTTTTTAAATTTGTCCAACCGCTCTTACTGCCCTATTAGTGCCCTTAGAGCAACAAAATGTATGACTGACCCACAATATTTTTTTATTCTAAAAATTTTGTTGAGGCGGTCCCCATACAATTTTTTTTTATTTTTTGTAAATTTGTTTTATTTAATTAGCTTCTACCGGTCCAATGGTGCGTCCGAGAGGGGTCATTAGTGAAACCGACCCCCATTTATTTTTACCCTACAACATTTTTTTAAAACATACCTACGCCCTATCTCCACTCCCTAAGCCCATACAAATAAAAGTTGGAGCAAATTTTATAAAATGAGAATCAAAGGTTGGGAACCATTGCTCTAAGGGCACTATTAGTTCAGTTAGAGCGGTTGGAGCAAATTTTAAAAAATTTCGTTTGTGTGGGAGCCCAATTAGAAATTGGAGATAGGGTATTAGTTTGTTCCAAAAAAATTTTAAGGCGTAAAAAATTATTGGGGGTCGGTCTTATAAAAGACTCCTCTATGAGGCACCATTGGAGCAGTAGAAATGATTTTAAGATTGGAAAATTACAATAAAAATTTTTTCAAAAAATTTTAAAAAAATTGAAGAATCGATAGAAGATTTGCACAAGAAAATTTCAAAAAAATCGAAGAGTACAAACATTTTCAAAAATGAGATTTAAATTTTAAAACTTAAAAATCGCATACTAGAGCGCTTTTAAGAATTTTTTGGGATTTTTTTTTAAAAAGTACGTAAAAAACAAAAATTTTGAAAAAAAAAAATTAAATTTGGAACATTATTGAAGAAGTTATGAGTCAAATAAGTTTGAGTAAGGAAACAAACTACCAATTTTTAAAAATTCGATATCTTTTGAACGGGTCATCAAAAAAATCTGGGGGCTAATTACGTAAAACGAAAACGATTGACGATGCATAAACGACATCAAAATATATATCGTTTTGAAGGAAAATTTTAAAGTTTTTCTTTATTATATTATTAAAGAGTGTTGTCTAACCCACAAACATTAAAAAAATTGGAAAAATTTTGTTTAGTTTAGGAACAACAAGGCTCCAGAAATTGACGATAATCAACTATCGTTTTACGTGATCAGAGTCCTGAAAATTTACCACGAAGGAGTTTTCGAAGGGTACTAAAAACTGTTAACAAATTGGGAAAATCTAAACAAAAAATTTCAAAGTGTCCGATTTGACATGGAATGCCCCATATATAATATTGATCCATGATAGAATCTAAGACATTCTAGCAATGTCCGTCCGTCCGACTGTAGAAATAACGATGCAGTCCAAACCTAAAGATCTAGACCCCTGAAATTGGACAAGAATATCTCTAATGTTACTGGTAAGGTTAAGTTCGAAGATGGGCAAAATCGAACAAGGGGGAAAAAGTTCCCCCTTTAAGAACTAAAATGACCCCCTGAAAAATACATTATTTTTACGATTTTTTTTTTGAATTTTTGCTCAACAAATGTAACATTTTTATGCCATATTATGTTCATAGACCAGCGCTTGGACCAAGGGGGTTAGGAAATTCGATTTTTTCATGCTGCCCCCCCCCCCCCTTTGGGGGCGTGGTTATAGAAATTAATTAAAAATAACGATAAAAATGTATTATTTAAGCGTAAATATCATAAACAGATAATTTGTAAACATATATAGCGGTGGTAAAGGTTTTTATAGCCAGTTCTCACTCACAAGGGAGGTCTTTCAATAGGCACCCACCGATAGTACTGAGACTTGCATATTGAAAAGGGTTACTTATCCCCAAAAAAATATAAATTATTTTAAAAAAACTTTCAAATTAACGCCCTGTACAAAAATTTTTCTGTTACTAACATTTTCCCCCATTAAAAAAATGTTAACTAATAGAGCCCCAACAAATGTTAAACTTAACACCTTCAGAAAATTTAAAAAGCTTTTTTTCTTAATCAACTAAAGCTTTATTTGATTTTAACAGACAGAATGTCTAAACAAAACGTAAAATGAACAAAACAAAATTTATTTACAAACAGTTGCAATTTAACAGCGCTTTCGAACGGTTCTAGAAAAATAATAACGAATAAAATATAAAGACACTTTGCTCTTGTTTTAATTTAATACAAAAAAAAACAACATAAATTAATAACAAAAAAAATTTAAATTTTCTAAAATTAAAAAAATTAAATTTAAAAAACCAAAAACAAACAAGTGAAGTGAACGACTAAATTTTAAATTTATTTTAAAAAATATTAACGAATTTTTCTATTAAACGACTCGCATTTTTTCTTTTATTTTTTTGTTTTAAACAAATTAAAAGAAAAGTAACATAAAATATTTCAATACAAAAATTTTAAATAAAAAATTCACGTGCATATCTCTAATATCCTTTGTGTTTTATAACAAAGGGCAAAAAGGACTGTGAATATCTACATAGAGAGCGAAAAGAGAATAAAAGGTGTTTATTTCTTAAAGAAAGTTGTTACAAAACATTTTTTTTGTTAAATTTTCTGTTATAAAAAAAATATTGAAATATTTTTTCAATTAACATTTAAAAAACAGAATTACGTTGAAAAAGGATACGAAAAAACATTCAAGGATAATAAACAAGGAGTTTTTTTTCATTAGCCCATTAAAGTGTAAGTAAATTATTGTTGTCTGTTTAAGTTTAGTTAGTGTCTGGCTACTAACAAGGAATTGAAAGAATTAATTCATTCTGTAATAATATTTTACGTTTAAAAAATAATTTTTGAAATTTCACGATTTTTGTAAAAAAAAACTAATTCTTAGTTAATTGTTAAAAGACGCTAAGTCACAATTTTTTAACCCTGATGATAAGTAAAAAATTGTCATTTACAGAAAAAAGTTAGTAGACATTTTGTTTTTATTCTTTATGTAAAAGTGCTAGTATGTCTAACTAGTTAAAAAAAATGTGCTACACATAAAAAAAATCTTGTCAAATTACTAGAAAAAGTTTCGTAATCCCATTTTACCAATATTTGACAGTTTTCTTGTTTTTTAACAAAAAAATTTTTCATCGAAATTTACATCTTTTTTTGTAATTTTTCTAATTTCAATGGTTTTTTTACAAAAAAAATCTAGTAAATTTACGAGAATTTTTTGTTTTGTGCCAAAAAAGTTGTAAATTTAAAATTTTTTTTTGGTAAAAAACTTGTAAAATTACAAAAAGGTTTGTAATTTTTACTAGGAATTCTCGTAAAATAGGAGGTAGCAAAAAAATCTAGTAAAGTTACGAAACCTCCTTGTAAGTTTTATTGCGTAAAAAAAATTGTAAATTTAAAATTTTATTGGTAAAAATCTTGTAAAATTACAAAATTTTTGGTAAAAAGCTTGTAAAATTACAGGAATTCTTGTGAAATAGAAGGTAGCAAAAAATAAAAGTAAAAAACTTGTTTGACCTAATTTTTTGTAAACAAAGAAAATATGTTATTGTTTATTAATATTAGTACATCAATTGTATGGTAATGAGATATTAAAATAATTTAAATTTTTCTTTGTTTACAAAAAATTGGTGGTCAAAAGAATTGGAGGTCAAAAAATGCGGATTTCTTTTACTGTATTTGGACATCTTCATTATTTGTTTAGGTTGTTGGAAAAATTAGTTGATTACTGAATAAAAACTATTCGACCATTTTTTAAATTTTTAATGTTTGAACTTAGAAAAAAATCGACTTAGAAATATTTTTAATTTTTTTTTTAAAAACGTCTCTAAATAATTTTATTTTCCAGGTTGACCTTCATAGTACATTTATTATTTACTCAATCTGGACGCTATCAAGCTTAAGTTAAAGCTTTATAAATTATCTACATAACATTTTTTTGAAAATAATAACGTTGAGTATTATACTGTAGAAGCGTTTCTAAATAGTTGTACTTAGGGTTGCAAAAGTTGGTACAATTGTACTTTTTTTGGTACAATTCGAAGCTCAAAAGTACAATGGTACACCAATGACTTATTTAGTACAATTTAAGATCTTTCTTACAATTAGTTTATCCTTTTTTTTGTGGAATTTCCCTAGTTTATCGATTCATGGTGGCGACTCAACTTTTGTACCATTTCTATGTGGTTGGACCTATGTTTGGCCATATCTGAAATTGGTGTAGAAATACATAAAAATAAAATTTGAGTTAAATAGGCATATAAGGATGCCAATAGACAGATTTAAGGAAATATCGGGAGGACGTTTGTATGCACGCAGAAAAAAAACATGGTTGCGGTGATCATGATTTAAGAGCGTCATATTATGATTGGGAATATGATTGTAACAAGAATGTTAATATGGTTGAAGTCAACAAGGAATGTTAATCATTATATGATTGCGGCAATAATGGCCAAAATGTTATAAAATTATAATATGATTCCAGTTTAATATTTCTTTTTTGTTTAAATTGAGAAAATTAATTATGCTTTAATACCACACGTTTATATAAATTCTCCATTACTTTTTTTTTTGATAAAGTTCACACCAATAATTTATTTTTTGTTTTAAAATGTTGTTTTTATAAATATGAAAGCATTTTTATTAATTTTGGTTCAATATAGTGGCAACCTGCGTTTTACATCAATGATGTGCAATAAACCTATGGCATTTTTCTAAAAAAAAATCATCAACGATAACATTTTTGTCAGCTAACAATGATTGTATAAAGTTATTGACAAAATAATAACATATTTGCTGCAATCATAACATATATGTTACAAAATTAAAATTATTGTCAGCAATTATAACACATTCAGTAAGTAAAAAATGCCCAAACAACACTTTAATATTTTCGATATGAAGTTTTTATTTAAAATGGAAAGTTATTTTTAAACCGCACAATAAATAAATTATATAAAGTAGATTTTTGTATTTCATTTCCTTCTGCGTTGATCCAATTTTTTAATTCAAATTGCCTTAAATTTTTTTAAGAACTAATTGTAAGTGGCGTCTTTGCGACTAACTGCTTGCTGGCAAAACAATAAACTGATGAATAAACCTGACAATGTTTGCAAAAATCAATTTTCATTAAGTTGTGATTACCTAATGATTGTTATAATCATATTATGTTCAAATTTTTGGTGTGTCGAGAATATAATTAACTATAACATTGTTACAACAACTATATTGTACTTTTGGATGTAGAAATAATTTTATCATGATTGAAGCAACTATTAAATGTCTAAAACAACCATATAAATATTTAAATACAATTTTAAAAACAATAACTTGATTGCTGCAATCATAACTAGATTTAGAGATCATAGTATAGTTGCCGTGATCATGTCGCAACCATATTTTTTCTCTGCGTGTGGAGACGAATTACATGTACCTACAGAGGGACGGGCAACCATAGCAAAGTAGACTCAAAAAGTGATTCTGCGTCCATCGGTAACTTAAAGGTGGGGTGTAGGACAAATATTTCGGATTTTATATGTATATGTATTCTGAAATGTATTTTTGAAAATTTAAACTTTTTTTTTTTAAATTTATGATGTTATAACGAAAGAATGATACGAAATAATGCATCAATCAGCGCTGAGAAGATATGACTTCACTGAGAAGATATATGACTTCATCGCCCAAAAGAATCATGCAATAATTCAGTTGGCTTGAATGCGCTCTTTGAGTCTTGATTTCTTTCCAAAAGCTGTTTCAGCAAAAATTTCTGCTGGGAATGTTTTTTCGGTCCTTTTTTTTAATAAAAAAATTTTAAAAAAATGTTGGTACAATTGGGGTCGAAAAAGTACAATTTTAGGAGCTCGTTGGTACAATTTTGATGTTCTCATTTTGCAACCCTGGTTGTACTATAGAAACGTTTCTAATTAGTTGACAACTACGGTATATCTATGGCAAAAAGGAATAAGTGCATAAGTGTTTTTATACTACTTTTCAGGAGAGCATTTTTAAGCTTTAAATTCAAATTTCAACATTTTGTACTTGTAAATATCTCGTGCATTCTTATCGACACAATCTTCGCTACTTAAAAAAAAAAATTAGTTGTGGAGTTCTGAAATCAATATATCAGAAAGTAATGGTCCGATTTTCATAAAAATTTGATACAATACGAAAATGTATATGGAGATTCTGAAAATGCAAAAACACGTTTTGGACATAACTCGACTTATGTTGTTATGGGTTTTTGCCACAGATATTATTTGTCAGTGATGGGTTCTTAAACATTGTAGTGATGTTAAAATTGCGTTCAAGGCCAAGTATGACGGAACGAGAAATCGTCAGTTTCACTTCAGCGCTATGCGGGATTGGTAAAAATAGATGCCAAACGATGTCGTTAAAGTTTCAGGAAGTTTGCACTTCATCTTGGGGTGCCTATCCAGCGCTAAAGTTTCTAAAGAGAATTTAAACAAATAAATTACAAAAATTTCAAAATTGATCAGATCTTTTTAACTATGAATTCTATGCGATATATTATTTTTTTTTTCTTTTCGACTTGGAAAGTAGGCTACCAAAGGACTCCAAAAAAATAAAAAATTCACATTGCGCTAATTTATTATATTTTTTAACAAAAAATAAAAAAGTACAAGAAAAAAACTATTCAAAAATCTTATAAACATTTTGCAAAATAACATGCACTTATCTAAACTCTGAAAATTTACAGAGTTTTTCTGTAAAATTTTAGTTGCATCAAATGCATTTTACAAATATATGTAAATTTACAGAGTTTTTCTTTGATAAACGGTACACTAAAAATAATAACTCTGTTAAATTACAGAAAAACTCTGCTAATTTAATAGCGTACACCATACTTTTCCAGCTAGCAACTAGTGTTGGGTTGAATAGCTCAGTAAAGTGATCGCTCTTTTCAGCTCAGCTCTTTTGAGTGAAGTATTTCATTCTTAAAGCTCAATAGCTCTTTTATTCATTTTGAGTTGTGTTGTAGCTCTTTTGTTAAATTTGTGAATAGAACGGTTCAGATCTTGTTTATTTTTTTTATTAATAAGAAGAAGAATTTCATTAAAAAAATAAAAATATCTGCCTGTTCGGACTTTTTATGCAATTTTATAAGGGTTTTTTTTCAGAAGGAATTTAAAAAAAATGGTTTAAAGTTATCAAATTTATAATAAACAATGTCAATTTATAAAAACTCTTTACGAAACACATTGTTTTTTGCAATCTAATTTGGTGTAAATATCATAAATGGCATCTGGAAAAACTTAAAATGAATGAATAAGAAAGATAGTGAAAGATGAGAAAGATCAAGAATGATTAACTGACAAAAGAGCTAAAAAGCTAAAAGAGCGGATATGAACGAACTAGTTCACATAGCTCGGTTGAGTGAATCGTTCAACTGAAATACTTCGTTAAAGAGCTACACAACTCAACTAGCAACATTTTTTTGGTAATTTTACTATAAAACTCTGTAAAATGATTTTGACAAAATAAAACTGCTAATTTAAAATATTGGCTAAATAAAACACCATTTAGCAAAGAAAGATTCAGTAAATTTACATATATTTGTAAAATGCATTTGATGAAACCAAAATTTAAAAAAAAAAATCTGTAAATTTACAGAGTTTAGTAAATACATATTATTTTGTAAAATTTTTATAAGATTTTTGAAAATATTTTTTGGTACTTTTGTTTAACATTTTCTTAAAAAAAAATACAGATAAAATTTTGTTTTTTTTTACAGAAAACTCTGTTTGTAACTACATATGAACCCAGCAAAAACTTCCATTATCAAGTAATTAACTTTGGGGTTTATAACGAAAATGAGTAACTAGTTACGTCCCAATTTCATTCTTAATTACATAAACAAGGCGATGTCATTGGAGGCAAGGCCTTCTTTGTTCGCTTACGAAAAAGCTAACAAATAATATCCCATTCCTAGCTCGCTTACGAAAAGTTGAAAAAGTAACTGCATTGTTTGGTTAGTTGCTCTTATTTAATGAGAGAAAGTAAATTAAAAGTAAAATTGTTTTTTATATATTTTTATGAAACTTAACTGGTTATTAAAATTCAGATTGCAAATCATTTACATCGAAAGTTAAAAGTTAGGCCTTTTTTTGGGGTATAAAGTAACGCAGCGAATAATTAGTACTCATTACCAGGTAATCCAATTGGGAATGGGTACTCATTACCTAGTTTTTGCTGGGAAATAAATATTACATTGAAATAAGTAAAAAAACAGATAAAAGTGAGTTTTTTGGTTATAAAAAATACAGAGTATTTCGCTTAAAAATCTGTAATTTAGCAAAAACCTCTGTTAGTTATCTGTAAAATTAAGATTACAAAGATAAAAGTAATATAACAGATGAAACTTTGATTTTTTGTCACCACAAAATACAAAGTATTTTATTTAAATCTGTATTTTGACAGAAAACTTTGTCAAATATCTGTTGAATTGAAAATACTGTCATTTTACAGAGTATTTTACATATTTATTATTTTAAGTGTAAGGGCCTAATGGAGTCTCCAAATTTACCCCCATTCCATTTTATGTTATTTGGTAAACAAATTATTCTTTTACACTCTGCACTATCTAATACAAGTATTTTTTACGTCTTCCTTTGTGGTTTTTTTATGTTAAAGAAATTATAAGCGTGAATGTGTGCACAAGTAGTCTACATGTGTGCGTGACTAAATTATAAATGTATTAGTTTAATGTGTATGTATGAGTTTAGGGAAGTCGCGTGTTTATCCTGTGGTTGTTCCGTAATTACTGTTTGTCATTGTTTGCTCCTTTTTCCTTGTTGAGAGTTGTATTTTTTTTTTTAGTTTTAAATGTTAAGTTCATTGACATACATAAAGTTACATACATACGAACGTCCCTAATCTAGATTTTTTTTAGACTACTACACCATTTACAAATGTAATTTAAAAAAAATGTCATCAATTGTAATGCGAAGATTTCATTTGTAATTCTAAAATTTCATTCGGAATTCGAAGATTCTTCTTGTAATTCGAAAATTCCATTCGTAATTTGAAAATTCTAATTGTAATTTGAAAATTCCATTTGTAATTCGAAAATTCCATTTGCAATTCGAAAATTCTAATTGTGATTAGAAAAAGATCAATTGCAATTCGAAAAAATCAATTGGTTATCGAAAAATATCAATTGTAATTCGAAATAAATCAATTGTGATTCGAAAAGATCAATTGTTATTCGAAAAATATCAATTGCAATACAAAATAAATCAATTGTATTTCGAAAGAGATCAAATGTGATTCTAAAGAGATCAATTTCATTTCAAAGATTCCAATTGATGATCTTTTTCGAATTACAGTTAGAATGTTCGAATTTCATTTTTTTTTTAATTACAATTGATCTTTTTCTAATAACAATTGGTCTTTTTCGAATTACAATTAATCTTTTTCGAATTACAATTCGAATTCAATCAAAAAACCCAAACTACAATTGATCTTTTTTGAATAACAATATATCTTTTCCGAAGTACAATTGAAATTTTCAAATTACAATTGAAATTTTAGAATTACAAATGGAATCTTCGAATTACAAATAGAATCTTCGAATTATAAATGGAGTATTCGAATTAAAATTGACCTTTTTTCGAATTACAACTGTAAATGGTATAGAAATAAAAGGTGGATTTTTTTGCTAACGTGTATAAATTATCCCATACAAATTTGACATAAATTTGCCGTATATAGTTAAAAAACGTCAAATTTGTATGGGATAATTTATACACGTTAGCAAAAAAATCCAGCTATATTATGAAATCCAATTTCCGTGTACATAAAAAAATTTTAGCCAATGATTTTGATAATCACAACACTCAGAGAAATTTAAGGTGACATATTTTTAGCAATATTTTCATATGGGATTTTTCTATTTCGAGGTAATTTTTATTTATTTTATGAAGACCATGTGAAGAACCAAAAAAAAGAGGTTTACCCCTTATAAAATTTTTAACCGATTTTCGGAATGTGTTCCCCTTATCCGATTGTCTCCAAATTTTAAATTTTTCGATACGACACACCCCTCTCCAAACAAGTTTAGGTTGAATTAAAATGGTGACAAAATGGGATAATGGAATTTTACACTTTTTCATTTTGAATTTTAAAAATCGTTAACACGAAAATCCTAGCTGATCCTTTTTTCGAGTTATTGCTTACTAATTACACTGTTCATCAGCAAAGTGAAATATCCAACTGATAGATTTTGTTTTCCTGAATCCAAATCTGCCATCCAATTTTCTGAAGCACGTACCGTTTTTGAGCTATTCGATGTTAAAAATATAAAAAAAACAAAAATTTTTCATATTTGGGGGTCCATCTGTTATGTTGCTTCCAAGAAATAGGACTTGATGTCATTTAAATTGGACCTCCCAATTCCAAATTTATCTAGCATGTTCAGTTTTCGAGATATTCGCGTTCGAGATTTTCGCGTGGAAAAATGGTCAAACGCGAATATCTCGAAAAAGAAACTTGCTAGAAAAATTTGGATTGCAGTTTTGGAATTAGGAGGTCCATTTTTATATAAAATTAAGTCATATTTTTGGAAGAATCTGTAACAGTGGACCACCAAAAGTTGGAAATTATTGGTTTTTTGACTTTTTAATAGCGAATATCTCAACAACGGTACGTGCTAGAAAAAATTGGATGGTAGATTTGGATTTGGGAGAGAAAAATCTATAATAATCAGTTGGATATTTTACTGGGAGGTTTTTGTTGTCGAACAGTGTAATTATTAAGCAATAACTCAAAACAGAATCAGCAAGGATTTTCGTGTTAAAGATTTTTAAAGTTCAAATAAAGAGGAGTGAAATGCCATTAGCAGATTTTGTCACCATTTTAACATAACCTTAGCTTGCTTGAAGAGGGGTGAGACGAGTAAAATACATTTTGAAAAATTTCCTTGTGTTTAAGAACTGGTCTATCACTAATTGCAAGTGGAGGATATACAAAGTGACAGGTGCGTTTTAAAGGAAATGTTGGAGGACATGGGAACTATTGGTTCCTCTACCGATATCTCGATGCTTTACACACGGAATGATAAAGTGAGTATAAAAATATCACAAAATCTGAAAATTTAAGGAAAATTAAGAAAAAAAACATCAGAAAAATTCAGACAAATTAGCAAAATAACAGAATGATTTTAGGAAAATAAATATCATATCAGAAATAAAATTCAGAAAATTGAAAAAAAAAAAATACAAAAATTTCAGGAAAACTAGTACAAAAATTCAGGAAAATTAAAAACAAATTAATTAAAGGAAAAAATCGTTAAAATTAAAAAATGAGAAAAGAGAAGAAAAATTCATGTGGCTTAAATAAAGAAAACGGGAATTGTGCAGGATATTTTTGATTCGACACAGCATAATGGAAATCGAACTTGTTCTACTTTCTTCAAGTTTTTGACAAAAAATAAAAAGAACTGTTTCGAAAAAAATTAAACTCCACATTCATCTTAAGTTGTTAAAATCTGTAAAACCAAGGCAACAGTGATTATTAGTAAAATTACAGGTAATTACAGCAGAGTTTTGTGCTTAAAACTGTATTTCAACAAAAAGACTAATAAAAATATATCAAATTTTTGACACTATTGATGGCAAATGAAAGAAGAGGATCTCCGCCATATTTTTATTTTGCCATATAAGGAAAAGAGGAGGTCTATAATGTCCTTTCAAACTTTTTGCATTTATATATTTCAAAATTTTTTAACAAAATTTGTTGACAAGGTTTTGGAAGGACATTATTCACATACTTTTGTTAGATATAGCAAAATAAAAAATATTGAAAAATTAGCGAAGATTCTCCTCTTTAATTTTTAATTAATAGTGGCATTATAAGACAACTACAAATATTTTAAAAATATTTTGTAAAATGTAACCTCGAAAACTTTGAAGTACTTTTAAAAAGAAACAGGATCACAAAATGAAAAACTGTAAATGCAGTTTTACTCCATTTGATCCCTACAGTGAGGTGTATATCATCCGGTTCATGTTTAATATTGGCTGTCGGACGGTGTTATCTGTAAATTTTAATTATTTTACAAAAATTTTTTTAACAGATTATTAAAACTTTCACATTTTTCTGCGACAATATAACTTTTTTTTATATATTTGCTCAACTAAAACGCCAATTTGCCCTAATAAGAAAATATTTTCATGCGTTAGCAATACAAATTTTTGCATTCTTTAGGGAAATTTTTCTTTAATTTATCATTCTATACAATAAAATTATTTATAAATAAAGTTTCTCTAGTTATTGCGGTTTTTTTGTTTGTTTCTATTTTGATTTTTCCACCATTCGTATGGGTTTTCATTCATCAAGACAGACAAAAGTGTTGGATGATGATTATGATGATCATCATCATGATATAAAATAGATGATGATGATGACAATTGTCTGTCTCATAGCATTTGATATTAATCAGTTGACGCATTTGTGGGCAATACGCCAATATAAACAACACTTATAAGAAGTGCATTAGGGGGGCACTTAATTTTGATTTTTTTTTGGTTTTTGATGACTTAAGCCCACATTTAATAAAGAGAATCTACTGTTTCAAAGCAAAATAAGTTAAAAATATATTGATACCCTCCACAAAGTAAAAAGATTATTGCCAAAAATTTTATTTGAAAAAATAATTTTGAATAATTTTTTTTTAAAAAATTGGTTAAAGAAATTAATTTTGATTAATTTCTTTTTTAATTAATTTTTATTAATTTCTTTTGGTAGAAAAATTAATTTTGAAATAAAACATTTGAAAAGAAAAACAATTTTTGAAAAAAAAAGTCCGCGAAAAATATTTTTTTTGTTGAAAAAACAAAATTTCGCGAAAAAATTTTGCGGTTAAATATTGGTTCTTGTTTAAATACCTTCAGTATTCTATTATGTTTGTATGTGATTCAGGTGAATTAAAGCATTTCGTATTTTTAGGTTATGTAGAATGTACCAAAATGTTCAAGGTGTATTTTCGTTCATAATTTATAAAGCACTGGACCGATTTTGATGAAATACAATACCAAACTTCTGAAAGCATCGACAAGTGTCTATGTTTTAGATAAATTCTTCTAGGTGCCATATTTAAGCCGTGATCACCATTTGAACAGACAGACGGACAAATGAAAAAAAAATCCTGAATTATTTACACCATTTCAATAAGTCTCCCCCTAATTTGTACTTATTAAAAATTTTAACGTTTATTCTCATACAAACTACTACAAAACCATACAGTTCAATTCGTGTTTGTTTGAAATGATTTCTTAATGTTTTGTGCAACATAAATAAAACTACACTCAAAATAATCACTCTGTTAAATTACAGAGATACTCTGCTGAGCCAGCAGAAAATACCATAGATTTCCAACCAGCAAGATTTTTTGTTATTTTACGAAGAAAACTCTGTAAAATGATTTCGATAAAAAAAAAACTGTAAATTTATAGAATTATCTGTAAAATATTGATAAAACGGAAAAGAATTTTACCAAAAAAGCTCTGTAAATTTACAAAGTTTGAGTTAAATTCATTTTATGAGTTCAAAATTTTACAAAAAAAACTCTGTAAATTTACAAAGTTTTAGTTAAATCGATTTTATGAGTAAAACTTCTCTGCTTCAAAAGCATTAAAATTTTGTTAAATTTTACCGCTTTAATGCTTCCAAATTGCAAATCTATTTTTTTATTTTTGTGAATATTATGAGTTTTTAACAAGTAACTCCAATTTTACACGTCATCCTCGTAAAATTACCAGTTGTTATTGTAATTTAAGACACTTTTTAAAGGGGGGTTTAGTTTTTTGAAGTGATTTTTATTTTTACAGAGCAATAAGTAAAATTACAAATGAAATTTAGTATTTTGGTTACGAGAAAAAAACAAAGTATTTTTCTAAAATTCGTATTTTAACAAAAAAACTGTTTATTATCTGTAAAATAGAGATTACAAAGTAAAAAGTAAAATTACAGATAAAATTTTGTTTTTCGGTCACAAGAAAATACAAAGTATTTTCTTAAAATCTGTATTTCGACAGATAACTTTGTCAAATATTTGTCGAATTGAGATTACAGTCATTTTACAGAGTATTTAACAGAGTAATTATTTTGAGTGTAAACATGTCATTGCAATAAATATTTTACCAGCTTAAATGCCACATAAAGCTCTGGTTTCTTATGAGACAGACTTTACTTAATTTAGCAAAGACGAGTTTTCCACATTTGGTTTGGTTCTCCAATTGCCAGTTAGTCAAAGTTGGTAACCGCCAAACGCCAACACTATTGTGTGTGCTTTTTTTAGGTACGAATTTCAAACATTGTGATAATTGTCAACAACTGCAGCACATACAGCCATCCAAAGTGACAATGTTTAACAGTTGTATGTTTCTTACATTTTACGATTTTCTATAATAAACTATTGGCAAATTCATGTCATAATTTTTAGTTTAAATGATTTATGCATTTTTTTGTTTGTTTTTAAATTTTACAAGAAACTTGTGTATGTTTTTTTAAGTTTTTATTTTATTTTTAGTTTGTATTTCAAATTTAATCGCAATAATTTAATTTTGTGCATATTTTAATAATTATTTAATAAGTTTTTAGAGAAATTGTGAAAAGTTTTATTTAACGTCTACAATACAATAAACGATTAAATTTTGGTTTCTGTAAAAAGAGTTGAGCTCAGACTCAAATTATAATTATGTATTATAATTTTTTGATTTGTTATATATGGTTTTGAACTGAGAAAAGTGTGAAAGAAAAATTAAATTTTTCTAAAAATTTCAGACATCCTGGTTCGTTTATTACTAGTTTCATATAATCCAGTTATTATAATCTTCAGAAAATCTTATAATCTCAAATTTATTTAGTTAATAGTCAATTGAACTCTACACTCAAAATAATCACTCTGTTAAATTACAGAGAAACTCTGCTGAGCCAGCAGAAAATACCATAGATTTTCAACCAGCAAGATTTTTTGTTATTTTACTAAGAAAACTCTGTAAAATATTGATAAAATCGAAAAGAAATTTACCAAAAAAACTCTGTAAATTTACAAAGTTTATGTTAAATCTATTTTATGAGTAAAACTAAAAAAATTAAATTTTGTTAAATTTGCCCGCTTTAATGCTTCCAAATTGTAAATTTACTTTTTTTATTTTTGTGAAATTACGAGTTTTTAACGAATAACTCCAATTTTATACGTCATTCGAGTAAAATTTACCAGTTTTTATTGTAGTTTAAGACACTTTTTAAAGAGGGGTTTATCGGTCATATTTGGAAGTTTTATGAAGTGATTTTTATTTGACAACTGTATTACAGAGCAATAAGTAAAATTACAAATGAAATTAAGTATTTTGGGTTCGAGAAAAAAACAAAGTATTTTTCTTAACTCTGTATTTTAACAAAAAAACTCTGTTTATTATCTGTAAAATAGGGATTACAAAGTAAAAAGTAAAATTACAGATAAAATTTTGTTTTTTGGTCACAAGAAAATACAAAGTATTTTCTTTAAATCTGTGTTTCGACAGATAACTTTGTCAAATATCTGTCGAATTGAGATTACAGTCATTTTACAGAGTATTTTTTGAGTGTATATGTGAAAATTATTAACAGATCGCAGCCGCCATTGAACCCATGATCTGTAATGTTTAAAATTTGGATGTCTCAAATTTTTAGAAAAATTAAATTTTTCTTTCACACTTTTGTCAATTCAAAACCATATATAACAAATCAAAAAATTATAATACATTTATGTATTATAATCATAATTTGAGCCTGAGCTCAAGTGTCTTTACAGAAACCAAATGTTAAAATAAGACTATAAGTCGCCCTATGTGGCAATAACCAGTATCTTTGGAAATATGGACCAGATCAGAATTGATGAAGAAGAGGAAGAAAAATAATGATTACTAAAAATAGGATTTGTTTACACAAATTACAACAAGAACACTTCTGTTGGAAAAACAACAGCAACAACCAACCACGAATTGAAAAATCATGATTTAGTTGGTACTTGCTTATACCCACTTTACACTATTATACTTTTTCATTATACAAGCGTAATTTCACAATGTTAGGGAAATAATTTATAAAAAATTTTTCCCAAAAATTGTTCCCTTATTAGATACGACCAGATTTCAATCCAACAGGAATAAAAAAATCTTTTAGAAGTTGGTAAATTTCGATGTGTATAATGGAAAAGTGAGACAGTGTAAAATAGGTATTACCCAGCAAAACTTTGGTAATGGGTAGTGATTATATAACACATTACCAGGTAATGTATATACCTTATTTGTAGCATTATTTTAGGATGTCTTACCAAACATTTGTTCCACAACGTATTATTTTAAAGTGAAAAATAATGCATTACTAATAATTTGCTACGTAATGCATGATTATTGGAAAAATGTATTTCATATTTATTATTTCTAAACATTATATCATGGATGATTTGTATTTGGTTACATTATGTATTATTTGAAAGTTTGAAATAATGCATTATTTATAATTAAATGCATAATGCATTACAATAACATAAAAAATAATTATTTTATAAAAAAATGCATAAGTTTAAACTAGAGATGGGCTCACGACAAGAAATTTCTAACGACACACACTCACTAGCATATTATATCTACTTACACTCACTTACAATCACGTGAGTAAATTTAATACAAAATTACTTTTTCACTACTCGTAACACCTTATATATTACGTTCTGGTATGCTATATTATATACCTTACTCGTAACCTATAAAATATCATATATTTTACACCTTACGAGTATTCTTCGTTATAAATTTATGACTTATTTTATACCTTACTGGTATTCTATGTGATAATGTGGATGCATTACTTTGAGTCTCATCGCCTGTTAAAATCATCAATGCTGCAATGTATAAAATAAGAGATTATATACCTTATTTTATACCCTATTTGGTAATCTAAGTTTTGCTGGGTAACAGCCAACTTAGCGTATCGGTCTATAGTGATCGTATCTAAGAGGCAGTTTATAGCAAAACATTACAGATCAGAGGTTAATCCTTGGCGGCTGCGATCTGTTAATAATTTTCACATATAGAGTTCAATTGACTATTAACTGAATAAATTTGACATTAAAAGTTTTTCTGAAGATTATAATAACTGGATTATATGAAACCAATAAGAAACGAAACAGGATGTCTTAAATTTTTAGAAAAATTCAATTTTTTTTCACACTTTTCTCAACTCAAAACTATATATAATAAACGATTAATTTTCCTCGATTAATTGAGCGAATAATTCAAAATTGCAAATATAATTCAAAATTGGTATGATTAGTACAGTTTTCATGAATTTTTCACATATTTTTATACCCTCCAACCACAGTATGGGGGTATACTCACTTTATCATTCCGTTTGTAACGCATCAAAATATCGGTCGGGCACCCCATAAAGTATATATATTATTGATCTATGATCGATTCTAAGACATTCGTGAATGGGCAAAATCGGGTAAGGGGGAAAAAAGTTCCCCCTTGAAGAACTGAACCAACATCTGAAAAAATACACTTTTTTACATGTTTTTTTTGTATTTTTGTTAAATAAATGAAACATTTGGTATATTTAACGCGATGGGAAGGTGCTCTCAGAGTCCACCATCACCCACCCCCCAAAAAAAACGCCCCTGACAATTTTTTTTAAATTTTTTTTTAAATTTTTTTTTTACATTTTGGAGGGTATAAAAGATTCGGCACAGACGAATTTAACACTCTCACTTGTTTTTTTTTTTTGCAAGTTGGAGGGTAGTAAAGTTTCGGCACAGCCGAATTTAACACTCTTAGGCTGGATTACTCAATGCTCCGTTATAAAATAACTCTCCGTTAAATTTAACTGTTTCATACAAATTTTGACATAAGGCTCCGTTAAATCGGCACTTAGCAGCTAACTTTTCATTGAGTAATCCGCCCTTACTTGTTTTTTTTTGTGATTTTTTTTTTCTGAATTTTGCAAAAAAAAATTTTACTGGTTCTGAATTATTGTGCCTTTTCGAAATTGTTTTTTTTATAGCCTCCACTACAACTACACTCAAAACAAGTAGAAAAGTTAAATTAGACTGTGCAGAATCTATGAGTACCCCCTACAATGCCTTTTTAAAAGGATAGTACATTTTTTAACGTGAAAAAATTAACAATTTTGATTAGAAAGAGTTTTTACTAAAAAACTCTTTTTTTGTTATAAAAAAAAAAAAAAAATACAATTTTTTTTACAATTTTTTTTTTTTAGTGTAAAACTTTTTTCGAGTGTAATGTTTTTTTTTACTGTAAAAATATTTCTAAGTGAATGCACGTACATATGTCAACAAAATATTGTAATTTTTTTTAAAGAAAAACAAAATTTTTTTTGAGTGTAAAATTTTTTTGATTTAAAAATTTTTTTTGATTGAAAAATTTTTTTCGAGTGTAATTTTTAAGTTAACAATGCTTTTAAAACTAAACAAGTTTAAAAAGCATTGCTTTAAAACTAAAGAAGTTCGAAAACCATTGTTAAGTTACCACCAATGCTTTTAAAACTTGTTTAACTCGTGTCATTTAAGATGAAACCAATCTGAAATTCAGGGTTTTGTTTATAACTTTTGAACCATTGGACCGATTGAGCTGAAATACAATACCAAACAGACCTCGGAACGCAAAGATATACATATGCCAAGCTTCAGTAGTCTCATTATTGTCTTTCGAAAGTTAGCGTGTTTTTTATCTCTTAAATTCGCGAAAAACTCTTGCCGATATTACTCTTTTGCTCATAACTTTTGAACCACTGGACCGATTTAGCTGGATTGCAATACCAACCTGACCAGGTAAATGACCAACATATATGCCTAACTTCTGTAGCCTCTGAAAAGTCTTTCAAAAGTTTGCGTGTTTTCTACGGACATACAGACAGACATACAGACGGACAAACGGACATCGCTAGATCGACTTAAAATCGATCGAGGATCATAAACTTATATACTTTATGGGATCCTGGACCAATATTTTGATGTGTTACAAACGAAATGACAAAATTATATATACCCTCTATCACTAGAGTGGAGGGTATAAAAAAAACCTTGTAAAACGACAAGAAAAGTTTGTAACTTTTATTTTTTGCTACCTCCTATTTGACGAGAATTCCTAGCAATTTTACAAGATTTTTACCAATATTTTTATACCCTCCACTCTAGTGATAGAGGGTATATATAAGTTTGTCATTCCGTTTGTAACACCTCGAAATATTGGTCTAGGACCCCATAAAGTATATATATTTATGATCCTCGATCGATTTTAAGTCGATCTAGCGATGTCCGTCCGTCCGTCCGTCTGTCTGTCTGTCCGTAGAAACACGCTAACTTTTGAAAGACTTTACAGAGGCTACTGAAGTTTGGCATATATGTTTGCAATTTACCTGGTCAGGTTGGTATTGCAATCCAGCCAAATCGGTCCATTGGTTCAAAAGTTATGAGCAAAAGAGTAAATTTCGGCAAGGGTGTTTCGCGAATTTACGAGATAAAAAACACGATAACTTTCGAAAGACAATAATGAGACTACTGAAGCTTGGCATGTATCTTTGCCGTTCCCCGAGTCTGTTTAGTATTAAATTTCAGCTCAATCGGTCCAGTGGTTCAAAAGTTATAAGCAAAACCCTGAATTTCAAATTAGTTACATCTAAAATGCCACGTGTTTTGACAAGTTTGAAAAGCATTGGTGGTAACTAAACAATGCTTTCAAACTTGTTTAATTTCAAAGCAATGCTATTTAAACTGGTTAGTTCTAAAAGAATTGGTAACTTAAAAATTACACTGGAAAAAAATTTTACACTCAAAAAAAATTTTACACTCAAAAAAAATTTTACACTCAAAAAAAAAATTACACAAAAAAAAATTTAGTTTTTTTTTACAAAAATGATAATATTTTGTGTACATACGTACGTGCATTCACTCAGAAATATTTTTACAGTAAAAAAAACATTACACTCGAAAAAAATTTTACACTCAAAAAAAAAAATTTAATTTTTCTTTTTTTAAAAAAAAAGGCAAAAAAAGAGTTTTTTACTCAAAATAAAATATTTTACACTCAAAAAAAAATTTTACACTCAAAAAAAAAATTACACAAAAAAAAATTTATTTTTTTTTTTTACAAAAATGACAATATTTTGTGTACATACGTACGTGCATTCATTCAGAAATATTTTTACAGTAAAAAAAACATTAAACTCGAAAAAAAATTTACATTAAAAAAAAAAATAGTAATTTTTCTTTTTTTTTTTTTAAAAAAAAGGCAAAAACAGAGTTTTTTACTCAAAATAAAATATTTCTAATCAAAATTGTTAATTTTTTTCACGTTAAAAAATGTACTACCCTTAAAAAAAATGAATTGTGGAGGGTATTCATAGATTCGCCAAAGTCGAATTTAACTTTTCTACTTGTTTTAATTTACAAGCTTTTTACCAACAAAATTGTAAATTTAAAATTTTTTTTTGAGTACCCGAGTAAAAAAAATGATATGATACAATATATAATTTAATATGGGTTCGTGTCTATTTTGATATAATCTTATACGAAAAATGGTTTCATAAGATTTGATCGAATAATATCTAATAATATCAGTTTATATAACTTTATATCGACTTTGATACGAGTTTTGGTCTAATCCAATGATATCAAATTATATCCAATTATATTAAAATTTATACAATTTTATAAATCTGATGTTTTTTTTTAGTTTTTAATAAAAAGTTGAAAAAATAAAATAATAAAAATAAGTTGTTCTTGAAAATAACTTAGAAAAATTTCAAAAAATGGAATCATGTTAAATTTTATATAAAACACTTAGAAAATATTTTCAAAAAAAATTGTGCTTGGAAAAACTTGGACAAATTTAAAAAATTGAGTTATATAAAATTTTATATAAAACACTTAGAAATTTGCAATGATAAATGGGACCAGATGTTACAACATATAGTTATGTATGGCGATATCTTAAACAAATCGCACATCAAAATGTATTATATAAATTTATCTCGCAAGACATACCCAGCAAAAACTGACATTACTAGTAATGGGTTTTGTAATCCGAAACAAATGTTTATCACTACTTACTTATTGAATGAAACACTAATTATTTTAACAAGGGCGTGAGACAAAAATAACTAGTGAAGAGTATGGAGATAAATAAGTAGTTACTACCTCGGATTACAAATAAGGAGTAAAAACCCATTACCAATAAGAAGTAAAATAATTAGTTAATTAAAACTTTTAAAATTTAACTTGTTTTTACTAACACTTAAAAATTCCGTAAATTTTATTAAGTTTTTAAGTACTTTTTAAGTTAATTGAATTGTAAAGGTTAAAAACTGCAAGTGCAAGAAGATATTATTACTTAGAGGTGCTTTTATAACATATTACTGAGAAGTAGTTACTTTTGGGCTTAAAATAATGTTAATGGTAATGTGTACTCATTATAAATAATGTACTTGGTAATGATTACTTTTCACAACTCATTACCGTGTTTTTGCTGGGTAGTGTCACACATGATCATATATGAAATAATATGACTATATAAAAGTATATAAGATCATATTAAATTATTTTTACTCGGGTATATTATTGATCAGTGATTGATTCTAAGACATTCTAGCGATGTACGTCTGTCTGTTGAAATGGCGATCACGTCAAAAATTTTATACGGATATGACTGAAACTTAACATATTTACTTGTTGTTGCCCCGGAAAGTTTGGCATTGCATTTGAGCGATATCGGTTCAGCGGTTCAAGTCATAAACGAAAATGTAAGGGCACCTGGAAAATTTTGGTACATTCAACATAACCTTAAAATACAAAATGCTTTTAAACAGAATTGATCACTGAATGTTATTTAAACAAGTACGAACATATTTTTTACTAAAAATAAAAAAAAATCGCTGATTTTTTTTTTCGCGGAAATTGTTTTTTTCGCAGATTTTTTTTTTTTAATATTCTTTTTTACATTAAGGAGGGTATCAGTACCCAGCAAAAATTGACATTACTAGTAATGGGTTTTGTAACAGATGTTAATAAGTAGTTACTTATTGAATGAAACACTAATTATTTTAACAAGGGCGTGAGACAAAAATAACTAGTGAAGAGTATGGAGATAAATAAGTAGTTACTGACTCGGATTACTAATAAGGAGTAAAAACCCATTACCAATAGGAAGTAAAGTAATTAGTTAATTAAAACATTTAAAATTTAACTTGTTTTTATTAAAACTTAAAAAATACGTAATTTTTATTAAGTTTTTAATTACTTTTTAAGTTAATTGTTGTGTAAAGGTTAAAAACTGCAAGTGCAAGGAGATATTACTTAGAAGTGCTTTGTTAACATATTACTAAAAAGTTGTTACCTTTGGGCTTAAAATAATGTTAATGGTAATAGGTACTCATTATAAATAATGTGCTTGGTAATGATTACTTTTCACAACTAATTACCATGTTTTTGCTGGGTACATTCGGAAAGTCCGAATTTAACAACAAACTTGACAGACGCGCCATTTATGGCAGGTGTCAAAAAACCACATGTTTTATAAACAAAATTTAATGAAGATTTTTAATGAAACTACGAAATCCAATGAAGTAAATTTTATGAAATTTGAAAAATTTCAGGGCAATTGCTGGGTGTTTATTGAAACACCTTCTGTGTTAAATTATGGTATAAAAATATGAACTTTAAAATTCATATTTTTATAATTTTTTTGTGTAAGGTTTTAAACTTACAAATTCGAAAACGTTCAAAATAAAAATCTTTGTAAGTCAGATTTGCGGTAATCAATTGTACATAGATCCCCAATGTCTAGCCGCTTTCTAGTCATAAAGTCGATGTTTCTTAGTATAATAATTTTTTTTTTTTGTAAGATCAACATTTTAAAATTTAAATACAACTTTTTCTCTCACGCATTAATATTTTCTGGTTCTTAGAATGTTTTCTTTTCTAATTAGCTCAGTTTTTTTTTTGTTTTTAACATTTCTTGCAAAAATTTTTAGTTTTTTTTCCTTTTAAAAAAGAGTTCATTAGTTTTTAAATTTTTTTAGTATATTTTTTAACCATTTAAAGTAGTTTTTTTGTTTCTTGAAAGCGACCGGTTATTTTGGAGCTGATGTCATGGTTTTATTGTCTTGCCAATTTTAGTTTTTTTTTTTCTGTCTCTTACACTTAACGTGTTTTCCGTCTTAAGTCTGTGATTTTTTTCTTTTTTTTTTTACAGAAAGAAGTGGCTTACAAAATCTTAATAAATGATGTTGATGTTTTCATTTTTGGTAAAATAATGTGTTGGTTTCGACGATTGTATCTTTTTTTTGAGACATAATGTACAAATATGAATGACGATTATAATGATTTTGATAGAGAATGGGATTTTGGTTAAATTCACATTAATCAAATGATGAGTGAATGAGTAAAGTTTTCTTTGATTAGAAATGATCTCAGATATCTTTGTTAAATTTTTAAATATTTTTGAATAAAAAAAATTTGCAAACATATTTGTTGAAATATACTAATTAATATAATTGACTTGTGTTACAATCAAACCAAACTTTGTTCATAAAATCTATGATTAATGAAACAATTCTTAATACACTTAAAGAAAAAGCTCCTTAATGTAGTTAAAAAGTTACATCAATATGATGAAATGTTTATTAGCTATCGTCCAAATTAAAGCGTTTTTAATATGATGAAACGATATCATAAAGAATAAAATGTTTCATTATATTTTTGACAAGTTACATATGACGAAAAAATATGAAATATTTAATCAGATAGATGTAAGTTTTTAGCAATTTGAAGAAGCTTTTTTAGTATTTTGTACCATCATAATTTTTTATAAAAAGCTTATTATATTAGTAAAAAGTTACATAAATATAATGAAATGATTCATCAAATATCATTAAAAAATTCATTAAACGTTTCATTATATTGAAGACAAGTCAAAATTTAAAATTTGAAGAAAGTTCTAAAATACTTCAAAATGTTGATGAATTTTTCTTCAATTTAATGACGGATTTCGTCCAAAATTTCAGAAATTTTTATGAAATATTTCATTTTGTTAAAAATTTTTTTATTATCGTATTACAGGCAGTATGGGCAAATAATTTAGTACATTCGACCTTTAAACTTCTATACATATTTATAAAAAAAAGTTCCAAATTAAAATCTTTAACCATATGTTTTGTTGTCTAAACAAATTACTATCATTTATTTTATATTTCTTAATTAAAAACATATAAAATTTTTTAATAACACCTACAAGCAAAATAAAAACTTGTCAAAAACGAGTTGTCATTACTTTTAATAAAAACAAGTTAATTATTAAGGATATTCACTTCATTAGGAAAAATAAACTTGAAAAAGTGAAACAATTATGTTGTATTTAAAATGTTTTTGCAAATCTGACTGTAACACATTTCAACAACCAAAATGGGAATGTGATGAAACCAAAAGCAAATGAAAGTTGAAAGTGAACTATTATTATAATTATAATTTGTTGAAAACTGTATTTTACATTTATTAATTTATTATAATTATAATAACTTAATTTTGTAATTGCCTTTAAATGACAGTCATACGCAATGGTGCACAGTAGACTGATATTTTTTTGTATGGAAAAAAAGTTTTTCTTCCTATTTTGAACGTCCGGGCAAATTTTGATTCTCCTAGGCCTAAAACTCATGTGGCACAAATTTGAGGTCAATCGGATTAAATTAACCCGTGGCACCCGGCGAAAAGTTTTGGTTTTTTGAAAAATTTTAGAAATAAAAAAATATGTCTTTCGACACATCATACTTATTAGTTTTGATGCGCTGAACACGAATATCAAAGAATTTTAAAAATCGTTTGAGCAGTTTTTGAGATATCGCTATTTGAAATTTGCAAAAAATGCCGGATTGTTCCTTCGTTCTAAAATTTTTTTAAATAAGATCTCGAAATTTCTTACCCTTGACCTTTTTAACGAGCTGGACAAAATCTTTCATTAAAAATTAATTTTAGCCAAATCCGACCATTTTAACCTGTGACGCCCTTCCACCAAAATGTGCGTTTTTGTAAAATTTCCACCAAAATTTTGGATTTTTGAAAAATAAAATATCTCGCGACACATTATTTTTATTAATTTTGGCATGCTGAATTCGAGTATTAAAAAATATTTTAAATCGGTCAAGCGGTTTTTGAGTTATCACCATTTGTCAAAAATTTAAAATAAAGGCGGTTTTTTTCCTATGTTCAAGAAATGTTTAAAAAATCTCAAAATTTAGTTTCCGTTGACTATTTTATAGAACTGGATACAAGCTTTCATTTCAACTTACCTTAAGCCAAATCAGACCATTTTAACCCATGGCGCCCTTCGATCAAAGTTTAGTGTTTTTGGTGAAAATTTTGTAAAAAAGCAAAATTTTGATCGAAGGGCGCCACGGCTTAAAATTATCGGATTTGGTCCAAATTAGATTTAAATGAAAGATTGCCTCAACCAAAGGGAAAGAATTTTGAGACTTTTTTAAAAATATCTTGAACGTATTAAAAAGTCGCCATTTTTGTCAAATTTCAAGTAGCGATATCTCGAAAACCGCTCGACCGATTTTAGATTTTTTTTTTAGATATTTGTATTCAGCACATCAAAATTAATAAGTATGATGTGTCGCAAGATATAGTTTTTTTTTTTTTTTAATTTAAATAACCCAAACTGTGAGCGCCGGGCGCCACGGCTTAATTTAATCCGATTGACCTCAAATTTTTACCACATATTTTTTAGGTACACTAGAATAAAAATTTGCCCGGACACTTAGGAAAATCAAAAGTTAAAGAAAAAATACCACTTTAGTGCACATTGTTTTTTTTTTGTTTAATATTTTGGCCGTGATTGCCATTTTAACAGACAGGCGGACATCGCTAGAATGCCTTAGAATCAATAGTATATGTACTTTAAGGGGTTCCAGACCGATATTTCGGTCTGGAATGACAAACTTATGTAAACCCTCTAACACTAACAATAAGTGGAGTGCATAAAAAATCCCAGAATCTGATACTTTGAGTTAAATAATGCTCTAGAACAGCGGTTACCAACCTTTTTGGCTCGCGTACCCCTAATTTTAAATTTTATCAGCCGCGTACCCCCTAACGATTTTTTTTTTTGTTTTTGTTAAAAAACTTCACATATAAATAGTTAATTTTGAAATTTTTGATCAGCGAGTATTATCATTTTTTTGAAGGATTTAGGTGAGATCAAAACAATGGTGGTATTTTTTTTTTTGGAAAAATGTCCGTTCTTGGGGTGGTGCAATCATCTGAAAACGAGGATTTTGTGCTGATTTTTTTGCAGAGCAAAAACGGCTTAAAATATTGCAAATCTGATTTCACCAGTCGATTTTACACCAAAAATTAAAGCAACGGACGTTTTTTAAACTCTTTAAAAAGTTCCAAAACCCCATCACAGAATATAATGATTATAATTTTTTTTTTAAATGTTTTTCTAATACAAGGGCAGATAAATAATGCCGTGACTTTTCTTATGAAACACCCTCGTATTTACAATGAAAGGGCATTTTGAGTTTAACAAAATGGTACCAAAATTTCCACTCTATCACAATCCGTCTCAAAATGTCCAAAAATACATTTTTTGGGAACTTTGACATAAATTTTCTCAAAAACCTGTTTTCATAGAAAAATTTGAGAACCATATTCGGAATCAGCATCGAAAGGTTATTCGAAAACATGTGGTCAGATCTCAAAATATCATCCAAAAAATGCTCTCTAAATTGCACAAAAATAAGTTTTTTGTGAAATTAGACCTCAACTTTCTTAAAAACCTGACATTATCGAAAACTTTGGAAGCCAGATGCGAAACCAACATTGAAAGATTAATCTAAAACGAATGTCCAAATTACTTAAATTTGGCGTACCCCCGCGAACAGTTTCGCGTACCCCCTAGTGGTACGCGTACCATAGGTTGGTAACCGCTGCTCTAGAATCTGACACTTTTTCTATAGAAATTTTCCAACAGAAAAATTTCTCCCTTCTATATAGAAAAAACGCATCAAAATCTAAGATATTTTTGAAACTTGTTTAACTCGCATTCGTGTTGTGTACGTGCAATTGTCCGATTGTGTTCGGTTCTAGAATGCTATGGGTTTCGATCACTGCATTAGAAACTCTTTTCAGTTGTTCCGACTTCATATATGTTTTAGAATCCTTTGCGTTTTTTTAGAAATCCAGCATAAACTCTGTGCGTCTATGCCGAATCGAAAATATACTTTTAATTTTTAAAAAGTATCCCTTCACTGTCCTAGTAAATTAGAGGAAAACCCAAATATAGAATTCAATTCTGATGGCGTAATCGAATTTTTGGTGAAACAAAAAGTTCCGTGAATTTTTTGTAAAACAATAGGTTTGCCAACTAGCAGCCAATTCAAAGCTTTTTGTATTTTTAGGTTATGTGGAATGTACCAACATGTTCTTACATTTTCGTTCATAGCTTTTGATCCGCTAAACCAATTTCGCGCAAATGTCATATCTGATTAATATGTTGGCCGTGATCACCATTTCAACAGACGGGCATCGCTAGAATATCTTACAACCGATCACTGATCAATAATATATGTACTTTATGGGGTCCCAGACCGATAGTTCGATGAGTTACAAACGGAATGACGCTTTATCACTAACAAAGGAAGCCTCCCTGGTGTCCCCCGCCGATTATGGAATTGGTTTTATTTTGTAGATCAAGAAAAATAAATTTACATGTATTTTTATAGCGGCCCAAATTCATATTTAGGGGTTAAAAATTAGGGGGAATTTTTCAGTTTTCTGCGTTTATCTCTTATATTATGTAAAGAAACCTAGTTATAGTACATACCAAATGAAAGGTATTTAGAAAACTTATCTTCGTGGGCAAAGGTTCGAAAGAATTAATTCTTTAATTCAATTTCCTAATTCGAATTAAAAAAATAGAATTTGGCATTCCCTAAAATCATTCAACTTTCATAATCATTGAATTAATTCTTTCAAGAATTCATTCCTTAAGAATGATCATTCTTAAGGAATGAACTATTTTTTTATCCAAATCAATCTACTACAAACTGAATGGCGAAATTTTCTTATCATTCAATTTAAAACAGTGAAGCGCAACACACATACACACAAATTTATGCTTGTGTGGGAAGCAGCAGACGAGACGTCAACAAAACAACAACCGATCGTTTACACACGAAGATGCTTAAAATGCACACAAGCAACACATTTTTGAAAATACAAAGGGAATGAAATAAAAAAATCATCATTCAATTTGTAATAGATTTGAATGATGAAAAATTTTGATCATTCAATCGAATGATTGCTTGCAAGGAATTAATTCTCTTGGGAATTAATTCAATTTGATTTAAGCTATGAGAATTAAGCATTTAAATTAATTCGTGTTGAATGCTGGTAAGGAATGATAATTCAAAACTTATTAAAACAGAATTAAACTTTTGGTGAATTAATTCTCAATAGAATTAATTCGTTCGAAGCTCTGTTCGTGGGCGAAGAACGTGTCCAAACACGGAAAAATGTTTGTTATATTGAGTAAAACACCAAAATTTCAGGACATTTTTGTTAATAAGTCGAACAATTTTTACTTTTTGGCACGATGGATCACGAGACAGGTATTTTAAATACCTTTAATCTGATACTAAATATGCCTATATTAATTTTGAATAAATAGACGTAAATCGTAAAAAACTGAAAAAGGGCAACTTCTCCAAAAACAAATTGAAAAATAAGTGTCGAATTAATTTTCGTTCTGAACAACATATCAAAATTTCATGACGATCGCAGGATGACACCAGAGAGACTTCCCTTTTTTAGTAAAATTTTGTGTAAGAAACCGGAAAGCGTATTGTTTCTAACTTGTTTTTGAGATCTTTTCAGATTTTTATACGAAATTCAAAATGAGACGCAATTATTATTTTTTTTTAAATTTGTTAAAAATTCGCGCTGTGTTATATTGTTTTGTGGTTTTATTTATGTATTACAATTTAAGGTTGGAGTAAAATTTTGTGTGGAAAAACTAAGTGAAAACCAAAAAAAAATGTGAAAGTGAATTTTTTCTTCCATGTATACTACAATCAAGTAAAATAAATAAAATTTCAGTTACGGTTACACGTGACTCATCAAAAACGGTTATTAATGAACATTTTCATTAACTTAAATTTAAGGTTTCAATATACGGTCGCTTACCTACTGCTATTCCACATTTAATCAATGAATAAGTTCATTCATTTCATAAAAAAAAAATTATTTAACATTTCAAACAAGTTCTACGAATATTTTCATTAGTTCCATGTAAGTTTTCATTGGTTGATTTCAATGAAAACTTACATTGGTTCCTTTCAATGAAAACTTATGATACCAGTTTCATTGATAAATGAAACTTGTCTTTAGTTGAAAACGGGAGTCATTTATCATTAAACTTAAGTCAATTTTTTCATTAATTTCCCGTATATATTTTTTTTTGTGTTGTACAGAAAAATGTATCAGGTTCTTGGAGATTTTATACAAAAAAAATTAGTTTAAACACACAGTAACCGGTTCACAAAAAAAACCAGTAACCGACTTGTTTAAAACCTCTCTAAGAAATAAACCACAAACATTAAATATTCTTATTATTTTATTCTCTTAGGGTTTAATTGTGAAATAAATTTCAAATAAACATGTAACACTTTTCCATTTCCTTTTGTCACATTAACCTATAAAATCTTTAAATAATCAAAATGACATTTGATTGACAATTAGCGGTTATTTTTATACGCTTTATTACAATAATTGTTTATGCGGTGCTATGAGTTTGACAAAAAAAAATTTACATTTTTGTAATTTTCAACTTATGCTACAATAAGTGAATACCAGTTACTCCACATAGATTCAGATTGTCAATGAGTTATTTAAAAATAAAAAATAAAAACTTTGTGAAGTCATATTATTTTGATGTTAAATTTAGAAACTAATAAATCAACAACATACAAAGGCAAAAAAAAACTTAAGTCAAAGATCAGATTTCCATTTTAATTTCGAAAATTAATTTAAATTTTTGTCATGATGGTTTATTATTATGACGACAACTATAGCAGCAGCAGCAAACATGGTTGATGTTCGCAAAATATTTTTATTCGTAAAAAACGCTATTTTTATTAAACTTGTTTTCAAAATGATACTAAAGATTATTTTTAGTATATAATTTTAATATTTTTTTTATTAAAATTTTTACACGCCATAAATTCATTTGTTTTCTTTTAACATCTCAATGCAAAATAATCTTTTTTATAAAAAAAATGAGATCACTTTAATAACATTGACATTGGTAAATCAGAGAACAATATCAATTACTTACTAACAGCTTCTAGGTAAACACCTACCTAAGCTTAATGCAAAAATTTAATTTGAAATATAAATAAAATTTGTTTGTGATTAATTTTAATAAAAATAATAAACATAAATAACATGTTCTAAAATCTTTTATTATTTAATAGATTTTTTTATATGAAAAAAAAAAAAAAAACTGAAATACGCATCATTGCCATATGGTGTGTTATCAAATGAATGCTACCACAGAAGCGTAACACAGAAAATACAGACAGACAGGGTTCGAATTTGTTACATTTTATTTGGAAGAAATATTTTTCAATTGATCACAATTGAAAACAAGTAAAAAAGTTAAATTCGACTTTGCCGAATGTATCGATACCCTCCACAATTTCAAAAAGATTATTGTAAACATTTTTATTTAAAAGGAAATTACTTTTGAAAAAAAAAAATAAAAAATTTTTGAAAAAAAATTTCCGTGGGAAAAAAAAATTGGTAAAAAATCCGCAATTTTTTTCTTTTTTTGGTAAAAAATGCGTTCGTTCTTTTATAAATACCATTCGGTTTTCAATTATGTTCACATGTGTTAACCAGCAGCCGAATTTATAAATATATGAGGGTTTCTTCGTCAACCGGGCCACCCTCCTCCAAAATTGGTATGGTTTTATTTTTTTTAAGTTCAAAATTACATAAAAATATTTACTTTTGAATGCCGAGTGGCGGTTTTACAATTTCAATATGGCGGATCCAATATGGCTCCCAATTTTTTAAAAACAATACAGATTCACTTAAAACTCTATATACACGTATTTTTTTTAATTCAAAATGGCGGATTCAACATGGCGACCAATATTTTTAAAAATAAACCGATTTGCTTGAAACTTTTTATGCTACGAGTTTTTGGGGTCGCTAAATAAGAATCTGAAGTTAGATTTTCGAATGACAGATTCTAATTTAGCAATCCAACAAACCTGTGCTTAAAGAGTTTAAAGTGAATCTGTTACTTTAAAAAAAATGTTTGCCATGTTGGATCCGCCATTTTGAATTTTGAAAATCCAATTCGCTACCTCAAAATACTAATGTCGTATGTCATTTTTTTCGGTTTTGAGATTATGATATATTCATAATAAATTTCGCACGCTCTTTCTAATGGTGTTATCAGTTCCTTCATAAACCTTATAGTTTCTGAAATATTCAGAATGCATTTTGTCGTATGTAACAAAATTTTATCGTTTTGGTATGTATTTTGCCGTATGTGCACAAATAATGAACATACGATATTTTTTGTAGGCAAAGTTATTATTTAAAATTGAAAATACAATTGTTGTATGTCATTTATGAATAGATTCTCCTGAAACTTAAAATATATGTAATAGAGACGATTCTAAGGTTGGGGTGTCTTGGCTTATCAGTAGAGTTTTTCTTTTCCCGGACTTTTTCATTTCCCGGGAAAGCGGGATTCATTTTTAAATTTCCCGGGATCCCGGGAATTCCCGCAAAAAGTAAAAACCCAAATTTTTTGTCAAAAAAATGTATAAAAACCTTATGAATCCGATTACAGTATTTATAATGTTTATTACCACCATAAAAATCTTATTTAGGACCTCTAAAACAAAAAAAAATAATAAGTTTCGAAAAAAATAAAAATTTTTGTTACACAGTTTTTATAAAAAAACGGCCCAAATATGTTAGTCTTTTAAAAAGTATTTTTAAGGGAATATGTTCCTTCACCTCACTTTATCTGTTTTAATAATAAAAATTGATCATTTATTCTTATTCATCTCAGTTAATTATTACAATTGGTTCTCAAAGTTTTGCCTCTAAAACACAATATTGGTATTCAGAGTCTAACTTGCCAGCCCTGGCACTGGTGGTAAAAGAGCACTTTTTAAAATTATCTTTCAAAATACATGTATTTTTTGAAAGAAGTACATCGAGGGCCTATATTCAAAACCCTCTATCTTCCATTTTCACGAAAATGACTTTTTGATGGCAAAATATTCAGTAAAACGGCCCTCATCTATGGTGTAATTTTCAGAACAAAAAACTTTTTTTTTGCTATTTTGTTTGCATTTTTGATTTTCTCTATCTCTTACACAATTAACTTTTCTGAATGCAAAACCCTCTATCTTTTCAAATAATTAATTTATAAATACTTTTTTAGAATAATTTCATCATGCATTACATGTTTTCATACTAATTTTTGCATGCTGCACATGAATTTGTCAACAAAATTCCAGAACCACGTTTTTGGTCCACTGATGCTAATTTTTTCTGGAAATTCTTGTTTGACTTTTTTGAAAAATATGGCTCAAAATTTTGATGTCTTGTGTACATTATGAAACAAAAATTTTAATCTTAAAAATCCCGATGCTGATCAGCATCTGTGGACCAAAATCGCGTTAATTTTTTTACTATTTTTTACAAAACTAACTCAAACTGTTGAGTAACTTTTGAGACGACTTTCGGTAAAAAAATAATTTTTGTCTTAAAAATCAGCACCTGTGGACCAAAACCGCGATTTCGGAATTATTTATAAGCCGTTATCGTTAATAAATTACGTTAAAAATTTACCGATGTCGGAAATGAAATCATAATAATTCATTTTTATTAAAATGCAAAACCCTCTATCTGGTCATTTTCATTCATGTACTTAATATTTTTGAGAAACAAAACCCTCTATCTATCCTCTAAAATCCCCAATAGTGCAAAATTTTAAAAACGAATCATATGTGAGATTCAGTAGTTGATTTAAAAAAATATTGTAGAATATCGAATTTTAATTACTCTAACAATACGCGAAATAAACAGTTTTTTGGCTCTCCTGAAAAGTTGTGTTTTTTTAGATAGAGGGTTTTGAATATAGGCCCTCGACATGTATTCTTGATTCAAAGGAATTTCTCAATTATGTCTCTGAAACTTAATGTAACTGTTTTAGAAAAATGAAATTATAAGAAAATTTACATCAAAAAGTTATTAAAAAAAATTAAAAATTCTGCTTTCTAAAAGAAAAGCTTGTTAATTTTAGAGTCATTCCTTGCACAAATTTATATCAATTTATCGATTTAAAAAGAATCATGTCCAGAGACATAAATATTTTCTATAGAAACAAAAAGAAAATTTTTCAGCTTCTAAAAAAAAGGATCAGGTTCCAATAATTATATCCTATCGAAGATTTAGATCTAATTTAGAAGGTATCTCTTCAAATACTTTTTAAGCCCTCCTGGTCCCTGCGTACGTTTCTGCCATCAATTATCAACAACTTTAATAAAATCTATAAAAAATCACATATAAAATAATCAATTGAAGTCGAAAAAACAACAATTTCAAAGAAATTAAAATTCCCGGGAATTCCCGCTCTATTTCCCGGGATTTCGGGATCGAAAATTTACGGGAATTCCCGGGACGGGAAAAACTCTACTTATCAGCCATATCAGTGTTTAAAAACTTTGTTGCCACCTTATGAAACAATGTGGACCATCGGAAAAATCCCGATAACTTTCGAACTTTCGTCTTGGGGAAAAAATACATTTCGACTTAAAATTAGTAAAGAACATTTCATATTCATATGAATATCGTAGGTCTATGTCTTCACATAAATACTCCCAAAATGTACATATTTTCGTGAACAAAATATTTAACGAATACGAATTTTTAACTTCTGTGTAATTATAACTATAGTAATTTTGGCTTAGGGATATGAAAATTTAATACTTAAACTACATTCAGTCGAAAACACGAGAAAATCCATGTGACCATTTTAAAATATTTGATGTTAAACATTAAAAACAGTCTCCTGAAAAGTTGAGTTTTGCTCATGCGACATTCGAATTTTGAGGTAGCGAATTGCAGGTTCTTCCTAAGCGACCCCAAGAACCGGTGTATGAAGAGTTTTAAGCGAATCTGTGATATTTTTAAAAAATTGGGCGCCATATTGAATCCGTCATATTGCAATTAAAAACAAGTACACTGAAAAAAATAGCTTCGTGAAATTAATGAAAATTGACTTAACCTTAATGAAAAATGACTCACGTTTTCAACCGAAGACATGTTTCATTTGATTAATGAAACTGGTGTCATTAAAGTTCCTTTCAATGAAAACTTGCATATAAATAATGAAAATATTCGTAGAACTTGTTAGAAACGTTTTATGAAGTTTTTCATAAAATGTATGAAAATATCCATTGATTAAATGTGGAATAGTAGTTGGTAATGAGCGTATGATAATTGCTTTTTACATGTAACTAGTTGCTAACTTTATTAAGGTTTTGATATGGGAATTACGATAAATTCATGTTGGTTAAAGTTATCAAAATTTCCATAGAAAGCCCCTAATCAAGTTAGGAACAAGTTACCTAAAAACAGCACGTATCATACACCCATAAGTGAAAATTTGCATTAATAACAATTTTGGTAAGTCACATGTAACCATCACTGTAACCGTCACTGAAATTTTATTTAGGGGCATGTCACAGACTCAATTCCGATCGGATTTGAAAAAAAGTTGTTACTCGTAAAACGCAAAACAATTTTTTTTTTTTCGGAATGAAATCACTTTCAAAAATCAAAGTGGAATTGAATTGCTAAAAGTGGTTTCATTCCGAAAAAAAAGTATTTGCTTTGCGTTTTAGAGTGAACCACTTATTCCACATCCCAACGGAATTGAGTCTGTGACATGACCCTTAATTGCACACTTTTTATGGTTTTCACCTAGTTTTTACAAACAACAAAATTTTACTCCAAACTTAAATTGGTCTGAATTGTCATATAAGGTAAACTATAAAACACAAAAACGCGATGACTTTAAAAACACGTGCTGCCAAAACGTAGCAACAACGTAGCAATGGAACAACACAAATTACCCTACATTTCATCACAAAATTTTAATGACTTAAAAAACTATTTTTCTGTTGCAAATTATATTATAATTTATAAGAAACAGTCAAAAGAAACACTTATACGGAACTTTTCACTTGTAATTTCAATTAGATATAACCAGCATAACACCCACACACAAGTTTCAACAACAAAGCAAAAAAATTTAAAGTTATTTTATTTTATTAGAAAAAAGTTAACACACATGTAAAAATTACAATTAGACTAAACACGCGTGGCGTAATAAAACGTCGTATGTTTTTGTTCTGTTTTCTTTCTCTTATTCGCAACGCAGAGTTGTATTTAGTTCTAAAAAATCTATGATATTTTTTAATGAAATTATGAAATCTAATGAAACAAGTTTCATAAAATTTGTTCATAACATGAATGAAATTTCAATCATTTTATGAATTCCTTCATTTAAGTAATGAAAACAAAATAATGAATCCGTTTCATTAATATCAGGAAGGTTATTTTTTTCAGTGTAAGAAAATTATAGTCGGTCAAGAACCGACCATATAATATCCTACACCGGTGGTTTCCCGGAAAATGGGTACCAAGTCCAAACATGGACCAATTGTGTCTATCATTTGTAAAGTCTTTAATAAGTCTACAAAACACTCACATACCAAATTTGGGTGAAATTGACTTATATTTGTTGCAAATAAACCGCTTTTAGTAATATCGGGCGAAATTTTCATATGGGCCTAAGTCCAAAAATGATCCAATTATAATCGGATTTTTGGGCTATTGAAGTATGCGTTAAGCACACACAAACAAAATTTTAATCAAATTTTTTCCATTTTCATAAAATTTTATAGATTTATGTGAATATCGTGAGGGTGGTTTGTATGGGGGCTACAAGAAGAACTGGTCCGATTTCTTCGAAATTCGGAACAGTGATTTGTGAATATAAAAACGTTTACATGACAAATTTTGAAAGGATATCTATTAAAATACGGTTGTTGGGGTCATTTGACCCAAATTTAAAGGGGACGTTTGTATGGGGGCTAGGTCAACACATGGACCGATTTTTTCCAATTTCAATAGCGTCCGTCCTTGGAACGGAGAAGCTTAAGTTTCAAATTTCAGACAAATCGGTTAAAAATTGCGACCTGTATCATGGATCAACGTTTACATGGACGGACGGATGAACGGACATCGCTAAATCGACTCAAAAAGTGAATCTGAGTCGATCGGTATACTTGAAAGTGGGTCTAGGACCAATATTTCGGGTAGTTACCAACATCAGCACAAACTCATTATACCCTGTATCACAGAGTGGTGTAGGGTATAAACAGCCACTCGGAATTCAAAAGTAAATATTTTTAAGTAATTTCGAATTTTTTTTAAAAAAAATTTAACCCATACCAATTTTGGAGGGAGGAGTGGCCCGGCTGACAAAGAATCCCTCTCATATATATTCATGATCCTCGATCGATTTTATGACGATCTAGCTATGTCCGTCCGTCCGTCTGTCCGTCTGTCTGCCTGTCTGTCTGTTGAAAACACGCTAACTTTTGAAAGACTTTACGGAGGCTTCTGAAGTTTGGCGTATATGTTGGGTATTTACCTGGTCAGGTTGGTATTGCAATCCGGCGAAATCGATCCAGTGGTTCAAAAGTTATAAGCAAACGACTGAGTTTCGGCAAGGGTTTTTCGTGAATTTACGATATAAAAACACGCTAACTTTCGGAAGACAATTCGGAAGATGCTGAAGCTTGACATATACATTTGTCGTTCCCTTGGCCGGGTTCGTATTGAATTTCAGCCAAATCGGTTCAGTGGTTCAAAAGTTATTAGCAAAACCGTGAATTTCAGATTAGTTTCAACTTAAATTCACGTGTTGGAAACGTTAAATGTGTTTTAAAAACATTGGTAAGTCACAAAAATATTTTGCAACGTATTTTTGTCACTCAAAAATATTTTTATACGAAAACAAAAAAAAATACACTCGAAAAAAATTTTACACTCAGTAAATTATTTTTTTTTTTTTCAAAAATTACTAAAAAAAAATTTTTTACACAAAATAAAATATTTCTAATCAAAACTGTTATTTTTTTCACTTTAGAAAATTTACTATGACTTAAAATGGGCATTGTGGAGGGTATTCATAGATTCGGCCAAGTCGAATATAACTTTTCTACTTGTTAAACTTGACATTGGGCAGCTAAAAAAACAGGTAGCTCTTTTTTTTTCCCCCTCATTCCCATATTCAAGTTTTAGGGCAATCGTTGGGTGACCTGTAAGTTGAAATAAAAAAAAAATCCAGTTAACTAATTTTTGGCAAAACATTTTTGCTAACTTTACCAAAAAAGTTGTGGGTTCAAAATCAAATTTCTTGTAGGTTTACAACCTTTTTTTTTTTTTTTTTAGTGTATAACTAACCTGACCAACCATCCCGCTTTTGGCGGGATTATCCCGCTTTTGGATGTGTCATCCCGCCTTGAATTCCGATCCCGCTTTTTAAACAAAAGTCCCGCTTCATCCCGCTTTATCCCGCTTTTTGACTTTTGGAATAATATTTTGAGAAATATATTTTTGAGCATATTAACTATATCTTACCGTATAAAGAAAATTTTAAGAAAAATTTTGTTTACTCCAAAAACTGTTCACAAGAGAACCCTACTGGACTGATTTAAATCAAAAATAAATTAAAATTAAATTTTTACATAAAATTTGTTCATTGTGATACTTCGAATATTCCGAAAAAAGCTTTCAATAAAAAATACATTTTTCTTAATTCCCAGATTCTTAGAACTTTTTTGTAACAAAAATCCTCAGATGCTGAAACATTTTTCATAAAAGAAATATTTCAGATTCTAACAAAATATCGGTTTATAAAAAATTCTTCCTAAAAAAATCTGATACCCTTTTCTAAAAATAAATTCTTAAATTTTATAGCCCCGTGAAAAAAAATTGATTAGATCTGGTCTGATTTGTAAAAATCTAATGATTTCATTTGTATCTGATAAGATCTACTAGATACGAAATTTTTACGAACTTATCCGTAATTGAATCTGATCAGATCCTGAAATTGTGAAAAAATGTCGGATCAAAAAGACCTGATCAGATAAAATTATATTTTTTAGATCCAAACAGATTAAATCAGATCTAATCGATTATTTCAAGGGGCATTTTTCGATAGAAAATATTTGAGAAGGGAAATTTTTAAAGTTCTAATGTTTTCTAAGATAATTTTATATAGAAAAATTATTAGGTTTTAAGACATTTTTCTAAAGAAAAATCTAAGAAGCAACTTTAAATGAAAATTTTACAGACTCAAAGACACACTTCCTTTATAAAATTTCTCAACAGAAATATTTTCAGATTCTGGTAGATTTTTCATACAAAATAACTTAGATTCAGATATAATTTTCTATAGAAAAATTCCAAAACATTTTTCTTTTTGGAAAAAGTCATAGATTTTGAAAAACTTTTCCTATAAAAAAATTCTCTGATTCTAAAATATTATTTAAATAGGAAAAATCTCTTTTTCCATATAATAAATTCTAAGATTCTGAAATATATTTCTTATAAAGAAACTATCAGATTCTGAAACGTTTTTCCTGTAGAAAAATTATCCGATTTTAGATGTTTTTCCAGAAAAAAAAAACAAATTACCAGTTGCCAATGGATTTTTTTATAGAAAATTTATAAGATTCTTAAACATTTTTCCTGCAGAAAAATTCTTAAAATTTTAGATAATTTTTCTTTTAAAATATTGTTAAATTCTGAGTCAAATAAGTATCTAAATATTTTCTAAAGACAGTCTCGAGTTCTGAAACATTTTTTTATAAAAAATATATTAGATTTACTTTCTCTTAGAAAATGATAAGGATAGTTATCAGATTCAGTCTACGACTCTAATTTAATTTTAGTTTTTCATATGCATTTTTTTTTGGATTCTAAGGGTGGTAACTTATCACAATATAATCAATGATTAGTGCTAATTATTGTTTCCAAACGTCAATTTTATATGAAATTGATCAATGATTAGTGTTAATCATTGATGAGCTTTTGATAAGTTACCAGCCCTAAAACATTTAATCCCAACGTTGGTAAAAAAATTCGTTAAACTTGAGACTATGTTTGCTGACGTAATCTAAATGACATTTTTCTAGTCAAAGTTCTTATGCATATTTTTACATAAAAAAATTACAATCCCTTAAAAGTATTTCCAGAATTTTGTGCATTTTGGAGGGTATTCGTGGGTTCGTTCAAGTCGAATTTCACTTATTAAAAAAATCCCGCTTTTTAGATCAAAATCCCGCTTTTTCAACATTTCGATCCCGCTTTTCAGTCAAAAGCAGTTGGTCAGGTTATGTATAACCCTAGTGATCAATATTCTCTGATAGCCAGACAACACTTCAAGCGCAGTCTTCTTGGAAATTTAAATCGAAATTGACCCTTTAGTGTTTGATACCCTGCAACAGATGGCTGGGCGAAATCAAAATCAAGTACTTGATATATAGAAAAAGTAATTTGCCGGGACTTATTTTCTTACTTGTTTAAAATTGGGCCCAACGTTGGGCTCCATTAAAATTATTGTTATAAAAATAAGTTAGTTGGGTAAAAATTTACTAGAAATCAGTAACAGTAAACAAATTTTTTGCAGAAATGAGTACCTTTCAAATTTTGATAAAGGAAAAATTAAAAATTCTAAGATATAATAACGCATATTTCGGTTTCATTCCAAACCCTGCTTTTTTGTGTGTTTGGGGAATTAAATTTATTTTACTTTACGTGTTATTTACAAATTTGTCTCTTTTTTTTTGTTATCGAAGTTAAACAATTCTAAATTACCTTTTAAAATTTTGTTTGTTAGAGGTTGTTTTTTTGAAAATTATGATGTGATGTCATTTAAACAAGTGGTGATCATTTGCAAACTTTTGTGATACAATCAGTTTTATTTTTATTTATTTATTTTTTTTTTTTTTGAAAATTATTATTTAATTTTATGTTGTATAGTTTTTTTTTTGTTACAAAAAATAATAAAGTGGTATTTATTTATCTACTGATTAACATGTGTATATAATTTGAATATTATTAAAAAAAAAAAAACAATTTTAAATATGCAAACAAATCTAGAAAACAATTTGGAACAAAGTTTTAAATAATAAATTAGAAACCAGTTTAGTTTTGTTGATATTTATTTTACACAAAGATTACTCAAGGAAATACCGGCAAAAAATTAACAAAAATAACGAAATAAATTTTTAACCATAACAAAGCAAAAAAATATTTAAACTTAAAAAAAATTTAAACAAATATCTACATCTAATAAGAAACCTCAAAACTAAGAATTAGAAAAATTACGTCATTATTTATTTGTATAAACAATCACTTTTTAGCACTCGAATCATTAATCCCCCATTCACAAAAGATTTAAGTGGTGATTTCAATACGATTAATAAAAAAAAAAAATATTCTTACGCTTTGGTTTTAGAAATATTTGGGAATTAATTTGATTAAAAAAAAACAAGAAAAAAGCTATATTCGGTCTTGACGAATGTATTGGTACCCTCCATAATGTAAAAAATATTGTTGCAAAAGATTTAAAAAAAAAATAATATTGGAAAAAAAAGACAAATTTAGAAAAAAAATTAAAATTTCATGAAAATAGAAAATATTTAATTAAAATTCTGTTTGTGTATGTTAAACGCGTACTTTAATAACTTTATCAAATCTGATTATCATCAGACCACTTTTGGACTTAGGTCTCATGTAAAAATTTCGCCCGATATTCAGTTGAAGCGGTTTATTGTCAACAAAAAGAAGCCTATTCCACTCAAATTTGATTAGTGAGTGCTTTTTACACTTATTAAAAATTTGACAAAATATAGATCTAATCAGTCCATGTTTGAACTTGGGACCCATTTTCCGGGAAACTCTGGTGTAGGGTATTAAATGGACGGTCTTGACCGACTAAAATTTTCTTACTTGTTTTTTTTTTTTTTCAATATGTTTTTTCAATCAAACTTATTTTGATTAAAATTTCTTTTTTTACTGAAATATTTAAGCCGCATTCACAATGTTGGAGTACTCCAATCTGTGGAATATTTTATACCTTTCCCCTTTGCACTTTCATATTTTTGAATTTGACTATCTCTTTTCAATTCACTCCAGAGTCAAACATGTTCTACTCTGGAGTTCCAATCTGAAGTTAACAGAGCCTATGTTAACCGTTAACAGAGAAAAAATACACCTCTGTGAAAGTGCCATCTCTAATAATGTCATAAAAAAAAATAATAAACCAAACAAAATATGTGTTAATTTAAAAATAAAATGTTTGAAAAATTAAAAAAATACATAATTTTAATTTTAGAATTATGTACCCAAAATTTAAAAGGATATTTTGCCAAAATTGCAAATCATGTAAGTAATATGTCAACAACAATGTGACAGAACTCCACTCTACATTATGCACGGTTAACATTTCAATCTGTGCCATAGATTGGATTGACTCTGACATTGTGAACGTAGCTTTATTCACTCAAAATTCAAAATCCCGATATAAGGGTTCGAAATTTGTCAATATCATTTTTCACTGGAACCACTGTTGCCAAATTTGACGATTTCTCTGCATTTTGACGATTTTTACTCCCCAAAATAGCAAAATGACGATTTGACGATTTTTGCCCAAAAAATTAAGGTTTTTTAAAAATAACAAAAATATGTCAATTTTGTCTAATTTTTTAAAATTTGTTTAATGAAACTTTAGTAATCAATGAATATTTTTTGCTTTTTGTTAGTTAAAAAAAGTATCCACTAATATTTTTGTACAAAAAGGGACAAAAGGAACAAGTGAGAGTTACATTCTCTTTTGGTCTCCAAAAGGTAAAAAAAATTATGGGGGTTTTTTTAGCGGAGAACACCTTTCTTTTCGTGATAAATGTTAACTAATTAATTTATTATGATATTTACGCAATTTCATCATTACACTCAAAATATTTTATAGGCAAAAACAAATAAAAAACACACTTAAAACCAGTGAATAAACAATTGAAAACCATCCCAGTAATTATTCATTTGTTTTAACAAACATCAACATTTATTTTTTACTGTTGACAAAATTTTCTAAAATAAATAACATTAAAAAATTACGTTTTTTTCACTCTTTTTTACCAACAAATTCGAAAAAAATAACCAACGAAAACATTAAAAATTAATGATAGTTCTGTTATTTTTACCAACAAATTTCAAAAAAATAACCTACGAAAACAATAAAAATTAATGATTTCGTAGGTAATTTTTTACAATTTTTTATTGAAATATTTTTTTAAAAATTTTTAATAAAATTTTTGGGGAATCGATCCCGCAATCAACTACATCAACTATTCTGGCCAGACACTCTACCCATCGTGCCAAAGTCACTTGATACAAACATATTTTTATATTTCTATAAATAATTTTTTGATTTTTTTTTCTACAAAAAAATAACTGACTTGTGTAGGTAAAAACTAATGATATTTCATTAAAAAATACCAACAATTAAAAAAAAAATTACTTACACAAATCATTTAAAATCAAAAGAATAATCAGTAGTTTTTACTTACAGAACAAAAATAAATGAATTTAAAAATTAAATGTTAATGAAAGTCTTTATTTTTTAGTGTGTTATTTTTGAAACAAAGGACTAAAGTAGTCATTAATAAAAACTGAACATCAAACAAATGTTTTTTCTTTTAAAAACGACTAAACGGAAAACTTTTTAAATAAACTACAAACAGTTAATGACATAATTTTTTGAGTGTATTATCCACAGAAAAAGGCGGACGGAAAAAAATACATTTTCTAATTAACTTGACCCAACTGCATGACCTTTTCTTTCATAAAAATATTTCATATGTTTAAGAAGGTTAACAAAGAATCAGTGTTGCCACCAACAAAATCGTAAATTACACATGGGTCATGCCAAAATTACACATGATATCACGAATTACACATGGATCATGCCAAAATTACACATGAAATTACACATGATTTTTTTTAATAACGTTTTTTTTTTTTAAATTTTCAAAATATAACGGTTAACCAAATTCTGGTTTTTACTGGTCAAAAAACCTACGATTTATATTTTTTGCGAAATTTCTGTCTGGATAATCTAACAAGGGAAGTATCTCAACCCTTATGAACCGATTTGCATGAAACGTAAAATATATATAAAAGAGACAATTCTAAGGTTGGGGTGTCTCGGCTTATCGGCCATATCGGGGATTTAGGGGTTCAAAACATGGGTCAAAAAATGGCGAAAAAATCGTTTTTTTGATTTTTCAGCCATTTCTTTCTAAGAATCTATATGATGTTTACATATGAGAAGAAAGATTTTTTTAATGCCTATCCAACGGTGGCATAGCCTTGTAAAAGTTTGACTTCGTTAAATACTTATTTCATAAAAATGTGAAAATTTTGGGGGGTATTTATATGAAGACATAGAACTACGATGTCCATATGAATACGAAATAATCTTTATTAAATTTAAGTCGACACGTATTTTTGCTCTAGAGGATATTCCTGTTAGTTCGTGAGTTATCGAAATTTACCCGGAGGTCCATATGGTTTCATAAGGGGACAACGAAATTTTGAAACACTGATATGGCTGAAAAGCCGAGACACACCAACCTTAAAATCGTCTCATTTATATATATTTTAAGTTTCAGGCAAATCGGTTCATAAGGGTTGAGATACTTCCCTTGTAAGTCAAATCAGAAGAAAATCTGAAAAACAGCAAAAAAAATATATTGATTTTCAGTTGAAAATCTGCTCAAAAAAAATTTAAGCATAAACATAAAGACTGCTTATTTCACAGAAACAGTTTGTTGATTTTTTTTTCAAATCAATTTTTTTAATAAAATTTCGAAAAATACTAATAATAACTAAGGATTTTTGTAAAATTAGCAAAATAGTCTGTTTTTTTATATTTCGACAATTTTTAATCGTTAAAACTTCACGAAATAAAAAAAAAACCTGTAAAATTTTAAAATAATTAGCTGAAATGTTCACAAAAATGTTTTTTTAAACTCAGCAAACAGAATCAGCAAATTAATTAAAAAACTTCTGTTATTTTTTAAAACTGAATGACAGAGAATTTCGTTAAAATATCCATTTCTGCAAAAGTTTGTTAAAACAAATTATGAAAAAAAATGCTCCAAAAAGTAAAAATTTCAAATTACACATGAATTACACATGCAGACAATTACACATGGGCTACACATGAAAAAAAAAAATTACACATGATATGTGTAATTACACATGAGGTGGCAACACTGCAAAGAATATAAACAGGAAATTTCGGAGGTAGGTTCAGTTTTACCAGGGGAAAATTTGTTCTCCCTGGTCTTGTTTTGTCAATTTTCAAAATGAACCATCCAATGGCCATAAAATATATATGTGCCATACTGCATGAATTTAGCTCTTTTGGTTTGACTGCATCACGTCTTCAACAGATGGGCGGACATCGCTTTAATCAATGATAAATATACCTTTTTTATTTTGACGAGTTTTTTGACGATTTCTGCAAATGGGATTACGATTTTGACGATTTTTTTTTTATAAAAATCGTAAATTTTTGACGATTTTGTACCCAACAATTCTGGCAACCCTGACTGGAACAAATATGATGTTTAAATTACACAGGTTGACAAAATTTGACCTTTTCAATTTGCCTGACCTTTGACAACTGATTTATATGGATTTTAGTGTGGTGATTCCGAATCTGTTATCCGATTGTTTCCATCAGCTCGCGTTCGCGAGCAAATCGCTGTTAAAGAGTCAAAAAAGAGAGTTTTTTACCAACTTTGCTTAGCTATAATTTCTAAAAAAAAATTTAGTGCCTCAGTTTTAAACACGAACTTAACTATATTGGATGCCAGCATTCCAAAACTGGTATTAGCTTTTTTCTGACAGCTTTAGTTCTCGAGTTATTAAAAAGGGCATAAATATTCGGACAAAATTAAAGAGGTCATAAATTTAAAAATTTTATTTTAGCGATATATCAAAAACTAAAGGTGACTTTGGATGTAAGACTAGTGTTAGTAAATATAGACTCACAAACATGCCAAAACAGCCTATTTTCAAAGTTTCCTTAGGCTATATCTCAAAAACTAGAGCTGACACAAAAAACGGCAGCCAGATTTGAAATCAGCGTAACCCTAATACCCAAAATTAGCTATCAGAATCCGGGCAAAAAAAAGTGTTGCCCTGTGTTATTCATTGAAATATTATTTTATGAAAGACTTAAACAACCACAAATAAATAAAATAAAACAAAGACTCCGTAGGGGAAATTTTTTAGAATCGATCGACTGATCCCTCTATTATCCGGTATTACTTTAAGAAGAACGTTTATTTTGATGAGTTACAAACGAAATGATAAACTTTTATATACCCTCTACTACTAATTTTAAGAATATGTATTTAAAATTCATCATTGATAGCACATAATTTTAAATTGTGTCAATTTAGAAAAACATGTTTTAAAAAACACTTTTGATTTGGCTTTAAGTAGACATGTATTTATTTCATATTTAAGAAACGTTTTCTGTAAGAAACAAGTTATTTGGGTGAAATATTTTGTGGTTAAATTAAAATTTTTTGCAACGGTTACTCGAGTAACCGAATAAAAAAATTGGGTTAATTGGAATAAATAATAATTGGGATTGGTTTTATTCGAGTAACAGAATAAAAAAAAATGGGTAATCGTATTTGAAACTGGTTTCTTATACGTTTTAAAAGTAAATAAGTAATTTTCGTTTTGAATACCCGATTATTTGAGTGGTCGGTTATATCGTTAAGCCCTACCATTAACTTTGCCAGTCCGTGTGAAACGCATTGCAATATCGGTGTTATATTAAATAACTCAAAATCTTATAAAGAATATTTTATTCATATGTAGTTCACGTAATGGTAATGTTAATTTCACTTAAATCTATTATTACTTTGTGAACACGTAAATAAATCATAAATTTTATAAATTCAACAAAACATTATACACCTTTAAGGAAACTGCAATTAAGAACAATGCCTTTTTATAGTTTCAACATAGATTTCATTAAGAAATAAATTTTGAAAAAAAAAAAATCTAGCATGTAAGGAAGTTAAAGAAAAAAAATTAGCTGCTACAGAAAAAGTACATCCTAGCAACAAACAATTGAGAGCCTTTGTAAGCAGAACTAAAAGGAATGAATTCGATTTTGAAAGTGATGTTTTAGATAACACAAGTTTAAAGAGATTTTGATCCGCGACATATATCGGCATTTTTAGATTTTTGAGAAAAAAAAAAATTCAAATTATGAAAATTTTACTAAATAAAGGAAACAAGTAAAAAGTTAAATTCGGCCTTGCCGAATGTAGTGATGCCTTTCAAAAAGATTATTGCAAAAAACTTTTTTTTTACAGGAAATTACTTTGAAAAAAAAAAAATTTTTTTGAAAAAAAAAAAATTTTGAAAAAAAAATCCGCGGAAAAAATGTTAGTAAAAGGAAAATCCCCAATTTTTTTTTTTTTTGTCAAAAATATGTTTGTACTTGTTTAAATACCCGAATTAAAGCATTTTGTATTTTTAGATTATGCACAGAGAAAACAGTTTAGTTGTGCCAGCCGAATTTAGAGCCAACTGCATGGTTTAATAACAACAACCGAAATTTTCGTTTGCGATAACCGAAATTTGTTTATAACAACTTAACTTCTGTTAGTTCAAATAAATTTCGGTAATCGCAGCCGAAAATTTCGGTTGTTGTAATTAAACAACGCAGTTGGCTCTAATTTCGGCTGGCACAATTAAACTGTTTTCTCTGTGTGTTGTGCTCGATTCTCGAATACGACTTCACCATTCACCCAATTTTTAAAATTATTCTTTCGAGTTTTAAGATTTTTAAATTTGTTCTTGTAATTATTAAAGATATTAACTTGATCTTTAATTTTTATAAGAAAAAAATTTTATAATCTTAAAATTTGAAAGAATATCAAATTTTTAAAAATTGTGTGAATGGTGAAGTCGTATTCGAGAATCGAGCACGTTGAATGTACTATAATTTTTCAGGTGTCCTTACATTTTCGTTCATAACTTTTGTTTTTTATTCGGCCGAAACCGAATCCGAAGCCGAACATAAAAAAAATATTTATGTATTCAAAACAAGAAAAAAGTGAAACTCGTCTTGGAGGAATACACAAATGTATAGAAATGTTTTCTAGAACGATTTATTTTGATAAAAATCTTGTTTTAGCTTCAAAAACACTTAATAAAATGTTTTTGTGGCTTATTAATGTGATTCAAAGTGTGTTTTATGCAATTATTAGGTATTCGACCATATTCGGCTAAAAATGTGGCCAAAGCCGAATAGTGGCCGAATAGTGTTTTTGGCCGAAGCCGTAGCCGAAGCCGAATATTCGGTCGGACACTAACAAACTCCTCGGGAGAACTTCCAATAAATATGGTAAGTTTCATTCATCTCCGTGTAATATTTTGGTCGTGATTACCATTTCCACTGACAGACAGACGGACATCGCTGGAATGTCTTAAAATCGATCGGGGATCATAAATACATATACTTCATGGGGTCCCAGAACGATATTTCGATGAGTTACAAACGGAATGACAAACTTATATATACCCTCTATCACTAACATGGAAGATCTTTCACAGTTCACCCACCGGTTGTCCTCAAACTTGCATATGGGAAAGAGGGGCGCCAAATAAGAGTTACCTGTTTTTTTTAACTGCCCAATTTCACATTTGACGGGTCAAAGGAGAGGGGGAAAAAGGGGATTATTTTCATTTTTTGGGTATTTTCCCCATTTACAAATTTTTTGACACGATAAAATTCACAAGGAGGATTCGTAATTTTACTAAATCTTTTGCTACCTCCTATTTTACCAGAATTCCTAGTAATATTGAAAGCTTTTAACCAATAATTTTTTAATTTTACAAGCTTTTACCAATAAAATTGTAAATTTACAGTTTTTTTGCGCAATTAAAATTACAAGGAATTCTCGTGAATTTACTTGATTTTTTTTTGTAAAATTATCTTGAAAATTTGTAAAATAACAAAAAAAAAAAAAATGTAAAATTTTGATCCAAATTTGTTTGTTAAAAAACAAGGAAAACTGTCAAATATTGGTAAAATGGGATTACGAGACTTTTCCTAGTAATATGACAAAGTTTTTTTTTTTTGTGTGTAAAATGTCAACTTTCATTTTCTTTTGGTTTCATCCCATTCCGACTCAGAAAGTTCGATTTTGCATCACTGCACAGTGGGTTCGATGGTACCCAAAATGGCGATTAATTCAGATAAGCAGTAGTTTTAAAATATTATATTTTTTTATTGATGACATAATATAAACACGTAAAAATACACATTTTGGAAAAAAAAAAATTGGAAAAAAAAAATTTTTTTAACCTGTTAGGCGTTTTTTTATTTTTCGGAAAAAAGGGTTATAGTTCACAATTTTTGCTGTAACTTTGGAATGAAAAGCGATAAATTAATAAAAAAAATGGAAATTAAAGTGCACATAATGTGCTCTCAAAGTAATTAAAGAAAGAACGCATAATATGTATTTATATTATTATAATTTTTTTTTAAAATCCAATTTTTGTTTTTCACAAAATCTCATAAATGTACAAATTTATCTGAAAAAAGTGATTTATGGGAATATTATAGTTTTTTATTAAGGAATTATCATAAATACATAAAAACACAGCATTTTAGAAAAAAAAATTTAACAAAAAAAATTTTTTTTTAATCTTTTAGTCGTTTTTTATGTTTTTGGAAAAAAAACGAAACCCTTGAACATGTAATAAAGCTACAAAAAACAAATGGAGGAGACGTTTTTTTCGCGTAGGGGGGGGGGGGGGGGTTTACCGGGAGACTATGGGGGACACCTTCCCCTCGCGATAAACGTTGCCAAAAAAATAGATGTCAGTTTTTGCACCTAATTAATACAAATTTATCATTATTTAAATTATTTTTTCTATACACGCCCCAAAAAAGGGGCGGACCGAAAAAATTGGTATTCCTGATCCCCCTTGGTTCAAATTCAGGTCGATGAACTTCATATGGCATTAAAATGTTTCATTTATTGAACAAATATACAAATTAAACTTGTAAAAAAATATTTTTCTGGGGTAGTTTTAGTTCTTCAGGGGGGAACTTTTTCCCCCCTGGTCCGATTTTGCTCGTTCAAGAACTTAACCAGCCTATGATCATTATACATATTTGTGACAAACTTCAGGATTCTAGCTCTTGTTTTATGTACTTTATGGTGTGCTCAACAACAGACGGACGGACGGACACACGGTTAGTCACAGAATGTCTTAGAATCGATCAGTGATCAATAATATACACTTTGTTGGGTCCTAGACCCATATTTCGATGCGTTACATATGGAATGACAAAGTGAGTGTAAGCCCATACTGTAGTTGATGGGTATAAACACACATATAATGGATTTGTTTAATAAATGATACCCAGACTTTTTACACAAAAATGGGAATAAAAAAAAAGGGCCGGGCATTGTCCGTACTTTTTTTTCTTTTAAATAAAAGCTGATATCCTATACTTTTTTGAAATCCACAAAACTAAATCCAACTATTACTAACTTAATATGTGTGGCCCATTAAATATGGAAAATATCCCAATTTTGGACCCTTTTTAAAAAAATTATTAAAAACATTGAGACACAATTTTTATAAACAAAAAAAAATTAAAAATTTAGCTTAATCCCTGGTGTTTATGGTTCCATTATAAAAGATTTTCTTTTAAAACACTTAATACCACTAATAATCGCTTAAATTGTAAAAAATTTCAATTTTTTTACTTTTTTCAAAAACTGCAATAATTTGTTAACTTTGACAGCTCACCGAAAAAAAAGTAAACAACTTAGTTGATTGATTTTGATAACTAGTGTTGCAGAATTTTATCTACTTTTACCCCATACCAAATTTTATAACAAAAACTTCATTTATAAATTTCAATTAATCGCCACTTTGGCATCATTTGAACCCAATGTGCACTGTATTACTTTTAACTTCTGTTTATAATTACTTCAATTTAGATGTTAAAAGTGTGTTGTATGTTGAGTCTTGTAAAACTAGCATGCAATATGCAAATAAATTTTTGCCAAGACCACAGTTTACACTAAATAATTTTCAAACACACATATATAACAGATTCATTGAATTGTTTAAATGTTTCTCTAAATGATTTAATTAAAAAATAGTTAATAAAAAAAAAACTCACGACATAAATGTTTGTTAAGTATTCATAAAAATTTAATAAATATTATTTTAAAACACAATGAAACAAATATTTCCCCCAGCTGTCTTTTACAAGTTTCCTCATCAAATCAACGACAAACAAATGTGTGTTACATTTTGACCGCATCAGTGTTTGCGTGTCAATCAGACGTCAGGGTAATAAACCTAATTTCCTTTATTATTTTTCACAACATTTCAATTGTTTCTTTTTTTTTTTTATACCTTTAACTACATCGAAAAGATGAAATTATAAGTTTTGCCTGCAGTTTGTAACAAATAACAAAATATGCAAAAAAAGTACCAAGAACATACCAAAAAGTACTAAATTCACAAACACTATACATAACAAATTATGAAACAGTTTCACAAAAAAGTTTTAAAAAATGCATATAAAAGTTGCATTTGCTACAAAATGCATTTTTTTGCATTGTTATAAAAATAGACGATTGTTATAGTCAAATGCTTTTTTAATGACAGAAATCAGAAACATACTTTCAAAGATTTGACGCTTTAAAAATTTATACTTTTTTGATTTTTTTTTTAATATTTAAAGAAAATTTAATTCGCCAAAAAAAAAACGCGTATTTTTGAACATTTTAAAAACTGCAAATGTATATTTTTTATTTACTCCCTAGTGCGAATGTGTACCAAAAACTAGACAAATTTTGAAGACCCCCGGTCGGATTTTATATAATCTCTGGTTGAAAGAACGATATAATTATGTCTTATTTATTACCAAAAAGTCCTCATAAATTTTAAAATGGATTTATTGCTTCAAATCTGGAAAATGCTTTATTTTAGTTCAATTCATATACGGAGGGTATGAGTATTTCGTCATCATAATTTGGTTTTACTTTTACCTTTTTTGTAACGAATTTTATATAAACGTTTTTGTTTTCCGTATTATTTGATAACCTTCAAGATTATGGCCTAATTTTGGAAAAGTGTGCAGTTCAAGTAAATATATACAGTGCCGGACAAAAGTATTCACATAAAGCTTTAGTAGATGCAATTTGTTAAATAAAAATTAAAAATTCCAAACCTTTTTTAATCAAGCGAGTATTTTTATACCCTCCACTCTAGTGATAGAGGGTATACAGTGATCGATTTTAAGACATTCTAGCGATGTCCGTCTGTCTGTCTGTGGAAATGGTGATCAAGTCCAAAATACTACACGGAGATGACCAAAACGTAACACATTTATTGGAAGTTCTCCCGATAACTTTGGTATTACATTTGAGCGATATCGGTTCAGCGGTTTAAAAGTTATGAACAAAAATGTAAGGACACCTCAAAAATTTTGGTTCATTCAACATAACCTAAAAATACTAAATGCTTTAATTCGGCTGGGGGTTGACATATGTGAACATAATTGATCACAAAATGGTATTTAAACAAATACAAACATAGTTAAAAAAAAAAAAAAATCGCGAATTTTTTTTTACCAAAAATTTTTTTTCGCGGAAATTTTTTTTTCCAATTTTTTTTTTTTTTTTAAAAGTAATTTTCTTTTAAAAAAAGTTTTTGGCAATAATTGTTTATTATTTTAACTGTGATTTGTAGTTAAATTACACAGTACAACACTAAAAAAATTACGGGGTTCCGACAATTATTTCTGGAAGAAGAGACCAAAAAAAATATACGTATGTCGGCATTTTGCATGATCACATCGCACAGTGTGTCCTTTGTATGGAAAAGGCGCGCATCGAAGTTTTTTCATTATAACTTTTGAACGGATTGGGCTATTTCTAAAATTTTTACAGTTTTGGAAACTAGAAACTTAGAGCTATTTTTGAATGTCGTTTCAAAGATGTACTGTTAATACCCTACCTTAAACGGGAAGGTAAACTTGGTTAACTAACCAACAAAAAAAAGTTAAAAAAAATTCGATTTCCTCGAAAATTATACTTTATACCATCGAATTTTTGTGATGTGCATTACAACTATATAGTTAAACCCAAAAATCGGAATTCACGACCAGCTTTTTGAAGAATATATTACAAATAGTCCAGAAAAAATTAAACTACTTACGATTTATAAATAACGATTTTATTATTCAATGTTGATATCTTTAAAATATTTTTAAGAGGGATTATTTATCTGCACACAAATAATACACCCTACATTTAAAGAACCGGCAATTAAAACTTGTTTGCCTTCAGGAAACTCATACAAACAAAAATAAAACAAATTAACCAATAAAAATTGAATTATGAAAAAAAGAAGAAAGTTCTATATAGATAACAAAATTAAATTATTTACTCCATCTCTAGCAATTCCAACACTTCCGGTGGATAATTCGTTTTTGTTTTTGGATTTAGTTCGTTATTTCATTTTATTGACATTTTTGGGTCACTTGGAATCATAAACATATGAAAAATATCCTCCAGATTGTGAAAAATGGATTCTGTGTACATTAGAGATTGAACTTGACATACATTTTTTTAAGTAACGCCGGAGAAATAAAAAGCATGTTATGTAAAACAATCAAATTGTACAACTTTTAAACTAATTTAACAAATAATTTGAATATTTTTGTTTTCAACCTTAACTTTACCCTCAATTTGACAGAGCTCTGGCACTTCCTGGCAAAAGTTATAACATACGAAATGTTAAGGAATAGCTTTAGTATAACCCTCACTAGCGTTTTGCATTATCCATCATTATCTGCAGAAGTTGCAGCCTATTATGTAAATGGATTTTTAAAGATATATAAAAAAAACATTGATTTTTACTCAATATAACTTTTTGTTGGGTCATTTTTTTGTTATAACAAAAAATTACTAATAAAGTAGCGGATCTTGGAAACATTTTGCAAAAAATTTGGATGGATTACTCCACAAGGTGAATTTTTAAAATTTTTTCAAAAAATGTCCTTTACAAAAAAAATTAATTAAGAAAAATGTGAAAAACTCAATAATTTGGAGTTGTGCCCCAGCCAAACTAAGATCCGCATTGATGTAACGGAAACTGATTTAGTCTCCAGAGTGTCAAAATTAAGTATGCACCTAAAAAAAATAATCGGCAATTTTTTTTTTTTTACACAAATGCGCACGAATATCACACCGTGCATCGGAATTTTATTTTAGAGCCGGTTAAAGTTTCCCAGCTTTGGCCCTTTCTTGCAACATATCGGTATATTAAACTATATTTTCTTTACGTCTGAGATGTATGGTGTGTTCACCAATATTGTAGAAAATATTATGGCAAATATTTTTGTGGAACATATTAACCCTCTAACTCCCTCTGATAACGGTATTTTTTGACTCTATTCTAACAAATCGTAAAAAACACCCCGAAAGAAGGCAAGTGTGGGAATGAAATGGTTTATAAAAATGTTTGCCATAAAATTTTACACACCAAAGCTCAAAGCTCAACAGAAACACCAAAAACCAGTTAAATTCAAGATGGCCCACTAAGGGATTATTTTTTTTTGGAATTTTTTTAATGCGCAATCTTGAACTTGACTCTTTTTTGGTGTTTGTGTTAATTTTTGGGATTTGGTGTGATCTGGTGTAAAATTTTATGGACAGCATTTTCGTAGAACATTTTATACCCGCCCTCCCCTTTTTCACAGTGTTTTTTAGGATTTGTTAGAATAGAACCAAATACCATTATGAAAGGGAGTTAGAGGGTTAATAAGTTCTACACACTCAAAGAGAAAAACCTTGTAAAATTACAAGAAAAACTTGTAATTTTTTTTGCTACCTCCTATTTGACAAAAATTCCTAGTAATTTTACAAGCTTTTTACCAATAATTTAGTAATTTTACAAGTTTTTTACCAATAAAATTGTTAATTTACAAATTTTTTGTCACGATAAAATTTACAAGGAGATTTTGTAATTTTACTAGATTTTTTGCTACCTCCAATTTTACGAGAATTCCTAGTAATTTTACAGGCTTTTTACCAATAATTTTGTAATTTTACAAGCTTTTTACCAATAAAATTGTAAATTTACAGTTTTTTTGGCGCAATAAAAATTACAAGGAATTCTGGTGATTTTTTTTTGTAAAATAATCTTGGAAATTTGTAAAATTACAAAACAACTGTAAAATTACAAAAAAAAATAAAATTTCGATCCAAATTTGTTTGTTAAAATCAAGAGAAACTGTCAAATATGGTAAAATGGGATTACGAGACTTCTCCTAGTAATTTGACAAGGGTTTTTTATGTGTGCAAAAATATTTGCCATGATATTTGCTAAAAGTTGCTGAACATATGATACACCTCAGTTGTAAAAAAACATAGTTTTTTATACCGATATGTCGCAAGAACAGGCCAAAAATGGGAAACTTTAACCGTCTCTAAATAAAATTCCGACACACGTGTATCTTTTTTTGTCTCTTTTACCAGAATAAATCGTCGGGACTCCGTGATTTTGGAAAAAGTTTGAAATTGTTGTACAGTGTTATTAGTATTCTATTTAAGCTTTATAGCGTCCAGATTAAGATAATTATAAATGCTTTACGAGGGCCGAACTGGAAAATTAAATTATTTATAAAAATTGCTTAAAAATATTTCTAAGTCGGTTTTTTACAAGTTCAAACATGAGGATTTTAAAAAATATTCTAGCAATTCATATTCAGGTGTCAACTATTTTTTCTATAACTCGAACAATTATTAAAATTTTTTAAATACTGTTAAAGAAATTCGCATTTTTCGACCACTAAGTTTTGTAAACAAAGAAAATATTTTATATTTAATTAACTTAAGTACACTTAATATACATATATTATGTATAGTTATGAAATATAGAAATAGTTTAACTTTTTCTTTGTTTACCAAAAATAGAATTGGTGGTCGAAAAATGCGGACATCTTCTACAGCATTTAAAAATTTTTATTTAATTTTTGTTTGGGTCGTTAAAAAATAGCTGATAACAGAATTTAAATTTCTATACTATTTTTTAAATTTCTTATATTCGAACTTATAAAAAACCACTTAGAAATATTTTTAAATTTTTTTTAAAAAATATCTTTAAATAATTTCATTTTCCAGTTCTACGCTCCTAGCACATTTATTATTAACTCAATCTGGACGCTATTAAGCTTTAATTAAAGCTTTAACAATTACCTACAAATCACTGTTTGCAAAAATGATAGTTTGCGAAAAAAGGTTTTATATTTTTAAATATGTCTTTAACAAATTTCATCTACTATAGCTCTGTGTGAATACTTTTGTCCGGCACTGTATTTTTTACATATAACCTTCTTTTAAACAGGGTAATTTTCGCACCAACCATTCGTACAACATGTTTGGTAATAATCATAATTATACAAAGAACCGCTAATGTTAATAACAGTTATTTTTTGTTTGCGCTGGTCAACTAAATAATTTGCCACATTTGCTACTGAAATACATAAATTTAAGTTTGGTAAATTAAATACAGTTGTTTTTTTTAAAGAAATGGTGACCATGATTTAATTTGTGTACACTTATCCGTCGATTGAATTTGTTGCAATCCTTTGTTGGTTATAAAAATGTTGTGACAAAAAAAAAAAATAACAGAAATTTTGCTGAACTGAAACTGGGTTTTTAAAAGGAATCACGATCAACAGTTTATGAATTTTTGACAAATTTCCACAAAAATTTTGAAAGTTGGAAAATTTTAAAAATAAAAACAAATCATCTTACAATGCATTATTTTTTTATCAATTTTGATATGCTAAATACGAATAAATAAAAGTTCTGAAATCGGTCGAGCGGCTTTCAAGATATTGCCAATTGAAATTTTGTCAAAAAAAAATTCCAAAAATGGCGATTTTTATGAGAAAACCTCTTAATTTTAACTTTTAAACATAATTTTAGCCAAATTAGACCATTTCAACACAAAGCGCTCCTCGATCACAGTTTGGAGTTTTTGGTGAAAGTTTTCTAAAAAGACATAATTTGAAAAATTTTCTAAAAAGACAAAAATCGAATTTGGCTTAAATTAATTTACAATTAAGTTTGTATCAAGCACTTTCTTGAATATAAAAATAAATTTTTGGCATTTTACGATTCTTTTGATATTCGTATTTTTCCCATCAAATTTAATAAAAATGAAATATCGTAAAAACGTTTTTTAAAATTTTAATTTTAAATTTTAATCCAAAACTTTGTTCGCCGAGCGCCACGGGTTAATTTTATCCAATTGGCCTCGAAGTCGACTTGTAAAACGACCGGCTTATAATTTTAAAACAAATTGCGTAGAACATTTTATTCAGCTGCAGCGAAAAATGTTTGCGTTTTAAAATGCATCATTAAATAAATTCAATGTTTTTTTTTTTTATTTATTTGAAAAATTCATTTGAAATCATGGAATTGTAAAGAAAACACCCACCTTAAGTAAAATGATCTTAAAAAGATCAAATTAAAAACATACAACAATAAAAAATCAACAACTGTAACATTTAACCATATTTGGTGGTAACAACAATAAAACAATAGAATAAACTAGAAATATGTACAGGGGTTGGACAAAAAAAAAACTTTAAAATTAAAAAAAAAAAAAAAAAAATTTTAATTATTTTTTGCTACCTCCTATTTTACAAAAATTCCTACTTTCAAAAAAAAAAAAACTGTAAAGTTAGCAAAAAAAGCTTGTAAGCCTACAAGAAAATTTGCTGATTTTGAACCGACAATTTTTTTGGTAAAGCTAGCAAAAATGTTTTGCCAAAAATTAGTAAACTGAATTATTTTTTATTATTTTTATTTCAACTTACAAGGGAAGTCTCCCTGGTGTCACCTTCCGATCTTCATGAAATTTGGATATGTTGTAAAGAACGAAAATTAATTCGACAAGTATTTTTTTTTAGCGGCCCAAACTCATTTTTAGAGGAGGTCGATTTGTATGGGGGAAATTTACCTTTTTCAGTTTTTTACGATTTACGCCTATTTAAACAAAATTAATATAGGCATGTGTGGTATCAGATTAAAGGTATTAAAAATACCTATCTCGTGGTGCTAACAACGGGCCAAAGAAGTTATTATTTTTTGATTTATTAACAAAAATATCCTAAAATGTTGGTATTTTACTCAATATGATGAAAAGTTGTGCACGTTCTTAGCACATGTAGATAGGTTTTCCAAAGACCTTTCATTTGGTATGTAACATGATTAGGTTTTTATACCCTCCACTCTAGTGATAGAGGGTATATATAAGTTTTTCATTCCGTTTGTAACACCTCGAAATATTGGTCTAAGACCCCATAAAGTGTATATCAGGCATTCCAGGCCAAATCACTCACTTTTAGACCCGACCCCTTTCGATTTATTTTATTTTTGCATATGTTTTAGTACTTATTAAATGCAACTCGGACACCAATTTTCAGCCTTTTACTATAAGATGGTCTTGAGTAATCAATTTTTCAAAATGGCGATTTTTTCAAAAAAATTAAAAAATTAAAATTTTCAATTAAATTTGACCAGTTAAAAATAAAGATATCTTAAAAAAAGTTGGACAACGTTTTGTTGGTATTTAAATGTAGTTTTAGAAAAAAATATTAAAAAAATTATTCGAAGTAATTATCACTTATTTTTTAACGTTTAAAAATTAAAATGGACTTCTTGAAAAAGTTCGAAACCTTCGATTTTTTTGTTAAAAACTATAAAAATTTTACTCTAAATTACGCAACTTTTAAGCCATAACTCGAGATGTGATCTCAATTTGTTCTATTTTTTTCAAATTTTGAAAATTGCACCTTTTATTTTTTGACTCTGATTTATTTTATATGGTGCTCCAAAAAAATTAAATTGGTAGATACTGACCCTAACTTACCCTAGATATATTCATTTCGAAAAAAAATATGACTCACAAAAATTAAGAACGATCGGACATGGATAAGGTGTTCCGCATGGGCCTTGAAGTTTAGAAAACGGATTACAAGGAAAAAAATGCATTTTTTTCTGTTTTCTAAATTTTTTTCGTATTTTAAGTTAACCCGAGTAAAAATTTGTATATGATGCAATACATAATGATATATAACACAATATATATTTATACGCAATTTAATCCGAATAATGGTGGATGTTTTTGCATTAAAAAATATCAACTTGTATAAAATATGATTCGATTTCATCCGAGTTTTGACCAGACATTGCCATATTTCATTGGATCAAATTAGATCTAATTGCATAAAAACATAAAAAATCGTGGTGTGTTTTGGTTTGGGTGAGTTACACCACAGGTCAACGATACATTCACCAAACATATAATTTTCTAAAACAAAAAAAATGTTTGGGTACGCTTCGAACCAGATAGGTGATATACATAACCCTAACAAGGAAATGTTTAGGAACATTTTAAAAGTTTCTTATACTTTGCTTAAAAAACTTAGAACATTTTTGGTTAATTGGAAACATTTAATTGGAAACATTTATATATGAAACAGAATAAGCTATATAAAATTTTATATTAAATTATACAGAAAAACAGATTTTGTATTGGCCCTAATATTATTTCATATATTTATATCAACCGTATACCTTTTAATCCGAATCATGATTAAATTATATATTACAACATATGACTGCATTTAAAAAAATTAGAAAATACCTCACCGGATGTATATGTATAATCATATAAGATTTATTATGTTTGTATCAAGTTATATATTGTTATATATGTTTATTTTTACTCGGGAAGTTTAAATTCAAGTGGTTACAGAATTATAATACGGAGTAAAATGCCTCTCTAATAAGGCACCAACTGAAATCGGTTGAAAATCAGCCAAGTTATTACAACTTCCCCAGGCCTCTAACGTATAGCAGACCACTTCATTAAGCAATACAATCCGATTTTTGAAATTCATTGAAATTTTCTACTGTAATAACATTTTTTTATTCTTCAAGTTCAAATGTAATTAGATGACAAGTATTTTTCATATTGTATTTTGCTAACATTTTTTAAATTAATGCTAAAAATGCCTGCATTTTCAACACCCTTTTGAAATCTCTATTTTAAAAAAAAAAAAATTTTTTTTGTTTTAAAATTTGGAAAAACCAAAACAATATTACACTGAAACATGAATAATGAAAAAATATTATTACAGTAGAAAATTTCAATAAATTTAAAAAAAGGGACTCGTATTCTTTAATCAAGTGGTATGACACACGCTAGATGCCTGGGGAAGTTGTAATAACTTGGCTGATTTTCAACCGATTTTAGTTTTTAGTACCTTATCTGTAATGACTTGAATTAAAACTTAAATTAAAATACCAAAAAAATTGAGAAAACTGAAAAAAAAAATCATATTTTTCCTTGTAATCCGTTTTTTAAACTTCAAGGACCACGCTAAACGCCTTACCCATTTCCGATCGTTCTAAATTTTTGTGAGACGTATTTTTACCTCGAAATTAATATATCTAGGGTAAGTTAGAGTCAGTATCTACCAATTCATTTTTTTTTTGGATCACCATATAAAATAAATCAGAGCCAAAAAATAAAAGGTGCAATTTTAAAAATTAAAAAAAAAAAATAGAAAGAATTGTGATCACATCTCGAATTATGGCATAAAAGTTGCGTAATTTAGAGTAGAATTTTTATAGTTTTTTACAAAAAAATCGAAGGTTTCGAACTTTTTCAAAAAGTCGATTATAGTTTTTAAACGTCAAAAAATAAGTGATAATTACTTCGAATAATTTGTTCATATTTTTTTTCTAAAACTACATTTAAGTACCAACAAAACGTTGTCCAACTTTTTTTTAAATATCTATATTTTTTAATCGTCAAAATTAATTACAAATTTCAATTTTTTAATTAATTTTTATTATTATCGACCTTTTCCTTATTGAATTGTTACGATATTTAGAAATTTCTAAAACGGGCTTATGAAGGTCACGTTCAATTTTTTAATTTTTTGGAAAAAATCGCCATTTTGATTACTCAACACCATCTTGAAAAAAAGCTGAAAATTGGTGTCCAAGTTGCATTTAATAAATACTAAAACATATCCAAAAATAAAATAAATCGAAAGGGGTCGGGTCTAATAGTGAGTAATTTGGCTTGGAATGCCCCATATATTCATGATCCTCTATCGATTTTAAGACAATCTAGCGATGTCCGTCCGTCCGTCTGTCCGTCTGTCTGTCTGTTGAAAACACGCTAACTCTTGAAAGACTTTACGGAGGCTCCTGAAGTTTGGCATATATGTTGGGCATTTACCTGGTCCAGCGAAATCGGTCCAGTGGTTCAAAAATTATGAGCAAAAGACTGAATTTCGGCAAGGGATTTTCATGAATTTACGAGATAAAACACACGGTAACTTTCAAACGATAATTCTGAGAGTGCTGAAGTAGGGCATATGTATTTGACGTTCTTATCTTCCGGTTCGTTTCAAATCTCAGCCAAATCGGCCCAGTGGTTCAAAAGTTATAAGCAAAATGCTGAATTTCAGATTGGTTTCACCTAAAATTCACGTGTATAAAAACACGAGTTTTAAAAAAACAAGCTTTAAAAACAATGATAAGCCCCAAATATACTTAACAGAGTATTTTTGTCACTCAGAAATATTTTTACACTAAAAAAAAAATTACACTCGAAAAAAATTTTACACTCAAAAAAATATTTAGTAAATTCATTTTTTTTTACAAAAATGACAAAAAAAAGTTTCTTACTCAAAATAAAATATTTCTAATCAAAATTGTTATTTTTTTTACATTAAAAAATTTACTATTCTTTAAAAAGGGCATTGTGGAGGGTATTCATAGATTCGGCCAAGTCGAATTTAACTTTTATACTTGTTTTTGCATAATATAGGAGATAAACGAAAAAACGGAAAAATGGCCTTGTCTTCCCCCCTCCTTTTTACCCCCTAAATATGAATTTGGGCCGCTAAAAAAAATACTTGTCCCTTTATTTTTTCTGATCTACAAAATAAAGCGAATTCCATAAAGATCCGCGGGTGACACTAGGGAGACTTCCCTTGTCAGTTCATACACATTTGAGGACCGCATTGGGTTCTGACCCGATAGGTCCAGATCTCGTAGGCCTAGACCTAGTTGGGTTCCTTAAAAATCGTCATAGCTTTTGATCCAAAATTTTTGTTCGTTTCGCTCTACCTTGCTTAGTATTTGAGATAGGTGGTTTTAGGACAGCACTGGGGTTTTAAGACTTCAAAAACTCGATAACTTGAAAAATATTACACGGAGGGCTTTTGGTTATTTTGCGGTCTTGTTCTACGCTTTTGGACCTTTTGTTGTGTCTGCAATATTTACCGAGATATGAGCAAAATTTTCGGGAATGAAAATTTTTTTAAATACAAAGTTAGAAATTTGAGGTTGTCTGTCAAGATTGATGAGCATTTGTGAGCTCATTTGAAAAGAATATTTGATTTTTTTTGTAGCATAGTGAAATGTCCGAAGTCGATTACAAATATTCCGTCATCTAATGTTATTTACAACTAGCTATACCCGGTCCGCGTTGCTGGCCCTAAGAACAAAACTGTTTTATATTGCATTAAATTTAAATATAGTGTCGGACAAAATTAAAGCACGGGTCCGGGTCCTGCTGGTAACCTTCCACCCTCGGTTATCACTATCTATAGAGAAATCTCAACCAAATCGATTCAGCCGTTTTTGCGTGATTTCGAAACAGACAGACATAACGTTAAGTATAGTACAAAGGGGCGTGTCATTTAACGCATTTTTATCGAATCGTGATAGTCTACAGTTCCATGCTGCATCCTCGATTAGTACTATCTGTGCTGCAAATTTCATTGACATCAGTTTTGCCGTTTTTGTGTGATTGCAAAAGAGGAGGAAATTACTTTTTATTTATGAAAAACGGGAGTGACATTTGCAAGTTTTATCACTTGTTCCAATAACGATCTTATATGGCCTACATATGCTCTTGGTTAGCACTGTATATAGTGAAAATGTCAAGAGAATCGGTTCAGCTGTATTTGCGTGATTACTAAACAGGCATTTTACGCTCATTTTTCCGATCACGCTTTAATTTGGCACATTGTTAGTAATTGGTTAGCACTATCGTTGGTTTACATTTCATCAAAATCAGTCCATCCGTTTTATATATATAGATGTCATTAGTGGTGCAATGTAAAAATTCGATTTTGCCCACCCCTCCGCCCACAGGCAAAAAAGCATGGCATTTTACGCCCATTTGTCCGATCACGCTCTAATTTGGCATATAGTTAGTACTCGGTTAGTACTATCTTTGGTTTAAATTTCATCAAAATCGGTCCATCTGTTTTTTATATATAGATGTCATTAGTGATGCAATGTAAAAATTCATTTGTGCCACGCCCCTCCGCCCAACCGAAAAAAATCAAAAATCTGACCGCCCAGTGTTACTCCCTGGACTATTCTGAATATTCCTTGAAAATTTCATCAAGATCGGTCCAACCGTTTTCGAGTCCATACGGAACATACATACATACCCACATACATGCATCCATATTTATATACAGTCAAACCCGGTTATAACGAACTCCGAGGGACCAGTAAAAATAGTTCGTTATAAGCGAAGTTCGCTATAAGCGTGGTATTTTTTTATATCAACCTAGCTTAATTTCCAAAAAAAAAGTTCCAATTTTGTTTTATTTGGCGGGTTTTTGAAAGTAAACTACTTATTGAGAAGAAAACATTAAAAATATAAATAAATTTTATCAAAATTTTAATATTAACCAAAAATATCTAACCATTTGTGAGTTTGGTAAATATAATTGCCGTAAATTTCAAAATATTTATGGGAGTTCGTTATAAAATGGTAAATATACATGAAATTGTGTTCGTGGGACCATAATAAGTAGTTCGTTTTAACCGAGGATTCGTTATAACCGAGTTCGTTATATAAGAAGTTTTTTGTGTGAAAATTGTTGCCAAAACGTCGTGACTTTAGAATTAGTTCGTTATAACCGGGAATTCGTTATAACCGAGTTCGACTGTATATAGATTTACAATTTAATTTTACCTAATTATAAACTCAATTTAATATAATTTTTCTTTTTATTTTCAGGTACGTATTCTGTAACATTTTCAATTCTTAAAAAGATCTGGGTAAGATTAAAAGCTTGACTTAGAATTTCTATCATCTTGGATTTTTTGTTATTTTTTTCACTGCCGAACTACAATTTTTCAACATTACAGATTTTCGTTTCGCTTAAATTTATTTGAATACATTAATTGAAAAAATATAAAAATAGAGTTATAATTTTTTCATTGTTGACAACATTTTGGAAGGCAAAAAATAAGAATTTCCTTATAATTTTGTTATGAGCTTACAACTCATTCGTTAAATCAATTACTATTTTAATTGACTACAAATAAAAAAATTTATAAAAAATTGTGATTAAAAATTAAAAAATGTTTGATTGAGAAAATATTCAATTAATCATCTATTAATTTGTTGATTAGTATAAAAATTTTCTTCATCGAAGGGTTTTCAATTAAAAATTTGATTGAAACTAAGCATTTCGTGATCAAAATTCGTTTTTAATTCCTTCTTGTGTATATATTTTTCTAATTGTGGTCTTTATTAATCGCATTTTCCACCTACATTTCTATATTCAAAAGAATTTTTTTTTGTCCATTCTAAATTGGCCATATAATTGTTTCCTATATGTTTGTCTAAACATCTAAACGTAATGTCTCATCATAGTCTATTCGTAGCCAAAATTGATAAACCAAACAAAAATTGAACAATTAAAACAACAACCCACATTTTGATTGTTTATTATTTTATTTCTAAAAAAAATTAAAAAAAAAACATTATTTATGATTCATTGAAGCTTAAAAAATAAAACTTATCATTTATTCTCATTTTCTAAACCAAGCGTTAGAGAGAAGTGAAGTAACCAAATTTAGTAAATTACAAATGATTTGACATAATAATAATAAACGCAACAGTAATTGCAAGTGGGTGACAATTCCATGGAAAATATAACTGAAAAATTGTGTACAATGTTATGAACACATGAATAACTAGTTAAACAAACAAAAATTTACATTTTAAATATTTTTTTTTTTACAATTATATCGTCATTAATCTTTAGTGACATAAAAACAAATGATGAAATTATAATTGGTTAACTTCAAGCTTCAGAGACAGCATGTTTGCTAATAAAAAATTAAGTTTGCAAAACGAAACAACTGTAAAAAAATACTGTTACTAATAAATTATTTTTACTACAGTTGTTTTCAAACGAAATTTTAAAAGTCAAAATCGAAATTGAAATTTAGAAAAACCTTATTGTAATTAAAAAAACTCCAATTGAAATTTAGAAAATCCCATTGAAATACCAACAAGATTGAATTCGGTTGTCTCAAATCTTTTATGTCCGAAGAAATACATTTTCTACAAGACTATGCAGAACTATGTATAAACTTAAACCAAAGTATAAAATGTAAGAGATATCGCCTCAACAACTTGATTTTTTACACTCAAAAAATTATGTAGGTAAATTCCAGTGAATATTCACTTAAAACAAATGAACTTTTATTTAAAAACCATTCCAGTGTTTTTTCTTTTAAAATAAAAACACAATACAGTCATTTTTAAATGTTAATTTAATGACTAACCAAAACATTAAAAAACTAGTGAATATTCAGTTATTTTGTATTAAAAAACAGTAAAACTATAGAAGAAATTTTTTACTGCCGAAATTAAATGTAACAGAAAATTCGTTTTTAATACAGTAAATTATTTTTTTTAAACTACAGAAACAGTAGAAAATAAGAAGTCCATAATAAAATAAATGATTTTTCTTTTAAAATAACTTTACTGATTACTTTTTAAAATAACCTACAAACAGTTAATGACATAATTTTCTTAGTGTATGATTATTGCACTTATTCAATATTTTAATTAATATTTTATATAAAAGCACACAACGCAGGCGGACCAACAAAAATATTTTCTAATCCCCTGGTTTAAGTGCAAGACTTTTAACTTCAAGAAGTTTTTTAATAAAAAAATTTCGATCGAAATTTAATATTTTTTGGTAATTTTACAATTTTTTTTTGTAATTTTAATAATTTCCAAAGTTTTTTTACAAAAAAAAAAAAATCTGGTAAATTCACGTGAATTCCTTGTAAGTTTTATTGTGCCAAAAAGGTTGTAATTTTACAATTTTATTAGTAAAAAGCTTGTAAAATTACGAAAAAGCTAGCAATTTTACTAGAAATTCTCATAAAATAGGAGGTAGCAAAAAATCTACACCATTCGTATTCGTATTCGTAAAAGATCAATTTTAATTCGAATATTCTATTTGTAATTCGAAGATTCCATTTGAAATTCGAAGATTCTATTTGTAATTCGAATACTCCAATTGGAATTCGAAAATTCCATTTGTAATTCGAAGATTCCAATTGTAATTCGTAAAAGATCAATTGTAATTCGAAAAAGATCAATTGTAATTCGTAAAAGATCAATTATAATTCCAAAAAGATCAATTGTAATTCGTACAAGATGAATTGTAATTCGAAAAAGATCAATTGTAATTCGTAAAAGATCAATTGTTATTCGAAAAAGATCAATTGTAATTCGACGATTCCATTTTTAATTCTTAAAAGATCAATTGTAATTCGAAGATTCCATTTTTAATTCGTAAAAGATCAATTGTAATTCGAAAAAGATCGATTGTAATTCGAAAAAGATCAATTACAATTCGTAAAAGATCAATTGTAATTCGTAAAGGATCAATTGTAATTCGTAAAAGATCAATTGTAATTCGAAAAAGATCAATTGTAAATTTTCCTAACTATGATGAAAAAATTTTAGTTCATGTGCTCCTAAAATGGACTTCTTAAATATAAGGAAAAAAATTCAAAATATGCCAACTCAAATTTGACCGAAATGAGTTTCCGATGGAAAATAGCTCCCCTATGCAATACCCATCTGTGGTACAAATTTCAGAGCAAAAAAATAATTTTTTGTCGTTTTACATCCATTTTTGTTATTCTGCTAACTCAAAGTATATATTTTTTTGGTGAAAATAAATGCCAACTACCATTGTAAATTTCCAAAAATTTTTCAAAATTTTTTTTAAAAAAAATTAGACCACATATCTTATTGCATTTGCCTTTCTGAACACGAATCTGGTAAAGATTTTGATATCTAATGACTGGTTCTCGAGATATTGCCATTTTGAAAATATCGGTAAATAGTGTTTGCAAAAAAAAAAATTGCTTATATATATGTAACTTTCAAACTATTTATCAGATTGAAACATTATGAGTGGGGCAAATAAAGTCAATGATATAAGCTTTCAAAATAGCTAGTTTGGAGTGAGCCTTCTACAATAAAGCGTAAGTTACAGAGTGCCAAAGTTGACCACCCTGAGATTAAAAGGCTTTCGGAGCTAGTAACTTTTAAAAATATGCAAAGATTTTTATTTTTTTTTAGTTTTTGCAATTACCGCACTAAAGAAAACAAAATCCAAAAAAATAAAAAAATTATAAAAATTTTTCAAAAAAAAAATTTATTTTTAGTTTCCGACAAAATATGCCAACTCTAAAAAAATATTTGTTTTTTGATATAGTAATAAATGCCATCTGAAAAAATACGCAAACCAGTGCAAAATATGAAATTTTTGGCATATGTAAAAATTATTTAGAATATTTAAACTATCTTATGGAAGGTACATTGTTTATTTTTACAATAATATGCAAAATAACTAGTTTTTTAGCTCTCCTGAAAAGTAAGCTTTTTCGAGTTGGCATTTATTGAATATAGTTCGACGGTATATTTATTTTTAAGACACATTTCTTAAATATATGTTCACACAAAATTGTCTTCAAGTTTAGTTAAAATTTACAACAAATTACTTCACCGAATTTCACATCTTAGAATTGAGGAAGCGGACTTCTTAGAATATAGTTACAAACTTCTAAGGATTTAGTTAAAACTTCTTAGAAATTAGTTAAAAACTCAAATTTATCTTCTTAGAATTTAGTTAAAAACTTCTTGAAATTGTGTTACAACTTTTTAGAATTTAGTTTCAAGTTCTTAGAATTAATTTAAAAATTACTAAGAATTTAGATAAAAGCTCATATTTCTTTTCTTAGAATTATTGAAAAACTTCTTAGAATTTTGTAAAAACTTTTTAGAATTTAGTTAAAACTTCGTAGAATTTGGTTAAAAAAATCATAGAATTTAGTTAAAAACTAGTATTTTTTTATAGAATTTAGTTAAAACTTCTTAAAAGTTCGTTAAAATTTCTTAGAATTTAGTTAAAAATTAAAAAATGGCGAAATCTCAAGACCCGATTAGACCCCAAATTCCCGTATCTCAAAAACTATTCAAGGTATAGCAAAACGGACAAAAAATTTGGATCAAAAACCAAAATCAAATTTCGGTTTTTCAATTTTTACAAAACTGGGTTTAGGAGGCGTGGTCAAATATTGGAAAAATGATCAAATTTGTGGCGAGTTGCCTTGATTAAATATTTATCACTTTAAAACGGAATGCACCACAATCTCAAAAATTTACATTCTTATATAGTTTTGTATGGGCAATTGACTAATTTTTTTTTTTTTTTTAATTTTCAGAACGCGTTCTGAAATTTTCCATTTTTTTAAAATGTCAATTTATTAAAAATCATGCCACTTTTTTTCTTTTTTAATTTTTTTTAAAAGTTTAGATGTTTGTATATCCACACAAAAAAATCAGAAACACGTTCTTCGTTTTTTTCGAGAAAATCGCATTTGAACTTTAAATTTCATAACAATTTTGTAATTTGCTAGTATTTTCTTGATTTAACGTTGCGAATGAGTAATATTTATGCAATTAATAATACTCATTCGCAACGTTAAATCAAGAAAATACAAGCAATTTACAAAATTGTTATGAAATAAAGTTCAAATGCGATTTTCTCGAAAAAAAAAAACGAAGAACGTGTTTCCCTATTTGTTCTCCCCATTGCGATTTTGAATTTTTTTCTGAGGTAAGAATGTTGCATTTGCTTAGCAAAAAATGCGATTTTTCTTAGGTTGGTTTAGTTCTCCAAGGGGGAACTTTTTTCCCCTAGTCCGATTTTGCCCATTACCGAACTTAACCTGCCTAGGAATATAAGACATATTCGTGCCAAATTTCGGAAGTTTAGCTCTTTTATTTTGGACTGTATTGTGTCCTCTACAGACGGACAGACGGACGGACGGACAGATAGCCGGACGGACGGACGGATATCGTTAGAATGTCTTAGAATCGATCACTGATCAAAAAATATATACTTTATGGGGTCCTAGACCGATATTTCGATGCGTTACACACGGAATGACAAAGTTTAGGGTATAAAAATCTTTGGAGACATATTATTCCCTCTTTTTCTCAAAATTTATTTAATTTTCCCAGTTTATAGTTCACTATTTTTTTTTGTGTATTGTGCGATTTTTTAGTTTTAAAATCTAAAAATCATTTTTGAAAAATGTTTGTAATACATTCAACAAATTTTTGCTAATTAAGGTCGTAGGATTATGATAATTACTATTTTTTTTTAGATTTTTTGGAAATTTTTTATTGCAGTTTTCCAACTTCTACTGCTCCAACGGTGCGTCCTAGAAGGGTCAATAGCAATTACTTTTTACCCTTAAACATTTTTTACAAAGTTACACTCTGACCCTTACCACAAGAAACCAAAAAGTCTATTTTAACAAAAGTTTTATTTTAAATTTCAAATTTTCAATACATTTTTTGAAAGTCGATTTTAAAAACAAAAACAATTTGTATGGAAATAAAATTAAAAGCTCATTTTAAATTTATTTTATTTTCTTGTGGTAAAGCTGTCTGTCTCTAATTTCTAAGGGGGCTCGCATACAAAATTATATTTCTTAAAATTTGTTCTAACCGCTCTAACTGCTAAAAGAGTGCCCCTAATTGAAGCAGTAGAAACTGATTTAAGGTTTATAATAAATAAAATAAAATTTTTTCAAAAAATCTAAAAAAATAGTAATATAAAATCCCACGATCTTACTATGCAAAAAAATTTAAAAACATAACATTTTTAAAAAAATCAAAGAGTACAAACTTTTTATAAAATTAGATTTAAATTTTAAAACTTGAAAATCGCATATCGGAACATTTTTTTTTTAGGAATTCAAAAAATTCACATATCTTTACTAATTTTAAGCGACCCCGAGCTAGAGTAATCTTTCTAAAAGTAGAATTTGTAGTTCTAATAATAAATAATTTTGATCAATTTAAAAATTAAACCATAATTTAAACAAAAGGATAGCACTCCTCACTCTCTATTCATATTATGTATAAAAGGGAATACAGCAAGAGTAGCGAACAACTTACTCACGTAAGAGATCTAGTGTATATATGTGCAAATGTTTTGTAACACAGATCTTTGCATGATGGTATGATTTGATAATTCGTTTAAAAGTAAGAGCTGTAATTTGTTGTTTTTATGATAATTCTCATTAAGTTTACTTACATACGAATACATACAAATATGAGGCTTTATGTTTTTCCACCAACGATTACCGGTTTGCTAAATGCTCTTGACAAGATCCCGCCAAGATCGAAACACGTGTCGAGTAATTCCTGCAAAATTACCAAATCAATCAATTAAAAAAAAAAAACTTTATAAATAGTTTCTTGAAAGTTTTTACTTTAACAATATTATCGTAATGATAGTAAAGAAACGTGACCTCGAGCTTGAGTAATCTTTCTTAAAGAAAAATTTATATGAAGAATAATAAATAATTTTTTATTAGTTTAAAAATTAAAAAAGAATATAGAATTTATAAAAATTCATATTTTCTTACATAAAAAGTTTATCTTTATATTATTTAACATTGTTGTATTACAATTGCTTGGTGTTGTAATATTTTGTTACACAAAATGTTTTATATACAAACATGTAATTGTAATTTACATATGACGTAAATTACTTTATAGAAATATTTTTATTTAAAACAACTATTGTACAAGTTATGTAAATTCTCGCTAATTCAAAGCCATATCAAATTAAAACAATATTTAATTAAGAACTTTGTAAACGGTATTTTAAGAAACACTTTTAACTATTACTAAAAATCTTTATAAATTTGGTTTGAATAAAACTGAATATATGAGAAATTATATTTAACCCGTTGAGAGTTTAGAATTTTTATTAACTTTATAATATAACAAAATGGGATATAATCAGTCTAATAGATTGTGCAATAAACAATTAAAATTTTGAATCTGAAGATAAAGTTAGAATTTTATTGAAGATCACTGTGCGATACCGATTATTGAAAATCGATGATTTAAAACACTAAAACAGAATGTCAAATTACTTAACCGTTTCACACTTATATTGTCGCGGATGATATAGTTATATATTTACTAACGATGTTATTTCTCTTTTATATCAAACGCAGGATCGCCATTAAAATATTTTTTTTAATAAACATTGCAGTTGTATAAATTTATGTATGAAATCTGCAAAATTTAAAAGTTGTCCATAAATCTAATAGAAATCAAAAAATTTCGTTTAAAATTTTAATTCTCTCTAAAATTTTTATAAATTATTTTAAATGGGTTAACCAAAAATTAAAATCTTATAAAATATTAATGAGTAGGAAGTAATAACCTCGTCTATTTAGTTGAAAATGATGTCAAGTATTTGTTTGAAACAAGTTTTGTTTTTTTTTTTTAAAGAGAAAATATTTTTGAAATTGGAATATAAACCATAAATTTTAAAAATCAGCAACAAAGTCTAGACGCCCCTCGCCTAAACAAACATTTTTATGTTTGACAAATTAAGGTAATGATATCAAAATGATTTAATATATCTTGTTTACATTGAAGCTAATATTTCATAAGATTTCATTTCACATAAAAATAATAATTTCTAATTGATAATATAAGCATTATAATTAAGTAGACCACTTAAAGCCAATTAAATAAATATATCGCTTGAAGAAAACCAAAAAAGTTTAAATGCTCCAATTCGTACCAGGTAACGTTAATATTGAAAGAAAAAAATACAAACCAACCCCTTTTTGATTTGGTTGGAAAATATACGCAATAGGGTAATTCAACATTTGACATAAAGCAGATTGTAAATCAGATTGTAAAAGAATTGAAAACGAATTTCAATCAAGAAAAATGCGGTTTCAATAAATTTGTTGATTGAAACTCCTCTAATCAAGAAGTTTGTTATACTAATCACAAGGTTGTTGCGCATAATCATTGAACAATCCGCCGAATATACTCTCCTACACACAAAAAATTTTTGGTTAACAATTTTCAATTAAATCTTTTGATCAACAAAATTTAAATGAGTCAATCAATGTTTTGATTAAAATTTTTGTTATTTTCTTTAACTGTCGACTTACAAATTTTCAACAAACTAGTTTTTTATCGCTTTAATTGAATAGATTAATTCAAAAATATTCAAAATAATCGGGTTTTACTTTTTTTATTGTTGGCAACCTATTGGAAAGCAAACAAGTAGAAAAGTTAAATTCGACTTGGCCGAATCTATGAATACCCTCCACATACCCGCCCTTTTAAGGCTGGATAACTCAATGCTCCTTTATAAAATAACTCTCCGTTAAATTTAACTTTTTCATACAAATTTTGACATATGGCTCCGTTAAATCGACAGTTAGCAGCTAACTTTCATTGAGTAATCCGCCCTAAGTGATAGTAAATTTTCCAACGTGAAAAAATAAAATTTTTGATTTGTTTTTATTTTGTGTAAAAAAACTTTTTGTTTAAGTAATTTTTGAAAAAAAAAAAAATTACTAAATTTTTTTTTTGAGTGTAAATTTTTTTTTTGAGTGTACAATTTTTTTTAGTGTAAAATTTTTTTTTGAGTGTATTTTTTTTAGTGTAAAAATATTTTTGAGCGACAAAAGTACGTTGTAAAATGTTTTTTTGACTAACCAATGTTTTTAAAACATGTTTAACGGGCTTTCAACTCATGAATTTAAGGTGAAGCTAATCTGAAATTCACGGTTTTGCTAATAACTTTTGAACCACTGGACTGATTTGGCTGAAATTCAAATCGAACCAGGCCCAGGGAACGACAAATATATATGTCAAGCTTCAGCATCCTCAGAATTGCTTTTCGAAAGTTACCGTGTGTTTCAACTCGTAAATTCCAGAAAAACCCTTGCCGAAATTCACTCATTTGCTTATAACTTTTGAACCACTGGGCCGATTTTTTTGGATTGCAATACCAACCTGACCAGGTAAATGCCCAACATGTATGCCAAACTTCAGGAGCCACCGAAAAGTCTTTCAAAAGTTAGCGTGATTTCAACAGACAGACGGACAGACGGACATCGCTAGATCGTCTTAAAATCGATCGAGGATCATGAATATATATACTTTATGGGGTCCTAGAGCAATATTTCGAGGTGTTACAAACGGAATGACAAACTTATATATACCCTCTATAACTAGAGTGTAGGGTATACAAAAATTAAATTATTTTTTGTCGTACACGATCTTCATCGGCAGTTTTTACTTAGAAAATTTGTACAGCAAGCACCTTTCTATCACAACCCATTAAAAAGTTCAAAGTTTTCTTACAAAGTTGTTTAACCCTTCACTCTGTGGTAAAGGGTATAATGAGTTTGTGTTGATGTTTGTAACTACCCGAAATATCAAATTTTCAAAATTTACTCTAAATATATATTATGTTTTCATTCTTTAAACTTTTTTAAAAACACATTAATTACACTGTGCTACAAAAAACACAAAATCTCGTCGAAAAGATCACAAAAATGTTCATCAAACTTGCCAGACACCCTCAAATTTTAAAGTTATTGTCAAAAAACGTTTTTTTGGGACTTTTCTCACTAAACCACGTGTAACTTAAAAAGTTTTCCACCGATTTTAAATTTTTTAACTGTTTTGGAATGAAGAAATATAGGGCTTTTAGGTGTGTGAATTGGTCTACACATTTAAGAAAGATATACTTATATTGATTTTTTCAACAATATCTAATTTTTTTGTTATTTTTTTAAAAATTTTTGAGTTTATCGATTTTTTTCTGCTATAGTTCGTTCAACAATATTTATATTTATAAACGTATTCTTAAAGAAAATTTAATTGTGAATACGATGAGCTTTATGCCGAAAAAATCAAATAACAATTGAAAGAGTTGTGATAATTTTTCGAAAAAATAAAATTAAGATTTTGCATGAAATTGCCGTTCGGACAACCCAGGCAAAAAAAAATAAACAAACATACTGATAGGTCGCGTATCATTATTTTAAAGGTTTTTGGCCCCCTGAATTCGAATTTGACTTTGAAATTTCGCTACACTCAAAAAAATAACTTCGTCAAAATATTAGTAAAAGGTGTTGTAATTTACTTCAACCAAACTTTAGCAAAAAAAATTGTAAAAATTTAACTTTTACAGTTTTTTTTGGCAATTTACTATTGGTAAAATACAACAATTTTTTGGTACTTTTACTATATTTTCTTGCTAGTTTCTTTTTTATTTTACCATAATTTTAGCAAAAATATTAGTATTTTCCTTAAAGAAATGGTAATACTTTTTATTTTTTTTTCTTAGTTTTAAGAAAAAAAAATTTTTTAAAGTGTTATAGTGTGAAAAAAAATCATTGCAAATTGATGATGCTGCCAACACCATCGCAAAGTAGCCATCCATCAACTGAATGTGCGCTCAAAAATAGGCTACACAATTTTTAGTATTTTTTACCATATTTTTTGCTAACTTTACCATATTTTTTGCTAATTTTATATAAAAATTTTTTAATATTTGCCAACTAAATTGTTAATAAAAAGTTGATAATTTTGAAAAAATATTTTTTTAAAATTTTAACACATAGTTAGATATCTAATCTTCAATATCCAAAAGTTTTTTTTTTATTTTTTTTTTAAATACATGTGAAAAAAATTAAAAATTCGAAAAAAATTGTTAATTTTTTACAAATTTTACCTGAAAATGTAAGAAATTTCTTTTGTAGACTTCTACGCAATTCTCATTTCTTCTACTTAAGCTAAAAAAAATTACTCAAAAAATATAAAAAAAGGGAAGTGTTGTTCTTTAAATTTTTTGTTTAAAGTGTTTAAGTGAAAAAAAAAAAATCATTTTGATATTGTTGGAAGTCCAGTTACTGCAACTACAGCTGCTGAAAGAAGGCAAAAGAAGATGCTGCCACCATCAAGCCTAAGAAACCATCCAACAACTGAAGTAATAGTTGATGCTACTATTACTACATTTAAAGAACGTGGTGCTCAAAAACAGGCAAAATTTTTTTTAGTATATTCACCAAATTTTAAATCAACTACTAATCAGAGAAAAAAAATTACTAAATAAAACAGTTTTTTTTACCAAATTACAAATTTTTTTATCTATTTCAATTTTACCATTTTTTTATGGTAATTTTACCATATTTTTTGATAATTTTACAAGGTTGATTTTTTACAAAAATAAAATGGTATTCTTGTAATTTTACCATTTTTTTCCTAATTTTTTGATTAGCAAAATGGTTTTGCTAATATTACCAAAATTTTTGCAACGTCCAAAACTACAGTTTTTTTTGCTAATTTTAACCATTTTTTTTGCTAGTTTTACAATATTTTTTTTTGAGTGTATCTTATTAAGTTTTTGATATATCAATTTATGTTTAATATCTCAAAAACCTGATGCGATAGAGGAATTTAAAGGCCAGATTCGGATTCAGCGCGCCAAAAACCTTTAAAAATATTGTATGATAAATTTATTTTTTTTTGCCTGGGTTGTCTGAACGACGATATCCTGAAAAATCTTAAATTTCTTTTTTAGAAAAATTATCACAACTCTGTCAATTCTTATCTGATTTTTACATGATACAGCTTATCAAATGCAGAACTAAATTTTCTTTAAAAATATGTTTATAAATATAAAGTTTGTTAAACGAACTATAGCAGAAAAAAATCGATAAACTCGAAAAATTTTCAAAAATAACCAAAAAAATTTGATATTATAGAAAAAATCAATAGATATCTTTCTTATATGTATAGACGAATTCACAAATATAGAAAGCCCTATCGTTCTTCTATCCAAAACAGTTAAAAAAATTAAAATCGGTTGAAAATTTTCTGAATTACACAAGGTTTAGTGAGCAAAGTCCAAAAAAATACGTTTTTTGACAATAACTCTAAAATTTGAGGGTGTCTGGCAAGTTTAATGGACATTTTTGTGATCTACTCGACAAAACCAACAACCTATACCATGTCACATTAGAAGTATTTTTTTCACTGTAGCACAGTGTTATCATTTGTAATAAAAAAGGAATCGGACTATCCCTTTTGGTATTCCCCATCATGGTTGGGCAATGGGGCACAATAGTGTCATTTTTGGCACTGTTGAGTGGCCAGTGGCACCACAAATAACAGTTTTGCCCCCTTTTCATTTTCTTTAAATACTGTCAAAATTTTTTTACAATAAATTTAAAAAAAAAAATATTTTAACTATAATTTTATTCCTAAAATTATAAAAAAGATCTCATAAACCTTTAAAACTTTGAATCACCCTAATTAAATAAAAAATTCATTTTACCGTACACCTAAAAGTATGCTAACTAAATATTTCTTCTTTTTTTTAACGCGACCTAAGACGTTTTGATTTAACTTGTTTTTGTATAGTTTGATGTTGCGATAGCGTGCAATGTCTGTCGACACGTAAAGTATACAATTTGAAAAAGAAGACATGTAAACAAATATTGTTTGTGTTTTTTGTTTCACAAAGGGAAGAAAAAAGAAGGTCAACTAAACAAAAACCCATCATATTGTAAATGGTATGTCTTCAAAAACACAAAAAAAAAATATAGAAGAAAACTAGAACTTTTTTTATATACAAACTACTCGAACCTAACAGAATTGAAAATTTATCAAGGTAGGCTCAAAAAATGTGTTATAGTTTACTAAAAAAAGTACGAGACAGCATGTTAAAGAATTAATTGTATAACAATTAAATAAGGTTTTGGGTAAAATACTACTGAAGAAGTTTTTATGTCAAAAATTTTAAAATTTTCTTGTGCAAAAAATTGGTTAGTTTGTAAACAAAACATTTCCTCGGTTGTATTTTTAACAAAATATTCGTATAATATACCTTTAAACGTGAGGGCGTATGATTAATATAATATTGCTTAAAATTCACATTATTAATACGCCCCGATAAAAATCAAATAAGAAACTTTTGTTTGTCATTTTTCTAACAATACATACCACTGATTGTGAGTCTAACGGTTTTTGATGTTTTGTTTAAAAAAGAAGTGAATACTTTTAGGCTCAGTGGAAAAAATGATATTACCCTAGTAAAAATGATTTCTTATATAGCCGTGTATAAATTGATACAAAACATTGTATCTTTTTATACATGTTTAGATCTTATTATATTTAATTACAGTCGAACCCGGTTATAACGAACTCCGAGGGCCCAGTGAAAATAGTTCGTTATAAGCGAAGTTCGCTATAAGCGGGGTATAATTTTTATCAACCGAGTTTTATTTCCAAAAAAATAGATCCAATTTTGTTTTATTTAATGTTTTATCGTAAATAAACTGCTTATTAATTATAATAAAAACCAAAAAATTTCAACCTTTTGTTAGTTTGATAAACATGATTGACATTCATTAAAAAATATTTATGGGAGTTCGTTATAAAAAAGTAAATATACATGAAATTGTGTTCGTGGGACCATAATTAGCAGTTCGTTTTAACCGAGGATTCGTTATAACCGAGTTCGTTATAAAAGAAGTATTTTGTGTGAAAATTGATGCTAAAACGTCGGGACTTTAGAATTAGTTCGTTATAACCGAGAATTCGATATAACCGAGTTCGTTATAACCGAGTTTGACTGTATATAAAAAATCAATCAGATAAGACCAAAATTCGTATCAAAATATATAAAAATTTTTATAACTTCAGATAAAATTTTATAAAATTGTATACGAATTTTTTGGTTTTATCTGAATAATTTTTTATATAATTTTATATTATTAGATATTTCTCTGTAAAATTAGACATATTTGTATCAATTTTTACATGGATATATACGAAATATTTTTTTACATTTTTAGAAATGTTTTTAAAATTTTCGAAAATCCTTAGACTCAGAATTATTAAAAAAAAACAATTTTCTTTTAATTCTCAAAAAATATAAAAAGTCGTGAGCTATTTAAAAAACCATAATTATGTTTGATCTGCCTAAATTTATGCATTTGAAAAACTTAGCTTTTCACATATAATTTCATAAATAATAATAAAAAAAATAATATCGTGACAATTGGCCTTAAGAATGTCAGAGCTCATTCAAAATAGTGTTAAGAACAATTATCTTTTGTACATAAAAAATTGAAACAGTCATTAAAAAATATGTATAAATCAAAATTTTACATACCTTCTGCCGTCAGGTAATCTGAAAATAAAAAAATAAAAATTATAAATTTTTTGTACACAAAAGTATTAATTTTTTAGCTTAACATTAACTATGAGCAGAAAATATTTCCTTCCAAAATATTTTTTTTATAAATAATTTTTTAACAAGAAAAAAAATGTTCCCCTGTATTTATTTTACGTTCCTCAAATTTTGACAACAATTTTGACAGAAACAAAAATTATCCTAATCTCAATAGTATACAAAAATGTTTGTATACTATTGAGATAGTATACAAACACGTGTTACTAAAACTCTAGAACCGCTGAACCGATTGACACCAAAATTGGACACTAGGGATATAACATTTTTTTGAGGGCAAAATACCACTCTAGTACCATCTGGGGAATGTTGTTCTAATAATAAACAAGTAAGAGTTTTAAATTCGGCTGTGCCGAATCTTTTATACCCTCCAACACGTTTAAAATTAAAAAAAAAAAACGCAGGGGCGTATTTTTTTTGTGGGGGGGCCGGCGAAGTTGGTTGGGGACACCTGTACCCCCGTTATATATGTTTACAAATTACTTGTTTATGATATTTACGCTTAAATAATAAATTTTTATCGCTATTTTTAATTAATTTCTATTACCATGCCCCCAAAGGGGGGCTTAAAAAAAATTGAATTTTCTAACCCACTTGGACCAAGCGCAGGTCTATGAACATAATATGGCTTACAAATGTTACATTTGTTGAGCAAAAATTAAAAAAAGCTCGTAAAAATATCGTATTTTTCAGGGGTCGTTTTAGTTCTTCAAGGGGGAACTTTTTTCCCCCTGATCCGATTTTGCCCATCTTTGAACTTAACCTTACCAGTAAAATAAGAGATATTCTTACCCAATCTCAGGGGTCTAGCTCTTTTGGCTTGGCCTGCATCGTTATTTCTACAGACAGACGGACGGACATCGCTAGAATGTCTTACACTCAAAAAAGTATGTCGGTAAAATCTACTACAAAAGACAGTTGTTTTGACTACATTTTGTTGTTGAAAAGGCGTCCACTATATATTACGGTAAAAACAACTGAATATGTTGTTGTTTTTAACTATTGATTTTCAACTACAAAATGTAGTAAAAACTACTACAAAAGACGGTATACAGTTGTTTTTACTACACTTGCCTGAAATTTTATTTAAAAAAATTTCTTAAACGTTTAAGTGATTGATATTTATTTATTTAAAAAGCAATACATTTCAGTTGGTTGTATAGAATTTCGACATGAAATTAAAATTTTTTGGTGTATTTATCTGGAATTATAGAAGAAAAAAATTATATTAATAAAATTTTAAACAAAATAAATTGATTGTATTTACCTTTGTTTTTTTAATAGTTCAAATTATCACTGATCAAAATTTGTCTGGAATAAAAAAAAAACGAAATGCTTTGGTAAAATTGATTTATAAAAAAAAATAAGTAATTTGCAATGTTTCAAAAAAGTATGTACCTGTTCTGTTGTGTATACAAAGAAAAGAAAGATGGCACGCTCATAAACAAACAAAACACTGCATACATTTTATTTTGGTATTTTCCGATTGGTTTTAACGCACGCTTATGTGAGCACTATATTATACACACTTGTTATCTCATTTATCCACTTATTTTCTTTCGCTCAATAATATTTTTCCAAAAACATATTTTTTGTTATAATTATATTTAATAAATTGTAATTTAATTTATTTAGATATTATTTATTTGGTATAAAAATAATTCCTTCCGCATCCCGCATTTCTAGAAAAAAACTAGTTTTATATTTTATTGTATTTATTTTTTGAAACTACTACAAAAAAAAAGTTGTTTGAGATTTTTTCATACAAAAAACGACCGAAATTTTAGTTAAAAACAACAGCTACTACTTACTACACAAACGACCGTCATGTAGTAACTGCAATAATTTTCTGAGTGTAGATTCTATCATGGATCAATATTATATATACTTTGTGGGGTCCCCGACCGATATTTCGATGTGTTCCACACGGAATGACAAAGTGAGTATACCCCCATACTGTGGTTGGAGGGTATAAAAACTGTTTTTTAGGTTGATTCGGTGAAAAAAGTTTCCGCACCGAAAGAGATTTCTAAAGTGCCTTAAATTTTTATTTATATTTTTTTAAAAATTATTAGACTTATGAAAAATAGTTCGGTATTGAAGATTATATAGGAATTTTAACAAAAAATAACTTATTTAAGACAAGAATAACTGTTTTGATAAAAAATAAATAAATGAATATATATATTAGAGATGCGCGCGTGACACGAATTTTTCGTGATTCACGTGACTCACGCGTGAATCACGCGTGATCGTGAGTGAAATTTATTTTTACTCACGTGATAGTGAGTGCACGTGATTATAAAAAATAGTTTCGTGCGTGAGCGTGCGTGAGTAATTTTTTTGTCGTGAGTTTGCGTGATTGCTTTGTGCAGTTTGAAACAGAAAACGAGTAAAAAAATCGTCATTATATTGAATTTAGAGGGAAATTAATCCAAAATTGTGATTTTTATTATTGTTTTAAGGAAATTCAATACTTTTTGTGCAAGAAATCGAAAGAAGTAAAATAAAAATTTGCTAATTTTAATTTCGTGAGTCTTCGTGAGTCTTCGTGAACGTGATTTTTTCGTGAGCGTGAGAAAAATTTTAGTTACTCACGTGAGCGTGCGTGAACGTGAGCAGAGAAAAGAATTTCGTGCGTGAGCGTGCGTGATTAATATTTTTATTTCGTGAGCGTGAGCGTGCGTGAGTCAAAATTCACTCACGCGCCCATCTCTAATATATATAGACTAAACTTCAACGCTTTCGAAGCGGAAACTTTTTTCACGATAGAGGAAAAGTGGCACCATATTTTTTTATATTTTTACATGCTCTACAACTTGCATTTGTAGTCAAAACAACTAACTTGTAGTAAAAATAAAATAATCAATATATATTTTTTTTAATTTCTCAAAAAAAAAAAAATTGAAGACCAAATTTTTTCCAAAAGTTGTGAAAAATATAAACAAACGAAAATTTATCTTTATTTTTTGGAAAAAACTTTGAAAATTTTTCAGATATAAAAAAAAAATTAACTACTTTAAATAACTGTTACTACATCACAGTATTTTTTTGTTAGTTGTTCAAAAAAACGACTTAAAATAACTAACAGAAATAGTTGTTTGATATTTTTCATACAAAAACAACTGACTTTGTAGTTGAAAACAACTAACTACTGTAAAACATACAAATAATTAACATGTAGTAACTTACATAATTTTCTGAGTGTATGAGTTTAGTCCTGAGCCAGGTTTCTCTTAAGTTTAATTCCGATAGGTGTCGCTGTTGTAGTAATATTATTTTTTTATATTTTTGGTACGATTTGGATGAAATTCTCAAAATATACTTATTAAACAAAACTAAATTTCCTGATAAAATTTGGTCTCGATGAGTGTCGTTGTTATAATCCCATTTTTTGTATTCTTGGTACGATTTCGCTCAAATTCAGAAAATATATTTAATAAACAAAAATAAGTTTTCTGATAAAATTTGTAAATTTGTAACGGTAGCGTTGCGGTGAAGTTATTAACAAACAAAATTCTTCATTTCAGTGAAATTTTAAAGGATTCTCATACATGTTGCTTTTTATACCCTCCAACCACATAATATTCATTTTCATTCCGAGAGTAATTCATCGAAATATCAGTCTAGGAACATGTTAAGTATATCTGAGAATATCCGTCCGTCCGTCCATCTGTCTGTGAAAAACTTGTCCAAACCAAACGAGCAAGACTCCTGAAGTTTGGCACGATGATGTCTTATGTTCATAGGCTGGTTAAAATTAATAAATAAAAATAAATTATAAAAAAAAAATAAATTAACAAAAATCATTATCCAACTAGGACGCTTGTCGTCTGGTCTAGGATTTGATAAATAATTAAAAAAAAAAAACAATAAATAATAAATATTATTAGGGTGAATTCCTAAAAATTGTATTAATTGAAAAATCATAATAATTCAAGATATCAATATTTATGGAGAAAGTAGGATGTCTCCCAAAGTCTCCCGAAGACCCACTTTTCAATAACGGACCTAAAATTTTTTTTTTATTTGATCACATTTTTTATATTGGAGCATAGTCGATTTAAACACTCTCTTGTCTTTAACGTTTTATGGCAATTTTCACCAGAGATGGGTGACAATGATTGAAAGAGATCAAGGCCTTTGGTGGGAATCAAACTCACGACCCCCTGACTCAAAGGCTAAGAGGCTACAAAGTAGCGCCTCTCTCTTGTTTTTATTTGGTTTCCCAATGTAAGCAAAAGCTAAAGTCCTTCTTAAAAATTGTCCAAGAAAAAATTTTTTACGACCTAAAAAATATATTCCTTGAAAGCTCTGCTGACAATAGCACTCATAGTTACCACTGGTAATTTTTAACCTTATTTATTGTTTAGCCTTAGTATTCGATTTTTCTTTCTGTTTTTTTGCCAAACAAACACGCCTCTGCAGACAATGCAAACCTACTTGAGCTGGTGCATAGTAATTTCTTCTATCGGTATTTTTTTATACCCTACAACAGTCTATGAAACCGGGTATATTGCGTTTTTGCCTTTTTTTAGTTTTTCTAAAAATTGGCCAAACATGTTGCTAAACAACCATACTAAACAAAAACAGTTAAACTTTCATGAAATGTTTATTTAAATTATTTTGTTATGATTAGAAGTGTTATTTGTATGTTGAACTCTACACACACAAAAACTGTTCAAATTACTAGAAAAAGTCTCGTAATCCCATTTTCCGAATATTTTACAGTTTTACTTGTTTTTTAACAAAAAATTTTAGATCGAAATTTACACTTTTTTTGTAATTTTACAATTTGTTTTGTAATTTTACAAATTTCCATCTTTTTTTTAACAAAAAATCTAGTAAATTCACGAGAATTCCTTGCAAGTTTTGGTGCGCAAAAAAAATTGTAAATTTATAATTTTTTTGGTAAAAAGCTTGTAAAATTGCAAAAAAGCTAGAAATTTTTACAAGAGTTCCCATAAAATAGGAGGTAGCAAAAAATCAAGTAAAGTCTCGAGACCTCCTTGTAAGTTTTATTGCGTCAAAAAAAATTTTAAATTTACAATTTTATTGGTAAAAAGCTTGTAAAATTATAAAATTATTTGTAAGATTCTTGTAAAATTACAAAAAAATCTTGTCAAATAGAAGGTAGCAAAAAAAAAGTTACAAGTTTTTCTTGTCATTTTACAAATTTTTTTTTAATTGTAGCATACACTTAAAGAAAAATGTAAGATTAAAATTATTACCGAGTCAACAAAAAGTCCAAAGACCCTTTTGTAGCTCCGACCGCCAAATAGATGAAAACTCTCAGAGTAACAGTTTTCAAATTATCCAGTTTTCGAGATTTGCTTCATATAGTTTCGTGTGTAGTTAACGCGCAAAATGTAAACAAATAAAAACAAGTAGAAAAGTTAAATTCGACTTAGCCGAATCTATGAATACCCTCCACAATGCCCTTTTTAAGTGATAGTTAATTTTCTAACGTGAAAAAAATAACATTTTTGGCTAGAAATATTTTATTTTGTGTTAAAACTTTTTTTTAGTAATTTTTGAAAAAAAAAAAAATAATTTACTAATTTTTTTTTTTTAGTGTAAAATTTTTTTTTGAGTGTAAAATTTTTTTTTGAGTGTATTTTTATTTTTTTTTAGTGTAAAAATATTTTTGAGTGGCAAAAATACCTTGTAAAATATTTTTGTGACTTACCAATGCTTTTAAAACATGTTTAACGGATTTTCAACACGTGATTTACGGTTTTGCTAATAACTTTTGAACCACTAGACCGATTTGGCTGAAATTTAAAACGAATTGGACTAGAGGAACAGCAAATATATACGCCAAGCTTTAGCACCCTCAGAATTGCCGTTCGAAAATTACCCTGTGTTTTATCTCGTAAATTCCTGAAAAACCCTTGACGAAATTCAGTCTTTTGCTCATAACTTTTGAACCACTGCACAGTAGGTAATTTGAACCGAAATCTTGGCCAAAAATCATTTTTCGAACTAACAATAATAATGTTTTTGTTAATTACGTTCGATTTAGAAAATATTAAAGCAAATAACTGCATATTTGGTTTTTCCAAAAAACAAATATAAACTGATTGACGGGCAGTCGAATTCGGCATTTTCAAGCAACGTGCACAGTGCAATATAAAACGCCTAATTTTGATATAAATTCAAACGATTTTTTCAGCTATTAAACATAAAGAAGGATATCGTGTATAATATGGAGAAGAGAGGGGATATTAAGTAATAAAAAAATAGCAAAATATTTTGGTGGACGTTATTGCTTTTTTTAACAAAACGTGTAATTATAACTTAACCTTAAATAAATGACTTTTTCAATGAATATAAACTTCGCATAAGCTTTTAATAATGTTAGCCGTGGTGTGCCGTGTTTTTGATTGATGAAAAATTTAAAGAAAATTATTCTGAATTCATTTTTTTTTATTTTCCGTTGCACTTTTTTGCACTTTTTGAGATATCAATTTTCTTTCAGACAGCCTCATCTTGCCATATCTTGAACTTTCTAACGTTTGGATTGGGAAAAGAACTAAGAGAAAAAACCCTGTTGCTGTTTATAATTTTGTTGTCAGTAAAATTGATTAAAATAATGTTTTAAACCAATATTTGGCTTCGTTGAAGGAAATAGTACGAACTTTTTTTGAAAATTTTTCGTTAAGGTGGTACAAGGCCCACTCAAAAAATAACAGCTTTTTCCAGCAAAATCAAACAAAATGGTTTATGTACCATTTTGTTAGCCTTCTTGCATATTTTCTTCGTGCCGAGTTTCAAAAAAATTTGCCTATTCGTTTTCGAGATATTCAGTATTTTCCCTTTTTTTCGTATGGTGGCAACCCTAAAAATTTCCACGATTACCAAATTCATAAAATCAAGCTGTGCGTGTTCACAAAAAACTCTTTAATTTAAAATTTCAGCCATATCGGTCTAAAACTTTGGCTGTAATTATTTTTGGCCAAAAAATTGGCTCAAATTACCCAGTGTGCACTGGACCGATTTCGCTGGATTGCAATACCAACCTGACAAGGTAAATGCCCAACATAAATGCCAAACTTCAGGAGCCCCCGTAATGTCTTTCAAAAGTTAGCGTGTTTTGAACAGACAGACGGACGGACATCGCTAGATCGTCTTAAAATCGATCGAGGATCATGAATATATATACTTTATGGGGCCTTAGACCAATATTTCGAGGTGTACAAACGGAATGACAAACTTATATATACCCTCTATCACTAGAGTGGTGGGCATAAAAACAGCTGGTCAGAGCAGCAATTGATTAGTTATATATTTACCAAAATTCACATTAATGTGAAAAAACTTCCATTACCAAGTAATTAACTTTGGGATTTATAACGCAAATAAGTAACTAGTTACTTCCCAATTTCATTGTTAATTACTTTAACAAGGCGATGTCATTGGAGGCAAGGCCTTCTTTGTTCGCTTACGAAAAAGCTAACAAATAATAGCCCATTCCTAGCTCGCCTACGAAAAGTTGAAAAAGTAACTGCATTGTTTGTTTAGTTACTCTTATTAAATGAGAGAAAATAAATTAAGAGTAAAATTGTTTTTTATATATTTTTATGAAACTTAACTGGTTTTTAAAATTCAGATTGCAAATCACCCAGCAAAAACTTCCATTACCAAGTAATTAACTATGGGACTTATAACGAAAATGAGTAACTAGTCACGTCCCAACTTCATTGTTAATTACTTTAACAAGGCGATGTCATTGGAGGCAAGGCCTTCTTTGTTCGCTTACGAAAAAGCTAACAAATAATAGCCCATTCCTAGCTCGCTTACGAAAAGTTGAAAAAGTCACTGCATTGTTTGTTTAGTTGCTCTTATTAAATGAGAGAAAACAAATAAAGAGTAAAATTGTTTTTTATATATTTTTATGAAAATTCAGATTGCAAATCATTTACATCGTAAGTTAAAAGTAAGGCCTTTTTTTGGGGTATAAAGTAACGCAGCGAGTAATTAGTACTCATTACCAGGTAATCCAATTGGGAATGGGTACTCATTACCTAGTTTTTGCTGGGCATTTACATCGTAAGTTAAAAGTGAGGCCTTTTTTGGGGGTATAAAGCGAGTAATTAGTACTCATTACCAGGTAATCCAATTGGGAATGGGTACTCATTACATAGTTTTTGCTGGGTTGCTTTATATTATTTCGTGGTTTTACTTATGTATTAAAACTTTAAGATAAAGTTAAAATTTGTGTTAGAAAACTGATTGTGAGTGAAATCATTAAAAAAAATTGTGAAAGTGTATTTTTCTAACTTGTTTATTTTGTGATTTCTTTAAACCTTTTATACGAAATTAAAAATGAAATGTAATTTACTAAAATCAGAACTGTTTTATATTATTTCGTGGTTTTACTAATGTATCACAATTTATGGTTGGAGTAAAATTTTGCCTAAGAAAACTAATTGAAAGTAAAAACCACGAAAGAAAATCGAAATTGTATTTTTTCTACCTTGTACACCACAATCAAGTAAATTAAATTAATTTTCATAGACGGTTACACGTGACTCAATAAAAACTGTTATTAATGAACATTTTCATAATTTTCATAAATTTAACTTAATAACGTAAAACGTTTCAAACTAGTTCTACGAATATTTTCATTATTTTCATGTAAGTTTTCATTGAAATTCATTTTAATAATACCAGTTTTATTGATTAAATAAAACCTGTCTTCGGTGCGAATTTGTCAATTTTTATACTTTCACGAAGCTGTTTTTTTAGAGTATATTAAGATAATATTTTTTTAGTAATATTTTTTTTCAGTGTATGTTGAACTTTGTTACCAAAAAAATTTAGTATTACAGTATTTTTGTATTGTGGTGTTTATAAAATTTTTTGATAAAATTCTTTATATGTTAAAATATGCATGTATTGCATGCATGTATTCATTTTCATAATCATAAGAAAATTTTATTTGTCTCCGGATTTTTTTTTTTCCTAAAAATTTAAATATTTTAACATACAACTTTTATATTTATGACCTAATTTTTCAAGTTTATCAAAGTGTTTATTTACATACGAGAATAAAAGTTAAGTCAAAAGTTGCAATTCAAATTTGCAAAATAGTTTTTCTTTTGAGGGAAAATAAAATATGAAAAAGTTTTCAACACAAAAAGAAACATGATGAAACTTAAAACTTTACATAATGAATAAGACATTTAAAGATTAGGTGATTTTAAAGAAAATTTATTTAAAATGTTTTAAGGAATTTTAACAAAAAAAATAAAGGAACGAAAATGTTTTTTAATAAATTGAGTTTAAAAATTAGGTATTTCTCCATTAGAGAAATATTGTAAATTTTTTCGACTTACGCTTTTGCGGTCTGGTTTATCTATTTAGCACGAACATTTTTAGAAATAATTCATAACGATTCACTCTATTTTTAGCCAATTTCAATTCATTACTTTTTTGGTCCAATCTATTTTGCACAAAAACAATCTTTTCGGCCTACTCTATTTTTGAAACATAATGACCTCGAGCTAGAACAAATCTATTCAAAATATAATATTTTAAAGGTTTAATAAAAATTAATCAGAACATAAGCAAAAACTTCAAAGATTATCATAAATTACATTCATATTACAGGCTAGTGAACTATTTTCAAGCTTTGGGTGTGGGGCTTGTAGGTTCGATTCACACCACACTCAAAAAAAACCTTGTAAAATGACAAGAAAAACTTGTTATTTTTTTTCTACCTCCTATTTGACGAGAATTCCTAGTAAGTTTACAAGCTTTTTACCAATAATTTTGTAATTTTACAAAATTTTTACCAATAAAATTTTTTATTTAGAACTTTTTTGACGAGATAAAACTGACAAATAATTCTCGTGATTTTACTACATTTTTGCTACCTCATATTTTACTAACATTCCCTGTAAAAATCACGAGCTTTTTTGTAATTTTACAAGTTTTTTACCAATAAAATTCTAAATTTACAACTTTTTTGGTGCAATAAAAGAATTTTTCGCAAATTTACGAGATATTTTTTTGTAAAATTACATTAGAAATTTGTAAAATTCGATTAGAGCTTATTCTAGCTCGAGGCCCAAAAATACTTATATTTATGATATTTTTTTTAATTTGTAAAATTTAAAAAAAAAAATTGTAAAATTACAAAAAAAACGTAAATTTTGATCGCAAAAAAAAACTGTCAAATATTGGTAAAATGGGATTACGAAATTTTTTTTTAATAATTTGACAAGGGTTTTTTTTTTGCTGTCGAAGCATTGGGCTTTACAAAACGATGGACAATTTTACTAGTTCCCAGTTAGCTAAAATTTTCAAATATGTTCAGTCACATTTTCTAATTTTAAATTTTTTAATCCAAAAATATTTCCCAATCTATAACTTAACGATTAATAAAAAACCTATTTTTTCTTTACAGATTCCAAAGCAACATCTTTTTTATAAAAACTACAACAATTCACAAATATGGTAGCTGGTTTTGAACAACGTCCTTGGACACCAACTGTTAGACGTGGACAAATTGCTGCTGAAACTGCAACACCAGGACCAGCGGCAGTAGCACTTCCAAATTTAATAGGTAATTTTTGGAATAATAGTTAAGAAAAAAAAAAATAAGTGAGAGTGTTTAATTTGGATGTGTCAAATCTTTTATATCCTCCAAATGCGGTCCGTTTTGTCGGAAGGGGGTCGGCGAATGAAGTAAAAAATTAACAAATTAATTTGTTATAATTTTTTTTAATATAATTTTATCACTATATAAAAAATTGGGTTTTTAAGTGGTTAGTTTCGCTTAGTACTTTAAGAGGGAAGTTTTTCTCCCTAGTTCAATATTTCTCATTTCCGGACCAAAACCAAAAGTGACAGCTGTTACTTCCCACAAACGCAAGGACGGCAAGAAAAGATCAATTGTTATTCGTAAAGATTAATTGTAATTCGAAGATTCCAACTGTAATTTGTAAAATATCAATAAAAATTCAGTTGATGTTTTTCGAATTACAATTGAAAACTTCGAATTACAATTGATCTTTTACGAATTATGATCGTTTTTCGAATTACAATTGATCTTTTATGAATTACAATTGATCTTTTTCGATTTACAATTAATCTTTTACGAATTTCAATTGATAATTTTCGCATTACAATTGATCTTTTACGAATTGCAATTGATTTTTACGAATTACAATTGATCTTTAACGAATTACAATTGATCTTTTTGGAATTTCAATTGATCTTTTTCGAATTACAATTAATCTTTTACGTATTGCAATTGATCATTTACGAATTACAAGTGGAAGCTTAAAATTACAATTGATCTTTTACGAATTACAATTGATCTTTTTCGAATTACAATTGATCTTTTTCGAATTAAAATTGATCTTTTACGAATAACAATTGATCTTTACGAATTGCAATTGATCTTTTACGAATTACAATTGGAATATTCGAATTACAAATGGAATCTTCGAATTACAAATTGTATTTTCGAATTACAAATAGAATTATCGAATTACAAATTGAATCTTTGAACTACAAATGGAATCTTCGAATTACAAGTAGAATTAAAATTACAATTCGAATTACAATTGATCTTTTACGAATTACATCTGCAAATGGTGTAGTGTGTGCGCCGAAGCGTGCACTGTTCCATGCAACGTCTGCAATCAGGTAGCGTAGGAGGACAACACCATCCTCGTGTTATGGCCATGATCTCGGTCTGAAACACGCTACACTGACCCGATATTCGAAAGAAGAGTCTGTAGCGCACTTGTCCCAAGGATCCTATTCAATGTCTTCTGATGAGTGGCCTTCCCCGTCACCACCCACCAGACGGATACTCCATACATAAGAATGGGCCTGACGACGATATAAAATAGTTAATTGACATTTCGGGGAATAAGTTGCTTCCAATGGCCTTCTTACAGCAATAGAAGGCAGCATTTGCCTTTGCCGAAATGATTAATAGATGCTTATTGTTAGCACTATCGTACACCATGAGTTTAATACCACCAAATCTCGGCAGGCCAAACGTGGAAATCTTGTTCCTGTTGTAAAATTGCTTGTATTTTATTGAAATGTATGCATGTATTTTATTTAAAGCCCCAAGTTGGGCGCCAATTAAGGTCAAAGGAGATTTTGGTAGTTTAAATTATTCTGATTAAGTTTGTTATTTAATTTGTGATTAAAATTAACTATAAACTGTTTTCTAAATGGAATATTATGTTTGAGAGATGGAAATAATGAATCATGGCCGAAAAAAAATTGGTCATAATCCCAATAAAAAATAGACACAATTCCCAGTTTTATGGGGATAATGTCCACGTAACAAATAGACGCAATTCCCAGATTTATGGGGATAATGCCCACGTAACAATTGGACATAATCCACATTACAGGGATTATGTCTACTACACTAGTTGGTCATAATCCCAAAAATTATATAAAATATATTTTTGTCTTAAAAAATTTTCCCAACTAAGATAATGACCGTTTTAGAAATGGTCATAGTCCCCACAACTTATATGAATATAATGACCGTGATGCATTCGGGCATAATCCTCATTTCCGTTATGGGGATAATGTTCGCGGGAATAATGACCGGTCACCATTTTTTCAATTTCAAAACTACAAGTCTTTCGATTTTCGCCCCAGAGTGGGCGCCAAAATGTCAATATGTGTCTTGTGATAGTTATACTTTTTCGGATGCTATTATACCCTCCAACTACAGTATGGGGGTGAACTCACTTTATTTTCGTATGTAACGCATCGAAATATATACCATATAAAGTATATTATTGATCCTTCATCAAATTTAAGAAATTCATGACATGCCCGTGTGTCCGCCTGTCTGTATGAGACACGATGCAGTCCAAAATAAAAGAGCTATACACTTGAAGTTTGGCACGAATGTATCTTATCGTTACTTGTCTAATGACAAATCGTTAGACTCGTTTGCTACTTTGTAGTAAATCGTTTCTATTTTTTCTAAATAATCTTGACAATGGAATCTGACAAATTCTGAAACACGTGTCGATTAAGTCTTGCAAAAATAACCAACATAAATAAATTTAAAACAGAAAAATTATTTTCTTGAAAATTATGCTATGAGAATATCATAATTTTAATTAGTAAAGAAAATAATGACCTCGAGCCAGAATAAACATCGTCAAAATATAATATTTTAAAGGTCGAATAAAACAATTTTTATTTTTTAATAAAAATTAATCAGAATTCAAATGTAATATTTGTATCCTTGAAGAAGATCAAAGTCCTGCACTTGGTATTAGAAAATATCGTTTTTTTTTTGGTCAGGCCCCATTTTTGGGCCGGGATATTAGAAAATAACTCAAATAATGATAAAAGTATATAACGTTAGTGAAAAAAGCATACTAAATGAATTTCTTAACATTTTTCATGATAAATTATTTTAACACTAAATTTCCAATTTCAGGTACCAAAGTAACAGATTCTCGTAAAAATGCTGCACCTTCATTTACCTTTGGACAAAAACATCGTCAAACTATACATTCGCTAGGTGAGGGCCCAGCTAAATATAATGTAACCGGTTTGGGTAATAAAGGTAAAGATACACCACCAGCGGCAACACTACAAAGTCGTCACAAAGAAATGTCGAAATTTTCAACACCCGCACCGGGAGAATATGATATACAAAAGTCCGCTAAAGCCACTAATCAATCAACACCCAAATATACATTTGGGCATAAATTAGCTGCTGAAAAATTTAATACAACACCAGGTAGGTTTTGAAGAAGGATTTTTTCAAAAACAGAAATTATGTGTAATGTTTGGTGTATGGTGAAAAAAATGTCTATTAAATGTACTTGTATGAATGGGTGTTTGGGTTAGTGTTATGCTATCTATATTGTGTCTCTATATGTGTTTTTTCCATAAACCTACTGCAGCCTACAAAAAAAAATGCTTCGAAATTTGCCTAATCATCCATATTTTCATGATTTCATGATTGTGTTTTTCTTACAGTGTAAATATTTTCATATATCTGTCTTTTTTTTTAAAAAGTGATTTTTTAAAAGAAAAATCCAGAAATTAATTAGTTTTTTTCATTTTTCATCTATCAAGATTTTCCCTTTAGATCAAGGTAAATTTTTTTTCCAGCACCGACATTTGTATTTCGAAATATTTAGGGTATTCATAGATTAGTCACAAAACTGTAGTATAGAAAACAAAAATACAAATAAGTATTCAAACTTTACTACATATTTTAAAAACATCCATATTTTTTAAAACACCTTGCAATTTTCTTATACCCATGTGCATTTGTAATGTGAATACCCTTAATGCAAATTGTACACATTACAGTGCGGAACATAGATGTTAGAGCTGAGCAGATAACCAATGATCTTAGTAAATTGCGCGATGAAAATCTTTAATCTGAACTCAAAAACTACACCATTTCCACCATTTCCAATTGTCAAAATGTATTTTAAAATTGTCCAAATGTATTTTAAAAATTTCCAAATGTATTTTCAAATTGTCTAAATGTATTTTGAAATTGTCCAAATGTATTTTAAAATTGTCCAAGTGAATTTTAAAATTGTGCAATTGTATTTTAAAATTGTCCAGTTTTTTTTTAAATTGTCCAAATGTGGTTTAAAAATTTCTAAATGTATTTTAAAATTGTTCAAATGTAGTTTACAATTTTTCCAATGTATTTTAAAATTGTCCAAATGAATTTTAAATTGTCCAAATGTATTTTCAATTTGTCCAAATGCATTTTAAAATTGTCCAAATGTATTTCAAAATTGTCCAAATATATTTTAAAATTGTTCAAATGTATTTTAAAATTGTCCAAATGTAGTTTAAAATTTTCTAAATGTATTTTTAAATTGTCCAAATGTATTTTTAAATTGTCCAAATGTATTATAAAATTGTCCAGTTGCATTTTAAAATTTTCCAAATGTATTTTAAAATTGTCCAATTGTATTTTAAAATTTTCCAAATGTATTTTCAAAATTGTCCAAATGTATTTTAAAATTGTCGAAATTTATTTTAAAATTGTCCAAATATATTTTAAAATTGTCCAAATGTATTTTAAAATTGTCCAAATGTATTTTAAAATTGCCCAAATGTGTTTTAAAATTGTATTTTATGTATTTTAAAATTGCCCATATAAATTTTGAAATTGTTCAAATGTATTTTAAAATTGTCCAAATATAGTTTAAAATTGTGCAAATGTATATTAAAATTGTCAAAATGTAGTTTACAATTTTCCCAATGTATTGTAAAATTGTCCAATTGTATTTTAAAATTTTCCAAATGTATTTTCAAAATTGTCCAAATGTATTTTAAAATTGTCCAAATATATTTTAAAATTGTCCACATGAATTTAAAATTGTCCGAATGTATTTTAAAATTGTCCAAATGTATTTTAAGATTGTCCAAATATATTTTTAAATTGTCCAAATGTATTTTAAAATTGTCCAAATGTAGTTTAAAATTTTCTAAATGTATTTTAAAATTGTCCAAATGTGTTTTAAAATTGTCCAAATGTATTTTAAAATTGTACAATTGTAGTTTACAATTTTCAAAATGTATTTTCAAAATTGTCCAAATGTATTTTAAAATTGTCCAATTGTATTTTAAAATTTTTAAAATTGTCCAAATGTATAAAATGTCCAAATATATTTCAAAATTGTCCTAATGTATTTTAAAATTGTCCAAATGTAGTTTAAAATTTTCCAAATGCATTTTCAAAATTGTCCAAACGTATTTTTAAATTGTCCAAATGTATTTTAAAATTGTCCAAATGTAGTTTAACATTTTTCAAATGTATTTTAAAATTGCCCAAATGCATTTTAAAGTTGTCCAAATATAGTTTAAAATTATCCAATTGTATTTTAAAATTTTCTGGCCCTTTGTTCCAACTAGGAATCCCAGGAATTTATATATATATTTTAAAATTTTGGACAATTTTAAAATACAATTGGATAATTTTAAATTATATTTGGACAATTTTAAAATACATTTGAACAATTTTAAAATACATAAAATACAATTTTAAAATACATTTGGGCAAATTTAAAATACATTTGGACAATTTTAACAACAATTTACAAATGGAAAATTGTCCAAATGTATTTTAAAATTGTCCAAATATATTTTAAAATTGTCCAAATATATTATAAAATTGTCCAAATGTGTTTTAAAATTGTCCAAATGTATTTTAAAATTGCCCAAATGTATTTTAAAATTGTATTTTATGTATTTTAAAATTGTCCAAATGTATTTTAAAATTGTCCAAATATAATTTAAAATTATCCAATTGTATTTTAAAATTGTCCAAATGTATTTTAAAGTTGTCCAAGTGTAGTTTACAATTTTCCCAATGTATTTTAAAATTGTCCAATTGATTTTAAAATTTTTCAAATGTATTTTCAAAATTGTCCCAATGTGTTTTAAAATTGTCCAAATATATTTTAAAATTGTCCAAATGTAGTTTACAATTTTCCCAATGTATTTCAAAACTGTCCATTTGTATTTTAAAATTTTTCAAATGTATTTTCAAAATTGTCCCAATGTATTTTAAAATTGTCCAAATATATTTTAAAATTGTCCAAATGTATTTTAAAATTGTCCAAATGCATTTTAAAATTGTCCAAATATAGTTTAAAATTTTCCAAATGTATTTTAAAATTTGTCAAATGTATTTTAAAATTGTCCAAATGTATTTTAAAATTGTCCAAATGTATTTAAAAATTTTCCAAATGTATTTTCCAAATATTCAACATAGAATTATACATAGAATATTTTAAAATACATTTGGAAACTTTCAAAATACAATTGGACAATTTAAATACATTTGGACAATTTTAAAATACATTTGAAACTACATTTGGACAATTTTAAGATACATTTGGACAATTTTAAAATACTTTCGGACAATTTTAAAATACATTTGGACAATTTTAAAATACATTTGAAAAATTTTAAACTACATTTGGACAATTCTAAAATACTTTTGAACAATTTTAAAATACTTTTGGACAATTGTAAAATACATTTGGACAATTTAAAACTAAATTTGGACAATTTTAAACTACATTTGGACAATTTTACAATACATTTGGACAATTTTAAAATACATTTGGAAATTTTTAAACTACATTTGGACAACTTTAAAATACATTTGGACAATTTTAAAATACATTTGAAACTACATTTGGACAATTTTAAGATACATTTGGACAATTTTAAAATACTTTCGGACAATTTTCAAATACATTTGGACAATTTTAAAATACATTTGGACAATTTTAAAATTCATTTGGACAATTTTAAAATATATTTGGACAATTTTAAAATATATTTGGACAATTTTAAAATACATTTGGATAATTTTAAAATACATTTGGACAATTTTGAAATACATTTGGACAATTTTTAAATACATTTGGACAATTTTAAAATACATTTGGACATTTTAAAAATACATTTGGAAATTTTTAAAACACAATTGGACATTTTTAAAAGCCATTTGAAAATTTTAAAATACAATTGGACAATTTTAAAATCCATTTGCAAATTTTAAATTACATTTGGAAAATTTAAACTACATTTGGACAATTTTAAAATACATTTGGAAAATTTTAAACTACATTTGGACAACTTTAAGATACGTTTGGACAATTTTAAAATACTTTTGGACCATTTTAAAATACCTTTGGACAATTTTAAAATATATTTGGACAATTTTAAAATACATTTGCATAATTTTAAAATACATTTAGACAGTTTCAAAATACATTTGGACAATTTAAAAATACATTTGGACAATTTAAAAATTAATTTGGACAATTTTAAAATATATTTTGACAATTTTAAAACACAGTTGGATAATTTTAAAATTCATTTGGACAATTTTAAAATATATTGGAAAATTTTAAAATACAATTGGAAATTGTGTAAAATACATTTGGACAATTTTGAAAATCCATTTGGAAATTTTTAAAATACAATTTTTAAATTTTTAAATTACATTTGGAAAATTTAAACTACATTTGGACAATTTTAAAATACATTTGGACAGTTTTAAAATACATTTGGACAATTGAATAGTTCATGCGAATAAGGACGAATAGACCACTTTTTCGCAAACACGTTTTTTTGCATAAATGCATTTTATTAGCAGAGCCCTACAATCCTATGCAGAAATTTTGGGGAAATTTTGACTTTTAAGGCTAAAAAAATTACTTTAAAAGTGCAATAATTCGTATATTTTTATATTTTTGTTTAAATTGGGAGTGAACTAATGCACAATTTTGATTAAATACAACACAAAAACATACAAAAATTTTACTTTCGGTAACAATGTGTTAAAAGAACATTACGAGGAATAAACCACACTTATTATATTGGCAAAAAATTTTACCGTTCTTGAGTTATAAGACTTTAAAGTGTGGAAAGCAAAAAGGGCGAATATCCATCCTTAACAAAATATTATATAAAAATTATTTAGCTGCGAGTTTAAAATTGATATTAGCTAAAATTTGAAATTGTACAAAAACAAAAAACGATCTTAGCACATACAAACTTTTAGTGTTAATACTGCATCACATGTCAGGAATAAAAAACAAAATTTTTTTCATGTCCTTTTATGTTACGTCGTAATATGCAGTCAAGGGTTAATATTATAATTCCTAAAAATGTATTTAGTGTCATAAAGAATTACTACTGCATCAAATGGCAGGAATATTAAAAAAAATTAACAAAAAAAAAATTTTTTTGCATATCCTGGCAATCCTTAAAAAGTGTATCCTTGAAGTCCTTAAAGTGTTACAAACAAATACCAACCATAGTTCGTCAAGTATTGCAAGTCTCATGAAAATGTAATCAAAATCTGCTACAAAGTAACACATTTTTATTCAAATTTCAATACATTTTTTTGGATATTCGCCCTTTTTCCATTTAAGCAAAAAAATTGAAGTCCAATTTTTGGCAAGTTCTCTTTCGAATACCTTACTAAAATTTTGTATATAGGTAGATGTGACCTAAATCTTTAAGCTAAAACCAAAAAGTTGACAAAAATATTATTTTTTAATCGTTTCCTGCGTTTTTATTGTCCCCTGTAAAATTCTACAAATGGTCTATTCGTCTTTATTCGCATGAACTATTCAATTTTGAAAATACATTTGGAAATTTTTAAAATACAATTGGACAATTTTAAAATCCATTTGGACAATTTTAAAATAAATTTGGACAATTTTGAAAATACATTTGGAAATTTTTAAAATACAATTGGACAATTTTAAAATACATTTGGACATTTTTAAAATACATTTGGACAATTTTTAAATACATTTGGAAAATTTTAAACTTCATTTGGACAACTTTAAAATACATTTGGCCAATTTTAAAATACTTTTGGACAATTTCAAAATACATTTGGACAATTTTAAGATAAATTTGAACAATTTTGAAATTCTTTTGAACAATTTTAAAATACGTTTGGACAATTTTAAAATACATTTGGATAATTTTAAACTACATTTGGACAATTATAAACTACATTTGGACAATTTGAAAATTCATTTAGACAATTTTAAAATACATTTGGACAATTTTAAAATACATTTGGACATTTTTAAAATACAATTGGAAATGGTGTAGATCGAATCGACAAATTTTAGATTTTTACCTCCCCCATTAGCCAAAATCATCAAATATCTACTCTGCAAAAAAATCTTTGTTCCCCTGTGTAATAGTTTTAACTTTTATAAGTAGTTTTATGTTTCTATATGATTTGTGTTTTTGTTTTAGTAAATATTTTGTGTTTTTTTTATCAAAATTATTAATCTTATTTTTCTCATTTTGTTTTTTTTTTCTTTACCCTTTTCCAAACCCTTTGACGCTTTTTCCCACCTTGTTATGTGCAAAACCCTCTACCATTATATCTAATTTAGGTCCAAATCATTATCGAGTGGTTCCGCTCGATTTAATAAAACCCCGTGCCCCTCAATATACGTTTCGTATTAAAGTTAAAGTTATTTTAATTAATACTCCAGGTAAAAATTGTTAAAACTTTATTCGTTTTTATATGTTTTTTGTGTGTTTTATATGACATTACTCGTATTATAAACAAAATACATATAAAATATTTTAATCATTGTATATAATTTGATGTAAAAATATATGTTTGCACTTCGGTTTTATATTGCTCTGTGATCAAAGGTGGAGGTATTATTTATATTAGTATTGAATAGAGTTTTTCACGGAAATTCCCGGGGCACGACTTCCCAAGAATTTACAATATTTTTCAATCCCGGAATCCCTGTAAATTTTATTCTCTCTTAAAACGTTTTTTTGTTCTACTATTATGTTAAGTTCCGCAGAATGTCTCAGAATATGAGGCAATTCGACAGTAATCATTTCTCAAATCCAAGACTTTTTCGATAGGAAAAATGTCTCAGAATGTTCAATAGGAAAAACGTATTAGAATCTGATTCTTTTTTGATAGGGTCCCGAAGCCTGATTAACTCCAAATCTGTGTACAATCGTTGAAGGAAAAAATTATGTAGAAGCTGAGACTTTTTTTGAAACAAATACCTTAGGATTTTTGAAAAAATTCTGATTAATTTTTATTAAAAAATAATAAAAAAACAGTTTGTTTCAACCTTTTAAAAATTATATTTTGAGTAGGTTTATTCTAGCTCGAGGTCATTTTTCATTTACTAATTTCAACTATGATTACCTAATAGAATAATTTTCAAGAAAATTATTTTTCTGTTTTAAATTTATTTATGTTGGTAAAATGTATGACCAACACCCAATATTTTTTGATCGGATGTGGCCGAATACCAAATAATTGTATAAAATATGTACTCAATTGTTGGAAAACACACTAAACACACTTTTAACCACATTAGTAAGCCACAAAACCATTTAACTAACAAGGAAAATACTCCAACCGATTTGCCTGGAACTTAAAATATATATAAAAGAGACAATTCTAAGTTTGTGGTGTCTCGGCTTATCGGCACTAATGAAAAAATGTGGACCTGCGGTAAACTTCCGATAACTACCAAGCCAACAGGAATAATGTATAGAGCAAAAACACGTGTTGTGTCGACTAAAATTTGGTAAAAATTATTTCGTATTCATATGGATATCGTAGGGTTATGTCTTCACGTAAATACCCGCCAAAATTTTAACATTTTTGTGAGTAAAATATTTACTTAATTATATAAAAATTCTGATTAATCCCAGCAAAATCTAGGTAATGTATTGTGAAAAGTAGTGACTGCCAATTACAATACTTATAACAACTTATTTACTTATTCCTGATAAGTAACTACTTATTTTACTCATTATAGGTAAGTAGTTATTAATCTCCCTACTCGTAAGCTTGTAGGCACTAATTATTTTTGTCTCACGGCCTTTATAAAATAAGTAGTGTTTCATGCAATGAGTAAGTACATACCAATAATTATTACTAATTACTATACTCATTACTAGTAATGCAAAAATTTGCTGGGATATTTAGTAAAAACTAAAAATTGTTTTACTCGACCTTTAAAATATAATATTTTGAGTAGGTTTATTTTAGCTCGAGTTCATTGTTTCCTTTACTAATTAAAACTATGATATTCTCATAGAATAATTTTCAAGAAAATTATTTTTCTGTTTTAAATTTATATCCGACATGTCCCAGAAAAAATTGGCATTACTAGTAATGGGTTTTGTAATCCGAAACAGATGTTAATAAGTAGTTACTTATTGAATGAAACACTAATTATTTTAACAAGGGAGTGAGACAAAAATAACTAGTAAAGAGTATGGAGATAAATAAGTAGTTACTGCCTCGGATTACAAATAAGGAGTAAAAACCCATTACATACCAATAAGAAGCAAAATAATTAGTTAATTAAAACTTTTAAAATTTAACTTGTTTTTACTAAAACTTAAAAATTGCGTAATTTTTATTAAGTTTTTAAGTACTTTTTAAGTTAATTGAATTGTAAAGGTTAAAAAATGCAAGTGCAAGAAGATATTATTACTTAGAGTTGCTTTTATAACATATTACTGAGAAGTAGTTACTTTTGGGCTTAAAATAATGTTAATGGTAATGGGTACTCATTATAAATAATGTACTTGGTAATGATTACTTTTCACAACTCATTACCATGTTTTTGCTGGGGTGGGTCGGAATTTGTCAAATTCCATTGCCAAGACTATTTAGCAAAAATAAAACACACGATACAGTCCAAAATAAAAAAGCTAGTCTTCCGAAGCTGTGCACGAATATGTCTTATGGTCATAAGCTGGTTAAGTTCGGAAATGGGAAAAATCGGACCAAGGGCAAGAAAGTTCCCCCTGAGAGAACTAAACCAACCTCAGAAAAACGGCGTTTTTTTTGCAGGGTTTTTTGAACTTTTGTTAAGCAAATGCAACATTTTTATGTCAGAGGAAGTTCAAAATCCTGCATTTGTACCCAGCAGATGCAAGAAAAAAAGTTTGACCTGCCCTCTTTTTAAGGCGTGGATAAAAAAAATGTATTTTTATATTGATCAATTGGATTAATTTATTGCAAGAATCATAGTAATAATCAAAATCATCTATAGCAAGGGGAAGGTGTCCCCCAATGCCTCCTACCAAACCTTCCCCCTAAAAAAAAAAAACACCTTGGACATTTTTTTTACATTTGGAGGGTATAAAAAATTCGACACAGCTGAATTTTCCACTCTATGGGTTTTCTTAAAATATTAGTTAAACTCAAAAAAAAAAACCTTGTAATGTTACCAAAAAATCTCGTGATTTTACGAGGCTATTCTCGTAAAATACACAGAAAAAAATATGGAGGAAACAAATTTGAGTAATCACTTGTTTAATTTTTTAAAAAAAATTTGAGTAATTTTTTAATTGACGCAATTAAAAATTTACTCAAAAATTGAAAATAAAATTTGAGTAAATAATTTAATACAAATTTTTTCTCTTGGTGTTTTGAATTCTCATTTAGTTTATTGTTTTTTGTATATGCATATGAAAGTTTGAAATCATCTTTATAAAATTTTACTTTGTCTTGAAGACATAAGTATATTTGGTAAAGTTTGTAAAAGCAATTTTTTTGGAAAAAAAATTAGAAACTTTTTAAAAAAATAATTTGATACATTTTGAGTAAATTTTTACTTGACACAATTAAAAAGTTACTTAAAAATATTAAAAAAATTTAAGTAAAGATTTAATTGTGTGAATTAATAATTTACTCAAATTTTTTATTAAGCATTTAATAATTTTTTATTAAAAGTTTACTCAATACTATTAAATCGTTTACTGGTGGAAAATTGAGTAATTTTTTACTCAATAGTATTAAAAATTTACTCAAAATTTTTTTTTTATTTTTTTCTGTGTAGGAGGTAGGTAAAATTCTCGTAAAATTACGAGGATTTCCTTGTATTTTTGAATGCTCCAAAAATTGATAAAATTGTAAGATTTTCCAAAATTGAAATTATAACAAAAATGCAAGACTTCTCAATATTTTGAAGTCAGTCGGAATAATATTTTTTTTATATTTTTCTCTTTTTTTGATACAAATACAAAATATTTGATTCATCAAATTTATATTTTAAAGCACAGTGCTTGCAGCTCGGCCACGCTTCTCTTTTCACGTCCTCGTGAAGTTCCTACGTTTACAAATCCGTTTTATCAAAAACAAAAATAGATTAGACTTCAGCATAATCTGTTCTTACTAAAATTAATTGAAGATTTAGTCATTAAAAAAAATTCTAAAGTCAAATAAAAAGCATTTGCCAAACCCTGGCAAAAGCATAATCCTTAGATCCTTATCTATCGAGGTTTATAAAATTATCCACTTGCCCAATCTGGACTAGTAAATATTTAGATACCCTTTATTCACTTTATCATATGCTCATATCATTGGACCATTTCCTAATTCAGAAATCTAAAATCTGAATACTTTCTGTATTCGCTCATTTCCTTTTTATCTAAAAGTACTATTGCAGAAAACACTAATATTCACATGCACAATCTGGACTAGTGAATATTTAGATACCCCTTTATCTATTCATTTCATTATCCTTCCATATCATTGGACTGTTTTCTAATTCAGAACTCTGAAATCTGAATACTTTCTGTATTCGCTTATTTTCTTTCTTGCTGAAAGAACCAGTACCGAAAACACAGATAATGAATCTTGAAATTGGGTAACTTTTATTTTCTCATCAAATCTTTCTCTATCGAAAATCAAATCAATAGTTTCATTTCTCTTACCTCTGCGTGCATTAGAAATGCATATTCGTGACTTTAAGGAGCTCCTGTCTTCAATTGGATTCAGACTTACCTTTTCATTAAATACAATTTATGTCATACTATGAGCGTCATTCCGCTCTTTTTTCTGGAAATTGTTACGCCACTACTTTATGTTGTGAACTGTCCAAAAATATTGACACATTGGCAAACAAACCCGAAAGTCTCTTGGGGTTACGACCAACAATCAACCATTTTAGCGACAGTTTCTGGTAAGCTAGATTTATTTAAATCTTTTTCAAATTTCGAACACAACATCATTAAGTTCAATAGCCGCTGCTCTCAAAAGAATTTTCTTGACTCTCCTGGATTACCTCCGCATATCACTGGTAAGGATTTAAATCATGTCTAACAACGGGATATTATTGCTTTATCCCACCGCTGCTTTTGTAAGATTTTCCAAAATTGAAATTATAACAAAAATGCAAGACTTCTCAATATTTTGAAGTCAGTCGGAATAATAATTTTTTTATATTTTTCTCTTTTTTTGATACAAATACAAAATATTTGATTCATCAAATTTAGGCCCTTACCACAAGAAAACAAAAAGTCTATTTTAACAAAAGTTTTATTTTAAATTTCAAATTTTCAATACATTTTTTGAAAGTCGATTTTAAAAACAAAAACAATTTGTATGGAAATAAAATTAAAAGCTGGTTTTAAATATATTTTATTTTTCTATGGTAAGGCTGTTATATTTTAAAGCACAGTGCTTACAAAATAACCAATTTTATTGGTAAAAATATTGTTTTAAAACCGGAAAAATAAAAAAAATGGTAAATTTACAAACCAAAATGGTAAATTTACAAAAAAAAAAAAAATTTTGTTGAACAACATAAATCCTCGTAATACAATCATTTTTGTAAAATAACTGTTTTTTTTGTAAATAAACTAGAATCCTCGTAATAAATTCTTCAAAATTTTGTCAAAAATTTTTTTGTTAAACAACATAAATTCTCGTAATAAAATCATTTTTGTAAAATAACTGTTTTTTGTAAATAAACTAGAATCCTCGTAATACATTTTTCAAAATTTTTTTAACTTTTTTTTTTAAATATTTTTCAATAAAAAAAATTTTTGTCCGCGACTTGGAAATTTTTTTTAAAAAAATAGAAAATTTACAAAATTTTTTTTTTGTTAAACAGCATAAATCCTCGTATAACATAATTAATGTAAAATAACAGCTTTTTTGTAAATCAACTAGAATCCCAGAATAAAAACTTTGTTGTAAAATTAAATTTTTTAAATTTGTAAAATTACCAATAAAACTGTAGTTCTCGTTTGAGCAAAGTACAAGATTTTTTGTTAAAAAACAAGGAAAATTGTTAAATATTGGTAGAACGGGATAACAAGGCATTTTACCAGGCGTTATACCAGTTTTTTTTAGTATATAGTTCCCTTTATTGACTCCCAAGAGGAACCCAGATTCACAATCGCTTATCGGTATAACGGTTCATACGTCTGAGCATACCCAGTTAAACCTTGAGTAGGAAAAAAACATTCGTGATATAAATGAAACTGAATTCATAAGCTTCATAAAATATCGTGCATAATCAAAACAAATTTCATTAAAAATGTAATTAACTTTTGTTTACAAAACATGTAGTTTTTTGACACCTGTCATAAGCATCGCGTCTGTTTAGTTTGTTGTTTGTTGCACAAAGTAGAAAAAAAAACGCTAATTAGAGCAGCTCGAATTTTTTTCGAATTTTTTTCAAAATGTCACATTAGTAAATATAATTATATATTTACTAATGTGACATTTTGTAACATTTTTTTTTACTCTTTGAATTTTTTGAGTTCTTTTCTAAAAGAAATGATCACTTTTGAAAAAATATAATGTTCTTTTCTCAAAATATTGCCTGCCCGTGATGTAAAACATGCATATCTTCCACCCCAAAATCAAATGACGGTGTGAAAAACTCCCCCTGTTTTTCTCTTATGAAGCAAAACTCAAATTAAGCGCACAAATTAACTGGTGCTGTTGTGGTGCAGAGGATGTGTCGTGACACGTGACGCTGGAGGTTCGGGGTTCAAATCCCGATGTGGCCAACATATTTTTTTTTCTATTCTGTTATTTCTTTTTATTCAACTACGTATTATTTTTTATTTAATGTTTTTTTAAATAATTTAATAATTAAAAAAAAAAATATAAATTTTCATATAAAATAGACTAAATTTATTTATTTTTTAGTATTTTTTTTTAAGTTTAAATAATTAAAAAAAAAAAATAATTTAAAAGCAAATAAAAAACAAGTAAAAAAGTTATAGTCGGTCAAGACCCTACACCAGTGTTTTTCGGAAAATGGGTCCCAAGTCCAAACATGGACCGATTGGATCTGTCTTTTGTTAGATCTTTTTTTGGTCTAGAAAACATACACAGGTCAAATTTTAGTGGAATTGGTTTATTTTTTTGTCAATAGACCGATTTAACTGAATATCGGTCGAAATTTTTATATGGGGGACTAAGTCCAAAAATGGTCCAAATATATTCCGATTTGATTAGGTTACTAAAGCACACGTTTAACACCTAAAAACAAAATTTTTATCAAATATTTGCATTTTTATGAATTTTGAGTGAATTGTGTGAATATCGGGAGGGTGGTTTGTATGGGGACTACCAGAAGGACTGACCCGATTCCTTTGAAATTTGGAATGGTGATTCGTGCTTCCAAATTTGTTTACCTGCCAAATTTCAAAGCGATATCTGTTATAATACGGTTATTAAAGCTGAATCCAAAGGGGGCGTTTGTATGGGGGCTAGGTCTTAACTTGGACCGATTTTCTCCGATTTCAATAGGCTTCGTCCTTGGGCCAAAAGATGCTTAAGTTTCAAATTTCAAGTCAATTCATTGAAAATAGCGATCTGTATCGTGCTTAAACCGATAGATGGACAGACGGACGGACGGACATCGCAAAATCGACTCAAAAAGTAATTCTGAGTCGATCGGTATACTTGAAGGTCTAGGACCAATATTTCGGGTAGTTACAAACATCAGCACAAACTCATTATACCACTCTGTGGTACAGGGTATAATAAAATATGTGATGGCCATTGCCGGGATTCGAACCTGAGCTGCCGGCAATATAAGCAAAAAACACATCCATCGACCCAGCAAATCAGGGCAATTTGCGTTCAAAACAGCATTTTTTGTGTTCTTTTCTGAGTGTAAAAAATGCTACATCGTTTCAGGGCCATGTCAACATTTTAAAAGTACACATTTAACCAAGGCACATTTTTTTGCTCACAAAAGAAAACACTATAAAATTCGTGCAAACCTTAAATAAAACAAGTAAGAAAATTATAGTCGGTCAAGACCGACCATATAATACCCTACACCAGAGTTTCCCGGAAAATGGGTCCAAACATGGACCGATTAGATATATTTTTGTCAACTTTTTAATAAGTGTAAAAAACACTCACACATCAAATTTTAGTGAAATAGGCTTACTTTTGTTGACAATAAACCGCTTTAACTGAATATCGGGCTAAACTTTCACACGGGGCCTGAGTCCAAAAATGGTCCGATGATAATCAGGTTTGATAAGGTTATAAAATTACGCGTTGAACATACACAAACAGAAATTTAATTAAATATTTTCTATTTTCATGAAATTTGAGAGATTTATGTGAAAATCGGGAAGGTGGTTTGTATGGGGGCTACAAGAAGAACTGGTCCGATTTATTTAAAATTTAGAACGGTGATTTGTGTAGACGAAACATGATTACCTGCCAAATTTCGAAAAGATACCTATTATAATGCGGTTATTAGAGTCATTTGAGTCAAAACTAATGAGGACCTTTGAATGGGGGCTAGGTCTAAACATGGACCGATTTTTTCCAATTTCAATAGGCTTCGTCCTTGGACCAAAAGAGGCGTAAGTTTTAAATTTCAAGTCAATTGATTAAAAATTGCGACCTGTATCGTGTTTACACCGTTTACATGGACAGACAGACGGACGGACAGACGGACGGACGGACATCGCTAAATCGACTCAAAAAGTGATTCTGAGTCGATCGGTATACTTAAAAGTGGGTCTAGGACCAATATTTCGGGTAGTTACAAACATCAGCACAAACTCATTATACCCTGTACCACAGTGTGGTGGTGTACTACATTCAAGTAAATTAAAGAATATGTCAGGATGGTGTGATTTACAAAAAAAGTGGTTAAAGGTCGTTTAAAATAAGAACGTTCCACATGTTACGAATCGTCGTTTATTTTAATTTAAGGCTACACTTAACATAATTATGTAAACATTAAGCAACAAAAAAACACAAACAATAGCACCAAACAGAAATTTGATATTGTTTTGTATGTGTTTGTTGCTTTATGGCTACATAATTATGTTAGGTGTAGCTAGGAAATAAGGTTGTTATTTTTCTTCTTTACCTACCGCTACTTAACCTTTGTCAATGAATTATTTCATAAAAAACTTCATACAAATTTCCAATTTTAAAAAATTATTCTTGGAATATTACACAGGGCAACACTTTTTTGTTGCCCGGGTTCTGATAGCTAATTTTGGGTAATTGGGGTATGCTGATTTCAAATCTGGCTATCGTTTTTTTGGGTCAGCGCTAGTTTTTGAGATATAGCCTAAGGAATCTTTGAAAATATGCTATTTTTGGCATGTTTGTGAGTCCATATTTACCAACAATTGTCTTACACCCAAAAAGTGAATGACGACTTTAGGTATGTTGGATATGCTGATTTCAAAAATTGCTCTTACTTTTGTTGAGTCATCTTTAGTTTTGGAGTTATCGCTAAAATAAAATTTTTAAATTTATGCCCTCTTTATTTGTTTGAATACTTATGCCCATTTTAATAACTCGAAAACTGGAGCTGTCAGGAAAAAGCTAATACCAGTTTTGGAATCCTCGCATCCAATATTGTTAAGTTCGTGTTTAAAACTGAGGCTCTAAAATTACTTTTGGAAATTATAGCTAAGCAAAGTTGGTAAAAACGCACTTTTTCGGCTCTTTAACAGCGATTTGCTCGAGAACGCGAGCTAATGGAAAAAATTGGATAACAGATTCGGAATCAGCACACTAAAATCCATATAAATTAGTTGTCAAAGGTCAGGCGAATTGAAAAAGTTCAATTTTTGTCAACCTGTGTTATCATTATTTCCATGTAAGTTTTCATTGACAGAAACTGTACCGACACCAGTTTCATTGATCATATGAAACTTGTTCGGTTGAAACCGTGAGTCATTTTTCATTAAGCTAATGTCAATTTTAATTACTTTCACGAAGCTCTATTTTCAGAGAAAGAGTATTGCCTTGATTTTGTTTTTTTAGGGATATGTAATCTGAAACATTTTTAAAATATTTAAATTATAAAATTTTTATTTTGTTTATATTTATATATAATTTGTTTATATCATTCATTGCTTTCTTCGTGCAAAATATTTTCGCCAACCAAAAAAAATATCGTTTAAAAAATATCACCCTTAAACTTTGTAAATATAAAAAAAAACTTTTCATAAGCACTGTGTATATAAAATCAAAAAGCTTTCCATATTATATTAAGCTTAAAAGCTGCACAGTAGTTGTAAATCAAATGATGTTGTTAAAAAAATTTTTAATATTTATACAAACAACTTTTTTTTTATCAAAATTTTTCTAAAAATCAACAAAACCGTACACTAACCAAACAAAATAAAAAACAAAAACTAAATAAACACAGCGCCAAATAGTTATCGTCCCGAGAGGGTATCGCTGGCGAAAAAGAATTCACCGCGTTACACATTTGGTAGACGTACAAAAATACACTTCGATAAGGGAACACCAGGTAAACAAAAAAATCAACAAATCTCAATTTAACCCTTTAACGTATTGTAGAGTTATTCAATGTTTAGAATGTGTTTGGCACAAAGCTTTTAAACTTTTGTTTTCCTTTAATGTTTTTTTTTTTGTATTTTTGATAAAGGCAAGCTTAGCAAAAGCTTTTTTTATGATTTTTAAATTTTTTATTTTAATTTTTGAGTAATTTTATGATTTTTTTTTTCTTTTGTAATTGCTTTATATTTAGCACCCGGCTGTTATAGTCCCGAAAAAGCTAAATTGCACTCTACGCCTGCTTATACTATGGCTGGCAAAAGCTCTCATGATGTAGTCGATTGTACACCTGGTGAGTACTAGTTTTTTCTTCTGTTCAAAGCACAGTATTTAGTTGATGGACTTTTGAAGAATTATTAGGTTATGTTTTTGAATTGAGAACATTTTTTAATAAAAGCTTTTTTTTCATTCCTTTAATGAAACTTTCAAAAATTAAAAAAAAAAAAATAAGAAAACTTTTTCTGCCTTCCGAATTTATTTTAAAAAGTTTTTCATGTACTCTTTTTGAAATTTACGATTAATATTCATTCACTTTACAATTTGATAATGACTAAATGAAAAGTTTCATTGATTTTCAAAAAAATTTATCAATTTTTTTTTTTATTTATGAAAAAATTTAGCTAGTATTACATACATTTTATGAAAAAAAAATTCATAACCCTAATGAAAATCTCATATCTTTCCCCTTTTAAAATTAGAAAAATTAGTTAAGTTTTTAAAATTTTCAGAATTAAAAAGAAAATACTTTTCGAAAGTTTTTGTAATTTTTCTCTAAATTCTATGAATTTTTTTTGTTCATTAATTTTATGAAAATCTTCCTAGCCTCATTTCAAAAATTTTTCCTAAATAATTCTTCACTGGACAGTGTAAAGAAAGTATTTTTATTTTTTTTTAATAATTCCATTAAAAATTTTCCAGCTCCTGGTGCATATGAACCGGAAAAATGTAATTTAGACAAGACACCAGCCTATTCCCTCTCAGGCCGCCATACTATTCATAAAACCAGTGAAACTCCAGCTCCGGGTACTTATGCACCCGAAAAATGTCGCTTTGATCATTCTCCAGCTTTCAGTATTAAGGGCAAACATTTTGTACAAAAAATAAATGATAATCCTGCCCCTGGGGCATATGCTCCAGAAAATTCCAGACATGACCATTCAGTAGGTTATACATTTGGCGGACGACATGCCGTACATAAGGCTAGTGAAACTCCAGCTCCTGGTGATTATTGTCCCGAAAAAGTTAGATTTGATCATACACCGGCTTACACAATGGCTGGCAAGCATGATACTAAAGTAAAAAGTGATACGCCAGCACCTGGTACATATGCACCAGAAAAATGTAGATTAGATCATACACCAGCTTATTCCATGACCAGCCGTCATGATGTACAAAAGTCAAACGATACGCCAGCACCGGGTGCTTATGCCCCTGAGAACTGCAGATTGGATGGAACTCCTTCTTATACGATGGGTGGACGTCATAATTTACAAAAACCTAGTGATACACCAGCTCCAGGATCATATGCCCCAGAAAAGTGTAGACTAGATGGTACACCAGCTTATACCATGGCTGGAAAACATGATCCAAAATACACTAATAATAATCCTGCCCCTGGAGCTTATGCCCCTGAAAACTGCAGATTAGATGGTACTCCTTCTTACACGATGGGTGGTCGTCATAACTTACAAAAACCCAGTGATACTCCAGCACCAGGAGCTTATGCCCCTGAAAAGTGTAGATTAGATGGAACTCCTGCTTACACCATGGGCGGAAAATATGATCCTAAAATCTCAAATGACAACCCCGCCCCTGGAGCTTACGCTCCAGAAAATTGCAGATTGGATGGAACTCCTTCTTATACGATGGGTGGACGTCATAACTTACAAAAACCCAGTGATACTCCAGCACCAGGAGCTTATGCCCCTGAAAAGTGTAGATTAGATGGAACTCCTGCTTACACCATGGGTGGAAAACATGATCCTAAAATCTCAAATGACAACCCCGCTCCAGGAGCTTATGCCCCTGAAAACTGCAGATTAGATGGAACTCCTTCTTACACGATGGGTGGACGTCATAACTTACAAAAACCAAGTGATACTCCAGCTCCAGGAGCTTATGCCCCTGAAAAGTGTAGATTAGATGGAACTCCTGCTTATACCATGGGTGGTAAACATGATCCTAAGATCTCAAATGATAACCCTGCTCCTGGAGCTTATGCCCCCGAAAACTGTAGACTAGATGGAACTCCTTCTTATACAATGGGTGGACGCCATAACTTACAAAAACCCAGTGATACTCCAGCACCAGGAGCTTATGCTCCTGAAAAGTGTAGATTAGATGGAACCCCTGCTTACACCATGGGTGGAAAACATGATCCTAAAATCTCAAATGACAACCCCGCTCCTGGAGCTTATGCCCCTGAAAACTGCAGATTAGATGGAACTCCTTCTTATACAATGGGTGGTCGTCATAACTTGCAAAAACCCAGTGATACTCCAGCCCCAGGAGCTTATGCTCCGGAAAAGTGCAGACTTGATGGAACACCTTCTTATACAATGGGTGGTAAACATGATCCTAAAATCTCAAATGACAACCCTGCCCCAGGAGCTTATTCTCCCGAAAACTGCAGATTAGATGGAACTCCTTCTTATACAATGGGTGGTCGTCATAACTTACAAAAGCCCAGTGATACACCAGCCCCAGGAGCATATGCCCCGGAAAAGTGTAGACTTGATGGTACACCTTCTTATACAATGGGTGGTAAGCATGATCCTAAAATCACCAATGATAACCCCGCCCCTGGAGCATATTCTCCTGAAAAACATGGTTTCGATGGTACACCTTCATATACTATGGCTGGTAAACATCAACCTAAAATCTCCAATAATAATCCAGCTCCTGGTGATTATGCCCCGGAAAATTGTAGATTAGATGGTACACCTGCCTATACCTTCGCTGGTCGTCATGATTTACAAAAACCTAATGGAAATCCCGCTCCCGGTGCTTATGCCCCAGAAAAACATCGTTTAGATGGTACACCGTCATACACCATGGGTGGTAAATATCAACCTTTAACATCTTATAATACACCCGCTCCTGGTGATTATGCCCCCGAAAAACATCGTATGGATCATACACCCGCTTATACAATGGCTTGTAAACATCAACCGAAATCTAGCGTCGATACTCCTGCTCCTGGTGATTATTGTCCCGAAAAGGTACGCTTAGATCATACACCCGCTTTTACCTTAACTGGTCGCACAGTTGAAAGAATTGCTAGTGATTCTCCAGCGCCGGGTTCTTATAGTCCCGAAAAATCACGTCTTGATCAATCGATAGCCTATACTATGGCTGGGCGCAGCACAGTCCAACATTTAGAAAATACACCAGCACCCGGTGATTATAAGCCAGAGATGTATGATCATAAGAAACATTATCCAGCTTTTACCTTTGGTATGAAATTGAAAAACGAACATGTCAGTGATACACCAGGTAAGTTAAGGAAATGGAGAAGTAGATTTTGTAAAAACTTTTTTTAGTCTTGTAATACATCTTTTCAATAATATTTTTGAAGAATTACTTAAGAGTTTAAGTTCATATTTTTAATAAAAATTCAATCGGTTATCATCGAGCTCCTAACATTTTTACAAGCAAGTTTCATAGTTTTGCAGAATCGGGGCATATTATTGGAATCTGGGCATATTATTGGAAAAATGTCTAAAGTTAGGTTTTTAGTGGCTGCTTGCGCTTTACGTCAGCACACATAGACTCTGAGCTCCGTTATGATACCACGGTCATTAATGGGGATCCCTTACTACTTTCTACCTTTAAACCAATGTGAGGTTCTTATGAAACTCCTTAGACATTGCATTTTGACTTTAGACAAAACAACAACATCGTGCAGCTTCATTGATCCCGGTAAATCAAGTGTTTGACCAGAAAGTGCCGGGCAATGCCAGATTAAGTTTTCGATACTTTATCTGGCATTGCAATTTATCTGCCATGCAACTTTGGAAGAAGTCAATTGACAGCACATTTAACCACTCAATGTGCTTTCAAATAAGTCAGTATCCTGTAATTGCAAAAATAATCGTAGAAATATTGCTTCTTGGAAGCGATATCGGCTTATCTGTGTGCTTTTGATTAAGAGGAGGTCAAATCTGTCATGTAGTCTCACACGCCTATCCATGTGCGTATCACTGGTTAGTCTCCCTCACGGAACAAATGCGTAGACATTCCAATTCCGTAGGAACTTGTACGGTAGTTCCCAGTCTTACAAGTTCATCGGCTTTGCAATTCCCTGGAATGTCCATGAACCCTAGGGTCCATATGAGTAGTTTCTCAAACTGTAGTTAAGGGTAGATCACGGTTTCAATCAACCACTTCCTTTATTTCCTGGTAAGCAGTGAAATGATCTTGCAATCTTCGAGCCAGTCTTAACCTATGCTATCCCAAATAGACACCGAAGAAACTAATTCGTGCAGCTCCGATCCGTCTGTGTCAAAATATATGGACGCTCAACTACCAAGAATGCAACCCATCTAAGACTCCCCGACTCTCAAAAATGCTCATAGAATATTATATTCATTGGTGTAGAAAATGCCAGTGTAATTTTCGAGGATTATCCCAGTCTTCCCTACTCGGAAATATTAAGACAACTTTCTACCAAAATCGATGTAAGAGGTCGTACAGTCCAACATCGGACAAAGTTCCGATAGCCTATTGAACAGGCGACCATGTCCTGCATTGTACTTTGCATGTCATGTCCCTTTTGCGTAGCCAGCACAGAGATTTCATAGCGCCAGTAATTTCCAAAGCAGCCGCTTATGTAGTTCGTTTAGCCTGCATCGAATAGTCTTAACGAATAGCCTTGAGCGACAAGAAGTGAGTTATTCCCCTCCTGTTTGTAGGACCAGACACTCCATTTTCCAGTTTCAAGGCCCACATTCTGCATACGGATTGGTAGTCACAGTTTTGGTTAGTCATTTGAGGGAAAGTTGGTTGGAACAGTGAACACGTGAGTGAACCAAAGACTTTCCAAATGTGGACTTTGCCTGACTTTTACAAGAGGCATCCTGTGGAGGGCAGCTAATCGTGTCAGTCATGACAGTCCCTTCATTCAACCGAGGCCAGGATGAAGAGGAAGAGCTCGAGTCCCGAATTGAATCCACTTTTGAGTTCCCAACCTTTTTCGACGCAGTCACACCAGTCTTTATCTGCACACTTTTGCCGCTAATGTAGCCGTATGTGTAATATTCGGGTCAATCACTCTACGAAAATATGAGTCTATCATTCGTTCCATTGTCTTTAACAAAAAAGAAAACAGACTTATTGGTCCGAAATCCTTCGGAACTGTGTGCGAATTTTTCCCAGCATTTGGAATAAAAACGACTTTGGTACCCCTCCATTTTAAAGGAATATACGACCATTTTATGCATGCTGTGTCGAGATTATACAGCCAATGGGCAATATAGTCTGGCATTTGCAGCATCTCAGGCGGGAATTTGTAGGACCTGAAGCTTCTAATCACCCAGAATAATGTTGGAATTTTTATTTCCAAAGCAATTTTAGATGCTTGAGCATCAGAACGTTCCAAAGCTTGAAACGGCATCATGGAATTGAACGGAAAATTCGTGTTTAGAAGGAAATCCAGCGACTTCCCACTGGAGCTAGACCACACCCCATTAGTAACCTTCGGGTATCCTAAGGTGCGAGAACAATAGGTCAACACTTTTCGCAGCCCGTTTGCCTCAGAAACTTCTTCTAAGTTTCCACAGAAGTTTTTCACAGTTTCTTCTTTTAACTCCTAACTTGAACAGTTCTCGTCCGCTCTTGAAGATTAATCCTTATTAAAGAGCTTCTTGCAGGATTATGGGCAGAGCACGATCTTGAAGAAGATAACAATACCACAAAACTGCGCCCTCTCTATGAGTTTTTGATGAAGGGCATTCCGGGTAGTGGAGTCTTTATAAATTTTTACACAGATGAATCGAAGCTACAAGTGGCATTTGGGATCAATTCGGAAGAGCTTGAGTTGAGCATGGCTGGAAGATTTCCAGATCATTGCAGTGTTTACCAGGCAGAGATGCTGGCAATAAAGAAGGTGGCTGATTGGTTGTATTGCAATGTCTTGTCTACAACCAGCAGTTAACATCTATTCTGAAATCAAGCCGCAGTCAAGTTCTTAGAGTCAATGTTTCTGAAAACTAGAACTGCCCTTAACTGCTGCACGTCTTTCAATGAGATGGCCAAGCAGTTTGACATACGACATACGACTCATATGGGTTCTATGGCACAGAGACATTTCAGGGAATTGCAAATCCAATTATCTTGCAACACTGGGAACTTATTTGACCACCAGGGTGGATTTTTTTTGCCCCTAGACTTTGCAGAAGGGCAACCCGCGTCCAGGGACCTATTGTAAACATTTCTTTTATGGTCAAACAGACAGTAAAGTTTAATCATTATATGAATACATTTTTCATACCCATGCCCACAAAAGGGGGCGGGTAAAAACAAAATTTTATAATCCCCTGGACACAAGTGTAGGATGTTGAACTTCTTTCGAGGAAAACTGTTTTATTTGCTCAATAATGGTAAAAATACCTGGTAAAAAGTGGATTTTTTAGAGGTTGGTTTAGTTCTTCAAGGCGGAACTTTTTTCCCCTGGTCCGATTTTGCCCATCTTCGAAGTTAACGAGCTTTTGAACATAAGACATATTCAGGCCAAACTTCAGGAGCCTAGCTTTTTTATTTTGGACTGTATCGTGTACTTTACAGACAGAAGGACGGACATCGGTAGAATGTCTTATATTCGATGACACTCCGCCTGATATTTCGGAATGACAAAGTATATCCCCACACTGAGGTTGGAGGTTATAAAACAATCAATTTGAAATTCGAAAAACAGTTTGAATTTTTATAACGATAACAGATTTCTGATTTTATCCCAATTTATTAGGAAAAGATGTATTACTTGAAGAATATATTTACGCATAGTATTAAATATTATTTATTAATAAGTATTTTGCACCTGTATTTTTGTATAAACACTTAAAAAAAAAATATTATAATAAATTCACTTTAGCACCCACTGCCTATGAACCTGAAAAGCACTCTCTCGATCATAAGATATCGTATACTTTTGGCACTAAAACGGAAACCAGAACGGTAACCGATGCACCAGGTATGCATAGTCCCACTCAACTATCTTAATACACAATCAATACATTAAAAAAAAAAAATCCTAATTTCGTAAATCTTTTTTTTTTTTAATTTTTTGCACTCTTAGGACCAGGAGAATATCATCCTGAAAATTATAATCCAGATCATTCTCCCTCGTATACATTTGGTGTAAAAACTTTGGCTATGCCAGGTAAGTTTTAATTTGATAAATAAAGTTCTCCTGGCACTTTGTCTCTTTCTCTCTTGGCTTAATTTCCAGTTTTTTTAGAATATTAAGCATGTTTCCGTTTCCATTTCAGTTTTTTTCAAATAGTTTTATTTTAATTTTTAAAGTTTCCTTGTTGATTTTTCCTTTTGCATTTGTAAATATTTTCCTTTATTTATTTTCTTTATTATTTTATTATTCATTATTTTGTGTGTGTTTGTTGATGTTGTACAGCTTTGCCTAGGGGAAGATATGTTGAAGATCGCATATTGCAAAGACGTGAAAGACGTTTGGCAAGTCCTGGTAAGCACCTCATTTCAAAGTAGACAATTAGTCACTAACACAGCATCTTTAAAATAAAATTCTAAACTTTACTAATATTTAACCCTTTAAGGGTTTAAGTTATTTAATATTAAGTTTGGTGTATGATTTTATGGATGATAAGATTTTGTTACTGCATCTTACAAATATTCGAATATTTGAATTTTACTGGTGTTGGTTAGCCGAGTTTTCGGTTTTAATAACTTTAAACTCATCCTGTTTTAACATGGGCCTTGTTCCATAAAAGTTTGGATAAAGGAATTATTTACCTATTTTATTAAAATACTTCCCATTGTAATTTCGATAGATAACACCGTCCGACAGCCAATATTAAACATGAACCGGATGATATACGTCTGAAAGTAGAGATCAAATGCAGTAAAACTGCATTTACAGTTTTTCATTTCGTGATCCTGTTTCCTTTTAAAATGACTTCAAAGTTTTAAAGGATAAATTTTATTTCATATTGTAATCATATTGAAGAAATATTTGTACTTGTCCTAGGATGACACTGTTGACGTCAAATGAAAGAGGAGGATCTCCCCTAATTTTCTCTATATTGCCATATCAGGATAAAAGGAAGTGAATAAAGTCATTTGATTTGATTTGATTGATAATTGATCATTAATTAAAGTCATTTGAAAATTTTATCAAAATATTTTGTTTAAAATTTTGAATGATATTGAAGGGTACATTTTTGAAAGGACGTAACTTACCTCCCTTTCCTGATATGTTAAACTAATAAAATAGGAAAATTAGGGGAGATCCTCCTCTTTTATTTTCTATCAATAGTGGAATCCTAGGCCAAGTACAAATATTAAAATAATATTTTATAAAATGTAATCCTCCAAAACTCTGAAGTGCTTTTAAAAGGAAACGGGATCAAATAAGAAACTGTAAATGCAGTTTTACTACATTTAGTCTCTAGTTTCAAACGTATATTATTCAACGATTTTTTTTCATTTTTGTCATTTCCAAGGCAAATTTTCACCATGAAAAATATTCCAAACGACATTTTTGCTATAATTACATTATTTCTAGATTTAATTCGTAATAGATTTATTAAAATGCGAAGATTTTATTTGTAATTAGAATATTACATTTGAAATTCGTAGATTGATTAATTGATTTTAAATTCAATGATTCTACTTGTATCGGAGTTACAGAGTAATATATCGGGCGCTTTGTAGATCTGGCATCGACAAGAATAATTGCCAAAATCTGGTAATACCACATTATTAAGTTAAGTTCAAACGTAAAACAAAGAGAGAGAAAAAAACATTTTGCATTCTCACTGCATAATTGGTATCTTCCATCTCGCTCTGATTTCGATTTGTGATATAATTTCGTAAACAATACCATATGGTTTATATTTTCCACATTTTAAAACGTCATTTGTATATCTTTGTACCTCTGACTTGTAATTCGAGAAATTCATTTCGAATTAAAATTTAACAAAGATAAATTGAAATTCGACAAATATCACTTGAAATTCGCAAACGATCAATTGTAATTCGTTAAAGATCAATGAAAATTCGCAACAGATCAATTGTAATTCGTAATAGATAAATTAAAATTTGAAAAAGATAATTTGAAATTCAAAAACTCCAATTAAAATGTGAAACATATCAATTGTATTTGTAAAATATCCATTGAAATTAAAAAAAAAAAATATTAAAATTAAATAAAAAAAAAAAATATGTTTGTTTTTGTTCAAATACCATTCCGTTTTCAACTTTGTTCACATTTGTCAATCGGCAGCCGAATTAAAGCATTTTGTATTTTTAGGCTATGTGGAATGTATCAAAATTCTTGAAATGTTGATTTTCGTTGAACCGATATACAATGCAATACCAAACTTCTCCGGCAACAACAAGTAAAAGTGTTAAGTTTCAGTTGTTATCGCCATTTCCACAGGCAGGCAGACAGAGAGGCGGACATCGCTAGAAAGTCTTAGAATCAATCACTGATCAATAATATATATGGGCCAAGCTAAATCACTCACTTTTAGACCCGACCCCTTTCAATTTATTTTATTTTTCGATATGTTTTAGTACTTATTAAATGCAACTTGGACACCAATTTTCGGCCTTTTATTTCAAAAAAGTGTTGAGTAATCAATTTTTCAAAATGGCGATTTTCTCAAAAAAATTTTTAAGCAATAATTCGAGATGTGATCACAATTCTTTCTATTTTTTTTAAATTTTTAAAATTGCACCTTATATTTTTTGGCTCTGATTTATTTTATATGGTGCTCCAAAAAAATTAAAGTAGTAGATACTGACCGTAACTTACCCTAGATATATTCATTTTGAGGTACAAATACGCCCCACAAAAATTAAGAACGATCGGACATGGGTAAGGCGTTCCGCATGGGCCTTGAAGTTTAGAAAACGGATTACAAGGAAAAATATGAATTTTTTTCTGTTTTCTATTTTTTTTTTGTATTTTAAGTTAAGTTTAAATTCAAGTGGTTACAGAATTATAATACGGCGTAAAACGCCTCTCTAATAAGGTACGAAAAACTAAAATCGGTTGAAAATCAGCCAAGTTATTACAACTTCCCCAGGCACCTAGTGTGTGTCATACCACTTGATTAAGCAATACAAGCCGATTTTTGAAATTCATTGACATGGGGAAGGTATCCCCCACCACACCCACCGAGCCCCCCAAAAAAAAAGTCCGTTGATTTTTTTTATGTGTTCTAACATGTTGGAAGGTATCAAAGATTCGTTTGAATTTCAATTTATCATTTTTGGCTTTTACAAACAACAGTCAATCTTTTACGTATTTTGACTGATCTTTATCGAGTTTAAATTCTTGATCTTTCAGAAAAATCGGTTAAGTTTTTGAATTTTAAACAAATTCCAAAAAATAGACAACGTTGGTTTTACTTTAACTGAATTTGATTTGAATTTGTAACTTAAACCATGTTTCCATTCATATCAAAAACACTTGATTTGAACACTTCGAGCTGTTTCCACTCAAGTTGAAGTGATTTGCAACGTCAAACTAATTACGAATTTTCGTAATTAATTTGACGTTTTCTCCACAAAATAGTTAAAACAACAAAATTAAGAAAATAATTACCAAAAACAGTTAATTTTGTAGTTTATTATAATTAAATAAAAGTGTTTAAACGACTAATTGTAAATTATTTTAATAATAAAAAAAAATAAAATGTCTTCTTCTTCTAACGAACACTCACTACGAATGAGTAGCTTTTATTTTCGAATATAAAATACAGTGTTGCACTGACCAAAACAAGTGGTGAGTTTAAAAAGTCGACATGTTTTGTACCAAAACACCCAATTTGAGATGTTTTGCGCATATGAAAAATGTATTGGAAAAGTTTAGAATAGAAAATGACATGATTTCCTCAAAACACTCTGATTTGCCCAAATCATGCCACTGGAAACATACTATTAAAAGTTTAAGGGGTCATTGAAATTGAATTATGTATGACATTTCAAATATTAAATTTTGGCGGGAAAATTATCTTAAACTCCCGGAGCCTAATTTGATGTTGAAAAAACTAATACTAAAAAATTATATCGAGGGCGAATATTCAAAACTTGCTATCTGCCTAATGAAAATCTTTTAGGAGATCCAAAAGAACAGTTATTTTTACATAATTCTAAGAGTTATTATTAGGGAAGAGATTTTCATGCACTAAAAAATCGAAAATATGCGCTAAAAATGCAAAATATGCACTAAAAAACCTTAAAATATGCACTAAAAAATAAAATGTGTACAATAAAAATATTGTTTTCATTGGAAAAACTTCTTGAGAAACAAAAAATAACGCCGGGTTTAAATATTAACAGTTCAAGCTTTATATAAGCAAGATTTTTTAGTAATTAAGAAAATCTATAAAAAAAATTAAAAAGAAAAAATATTTTTTTCTTATTTTTAAAATAAATTTTTAAAATTTAAAATAGTTTTTGGAAATACAAATTTCAATTTGTGTTTCTGCTAATTTATGCAAAACTATGCACTTAAAAGTTAGAAATGTGCACAAAATATACATTTACAATCAAAATATGCATTTTCACCAAAATATGCAAAAACAAATCGATGCCATTTTAACGCAAATTTCTTGATTCGGAAAGATAATTGGTCGATTTCGTTTTTAGACTATCGACAAAAAACATGCATTTGCATGGAAATCTCATCCCTAGTTATTATTAATCTTTTTTCGTCAATATATTTGAAAATAATTGTTTTTGTAATAATACTTCAGTTAAAAATTAATTTGATAGGTGCCAAATAATTTAGTTAACACATTTCTATCGAAAACTTTCTTTCGAAAATACTGCAGATAGCAAGTTTTGAATCCCTCGATATTCTTATTAACATATCTAACCTTAAATAAATATCCCAACATTTTAAACATGGAAAAGGTAATAAAAATATATTTTTATTAATATCTAACTATTTTTAATAAAATTTACAAAAATTTAATAAAAAACTGCTAATCATATTAATTTTTTTTTTTAAATTTTGCTAAAATGCTTTAACATGCTAATATTCTAACATTGAAAATCGTTACAAAATTTTCCACAAAATTATTTTGATTTTATTTTTTTTTTTCAATTTATTTTCACCACTAAATTCACCATATCAAATTCGAAATACCCAACACTTTGTAGTACGTAATGTTGTAATACTCGAAAATGGCACCACACAAGAATTGCAACAACAACAGCAAGAGCAACAACAACAAAGCACTTCAACCACAACTAGAACTACAGTGACCGAAATACACACTGTCAATGGTAAAGAATTACCACCACAAATACAAACCACAAATAATTCCAATAACGGCAGTACAGTGACTACCGTAAAAAGACAAACACTTGTTAATGGCCAAGATGCTTTAGATTCCATTACTAATATTAATACAAAATTGCAAAAGCTTAATATGAATGATAATTTATTAGGAACCACGGGTTCCAATACCCAAGTCACACAAAAAGTCGAAAATATTAACGGGGTTAATGGCGAAACTGGTAAAGTTGTAACCACTACAGTACGTACAGTAACCAATGGCTATCAGGAAGATGGTAATAAGAAAATACAAGCCAAGGGTAGCGCCGATGTTAAACACATGAATGCTGCTTCTGGTTCAAGTAATACTATGGTATCTGCAGATGGCAGCACTGTAACAACTGTAAAATCGGCCAAAAGTTCCGGAACCAAATATGTCGTAGAGGCCAGTACGGTACAAGAAGAAATAATCAGGTAACAATTATTTTTGTCAAATGTTTGATTTAAAAGCCCATGTTGCTTAAATATTTCCCTCTCCTACTCGTTAATATAAGCATTCACTAACCCAATCATGCCCAAAGACATGTTTGTAACCTTTAATAAAGTGTAAAACACACTCTTGAAACATTTTACTAATTTTTTTATATCTGTTTTTATTTTATTAGCTCCTAATGTCTATAGAATCCCAACAGTTTTGGGTATTAGCAAAGAAGGTACAATAAGATCAGCTCCAGCTTTCTCAATGGCTGGTCGCGAGAAGCCACGTCAGTTGCCAACTATATTATTTCCCGGTCCTGGATTCTATGATGCCGAATATACCGCAATTAAGCGTAAGCCTCCAATGTATTCCATGGGTGGTAAACATAAAATACCCAGTGATGATCATATGAAACCAGGACCTGGTGCTCATTGTCCAGAAAAGGTAAGATAACACTATTAAACATCGAAAATGGTACTGGGAAGCGACCTTATAACATACAATTGTTCTGCTGGTCAAAAATCCGGTTTCCAAACTTTTCCATTTCAAGAGGTTTTTGAGAAAATTGAGGTCAAAGTTCAAAAAAATCGCAGTTTTGGGCATTTTTGGAAACTCACAGAGGATTAACCCGATGTGAGGGCGACTTAAAAATAAGTCGAGGGTAAAGATTAAACAGTAGAGTGTTATGGTCCTTGTCCCAATGCACCATTAAATCCAAATGGACCAGTTTAGCCTAATTTTCCAGTTGATCGTAATGCACCATTGGATTTTAATGCTTTAGTTAGTCTGAATGCACCAGTTGATCCCAATCGATGTTAATTCACCAGTAGATCCGATTGCACCATTAGATCCCAATACACCAGTCGATCCTAATGTAGCTATAGATTCGATGATGATGCACCAGTAGATTCCATTGCACCAGTTGATCCAAATGAACTTAATTTATCAGTCGAGCCTAACGCATCAGTCGATCCCAATGCAGTAGTAGATCCCAACGCACCATTCTATCCCAATGCACTAGTCGATTCCAATTCACCAGTTGATCCAAATGGACATAATTTACCAGTCGTCCCAATGCACCATTAGATCCCAATGCAACAGTCGATTCCAATGCATTATTCCATCCCAATTCACCAGTTGGTACAAATGGACCTAACTTACCAGTCGATTCCAATCAAGGACCATAGAATATAATAATAATCTATTGTCCTTGACAGAACTCTTTAAGGTGCAGAACTCATTTCGTCAGTCGCCTTAACCCTCTGGGAACCAATTGTCTTTCAATGATGTCTTATTAGCCAGTATCGAAAAAAAAGTTTTGGGGGGAAATACCTAAATTAAAAGACAATTAGTGCTCCAACGGTTAAATCGACTGATCAAATAAGTTATGCATTTTAAAGAGCAATGTTTGAGCTTCAAACATTTTTATTTCGCAAAAACCTGATCTGGAAAGAGTTTGGTAACCGTATTTGAGACCAGGAGAATAATTGTAATCATATGTATATGATGGCGTTCCATTCGCATTAAGTTTTATTTCATATGATTAGTAGCTGAAAAATAGTTTTTGGGGCATAATACATCATTGAAAGACAATTGGTTCCCTAAGAGTTAAGTCGTCTAACCAAATGAGCTCAGAATCCTACACTCTAGTTAAGCTACGTCTGCGACACGTATACTTTCAAAACATCGTCCTCTTTCTCGCCCAATTATGGACAAAGAAAGCTCCCACGATCTATTTTCTCAGTTGAAAGCAGCAGATTATTGATGGGGCTTCACTTTAAGCGGTAAACCCGCTCCCTCATGATAAATGTACTTAACGTACGCCCAACAGATAATGTACGTCGAACAAGGAAGGTCATTCATAGGGCACCTACCGATTGTCCTGAAACTTGCATATGGGAAAGAGGGGAGGAAAATAAGAGTTACCTGTTTTTTCTTAGATGCCCAATCTCACATTTAGCGGGTCAAAGAGGAGGCAGAAAAGCGGTATTTTTTTAGTTTTTTGACGATTTTTCACATTTCTTCAGGAGAAACTATATGAACTTTTTATACAGATAGAAAGATTTTTTGAAGGCCTATCCAATAGCGTATCGTTTCCAAATTTCGCTTCGTTAAGCTCCTATTTTTGAAAATGTAAAATCATAGGGGAAGCTTATGTGGAGAGGTACATACATAGGACCGCAAAAATCACACGAAATAATCTCTATTAAAGTTAAGATGACCCGTATTTTTGCGTTTGCCAAAATTCATACTAGTTCAGATTTTATTTGGATTTTCCCGAAAGAACAAATTTTTCATAAGGTGGCAACCCTTTTTTAAATGTGATATTGGGCTGCTTAAAAAACAGGTAGCTCTTATTTTTTTCCCCTTATTCCCACCCAGCAAAAAATAAACGAAGTGGTTCAAAAAGAATTAGTAGTTTCACTACATACAAAGTAGCGATATGTGCCGAACTTCATATTCCGTAGGAAGTACTTTTAAAATCACTTCCAAAAATGCTACAAAATAACAATAAAAACATCTTTTAGCATTTCTTTGCTTAATGATTTTGAAGTACCTCTTTCATATGTTCTTAGGAATTAAATCAAATCAAATTAAATCAAATCACCATAACATATGAACTTCTTTTTCAACTGAAACACTTAGAATGGGGGTGACGCACGAAGTATGCAATTTTTTCTACGTCCAGCTTCGAATAGATTTAGGTTTTGCAAAAATGGTGACAAAATTTTGTAATGGCAATTTATTTCTCTTTATTTAGAGCTTAAAAATCGAAAAGACGAAAATCGGTTATTGATAAATTTTTCACATTTCATACAAGCAATTTGACGTTGAACTACCATTCTATATCTTATATCGAAAAAAATTTGGTCATAAATTAAATTTATTTATTTTATTTATAAATACATTTACAAACTATTATTAAAAATTGTTTAAGCTTTTTAGAAAATTGAGGTCTAGGCTTGTTGTCAAAACAAACTGGAGGCTAATCACGCAAAACGAAAACGATAGACGATGCATAAACGACATCAAAATACATATCGTTTTGAAGGGAAATTTGAAAGGTTTTTTTTATTAAATTATTAAAGATTGTTGTCTTATCCAGAATAATTAAAAAATTTGGAAACATTTTGATTAGTTTAGGAGCAACAAGGCTCCAAAAATCGACGATAGTCAACTATCGTTTTACATGATCACAGTCCTGGGGGCTAATCACGTAAAACGAAAACGATAGAGGATGCATAAACGACATCAAAATACATATCGTTTTGAAGGGAAATGTGAAAGTTTTTCTTTATTAAATTATTAAAGAGTGTTGTATAATCCAGAAACATTAAAAAATTTGGAAACATTTTGATTAGTTTAGGAGCATCAAGGCTCAAAAAATCGACAATAGTCAACTATCGTTTTACGTGATCGCAGTCCTGGTGAATAGATTCGCCGTGAATTTTTATAGTTTTGTGATGTTTATAATTACTCCTTTTTTAATTCGAAGCATATACGTTTGATTACACAGGGCAACACTTTTTTTTGCCCCAGGGCAACACTTTTTTTTTGCCCCAGGGCAACACTTTTTTTTGCGATTTGCTCGCGAACGCGAGCTGATGGAAACAATTGGATAACAGATTCGGAATCAGCACACTAAAATCCATATAAATCAGTTGTCAAAGGTCAGGCAAATTGAAAAAGTTCAAATTTTGTGAACCTGTGTTATCAATGAAATTAATTTTTCTATCAAGTAAGGTTTTTAAGATATTCGCGTTTGAATATTGAAATATTTGGGTCTCCTCTGTAACGTATTCTTAAGTTGCTCAAACACAATAGTACTCGATTTACTTAGTTAAAATAAGACATCTTTATTCCAAATCTGGTATCCAAATTTTTCTATCGCGTACTGTTTTTGAAATATTGGCGTTTGAAAAACTCAAACTCCACTGTTGCGCACTTTTATATTCTTTATAAATCACACTAAAATTTTCAAACGCGAATATCTCAAAAACAGAACATGCTTAAAAAATTTGGATTGCAGTTTTGGAATCAGGAAGTCCATTTTATATGAAATCAAATCCTATTTGGTGGGAGCAACGTAAGAATACGTAACAGTGGACCCCTAAAAGTGCTAAAATATTGTTTATTTTTTTTTTACTTTTTAGCAGCGAGTATCTCAAAAACGGTACTTGCCAGAAAAATTTGGACGGTAGATTTGGAAGCAGGAGACAAAGTTAGAAATTTCACTGGGAGGTTTTTGCTGTCGAACAGTGTTTTTAGTGTAAATATTACAAAAAAAATACTCTTTCAATCAATCTAACAAAATTAAGTGAAAAAAGAACTTCTAATTTAGAAGTTCTAAATCACCCAATAAAAATGACATAATCACACCCAAAATGCCAAGAAATATGTACTTCTAAAGAAGTGATGAAAAAAGCGCTTCCAAAAAGTCAATTTATATTAACATCCAGATCACTGCTTCAGCAGTTGTGATAAAAATGTTAATATATATGTACATAATAAACACTAGTGATATATGTTATACTTAAGTGTCAATCTTTCGCCACTGAAAAGTGGCGAAAAAAAGAACATACTTTGTGTGTCACGCCCATATTAAATTCATCAATGTTTCAGTTGAAGAAGAAGTACATCTGGTTCATAAGTTGTGGTGAATTTTGTAGTGAATGGTAAGCTCTTTTTTTGCTGGGCATATGCAAGTTTCAGGACAATCGGCGGGTGCCCTCTGAAAGACCTTCCATGTAAGAGACGTATAATAACGTTATCTAACTAGGGTTAAGAAAAATGTTTAAGCTTTGCTCTCAACTTATTTTTAAGTCGCTCTTGACTTATATTAAGTCGCTATCACATTAGATTCATCCGCTATGAGTTGTCAAAAATGCCTAAAACGGCGATTTTTTTAACTTTAACCTCAATTTTCTCAAAAACCTGATGTGATGGAAAAATTTGGATACCAGATTTGTGATCAAAATGTTCAGTAGTGTAATTATTTACAATTAGAGAATTAAGAACTGAATTATAAACTGACAGAAATTGAGAGGGAAAAAGTATTACCGACTTTCCAGAACTTTTAACTTCTTCCAGCAAAAAAATGGTTTAAGTATTTGTTAAGAAAAATACAAAAAACACATAAAAAATTTTATTTTTCAGAGGTTGGTTTAGTTCTTTAAGGGGTCCCCTGGTCCGATTTTGTACATTAACGAACTTAACCTGCCTTGGACCAAACGACATAATAGTGCCAAACCTTACAGAGAGATATGGATCAATAACACTAGTTTACAGAGTTTTTATCTAGACCACGAAGGTCCAGACTCTATTGGGTCCAAAAAAAGTTCGCAATAGATTTTGATCCGTTTCGCACTACCTTTGTTTTTGAGATACGAGAGTCTAGGCTCCAAATAGAATCTTGAAACCCACCCTCACCACCAGGTACTAAATGCTTTTGGACTTTTGGTCATGTCAACAGTACTTATCTAGATATGTGCACTTTTTAAATATTGGAAATGCAAATTTTTTTATTAAAAAGGAGATCCCACTAAGGTCCCCATATTACTACACAAATGGGGCAATTTGTTGTATGTCAAAAGTTTTTTTTTGGATTATGAACGTCCGGGCAAATTTTTATTCTCCTATGCCTAAAACTTATGTGGTACAAATTTGAGACCAATCGGATTGCATTAACCCGTGGCGCCCGGCGATCAAAGTTTGGGATTTTTGAAAATTTGTTTAAAAAAAATTAAAAAATAGCTATTCAAAATTTGCAAATAATGGGGGCTTTTCCCCACGTTCAAGAAACTTACAAAAAAAATTTCAAACATTTTTTCCTTGACCCTTTCATAAAGCTTGAGACAGTCTTTTATTTAAACTTAATTTGAGTCAAATCCAACCATTTTAAACCGTGGCTTCCTTTGATCAAAGTTTTGGGTTTTTAGAAAATTTTTGATTTTTAAGAATCTAAAAAAAAATATATCTTGCGATAGATTATTTTTATTAATTTTAGCCTGCTGAATATGAATGTCAAAAAATTTTTGAAATTGGTTGAGTGGTTTCGGGGTATATTTATTTAAAATTTGTCGAAAAATGTGTTTTTCTCTACGTTCAAGGAATAAAAAAAACAAAATCTTATTTTTTTTACATGTATCATGTAGTCAGTGCACTGACTACTTGATACAGCTTGAGCCAAACATTCATTAAAACTTAAATTGAACCAAATCAAGACATTTTAAACCATGGCGCCCTTCGATCAACATTTAGCGTCTTTGTTGAAAATTTTTTTAAAAACTAAAACTTTGATTAGATTAAGATTAGGTAGTGCTAAGGGTTAAAATGATCGGATTCGGCTCAAATTAACTTTAAATGAAAGCTTGACTCAAGCTTTATGAAAGGGTCAAGGAAAAAAATTTAAATTTTTTTTTTTTAATTTTTTGAACGTAGGAAAAAACCAAAATTTTTTGCCAATTTGAAACAGCGATATCTGGAAAACCTTTGAACATTTAATTTTTTTGATATTTGTGTTCAGCGCATCAAAATTAAAAAATATGATATGTCGCAAGACATATTTATACTCTACACCACTCTGTGGTACAGGGTATAATTAGTTTGTGCTGATGTTTGTAACTACCCGAAATAATGGTCCGATATCCACTTTTAAGTATACCGATTGACTCAAAATCATTTTCTGAGTTGATCAACTATTAATTAAGTCTGTCTTTCCATGTAAACGGTGCAAACACGATACAAATTCCAATTTTTTATCAATTGACTTGAAATTTGAAACCTAATCGTCTCTTGGCACAAGGTCGAATACTATTGAAATTGGAATAAATCGGTCCATGTTTAGATCTAGCCCTCATTCAATCGCTTTAATTTTGGGTCAAATGACTCTTATAACCATATTATAAAACAGAGCTTCTCACTAACTTTTGCTTTGCGACCACTTTTAAAAATTATTAACGTGAACTTTGACCTCAGTTTTTTCAAAAACCTGTAATAAACCTAAGTAATAGAAAATTTTGGAAGCCAAATTCAAAAGTAGCATTAAAAGATTAATCGAAACCGTGTGGTCAGATCCCAGACGCATACCAAAAATTTCAAGTAAAAAACTTCTAAATAATAAAACAAAAACACAATATTTTTAACCTCAATTTTCTCAAAAATTTGGAAACTAGGTCCCGAACTACGGCATTCTATATCGAAACTTACTATCTTTATCAATTTTTTTTCCGAAAATAAAAGAAAAACACCAGGTAAACCTGATCAGAAATGAAGAAATGTTTACCAAGAAAGAATTTAAAGTCCAATTTGGAGTAATGATTGTTCTTTTTTCAAAATTATGTACCAATGTTTGGTATTGATCGAAATTTTATCCGATCACGAATCTAGATCCGTTATTCTGATCCAGATTTGGAATCAGCATTAAAACGTAAATCGAAAAAAGTGGTCAGATCCCAGACGCATCTGAAAATTTCACATACAAAGATCTTTTAAATGCACAAGAATACGTTTTTGTGAACTTTGCCTTTAATTTTCTCAAAAACCTAACGTACTAGAAAAATGTGGAATCAGCATCGAATAGTTAATGGGAATTCCGAGAAATTAACAACTGCACAGCGGAGGGAACTTAACTTAACAACAATAAAAAAATGTGTTTTAAATTTACCAAAATTTAAGGTTTTAACAAAATTGTTCGCGACCCCCCTGAAACTCTTCCACGACACCCTAGGGGGTTGCTACCCACCGTTTTAGAACCATTGTTATAAAAGATATCCTTTCGAAATTTAGAAGGTAAACGTGTTTTTTGTTCACAAACCACCGTTCCGAATTTTAAAGGAATCGGATCACTTCTTATAGATCCCATAAAAACAACCCTCCCGATATTCACGCAAATCTCTCAAATTTCATAAAAATAAAAAATATTTTATAAAAGTTTTGTTTGTGTGTATTTAACGCGTACTTTAATAACCTATTTAAATCTGATTATAATCAGACCATTTTTGGACTTAGGCCCCATATAAAAATTTCGTCCTATATTCAGTTAAAGCGGTTTATTGGCAGCAAATAGAAGCCTTTTTTCTATACGAATTTCTTGCAAACGAGTATTTTAAGAAAACAACGAACTAATTATAAGTATACGAACTAAAGAAAATGTATCATATGTTAGTAAAATTAATTTATTTTGAAGGAAATTTTCCCCCAATTTTTTTAACACTATGATGATCCTTATTAATTATTCATATCTTTCCTTCCAGGTTAATCTTTCCAATGTTCCCGCTTATAGTTTTGGCATAAAACACTCACCTTACCTGGGTCATATACGTGAAGAACATCATGAGTTTGGCTTTTCTGGTATTTGTTAAAATCGTTACACATTCCTTGTTTTTTAAGTTTATTTAAATATTTTCTTTGCTGATACCTGATTTCTGTTTATTATTTTGGAATCTCATTACAATTGTGAATTTTATGTTACTTTTCTTTAAGCACCTAAAGTTTTTTTTTCCTCTTTAATTTATTAATATTGTATTTTAATTATAATTGATTTTTATTATTATTAATTTTTTATAAATAAAATTTGTACATTTTGTAAAATACTAACATTTTGTTTTTGGAAAATTGTGCTCTACTAATTAAAGCGAATTTATGTTGAACACTTAATAAAATCAAGACACAATTAGAAATAATAATAAAAAAATAAATTAACATTTTCAATTAAACGAAAACACGAAATATTGAGTTTTATTTGTAGTGTAAATACTTCTGCTTAAAAAATGGTAAGCTATTATATAATGCATTACAAGTTAGAAAATTTTTGAGTGAAGTAAATTTTTAGTGAACAAAATTTTGAATGAAAATAGAATTTTGAATAAAAAAGATAATGTAAACAAAAAATATTTTGAGTAAAAATTAAAACAATTATTCCATTTCATTTCCTGTTCCATTCTATTCTAATTCGTTTCCCGGTGTATTCCCCGTTCTGTGTTATTTCTTTAGCATACGTTTAAAAAAGAAAATTTTTTATGAAATTCGAAAAAATAGATTTTGGCCCGCAGGTGCTGATTTTTAAACATACATTTTTTTAATTGGTCCCAAAAGAATGAAAATGTTAAGCATCCCAGCAAAAACATGGTAATGAGTTGTGAAAAGTAATCATTACCAAGCACATTATTTATAATGAGTACCCATTACCATTAACATTATTTTAAGCCCAAAAGTAACTACTTTTTAGTAATTTGTTATAAAAGTATTTTTTTAGTAATAATATCTCCTTGCACTTGCAGTTTTTAACATTTACACATCAATAAACTTAAAAAGTAATTAAAAACTTAATAAAAATTACGTTTTTTTTAAGTTTTAGTAAAAACAAGTTAAATTTTAAATGTTTTAATTAACTAATTATTTTACTTCTTATTGGTAATGGGTTTTTACTCCTTATTTGTAATCCGAGGCAGTAACTACTTATTTATCTCCATACTCTTCACTAGTTATTTTTGTCTCACGCCCTTGTTAAAATAATTAGTGTTTCATTCAATAAGTAACTACTTATTAACATCTGTTTCGGATTACAAAACCCATTACTAGTAATGCCATTTTTTGCTGGGATGTTATCTAAAAAATATAAAAACAAGATTTTGGTCCAAAAATGCCAATCCGCGATTTTGGTCCACAGATGCAGCCTTTTTTGATCAAAATCGTGTTTTATTTTTTTAAATACTTATCACATTGCATACTCAACATTTTTCAACTTTTATGGTTAAAAAAATTCCTTTTTTATTTAAAAATCAGCATCTGTGGACCAAAATCGCTATTTTAAAAATTTTAAAAAAATTTTTCCCATAAAGTACGCAAAAATTCCTAATTTTTGAGCCGAATTTGGTTAAAAAAATTCGAACATGAATTTTGGTCGAAAAACATAATTTTTTTAAACTTTTACCGCTGGTTGCCGACTGAAGATGCCCTTGCAACATTTTTTCATAAATTTTTCCACAATCAGCTACTCTGTGGCCATTGTTCGGCAGGTATTACGATACGAAATTCGAATATTTAGATTTGGCGGAACGACCCAATGGGGAATATACTCACTTTCTCATTTCGTGTGTAACGCATCGAAATATCGGTGTAGGACCCCATAAAGTGTTTATTATTGGTCAGTGATCGTCCGTATGCCCGTCTGTGTAAAGACAAAATACATTCCAAAATTAAAGACCCACTCTCTTGAATTTAGAGATAAATACGTCCTTTTGTGAAAGAATGCTTAAGTTTTGATATGGGCAAAATCGTACGTGGGGGAAAAATTTCCCCCCAGAAAAATAAAGCTTGCTAACATGTTTTCTTTTTGCATTTGTTCAACAAATAAAATATTTTCATGTCATATAAAGTCATCGACCTGCATTTAGACCAAGGGGATAAGGAAATGCGATTTTTTTAGCCCTCTTTTAGGGAGGGGCCACTCCCCTAAAAAGAAATTATAAGATTGTGCGATTTATAGGCCTATTCACAGTTATGACTGCTTATGACCAATTTTTTTTTTAAACTTCATATTCCCTGTGTTTGTAGTAAACACAACACCGTCCGACAAAAATGAAAAAAAGTCGTTATACATAGGCTGACCATACGTACTGATTTGATCAGTACATGTACTGATTTTTGGTCGCATGTACTGATCAAAAAACCATGTACTGATTTGTACTGATTTTTTTAAATGTGTACTGATTGTACTGATTTTTGAGCATTCCCGCATAAAAAACAAAAAAGAAAGAAAGGAAGGAATGGAAAAAAGAAATAGGAAGAGGAAGTAACAAATATTGAAAGAAAATATAAAGAATGTTTTCAGCAAGATAAACGTTTCAGAGTCTGAGATTTTCTATGGAAAATATATTTCAGGATTTTAGTTTTTGTTATGTTAGTATTTCTAAGAATATGAGATCTTTTCTGTTTTAAAAATCTTTTAGAATCTGATAAATTTTCTGCAGGAAAATTTTTTTTAAGAAAGGAATAAAACCCAAAAAATTTTCTGTTCTCAAATATTTTCTATCCAGAAAGCGTATCAGAATTTGAAAAATTTTGAAAAATTGTTCTTTAGAAAAACGTCTAAGAACCTACACCCAAAAAAAAACGTGGGTATTTAATACTAAAAATTTAACTAAATTTTAGTTCAAAAGGACCTAGTGCAGAAATTGGTAACCAATACTCAAATTTTTTACTAAATTTTTTGAAAACCAGTAAAAATTACTAATTTTAGTACTTTGAAGATACTAAAATTAGTAAATAATTAGTAGATTTTTGTACAAAATTACTTACTAAACCTTTTACTGTAGAATTATTTTGAGTGTAAGAAAGAAATAAAAACCGAAAAAATGTTCTGTTTTCAAATATTTTCTATGGAGAAAGCCTATCAGAATTTGGAAATTTTTATATAGAATGAATGAATAAATCTCAGATTATTTCTATACAAAAAAAGCCTAAAAATCTGCAAGAGTTTCTATAAGAAAAATGAGTGGGTTAAAGGACAGTAAATTTTCTAAAGTGAAAAAAATAACAATTTTGATTAGAAATATTTAAAAAACTTTCTTTTGTCATTTTTGTAAAAAAAAAACAAAATTACTAATTTTTTTAGTGTAAAAATATTTTTGAGGGACAAAAATATTTTGTAAATTAATTTTGTAGCTTACCCATGATTTTAAAACTAGTTTTTTTCAAAGCTCGCTTTTTTCAACACGTGAATTTAAGGTGAAACCAATCTGAAATTCACGGTTTTGCTAATAAATTTTGAACCACTGGACCGATTTGGCTGAAAATATATATGCCAAACTTTAGCATTCTCAGAATTGTCGTTCGACCCTTACGAAATTTACTCTTTTGCTTATAACTTTTGAACCACTGCACCGATTTTGCAGAATTGCAATACTTACCTGACCAGGTAAATAACCAAAATATATGCCAAACTTCAGGAGCCTCAGTAAAGTCTTTCAAAAGTTAGTGTGTTTTCAACATACAGACGGACGGACATCGCTAGATCGTCTTAAAATCGAGCGAGGATCATGAATTTATATACTTTATGGGGTCCTAGACCAATATTTCTAGGTGTTACGGAATGTCATACATACCCTCTATCACTAGATTGGAGGGTATAAAAAAATGGTTCAACTTGTGAAAAATACCATTACGAATTAAAACATTTCGTATTTATAGAATGTATGAAATATGCTAAAGTTTTTGAGGTGTTTCGATTATTACTTTTAATCCATTTTGGACCAAGATTGAATTTTATTTTATTTTTTATTTTTCTTTTTTGGATAATTTTCAGGTAATTAGCAACCGCTGAACTCAAAAATCTTGTCAAAAAAAAAAAAATTTTAATGTGCCGTTTTCCCAGAAAAGCCTGCATTTCAACTTTTTATGCAATTTTATTTTTTGGATTTATTTGCTATTTTATTAATTTATTTCATTATTTTCATAGTTTCAATAGTTTCAAAATAATTCAAATTAGTGGAATTTGATAATAAATTATATCTAAAAAAAACTTTAAATTAGTCAAAAAAAAAAAATAAAAGCCGAAAATCTAAAAATGCTAAATTTTCGTTTTTGCTTGAAAAAATTTCTGTGCTGATTTGCATTGCATTTCATGGACATATAAATTGCAGTGGTAAAGCGGGGATATTTTTTTTTTTTTGAATTGCAGAAAGATGATACTTAACATTCGTAACCATATTTACCCGAAATTCCACCTCTTTCATACATAAATATTTTTTTTTTTTAAAAGCTGTTCTCCACACTAAAAAAAAAAAGTTTGTAAAATGACATAAAATCCCCGTGATTTTACGGGGCAGGTTTTGTAAAATATGTACTAGCAAGAATCCCCGTAAAGTTACGGGGATAATTTGTAAATTGATTTAACAAAAGAAAATGTAAATTTACAATTTTTTTTGTAAAATATCATCTTCGAGGTGAAAATTTTTTTTGTAAATTTGCAAAAAATTTGGTAAATTTACAAAACAAAATTGTAAACTTACAGAAAAAGGTTGTTATTTTAAAAGGAAAAATAGAAAATGAAAAAAATAAATTGTAGATTAACAAATTATTTGGTAAAACTAATGTTTTTTATGCAAAAAACTTGTATATTTACAATAAAAAGTGGTAAATTTACAATTTTTATTGTATATGTACCATTTTTCCTTATTTTTTTGCCGTAAAAACAGCAGTTTAACCATAAAATTTGTAAATTTACAATATTGTTTTTGTATTTTCTATTTCATTGTTGTAAAATTACAACTTTTTTCGTAAGTATACAATTTTGTTTTTTAAATTTCATATTTGTTTTGTAAATTTACAAAAAAAAAATGGTTTATTTACATATTGGTTTTGTAAATTTAAAGGTTTTTTCCATTGATGCATCTTATTTTTCAACAACCTGAAAAGATTTTTTTTTCACTTGAGCACTTTTAACAAACTTTTTAATGTATAACACTGCACTTTTTTATTTTTTTCGACATTTCGTTTTTCTTAAGTAGAACATATGAGAATTGCGAAGGAGGCTACACAAGAAATTTCTTATATTTTCAGGAAAAATTAGTCAAAAAATAACATTTTTTTTTTTTGAATTTTTAATTATTTTCACAAGTATTTTTAAAAAATCGGAAAAAAATGGATATTGTAGATTGGATGTTTAAGTACCAGTTAAAATAAGAAAATTTTGATTTTTCATAATTGGCAGCTTTCTATTGACATTTTAGGTACCAAATTTAAAAAAAAAATTACCAATAAAATATGGTAAAATCACCAAAAAAAATGGTAAAAATACAAAAAAAAACTAGAACAATTATATAGTAGAAACACATAAAAATTGTGGTATTTTACTTAACGCAAATTACCAAAAAAAAATGGTGTAAAAATTATTTATAAAAAATTATTTTTAACTAAATTTTTTACTCCAAAACGCAAAAAAAAAATCTGAACTTAGAAAATTTTTGCGTGTCCTATTGTTGAATAATTAATTTTTTTTTGTAAAACAACATTAATTCTAGTAATAAAATAAGTTTTGTAAAATTATATTGGAATTTTGTACTTTTCAACACAAAAATTTCAAACTGAAAACCTTGTAAACGATCTTACAAAAAAAATGTTTGTAATAAAACATTTTTTTGGTAAAAAGACTAAATAACATCAAGTAAAATTATGTTGTACAATTACAGTTTTCTTGTGTAAAAAAACTAAACACCTTGTAATATTTTTTTAATTTGTAAAATAATTCACTTTTTTGTAAATTTACCTAAAAAATTTGTAAAAAAAAATTCACCAACATATAATTGTAAAATTACAAAGCAAACTGAACTTTTCTTTTTATTAAATGTACAACAATTTTTGTAAAAAGACAAAAATATTAGTAAAATAGAATTACAAGACCTTTTACTTGTAAATTTACAAACTTTTTTTTTTGAGTGCACGGTTGAAAAAATCGAACAAAGGATCGAAATGGGTTAAACCGATATCGCTCTATTAGCACATTCAGACTGACCTTGAAACCTCGTTGAAAATACGTATTTTCATTTTGAAAACTTAACCGTTCACACCCGATAATTTTGACACTATTCACGTTATATCGGCTTTAAAAACACACAATTAATTAATTTACGCTATATTTTAAAATAATTTATCGAAATATTTTGTTAATAGTTGTTTTTTATGTAAATATTTCAAGGTTGGCAATCGATACGCACCCAGAATAACGGTATTTGGCGATTGTACCGCAACAAATAAAGATATGGAAATTTTTAAAAGCGATTATGAAAGCCGATTAAATTTCTAGTATTTTTGATGTTTTACTTCGTGTTTGTACCAGTTCATTTTCGTTATATAGGCCAATACCTTTAAAATACCGTTTCAAACGGTATTATAAAGGTATTGGCCTATGTTTCGAAAAGCAACCGGTACAAACACGAAGTAACACATCAAAAATACTAGAAATTTCATCGACTTTAATATTCGCTTTAAAAAATTTCCATATCTTTATTGGTTGCCGTATAATAGCCAAATACCGTTATTCTGGGTGGGTATCGATTGCCAACCTTGAAATATTTAAATATTTTTATTTTTTGTATTTTTGACACTTTCTTTAATTTATTTTCTTCTATTATAACAGTTGTAAAAAAGAGTTGAACTATGGAATTTAAAAGGTTTCAATTGTACATTCGTTGAAACCTCAATACAAAAATGTTTCAATTTGTGTGGAAAAATACGTATTTTCAAATGAGGTTTGGCTCGAAACCTCGTTAAACGGGGTTTCGACGCCAATGTGAATGCACTATATTGCAATAAAAAACTTCTTCAAGCAACAACAAGTATCTTTGTTATAGATATCTACACTCAAAAAAAAAAGTTTGTAAATTTACAAGTAAAAGGTCTTGTAATTCTATTTTACTAATATTTTTGTCTTTTTACAAAAATTGTTGTATATTTAATAAAACGAAAACTACAGTTTGCTTTGTAATTTTACTATTATATGTTGGTAAATTTATTTTACAAATTTTTTAGGTAAATTTACAAAAAAGTGAATTATTTTACAAATTAAAAAAATATTACAAGGTGTTTAGTTTTTTTAACACAAGAAAACTGAAATTGTGCAACATAATTTTACTTGATGTTATTTAGTCTTTTTACCAAAAAAATGTTTTATTACAAACATTTTTTTTTTTAAGATCGTTTACAAGGTTTTCAGTTTGAAATGTATGTATTGAAAAGTACAAAATTCCAATATAATTTTATAAAACTTATTTTATTACTAGAATTAATGTTGTTTTACAAAAAAAAAAAATAATTATTCAACAATAGGACACGCAAAAATTTTCTAAGCTCAGATTTTTTTTTTGCGTTTTGGAGTAAAAAATTTAGTTAAAAAAAAATTTTTATAAATAATTTTTACACCATTTTTTTTGGTAATTTGCGTTAAGTAAAATACCACAATTTTTATGTGTTTCTACTATATAATTGTTCTAGTTTTTTTTTTTTTTGTATTTTTACCATTTTTTTGGTGATTTTACCATATTTTTTTGGAAATTTTTTTTTAAATTTGGTACCTAAAATGTCAATAGAAAGCTGCCAATTATGAAAAATCAAATTTTTCTTATTTTAACTGGTACCTAAACATCCAATCTACAATATCCAAAATTTTTTTTCCGATTTTTTAAAAATACTTGTGAAAATAATTAAAAAATCAAAAAAAAAATGTTATTTTTTGACTAATTTTTCCTGAAAATATAAGAAATTTCTTGTGTAGCCTCCTTCGCAATTCTCATATGTTCTACTTAAGAAAAACGAAATGTCGAAAAAAAAAATAAAAAAGTGCAGTGTTATACATTAAAAAGTTTGTTAAAAGTGCTCAAGTGAAAAAAAATCTTTTCAGTACCCGATTTCTGTAACTATGCGAGAAGTTTTCGCATCGAAAAAAATAAATAAATATTAGAGTCATCTTATACTTAACAGAGTGATTTAAAAAAATAGCTTTGCGTTTTTTTCGTATTCGATGTTTTTTACATTAGCAACATTGTACTCACCCTGTAAAAAACTAAATGACTACAATATTGTTTTATTTTTCTCGATGCGAAAACTTTTCGCATAGTTACAGAAACTGGGCACAGGTTGTTGAAGTGCTACTCCAGCTGCCGTAGAAGGAAAAATAAGATGCACCAATGGAAAAAACCTTTAAATTTACAAAACCAATATGTAAATAAACCAATTTTTTTGTAAATTTACAAAACAAATATGAAAATTTTAAAAACAAAATTGTATACTTACGAAAAAAGTTGTAATTTTACAAAAATGAAATAGAAAATACAAAAACAATATTGTAAATTTACAAATTTTATGGTTAAACTACTGTTTTTACGGCAAAAAAATTAGGAATAATGGTACATATACAATAAAAATTGTAAATTTACCACTTTTTATTGTAAATATACAAGTTTTTTGCATAAAAAACAGTAGTTTAACCAAATAATTCGTTAATCTACAATTTATTTTTTCCATTTTCTATTTTTCCTTGTAAAATAACAACCTTTTTCTGTAAGTTTACAATTTTGTTTTGTAAATTTACCAAATTTTTTGCAAATTTACAAAAAAAATGTTCACCTCGAAGATGATATTTTACAAAAAAAATTGTAAATTTACATTTTCTTTTGTTAAATAAATTTACAAATTATCCCCGTAACTTTACGGGGATTCTTGCTAGTACATATTTTACAAAACCTGCCCCGTAAAATCACGGGGATTTTATGTCATTTTACAAACTTTTTTTTTGAGTGTATGTGTGCAATATTTTGGCCATGATCGTCATTTCAAATCTATCGAGAATCATGAATATTTTCTAAGAGGTCCCATGCCGATATTTCTATAAGTTACACTCAGAATGCCAAACTTATATGTGCCCTCTGTCTAGGGTTGCCAAAATTTTATTTCAAAAATGCGGGACAAACTCCCGAAAATTACAAAAATGACGGGATTTTAAAAACTTTCGCGGGACAAAAATATTTTTATATTGAAAAATTTAGCAGCATATTGTCGAGTTTTATTGTTTTAAATAGAGACTGCCAGCCTCTAGTGCATTTTGAAATAGAAACAAGTGAGAGTGTTAAATTCGGCCGTGCCGAATCTTTTATACCCTCCAAAATAAAATTGTCAGGGGCGTTTTATTTAAGAGCACCTTCCCATACCAATAAATATATCCAAAGTTTCATTTATTTAACAAAAATCCAAAAAAACATGTAAAAAAAGTGTATTTTTTCAGAGGTTGGTTTAGTTCTTCAAGGGAGAACTTTTTTCCCCTGGGCCGATTTTGCCCATTTACGAACTTAACCTGCCTAGGTCCATAAGACATATTCATGCCCAATTGCAGGAGGCTAGCTCGGTTATTTTGGACTGCATCGTGCCATCTACAGACAGACGGACGGACATTCACAGAATGTCTTAGAATCGATCATGGATCAATAATATAGATACTTTATAGTATATATGACAAAGTTAGTATACCCCCATACTGTGGTTGGAGGGTATAAGAATGTGTTTGTTTTTTTCGAAAAAATAAGATCTCTTTCGCGCTGTTTTAGAGACAAATTTAGTAAATTTTACACACAAAAAAAAAACTTTGTCAAATTATTAGCAAAAGTCTCGTAATCCCATTTTACCAATATTTGGCAGTTTTCCTTGTTTTTTAACAAATCGAAATTTAATTTTTTTTTGTAATTTTAAAATTTTTTTGTAATTTTACAAATTTTTTTACAAATAAAATCTAGTAAATTCACGAGAATTCCTTGTAATTTTAATTGCGCCAAGAAACTGTGAATTTACAATTTTATTAGTAAAAAGCTTGTAAAATTACAAAATAATTGGTAAAAAGCTTGTAAACTTACTAGGAATTCTCGTAAAATAGGAGGTAGCAAAAAAATCTAGTAAAATTACAAAACCTCTTTGTAAATTTTATCGTGTCAAAAAATTTGTAAATTTAAAATTTTATTGGTAAAAACCTTGTAAAATTACAAAGTTATTGGTAAAAATCTTGTAAAATTACTTGGAATTTTTTCAAATAGGAGGTAGCAAACAAAAAAAGTTACAAGTTTTTCTTGTTATTTAACGTAGTTTTTTTTTTTTTGATTGTAGTACACACATTTCCATTTTTAAGATACAACGCTGGACCAGAATCACTCCATAGAAATTTTATAAATATTTTTCACGGAATGTACTCTATATTGTGCAACTTTTGGCGTACATTTTTTGAAAAATATTTTTTTTTTCAAACAAACACTAAGGCCCTTACCACAAGAAAACAAAAAGTCTATTTTAACAAAAGTTTTATTTTAAATTTCAAATTTTCAATACATTTTTTGAAAGTCGATTTTAAAAACAAAAACAATTTGTATGGAAATGAAATTAAAAGCTCATTTTAAATATATTTTATTTTCCTATGGTAAGGCTGTAAGATTGTAAACTTTTTTGTTATTTTTTCCTTAAAAAGGTTCTAAATCCACATCATTTGGGCGGCAAGGTAAAACAAATTTTACAAAAGCTTACAAATAAACCTTTTAAAAACTTATTGTTAGTCTTTTAAAGTAAAAAACAGTTGTTAGTAAAAAAAATTGCAAAAAAGCGGGAATATGGAATCCCGCGCAAGACGCGGGAATCGGTTATGAAAAGCGCGACAATCCCGCCAAATGCGGGACGTCTGGCAACCCTACCTCTGTCACTAATTATAAGTGGATGGTACACTCAAAAAAAAAAAGTTTGTAAAATGACATAAAATCCCCGTGATTTTACGGGGCAGGTTTTGTAAAATATGTACTAGCAAGAATCCCCGTAATGTTACGAGGATAATTTGTAAATTGATTTAACAAAAAATTACGGGGAGAGAGTGTAAATTTACATTTTTTTTTTGTAAAATATTATTGTAGACTTACAAAAAAAGTTGTAAATTTACGAAATAAAGTAGAAAATCAAAAAATAAAATTGTAAATTTACAAATTGTTTGATTTAACTACAGTTTTTTTGGCAAAAAAACTTGTATATTTACAGTAAAAAGTGGTAAATTTACAATTTTGTAAATTTACAATATTGTTTTTGTATTTTCTACTTCATTTTTGTAAAATTACAACTTTTTCTGTAAGTATACAATTTTGTTTTCTAAACTTTCATATTTGTTTTGTAAATTTACAAAAAATTTGGTATATTTACATATTGGTTTTGTAAATTTAAAGGTTTTTTCCATTGGTGGATCTTATTTTTCCTTCTTCGGCAGCTAGAGTAGCACTTTAACAACCTGAAATGATTTTTTTTTTTCACTTGAACACTTTTAACAAACTTTTTAGAGTATAACACTGCACTTTTTTATTTTTTTTTTTCGGAATTTCGTTTTTCTTAAGTAGAACATATGAGAATTGCGAGGGAGGCTACACAAGTAATTATTTTAGCAAGTATTTTTAAAAAATTATAAAAAAAACTTTGGATATTGTAGATTGGACGTTTAAGTACCTGATAAAATAAGAAAAAACTTAATTTTTCATAATTGACAGCTTTTGATTGATACAAACAAAAAAACTAGAACAATAATATAGTAAAATTATATAAAAATTGTGGTATTTTACTTAAAGCATGTTACCAAAAAATTGTCTTGATATTCAATTTTTTTGATAAAGCTTACAACTAATTGAAAAATGTTTGTATCCGGAACTTAAAAAATTTTCAAAATTTTTTTATGAAATTTTTTATTTATAAAAAATAATTTTTAACAAAATATGGACTTAGAAAATTTTTGCGTCTCCTATTGTTGCATAATTATTTTTCAATACAAATTTTTGTTTAATTTTTTAAATTTTTTTGTGTCAAAATACTGAAAACCTTGTAAACTAAAAAATCTTGAAAAAAAATTGTTTGTAATAAAACATTTTTTGGTAGAAAGACTTAATACTATCAAATAAAATGTTGTTGTACAATTACAATTTTCTAGTGTAAAACAACTAAACACCTTGTATTTTTTTTTAATTTGTAAAATAATTATTTTTTTTGTTAATTTACCTAAAAAAATTGTTAAATAAATTTACCAACATATTATAGTAAAATTACAAAGCGCACGGTAGTTTTTGTTTTATTAAAAATACAAGAATTTTTGTAAATAGACAAAAATATTAGTAAAATAGAATTACAAGACCTTTTGCTTGTAATTTTACAAACTTTTTTTTTTGAGTGTATAAAAATCAGATGGAAATTAAATGCAATGTTTTGAGACAGATCTTGTCATTTTTAAACTAAAATCGAGCAGCTTTGTCGCTTTCTTTTCCTTTCCTTCACCAGATAGGGGATTTTAATAGTTAATTCTTCCACTGTATTTTTCAAATATTTTAAATTTATGTATCACTCTGTTTTTTAGTTTAGTTTTCGATTTTAAAGAATTCTTTGTTAATTTACAAACATCAAAAACTAATAATTTTAATAAAAATTATTTGGATAAACTGGAACCCGAAATGGTTAGTTTCTTGATTTTCTTCCACCAACACTCCAAAATTAACACCACTCTTTAAAAGGTCTACAAACCGCGTTCACTTTTACAAACCCCGATTAAAGGACCTTGTGAAAAAATACCACAGACAAAACGACCCATTAGTACAGGAGCTAGTATTGAACAGAAACCTTGGAAACCAACTGTAAAACTTGGTCGCATAGCTGCTGAACATATAACAGGAAAACCATCTTATAAAACAATGCCTCCAGTACTGGGACCAAATGTTGTAGATTCAACAAAAAAATCATTACCGGCCTATTCATTGGGAAGAAAGATAAAACAACGTCTTAATTGTTTAGAATATGGACCGGCTAAATTCAATATAGCCGGTTTGTGTAACAAAGGAGTACAATCGTCCCCAGCATTTTCTTTAAAAAGTCGTAGAGATGATATAAGAACATTTCAAGGGCCAGCTGCTAATAAATATTCGATTGATCGAGCCATAAAGGCCACAACAAAAACTATACCAACTTTTTCATTTGGTAAAAAACCGGTAACAATTAAAACTATACCAACACCAGGTGAGTTCAGAGAACTTTGTTGTATTACAAACAATTTAATTGTATTTACAAATTGTGTTGTTGACTATTAAATTGTTTGTTAATACAAAATACGTTCCAGTTGGCAAAATAAAATCACCACTGACATACTGCTGACCCTCCCTTTATAAAATTGGTAGCATCTTCATACAATTTTGATTAAAAATATATTTCTTTTAGCGCCTAATGTTTATAATTTACCACCGGTTTTTGGCACTGCTAAAGAAAGTCGTATTAATGCCGCTCCTGCTTTTTCAATACTTGGCCGTAAAAAATCTAGACAAATTCCTGAACTAATATTGCCAGGTCCTGGTGATTATGAAAACAATTATCGTTATGCTCAAAAAGTCTCACCACATTTTACTATGCACAACAAACATAAAGTTATAAGCGACGAACATATGAAACCAGGACCTGGGGCGCATTGTCCAGAAAAGGTAAGAAATTAGACGTTTTGAATAAAAATTAAATTTCTGTTTTGCCTAAAACACACCAGAGATTTCTACAGCTTTTCCAATTGAAATTTAGAAAGTTGCAATTTTAATTTAGAAAAGACGTAATGGAAATTTAATTGGGATTTTCTGATTTTGAACATTTTCAGTGTTATATTTAATAACACTGTGCAACAAATTTCATCGAGTGTATCTTGAATGGGACAAAAAAAATTAAAGTATACCAACAGAAGACCAAAACCCCCGAAGGGTTTTGAAAACTTAGCTCGAGTTCTTTTTTTATGGCCACTGAAGTTTTGAACTTTTTTTCAATGGCATTGGGAATAAGTACAAAAAATTGTATAAAATCTAATTCTGAAGTAAATAATGTTCAAAGATGTCTTCAGTAAGATTTGGTGTCTTCAGTAAGATTTGATGGCGGTTCCACTAAGGTGTACTTTTAGTATATCTGAAAAAAGGAAAAAAATGAACCCTCCAAACGGGAAATATAGAGTTAATGTGTGCTAAGAAAATAACCGCCATTAAATTTCAGTGCAGACAACTTCTGACATTATTTATTTCAGAATTAGATTTATTACCTTTTCTTTGACTTATTCAAAACGCCTTTGAAAAAATTTTTAAAACTTCAGTGGGCCATAAAAAAAGATCTCGAGCCAAGTTATCAAAGCCCTTCGGGGACTTTGGTCTACTGTTGGTGATACTTTAATTTTTTTTTTGTCCCATCCAAGATACAAAATCGTGTTGCACAGTGTAATCTAAAATTCCTAATAACTGGGAGTGAGATTTTCAGGCACAACTAAATAGAGAATATGCGCTTAAAATATGCGCTAAAAAAAATAAAATATATGCACTAAAAAGATCAAAAATATGCACTAAAATTATGAAATATGTGCAATAATAATCTTGTTTTATACGAAATTTTTTTTAACAAACTAAAAATAAAGTCGGGATTTAATATTAAAATTTAAAACTTCATATAAACAGTTAGGTGCAAGATTTTCTTAATAAATACAAAAAATATTTTGAGAAGGTTTATTCTAGCTCGAGGTCATTATTTCCTTTACTAATTAAAACTAAGATATTCTCATAGAATAATTAAATAAAAAAAAAAAAAATATTTTTTAAATGTATTAATGTTGGCCATTTTTTGCAAGACTTAATCGACACGTGTTTCGGAATTTGTCAGATTCCATTGTCAAGATTATTTACAAAATGACCAACATAAAGAGAAGTAATTCCGATATTCAATTTGTTCAAAAGTTTCATTTTAATGGCTAATTTTAATCTGACACACATTAAGTGTGTGGCAATCGAAGGTGTGGTGATGATGGAAGGGTGGCATCTTCCGAAAGCTGTCTACATCTCCACTTAGCCTGTGTTGTCACTTGATTTTTTTCAGATTTTCTCATTGTACAACAATTATTATTTCTTAGAAAAGCCCAAATTGAAATTAATTTCCCAAAATTGAAATTAATTTCAATTTGGGCTTTTTGCTATTTTTTCTACAAAATATTCAAAAATATGAAATTGAAAAATTAAAATATGCACAAAATATGCAATTGAAACCATAATATGTAAAAATATGCATTTTTACCAAAATATGCAAAAATAAATCGTTACTTCTTTAACGCAAATTTCATGATTCAGAAAGATAATTGGTCGATATCGTTTTAAGACTATCAACAAAAAACAAGCATTTGCATGGTAATCGCAGCCTTACTAATAACCAGGGAAACCAAAAATATGCAGTATCAAGTTGTTGGACTCGTCGAGTCGTTTCTTAAAATGTTGTTAATTTCGGCGAAATTAATATAATTTCTTTCCAGTTAGTATTGTTAACTGTCAGTTAAATTAAATAACAAGACTGGTAGAATTTTCAATAGATATAAGTTTTATTAATAGCACGACGTGCGGTATCTTATGTATGATTGCTGCTTCTCTAAAGTTAAAATTAACAATGCCGGTTCGTCACATTTCAAAAGTCGAAGCCGACATGAAAGAGAACAGTTAACAAAAAAGTACCCTGTACTAATTAAGGTTTTAGTTGTAATTCTATTACAATTGAATATAAAGTAAAGATATAGTGAAATATAATTCAGTATATATATAAGTTCATGTGTGAGACGAAAATTAAAATTAGGTAATTCATTTGTAATTTTAAAACTATTATAAGAACTATAAAGCCTTCGCTTTAACATAGCGCCGCCCTTGCTATGTCGCAATTTAAAACGCATTTTGAAAAACTTCCAAGGCTTGTATGGCAGCCTTTAATTTGCTAAAAGCATCTTTAGCCGGTTTCTTTGAAATTGATTGGTAGACATTACGTTTGGATTTGTGATGAGTGTTGCGGTTGTCGGATTTGTTGGTGGTTGGACGATGATGCCGCTGATGGCGTCGTGTATTGCTGTTGTTTCGCTTACGGCTTCGATGATGATTATCAGTTTTTCTTCTTTCTTCGATTTGAATTCTAGGATGTTTGTGGATATGCAATAAGGTGAGATGACTCCCTCTGCAATATCGGCAAGAATTTTCTGAACCACATTCCCTTACATTATGAGATAACGCAAGGCAATTAAAGCAGTACCCATATTTCTTGGTGGTGTCTATCCTTTTATTAACCGACATGTTTAAAAATCGGTCGCAAAAACGAACTGCGTGATGCTTTCGGCAAACTCGGCACTGATGAAGGTTTACTCCACTGAAATTAAAATTGTTAAAATCTGGAATTTAAATTTTGTTTGTGAAATAAGTGTGTATAGATTAAAGAGTATGATAGTGTACGGATGGGCGTGTGTCAATCAACCCTTGAACTAAACTATTATTATTATTTATTTATTTTTTTTTACTTGGGTAAAATAACTATTTTAGAAATTGGTCGAGTCATAAACCCGTTTTGGGTCCTTATCTCCACGACTCTAACGTGATTATCTCTTCCTGTATGCAAATGTGTTATACGACCTAGTCGCCACTCTGTGGGTGGTAGGTTTTCTTCCACGATTACTACTAAATCATCAAGAGCTACTTCTTTCTGAGGTTGCTGCCATTTTACTCTTTTTTGTAACTCTCTTAAATATTCGGCTTTCCAACGACGGCTGAATTGATGATGAAGAGATTTTACCTTTTCCCATCTATTAATTAACGACACGTCGTGTTTATCTGCTTCGGGTATTTCCATCATAGGACAACCTCGAAGGAAGTGGCCTGGTGTGAGAGGTAATAATTCAGATGGGTTATCGCTTATTGGAGATAAGGGGCGGGAGTTCAATACAGCTTCAATCCTAGACAGTAGTATACTGAATTCCTCAAATGTAAAAATGTGGTTTTGAGCAGACTTTTTTAGATGATGTTTAAAGCTTTTAACCACGGCTTCCCATAAGCCTCCAAAATGAGGTGCACTGGGGGGAATAAAACGCCACTCCACTCCATGGTACTTTTGGGCTACATCATTAGAAGTCGTTTCGATAAAAACTTTGTACTCTTTAAGAAGTTGTTTATTGGCGCCAACAAAGTTTCGACCATTGTCTGAAAATATCTTATTTGGGAATCCTCTTCTACTGACAAATCGTGTAAATGCCGCCAGAAAACACGCAGACGAAAGATCTGAGCATGTTTCTAAATGCACCGCCTTTGTGGTGAAACATACAAAAATGCATACATACCCTTTATATACGGGACATTTTCTGAGGGGTGAACTTTTTAATTGAAAAGGGCCGGCAAAGTCGATGCCGGTATGTGTAAATGGGGGAGCAAATGTTACTCGTTCTGAGGGAAGATCGCCCATTAATTGACTTTGAACTCTTTTTTTTGTAGATGGTGCATATTTTACAATGAGATATGCATGATTTAATCTTGTTTTTGACATTTGGAATAAAAAATAATCTTCGTAAGTTGTAAAGCATGAGTTGATGTTCAGCATGTAAGAGAAGAGTGTGAATGTAACGTACCACTAACAAGGGAAGTCTCCCTAGTGTCACCCGCGGATCTTTATGGAATTGGTTTTATTTTGTAGAACAGAAAAAATAAAGGGACACGTATTTTTTTTTAGCGGCCCAAATTCATATTTAGGGGGTAAAAAGGAGGGGGGAAGACAAGGCCATTTTTCAGTTTTTTTCGTTTATCTCCTATATTATGCAAGGAAACCTAGTCATGTTACATACCAAATGAAAGGTCTTTGGAAAACCTATCTACGTGTGCTAAGAACGTGTCTAAACATGCACAACTTTTCGTCATATTGAGTAAAATACCAAAATTTTAGGACATTTTTGTTAATAAGTCAAAAAATATTAACTTCTTTGGCCCGTTGTTAGCACCACGAGATAGGTATTTTTAATACCTTGAATCTGATACCACACATGCCTATATTAATTTTGTTTGAATAGGCATAAATCGTAAAAAACTGAAAAAGGTCAATTTCGCCCCATACAAATCGACTCCCCCTTAAAATGAGTTTGGGCCGCTAAAAAAAAATACGTGTCGAATTTTTTTTCGTTCTTAACAACATATCCAAATTTCATGAAGATCGGAGGGTGACACCAGGGAGACTTCCCTTGTAAGTCACATAACTGAGACTTAGGATGAATTATTATGGGATGACGCTCATCATATAGTCACATAATAATAGTGAGCCTCCCTATTAATATGTGTATCTTCTCTCTTCTACTCTTACTCTCTCATATAAATGTTTTATTTAACTCTCCCATTATTTTAATGAAGTTCGTTTTCCCTTTCCGTTCAATGTTTCCCTTTCCTATTAACTAATAAACCTTTATCATTTACTCTCTTTCTCTCTCGCTCTTTATATGTTATCTAATTATTTTATTTTACTCATTTAACTAAAGTTATTGTTCCTCTTCCGCTAAGCAGTTTCCCTTTCCCAACAAGTTAATAAATTAACTAGAACAGTGGTCGGCAGAAAGAGGCATATGAAAGTATTAGTGTTTTAATAAAAATATACATGTGTTGGTGTATTTCTTCAACAAAGCGACATCAACCTACTTTGAAGAAAGTAAGCTTGCTACTGAATAAAATATTTGTTTTTTTATGCTCTTTGTTGATTTTTTGTTGACATTCGTGTTGTATACATGTGAATAACCGATTGTGTTCGGCTCCAGCGTGCAATGGGTGCCGACCACTGAACTAGAATAAGAACTTGAATATACTTATTTTATGTACCTATATTATAATTTTAAAGAGATTTAGAAAACTGTCTTAAACTTAAAGTCTAACAATAAAGACATATTTTCGTTTATTGCCATTAATAAAATGTTGTTTTATTTGTTAATAATAAAATAATATAAGCGGCGCAGTCGGTGCAGAACTTACAATTATTGAAAAATTTTAAATCATTTTTCGATATTAAAAACTTTAAATCGTTTTTAATAAAAACAAACACACGGTAAAGTGAAAAAAAAGTATAGAAAAAAATTCGCGTCGTGTTGTAAAAAAAAAAAATAAGAGATAAAGAATTCTTTTATTTATAAAAAGTGCTCAAGCCACTAAAAAGAAAAAAACTAAGACACTTAATTAGAAAAATTTGTGAAAAAAAATCTAATGTGTTATCAAACTTAAATTTAATTATGAAAAACTGCAATATAAATTTTATACAGTATAAATAAATTAAAAAAAAAAATAATAAGAAAAGAACGATTTACAGTAGCCAAAGAAATTAATAAAAAAGAAATTAAAATACAATGAAAAAAAAAAAATCCCAGTGAAAAAATTTTTTAAATGATAATCGTATAAAAATAAAAAAACTATAAAAAAGTGAGCAGACTGTACTAAAAAAAAAGTACAGAACACTAAATTTTCGACAAAATGACCTTGAAATTAAACACTCCAAAAAGTCAAAGGGGAGTTAAAGAAAAAAAAAAAACTAAAAGAATAAGAATACATAACAACAACAAATAAAAATACAACAACAAGAAAATTCATATAAAAAACTTAAAATTACCAATACATCATCATATTTGAAGATACCTTATACAAAGCAGCAAATCAACAACAATATTTAAGAGAGAAGTTTCAACATGGCAACATTTAATGCATTTCGTTTCTTAGCAGATGTTCCAGACTTCGATGGAAAACCAGAAGAGCTGACTTTATTTTTTGCAAATGTAGACGAGCTGCGTAAGTATGTTGACGCAGCGCAGTTAAAAAGTTTTGACCCGAGTAAAAATGAATACATATAATTTTACATTATTTGATATATGTATATATAGCCATATGAAACAATATGTTTTCATATCAAACAAAGTATATTATTATATCTCGCATTGAGTTTTTCCAAATTTTTTAAACGGAGTCATATACAATTACATCTAATGATAACCAAATAAATATATAAATATATGTGGGAGACATAATCATATGTGACACATATAACTTTATCTGATTGCATATATACTTATATGAGACTTAATATCAAATAACGTATACGAGCATATTTAATAAAAATCCAATATCATTATATATATAATTATATATGACTTACAAGAAACCATTTAAAATTATATATGACTTACAAGGAACCATTTAAAACTATATATGGTTCCATCTAAAAAAACGATTAAAAAAAATTTCAAATATAATTATATATGGTCGCACATATAACTCTATATACAGTTATATAAAACTATACATGGCATCGAACATTTATTTTTTTAATATTATCGTAGATATAATTATATATGGCTCATGCGATACCGTATATAATTTTGTAAGGTACCATATAAATAAAATTGTTGTTGAAACTCTATATATAATTTTAAATGGTCGCATATGTGACACCATATAAAATGTTATACAATTCTATAGGGTAAAAAAATATTTTTTTCTTTTATTATATTTTATATATAATTTTGCATAAATTTATATGACAGTATTTCAATATATTTTTTTTAATGTTACATCATATATATTTTTATGTAAGTATACAAGAGACCCTGTATAATTATGTATGATTCTCAAAGCACCTTAAGTCAGTCAAAAAAAAATATATAATTTTTTTTAATTTTTTAATAGAAAAAAAATCTGTTTAATCCGTTGCATTTTAAAACTTAAAAAAATGCATATTGGATTTTAAATGTTAAATTTTTAAAAAATGCGTACTACTTATATAGTTGTGTGTAACTTTATATAAGATCATATAAGATAATATATGCTGCTTGGGGACCCCGAGTTCGATTCCCGGCTCAACCCAAAAAAAAACTATTTTTTTTAATTTTTTTAAAAAAGAAAATATGTTTTTAAAGCTTCTTGTTTTTTCTAAACTTAAAAATATTGAATAATTAAGTTTTTATGATAATATTTAAAAATAAATATTATTTATTTATAGTTATATAATTTTATATATTACATCATATAAGGTAATATATGATTCCTGATTACCCTGGGTTCGATCCCCGGCTCAGTCAAAAAAAAAAAATTATTTTTTTAATTTTTTTTTAACGAAAATATGTTTTAGAAGCTTTAATTTTTTTCACAACTTAAAAATATTGATTAATTAAATTTTTATGATAATATTTAGAAATAAATATTATTTATATATAGTTATATAACTTTTAATATTGCATCATATATGATAATATATAATTCTTGGGGACCCTGAGTTCGATTCCCGACTAAGTCAAGAAAAAACTATTTTTTTAAAAATTTTTTTTTAATCGAAATGTTTTTTTAATGCATTTTCGTTTTTCAAATTAAAAAAAAAAATAAAATCCTTGAATTTTAACAAAAATATTTCAAAAATTATTATGTATCTATATAATTATATATTATTTCATCCGAAGAAAAAAATATTTTAAAACTTTAATGTTTAACCATCAATATCTCTGGTTTTAAGAGAGCTAAAGTGCTCAAATCAAGCTCAAATCAAAGCTTTAATTGTTGCCGATAGTAAAAAGTGTATTTGGCTCGAACTTATGTTAGCAAGATTTTCAGATAAAATTATTTTTGTCTGAAAAAACTTCTGAAAAAAACTTAAAACTCATTATTTGGCCCTTGGTGAGTAAAAAAGTTAATACATGTTTTATACCATTTTAAAGGTATTTTTATTAAATTTCCAACGGCAGAAAGAAGTTCTGGATTCGGTGAAAATTTGAAGCTCATAAGCCAAAAACCGTTTTGACTTTGAAGGTTTATAACTTCGAAGGCAAAGAGCATTGGAACAGGAAAATCATGTTGTTGAACTCAGTAGTAAACCCCCTATTAGCTCTGAAATTAACTAAAAAAAAAAAAAATCACAAATTTTTGCAAAAATTTTCTAAGTCTTTTTTAAAATTTTGTTCAAATTCAAATCGAATATAATTTGATGCAACCATATACACGATGAGATAAACTGGATTTAATTATATATAAGTTAAACTTGATATAATTATATATGATAAACTATTTTCAAAAATTTTCTAAGTTTTTTTAAAACATAGTCTTTTAAAGTTGTCATTTATTAACAACGTCCGCTGGGTCAGAGGGTAGAGATTGCGATTACAAAACAGTTGGTAGCTGTTCGATTCCCCCGCCGCTCGAAGTTTTTTTTTTTTTTTTAATAAATTTTAATTATATATATTTATATCTTAATATTGAAAAAAATTGTTTGGATAAAACTTTATCAGTTCTAAAAATAGATTTTATTGTTCGGATTAAATTATATATAGTTCTAAAAATAGATTTTTTTTTTCGGATGAAATTTTATCTAAAGTTTTTTGTAATAATTTTTTTTTTCGTATAAAATTTTATCTTTTTTAATCCAGCTAAAAAAATCTTTTTTTTTTGTCTTGATCTAATAAGATCCAACCATTTTTCGGATGAAATTGTATCCCAACGATTAAAACTGATCTAATTAGATAAACCCACTTTTCGGATGAAATTGTATCCGTCCGGTTAAAACTGATCTAATCTTAGCGATCCATTTTTCGGATCAGTGCTGATCTTTCAAATCTCGGATCTATCAACAGATCTGGAATAATTTAAGAACATATATTGCTCCATACAAAAATTTTTACTCGGGGAGTTACAAGTTAGAAATAAGATAGTTGGTTATGCTCATTTAATTTTAATGGATAATGGTAACCCCTTAATATGGGAGGAGATTAAAATTGTTTTAAGAATGGAATGCAATATCTCAGAGAGTATTGAGTCATTAGTGAATAGAATTGAGACAGCTGAGTGTAGAGATAACATTAGAAATTTTTACGTATATATGTTAGGACTTTTAACCAAACTTAATTTGAGGAACAGTATTGCTGGGAACATTCAAGGGGATGATTGCCAGAATTATGAGAAAATGGTGTTAGGAATATTTGTGAATAAATTACCAATTGAACCAAGATTAATTCTTCATGCGGAAAATCCACGCTCACTATTACACGCTGAGGAAATATTAGTTGATAGGAAATACATTAATGGAAAAATTGATTTTGAAAATTTAAATTTATTTGAAACGAATAATTTTTCTAAATTAAATAACAGGAATATCAAATTGTATAATGATGATCATTTTGAGGAGAGTAAATTTTTTGTTACCGGTTTTGAGAATTTTAGTGATGAATTTAGGAATCAGAATAATTATATTGAAAATCAGTGTAGTTTCGACAAGAACACTTTCGTTCACAATGGTTTTAATTTGAATAATAATTGTAATTCAAATGTTGAAGTAACAGACAGTGGTTCAATTCTGAAGTTCGAGCAACAGAACTTAAATGAAAATTTGATAAATACAGAAAAGGATTTTAAACTGGAAAATTGCGTGAAAACTGACGATGATAATAACCTTAATTCATTTATTAAATTAAATGAAATTATATGAACCGGTGAAAATTTTTTAGAAGAAGACAATGACAAAGATATAGTGGATAAAACTGAGCAGGAAAAAGTAAATAGATTAGCTATTTTTGATACTGAAATTAAAATTATTAGTGATAATATGGAATTGACAAGGAATGTTCTTGAGGATAAACTTGAAATTGATAACGGTAATATAAGGAATATAGAACTCGAAAGATTAAGGAAATTAGAAAACAGGGGAACGGATATTAGAAAATTTAATATAAAGAATATGGAACGTGAAAAATATAAAAAATTAGAAAAGAAAAAGCCGGATGTTGAAAATATAAATATAAAGAATATAGAACTTGAAAAATATAAGGCATTTAAAAAGAAAACTAGAAAAGTTAGAAATATAAAGAACATAGATCTTGGAAAATATAGGAAATTAAAGAAGAGAAAGACGGATATAAGAAAATTTAATAATATTTTTGAAGATTTTAAATATTGGAAACAGCGTAGAGAGAGGTATGTTAACAGAATATGTGATAGATTAGACAAAAATATAACTGTTAAAAAGTTTTTAGGATTGAACTTAATTTCGAATTTAAATTATAATTTTAATACTTTTAAACATAAATATTATCATATGAAAATTAGAAGATTTACTGATGAAAATGATCATGGATGCACAAGTAGAATAGGAAAAATGATATTTTGGAAGGAATTTAAAAAATTTAAATAATAGAAAATTAAATTCAGGAGGGAAAATAAATAAATTATATTGAGGAAAAAGTACGTTACTTAAATTGTTAAAAAAAAAAAGAAAAATTGCAAAAATTATAAAATATATTTTTATATACATATATATTTTTTTCTTTCATATTATTAAAATTAAATTTGTATAACTTTTTATGGAATTTAAAATACCTAAATAAATAAAATAAATAAACCTATTTTAATTTATATTAAAAGAAGATACTTTTTGTTAAATTATACTAAAAATTAAAAATATTAGAATTAAAATTTACTTGATTCCTATTAAACTATTTTAAAAATAAATACCTCTTATTAAAATTAAAAGAAATATTTTAAAATTTTGAACAATAAGTAATATACAAAAGAAAAAATAATAATAACTAACCTTATTGCCACTAAATAAAATTTTATCATTGAACTTAAAAATATTTTTTTTAAACCGAATTTATAATTTTGAACAAAAATGAATGTAAAACAAAAATTAAAATGAAAGAATATAAACATTACTAAATTATTTAAAATTTAAATATCTTATTTTATAAAGAAAACATATATATTTTTTGTTTATTATTACATTACTACTAAACTCCTACTATTTAATATTTATTATCACATTCCAGGAGTAATGTGCAATCAAAGGGTGGGGGAGTCACATAATAATAGTGAGCCTCCCTATTAATATGTGTATCTTCTCTCTTCTACTCTTACTCTCTCATATAAATGTTTTATTTAACTCTCCCATTATTTTAATGAAGTTCGTTTTCCCTTTCCGTTCAATGTTTCCCTTTCCTATTAACTAATAAACCTTTATCATTTACTCTCTTTCTCTCTCGCTCTTTATATGTTATCTAATTATTTTATTTTACTCATTTAACTAAAGTTATTGTTCCTCTTCCGCTAAGCAGTTTCCCTTTCCCAACAAGTTAATAAATTAACTAGAATAAGAACTTGAATATATTTTATGTACCTATATTATAATTTTAAAGAGATTTAGAAAACTGTCTTAAACTTAAAGTCTAACAATAAAGACATATTTTCGTTTATTGCCATTAATAAAATGTTGTTTTATTTGTTAATAATAAAATAATATAAGTATATGTTAGGTCTTCTGCATTTTTCAATCTCCCTTTGACTCTCATGACTTCAGAGGGATCCAAGAATGGGGTCAACGATAAAATTGAGCTTTTTTTTGGTAAATTAGCTTTGATTTCCATATTATGATACTCTGTTGGGTAATATAAAGTTTGCGATATTTTTATTAGGCGAGTTTTTATCCATTTGATCTCGTTTGTGGAAATGTCTTCTTGATAAACTCTAACTTTATTGCGATATTTTGACAATCCGCGATGTATAAAACGAAATACGTACGCGTATACCCGTAATGCTCGCGAAAATGAGGAAATGTCTTTAAGTAAATCATCCTCCGGGGTGGTACATAAACATTTGTTATTTCCATTCTCTATCGGGTTATTTTTTTCCATATGAGTAAATGGACATTTAGATTTTTCTTGAGTTAAAAAACACTCAGTAGTGTGTTTGGCTTCAGGCGGAGTGACTTTTGCTATCTGATTCAGTGGCCATTGGGATTCTTCCTGAATTAACCATTCAGGACCCTCCCACCACTGGGAATTAGCTTGAAGCTCTCTGGGTGTACAACCTCGTGTACCTAAGTCAGCAGGGTTATTAGCTGACGGGACGTGTCGCCATGTAGCATTACTGACATTTTTTCTTATTTCTGAGATTCTGTTTGCTACATATGTCTTCCAAACGTGTGGTGGCTTATCTAGCCAAGCCAATACTATGGAAGAATCGGACCATAAAATAATTTCATTGGGCTCAAAGTTTATTCCTTTGAGGACACTTTTTACGAGTTTCGACACTAAAACCGCACCGCAGAGTTCAAGCCGGGGTAGACTTGCCTTTTGTAGGGGGGCTACTTTTGTTTTAGCCACTAACAATTTAGTTGATATGTCATCGCTCTCAACTATGCTTCGTAGATAGATTACCGCACAATATGCTTTTTCCGAAGCATCGCAGAAACCGTGCAGTTGTGTTTTGGTAGTCGGAGTGAATTGTAGCCATCTTGGTATTTTTATATTTTGTAGTTCGGGCAGGTTCTCTAGAAATTGATTCCATTTTTGAAGAGATGCTGGTTTGACCTGAGAATCCCAGTCATCTCCTTCAAGCCATAATTGTTGAAGCAAAATTTTAGCTTGAATAATGATTGGGGCTATCCATCCTGCGGGGTCAAAAAGGGTTGCCACTTTTGAAAGTATTTGGCGTTTAGTGGCCGTTAAATTTGGTTTCATTGGTGCAATCGAATAGCAAAACGTGTCACTTAGCGCATTCCATTCAATTCCTAAAGTCTTGGTAGAACTTGAATCGTAAAATTTTAAGAAATTGGAGTCAACTTTGTCTTCTTCTGGAATTTCTGCTAGTAATTCGGGATGGTTTGCCGTCCATTTTCGTAATGGAATGCCTGCTGATTTGAGGACATTAATAAGTTGAGCTTGAGCTTGTTTTGCTTGTGTGATATCGTGACCCCCCGACAAAACGTCATCAACATATGTTTCGTTTTTTAATATTTTTGATGCAATGGGGTGAGAGTTATTCGAATCATCTGCTAATTTATGCAACGTTTTTATGGCGAGATAGGGAGCACAATTAAGGTAATGGTTTTTAAGGCGAAATCTTCAATTGGATCCTGAGTAGATTTGCGAAAAAGTATCTTTTGGAAGGGACGATCATTCGGGTGTACCCAAATTTGGCGGTACATTTTTTCCATATCGCTATTAAAGACAATACGATAAAGACGCCAATTAAGAATGACCATTGTAAGATCAGTTTGCAGAGCTGGTCCTACATGTAAAATATCGTTAAGTGACAGATTAGAACTTGTTCTTTTTGATGCATTAAATACAATTCTGACTTTCGTGGACTTCGCGTTAGGTTTCACAACGGCGTGATGTGGTAAATAAAATGAAAAATGGCAACCATCTCGAGGAATTTCTAAGTTTGATGCTTTTTCCATATGACCTAAGGTTAGATACTCTGACAACACCTCACTGTATTTTTTCTCAAGATCTCTGTTTTTCTGTAAAGTTTTTTCCATTCGTTTATATTGTGCCAACGCTACAAATCGAGAGGGGCCGATGCTTATCTTTGAGGGGAAATCTTCTTTAAAGGGTAGCCTAACCATAAATCTTCCTGTTGGGAGTCGCAATGTAGTTTTCTCAAATAAATCATTGCAATACTTTTCTTCTTCTGAAACTGGTCTTTCTTCGGATACTTCTTCGCTTTCCCAAAATCTTTTAACTAAATCATTTATCGATTCTTCTGGTTCTTGAGAAATCCATGTGGAGTACGTATCTACTGAGTTTACTGGACCGCTTAATATCCATCCAAATACCGTTTTTAATGCCCTTAAAGAACCTATACTTTTAATTGGACTACCAGAAATCAAAAGCTGATTTATAATTTCACCACCGAGGACTACATCAACTTGAGCGGGTACAAAACAATTTGGATCAGCTAAATCGATGTCTAAAAGACCTTCTATGTTTGGGTCAACAATTGTATATGAGGGAATTAAATTAGTCAGTCTCTTTAGAACTGCTGCTTCAACGTCTATTTCTAGTTTGTAGGACTTTTCTACAATTTTAAAAACACATAATTTGTCGGACCTATTAGTTATATTTCCACCCATGCCTGAAATGTTGGTTCTAATTGGAGTACATTGCAGATTTAATCTTTTTTGTAGTCTTTCCGTTATAAATGAACCAGAGGAACAAAAATCTAATAGGGCTCGAGCTAAAAATTCTTCGCCCTCGCTTTGAATTTTTATTAACGCGGTGGGAAAAATTGTATTTGAGCGATTAGAGGTAAAGTATGTTTGTACTTGTGAAGTTTCTTGTTCCAGTTCTTCTGAGGTTAGTTCCTCTTCAAGCTCGGTCGATTGCGCTACGTGGACATTTGTTGTTCTATTATATTTTGAAGTGCTTGGAGCGTCATTATTGATTTGAGACTCACTATGAATTAAAGTGTTGTGTTTGCGTTTACAAACTAAACAAAGATAAGAGCTTGTACATGCAGAGGTTAGGTGAGTTGCAGATAGACAATTCTCACAAATTTTATTTTTTGAGACCAGTTCTATTCTCTTTTGTATCGTTAGATTTCTAAATTGAGGACAAGATCGTAAAATATGTGGTTTCTTACACATTTTACATTGCTTTGGGTCTATTTGGCTACTATTGTCAGTTAAATAAGATTGAGAACGAGCAGGGGAGGAGTTTGAGGTAAATTTGCTCCTGTTTTGTTGATTAAAGTTAAATTTGGGGCTGAAACCCTGGCTACCCTGATTTGGAATTCGGCTTTTGGGGTTTCTTATGCTGTCTACTCTTTCCAATACTTCATATCGGGAAGTGAGAAAATTGTTCATAATCTCCCACTTTGGAAAGGGGTTATCTGCTATATTTTGTTGCCAAAGAGACTGTGTTTCTCCTGGAAGTTTCCAAGTACAAACATGTATCAGTATAGTATCCCAATTATCTGTACTTATCTCCTGAGATGTGAGTACAGCAAGACAATCGTTGACTGTGGTCTGGATCCTCTGAATTTCGTCTCCTGAATCAATGGTTGCCGTTTTAATACGAAACAGACGCTGTAATTGTTTATCTACTAATAGCCATTTATTCTCATATCTGGTTTTAAGTGCATCCCACGCTAGTTTGAAGTTTTCATCAGTTAGATTGTACCTTTTAACGATTGTGCTAGCCTGACCTCGAGTTTTGTTACGTAAATGATAAAGCTTTTGCGCGTTTGTCAACTTTGGATGATCTATGTACACAGCTGTGAACATGTCCTTAAATGCTGGCCAGTCTTCGTAGCTGCCAAAAAATTCTTCCGTATCGCACGGAGGAACTTTTATACATTGTGTATTTGCCGTTTGCTGTATATTTTGGTGTATATTTGGGAATGCTTGGGTTGGTGGTTCACGCTCTAGTCTTTGGTTATCAATTAAATCTAGCATTTGAGATTTCCATTTGTAATATGAGCTGGCACAGTTTTCAAACTTTTCCTTAGCGGAATCTCTAAATACCTGTGTTACTCCTACATCTTCTGATACCATTACTTCGTGATATGTTGCTACTAAAACATCCCAACCCCGAGTAAAAAGGAATTTATATAAATGTATATTATTTTACATGTTTTTATAAAACCATATACAACTATATGAGTCAAAGTATAAAATTATATCTCACTTTGAAATTTTCCAATTTTTTTAAATGATGTCATATAAAATCATATCTAATTATATTGTTCATAATATATTAATATAAATGGTAGATGTAATCATACGTTGCACATAAAACTTAATCCGATTTCATACATTATTATACGTGACTTTATATCTAATTATGTATAGGACTTTACTAAACAAAAAATCCAGTATCAATTTATGTATAATTATATATGACTAATATAATACCATTTAAAACTATATATGGTTCCATACTAAAAAAATTTCCAACAAAAATAATAGATATAATTATATGTGTCTTAAACGATAACATATCTGTGTTTGTATGGTACTATATATACGCAAATTTCGTCTAAACTCAATATATATTTATAAATGGTCGCATATGTAATGGAATATATATTTTGATATAATCATGTATAAAAAAAATATTTTTTTGACCAAACAACTAGCCATATATAATTATATTTGCCAGTATTTCAAAATTTATTTTTGTGTGTCAACATATATGGTTATACAAAACTTTTTATTGTATCATATAAGATTACATATGATTTTTGGAAACCCGAGTTCGATTCCCGGCCCAGTCGAGAAAAAAAAAGTTTTTTTTTTATTTTTTTTTAAATAGAAAACACTTTTTTATTGCGTTTAATTTTTTTAGAACTAAAAAATTTTCATTTTTGGAATTTTTGCAATCATTTTAAAAAAAATATTTTTCTTTTATACAGTTATATATAACTATATTTGATTTATTATAAAATTATCTATAATTTTTAGGAACCCGAGTTCGATTCCAGAAAAAAAATATATTTTTTTTATTTTTTCTAAATAGAAAACACTTTTTTATTGCATTTATTTTTTTTTAGAACTAAAAATTTTTCTTTTTTTGAATTTTTGCAATCATTTTTAAAAAATTATATTGCTGTTATATAGTTATATATAACTATATTTAATTTATTATTAAATTATCTATCATTTTTGGGAACCCGAGTTCGATTCCAGAAAAAAATATATTTTTTTATTTTTTTTTTAAATGGAAAACACTTTTTTATTGCATTTGTTTTTTTAGAACTTAAAAAATTTTACTTTTTGAATTTTTGCAATCATTTTTAAAAATTTATATTGCATTTATATAGTTAATAATAGCTATATTTGGTTTAAATTATCAAATTATCAATGATTTTTGGAACCCGATCTCAAATCTAATTCTGATTTCCTGATTCCATGAAAAATTTCAAATTTATAAGCCAAGGTCTTATTTCACTTTGGAAGCCTATGACTTGGAAATAAGGCATACCGCTACATTAAAATTATTGTTTAAGCTTACCATGGAAGCCCCTAATAGCGCTGTATGTCATTCCATTTTTTTTTTTTTGCAAATTTTATCAAAAATTTTCTAAGTCTTTTTGAAAATTGTGTACAAGTGAATAACATATTTAATTGGATATAATCATATATTACTATATGTTAGATCAATTTGATATAATTAGATGCGATCAATTTATTTAAAACTAAGTCTTTTAAAGTTGTTATTTGCTAACAACGTCCGCTGGTCTAGAGGGTAGAGATTGCGATTACAAAACAGAAGACTTGTGGTTCTAATCCCCGTCCGTTCGAAGTTTTTTTTTTTTTTTTATTTATTTTCAGTTTGACATTATTATATCTAAAAATAAATCTAAAAACAGAAACATTTTTGGATAAAAATGTATCCAATAATTTTTTTATAAAATCAAGATATCAGATATTATAAGATAACTTTGGCGCGGCCAAATTTCGGATGAAATTACATTATATAATATCCAATTTAATATAAAATCATGATATTGGATATTTTAAGATAACTTTGGCGCGGCCAATTTCCGGATGAAATTACATCATATCATATCATATTTAATACAAAATCATGATAATAGATAATTTGGGATAACTTTGGCGCGGCCAATTTCCGGATGAAATCACATACAATCAAATATTAAACTGTAACTTCATATATTATAAGATGTTATGAGATAACTTTGGCGCGGCCAATTTTCGGATGAAATTTAGCAAAATCAGATCCAATAAATTATATATAATTTTATAAGATAACATGTTTTACCATACAATTTTTTTTTACTCGGGACGCTCATTCAGGTCTAAAAGCTTGACCTCCAACATATTAATTGTTTGGTTTTCTTTTAGACTATGCTCAAATATAGTACAAAAAGATACTAAGTGATCTGAGACAAATATAAATTTCACAGTCTGACTCATTTTTCTTCTATACTACTTTAAAGTCAATACAGAAAACAGAAAAAACGGCTCAAATCGGACTAATAAGATTCAGTTGAAAAATAGGAAATTTTACGAATATATGTATAAAAATCTGTGGAATTTCCTATAATTTCTGTGAAATATTGATTTTGTTTTTTTTTTTTTTTTTTTTTTTTCAAACGTTAAAGAGAATAGGTGGCTTGTGCTCCAAATTGGTTGTAAGATTCTCTTTTTAAGCTTTTATCCGTCAAAATTATGAGAAGTAAAAAATTTTTTATACGTAAACGCAAACGTAAAGAAAATGAAAATGCTTTGGCCTGCAGATGGCTCCCTTAATTTTTTAGAAAATTTTGTAAAAAATTTTTTTTTTTTTTTTTTTAATTGGTTTAAAAGTTATTTTCAGATATATAATATTTTTTTACAGGTTTGTTATACTTTCGAAAGACTTATAGTCTGTTTTAAGCTTTAGTGAATAGTTGAATAATACATTAATTAGTATTATAAAATTATATATATTCGATTAGACTATATATGTATATATATTCGATTCGAGTATATTTTTCTTAATAACTGCTGTGAATGTTGTTATGTTTTTGAGAAATCTGTTTTATTTATATTGGTCACGATGAAAAAAAAAATCTATCAGTAAACTTGTGATCACAATAATCTGAACTGACAGATCAAATCGAAATATATTATTACGCCTTTTTGTTTTTTTTACAGTACTTTATAACAAGGCAGTAGGAATATATAAATTGTTAATGACCGACTACACACAGAAAAATGAAAATGAGATTCAATCACTAAAATGATTATATCAATTACTTTTTTAATTGATTTTGCACCTATCACGAAAGTGATAGTATGAATTACTAAAATTTGTAAAAGTTTAATAAGGAAAAAGTGCATATATTTCCAATTAAAAAAGTGATTAAAAATTTTCAAAAAAGTAATTAAAAAAATGATTGTATCAATTACATAAAATAATAAAATTTATAGCTTAAAAATTTCCCACTTCCCAGCAGAAATAAATCGAGATTTTGGCGACACAGCATCTGTTTATAGCATACCGTAGCGCATCTAAAGAGCGCTCTTAGGGATGCAGTAAAAGGAAGGGGAAAAAATTTTAATTTTTTTTTAAGATTTTTTATATAAAACTTATAATGTGTAATTATTTTTTGATAAAATTTCACACTTGCTTTCCTTTTTAATATTTTTAACACTTTTTGAATAAAAAAACATGAGTTTTAGACAAAGACACATGATTTGACTGCATCATTATTGCGCATTAATCAGCGCTGCAAAGAGCGCTTCAATCATAGCATCTTTGACCGCTGTTCCCAAAAAAAATCCCATAAAAAATGTGAAAATGAAAATGTCTGATATTTTTTTGATGTTCACTTCCGATTTTTTTTTTTTTTTTCATTTTGTTTCACATAAATAAAGTTTTGTAAAGTAAAACTTTTGAATTTTTTTGTTATATTTTTTTAAATTTTAGTTATTTGATTTCAACTTTGAATTTACAGCATCTTTATTCTGCTTAAATCAGCTCTACAAAGATACATGAATTCACTGCATCTTTAATCTGCTTAAATCAGCCCTAAAAAGATACATGAATTTACAGCATCTTTATTCTGCTTAAATCAGTGCTCTAAAGACACGTGATTTCAGTGCATCTAAAGAGCGCTGTTTCTGTGTATCCAACTAGCGCTCTAAAGTGGGACATCGCCTTAGGGAATCATGCATGAATTCAGCGCAATTGGATGCGCTCCTTTACTCAAGTTCCCCTTCCAAAAGCTGCTGAACGTTCAGCAAAATTTCTGCTGGGTTTATAAATAAAAACAAATATGGATAAAAAATAGGAGTTTATTGTTTATTATTAACAGAACAAAATCAGAACATATAAAATAAAATGCACTGAACATTAACACAATAAGTTAGCCTCTTCAATTAATTGTTTAAATTATGTAAAAGCCGGCTAAAAGGTAAACAGCCATCACAGACACGCTTATAGATGAAACAACTGTATATGGACTAAACTTAAGATGTTGTTTTAATGCGGTTTCCACGGGCTGAGCTGGAGTCTCTTCGGTATATTTGCAATTGTCCTTACACTAAGCAGCCAAACGTCCCTCTCTATGACGTTCCAAGATATCTTTGCTGTCCTTGTCTTATTGGAAATTTATAATCCAGCATTTGTAGGGATAGATACAAACGTAATTGACATTTCCACTTTGGATCTTTTTAGTTTTGTAGCATTTTTGTAAGCGAGTAGGTAACGAGTCACTTTAGGGTTACTGGTAGGTTATTGAATGTGTAACTAGTAACTAGCTGCCACCATCTATTTTAAAGCGAAATCCTCCTTACTTGGTAATAAAAGTTTATACCCGAATATCATAATTCCGCAATAATCACTATTTTCTTTGTATTTTTATTATTTTTCAATATTTTTCTTTATCTTGTGCTTGTGTTAATTTCAACAAGCGTCAGTGGTGTTCACTTGCGACTAAGCAAAAATCGTGATTTGACTTAAATAAAAACGTTTAAAAATTTTAATATATTAAGTAATATTACGCTATTTTTATCTTTTATTTTTTTGTTGTAAACAAAATTTGTTACTCACTTTAAGTGAATTTGGTACTAGAATTACGTTTTAAGTATATTTAAGCAAAAATTAAAAATAAACGTAAAATATGTTTGACGATTTTTTTATTTTTATATGTTGTCGACAGTATTCACAAAAAATTTCTAAATCAATCAAATAATTTAATTATATCAATTAAAAAAATGATTAAAAACAAAATTGAACTTTTTAAAATGTTTAATTAAAATTTTTTTCCCTAAAATTTTTTGTGTGTAATATTTGTGAAAATGCAAATCAAATATCAATTTTATGACTTATTGTTCTGATTAATAACAGTTCCAAACTTCCTCTGTGCTTGAACTTTTTTAAGTAGCGTTCGAATTTTTGTACTGAAAATGTTTGATTTTATGAAATTTTTAACGATATTTATGTGTATATTATGAAAGTCTTGTTAAATGAAATTAAATGATTTTTTTTTTATGCTTTATGAGCAAAAATGAAGGCATTCAGCTCTTACCTTTGACAGTGTGGTACACTAATAGTGGGCTACCTTGTTAACAAAAAGATTTGTGTGGCTTTTGTAGGTTGTACATAAGTATTACCCGAAAATTATATACATATGTTGTATACTTTTAGTAGTTTCCTCAGGTTTTACGTTTTTGCTGGATTAATAATTCTGAAATTTTAATTATTTTGATAAAAACAAACATAAGACGAAGCACAACTACTAGCTTTGTTTTATTTTCCTTTTAATTTTAATTACCCAGCAGAAATTTTGCTGAACGTTCAGCAGCTTTTGGAAGGGGAACTTGAGTAAAGGAGCGCATCCAATTGCGCTGAATTCATGCATGATTCCCTAAGGCGATGTCCCACTTTAGAGCGCTAGTTGGATACACAGAAACAGCGCTCTTTAGATGCACTGAAATCACGTGTCTTTAGAGCACTGATTTAAGCAGAATAAAGATGCTGTAAATTCATGTATCTTTTTAGCGCTGATTTAAGCAGATTAAAGATGCAGTGAATTCATGTATCTTTGTAGAGCTGATTTAAGCAGAATAAAGATGCTGTAAATTCAAAGTTGAAATCAAATAACTAAAATTTAAAAAAATATAACAAAAAAATTCATTCGTTTTACTTTACAAAACTTTATTTATGTGAAACAAAATGAAAAAAAAAAAAAAAATCGGAAGTGAACATCAAAAAAATATCAGACATTTTCATTTTCACATTTTTTATGGGATTTTTTTTGGGAACAGCGGTCAAAGATGCTATGATTGAAGCGCTCTTTGCAGCGCTGATTAATGCGCAATAATGATGCAGTCAAATCATGTGTCTTTGTCTAAAACTCATGTTTTTTTATTCAAAAAGTGTTAAAAATATTAAAAAGGAAAGCAAGTGTGAAATTTTATCAAAAAATAATTACACATTATAAGTTTTATATAAAAAATCTTAAAAAAAAATTAAAATTTTTTCCCCTTCCTTTTACTGCATCCCTAAGAGCGCTCTTTGGATGCGCTACGGTATGCTATAAACAGATGCTGTGTCGCCAAAATCTCGATTTATTTCTGCTGGGTAATAACTTCTGTTTTCGTTGTAAATCAATTTATTTTTTGGAAATTGTTAACACGTTTTTTTTTTTTTTTGTTTTTATTATTTTTATTTTGTTTTGTTTGTTACTTTCCTTATTTATTTTTTCAGTTGACTACTGTCAAAGTATAGTTCTGTTTGTTTATCGATAATATCAACTATCGGTTGAAACAAATGAGACTCCTTTAATTGCAGATTTAAGATTTAGATTAACAGGTATAGAGAGTAAAGTCAGACACGCTCTTGTAAATTATAATAGGCTCAGTTTGCAAAATGAATATCTGTTAACATTCGTTAAATTGGAAAAAAGAGAGTTGTTGGAATTATTATTTCAATAAATATGTATAGCACACAAGGTGACCTTCAATGTTACGTCCCAGCAGAAATTTTGCTGAACGTTCAGCAGCTTTTGGAAGGGGAACTTGAGTAAAGGAGCGCATCCAATTGCGCTGAATTCATGCATGATTCTCTAAGGCGATGTCCCACTTTAGAGCGCTAGTTGGATACACAGAAACAGCGCTCTTTAGATGCACTGAAATCACGTGTCTTTAGAGCGCTGATTTAAGCAGAATAAAGATGCTGTAAATTCATCTATCTTTTTAGCGCTGATTTAAGCAGATTAAAGATGCAGTGAATTCATGTATCTTTGTAGAGCTGATTTAAGCAGAATAAAGATGCTGTAAATTCAAAGTTGAAATCAAATAACTAAAATTTAAAAAAATATAACAAAAAAATTCATTTAAAAAAAATTCATTTTAAAAAATTCAATTTAAAAAAAAAACGTACACAAATCATTAAAAATTAAAGAAGAATCACTTATTTTTACTAACAGAACAAAAATAAATAACTTTAAAAATTGAATGCTAATGAAAGTCTTAATTTTTTATGTCGTTATTTTTTAAACAAAAGACAGAAACAGTCATTTAAAAAAACTGAACATTGAGCAAATGTTCTTTCTTTTAAAAACGTCAAAACGTAAAAGTTTTTAAATTAACTGCAAACATTTAATGACATAATTGTTTGAGTGTGCTATAAATGCATATTTTTGGGTCATATTTTGTATAAAATTTTAGTTTATTTTTGGCATTTTTATGAACTGTTTTGTAAACATCATTAATTTTCCTGTAAGGCAGGCCTTAGAAAAAAATGTTTTTTTGTTAATTTTTGATTTTTTTTGTTAATAAGCTAATAAAGTAAAAAAATTTTTAAGAATTTTTTTCTTTAACTATTTTTTAAAAAATTTTAAAATGGAAAATTTTTATTGTTTTAGTGCATATTTTTATAGTTTTAAGTGCATATTTCAATATTTTTAGTGCACTTTTAAGGCGCTTAAAACAAAGTTGTTTAGTGCATGAAGGTCTTGTCCCTGCCAATAACTAATTTATTAATTTTCCTTAACTTTCAGTACATAAAACATAAATCTATACCAGCTCCATCATTTTCTATACACCATACACCCTATTTGGGTCAGAGAAAAGCCTATTTAATACCAGAATATAAAATTACATCTAAACCAGAGTGGATATTGTAAAAACTATGCATTTATATTTAGTCAATATTATTGTTATTGGTATTATCAGTAAATTTATCAGTTTAAATTTAGTTTTTTTTTTGAAAACAATTTTTGAAAAAATATAAATATATTTTTGTTATTTTATAACCTTTAATAAAATTAAAATTTTTTATAGAAATTTATATTTTTTTTTTTTTATTTTTTGCTGCTTTTTTAGCCATAAAAGAGCCAGCAGCGTTTATTTATCTAAAGTGCTTTATGGATGCAATTTTGAAAAAATAACGTATTTACGATTACACGAGCCTTCCCGCAAACACTTTGCAATCAAAGTAAATCATAGAAAGTATGGGGATTTATTGGTTGGTAAAACTCGACTATTTTAGACCCTTCTTGAATATAAGAAATTTTTGATTGAAAAATGATTTTAAGAATTATTTAATAAAAAATGCTATATATTCTTATAAATTTTCTATAGAAAAAAAATCTCTCTGTAACTGAGAATTTTTTCTTAGAAAAAATGTTTCAGAATCTGCTAAGAATTTTTCTGCAAAACAAAATCTAAGAATCGGATAACATTTCTACAGGATAACATTTTCAGAATCTGAGTTATCTTTTAAAGAAAACCATATTAGAACCAAAGATTTTTTTGGTATGAAAAATATCTCAGAACCAGAATATTTTTATGCTAAAAGATTCTGAGAATTTTTCTATAGGAAATGTGTCCCTCCCTGAATCTGTAAATTTTTCTTTTGAGATAATGTCTAATAATTCTAGTTTACAGTAGTTTTACTTAAAAAAAAATATCTCCGGAGTAAATCAGTGGATTTTATTATTTTTGCACTAAAAAAAAAAATTACAAGAAAAACTTGTAACTTTTTTTTGTTAGCTACCTACTATTTGACAAAAATTCCAAGTATTTTTACAATAATTTTGTAATTTTACAAGGTTTTTACCAATAAAATTGTAAATTTACAAATTTTTTACACGATAAAATTTACAAAGAGGTTTCGTAATTTTACTAGATTTTTTGCTACCTCCTATTTTGCGAGAATTCCTAGTAATTTTACAAGCTTTTTACCAATTATTTTGTAATTTTACAAGTTTTTTACCAATAAAATTGTTAATTTACAATTTTTTTTGCGCAATTAAAATTACAAAGAATTCTCGTGAATTTACTAGATTTTTTTGTAAAATTATCTTGGAAATTTGAAAAATTACAAAAAAAAATTGGAAAATCACAGAAAAAAATGTAAATTTCGATTTGTTAAAAAACAAGGAAACTGTCAAATATTGGTAAAATGGGATTACGAGACTTTTCCTAGTAATTTGACAAAGTTTTCTTTTTGTGGTTTTAAATAAAAGATTATTAAATGCCTTATCAGTTCTACATACAATATTTTTAATCTGATATTCGCCTTAGAAGCTATTAATTGATATTTTTCTTCAATTTTACCCAAATTTGTCGAAAAAAGTAAATTCTATTGTTAACTTCGGAAAGAAAACAAATTTTTAAATTAATTTCTCGCTTTGAAGTTCAAGTCTGATCTATTACACTGTCTGACAGCCAATATTAAACATGAACAGGATGATATACGTCTGAATAAATATATCAAACGGAGAAAAAATGCATTTACAGTTTTTCATTTCATGATCCTGTATCCCTTTCAAATGACTTTAAATATTTGTAATTATAATTTGTAATTATGCCATCACTAGTGATATCCTAGTCACTAGTGATGGCAAATAAAAGAGGAGGATCTCCCCTAATTTTTCCATTTGTTTTATTTTACTATATCAGGAAAAAGACTGTGAATAATGTCCTTTAAAAACTTTAGCAAAATATTTTTTTTGGAAAATTTTGACCGATATTGAAGGATAAAGTTTTAAAAGGACGCAACTTCCCTCCTTTTTTCTGATTTGAAAAAATAATGAAATAGGAAATTTATGGGAGATACTTCTCTTTCATTAGCCATCACTAGTGGCATCCTAGGACAAGTATAAATATTTAAAAAATATTTTACAAAATTTAATCCTCTAAGACTTTGAAGTCCTTTTAAAAGGAAACATAATCACGAAATGAAAAACTGTAAATGCAGTTTTACTACATGGATTACTCAATGCTCCGTTATAAAATTACTCTCCGTTAAATTTAACTTTTTCATACAAATTTTGACATAAGGCTCCGTTAAATCGGCAGTTAGCAGCTAACTTTTCATTGAGTAAAAAATGAAAATTTTTAATTCGACAGTTAAAGAAAATAACAAAAATTTTAATCAAACATTGATTGACTCATTTAAATTGTTGATCATTATATTTAATCGAAAATTTTTAGCCAATAATTTTTTGTGTGATGTATTAAGCTATGTTTACACCATACCACTGAGTCGTATGATTTTTATGAAAAAGCAAAGTTTTTTTATAGCATAATTTTAGGCATGTAGTAAATATATGGTTGTTATTAAAAAGCAACAAAAAAACTCTACATTTTGCTAAATTTATAAACAAATATAACAATTTATTGAATCTTAAGTAAATAAATTTAGCAATATGTAAAGTTTTTCTTCGCTTTTAAATAATAATCATATTTACATTAGATGCCTAGAATTATGCTATAAAAAAATCTTACTTTTTCATGAAAATCATACGACTCAGTGGTATGGTGTAAACATAGCTTTAGCGATATTCGCGATTTTTTTTTAAGTAAAAAAAATATTTTTTACACAATTTTGCTGCATTTTTATCATCTAAACTCTTTTGAATATACAAAAAAAATTTGCGAAATTTTTTTTTCAAAATTATTTTACTTTTCTACTAATTTATGAAAATGAAGAGAATACAATACATTACTTTCATTTTGGTGCTCTAGATTTCACATCCGAATTTTTGTTTCGTTTTGTTTCACATAAATAAAATTTGGTGAAAGTAAACCGAATGTACTGTTTTTCTTATAGTTTTTTTAAATTTAAATTATTTAAGTTCAACTTCGAGTGAAAACGTGATCAACAAAACACTAAGGCCTCTGTTCTGTCTTTCACAACTTTTCAATTCACATGAAAATTTCCGAATCATATAAAATCAAGTTTAGTGTTTTGTTGATCACGTTTTCATTTGATGTTGAAATCGAATAATTTAAATTTAAAAAATTATAAGGAAAAAAGTGCATTCGTTTTACTTTCACCAAATTTTAATTAAGTGAAACAAAACGAAAAAGAAATTCGGATGTGAAATGTAGAACATCAAAAAATTCGGAAATTTTCATTTTCACATTTTTTATGTGAATTACTTTTTTTGGAACAGCGGCCTAAACTTGATTTCATGTGATTCGGAAATTTTCATGTGAATTGAAAAGTTGTGAAAGACAGAACAGAGGCCTACAACGAAAAAATTACATTCGTTTAAATTTCACCAAACTTAGTTTATGTGAAACAAAAGGAGAAAAAAATTCGGAAGTGAAATCAAGAACACCAAAAAAATTCGTAAATTTTCATTTTCACATTTTTTTATGTGAATTACTTTTCTGGAAAAGTGGCAAAATGTAAAATTTTTTAGAATCTGAGAATTTCTCAATTTGAAAATAAAATTTAAATTTTTTAACCTTGAAACGTTTTGCCCTACGTATTTTTTTTGTCTCCGATATCTGTGTCAACCCAGCAAAATGTTCCGTTCAAAATAATCGATTCCAGAACGCATAATATTATCCTGCAATCGATTCTACTAAACATTACAGAATCGATGATTTTAGTCTGCAATAGTCACAAAAGCAATCGTTTGTTAAAGCAAGTATTTTTTTTTTGTAAAATTATTTTTCATTGAACATTTTTTGTGATTACCGTAGAATTTTTTCTGGAATCTATTACAACGGAAAACTGTTGCAAAAAAATTTCCTAGGAATATGTAATTAAAAGATGTGGTAGTATTTTATATAAAACAGCTAAATAATTTTATTTATGAACAATATTTGAAAACGGAATTAATAGAACTAAAGAAAATTCTCGACAAATAACAATTCCAAAATTTTAAATAAAATACAAAATTAAGTTTTAAACATTTAACAAATTAGCAAGTGTATTGAATGTTAAGTGTTTTCAACATATGTTACATACGAAACGGCAAATTTAATATACCACCATCTGTTTTGGTAAAAGCACTAAAAATCAAATATGATCCTCTTCAGTATTGAACTTTGTAAGGAAATTATAAAAAAATCGACGATTTTACAACTTAATTTTTTATGCATAAACTTTTCCAAGCTTTTATTATTCTCAGATCAAACTCCAACCAATTCTGTGATTAAATCAAAAAAAAATCTTAATCAATTTCACAACAATAGAAGATATAAACTGGAACTACATAGATGTTAAGGCATTGGTCGATTAGTCATTTAAAATGTTACAAAATATAGTTAACACCGGTTGTAGTTTTCTAACCCTAAATAAAACAAAAATATGGTCAGAATAGCACTGTTTTCACATAACAGTATATATGTTAACACTATTCATTTAACCAAAAACGCATCCACGTTTAACAAAATTTACTTGGCATCACTGTTGTTGAATGTCAAAAATTATTTAGGCAAAAACGGTGAAAAACGGTTCGTGTCTTTGCTATTTCTAAACAAATGTGAACTTGGCTACACTTTTTATCGAAGCTATAATTTATAGCCGCTAAATATACAATTTAAAAATAAGCGGGGATAATATTAAATTTGTTAGGGTAAACTTATATATGGTAACGCGAAAACAGGGCTGATCCTATCGAATTACTTGGATAAATTTTAATGCCGATATATTTATATTAAGTTAAAATTTAGTAGGGATAATTTAAAATTTGTATGGTTAAGCGTATATACGTTTATGCAAAAAAAAAGACTGATTTTATCTCTAATTTATATTCGAATTATTTGAAAATTTTCTAAGAATTTCTCGGGGTCGCTTAAGAACTTACCGATTTTTTTCATAAAATAATTGCGTTTGGTCAGACTCTTATCTAGTTAATTAAATGCCTCACAGTTATTTGGCAGATTTCTTTTTTTCTTATTTTGATAAGAAAATCATTATCTTGAGTTTTTTATCTGATGTATAAATAATTTTTTATCAGAATATCCAAAAAAGAAATCACACCTATAAAAACCTTTAACATTTAAGAAAACGTAAATCATTAGTTAATTAAAAGTTGAGTGTGAACAACATGAAGGAATATTTGGCTGTAATATTATTGGGTCTTGTGGGATTTTCCCTGGCTGTCGGACCAGCTGTGGTACGATATGATGATTATAAAGTTTATAAAATATTTGTTAAACAGGAACAACAATTAAATCAATTGAAAAAGTTTGGCGATACTTTACCGGTAAGTAAAGTGACATTAAAGAAAAGGATCAGTAAATTATTTAGATTTTTTTTAAAGGTTCGTTACTTAAATGAAATAACTTCAGCCAGAAACAGTTATGATATTGTTATAGATCCTGCCAATCAACAAAAATTAGAAGAACAATTAAATTATTATGAAATGGAATATAGAGTGACTATACCTGATTTACAAAAGTAAGTATACTAAATAAGAAAAAAACCATACAAGAAATTATTCAAAATCTAAAAATTTCTATTGACGAAAAATGCCTCAGAATCTGAGAATTTCTTCTATACGAAAAATTTCTCAGAATACTTATACATATAAGAAAAAAAATATTCAAATTTCTCAGAATCTTAGAACTTTCTAAAAGAGAAATTTCTCAGAATCTGAGAATTTTTCTATACGAAAAATGTCTCAGAATCGGAAAATTTTTCTATACGAAAAATGTCTTATAACCTAAAAATTTTTTTATACGATAATTGTCTCAAAATCTGAAAATTTTTCTATACGAAAACTGTCTTAAAACCTTATAATTTTTCTATACGAAAAATGTCTCTGAATCTGATAATTTTTCTATAAGAATAATGTCTCAGATTCTGAGAATTCCTCTACACGAAAAAGAATCAGAGAATTTTTCGATGCTAAAAATGTTTCAGAATCTGAGAATTTTTGTATACGAAAAATGTCTCAGTATCTAAAAATTTCTCCAAACGAAAAATGTCTCAGAATCTGAGAATTTTTCTATACGAAAAATTTCTCAGAATCTGAGGATTTTTCTTTACGAAAACTGTCTCATAATCTGAGAATTTTTATATACAAACAAGTAGAAATGTTAAATTCGACTTGGCCGAATCTATGAATACCCTCCACAATGCCCATTTTAAGTGATAGTAAATTTTCTAACTTGAAAAAAATAACAGTTTTGATTAGAAATATTTTATTCTGTGTAAAAAAAAAAATTTTTAGTAATTTTTGAAAAAAAAAAAAAAAATAATTTACTAATTTTTTTTTTGAGTGTAAAATTTTTTTCGAGTTTTTTTTTTTTTGTTTTGGTATAAAAATATTTTTGAGTGGCAAAAATACGTTGTAAAATATTTTTGTGACTTACCAATGTTTTTAAAACAGGTTTAACGGGTTTTCAACACGTGAATTTAAGGTGAAGCTTATCTAAAATTCACGGTTTTGATAATAACTTTTGAACCACTGGACCGATTTGGGTGAAATTCAATACGAACTAGGCTGGAGGAACAAAAAATACATATGCCAAGCTTCAGCATCCTCAGAATTGCTTTTCGAAAGTTATAGTGCTTTTTATCTCATAAATTCACGAAAAACCCTTGCCGAAATTCAGTCTTTTGCTCATAACTTTTGAACCACTGGACCGATTTCGCTGGATTGCAATACCAATCTGACCAGGTAAATTCCCAACATATATGCCAAACTTCAGGAGCCTCCGTGAAGTCTTTCAAAAGTTAGCGCATTTGGGCCATAAAACAAATGGCCAAAGATTTCAAAACCCTTTGGCGTTTTCATTTACTTTTTTTTATATAGTTCAAGTTATAATCGATAGCATTAAATTTGTTGCACAGTGTTATTGGTCTATGATCGATTCTTACATATCTTAGCGATGCCCTTCAGTTTGTCTGAGGAAGATCCATTGTACTTCAAACTAAAAGTGCTAGACTCAGGAAGTTTTGTAAGAATACGCCTTACTGGCATTGGCTGGTTAACCCTTTGACGACCATACATTTTCAACCGAAGCGATTTTGATCTTTACATTTTTGTGATCTTTAACTTAATAATACACAAAAAAACCTTGTCAAATTACTAGAAAAAGTCTCGAAATTCCATTTTACCAATATTTGACAGTTTTCCCTGTTTTTTAACAAATAATTTTAATTTACGATCGAAATTTACATTTTTCTTTGTAATTTTACAGTTTTTCTTGTATTTTTACAAATTTCCATGATTTTTTACAAAAAAAAATTCTAGTAAATTTAAGAGAATTTCCTGTAAGTTTTATTTCGCCAAAAAAGTTGTAAATTTACAATCTTATTAGTATAAATCATGTAAAATTACAAAAAAGCTCGTAACTTTTACTAGAAATTCTCGTAAAATGGGAGGTAGCAAAAAATACAGCAAAGTCACGAAACCTCCTTGTAAGTTTTATCGCATCAAAAAAATTGTAAATTTACTATTTTTTTGTTAAAAATCTTGAAAAATTACAAAATTTTTGGTAAAAAGAGTGTAGAAAAAATCTCAGAGTCTGATCGCATTCATTTTCCTAGAGAAACAGTCTTAGATTCTGAGATATTTTTCAAATAGAAAAAATTTCAGATGTAATTAATTTTCTCAGATTCTGGGACATTTTCCTAAAAGTCACTGATTCTGAGACATTAAGGATTTCAAGACATTTTTCCTAAAAAAAAATCCAAAAATTAAAAAATTAGAAGATTAGAAAAATTTGGAAATTTTTCCTACAAAAAAATTTCATATAATTTTCTTTTCTTTTTCCACACGTCTTCTTCTCAGATTTTTTTTTTAAAAACGGATATCAGACTTTCCCAATAGAAAATTCATAGATTTTTCCTATAAAAAATTCTCAAATTTTTCCTATCGGAAACTTGTCAGATTTTTCCTGTAAAAAATTGTCAGATTTTTTCCATAGAAAAATTTTCAAATTTTTCCTTTAAAAAAATTCAAAAACAAATTCGCAAATTATTCCAATTTTTAAGATTTTTAAACATTTTTTATAGAAGAATTTCTATAGAAAATATTTTCCTATAGAAAAATTCTCAGATTTTTCCTATTGAAAAATTCTCTGATTTTTCCTATAGAAAAATTCTCAGGTTTTTCTTATAGATAAATTCTAAATTTTTCCTAAAGAAAAATTCTCAAATTTTTCATATATGAAAACTCTAAAATTTTTTCATATAGAAAAATTTTAAAAATTCCGAGACAATTTTGCTTTAGAAAAATTTTTAGATTCTTGAACATTTTTCATAGAACAAAATTCTTAGATTATTTCCGTTTCTTTTTTCCTCTCCCCTCTTTTCCTTTCCATGGTTTTTAGAATTCGGTTTCAGAAATTCGGTTTAGCCGTAATCGGCATTTTATGTTAAAATGGCGGTTATGGCTAAAATATAATACCGATATGACTGTACTGTAGCTTAACATATTTACATGTTGTTGCTTCATGAATTTTGGAATTCCATTTGATCGATATCGGTCCAGCGGTTCAAAAGTTATGAACGAAAATGTAAGGACACCTCAAAAATTTTGGTATGTTCCACATAACCTAAAAATACAAAATGATTTAATTCAGCTGCTTGTTGACATACAAAAAAAAATTGCGGATTTTTTTCACAAATAATTTTTTTTGCGGAAATTTTTGTTTCAAATTCTTTTTTTTCCAAAAGTAATTTCATTTTTAAATAGAGTTTTCTGCAATCATATTTTTTACATTGTGTAGGGTATCAATTAGAGTTTTTCACGGGAATTCCCGGGACAGGAATTCCCGTAAATTTTCGATCCCGAAATCCCGGGAAATAGAGCGGGAATTCCCGGGAATTTTAGTTTCTTTGAAATTGTTGATTTTTCCACTTCTATTGATTATTTTGTATGTGATTTTTATAGATTTTATTAAAATTCTTGATAATTGATGACAGAAACGTACGCAGGGACAAGAAGAACCCAAAAGGTAATCCAAGAGAGACCTTCTAACTAAAAAAAAATCATAAAATCTGAGACTTACGAAATGAAAAAAGCCTCGCAATATCTAAATCTTCGATAGGATACAATTACACAGTGATACAAAATCGAACTTTCCGAATCGGAGTGGGATGAAACCAAAACAATTGAAAGTTTACATTTTACATAACAAAACCCTCAAAACATTTTTTTAGTTCAGCGCTAGATTATTTTTTACACGCATTTAAAGTTGGTGATTTTAAAGCCTTTGAAGCTTTTGTGCCCTTTAGGAGCCCCTGGTGGGGCACTTATTGGACATGTGGGGTCCAGCGTCTAAACTTATGCTCGAAATTACGTTAGCTATAACCGGTTTGAATTTCGCTGCAATCGGTCTCGTACCTACTTACTGAATAGCCAAATTATTAAAAATAATCCACTGTTCACAGTTGCGTATGATTATTATTTAAAGGCAGTTACAAAATTACTCATACGCCTTATACAATTTTCAAGCAATTATTATAATTACAATAAAAGTTCACCAACTTCAAATGCGTGTAAAAAAAAATCTAGCGGTTTGTTATGCTTTCATTTGCTTTTGGTTTCATTCCATTCCGATTTTGGTTGTTGCACTGTATTACCAGAACCTGACACTTTTTTTTAGAAGCTGAGAAATTTTCTTTCTTAGACCTGCATTATAAAAATTTGCAAATGATTATTTGTTTCTATAGAAAATATTTATGTCTCTGGACATGATTCTTTTTAAATCGATAAATTGATATAAAATCTGTGTAAGAAATGACTCTGAAATTAACGGGTTTTTCTTTTGAAAACAAGAATTTTTATTTTTTTTTTTTTTAAATTTTTGGTGTAAATTTTCTTATAATTTCATTTCACTGAAACAGTTACATTCAGTTTCAGAGACATAATTGGGATATTCAGTTTCATTGTGTTTTAGAGGCAAAGCGCTGAGAACCAATTGTAAAAATAAACTGATATGAATTAGTATAAATGATGAATTTTTATTATTACAACAGATAAAGCGATGTGAAATACCATATTTCCTAAAAAATACTTTTAAGTGACTTCGACATATTTGGGCCGTTTTTTTTTATAAAAACCGGGTAACCAAAATTGTTCTTTTTTCTCGAAACTTCTTTTTTTTTGTTTATTTTAAAGTTACAAAATACGATTTTTATGGTGTTAATAAACATTATAAATAGTGTAATCGCATTCATAAGGTTTTTATACTTTTTTTTTAACAAAAAATTTGGGTTTTTAGTTTTTGCGGGAATTCCCGGGATCCCGGGAATTTAAAAATGAATCCCGCTTTCCCGGGAAATGAAAAAGTCCGGGAAAAGAAAAACTCTAGTATCAATACATTGGGCAAGGCGGAATTAAACGTTTTTACGGGTTTTTTTATATTTATAACATTTTGAAATTTATAAAATTTTATAACATTTTGGAAGGCATAAAAAATTTGGCAAAGCCTTCATTAACACTTTCACTTGTTTTAACTCTCATTTAATTTTCTTTAATTTCAGAGTTCTTGAAGATAGTCTACCCAAAACTCGTAGCACTGGTTTAGAATGGACTCAATTTCATACCCTCGAAGAAATTTATGACTGGGTAGATAATTTAACCATGTCCTATCCAACGACTATAACTCCCTACACCATTGGTTACTCTTATGAAAATAGACCTATTAAAGCTATTAAGATTTCTCACAAAGCCAACAACAAAGCAATTTTCATAGAAAGTCAAATTCATGCCATTGAATGGATTTCCTCAGCCACCAGTACCTGTTTCTTTAATAATCTTTTACATTCACAAGATGAAACTTTACGCAAAATGTTGTTAGATTATGATTGGATTTTTGTGCCAGTCCTCAATCCGGATGGCTTTGTTTATACCCATACTGTGGAACGTTTATGGCGCAAAAATCGTAAACCAACTGGTTTCTCAAATTCTTCGGGTATATGTTATGGTACCGATTTAAATCGTAATTTTGGTTATGAATGGGGTGCTTTATCGGCTTGGAATTTTGATGTACCCTGTGATCATTGGTATGGTGGTGCTCAACCAGACTCAGAACCAGAAGTATTAGCTTTACAAAGTTTCCTCAATACATTCCCCGATGATTATATACGCATGTATGTGCCATTCCATTCATATGGAAATTTACTATTGTTGCCCTATGGTCATACTAGTACCGTCTTTCCACCCAACTATGATCAAATGATGCGTATTGCTAAGGGTTTTGCAGATGCTGCTCGTGTCAAATATGGTACTGAATTTAAATATGGTTCTACGGGTACTATTAATTGTAAGTTTTTTTTTTGAAATGCCATCCCGAGCTCCTTTTAGATTTACTTTTGAATTCTTTTATAAATTTCAGTATCTGGCTATGTGTCTGGTGCCGCTAAAGATTGGGCGTATGGTGTTAAAAAAATACCCTACACTAGTACAATTGAATTGCGAGATTCTGGTGAATATGGTTTCTTTTTGCCACCCAATCAAATTGTTGAAGTTTGCGCCGAGGTTACGGATGGTCTAATCGGTTTAGTTAAAGCGGCCGAAGTAGAAGATCTATTCGATCGTAGTTCTGCTTCTATTGCAATAAAATCGGTACTAAATATTTTACTAACGTCAGTTTTAGTTAAATTTATTTCTAGTTATTTATTGAAATAAAGTTTCTTTGAAAAAATATTTATTCTCTTACTTTACAAAAAAAAATTTTGTAATTTGACAAATAGTTTCGTAAAATATGAACAAACAAAATTCCTTGAAATTTTACCAAGTTTCATTTGTAATCAAAAATTACAAATAAAAATTGAAAGTTTACAGATTTTTTAGTAAAAAACTTAATTTGTAAACTTTTACAAAAACAAATAAAATTACACAATGACAATTAAAATCTTCCCAAAAAATGTATGAGAGACAAAAAAGTTGAAAGAGAGCATACTTGGGACCTAAGCATTGAGGCATTAGTTTTTTTCATATAAAATGCCAATGAAATACCAGTCATTGGCATTGTTTTTTCATACAAAGTAATGCCAGGTACCAAGTATGAAAGAGAGTATGAAGTTGAATGTTAAGATTACTAAAAATAGAATTTATATTTGTTGTAAATATTTTGAGGATGTTTATTCTGGCTCGAGGTCATCATTTTCTTTACTAATAAGAACCATTTGTTTTAAATTTATTTATATTGGTCATTTTTGCAAGACTTAATCAACACGTGTTTCGGAATTTGTCAGATTCCATTGTCAAGATTATTTAGCAAAAAAAAAGAAACGACAAAGTAGCAAACGAGTCTAATGACAAATCGTTTGTGCACAAACTAAAATATTAATACATATTCGACTCTATCCACAATGGAAATTAGAAAGGCGAAGAAATTGTACTATAATAGTAAAGCAACGATTGTAGTAAATCGTTACTATTTTTGCTAAATAATCTTGACAATGGAGTCTGACAAATTCCGAAACACGTGTCGATTAAGTCTAGACCAACATAAATAAAATTAAATAAAAAAAAAACAATTTTCTTGCAAATTATACTATGAGAATATCATGGTTTTAATTAGTAAAGAAAATAATGACCTCGAGCCAGAATAAACCTCCTCAAAATATAATATTTTAAAGGTCGAATAAAACAAATTTTATTTTTTAAAAGAAATTAATCAGAATTTGTTGTAAATATACACACCAAAAATTTGTCAAATTACTAAAAAAAAGTCTCGTTATTCCACTTCACCAATATTTGAAAGTTTTTCCTTGTTTTTTAACAAAAAATTTTCGATCGAAATCTATGTTTTTTTTTAATTTCACATTTTTTTTTTTGTAATTTTACAAATTCGCAAGATAATTTTACAAAAAAAATTAGTAAATTCACAAGAATTGCTTTTAAGTTTTATTGTCCCAAAAAATTTGTAAATATAAAACTTTGATGGTAAAAAGCTAGTAAAATTACAAAAAAAGCTCGTAGTTTTTACTAGGAATTTTCGTAAAATAGGAGATAGCAAAAAAAATATAGTAAAGTAACGAGAATTCCTTTTAAGTTTTATACAATTAAAAAAACCTTGTAAAATTACAAGAAAAGTTTGTAACTTTTTTTTTTGATACCTCCTTTTTGACAAGAATTCCTTGTTATTGAAGAAGCTTTTTACCAATAATTTTGTAAATTTACAAGCTTTTTACCAAAAAAAATTGTAAATTTACAATTTTTTTGACGCGATAAAACTTACAGGGAGGTTTCGTTACTTTACTAGATTTTTTGCTACCTTCTATTTTACGAAAATTCCTAGTAAAAATTAAGAGCTTTTTGTAATTTTACAAGATTTTTACTAATAAAGTTGTATATTTACAACTTTTTTTGGCGAAATAAAAGTTACAAGAAAGTCTCGTAAAAATACCTGATTTTTTTTTTTTCGTAAAAAATCTTGAAAATTTGTAAGATTACAAGAAAAACTGTAAAATTACAAAAAAAAAATGTAAATTTGTATCGAAAATTATTTGTTAAAAACAAGGGAAACAGTCTAATATTGGTAAAATGGTATAACGAGACTTTTTCTAGTAATTTGACAAGGTTTTTATTTTTGAGTGCAGAGTTTATAGTTTAACATTGGTTAAATATGAGCGCATTTTGGCAGAGAAAACTCTGTAATTTTACTTTAAAACTCTGTATAATGATTTGGGCAAAAAAATGTTAATTTACAGAGTTTCTAGTAAAACATTAGTTAAATAAACCACTATTTAGCAAAGAAAAACTGTAAATTTACATATACTTTTAACTGCAATTGATGGAACAAAAATTTTACAGAAAAAAACTCACTAGGAAGGTCTTTCACAGGGCACCCACCGATTATCCTAAAACTTACATATAGAAAAGAGGGGTGCAAAATAAGAGTTACATGTTTTTTTATAGCTGCCCAATCTCACATTAAGGTGGTCAAAGGGGAGGGGGAAAACGGGATTTTTTTCGTTTTTTGAGGATTTTTCATATTTCTTCAAAAGAAACTATATGAACACTTTATACAGGACTAAAGGTTTGTTGAAGGCCTATCCAATGTTGTATCGGACGTGTCCGAATTCGGCTTCGTTAAGAAATTTATTGTCAAAAATGAGTAATCTTTGGGGTAGTTTATATAAAGACGTGTATACGTACGACCGCCAAAATCATACATAATAATCTCTATCAACATTAAGCTGACTTGTATTTTTTCGTTTGGCAAAATTCCTGCTAATTCGGCTTTTATACGGATTTCCCGAAAGCCCTAATTTTTTCATAAGGTGGCAACCCTTTTTAAAATTTGAGATTGGGCACCCAAAAAAAAACAGGTAACTCTTATTTTTTCCCCTCATTCTAATATTTAAGATTCAGGACAGGTGAAAGGATTTTTTTTCTTAAAAAAATACAGATTGTTTGTTAACAAAAAAAAAACAACAAGTAGAAAAGTTAAATTCGACTTGGCCGAATCTATGAATACTCTCCACAATGCCCTTTTTAGGTAATAACGTGAAAACAATTTGTCAAATATCTGTTGAATTGAGATAACATTCATTTTTCGGAGTATTTTACAGAGTTATTATTTTGAGTGTAAGTATACATACAAAAAAAAACTTGTCAAATTGCTAGCAAAAGTCTCGTTATACCATTTTACTAATATTTAAATGTTTTTCTTGTTTTTAACACAAAATTTTCGATTGAAATTTGAATTTTTTTTTGTAATTTTATAATTTTTTTTTGTAATTTTACAATTTTTTATTTGTAATTTTACAAATTTCCAAGATAATTTTACAAAAAAAAATCTAGTAAATTCACGGGAATTCCTTGTTAGTTGATTTGTGTAAAAAAAGTTTGTTAATTTACAATTTTATTGGTAAAAAGTTAGTAAAATTACAAAAAAAGCTTGCATTTTTACTAGGAATTCTCGTAAAATTGGAGATAGGAAAAAATTAAGTAATGTCATCAGAATTCCTTGTGCATTTTATCGTCTCAAAGAAGTTGTAAATTTACAATTTTATTGGTAAAAATCGTGTAAAATTACAAAATTTTTAGTAAATTGCTGGTAAAATTAGGAGATAGCAAAAAATAAATATAACAAGTTTTTCGTTTACTTTTACAAGTTTTTTTTTGAGTGTATAAAAGTTTAAGAGTATTCATAAACCACAGCGGTAATTGATCACAAAATGAGTATTTTTCTAAGCATATCCTTCCAATGTGGTGGTTGTGACGGCTAAGGCGACGACCAGCCTGTGTTGCTAATGGTATGAATATGACAAATATGTCAATAGGCTGTTTTTATACCCTCCACTTAGTGATAGAGGGTATATATAAGTTTGTCATTCCGTTTGTAACTCATCGAAATATCGATCTGGGACCCCATAAAGTATATATATTCATCGATTTTCTAGCGATGTCCGTCTGTCTGTCTGTGGAAAATGCTGTCACGGACAAAATATTGCACAGAGTTGACTGAAACTTAACATATTTATTGGAAGTTCTCCCGAGAAGTTTGGTATTGCATTTGAGCGATATCGGTTTAGCGGTTCAAAAGTAATGAACGAAAATGTAAGCACACCTCAAAAATTTCAGTACATTCAACATAACCTAAAAATACAAAATTAATTCGGCTTCTGGTTGACATATGTGAACATAATTGATCACCAAATGGTATTTAAAGAAGTACGAACATATTTTTTGACAAAAAAAGAAAAAAATCGCGGATTTTAAAAAAAAAAAAAAATTTTCGCGGTAATTTTTTTTCAAAAGTAATTTCCTTTTAAATAAAGTTTTTTGCAATAATCTTTTTGAAATTGTGGAGGGTGTCACTACATTTGGCAAGGCCGGGTATATATGATATATTTTCCTATAGAAAAAGTCTCAGATCTAAGACACAGACTGGTCAGAGATATTTTTTCTATAGAAAACGTTTGAGATCTGACACATTTTTCCTATAGAAAAGTATCAGATTCTGAGAAATTTTTCCTTTAGAAAAAGTCTAGTATTTTAAGACATTTTTCATATAGAAAAAGTCTCAGATTCTGAGACATTTTTCTTATAGAAAAGTCTCAGACTCTGAGTAATTTTTCCTATAGAAAAAGTCTCTGATACTGAATCATGTTTCCTATAGAAAAAAGTCCCAGATTTTAAGACATATGTTGACGTAAAACGTCAGCAGCCACTTACAACCTAACCTAACAACCTAAAACATTTTTCCTACAGAAAAAGTCTCAAATTCTGAGACCAATTTTCCATTACAAAAAGTCTTATTTTTTGAGACATTTTTTCTATCAAAAAAGTCTGATTCTGAGTATTTTTTATATTTTTATACCCTCCACTCAAGTGATAAAGGGTTTATATAAGTTTGTCATTCCGTATGTAACACATTTAAATATTGGGTTAGGACCCCATAAAGTATATATATTCATGATCCTTGATCGATTTTAAGTCGATCTAGCGGCGTCCGTCTGTCTGTCTGTCCGTCTGTCTGTTGAAATCACGTTTTTGGCAATAACCCGGAACCGATTTAAACGCTTGGGGTACCAAAAGTTGCGTTATTTCCCTAGGCAGAAACTGGTGTATTTTTTTTTTAAACGGTTAAGTATTTTAAAAGATATGAGTGAAAATGTAAAGGTACCTCAAAAATAATGGCGAATTTTACACAAAAAAATGCTATAACTTGACACCTGTTGAATGAATGAGAACGAAACTTGGAATTTAATGTAATTTTATCATTCCTAACACTCACAAAAAATTTGGGCGGAATCGCACAATGGGGAGAGGCACCAGAAATTTAACCCAAAATTTTAAAATGATTTATCTTGGCTCATGGTTGACATATTCAAATAAAATTTTAAATAGGTTCATATTTTATTGTTCTCAACGTTTTTCTGGTTATTTTGGTACCAATTATGGCAAAATCGGTCAAGGGGTTAAGAAGCTATGAGCAATTGAGATAAGTTTCATTATAAAAACCTCCATCCTCCATGACGTGGCTGCGCGCCATTTTTTAGGTATTGATGCTTATTTGGCTTATTGGCTTGTTAGTTGTTATTTGTATCAATAGAAGTAAAAAATACGTAGTATGTGTCATACACGTGGTTGCTTTTATATAATTTTCATACATACTTATAAAATATTTTTTTTTTTTGTTTTTAAAATATTTACATTGCACTATGGTTCCGGTCATCACTTTTCTTGACCAAAATTACAAAACTGGAAAAATTTCTGGTTTGAAATAGGTTTTGTGTTAAAAATTTTTATAATTTTTTTGTTTTCCATGTAGAGTATTAGGTCGATTGGCTAACATTGTGGAGGGTATCAAAGATTCGGCACAGCCTCTCACTTGTTTTATACTAAAATTGTCACGTTTACAACAATTTTTCCCATAGAAAATTAATTTTCATAATAAAAACTTCCAGATTGACAGATATTTTTTTCACAGCAAATTTTCAGATTTAGTCACAGTTTTCTTTTAAAAATTTTTAGATTTTCCCTATAAAAATTTCTAGAATTTTCCTTTAAAAATTTTAAGATTTTTTTCGACGAAAAAAATTTTTCTTTTCTTCTTATTTCTTTTTTCTTTCTTTTTTTATTTTTAAAATTTGGTTGGGGGAGGGGGGAATTTCCCATCCCCCATGTACCCGCGCATGTATCGTTATGGTTCAATAAAAAAACTTATGAAAAAGTTCTATGCATTGATTAGACTGTAAATATTAAATTTTATCATTGTAAAATATGATAAAATTTTAAAGTTGATAAGCTTTTATTGGTTGGCCAGTATTGCGACAAATAAAATTAATACAAAACAAGTGAGAGTGTTAAATTCGGCTGTGCCGAATCTATTATACCCTCCAACATGTAAAAAAAAATAAAAAAAAAAAAATTGACAGGGGCGTTGTTTTAAGGGGGGGGAGGGGTCGGTGAGCTTGGATGACTCCTTGGCCCTCACGGTATATGTTTACAAGTTCTTTTTTGTCTGCTTGTGCACCAAAGTATTATAGTTTTATAATTATTTAAATTATTATTTTATCCACGCCCTTAAAAGTGGGGAGGGGCAAAAACAGCGTCATTTTTTGATCCTCTGGGTCCAAGCGCAGGACTATAAACTTCAACGAACATAAAAATGTCTCATTTGGTTCACAAAAATACAAAAAAACCTAAAAAAAATTAGCATTTTTAAGAGGTTGGTTTAGTTCTTCAAGGGGAAACTTTTTCCCCTCTGGTCCGATTTGGCCCATTTCCGAACTTAACCTGCCTAGGAACATAAGACATATTTATGCCAAATTTGAGGGGTCTAGCTCTTTTATTTTGGACTGCATCGTGTTAACTACAGACGGACAGACGGACGGACAGACGGACGGACGGACGGACGGACATCGTTAGAATGTCTTAGAATCGATCACTGATCAATAATATATATACTTTATGGGGTCCCCGACCGATATTTCGATACATTACACACGGAATGACAAAGTGAGTATACCCCCATACTGTAGTTGGAGGGTATAAAAACAAGTAGAAATGTTAAATTCGACCTTGCCAAATCCATAAATACCATCTACGATGCCCTTTTTAAGTGATGGTAAATTTTCTAACGTGAAAAAATTTAACAATTAAAAGCTTTTTTTAGACATTTTTGTAAAAAAAAAACAATTGACTTAATTTTTTTTCTGAGAGTAATATTTTTTTGAGTGTAAATTTTTTTTATTTTAGTGTTAAAATGGGGGGCCCCGGTAGGTTAGTTGGTATCGTGCTAGCCTACACTCAAAATAATAACTCTGTTAAATTACAGAAAAACTCTGCTAATTTAACAGAGTACACCATACTTTTCCAGTTAACAACATTTCTTTGTAATTTTACTAAAAAACTCTGTAAAATGATTTTGACAGGAAAAAACTGTTAATTTACAGAGTTTATAGTAAAATATTGTTTAAAGATGAAAGATTTTTTACAGAGAAAACTCTGTAATTTTACTATAAAACTCTGTAAAATGATTTGGACAAAAAAAAACTGTTAATTTACGGAGTTTCTAGTAAAATATTGGTTAAATAAACCACCATTTATCAAAGAAAACTATGAAATGCAAAAAAAAAAAAATTAAAAAAAACTGTAAATTTACAAAGTTTAGTTAAATCATGTTATTTTGTAAAATTTTTATAAGATTTCTGAAAAAAATTTTTTTGCTACTTTTTCAACTTTTTCTCAAAAAAAAAAATATTACAGATAAAATTTTGATGTTTGGTAACAAACACTACTCAAAACAGAAAACTTTTTTGGTTATAAAAAAATACGAAGTGTTTTGCTTAGATCTGTATTTTAGCAGAAACTCTGTAAAATTAATATTACAAAGTAAAAAGTAATAAGTATAACAGAGGAAATTTTGTTTTTTTGTCACAACAAAATACAAAGTTTTTTCTTTAAATCTGTATTTTGACAGAAAACTCTGTCAAATATCTGTTGAATTGAGATTACAGTCATTTTACAGAGTATTTTACAGAGTTATTATTTTGAGCGTATGAAACAGGATGTCGTGGGTTCGATTCCCACAAAAACCCTTGGTCGATTTCGAGCTTAAAGTTTACAATTGAAATTAGATTTCAGTGTTGTCATTTTGACGATTTTCGGGTATTTTCTTGTGCTTTTTTGGTGTTTTTACACGGAGTTTTTAATTTTTTCGTGACGATTTTGGTAGTTTTTATAAAAACTTTGTGATTTTGTTGTTATGTATTTCTTTTTATTGATTAATTTTATGTTAAGGTCTTTCAGCAAATATTTACTAAAGTTTTTGTAACAAAGCTATGATTTTTTTACTGTTTTCTGGACTGTTGTTTTTTGAAATAATACTGAAATTTACTGGCTAAATTTAAAACTGTCCTCAAGTATTTACAGTGAGTTTATTTCGTAGTAAAAAAGGACATTTTCAAAATAAATTTTTAAATTTTGACTTTTTCCTATTGGAGATTTTTACCTTTTTTGTATATTTTTACCCTTTATTCCAAAATTTGGGAGCTTTTCTTCCTTGTGAAAATGGCAACACTGCTTGTATAACAAACAATTCTGCATCATTAACTCAAAGATCAGGATTTTTGAGTTATGTCACTATACAAGTAAATGACCGATATATACTTTATGGGGTCCTACCTGGACAAATATTTCGAGTTGTTACAAACGGAATGACAAACTTATATATACTCTCTATCACTAGAGTGGAGGGTATATATAAAATCGGTCAAGGCCGATCATATAATGCCCTACTTCAGACTTTGCAGGGAAAACCAAACCGCAAATTTTTTGAATAGAAAAAAATGTCTTCCGACTTTAAACGTCCGTCAAATTTGAGTTCGCCTAAAACTAGGTTAGGTTAGGTTATGAAGGATGACACTGGTAGAAACCAGCGCCCATAGAGGCCGTGATGTGGCCCTTTGATTCCTTTGAAACTTTGATCCTCTCTCTTCTTTTACTGTGTAGCCAAAAGTGGTTCCTTTTATGAGTCCCATTTAGATGCCTAAAACTATATCAGTTACAAAGTTGAAGCATATCGAATTAAATTAACCCCTGACGTCTGGCGATCAAAGTTTTTGATTTTTGAAAATTAAAAAAAAACAAGTAGAAAAGTTAAATTCGACTTTGCCGAATATATGAATACCCTCCACAATGCCTTTTTTAAAGGATAGCACATTTTTTAATGCTAAAAATTAACAATTTTGATTAGAAATATTTTATTTTGAGTAACAAAACTCTTTTTTTGTCATAAAAAAAAGAAAAATTTTTTTTTTTTGAGTGTAAAACTTTTTTCGAGTGTAATGTTTTTTTTTACTATAAAAATATTTCTGAGTGAATGCACGTACGTACACTCAAAAAAATTAATTGGTAAAACGCCTGGTAAAATGCCTTGTAATCCCATTCTACAATTATTTAACAATTTTCCTTGTTTTTTAACAAAAAATCTTGTACTTTGCTCAAACGAGAACTACAGTTTTATTGGTAATTTTACAAGTTTATTTTCGTAATTGTATTCTACCATTTTGAAAGGTTATTTACAAAAAAAAATGTATTTTTACAACAAAGTTTTTATTACGAGGATTCTAGTTGAATTACAAAAAAAAAAACTTTATATTACAAAAATTATGTTATACGACGATTTATGTTGTTTAACAAAAAAACTATTTTTTTTTTATTTTTTTTTTATTGAAAATGATTTAAAAAAAAAGTTGACAAAATTTTGAAAAATTTATTACGAGGATTAATTTAAGGAGGAGTAGTTAATTTACAAAAAAACAGTTATTTTACAAAAAATGATTTAATTACGAGGATTTATGTTGTTAACAAAAAATTTTTTTTTTTGGAAATTTACCATTTTGGTTTGTAAATTTACCATTTTTTTAAACATATTTACCATTTTTTCTTGTAAGTTTATCATTTTTTTTTGTATTTTTCCGGTTTTAAACAGTATTTTTACCAATTAAATTGGTTATTTTACCAATTTTTGGTGCATTCAAAATTACGAGGAAATCCTCGTAATTTTACGAGAATTTTACCTACGTCATATTTTACGAGAATAGCCTCGTAAAATCACGAGATTTATTGGTAACTTTACAAGTTTTTTTTTTTTTGAGTGTATGTACACGAAATATTGTAATTTTTTTAAAGAAAAACAAAGTTTTTTTAGTGTAAAATTTTTTTCGAGTGAAAAATTATTTTTAGAAATTCAATTTTTCTTCTGCATTTTTTCAAGTTGAACCTTATAACAAATATAATTAGAGCCCGTGCTCGATCTGTACTCACAGAAAAAATCAAATAAAATTACTGACAAAATATGTCGCCATTAGGCACGTCTCCGAAACAGAAAATGCAAATTCCTTCATTTGTGTCTGCAATTCCAGATCATGTTGGTAACCCTTGCGAAATAATGTAAGAGACAAAAAAGTTGAAAGAAAGTATGAAGTGAGGTTGAGATTGCTAGAAATAGAATTGTAGTGTTGGAAACTGTCAAAATTTATTCTGTAGAAACTATAAATATTCACATATAAAAAAAACAGTTTTCATTAACAAGACAAACCGACATTTAAAATCCTACTGATGATGACATTAACTGGGGTGTTTGAAACCGGTATAGGAAATACCAGAATTGTCTATAATTTTTAGAAATTCAATTTTTCTTCTGCATTTTTTCAAGTTGAACCTTATAAAAATTTTTAAGTTGAAGAAACATTTAGAAGTTAAAGAAAAAAATCGTGAAATTACTAGATTTTTTTTTGTAAAATTATCTTGGAAATTTGTAAAATTACAAAAAAAAAATTGTAATATTACAAAAAATACAAGGAAAACTATAAAATATTGGTACAATGGGATTACGAGATTTTTTCCAGTAACTTGACAAGTTTTTTTTGTGTAGGTATTACAGTTTGTGCAAGAAGTATTGTTTCATTTAACGTCACAACCTAAAAGTATACTAGCATTATGTTGATTAATTAAATATTTTAAACAAATCAAATGATAACACACACTACTACACCATCTACATTTAATAAAAAATATCGCAAGAAATAGAAAGTTCAAAAATAAAAGTTCTTTTATTTTATTACACCACAGATTTCCAACCTTTTTTTCTCAAACACTTGGAAACAATTTTAAAGTTTAAAAGGGGCAATGAGCATTAGACTGGGTCGACCATAAAGGAGAAAAAAAAGTTCCCATTGTGCGGGCTTAATTTTAAAGCTTACCTCGAAAAAGTTCCATAGCCAAAATATTAGATTTTTAGGTCGCGATTTGGTACCGCCGAAATCGTTTTTTGTTTATAGCTTTGTCAGTTGATGTCCGATCGTTTTAAAAAAAAATTGTTAGAAAGTCCTCAGCGAGTACTAAAGTTGACTCATATCTGGTTTTAACCTCATCAAGAAGATGTTATGATTGTTAGTTTCTCATCTTTCTACCCACTTAAATGATTTTTATTTTTCCATTAAATTATAGCACTAAAAAATTCATGAAACTCTTCCCTTGGAAGTATCCAGTTAAATTTATTAACAAAAAAGTTACATTTGATTTAAGATTTTCATATACAATATAAAGAAAATTAGAAAAAACACTTGTTATTATGCCTTTAAACTATATTTAATTTTTTTAGTTTGTATTTAAATACATACGAACAAGTGTTTTAAATCTTTTTCTATGGAAATTTAAAATTGAATGTAACTTTTTTGTTAATTAATTTAGGAGGGTACTTCTAAGGGAAGAATTTCATGAATTTTTTAATGCTATAATTTAATGGAAAAATAAAAATCATTTAGGTGGGTAGAAAGCTGAGAAACTAACACTCATGACACGAAGATGAGCTCAGAGGTCAAAACCAGATATGGGTCAAATTTAGTACTTGCGGAGGACTTTCAAACAAATTTTTTTTTAAAACGATCGGACATCAAATGACAAAGTTATGAACAAATATCGATTTCGGCGGTACCAAATCGCGACCTAAAAATCTTATATTTTGGCTGTGGAACTTTTTCGAGGTAAGCTTTAAAATTAAGCCCGCACAATGGGAACTTTTTTTTTCGACCCGGTCTAATGGGCATATTACTATTACTGAAAATAGTATTTGGTTAAATTGTTAAAATTTATAAATAAATCGCATGAGAGTGTTAAATTCGATTGTACTTAATATTTTTTGACATACAATATCAGTGGCGGGTACTGGCTTTGAGTTGGTGGTGAAGGGGAAAATCTTTTTTCATTCACAGAATAATTACACACAAAAAAAACCTTATTAAATTACTAAAAAAAGTCTCGAAATCCAATTTTATCAATATTTGACAGTTTTCCTTGTTTTTTAACAAAAAATTTTCGATCGAAATTTACATTTTTTTTGTAATTTTACAATTTGTTTTTTTTGTACTTTTACAAATTTCCAAGGTTTTTTTACAAAAAAATCTAGCAAGTTCACGAGATTTCCTTGTATGTTTTATTGCGCCATAAAAGTTGTAAATTTACAATTTCATTGATAAAAATCTTGTAAAATTACGAAAAAGCGTAATTTTTCCTAGGAATTCTCGTAAAACAGGAGGTAGCAAAAAATCTGGTAAAAACACGAAACCTCCTTGTAAGTTTTATCGCGTAAAAAAAATGTAAATTTACAATTTAATTGGTAAAAAAGTTGTAAATTTACAAAAAAATATTGGTAAAAAGCTTGTAAAATTATAAGGAATTATTGTCAAATAGGAGGTAGCAAAAAAAAAGTTACAAACATTTCTTGTCGTTTTACAAGGTCTTGTTGAGTGTACAGAGACAAGCTTATACTATTTGAGGCCTTTTTCCTATAGAAAAATTCGAAGATTCTAAGACCTTTTTCGTATAGAAAAAGGTTTAGATTCTAAAAAAAAAAGGTTTAGATTCCTACAGAAAAAGTCTCAGATTCTGGGACCTTTTTCTCTATAAAAAAGTCTCATATTCTGAAACCTTTTCTCTATAGAAAAAGTCTCAAATTCAGAGATTTTAAGACCTAATTCTTTTTGAAAAAGTCTAAGATTCTAAGACCTTTTTTCAAGAAAAAAGTCTCAGATTTTAAGACCTCTTTCGTTTCAAAAAAGTTTCAGATTCTTTTTCCAATAAAATAAGTATCAAATTCAGAGATTCTGAGACCTCTTCCCCAAAGAAAATTTCTCAGATTCCGAGACCTTTTTCTTAAGCAAAAGTCTCAGATTCGGAGATTATTTCTATAGAAAGTCTCAGATTGTGGGGTCTGAAAAAATGTTTCAGATTCTATGACATTTTCTGTATAGAAAATGTCTCAGATTCTGGGACATTTTTCCTATTAAAAATGTTTTAGATTCTCAGATTCTTTTACCTTCTAAAGAAAAATTTTTCAAATCCCCAATTCCTTATTCGAATTTTTGTAGAAGAATTCACAAATTCTGAAAAAATATTACACCGTCCGACACATTTTTGAACACATGGACCAGACCGATAAATTCTGAAAGTATGGCCACAAACATATGTTCATTTTCACATTTTTTATGGGATTTTTTTTGGGAACAGCGGTCAAAGATGCTATGATTGAAGCGCTCTTTGCAGCGCTGATTAATGCGCAATAATGATGCAGTCAAATCATGTGTCTTTGTCTAAAACTCATGTTTTTTTATTCAAAAAGTGTTAAAAATATTAAAAAGGAAAGCAAGTGTGAAATTTTATCAAAAAATAATTACACATTATAAGTTTTATATAAAAAATCTTAAAAAAAAATTAAAATTTTTTCCCCTTCCTTTTACTGCATCCCTAAGAGCGCTCTTTGGATGCGCTACGGTATGCTATAAACAGATGCTGTGTCGCCAAAATCTCGATTTATTTCTGCTGGGCCCAGCAGAAATTTTGCTGAACGTTCAGCAGCTTTTGGAAGGGGAACTTGAGTAAAGGAGCGCATCCAATTGCGCTGAATTCATGCATGATTCCCTAAGGCGATGTCCCACTTTAGAGCGCTAGTTGGATACACAGAAACAGCGCTCTTTAGATGCACTGAAATCACGTGTCTTTAGAGCGCTGATTTAAGCAGAATAAAGATGCTGTAAATTCATGTATCTTTTTAGCGCTGATTTAAGCAGATTAAAGATGCAGTGAATTCATGTATCTTTGTAGAGCTGATTTAAGCAGAATAAAGATGCTGTAAATTCAAAGTTGAAATCAAATAACTAAAATTTAAAAAAATATAACAAAAAAATTCATTCGTTTTACTTTACAAAACTTTATTTATGTGAAACAAAATGAAAAAAAAAAATCGGAAGTGAACATCAAAAAAATATCGGAAATTTTCATTTTCACATTTTTTATTGGATTTTTTTTGGGAACAGCGGTCAAAGATGCTATGATTGAAGCGCTCTTTGCAGCGCTGATTAATGCGCAATAATGATGCAGTCAAATCATGTGTCTTTGTCTAAAACTCATGTTTTTTTATTCAAAAAGTGTTAAAAATATTAAAAAGGAAAGCAAGTGTGAAATTTTATCAAAAAATAATTACACATTATAAGTTTTATATAAAAAATCTTAAAAAAAAATTAAAATTTTTTCCCCTTCCTTTTACTGCATCCCTAAGAGCGCTCTTTGGATGCGCTACGGTATGCTATAAACAGATGCTGTGTCGCCAAAATCTCGATTTATTTCTGCTGGGGGATTACGAGACTTTTTCTAGTAATTTGAAAAGATTTTTTTTTTGATTGTATTCAAAACAAAATATTGCTAATCAAAATTGTTAAATTTTTTCACGTAAGAGAGGGAATTCTGGAGGGTAATCATGAATTCGGTCAAATCGAATTTAATTTTCCACTTTTTTTTACAAATATTACTAAAAAAAAGTTTTTTTACTCAAAATAAAATATTTCTAATCAAAATTGCTAAATTTTTTTCACGTTAGAAAATTTTTCTATCACTTAAAACTGCATTGTGGAGAATCTAACTTTTCTACTTGTTTTTTGTTTGTTTTCTTATTTTATTAAATGCATTAATTTTTTATAATGTCACCATATAGAAAGAACAAAAATTAGCACATGCGATTCTTATCAGTTTCTTTAATTGTAACTAAAGAGCCATCCCAGCAGAAATTTTGTTAAGCTGGAAGCAGAATTTGGAATTTAATTACAAGCAGAATTTGGAATGGAATTACTTGAGTTCATGCATAATTTCTGTGGGCGATGTCGCAGTTTAAAGCACTCTTTGGTAGCGCTGATAAAGCGCTTTTAAGATGTAGTAAAATCATGTGTCTTTTCAGATCTGCTAAATTAACTTTTTGCAAGTGCAATAAAGATGCAATGAAATCATGCGTCTTTTTCAAAAACTCATTTTTTATTTTCATTAGAGTTGTTCGAAAGATATTAAAAAAAGAAAGCAAGTGTGAAATTTTATCAACAAAAATTTTTAGCTTAAAAGATTTTTTAAAAAAGATCAATTTTTGAATGCGCTGTGCTGCCAAAATCTGAATTTGTTTTTGCTGGGATCAGACATTTAAAAAAACACACGTTTTGGAATAAAAGTTTATCATACATTTTACCCACTTATGTTTGTCACTGAATCATTTCTCTAATTTTTGTTTGTTTTTAAAAACTTAAACTTTTAAATCATATTTAATTTATCAGTCTTGTTGCCTTTGGCAAACAAAGTCATAAAGTAATAATGTTAATAACAAAGAACTTATGATTTTATCGATATAGGGGCCGATTCACAGAAAATAGTCATAACTCAATCATAACTAATTTTTTTCCATGTGGTTGTTGTAAACAATCATAAAAAAATTGAAATTTTGGGCCCTATTCACAAAAAAAGTCATAACTCAATCATAACTCAATTTTTTCTATGTGGTTGTTGTAAACAATCATAAAAAATTTATATTTTGTTTGAAAATTTCAAAAAATAAAGACCTGCTACCCACATCGTCTCAAAATTTACAAATAATTTCAAATTTTAGCCTTTTTATGATTTTGTTTACAACAAACACAGGGAATATGAAGTTTGAAAATAATAAAATTAGTCATAACCAGTCATAACTGAGAATAGGCCTGATTGTTTGAAAATTTAAAAAAAAAAAATAGAGACCTGCTACCCAGACAGTCTTTAAATTGCCAAATAACTTTGAATTTTGAGACTTTTTATGATTGTGTTTACAACAAATACAGGAAATATGAAGTTTATAAAAAGTAAAATTGGTTATATCCAGTCATAACTGTGAATAGGCCTGTTATTTAATAAACGAATGAAATAATTTTATAACACAAATTGCAATACCGTCTGGGCCATACCATTTTTTGCATTAAAAACAATAATTTTTAAATGCATGTTTTTTAAGTTTAAAGGGTATATTTTTCATTTTTAGACGCTATTATAGGCAGATATTTTAGATGCATTAAAGTACTTGCATTACATTCGTATTTAAAAATTTCCATTTGGATTTCAAAATTTTATTATTGCTATTATGAAAATTTTATTTTGATTCAAAAAAAGTCCATATATATTAGGGCGTTTCATCAAAACTTTTTGCAACTCTTGAAGCGGAATATGAAAAGTCTCAGATTCTGAGACATTTTTCCTATAGAAAAAGTTTAAGATTCTAAGACATTTTTCCTATAGGAAAAGTCTCAGATTCTGAGACATTTTTCATATAGGAAAAGTCTCAGGTTCTGAGACATTTTTCATATCGGAAAAGTGTCAGATTCTTAGACATTTTTTCTGTAGAAAAAGTCTCAGATTCCGAGAAATCTTTTCTATAGAAAAAGTCCCAGATTGACAGATATTTTCTTTAAAAATTTTCAAATTTACCCTTAAAAATGTTTTTTCTTTTGAAATTTTTTTTAAAAAGTTTCATTCTTCTTCTCTTTTTTCTTTCTTTTTATTTCTCTTTTTTTTCAATAGTCAATTGTATTTAAGATATTCCTATAGTATTTCAAAAATAGTCAATTGTATTTCAGATTTTCCAATTGTATTTCTGAAAAGGTCAAATGTATTATATTTCTTTCCAAGTTTCAAGTTATTAAGTTTCCTTTTCAAAAGCTGCTGCCAGTCCAGCAAAATTTCTGCTGAGTATTTTTCTGCCTGGGTACTTATTTAACTCTTTTTTCTCTTTAAGGATATTCTTCAAGTAAATACTCATAGAGTTTCTGCTGTCAAAAATTTGGTAATTTTCAGTATTGAATTGACGATCGTTTAGAAAATTGTGACAATACTGTCGTGGCACAAACCAGACATGTGCACGAATGCATTTAAAAGTCGTTTAGAGACATTTTAAAAATTTAGAATGAAAAACAGTATTCTATTCTTTCAGTTCGAAACGAATGCATATTGTATTCTATGCTTGCAATGAAAAGAAAAAAACGAAAAAACGAGTAAAATATTTTAGAATTAGAAATATTCAAAAATACTGTAATCTGAAGCAAATAAATCAAATGACATTTTCAATAATTTTTTTTTTTTTTAATTTTTTTTTCTTTATCTTATATTTTCACTCACTGACCGAATGAAAATTTTCATTTTCAAAAATTTCGTTCGTTCACTCACGGCATAACCAAAATTTAATATCCCGTGTAAAAAAGATTAGATCTAATTGGATATAATTAGATCTTATCATATCTGGTTATATGTGATACCAGATCAAATTATATATAATGAGATATGATATATCTATAACGATATCTCAAATCATATATGACATTATTTTTGGAAACATCCTTTTATATCTGCTATATATAATAAGATCTAACCTGATCTGCTACCAATTTTTTTAATTTTTTTTTGTTTACGGTTGTTAATGAACATCCCTAATATAAAAAAAAATGTTTTTCATTTTAAATTTTGCAATTACTAAAATTATCTGTTTTGTTTATTTTCGTTATTTAGTTTGGTTTTTAGTCAAAACAAAATTAACAAAAATATTTTTTGTTTTTCAAATTTGAAGTTTCTTTCAAAATAAAAAAAGAAATTGAAAAATTTATTATAAAAATAAAGAACATTTGTGATTTTTTTTTTGTAAATATGTACATAAAATACGAAATAAAACCTTTAAAAAAATCATCTTGGCGCATCAAAAGTAGGATTTGGCAAATGGAATTAAAGACGAGAAGATATGTAAGTGATTATTGTTATTAACAGTTAAAATTCTGTTTGTTAAGAAGATTATTTGAGGAGGTCCATAACAAAACGCAACAATTTCACTTTTACATTTTTGTTGGTAAATAAATTCAGCAGTGACTTTTAGTCTAATTTCTGAGCTTTGGGATGTTTTATAATTAAATTCAGAAGTGAATTGCAGTGTAAATATTGCGCTTTGGGATGTAATGTTTATTGGAAATGTATGTATATTTTAATGTATAAAGTAGAATTCATTCAAAAACAAAAAAAAAACTCAAAATGCGGAATTGGTGCGTTTTTTTATGTACCCCCTCATTTATTGTGCTTTTTAAGTGATTCTGTATTGTAAGAAAATGATGCATTTTTAAATGAAATAACTAACGTAAGAGAATAATCACAATTGGAGCGGGAAACGTTTTTCCGCAACTGTTCACACACGTTTTGTATTAAAACAAAAAACCGCCGCGTTTTTCCGCCAAACTAGATTCAATTCTATTTTTATGAGGACAATTGCGGAAACCCGCTTACCGCTCCAATTGTGATTATTGTCTAAGGCATAGTTTTTCATTCCCTTCCCAACTGGCAACTCGATATGCACCAAAATCATGCATAAAACGGAAAGGAACAAAGATAATTGCCTTCATAAGTTTTTTTAACAATTTTTCTTTTAAGTGGATGCAGAATTGCTTAAATAAGCTCATATTTTCATATTATTGCATTGATTTTAACGTATCATTATTTTCTAAAAAAAAAATTACAGGCAGAATATAACATTGATATGGTTAAGTGGAAAATGTGCTGTATTACGAAAAGTCAACTTTCCAGGAACCGACGTGAATAATATGGAAAAGACATAAAGATTTCAAGAATTTGGCATAAGAGTTAACGTATTAAAATATTTTCATGTTATTTCTTGTTAATCGTTTTGAATTTTCATCAATAAAAGATAGTTTAAACAAAATATTTATTGAATTAAGTTTATTTAAATTATTTCAGGCTAATTAGAAATCAAAAAAAATAAAAAAAAATCTAAAATCAGTGCATATGAATTTATATCAGATCAGATATAATTAGATCTAATTTGATCCGAGATTTGTCCCCATTTCTCGGATCTACCATATCTAATTAGATATGTCCTATCAGATATGAGGAGATATGATATCATATAAATTTGGATCTGGTACCATATCATTTTTTTTTTACACGGGATGCTAATATTGAAGTGAAATTTCGGATCAAAACCGATAGCGACCCTTGAGAAGGAAAGATCTATTCTTCACATGTGTGGACCCTATTGGGTCCAAACTTTGAATAAAAAAATTTTCGAAAATTTTAAAATGCTCATATCTCGGTAGCTACCGCCAACACAACAAGAAGTTGCGAATGAAGCTCTTGGATCGAAGAACAAGACCACCGAACACTCGAGAGCAATTCGGGCAATAGGTTTTGAGGACCCAATAGGTTAAACACACTTAAAACTGAAATAACCCAAAAACTATTGCTCGGATTGCTCTCAGGTATTCGGTGGTCTAGGTCTACAATCCAAGAGCTACAAAATTGCTTCACAACTTTTTGTCGTGTCGGCGGTAGTTACCGAGATATGAACATTTTAAAATTTCCGAGAATCTATCTTGCTTAGTTTTCGAGACATTGCAATTTTAGTTTTAAAACTTTATTTTTAGGGCCAATAGGTTAAACATATTTCAAACTTAAATAACTTGAAATTTTTTGCTCAAATTTCTTTCATGTGTTTTTAAAAAAAAAAAAAAAAATTCAAAAAACAAGATGTGTGAACTTTTTTCAAAATAAAAATTAGGTTTTTTTATTTTTTTAAATTAAAAACAGTCTAAGTGCTTAGTCAGAGCTTCGAAGGATTTCATTCCTTAATTCGATTTGGCATTCTGAATGAAAAATTAGTGATTGCATTCCCCAATCACATTTTAGCGAATTGAATGAATTCGCTTTAGATTCATTCGATTTATTTTTCATTCGACTTTCAAAAATCGAATGTCATTCGACTTTTAAAAATCGAATGCATTCACTTGCGAATGCAATTGATTTTCTTTTCATTCAATTTGAAAAATCGAATGGCTTATTCATTCATTGCATAAAAAACTAAAAAAAACTAACATAGATAGAGCAAAACGCAGCCAATTTTTTGTCCATACATAGTATCGCCAACACTCTTCACACTTTTTGTCGTGTACGCAGTTTATATGTGCATTTTTTGGATTCAAAATTAGGGCCATTAGGGCCATCGTATGTAAAGAGAGTCGGCGATACTATGGACCAAAATTTGGCTCCGCACAGTGGGGAAAAATGGACTTTTTTTGTCCGATTTTGCCTACAGGTCGCAATTCTTAACCGATTTTAATTTTTCTTTTTTTTAAATTTAGCTAATAAAATTCCTCATCGGTCTGTCATGGTGGATTTCTAAAAATCGTTTTTGTTTTATTTGAATACTTTTTTAAAGTTCAGAAAATATGAATTTTTTTAGAATTTTTGCTCTAAAAAATGTAATAGGCAGGGGACGAATAAGCTGTATGGACAAAATTAAAGGTATTTGAACCCCTTACCCAGCAAAAACTTGCATTACCAAGTAATGCAATGTGTAATGGGAAATTCAAAAGTTATAACTACTTCTGATTCGAATTACCTTTCCCATTACATTTACAAGCAAATGTGCCAAATGTAATGATTATCAAAACAGTATTAATAACTAATTACGTATGTACTTATAGGTAATGAAAAAATTATTTAAAAAAAAAATTTTTTAAAAAATAAAAAAATATTTAAATTTATTTTATTTTTAATTAAAATATGGTACAGTTAGTCAAAAAGTGAAAATCTAGTTCTGAAATTTTTTTATTTTATTGTAATGACTTATGTAAGTCATTATTAATAAGTCCTTATTTTACATTTTAAAATAATGCTAAAGGTAATTTTCTGTCATTACTAAGTAATTCGAATGGTAATGATGTGTCATTACCAAGTTTTTGCTGGGTATAAATGACATTAATAGCATTTGTTATTTTATTATTATTTTCTTTTTTATAGACATACAAAAACTTAAAAATGTTCACTTTTAAGTACCTATATCATTTTAGATAATGTACCAATTCCAATGAAATTTTTTCTTAACCATTATTGGTAAATAAAGTATTTTTGCAAAATTGTTTAACTCTTTTTTTCGAATTTACAATGTAACTCCTTTTTTGTTTTTAAAACAGATTAAAAAATAATTTTAAAATTCCAAAAATCATAAGGTAAAATTTAAGCAAAAAATAAAATATCTTTTTTAAACAATTTTGTGCACCAATTATGACTGAGCGAAACATAAGCTTTAATCTAAAAAAGATTTCACGTATTTATTTTTTTGGCCAAGTAAATTTTCCGTAATTATTTATTATTTAAGCTAATTAGGCCTACCCGTGTAAAAAAGATTAGATATAATTGGATCTAATAAGATCTAATTATATATAATTATATCTGATGCAAGATGTAATTACATACAACAAGATATGATATATCTATCACTATATATAACGATATCTCCTTTTATATACGGTTATGTTATGGTTGATATTATATTATATCTGTTATATATAGCAAGATATAACCAGATCTGATTCCAAACTTTATAAGAACATTTTTTTGTAGCAGTGTGAAATGAACATCCCTAATTTAATAAAAGTGTTAATTCATTTAAATTTTTTGCAATTACCAAAATTATTTTTTTGTTTATTTTTATTTTGTATTTCTTTTCAATTAAAAGTTTTGAATCAAAACAAAACTCAATTTTTTGTTTTCAAATTGATTTTAATTTGAAATTTCCATCACAATAAAAAATAGAAAAAAAATCAAAAATATGTACAAATAAAATTTCTAAAATAAAATTGGTATTTTTGCACATATTTAGCGGCAAAAATTATAAAATAACGTTTATAAAATAACAAGAAATATTGCACTTCGCTGGCGAAAGGAACTACAGCAAAATTTGGAGAAAATATGTATATGATTAATGTGGATCATTTGCAATATCAAAGGCAAGTATAGATTATTTAAATTAAAAAAATTTATTTGCAAGCACCTAATTTTTTTTTATTTAAGGGCCTCTGCTTCTGCATTGCAAGCGTTCAAAAAAGGAACCGGAAGCCATGGAAAACCAAGTCATGCTTCCAGAAAACTAATTTTTTTTAACATTCTTCCAACTGAGGCATCAAGGCATCTTCAGAAGGAAATGAAAAGCCTAGAGCAACCATCAAAAACCTATTATTAATTGAATGCAACACAAATTAATTACCATTTTATCTTCAAGTTTCAGTTCTAGTTAAGAAAATGTTTTTGTTCTTCCGTTTAGTTTTAATTAAAAAGAACTATAAAAAAATATCCTTTTGTTATTATTTTATTAATTTCAGGCTTTGTTTAATAAAATTAAGGTCTTAACGTACATATATATATTTGGGCCTCATTTTTAAAATTAGATATGATAGTTTAAGATCTGATTATATCAGTTTAGATATAATTTGATCCGAGATTTGTCCCCATTTTTCGGATCTAACATATCTAATTAGATATAAATCTCAGATATGAAACGAGATAAATTTATATCTGGTTCCATATCAATTTTTTTTACACGGGTAACTCCATTAATGTAAAATAAAACTCAGTTTTATCACATGTTTCCCCGACGTTTCGTAACTTTTTTGGTTACTTTTTCAAGGGTCGTAATAATTTGAATTTTTTAAATTTTTTCACATTACAACATTAACAATATAAATTACAGCAAACATAAAAACACAAAATTGTATAATTACAAACATAAAACACAAATTTGTATAATTAAATTAGCTTAAAATTAATATCACAGAATGTTCCTTGCTTCTACCCTATTGCAACTCTATAACTTGTCAGATTTTCATTTCATTGCAATTGGTACATTACTTTTAAAGATATAGGCTTTTAAAAGTGAAAATTCTTGAATTTTTGTCTGGTTATAAAAACCAAAATAATTATATATTTTCAAATACTAATCACGTCGTTGATAAGGGGTTCCAATACCTTTAATTTAGTCTATGAAGCATATTCGTCCCATGCCTAATACATTTTTTATTGCAAAAATACTGAAAAAATGAAAAATTTCAGAATTTAAGGAAAATAAAAAAGTAATCCGAAATTTTTTTTCAAAAATCCACCATGACAGATCGATGCGGAATTTCATTTGCTAAAATACAAAAAAAGAAAAAGCAAAATCGGTTAAGAATTGCGACCTGTAGGCAAAATTGGACAAAAAAAGTCAATTTTTCCCCACTGTGCTCCGTTTTGGTCTATGTATTTAAAAAATCGATTGCATTCGCAGTGGAATGATAAAAAATTGAATGCATTCGATTTTTCTAAATCGAATGAACAAGAAATCGAATGCATTCATTTTTTTCCATTCAATCGAATGAATTCCAAGGACTGCATTCATTGTTGATTTATAAAATCGAATGCATTCACTGACTATGAAAATAGAATTGATTTTTTTGAGCATTCATTCGAAAAGGATTTCATTTTTCGAAGCTCTGCCCAGCAAAAAATGGCATTACTAGTAATGGGTTTTGTAATCCGAAACAGATGTTAATAAGTAGTTACTTATTGAATGAAACACTAATTATTTTAACAAGGGCGTGAGACAAAAATAACTAGTGAAGAGTATGGAGATAAATAAGTAGTTACTGCCTCGGATTACAAATAAGGAGTAAAAACCCATTACCAATAAGAAGTAAAATAATTAGTTAATTGAAACATTTAAAATTTAACTTATTTTTACTAAAACTTAAAAATTTCGTAATTTTTATTGAGTTTTAAAGTACATTTTACGGTAATTGAATTGTAAAGGTTAAAAACTGCAAGTGCAAGGAGATATTATTACTTAGAAGTGCTTTTATAACATATTACTGAAAAGTAATTACTTTTGGGCTTAAAATAATGTTAATGGTAATGGGTACTCATTATAAATAATGTACTTGGTAATGATTACTTTTCACAACTCATTACCATGTTTTTGCTGGGTGTGCTTAGTGTATATTAAAAATATTCTACAACATGGTGTAATTTTTAGAATCACTACTATGCAATGTTGGCAATAGATACCTTTTCAATGCCGTTATCAGTTTCAAACCCCTTTAAATTGAATACCGGTACCAATACCAATACCGAAACTCAGGTTTGGTATCGGATACCGGTATCCAAAAACCTTTTCCTTCAGTGTCGGTACGTACCGGTATTGAAACGGTTTTTCTTAAAAACCATGTTTTTTTACAAAAAAAAAATTAATAGAAAGTTTGTAAATTTTTTGGTTTTTGAAAATTAAAAATCGTACTCCAAATCAGGGATGGAATTGTTGATACAAATGTACTTTTTTTGATACTATATAATGTTGAAAAATACGTTGATACGCCCGTGACTCATTTGATACATTTTCAAAATTAACGAATTTTAATTAATTTTTTTATTGAATTTTTTTCTTGCTAATTGAAATATGGTTATTCGTGGAGAAACTTTTTTAAATTTAAAAGAGTTTCATTTATGTTGATGTATGGTCTAATGAATAACAGCTGACTTTTCACGCCTCTTCCAAAATAACTTTAACCTCATGTTGCGAACACTGTAAATGTCTTTCTTGATTATGACTCTGGGATGCCCCGCTAATATATTTAAACGAAAATCAAAATTTTTCCCGAGGAATAATTTTTGTCTTAAATATTTATTTCATATCTCTCTTTTGTTTTCGAGATAAGCTTAAAATGTAAATTTTTTAACGTTTTACCGTTATTTTTTCAAAAACGGCTCTGGCAAGAATTTTGATTTTCGTCAAAATGTAGTAGTGGGGCACCCGAGATTCATATTCAGGAATGACATTAACAGTGCAACTTGTGGTAAAAGTTGGTTTAGCCGAGGCGTGTTTTGTTTATTAAATTTGTTTTTTCCCGAAACAACTGTAAAATCTCATTTTTTATTTTTAATACACATTCATGAATTTTTAGTACTGGCTTCGTTTTTAATTACTATTTTTTGTTGTTTTTAATAAAAAACAAGTGAGAGTGTTAAATTCGGCGGTGCCGAATCTTTTATACCCTCCAAAATGTTAAAAAAAATATTAAAAAAAAAAATCCAGGGGCGTCTTTTTTTTTGTTTTGGGGGGGGGGGGGTTGGTGGGAGACGTTAGGGGGCACCTTCCCCTTGCGATTTTGAACTTCATCTGAGATAAGAATGTTGCATTTGCTTAGCAAAAGTACAAAAAACCCTGCAAAAAATGCGGTTTTTCTTGGGTTGGTTTAGTTCTCCAGGGGGGAACTTTTTTCCCCTTGGTCCGATTTTTCCCATTTCCGAACTTAACCTGCCTAGGAATATAAGACATATTTGTGCCAAACTTCGGAAGTCTAGCTCTTTTATTTTGGACTGTATCGTGTCCTCTACAGACGGACGGACGGACACCACTAGAATGTCTTAGAATCGATCACTGATCAATAATATATATACTTTATGGGGTCCTAGACCGATATTTCGATGCGTTACACACGGAATGACAAAGTGAGTATACCCCCATACTGTGGTTGGAGGGTATAAAAAGTACTTTGAGGGTCAGAAAAGTACAATTTAAAATCATTTTTGATACCAAAACGAAATTTTCATATTTCATCCCTGCTCCAAATGCCTCACCGAAGTCTCATAAAAATCAAAAAAATCTTTTGGCACCCATACCTCAACCGCGATGCGAGAGCAAAAGAAAATTATTGATTTTCACGAAATTTTTATGGATTTATTTTGACTCCCAATAGAAACCTTCTGGACCACTTTTGAATAGTATAGTTTTTTGGGGATTTTTATTTAATCCGTGATGTGGGTGTCCAAGGATTTTTTTTTATATTTACAGGACTTCGGGGAAGGCATTTGGAATACTAGCAGGAGGTTTTCCACCATAGTATAATTTTTTGAAGTGGCATAACTCGTAGAACTCGTCCATAAAAGTCCCATAATTTGCGAAAAAAAATTGTTTGCAATATTTTTTTGATGTGATCTTGTCTAGACAGGGAATACCTATTTTTCCAAATAGATAACACCAACAAAAAAAACTTGGTTGCCTAGAAAAAAGATGAAATATGTAATTTGTTGGGGTTTTTACTTTAACCGCGATGCGGGAGGGAAATATATTTTACGGAGTCATTTTGACACCCAATAGAAACTCAAACAAAAAAGAAATGTAAAAATCGATACGGCAAAAGCGGTCCAGTGCTTCAAAAGTTATGAGCAAAAGACATAATTTTGGCAACGGTTTTTCGTGAATTTTCGAGATAAAAAACACGCTAACTTTCGAAAGGCAATCCTGAGGATGCTGAAGCTTAGCATATATATTTGCCGTTCCCCTGGCCTGGTTCCTGTTGAATTTCAGATATATCCGTCTAGTGGTTCAAAAGTTATAAAGAAAACCGTGAAATTCAGAATGGTTTCACCTTAAATTCACTTGTTGAAAAAACCGTTAAACCAATTTTAAAAAAATTTATGAGTCAGGAAAATATTTTAAAAAGTATTCTTGTCACTCACAAAAATTTTTATACTAAAAGAAAAACAACTTACACTCGAAAAAAAAATGTACACTCAAACAAAAATGTCAATTTTTTTTTTGTTTAATGACTAAAAAATTTTTTTTTACAAAAAATAAAATATTTCTAATCAAAATTGTTAATTTGATTCACGTTAGAAAATTAACTATCACTTTAGAAGGGCATTGTGGAGGGTATTTATGGATTCGTCCAAGTCGAATTTAACTTTTCTACTTGTTTTTACATTTTTTTTTTTGTTTTTATACGTTTTTTTTATATTTTTAGCATTTTTTCGATAATACCGGTACGTACCGGTGTTGACGTTTCGGTATCGGTAATACCGTAACCGATTCAACTCAAATACCGTAACCGATACCGATACCGAAATAAATAAAAAAACGATACCAATACCGATATCGATACCGTTATTCGTTTCGATTGCCAACCTTGCTACTATGTTTGTCATTCTAGAAACTTTTAAACAATAAAAATTTTCATTGCGTTGTTACTCATCATTCTAAACATTCTAATTCGCAAACACTGTACTCTAAAAGTGGTGTACTCTGAAGCGAATGACTCGGTGTAAGCGAAGCAACGAATAAAACATAAATGAAATCTATGATTACGAAATTGAAAAAAATAACCAATTTTGATTAGAAGTATTTAATTTTGAGTAAATTTCAAGTAATTTTTGTAAAAAATAAAATAAAATTTAATTTTTTTTTTAGTGTAAAATTTTTTTTAAGTGGAAATTTTTTTTGAATCACAAAAATACTTTTCAAAATATTTTTGTGGATTACCAATGTTTTTAAAACTTGCTTAAGGTGAAACCAATCTGAAATTTACGGTGTTGCTAATAACATTTGAACTACTGAACTGAATTAAGATTTTAATGGGGTTGTAAGGGTAAATTATTATACTGTGGTACTTTTACTATCCCCTGAAATCCTCCAGAAGAATTAACAATGAAGAAAAGGATATATTTTAAAATTAAAGTTTTTTATGGCTAAAAGGAGTCAACAATTGGTTTAGGTAGGATAATATGCACTTTTTATATCAATTGAAATAACGACCCTTATATGTTTTTATTTCTTTAAAACATCTTATACAGAAAGGAATGAAGCCTATATGGAACAAAATGTATTGGAATTCAATGAATTGAAATGAATAGAATACGGGACGAAATGGAATAGAACGGGGAACGAAATGGAATGATACGGGGAAGGAAATGATGTCAATAATAACGATATAAGGGCTTGAAAACTTTCAAGAATTTTTTTTACCGGAACGTACATGATTCCGGGCTAAACGGCGCTGTTTGAATTTTATTGTTTGTTCTAAATAGGTTTTATTAAAGAGTTCAACGATAAAAATTTAATAAAATAAAGATTCTGCAGGGTATAATTTTAGAAATGGGAACTCTAATCCTGATCCTTCTTTAATACCGTTTTTATTATTACCGGTGACAAAGTTCCGGGCGGGCCTGCTAGTACTATATATAATTTGATTTATACTATATTTTTATACTATAAATTGCATCCATTTACTAAAAATTAAAAAAAAAAAAACACACACAATCTTTTGTAACGTTCTTAAACACTGTTTTATTTAACTATATATTTTGCAGTTTATAGCCGTAATTGTGAATATTGTTTAATAGCATAATAATGATAAAGAAATCATATCATTTGAAATCTAATACACCCTCGCAAAAATTTAATTACTTTTAAATTGGTATAAAAGAAAGTGAAAACATACCGACTTAAACACAACCGACTTTGAAACAGTTAAAAGAAGACATCATGAAAGTTTTTGTAGTTCTTGTAGCCTTCTTGGCAATTTTGGGTCTAAGCGAAGCAGCTCAAGCTGCTGCTCGTTATGATGACTTTAAGGTGTATAGAGTCAATATTAAGGATGATCAACAATTAAGAGAATTAAAAAATTTAGCCAACACTTTGCCAGTGAGTATAACCGAAAGCTAACTAGAGAGAGATACCAGGGTTCGAATCCTAGTAAAAATATAAATTCTTGATTAATATTGTTTATGTTTTTTTTTTCAACAGATTCGTTTTTTGAATACTCTGACTGTTTCTGGTCGCAGTTATGATGTAGTTATTGATCCTGCTCATCAACAACAATTAGAATTCAATTTCAAATACTGTGAATTTGATTTCAAATTGTTATGGGAAGATTTACAAAAGTAAGTATTTAATAACACTGTGAAACACCATTTTTTAATCTTGGAAGGGACCAACAAAAAAAAATAAAGTATACTAACAGTAGACCAAAACCCCCGAAGGGTTTAGAAAACTTGGTTAGAGTTCTTTTTTATGGCCCACTGAAATTTTAAATTTTTTTTCAAAAGGCGTTTTTAATAAGTCAAAAAATTAATCTTAAAACATAAATTTGATGGCGGTTCTTTTACTAAAACATATTAACCCTCTATCTTCCATTTTTAGGGGTCATTTTGGTCCTTTTTTATATATCCTCTTAGAACACTACTAAAAGTTGCGTTTAAAGGGTTAAACGATCTTTTTAGTGATGTTCTATGAGAATATTTCTAAAAGAACCAAAATGACTCCTGACAAGTGAGAGTGTTAAATTGGCGAAAAAACAAGTAGAAAAGTTAAATTCGACTTGGCCGAATCTATGAATACCCTCCACAATACTCTTTTCTAACATGAAAACAAGTAAGAAAGTTATAGTCGGCTAATACCGACCATATGATACCCTATACCAGCGTTTTAGGGAAAATGGGTCCCAAGTCCAAACATGGACCGATTGGATCTGTCTTTTTTTAGATCTTTATTTAGTGTAGAAAACACACACAGATCAAATTTAAGTGGAATTGGTTTATATTTTTGTCAATAGACCGATTTAACTGAATATCTGTCGAAATTTTTATATGGGGGACTGAGTCCAAAAACGGTCCAATTATATTCCGATTTGATTAGGTTACTAAAGTACACGTTTAACACCTAAAAATAAAATTGTAATCAAATATTTTAATTTTTATGAATTTTGAGGGAATTATGTGAATATCGGGAGGGTGGTTTGTATGGGGGCTACCCTTTAAAATTTGGAATAGTGATTTGTGCATACAAAATTTGATTACCTGATAAATTTCAAAGTGATATCTATTAAAATACGGTTATTAGAGTCATTTAAGCTGAATCTAAAGTGGGCGTTTGTATGGGGGCTAGGTCGTAACATTGACCGATTTTCTCCAATTTCAGTAGGCTTCGTCCTCGGGCCAAAAGATAATTAAGTTTGAAATTTCAAGTCAATTGATTGAAAATTGCGACCTGTATCGTGCTTAAACCGATAGATGGACAGACGGACGGACTGACATCGCTAAATCGACTTAAAAAGTAATTCTGAGTCGATCGGTATATTTGAAGGTAGGTCTAGGACCAATATTTCGGGTAGTTACAAACATCAGCACAAACTCATTATACCCTGTACCACGGAGTGGTGTAGGATATAAAAATTAACAATTTCGATTAGAAATATTTTTTTTTTGAGTAAAAAACTTTCTTTTGTCATTTTTGTTAAAAAAAAAAAAAAAAAATATTTTTTTTTTTGGGTGTTAAGTTTTTTTCGAGTGTAATTTTTTTTCGAGTGTAAACTTTTTTTCCACCGTAAAAATATTTTTGAGTGACAAAAATACTTTGTGAAGTAATTTTGTGGCTTACCAACGTTTTTAAATCTTGGTTTTTTAAAGCTCATTTTTTTCAACACGTGAATTTAAGGAGAAACCAATCTGAAATTCACGATTTTGCTAATAATTTTTGAACCCCTGGACCGATTTGACTGAAATTAAACACGAATCCCACCAGGGGAACGAAAAATATATACACCAAGCTTCAGCATAATCAGACTTGTTTTTCTAAAGTTAGCGTGGATTTTATCTCAGTAATTCGCGAAAAACTCTTGCCGAAATTCACTGCTATGCTTATAACTTTTGAACCACTGGACTGATTTCACTGAATTATAATACCAACCTGACCAGATAAACGAACAACATATATGCCAAACTTCAGGAGCCTCCGAGAAGTCTTTCAAAAGTTAGCGTGTTTTTACCAGACAGACGGATGGACGGACAGACATAGCCAGATCGTCTTTAAATCGATGGAGGATCATGACTATTTGTACTTTATGGGGTCCTAGACCACTATTTCGAGGTGTTACAAACGGAGTGACAATCTTATATATACCCTCTATCACTAGAGTGGAGGGTATATAGTAAAAAAAATGTCAGAGGCTTGTTTTTTTGAGAGGGGGGCGGCGGGAGAAGTTGGGGACACCTCACCCCTTGCGATAAAAGTTGACATATAGATAAATTATAGTTTTAACATTTAATTAATACAATTTTATCATTTATTTAAATAAAATCATGAGTTTCTGCTGATGTTTGCAACTAACCGAAATTTTTAAGTATACCGATCGACTCAGATTCACTTTTTGAGTTGACTTAGCGATTTCCATCCCTCCATCCGTCTGTCCGACCGTCCTTCAGTTTTCAATTTTTAATCAATTGACTTAAAATTCAAAACTATTCAATTCGAGGCTATTGAAATTGGAAAAAATCGGTACATATGTAGACCTAGTCCCCTTACAAAGGTCCTCCATAATTTTCGCCCAAATGTCTCTAATTACCGTATTATAATAAATAACCTTTCGAAATTTGGCAATAAATTACCATTCCGAATTTTAAAAGAATCGGTTTAGTTATTCTTAAAGCCCCCATACAAACCACCTTTCCGAGATTCATATAAATCTCTAAAATTTCATGAAAATATAAAATATTTAATTAAAATTTCGTTTGTGTGTGTTTAACGCGTGCTTTAATAACCTAATCAAATTTGATAATTATCAGATCATTTTGGACTTAGGCCCCATATGAAAATTTCGACCGATATTCAGTTAAAGGGTTTTATTGGCAAAAAAATATATGCCTATTTCGCTCAAATTTGATTTGTGAATGTTTTTACACTTAATAAAGATTTGACAAAAGATCAATCCAATCGGTCCATATTTGAACTTAGGGCCCATTTTTCGGGAAACTATAATAATTCTGACTATAATTTTCGGCTTGTTTTAACTTACTTTTAACGCCTTTGAAAAAAAAAATTAAAAATTAAAAGATTCAATGGGATATAAAAAAAGAACTCGAGCCAAGTTTTTAAAACCCCTCAGGTTTGTTTACGGCCTATTGGTATACTTTTATTTGGTCCCATTCAATCGGTGACCCCCAATTTGTTATACAGTGTAATGAGTTAAAGAATGTTTAAAAATTTATTCGATTTTTAATTTCAGACTTATTGAAGACGGCATTAACGGTATCAAGAATCCTGAAATGGAATGGACTCAATATCATGGACTTAAAGATATTTACAATTGGTTAGATAATATAACATTGTCAAATCACGACATCATTCGTCCCTACATAATTGGTTATTCGTATGAAGGACGTCCCATTAAGGCTGTTAAAATTTCCGCCCGAAAAGGCAATAAAGCCATTTTCATTGAATCAAATATTCATGCCATTGAATGGATTTCTTCAGCTACCACAACATGTTTCATTGAAACTTTATTAAAGTCGACCGATAAACTTATGATGGATCTTTTACTGAATTACGATTGGATCTTTGTGCCCGTTCTTAATCCTGATGGTTTTGAATATTCACACAATGTTGAAAGATTATGGCGTAAGAATCGTAAACCGACTGGTTTCGCCAATGAAACCGGTATTTGCTATGGTGTGGATTTAAATCGTAATTTCGATTTTGTATGGGGACGTAAGTATAAACAATTTTATAAAAAAAAATTTTAACCCGATTTTATGACATCTGGGACAATGGAATTAGACAAGCTTAAAATTTTTTTTTAGTGTATTTTTGAAAACTAATCAAATACACTGTGCTTGAATTTGACACATTTTTCTTAACAAGCTGGGCACCCTACTGGTAAAGTTAATTCGAGTACGCTGAACTCAATGGTGCTAACCGTTTTTCAAAGTTAGCGCTTGTGTTCGCGATTTAAAATTTTGATGTACAAGTACAATAAAAACAATATTTTTAAACTTTTGCGATAATTTTTAAATTTAAAACCATTCATGTCTATTAAACATAACAAACCAAAATATCATGAATTATTTTTCGCGAAAATCATTTTTTGTTCGCGAAAAATCTTTGTTTTCATGGAAAAAATTTGGTTTAGTACAAATATTTTTAGTTTGATTTGATGGTAAAGCTAGCTTGTGTACGCTAAATCCCAATGTACTATCAGTTTTTTCAATGTTAGCGCATATTTTAGCGATATTCGCGATTATTTTTTATACCCTACACCACTCTGTGGTACAGGGTATATTGAGTTTGTGCTGATGTTTGTAACTACCCGAAATATTGGTCCTAGACCTACCTTCAAGTATACCGATCGACTCAGAATAACATTTTGAGTCGATTTAGCGATGTCCGTCCGTCCGTCCGTCTGTCCGTCCGTCCGTCTGTCCATCTATCGGTTTAAGCACGATACAGGTCGCAATTTTCAATCAATTGACCTGAAATTTAAAACTTAAGCATCTTTTGGCCCAAGGACGAAGCCTATTGAAATTGGAGAAAATCGGTCCATGTTAAGACCTAGCCCCCATACAAACGCCCCCTTTGGATTCGGCTTCAATGACTCTAATAACCGTATTATAATAGATATCGCTTTGAAATTCAGCAAGTAATCAAATTTTGTATGCACAAATCACCATTCCAAATTTCAAAGGAATCGGGTCAGTCCTTCTGGTAGTCCCCATACAAACCACCTTCCCGATATTCACATAATTCCCTCAAAATTCATAAAAATGGAAATATTTGATAAAAAATTTATTTTTAGGTGCTAAACGTGTACTTTAGCAACCTTATCAAATCGGAATATAATTGGGCCATTTTGGGACTTAGTCCCCCATATAAAAATTTCGACCGATATTCAGTTAAATTGTTCTATTGACAAAAAAAAATAACCAATTCCACTTAAAATTGATCTGTGTGTGTTTTCTACACTAAATAAAGATCTAACAAAAGACAGATACAATCGGTCCATGTTTGGACTTGGGACCCATTTTCCGGAAAACACTGGTGTAGGGTATCATATGATCGGTCTTGACCGACTATAACTTTCTTACTTGTTTATTTTTAAGTAAAGAAAAACAATTTTTTTATTATATTTAGCAGTGTTGGCTACCGTTACCCTTTCAATACCGTTACCGATTAATAACCCTTTAATATTGGCTACCGTTACCGTTACCAATACCGAAATAAAAATTTTTAAAAACCGTTACCGATAAAAAACCGTTACCTTTATTCGGGTTTTTACCGGTATTAAATCGGTTTTGTTTCGGTTGTATTTATATTACTTATTTTAATTTTTTTGTGGATTAAAAACAGTAATATAGTCTACAGTAGAGATGGGCACATGAGCACATGAGCACATTAGTGCATGATTCACCTGATTCACACATGAGTGTGACTGAGCGTGAGTGTGACTGAATTCAATTTTACAATGATTGTGAGTGAGTGTGAAGAAGTGTAAGATTTTTGCGCGAGTGAGTGTGCGTGAGTCGATTTTTTGCGTGACTTGTTTTCTCTTCATATTTCTTTTCGTACCAAAAAAGCAACAAAAAAACTTTTAAAATTTGGCTAAACTTAAGATTTCGTCCCACAAAGAGCAAAAAAATGTTAAATTTCGTCTAAACTTTAAATTTTGCTTAAAATTTGTAAGATTTTTGAAATTTTAGTTTTTGAACTATTTTTGTTCCGTGAGTGTGAGTCAATGTGAGTGAAGCTTGCGTGAGTGCACGTAAGTGTGAGAGGTGTTAAATTTACTCACGTGATTGTGAGTGAGTGTGAGTGTGAGTGTCGCGAGCGTGAGTGAGTGTGAGTCAAACATCACCTCTAGTCTACAGTATATATTAATACAGTCTTGCACCTCATAAAAATTATACATTATTGATTAGTGATCGATTGTAAGTGATGTTCGTCTGTCCTTCTGTAGAAAACACGATACATGCTGGTGCGTCTTATGGTCATAGGCTAGTTAAGTTCCGAAATGGGCAAAATCGGATCAGATGAAAAAATATTCCCCAGAGAAACTTACACAAACCCAGACAAACACATTTTATTTACTTTTTTTTGCTTATTTGTTTAGAAAATGAAACATTTTTATGCCGTGTGAAGTTCATTGCCCAATATAAGAAAATGCGATTTTTTCCGGCCCGCCCCTTAAGGGGGCTTGTCTATAAAAAATAAAATTAAATATTGATAAATTTGTATTATTTAAGCGTAAATATAAATAAAATGAATTTCTTAACATCTATGACGAGGGGAAAGGTGTCCTTCCGATTCCGCCAGCCCTACCCCTTAAAGAACATCCCCTGAAACATCCTTGCCAAGTTTATTTATTCCTGTCGATTTTGTTTTTAACAACAGGACAAACAGTCTTGATGTTCACGCAGTTTATTTAAAATCAGCAAATTTCTCTGTTAAAATCAGAAAATTTTTCAGCTATATTGACGGTTTTTTTCTGCAGATTCTACCTGGATTATCCAGACAGAAATTTAGCAAACCGCATCGCTATAAACAGAAGATTTCTCAAATGACTTAAAATGCAGATTTCTCATATGGCTCAAAATGCAGATTTTTTTGCTTATTGGACAAAGGTGTCGCAAGTAGAGACTCTCTACGAGCATGAGTTCGTATTTGTTGAATTACAATATTGTGTATATGTTTTAATTTAATTCTGAGCTAATTCATAGTATTTAATACTAGTAAAAATATAATTATTTATAGACAATGAACTGAACATAACAGTTTTTTAATTTTTTAAATATTTTTTTTATTTTTTACGTGTTTTTAACAAATTTATGACTTGTTAACATTTTTTTCATAATACCGGTACGTACCGGTATTGAAGTTTCGGTAACGGTTCACCGTTACCGAAATAATCGAAAATACCGTTACCTTTACCGTTACCGATATAAAAAGTATGTAATACCAATACCGTTACCGATACCGTTATTCGTTTCGGTTGCCAACCCTTAGATATTTAGACAATTTCTAAATTTTTATCATCGAAACTCTATTGAATATGGGCAATTCCATCATGTCGAACGTGACCGTTGCACACATTTAAGTTGAAATAAAAGTCAAAATAAAAAGAATTTTTTTCTTGACAAAAGGGGAAACTTATAGCTCTTAACTAGCTCTATAATTGTTGCTCAGGTTGATTTTGGAAATTGTTTCAACTTTTCAAGATAATCGCAAAGAACGCAACCATTCGCACGGGACAAAAAACAGAAGTGGTTTTCGCGACTATCAATTAAAACTCTGTTTTTAGCGAAACCTGAGGCAATATCACAATGCGAAAATTTTAGAATGTTGGCTAATAATGTCTCTTAAAAGTTGTAAAATTTTACCTCAAAATTATTTCTACTTTTTTTTTATTTAACTTTAATCACTGTCGCACGGGACATGTCGCACGGGACATTTTTTTCCATCATCATATTTATGTTGTTTTAGTTGTTCTTTTTTTTAACAAACTATAAATAAATAAGCTTAAAAAACATATTTTTATTCATTCATTTTATTTCAATACGTCCTTCAGCCAACGCTTTCCACTTTTGTCTAGCATTCCGCATTATTTCCCTGTTTTTTAATTTATTGTCTTGTAATTTTATTTCATCTTCCTTTAACTTTTCTCTTCACCGTTTGCATCACTCTTTATTTTTTTCGCCGTTTATACTTATCTATAGAGATGTGATTTCCATGCAAATGCATGTTTTTTGTCGATCGTCTAAAAACGATATCGACCAATTATCTTTCCGAATCAAGAAATTTTCGTTAAAATGGCATTTATTTGTTTTTGCATATTTTTGCATATTTTGGTGAAAATGCATATTTTTGCATATTTTGGTTTTAAATGCATATTTTGTGTATATTTTCAACTTTCAAGTGCATATTTTTGCATATTTTGGCATAAATGAGCAAAAACACAAATTGAAATTGATTTGTTTCATAATCGATTTTAAATTTTAAAAATTTATTTTGAAAATAAGAAAAATATTTTTTTTTTAACTTTTTTATAGATTGTTTAATTTTTAAAACAATTATGGTACATAAAGTTTTAAATGTTACTATTTAAGGCCGGCGTTATTTTTTTCTTTTTATGAAGTTTTTCGTATGAAAACAAGATTTTTATTGCCTACATTTTATTTTTTAGTGCATATTTTAAGGTTTTTTAGTGCATATTTTGAATTTTTTAGCGCATATTTTCGATTTTTTAGTGCATGAAAATCTCATCCCTACTCATCTATATTAAAATAATTTAAAAGTATGTATTTATATAAGTAAATCGTTTATGCAAGAAAAAATATTTTTTCAAAATTTTAAAATCCACACTTACCATGTCGCACGTGACCAACTTTATATAAGAACCAAGATCACAGATTTTATTATTTTTAAAATTTTTTTTTTTATTTTAATTGTAATAAAAATCTGTGTTTGTTCTGAATATTTGATGAATTTTCGTTATGTCTACTTGACGCACTAATAACTAATGTTGTTTTTCTATGTCGCACGGGACATCGAAATATGTGATTAAAGCATAGCAAAAACTTACGGTTATTTTTTAAATGCATAGTTTGTTATGCATTTTTTTCAGCTCTTTGTATCTCCAGAAAGATTTTTTAAAAGCAAAAGTCAACGTTAAATGCTTCTCTTTAAGAACTTTTATCAAAACAAAAGGTGCAATAGAAATGTCCCAATGAGAAAAAATTGGCTTGCTCGACTTTATATTCGAATATCTCGAAATGGGTTATGAATAAATGTAAAATTTGTTCACGTTAGTAAAATTTGATTGTTTCTTATGAAAATATGTTAAAACAAATTGGTTTCAAGAACTTTTGGTTTTTTGATCTTGGTAGACCTTTCGGTGGAAGTGCCCATATACAAAAAAAATTATTCGCGGAAATTTTTTTCGCGAAATTTTTTTTTTCGCGAATTTTTTTTTTGCGAATTTTTTTTTTCAACATTTTTTTATTTTAATAGTAGTATTAATTAATGAAAATGCGTAGAAATCAATACATTACAGAGACAAAATTAAAAAAAATAAAATTTCGCGGAAAAATTTTTTTTCGCAAAAAAAAAAAAAACAAAAACAAATTTTATATTTTAAAACTATCCCAAAAGCATAAAAAATTATTTTTGTTGTACTTTAGCTTTATAATTTTAAAATCGCGAATACGAGCACTAAATTCAAAGAACGGCTAGCACGATTAAATTCAGCGTACCCGAATTAGCTTTCCCAGCAAGGTGCCCAGCTTGTTAATTTTTGCGACTAGCACAGTGATATGATTGAAGTATTAGTTGGCTTTACCAGTTCATAGTTTTAGTTCCAGACTCCATTAAATCGTTTTGCTCTGCTTAGATTTTTAATACCCTTCGTGTAATTCCCTGTTTAACGCATCCAAATATCGTTTGACGACCCCATTAAGAACAAGTGTTATTGATCCATGATCATTTCTAAGACATTCTATAAATGTCCGTTCATCTGTCTGTTGAAATCACGATGCTGCCCGAACCAAAAGAAATAGATTCCTGAAATTTGACACGAATATGTCTTATGGTCATAGACTGGTCAAGTTCGAATATGGGCAAAATCGGACCAGGGGGAAAAGTTCCCCCTAGAAGAATTTAAATTGTTCCACAAAAACACAATTTTTTACAGGTTTTTTTTTTTGTTTATTCCCGAGTAAAATTTTTTATATATAACATCTGATCCAAAATTTGATCTGATCCGAAATTAGATCAACTTCATCCTAAAAATGGGTTTATCCAATTATCTAATTAGACTGACGGATGCAATTTCCTCCGAAAAGTGGGTTTATCTAATTATCTAAATAAGATAAACCCATTATTCGGATGAAATTGCATCCGTCCGATTAAAACTGATCTAATCTTAGCGATCTATTTTCGGATTAGCACTGATCCTTCAAATTTTTACTTTGGTTTGATCAATAAATCAAAAAAATGTATGCCATTCGAAGTTCATTGACCAGCTATAGGACCAACTGGATCAGAAAAGTATTTTTTTTTCGTTTCGCCCCTTTTTGGGGGCGTGGATAGAAAAAATAATTTAAATAATGATAAAATTGTATTAATGAGGTATGAAAATGATAAATTATCAATTTGGCAACATTTATCGCGAGAAGGAAGGTCTCTCGCCGAACCCTCAAGCGTCCCGAAACCAAAACGACACAATTTTTTATACCCTCCACTTAGTGATATAGCGTATATATAAGTTTTTCATTCCGTTTGTAACTCATCAAAATATCGGTCTGGGACCCCATAAAGTAAGTATATATATTATTGATCAGTGATCGATTCTAAGCCATTCTACCGATGTCCGTCTGTGGAAATGGTGATCACGGCCAAAGTATTAAACATATATAACTGAGACTTAGCAAATTTATATGTTGTTGTCCTAAGTAGTTTGGTATTGCATTTGAGCGAAATCGGTTGAGCGATTCAAAAGTTATGAACTAAAATGTATGAACACCTCGAAAATGTTGGTATATTCAACATAACCTAAAAATACAAAATGCTTTAAATTGGCTGCTGGTTGGCATATGTGAACAGAATTGGACTCAGAATGGAATTTTTACAAGTACAAACCAATTTTTTTACAAAAAAAAAAATTTCGCGGAATTTTTTTTCACCAAAAATTTTTTTTCCGCGGATTTTTTTTTTTTCAAAAATTTTTTTTTGCAAAAAATCTTTTATTACATTGTGCCCTTCACACATTCGGCAATGCCGAATTTAACTTTTTTCTTGTTTTTACCTTTTTACATGTTGAAGGGTATCAAAGATTCGACAAAACCCGAATTTAATACTCCCACTTGTTTAAGATTATCTTTAATTTAATATTCTTGATTTCCCTTTTCAGAATCCGGTTATAATATTGATGTTCCCTGTGATCATTGGTATGGCGGTTCTCAACCCGATTCTGAACCTGAAGTTGTTGCTTTGGAAAACTTTGTCAACTCTTTCCCAAAAAATTATATTCGCATGTATTTGGCTTTCCATTCCTATGGCAATTTTGTTCTTTTACCCTATGGTCATACCAATGAATATACTCCTCCCAACTATGAACAAATGATGCGTATTGCTGGAGCATTTGTTTCTGCCGCTAAAGTTAGTTATGGTACAAGTTTCTTAGCAGGTGCTAGTGGTTTATTGAACTGTAAGTGTTTTTTTTTGTCATTATGAAGAGATATGATTGTGGCAACCATAATTTAAGAGCGTCATATTATGATTGAAAATTTTATCATAAGTTGTTTGTAGCAACCATGTTATAATCCTTAAACAATTTTAGTTTATGACCATAATATGATTGCAAAAAAAAATTTATGATTGCCATAAACATATTATGATACAATTTTCAATCATAATATGACTCTCTTAAATTATGGTTGTCGCAATTATATACCCTCTTTGAGTGTTCATTATTATTTTATGATTTCTCTTTCCTCTACTAAGATCCGGTTTCGGGAGCTGCTAAGGATTGGGCTTATGGTGTTATGGGTATTCCATTTACTGCTACTATTGAGTTACGTGATCGTGGTACCTATGGTTTTTTCCTGCCAGCAAATCAAATTTTGCCAGTGTGTGACGAAGTTACCGATGGTCTTATTAACATGGTTGCACAAGCTACCGCTGAAGGGCTATTTGAATAATACATTTTCTAATGTAATTGATATTAAAATAAAATAAATATTTTTGCAAAATTTAAAAGATTTTGTTTTTCGAATTTCAAATATTGTTGTAATAACTTGGCTTATTTTTAACCGATTTCGGGTTTTATCACAATTTAGTAATCATTTGAATTTAAACTTGACGAATTACTTATCAACTGAATTTCAGAAGTTATCAATTGTATTTCAGAATTTATCAATTGTATTTCAGAAATTATCAATTGTTTTTCAGATGTTATCAATTGTATTTCAGAAGTTATCGAATGTATTTGTAATTTTTTTCAGAAACTATCAATTGTATTTCAGAAACTTTAAATTGCATTTCAAAATTATTTATTGTATTTCAGAAGTTATCAATTATATTTCAGAATTTATCAATTGAAGTGCTTATTGTAAAAACTCGATAAGCAACATTTCACTTTATGGTGATTTTTTCCTTAAAACAAACAGAACAAGCCCGGCACGACTTTTTCCATACGATTTGACAGATAAAACCGGTGGCCGGCGCCGGTGTGAAATAAAACTTGTTCTATTTTTTAAAGGTGGCAAAACTCATTCTAATTGGAAACCGTCCCCCGTGCCGTGCTTGTTCTGTTCGTACCATTAAACTCAAGTTTTTACCTGTTTAAAGAATAATAAACTAAACAAGTAGAAAAGTTAAATTCGACTTGGCCGAATCTATGAATACCCTCCACAATGCACCTTTTGAGTGTAAAATTTTTTTCGAGTGTATTTTGTTAGTGTAAAAATATTTTTGAGTGACAAAAATACATTGCAAAATATTTTTGTGACTTACCAATGTGTTTAAAATATGTTTAACGGGTTTTAAACACGTCAATTTAAGATGAAACTTATCTGAAGTTCACGGTTTTGATTATAACTTTTGAACCACTGGAACGATTTGGCTGAAATTCAATACGAATAAGGCTAGGGGAACGGCAAATACATACGCTAAGCTTCAGCTTCCTCAAAATTGCTTTTCGAAAGTTAGCGAGTTTTATATCTTGTAAATTCACGAAAAACCCTTTCCGAAATTCAGTCTTTTGCTCATAACTTTTAAACCACCTGACCGATTTCGCTGGATTGCAATACCAACCTAACCAGGTAAATGTTCAACATATATGCCAAGCTTCAGGAGCCTCTGTAAAGTCTTTCAAAAGTTAGTGTGTTTTCAACAGACAGACAGATGGACAGACAGACGGACGGACATCGGTAGATCGTCTTAAAATCGATCGAGGATCATGAATATCTATACTTTATGGGGTCCTAGAATTATATTTCGAGGTGTTACAAACGGAATGACAAACCTATATATACCCACTATCACTAGAGGGGAAAGTATAAAAAAATATATTGAGTAGGGATATTCTAGCTCGAGGTCATTTTTCGTTACTAATTAAAACCATGATATTCGTGTAGAACAATTTGGTTTTATTAAGACCTTTTCTATCGCAGAATCTAAGACTTTTTCTATACGAAAATTATCTCAGAATCTAAGACTTTTTCTATACGAAAAATATGTCAGAATCAAAAATGTACGAAAAATGTCTCAGAGTCTAAGACCTTTTCTATACGAAAAATGTTTCCGTATCTGCAACTTGTTCTTACGAAAAATGTCTGAAGCTTTTTTATATGAAAAAATTTTTGAGAATCTATAATATTTTCTTTACGAAAAAATTTTAGATTCTGCGACAATTTTTTTACGAAAAATATCTCAGAATCTGAGAATATTTTGATACGAAAAATGTTTCAGATCTGAGACTTCTTCAATATGAAAAATATCTCAAAATCTTAGATTTTTTTCTATACAAAAAATGTCTCAGCATCTGAGACTTTTTCTACAAGAAACATGTTTCAGAATCTGAGACTTTTCCTATGCGAAACATGTCTCAGAATCTAAGAGTTTTTCTATGCGAAAAACGTTTCAGAATTTAATCGTTTTTTTATACAAAAGTGTTTCTGAGACTTTTTCTATACGAAAAATGTCTTAGAATCTAAAGAACTGTTACAATAAATAAAAACTTGTATTTGACAAAAATTCCTAGTAATTTTACAAGCTTTTTACCAATAATTTTATAATTTTACAAGGTTTTTACCAATAAAATTGTAACTTTACAAATTTTTTGACACGATAAAATTTACAAAGAGGTTTCGTAATTTTACTAGATTTTTTGCTACCTCCTATTTTATGAGAATTCCTAGTAATTTTACAAGCTTTTTACAATAATTTTGTAATTTAACAAGCTTTTTACCAAAAAATTATAAATTTACAGTTTTTTGGCGCAATTAAAATTACAAGGAATTCTCATAAATTTACTAGATTTTTTTTGTAAAATTATCTTGAAAATTTGTAAAATTACAAAAAAATTGTAAAATTACAAAAAAAAAAGTTCTGAAATACAATTGATAACTTCTGAAAAATTTATAATTTCTGAAATACAATTAATAACTTCTGAAATACAATTGATAAATTCTGAGACACAATTGATAATATCTTAACAACAATTGATAACTTCTGAAATACAATTGACAATTTCTGAAATACAATTGCAAATGGTGAAGTATGAAATTTTTAAGTTTTAAAATTTGAATCCTATTTTGGAAAATGTTTGTACTCTAGATTTTTTGAAAATTTCTTGTGGAAAGCTTTTGTTAAAGCTACAAATTTTTAGAATTATGTATTACCATTTTTTTAGATTTTTTTGAACATTTTTTATTGCAGTTTTTTAATTTTTAAATCAGATCTACTGCTCCCATGGTGCGTCGTAGAGGGGTCAATAGTAAGGTTAATTTGGAACCCAAAACATGTTTTCAAAACAAACTAACAGTCTAGGGGTCCCCCTTACAAAATGACATTTTTAAAAATGTTCTCCAACCGCTTTAACTGCCATAAGAGTGCCCCTAGAGCAGTCTAATATATGAGCGACGAACAATATGATTTAAATCTAAACATTTTCTCAGGACATACCTACCCTGAATCTTCAAACCTTAACTCGGTCCCCAAACATTTTTTTTTTTTTTTTATTATAAATTTGTTTTATTACATCAGCTCCTACGAATCCAATACTGCGTCCTAGAGGGACCATTAGTGAGACCGACCCCCATTATTTTTTAATCGTCACCATTTTTTCAAAAACCACCTACCCCCAATCAAAACTAAATAAGTGGGCTTCCACTTATTCAGTTTTGATTTGCACCCCTTGTAATTTGTATACACACAAAAAAAAAACCTTGTCAAATTACTAGGAAAAGTCTTGTAATCCCATTTTACTAATATTTGACAGTTTTCCTTGTTTTTTAACAAAAAAATTTGGATCGAAATTTACATTTTTTTTTTTTGTAATTTTACATTTTTGTTTGTAATTTTACAAATTTTTTTGTAATTTTACAAATTTCCAAGATAATTTTACAAAAAAAATTTAGTAATTTCACGAAAATTCCATGTATTTTTTATTGCGCCAAAAAAACTGTAAATTTAAAATTTTATTGCAAAAAAGCTTGTAAAATTACAAAATTATTGGTAAAAAGCTTGTAAAATTACTAGGAATTCTCGTGAAATAGGAGGTAGCAAAAAATCTAGTAAAGTTACGAAACTTCCTTGTAAATTTTATCGTGACAAAAAATTTGTAAATTTGCATTTGCATTGGTAAAAACCTTGTGAAATTACAAAATTATTGGTAAAAAGCTTGTTAAATAACTAGGAATGTTTGTCAAATAGGAGGTAGCAAAAAAAAAGTTAAAAATTTTTCTTGTAATTTTACAAGGTTTTTTTTTTAGTATATTCATAAATATATCCCCGATATGGCCGATAATCCGAGACACCCCCAAATTTAGAATTGTCTCTTTTATATATATTATAAGTTTCATGCAAATCGGTTCATAACGGAATGAGATATTTCCCTTGTCAGACAAAAAATTGACAAAAAGTCTACTAGAACTTCGAAAACTTTCATGATGTCATCTGTTGCCAACCACAAAAGCCTTTGTGTTTTAGTTCATTTGAACTTTCTTGTTTCAACAATTAAAAAGCAATAAAATTCTTACGACATTGAAAAAGATTTCATATGTTACGATTTCTTTATGATAATTGTGTTATAAAACCATATTCATAATTAGAACTATAAACTGCATGATTATTAAATAAAACATTATTGAGATATCATAAATAAAAAGGGGAAAAGGGGAAATTTCCCCCCCATACCAAATTTCGAAAAGAAAAAAGAGGGAAAAAAAAGTAATAAAAAAGAAAAAAAAAAGAAAAAAAGAAAGAAAAGGAAAGAAAAATAGAAAAAAGGAAATTTTCTCAAAAAAAATTCTCCGAAGGAAAAAAATCACGAAGTCCAAAAATTTTTCATAGAAAAAAATCTGAAAATTTTAATAGAGAAAATTTTTAATTTTTTTAAGGAAAAAGTAAATTAATCTGAAAATTATTTGTGAAAAATATCTGTCAATCTTCCCAGCAAAACTTTGGTAATGGGTAGTGATTATATAACACATTACCAGGTAATGCATATAACTTATTTGTAGCATTATTTTATGATGTCTTACCAAACATTTGTTCCACAACGTATTATTTTCAAGTGAAAAATAATGCATTACTAATAATTTGCTACGTAATGCATGATTATTGCACTCAAAAAAAAAAGTTTGTAAAATTACAAGCAAAAGGTCTTGTAATTCTATTTTACTAATATTTTTGTCTTTTTACAAAAATTTTTGTATATTTAATAAAACGAAAACTACTGTTTGCTTTGTAATTTTACTGTTATATGTTGGTAAATTTATTTTACAAATTTTTTAGGTAAATTTACAAAAAGGTGAACTATTTTACAAATTAAAAAAACATTACAAGGTGTTTAGTTTTTTTACACAAGAAAACTGTTATTGTACAACAAAATTTTACTTGATGTTATTTAGTCTTTCTACCAAAAAAATGTGTTTTTACAAACATTTTTTTTTAAGATCGTTTACAAGGTTTTCAGTTTAAAATGTATGTATTGAAAAGTACAAAATTCCAATGTAATTTTACAAAAAAAAAAAATAATTATTCAACAATAGGACACACGAAAATTTTCTAAGTTAGATTTCTTTTTTTGCGTTTTGGAGTAAAAAATTTAGTTAAAAATAATTTCCGGACACAAACATTTTTCAACTAATTGTAAGCTTTAGCAAAAAAATTTAATTTTTACACCATTTTTTGGTAATTTGCGTTAAGTAAAATACCACAATTTTTATGTGTTATATAATTGTTCTAGTATTTTTTTTTGTATTTTTACCATTTTTTTGGTAATTTTACCATACTTTTTTGGTATTTTTTTTTTTAAATTTGACAACTAAAATGTCAATAAAAAGCTGCCAATTATCAAAAATTAAGTTTTTCTTATTTTAACAGGTACTTAAACATCCAGTCTACAATATCCAAAAAAAGATTTCCCGATTTTTTAAAAATACTTGTGAAAATAATTCAAAATTCAAAAAAAAATTGTTATTTTTTGACAAATTTTTCCTGAAAATATAAGAAATTTCTTGTGTAGCCTCCTTCGCAATTCTCATATGTTCTACTTAAGAAAAACGAAATGTCGAAAAAAAATAAAAAAGTGCAGTGTTATACATAAAAAAGTTTGTTAAAAGTGGTCAAGTGAAAAAAAAAAATCATATCAGGTTGTTGAAGTGCTACTCCAGCTGCCAAAGAAGGAAAAATAAGATGCACCAATGGAAAAACCTTTAAATTTACAAAACAAATATGTAAATAAACAAAACTTTTTGTAAATTTACAAAACAAATATGAAAATTTAAAAAAACAAAATTGTATACTTACGAAAAAAGTTGTAATTTTACAAAAATTAAGTAGAAAATACAAAAACAATATTGAAAATTTACAATTTTTTTGGTTAAACTACTGTTTTTACGGCAAAAAAATAAGAAAAACTGGTATATATACAATAAAAATTGTAAATTTACCACTTTTTATTGTAAATATACAAGTTTTTTGTCATAAAAAAACAGTAGTTTAACCAAACAACTTGTAAATTTACAATTTTGGTTTTAGATTTCCTACTTTATTTTGTAAATTTACAACTTTTTTTTGTAAGTTTAAAATTTGTTTTGTAAATTTTACTTTTTTTTGCAAATTTACAATTTTTATTGTAAATATACGTGCATTTCAATATTTTTTTGCGGTAAAAACAGTAGTTTAACCAAATAATTTGTTAATCTACAATTTATTTTTTTCATTTTCTATTTTTTTTTTTTTAAATAACAACCTTTTCCTGTAAGTTTACAATTTTGTTTTGTGAATTTACCAAATGTTCACCTCGAAGTTAATATTTTACAAAAAAAATTGTAAATTTACATTTTCTTTTGTTAAATCAATTTACAAATTATCCCCGTAACATTACGGGGATTCTTGCTAGTACATATTTTACAAAACCTGCCCCGTAAAATCACGGGGATTTTATGTCATTTTACAAACTTTTTTTTTTGAGTGTGGAAAAAATTTATTTCATATTTATTATTTCTAAACATTAAATCATGGATGACTTATATTTGGTTACATTATGTATTATTTGAAAGTTTGAAATAATGCATTATTTATAATTGGATGCATAATGCATTACAATAACATAAAAAATAATTATTTTATAAAAAAATGCATAAGTTTAAACTAGCGATGGGCTCACGACAGGAAATTTCTAACGACACGCACTCACGAGCATATTTTATCTACTTACACTCACTTACAACCACGTGAGTAAATTTAATACAAAATTACTTTTTCACTACTCGTAACACCTTATATATTATCTTCTGGTATGCTATATTATTTTATTTCTCGTAACCTATAAAATATCATATATTTTACACCTTACTCGTATTCTTCGTTATAAATTTATGACTTATTTTATACCTTACTGGTATTCTTTGTGATAATGTGGATGCATTACTTTGAGTCTCATCGCCTGTTAAAATCATCAATGCTGCAATGTATAAAATAAGAGATCTTATACCTTATTTTATACCTTATTTGGTAATCTAAGTTTTGCTGGGTTATTATGAATTTTGGTGTAAACCAGCGACAGGCAAACACATACTATCATAAGTATTTTGTCTTTGTCAGGGTTGCCAGTTTTATTTTGGGTGCCATCCCCAATTTAAAATTTCTCATCCCCAAAAATCCCCAATTTTGTTTTTCTTCAAAAAATATACTACACAAAAAAACCCTCTTACTTATTAGCAATTTTTTTTGTAAAATACAACCCATCAAGTGCAATTTCGTAATTTAGCCAATTTTTTAGAACAAAAACTTGGTTAACCAACACAAAAACACTGGCTAAAAAATGTAAGTGATTTTTGCGTGTTAACAAAACTTTCCAAGTTTTAAATTTTATAAAAAGTTAAGCGATTAGCACACTATTTAAAGCCGACAAGTTTTATTATCAAATTCAAAAACCAACGGAAATTTTTTATAGGGGATAAGTAACTCAAGTGTGTATGATACTTGCTTTTTCAAGTTACTTGGTGCTGCATTTATTATGGTGTTTGTATAAAAATTTCGATAACTTCAACCAAAAATTTTGAATTTTTCGTAACTCCCAAAGAAAAACCTTAATAAATGATGCAACAAGTAACTTGAAAAAAGAAAGTATCATAAAGGCATCAGGAATTTTTAATTAACACAGCATCGATTGAGTATTTTTTTTTGTCCAAATTTGATTTACTTTTGTGTTTATATTGAATTCCCCAAAGGTTCTCCCAGCAAACAGAAGTCATCAGCCCTAAGAAATTTTTTGTACTCTTAAAAAACAACGAAAATTCTTTTAATTTAAGGTTTGATATATATTGCTGTAAAAACTTTAACTTTTTACAAACATTTCGGAATAGGTTTCCAAAACTATATACTATGAAAAATGTATGAAAATCTACAATTTGGTTCATAAGAAAAGAAAATCATGATATTTCTACGTTTGCGGTTTTTTATGCTTGAATGTTTACGATTGAATAAAGTAGAGTTCATTAAACCGATTTTATCATTATTTAATGATTAATGTATTTAAAAAACACTTGTTTATCTAAAATATTTCACCCCCTTAAAATCCCCGAAAAAATCAGTGTCATCCCCATGAAATCCCCGGATCCCCAAATCAAAATTTTCATCCCCATTTTCAAAAAAAAATCCCCTATTTGGGGACAAAACCCCTAAACTGGCAACTCTGGTCTTTGTGTGTGTAACATGTAGCACTCTCATACTCAATGCACTTAAAGAAACTTATAGTAAAAATAATAATACATTTAACCATTTAAAAAATAAAAAAGATAATAAATGACATTGGTTAAAATGTCTAGCAATGTATATTTAGTGAATAGTGACAAACTAAGCATTCTGGTTTACCAAAAAAACGTTCCTTAAACAAGAATTTGACATTAAAATTCTTTATTGGTTATTTCTCTAAGTATATTTTAAGCAAGAAGAGAGGAGAAAATTGTGTTTTTTGATTTTGTTTAATGAGTGAGAGCATGTAGGTGTGAGATTAAAAACGCCGCGTAGTGCTTTTGCCTGTCGCTGGTGTAAACCAATTAGAATATGCTTTTTTTGTATAGAAAAATGTTACAGGATCTTAATATGGTTTATATAAAAATGTTTGTCTTATACATAGCAATAGGAAAAATATCTTACAATCTTAAAAATGTTTATAATTTTTCTATTGGAAAAAAGTCTCAGAATTTCTGAATTTGAGACTTATTTTAAAATAGTCTCAGAAGTTGAAACCTGCTGAATTGGTAGAAGGTCACAGAATCTGAGAATTTTTCTATGGGAAAAAGGTCTCTAAGATTTTTTTATAGGAAACAGGTCTCAGAATCTATGACCTTTCTATAGAAAAAAGGTCTGAGTCTGAGACGTTTTCTATAAGAAAAACATTTCCGAATCTGGGACTTTTTCTTTAGGAAAGGGTCACAGAATCTCCGACTTTTTCTATGGGAAAGGTTTTTTGAATAGGAAAATATTTCAGAATCAGAAAAAGGTCTCAGATTCTGGCACTTCTTCTTTAGAGAAAAAGTGCCAGAATATGAATATATAAGAAAAAGCTCTCAGAATCTGATACTTTTTCTTTAGGAAAAAGGCCTGAGAATCTAGGCCTTTTTCTTAAGGAATAAGATCTAAGAATTTAAAACTTTTTCTTTAGGAAAAAGGTCTAGAATCTGAGAATTTTTCTATTGGAAAAAGGTCGAAGAATCTAAGACCTTTTCTATATAAAAAAGGTCTCAGAAGCTAAAATATTTTCAGTACGAAACAAATCTAATAATCAGAGACCTCTCTGTAGGAAAAATGTCTCAATAATGCTTTAAAATATGAGACTTTTTCTATAGTAAAATGTCTCAGGATCTGAGACTTTTTCTATGGAAAAAAAATTTCTTAGAATCTGAAAATTTTTCTTTACGCAAAAAGTCTAAGATTTTGAGACATTTTTCGTAAAGAAGAAGTCTTATATTCTGAGACTTTTTCACTATAAAAAAAAAAATTCACGAAAAATGTCTCAAAATCGGATATTTTCTATGTAGGAAGAATTTCTTCTATTAAAAAATTCTCAGATTTAGAATCTTCTGAGACATTTTTCGTAAAGAAAAGTCTTATATTCTGAGATATTTTCCCTTTAAAAAATATTTTTTTCACGAAAAACGTCTCAACATCTGTTATTTTCTACATGTAGGAAGAAAAATAGATTGGACTTAGAGAAATTCGGCTTTTTTAAATTTTTATTATCAAAAATCCAAATATTTGAAATCCAAAATTTTGGTGGAAATTTTCTAAAAATCCCAAAGTTTGGTCGAAGGGCGCCACGGGCTAAAATGATCGGTTTTGGCTCAAATTAAGTTTAAATTAAAAAAAAAAAAACTTAAGGGTTAAAGATGGTGGGGAGATGTGTTCAGAGCAAATGTTGGGAATAAAAAACTATTGTTGATCGGTCATACATTTGACTGCTCTGTGGGCACTCTTAGGGCAGTGCCCCCAGACCCCAGGCACTATGGTCGAGTGTTCCCAAGTGCGTTTCTTAAGAATTTGAGATAGAGGGGGTAATATGTTCAAAGAATAGAATTACCATAGAATTTTACTACAGACATTTTAACACATAGTTAAGCCCAGATATATATTTACATGATTTATTTTTCTTATTTCGTACGCCTTTAAACAAAAAAAGCCATAAAAAAGTTGTAAGTTAGAGAACAAAATCCAATCGGAGTTCGTCTAACTTAAGTTTCTATTTTTGCTTTGTTTTTATTTTGTTGGTCTCATTCAAAGTACATTTTCGTATTAAACAGTGTAAGTAAAGATAAAAAGGGCAGAAAAAGTGCGACATTTTTTCCAAAAGAGGCAGCGCCATTAAATAGATGTTCCGCTTCAGCTTGTTTAACCATAGCAATAATACCATCCGTAACTTCAGCGCATACTTCTAAAATTTGTGATGCCGGTAAGAAAAATCCGTATTGACCCTTATCCCGCAACTCGATGGTAGCCGTAAAAGGAATTTTTTTAACACCATAAGCCCAATCCTTTGAGGCTCCAGAGACGGGATCTAAAAAAATGAGAATTAAAAACAAGTAAAAAAGTTAAATTCGGCCTTGCCGAATGTAGTGATACCCTCCACAATTTCAAAAAGATTATTGCAAAAAACTTTATTTAAAAGGAAATTACTTTTGAAAAAAAAAAAAAAATTTGAAAAAAAATTTCCGCGAAAAAAAATTTTGGTAAAAAAAAAATCCGCGATTTTTTTTTGTCAAAAAATATGTTCTTACTTGTTTAAATACCATTTGGTGTTCAATTATGTTCACATATGTCAACCAGAAGCCGAATTAAAGCATTTTGTATTTTTAGGTTATGTTGAATGTACTGAAATTTTTGAGGTGTGCTTACATTTTCGTTCATAACTTTTGAACCGCTGAACCGATATCGCTCAAATGCAATACCAAACTTCTCGGGAGAACTTCCAATAAATATGTTAAGTTTCAGTCATCTCTGTGCAATATTTTGTCCGCGACAGCATTTTTCCACAGACAGACAGACAGACGGACATCGCTAGAATATCTTAGAATCGATCGGGCATCATGAATATATATACTTTATGGGGTCCCAGACCGATATTTCGATGAGTTACAAACGGAATGACAAACTTATATATACCCTCTATCACTAAGTGGAGGGTATAAAGAAATCACATACAATCAATAACTTTTTACTACTTTTACTATAGCTGGAAATTAAAAAAACGAAACTTTCAAGTTGTAGTTAAAATAGTGGGAAAAACAAAAAGACATAATGTGTTTGTTTACCCAAATTTTTTACTATTTTTACTACAACTGGAAAATTTTGTTTAATTTTTGCATTAAAAATTTGCAGCTGTAGTAAAAGTAGTAAAAAATAGTATATTATAGTAAGGTAATCGAACGGTGTTGTTTTATCGTTTTTTTTTTTTTCAATTACTTCAAGAGAGCAACACAGTCTTTTATACTTACAATTTAATACACCACTAGCACCAGTTTCAAATTCAGTACCGTACTTAATTTTAGCGCCTTCCGCGAAAGCATTACCAATACGCAACATTTGATCATAGTTAGGTGGAAATTCTTCATTTGTATGACCATAAGGTAATAATACCCAATTACCATACGAATGAAAAGCTAAATACATACGAATATAACCATTTTCAAAAGTATTAACAAAATTTTGTAAAGCCACAACTTCGGGTTCAGTTTGTGCTTCAGCACCGGCATACCAATGATCACAGGGAACATCAAAATTATAACTATTTACTAAATCAAAAGAAAGAAATGTTTAATTGAATCTTCCCGAAAAAAAAATTATACTTACCTCCCCATTTATAATTAAAGTTACGATTTAAATCGGTACCATAACAAATGCCCGATGAATTTGAATAACCAGTGGGTTTACGATTTTTACGCCATAATCTCTCTACATGGTGAGTATATTGAAAACCATCAGGATTTAATAAAGGTACAAATATCCAATCGTAACTCGTTAGTAATAGTTTCATTTCGGCATCATTTGAATTTAATAAATTTTCAAAGAAACATGTAGTAGTAGCGGATCCAATCCATTCAACGGCATGTATTCCCGATTCAACAAAGATAGCTTTATTTCCTTTTTTGGCCGAAATTTTTATAACTTTAATAGGTTGTCCTTCATAGGAATAACCAATTGTATATGTTTGTATAATATTGTGATTTTGTGTGCTTAATTCATCTAGCCAATTGTAAATATCCTCAATATCATGGTATTCGGACCACTCCATTTTGGAATTTGATTTTCCATTACCACTTGAACGATCTGCTTCAATGAGTCTGAGATAAATTAAACAAATATATAATGGATGGGGAAAATCGCTTAAAGTAATCGTTCTTACAATTTTAAAACCGCACATTATAATTAATCGAAATTGTCTGTTTTGGCCTCCTTATATTCATATACAGTGTCTGAAAAAAGTCTACGTACAACTACATAGTAGATGTAATTCGTTAACGGCAAAGTTAAAAATAATGGACCAAATTATTATCAAACAAATATTTTTGTAAAAAGTTCTGTATACGTAATTTATCAAGCTTAAATTTAAGCTTAATGGCGTCCAGATTGAGTAAATATTAAATGTGCTACGAGGGTCGATATGGAAACTGAAATTATTGAATGACCTTTTTTAGAAAGTTTTTTAAAAATATGTTTAGGTAAATTTTTTGCAAGCTCAAACATTAAAGATTTTAAAAATGGTCCTTTAGTTTATATTCAATTATCAGAAAAATTTTCCAACGATTGAAACGAAAATAAAATGTACTTTAAAAATTCGCATTTTTTGGATTCCAATTTTTCTGACCATTAATTTTTTGTAAACAAAGAAAAGATTTTATTATTTATTAATTTTAGTTCACGAAAGTGTATTGTAATGAGTAGGGATGAGGTTTTCATGCACTAAAAAATCGAAAATATGCGCTTAAAATATGCACTAAAAACTTTAAAATATGCACTAAAAAACCTAAAAATATGCACTAAAAAATAAAATGTGTGCAATAAAAGTCTTGTTTTCATTCGAAAAACTTATTAAAAATGCAAAAAATACACCGGGCTTAAATTGTAACATCTTAAACTTTAAATAAGCAGGATTTTTTTGAAATTAGGGCAATCTATAAAAAAAAATTAAAAAGAAAAAAAATAATTTTTCTCATTTTCAAAATAAATTTTTAAAATTTAAAAGTTTTTGAAACAAATAAATTTCAATATGTGTTTTTGCTAATTTATATCAAAATATGCACTTAAAAATTGGAAATATGCATAATATATGCACATAAAACCAAAATATGGAAAAATATGCATTTTAACCAAAATATGCAAAAACAAATCGATGCCGTTTTAAAGCAAATTTCTGGATTCGGAAAGATAATTGGTCAAAATTGTTTTAAGACTACCGACAAAAAACATGCATTTGCATGGAAATCTCATCCCTAGTAATGACCCTACGGGAAACGAACCGATCATTGGGTTGGTCACGTGGTTGGAACTTTGTGACAGTGACCGGTCCTTGATTTGGTCCTACCCTTTGGAAGAGACCGGTATATTTAACATGGCGTTGTCCTAGGGGGTGGCAATTTCTATTTTTTGAGCCCATTGTGACATGTCACTGAGCTTGTCGATTGTGACGTACCACCGGTGTGGTTTAAATAAGCAGGCTTTATAACAAGTTAAAATAAATTGATACAAAACTGGTAAGACACATGACACAAAGTGACTAATTTGTGACATGTTTAGCTAAATTTTTTTTGTTCGTTAGTCTAATGATATGTTCTCTAAGATCGGTCGAATGATATGTCCCAAAGTTACTACAAAATAACACATCACTTGACTGGTTTAAGGAAACATAACACGGGACTAAACAAAATTAATTTACATTAAACTAGTCAAAATTCAGTCCCCTTGTGATATGTTTCATAACTAGTTTAAAATTTCCAGATTAGTGGCATACCAAAAGACTGCTCTAAGTAAACATATCATAGGACTAACGAAAATATGTTTGTAAAGTACGGTTTACTGAACGAACGCGGAATTCACTGATCTTCATTTAAGAAAAATTTAATTGCACCTGTTCTTATAACATTGCAAAACTATTCATTTTAAAAAAAAATTAATTTGTTTTTATAAAAATCAAAAATATTTTATTAATTTAATAAATATTCAATTCAAGGTAACAATTTTAAATTAGTGAGGTCAAAGGGTTAAACATGTTTGCGTTATGCCACCTATTTTTCAGTCACAAAGTTGGTCCTATTTATATCAGTCCAGTACTATGACAACTTTTAAATAGTCACGTGATTGGTTTTCCAGAACGAATTGTCATTTTTTTCATTCAAAGCTTATATTTTTTAACCTGTTCTTTGACAAGTCACCACTTCGTCTGTAATGTTTCTAGTGATTTTAAATCCTCTCTGATGTTACGTTACTTTCTCACCAGTTACTTGATATATCATTATTAATCCAGTCAATGTTTTGCCACCATTTGAATAGTCACGGGATAGATTTTTTCCTTGTAATTACCATATTTTAATACATTTGCATTTATGTTTTCACCGGTTTTTTGATATGTACATTATTAACCTATCCTAAATCTGCCACTTTTTATCAATTGACCTTTCATTTCCCGTAGGGGAGATATAAAAATAATTAAACATTTTCTTTGTTTACAAAAAATTGGTGATCAAGAGAATTGGAAATCAAAAAATGCGGAATTCTTATACTGTATTCAAAAAGTTTTAAGTTTTGTTTAAGTCGTTGGAAGACTTTTTGTCGATAACTGAATATGATGTACTAGAACGCCCGCCGGTACTTCGGTACTGGTTATATTAAATACCGGAAAAATATAAGATTAGAATTAGAGTCCCGATTTCAAAAAATTTTCCCTACGAAGTCTTTGTTTTATTTAATTGTGAACGTTTTAGTCATTCGTAAAATAATATTTTCGAGAATAATTTGAATAGTTAAGTTTGATTAACTTCGCTGGCACGTTATCATATTCGTTCCATTGAAAAATGCTATTGACAACTTTCGTGGCCTTTTAACGGGACTGCCCTATAAAATTGACAGGAAAATATTCTGAGTGAATAAATATTTCAGTGAAAAAATAAATTTTAATAAAAATAAATTTGAGTGAAAAAACATACAGAGGGACAACATATTGAGAAAATATCATTTCATATCGTTCCCTGCTCTATTCCATTTCGTTCCCCGTTCTACTAGATTTCGTTTTTAGTTCCATCTCCTTTCCTTCCAAAAGAAATAAAACCACTCTATAGTCCATATCTATAGATAAATAATATATTATTATGGTAGTATTTTTTAAATAAAATTTTGAATTTTTAAAAATGTCCTTCTCTTAGTTGTTATTTCTGCTAGAGAATCATACACATAAAATTTTGAGATTCTTGAGTTTTTAGTTAAATGGTTAGTTAAAAAGAACCATATCCTGCCCTTTCCCCTTTTCATCCACTTAAAAGTTAAATTTTCAAAGAAAAAAAATATTTTTTAGCTGGATGATCCCAGATTCAACATATCAGGTTTCTGGACCATTATTTCAGAAACATAATTTTCAGAATATACTTTTCTTGAATGTTTTTTCACCTAAGGATCCTACATTTAAAAATTCAAGCTTCTAGGACCATTATTTTTGGAAATAAAAAAGTACCAAAATCAAATTTTATTGCCCACGTTAGAAACGGAATTTCCAAAATTACTTTTTTCAGGCTGTTTTTTTCACCGAAAAATCCTACATTTAAACATTTTTTGTTTCAACAAAAGTACACGTTTTAACCCCGCTAAGAAAAGTAATTTCCAAAAAGTACTTTTTTTCACTAAAGGATACTACAAAAGTATACTACATTCCAAATTTCAAGCTTCTAGAACCATTATATCAAATATAAAAAGTGACGAATGTACACTTTTTTAACCATTTTACCTCCACCCCCTCCGCCCCCTAGAAACGGAGTTTCCAAAAAGCATTTTTCCAGAATGTTTTGTTTTTCAACGAAGGATCCTACATGAAAAATATAAAGACTCCAGGACCATTTTTTAAGGAAATAAAAAAAAAACAAAGTAACAATTCTTTACCCCGCTAAAAAAACAAAATTTCGAAAAAGTACTCTTTTCAGAATTTTAAGTCTCTTGCATTCAATTTCAATTGTCTAGAATTATTATTTCAGGAGATCTTTAAAGTACAATTTTTTACCCCCTTAGAAACGGAATTTTCGAAAAGTACTTTTTCCAGAATGTTTTTACTGAAGGATCCCATATTCCAAATTTCAGGTTTCTATAACCATTATTTCAGCATATTTAAAAAGTACCAATAGTAAAATTTTTTACCCCTTTTACCCATATAGAAACGGAATTTCCAAAAGGTATTTTTTCCAGAATGTTTTTTCACCGAAGAATCCCACATTCCAAATTTCATGTCTCTGGGACCATTATTTTAGGAAATAAAAACAAAGTACTAAAAGTAAAATTTATCCTCTTTTACCCCCTAAAAAAGAATTTCCAAAAATGCTTGTTCCAAAAATGTTTTTTTTACGTAAGGATCCTACATAACAAAAATTTCAAGTGAGTAGGATCATTATTTCAGAAAATATAAAAAGTACCACAAATACACTGTTTTACCCCTTTTGCGACCCTTAAGGCTCCGACACAATGTCGGTGTACTCTGTACTACAGAGTACCATCTCTAAAAATAAAGACGACATCATACAAAAATGTGTAACTGCGAAAGAGAAAGGAACAAAACCACTCTCTGGCACAGAGTACTCCGTCATTGTGAATTCAGCTTTAGAAACAGAATTTGTAAAAAGTACTTTTTATAGAAAACATTTTTTTGAAGGATCCTTCAATTCAAATATCAAGTGTTTAGGATCATTATTTCTGGAAATATAAATAGTACCAAAAAGTTTTCTTTTTTATTCCATTTACCCCCCTAAACCAAAAGAAAAATTTTTCCAAAAAGTACTTTTTCCAGATTTTTTCTTTTTTGCCGATGGATCCATAGAGGAATAAAGTAAAGAGATTGTAATTGGTTCAACTCTCTTTTTTCTCTCTCACGCGAAATCTGTATGGGATCAAGTAAATTTTTTGGTTTTTTAAAGTCATGAAATTTGTACTTTATTTGCACTTTTAATATTTTTTTTAATTATATTGAATCATTAGCGGTTCTCACCCTTGATAGAAAACAAGAAAAGAATCGGAGAATCGAAGAAAACAAGAAAATGTTTGACAGATACAACAACAAAATACATGGCGTCTCGTTTTTCTCATTTTCTTGGTTTCTTCTTTTCTACATAGAAAATTTCTTCGACTTGATGCTTGAGTAAGTTGAAGTATAGAAAAAAATAAAAGTTTCTAGACCAACAAAACAGCTGATTAGAGAGGCATTTAATTATTTTGTGATATTTTCAGACTTTTTATACGAAATTTAAAAAGAAACTTAATTGATTAATTATATTTTTACTAAAAATCGCGTTGTTTATTTTTATTTCATGGTTTTTATTATGTAAAATAGTTTGAGGTTATAGAAAATGTTAGTGTGAGGAAACTTGTTTAAATAGTTGTTCACTCTTTAGTGGAAAAAATCGGTAGAAAATTTTCTTGTAGGAAATTTCCTCAAATGTTTTCTATCAAGGGTGAAAACCGCTATTAACATTTTAAGAACGTAAATTTCATAAATTTGTTTTGTTTAAAACAATATAAAAGTGTTTTTTAAAGAAAACAAAAAGCCTTTTTTTCAATTCCTCTTTCAACCTTCATTCTATTAATCCCATCCAGTTAAAGTTATTTCTCACGAGAGCCATGAATAGCCCCTGATGGATCCCACATTCCAAATTCCATGTGTCTAGGATCATTACATCAGGATATATAATAAGTACCAAAAGTATTATTTGTAACCCTTCGGAAAAGGAATTTTCAAAAACTACTTTTTATAGAATGTTTTTTTTTACTTAAGGAGCCTTCATTACAAATTTAAAGTTTCTATGGCCATTATATCAAGAAATAAAAAAAAAGTACTAAAAGTATACTTTTTTACACCTTAAACCCCCTTATAACCAACATTGGCAAAACCCAGCCATAGTAGATGTATTTTCCGGGAAGTAATCCTACATTCCAAATTTCAAGCTTACAGGATTATTATTTCAAGAACTAGAAAATAGTACCGAAAGAACTATTTTATACCCTTTTAACTCCATTTTAATCAATATTGGCAAACCCAGCCATTTTAGATCTATTTTACGGAAAGTTATCGTACATTCCAATTTTCAAGCTTCACTCTTCAGCATTTTTTTAAGGAGATAAAAAAGGGTACCAAAAGTACACATTTCTACACCCTTAGAATCAACATTGGCAAAAACCCAACCGTACTGGATCTATTTCCCGGGAAGTGATCCTACATTCCAAATTTCAAACTTCTAGGACAATTAATTCAGTAACTAAAACAAAGTACCAAATGCACACTTTTTTAACCATTTTACCTCCTTAGAATCAACATTGGCAAAAACCCAGCCTTGCAAAAACCCAGCCTTGGCAAAAACCCAGCCTTAGTGTATTAATTTTCCAGTGAGGGTAACCTTCGTTCCAAATTTCAAGTTTCTAGGACAATTATTTCAGGAAATATAACAGGTACCTAAAGTACAGTTTTTTTACCCTTTTTACCCCCATAAAATCAACATTGGCAAAAATCCAGCCTTAGTTTATCTATTTTCTGGGAGGTGAACCTACATACCAAATTTCAAGTCTCTAGCCTCAGTAGTTTGTGCTGGGCAGTCAATCACCCAACGTTTTTTAGTAATGTTTAGTAAAGAGATATAAAAATAATTAAACATTTTCTTTGTTCACAAAAAATTGATGATCAAAAGAATTGGAGGTCAAAAAATGCGGATTTCTTCTACTGTATTTAAGAAAAAAAAATATTTTTTGGTTGAATCGTTGAAATTTTTTTTTTGATAATTGAATATAAATTAATAAAGTATTTTTTATGTTTTTAATCTTTGAGCTTGAAAAAAAATGGACTTAGAAATATTTTTAAAAAATTTTCTAAAAAAGGTCTTTTAATAATTTCAATTTTTAGTTCGGCCCTCATAAGACATTTAATATTAACTCAATCTATTCGCCATTAAGCTTAAATTTAAGCTTGATAAATTAACTACACAGCACTTTTAACAAAAATACTTGTTTGATAATAATTAAATCTATTATTTATAACTTTATCCTTAATGAATTACATCTACTATGGAGTCGTACGTAGACTTCTGTCAACCACTGTATAATTAATAAACTTGGTTAAATTAATAAGCTTACCTTTGCAGATCATCTGAGGTTCTTAAAAATTCAAATTCCTCATATCGAAATTGTGACTCCAATAAATTTTGATTAGCTGGATCGATAACCACATCGTAATTACGACCGGCACCAGTTATTTCATTTAAATAACGAATCTGTTAAAAGATTTTCAAAAATAAAAATTCATGTAAAGAATTTTTTTCTAAAATTTTTCTACTTACTGGCATGTTATTTCCCAATTTTATAAATTCATTTAATTGTTGTTCATCCTTTATAAAAACTCTGTAAACTTTAAAATCATCATAACGCACAGCAGATTGAGTGGCTGCGCTGTATCCAAAATTGGCCATACATACTATAAGAATCCACGAAATTTTCATAATGTCTTTCATTAACAGCCGCGAGATCGACTGTGTTTTAATCAGAGTAATTTCACTTTCTTTAATATTGATTTTTATATTTTTTTGATTTTTATTTAAACATTAGATACTATGATATCAGTTCTTATTCTTATATGAATTCCATAAATATTATCGCTTAAATTATGATTATTATTATGTTGACGATAATAACAATTTTTGATAACACCGTCCGACAAAAATAAAAAAAAAGTCGTTTAACACGAACTGGATAATAAACGTTTGAAACTAAAGACTAAATGTGGTAAAACTGCATTTAGAGTTTTTAATTTCGTGATCCTGTTTCCTTTTAAAAGGACTTCAAAGTCTTCGAGGATTAAATATTATAAAATATTTTTTAATATTTGTATTTGTCCTAGGCTGCCACTAGTAATGGCAAATGAAAGAGGAGGATCTCCTCTAACTTTCCTTATTTATTATTTTTTACATATCAGGAAAAGGGAGGTAAGTTACGTCCTTTCAACACTTTATCCTTCAATATCATTCAAAACTGCCAACAAAATATTTTGATTAAGTTTTCAAAGGACGTTATTCACATCCTTTTATCCTGATATGGCAAAATAAAAATGGACAAATAAGGGGAGAAACTCCCCTTTTTTATGCCATCACCATTTGCATCCTAGGATAAGTACAAATAATAAAAAAAAATACATAATGTAATTCTTTAAAACTTTAAAGTCCTTTTAAAATGAAACAGGATCACGAAATGAAAAACTGTAAATTCAGTTTTACTTCATTTGATCTCTAATTTGAGAAGTAAGTAATAGGTTTATTCAGAAGAAATGTTGGGGTGTCAAAATAAATAGAGCAATGTAACCGTAAAGGGGTAAAAAAACAAAAAGACTCACAATTTCTTCGGAGAGGCTCCTGGAGGAGTGCAATGTAAGCTGATCCCCATTAATTTTCACGCCCCAGCATTTCTGCTGAATAAACCTACTCCTTACCACCACTCTCTAACGGGACTCCAACACATGAATTTTTATTTGATTCCCCTACGCGTAGGAGAGAATTTTATTAATGGGGACTCTAATCCTGATTCTTCTTTTATCCGTTATTCAATTTCACCGGTAGCGAAGTTCCGGACTGGCATGTTATTCAATATACATAAAAGAGTATGGTAACTGGCCGACTGATTGGTAGTCCAAACCGCTGAAGCTTGAGACTTAAAATTTGGAATGTAGGGTTTTTTGGAAATTTCGATGCGTTAAGAGGGGAAAAGGTGAAAAATAGCACCATTTCGGGAATTGTGTATTTTGACTCTAGGATCCTCTCGCGGAAATAACATTCTAAAAAAATATTTTTTGAAAATTCCGCTTGCAACGGGGAAAAGGGTGATATAGGGCAAATTGGTAAATTTTGTTATCTTTTTCTACACTCTTATAAATTTTTGTTGAAATTTACCCACTTTATTGTAGGTAACTGTTCTCCTACAATAAAGTGGGTAAAAATACTCAATGTGTTTAAATTTCAACATTTGCACACAAAGTGTGTACAACTAATAAACATTTTGTGTGTAAACCAATAAGTTAACTGCTTTCAAAATTCTATGGCAGTACACACAAAATGTGTAATTTTAGCTTATTTGTGCTCAAAAATAGATATAAAATGTTCAAAATTGAATCTTAAATGTTTTCTTTTACATTTAAAGTGTTTGATTTTTATCAACCTTCAAAAATTTGTATTCCTATAAAAAAGTAAAACCAAAAATGCATTTTTTATGATTTTCATAGTTTTTATTTAAGCTAAACTTAAATTTTGTATAATAGTTAAATATAATATTCGTAAATTATAATTTAAATGCAACTTTTTTTTGTGTTTATAAAATTCGTAATAAAAACAAAAGATCAATAACAAAAGAAAAATAACATGTTACAATAAGTATATGAACGATAAAATTTGGTTAATTAAAGAACTTATTTTTTGAACATTATTAATATTTGTTTGTCTCTCAAATTTTTGGAGATAGGATTAAAAAATAAAATCCATCGTCTGACAGATTTCAGCAGGATATAAAATGTTATATGTAAATAAACAAGAGCCACTTGCATATGCTGTTCTATTATATCCGCCTTTTCGCCCATTAGTACCTTCTTCTCTAGAGAAGTATGAACATACATATTTTTTATGAGTCTTCTGTTTTTTAAACAATTTTTTTCGTTGGACTTTTCTAATCATTAATTGAATAGTTCATGCGAATAAGGACGAATAGACCACTTTTTCGCAAACACGTTTTTTTGCATAAATGCATTTTATTAGCAGAGCCCTACAATCCTATGCAGAAATTTTGGGGAAATTTTGACTTTTAAGGCTAAAAAAATGACTTTAAAAGTGCAATAATTCGTATATTTTTATATTTTTGTTTAAATTGGGAGTGAACTAACGCACAATTTTGATTAAATACAACACAAAAACATACAAAAATTTTACTTTCGGTAACAATGTGTTAAAAGAACATTACGAGGAACAAACCACACTTATTATATTGGCAAAAAATTTTACCGTTCTTAAGTTATAAGACTTTAAAGTGTGGAAAGCAAAAAGGGCGAATATCCATCCTTAACAAAATATTATATAAAAATTATTTAGCTGCGAGTTTAAAATTGATATTAGCTAAAATTTGAAATTGTACACAAAAAAAACAATCTTAGCACATACAAAGAAATTAGTGTTAATAGTGCATCCAATGTCAGGAATAAAAAACAAACATTTTTTCACGTCCTTTTATGTTACATCGTAATATGCAGTCAAGGGTTAATATTATAATTTCTAAAAATGTATTGTGTCATAAAGAATTACTACTGCATCAAAAGGCAGGAATATTAAAAAAAATTAAAAATTTTTTTTTTTTTTTGCATGTCCTTGCAATCCTTAAATAGTGTATCCTCGAAGTCCTTAAAGTGTTACAAACAAATACCAACCATAGTTCGTCAAGTTTTGCAAGTCTCGTGAAAATGTAGTCAAAATCTGCTGCAAAATAACACATTTTTATTCAAATTACAATACATTTTTTTGGATATTCGCCCTTTTTCCATTTAAGCAAAAAATTTAAGTCCAATTTTTGGCAAGTTCTCTTTTGAATACCTTACTAAAATTTTGTATATAGGTAGATGTGACTTAAAACTTTAAGCTAATACAAAAAAGTTGACAAAAATATTATTTTTTAACCGTTTCCTGCGTTTTTATTGTCCCCTGTAAAATTCTACAAATGGTCTATTCGTCTTTATTCGCATGAACTATTCAATTGTTGTCTTAAACTGCAAGTATAAAAATTTTCACATTATTTACGAGATATTTCTGATATTTTAACTATACAAGAGAATATTTTCAGAATCTGAGAAATTGCTGTATAGATAATTCTCAGAACCTGAGAAATTTTTTCTATAGAAAAATTCTCAGAATCCAATATAATATTTCTATACAAAACATGTCATAACCTGAGACATTTTTTCCTTAAAAAATTTCTAAGAATTTGAGATATTTTGCTATAGAAAAATTCTCACAATCTTATAAGTATATTTTGTATAGAAAAAATTTAAGAATTTATTTTTTCTATAGAAAACATGTCAGAATCGGAGCCATTTTTTCCATAAAAAATTTCTTAAAATCTGAGATATTTTGCTATAGAAAAATTCTTAGAATTTGAAATTTTTTAATAGAAAAATATAATAATCTATGATATTATCAGAATTTGATATATTTTTTCTATAAAAAAATTCCATGAATCTAAGATATTTTTTTATGGAAAAATTCTCAGAACCTAAGATATTTTTTTATGTAGAAAACTTCTCAGAATCTGCGATATTATTTCTATAGAAAAATCCTCAGAATCTGAGATATTTTTCTATAGAAAAATTCTCAGAATCTGAGATATTATTTTTTATAGAAAAATTCTCATAACCTGAGATATTTTTGCTATAGAAAATTCTCAGAATCTGAGAGATTTTATCTATTGAAAAATTCTCAGTATCTGAGATATTTTTTCTATAGAAAAATTCTCAGAATCTAAAATATTTTTTCTATAGAAAAACTCACAGAATCTGAGATAGGTTTTCTATAGAAAAATTCTCAGAATCTGATATATTTTTTCAAAATCTTGGAAAATTAAAAAATTTTCGGAATCTGAAATAATTTTCTGCTCAAAAATTCTCAGAATCTAAGATATTTTGTAATAGAAAAATTTTCAGATTCGAAGATATGTTTTTCTATATTAAAATTCCTAGAATCTGAGGTACTTTTTTTCTATAGAAAAATTCTTAGAATCTGAGATATTCATTCTATAGAAAAATTCTAAGAATCTGATTTGTTTTTTTTATAGAAAAATTTTTCAGAATCTGATATATTTTTTCTGTAGAATATTTCACTGAATTTGATTTATTTTTTTATAGAAAATTGCTCAGAATCTGATATATTTTTTCTATAAAAAATTTTTCTGAATCTGATATAAATTTTGAATCTAAAATATTTTTTCTTCAGAAAAAATCTTAAAATCTAAGATATTTTTTTATATACAAAAATTCTCAGAATCTAATAAAGTTTTTCTATAGAAAAATTCTCAGTATCTAATGAATTTTTCTATAGAAAAATTTTTAGAATCTGATGTATTTTTTCTATAGACAAAACAGAAGAATCTGTGATATATATTCTATAGACAAAATATAAGAATTTGAATTATTTTTTCTATAGAAAAATTCTTAAAATTTGAGATATTAATTTTATAGGAAAATTCTTAGAATCTGAGATATTGTTTCTAGAGAAAAATTCTCAGAATATGATTTGTTTTTTCTATAGAAAAATTCTTAGAATCTGATACATTTTTTCTATAGAAAATTTCTCAGAATCTGATATATTTTTTCTATAGAACATTTTACAGAATCTGATATATTTTTTCTATAGAAAATTTCTCAGAATCTGATATATTTTTTTCTATAGAAAATTTCTCCGAGTCTGATATATTTTTTTTTTATAAAATATTTCTCAGAATCTGATATTTTTTTTCTATAAAAAATTCTTAGAATCTGAGATATTTTTTCTATAGAAAAGTTTTCAGAATCTAAAAAATCTGTAAGAATCTAAAAACTTTTATTGAAATATTCCCAGAATCTGGTTAGGACTTAAAACATTTTTTTCTGTAGATAAATTCTCATAATCTGAAAAACCTTTTTCCTTATAAAAAATATTCTCAGATTCTTGTATCCAGACATTTTTGTAAAGAATAATTCAAAAGTCATTTGTGGTACTTACCTTTCTGATTTATAATTGCAAATCTTTAAGAAAAACAAGCAATTAACAGTATACTATAGCTTCTTAAAAATTTTACGTTGCATTTAAATTTTGAAACTATTGGTTAATATTTTCACTTTTTTTTAACTATATTTCTTTTTATTTTATGAGTTTTTCGCGTTATTTAAGTTTAATTGCGAGCACAACAAAATTTTCTGATTATATTTTTCTTTTTATTTTATTTTGACAATTTTAAAATTGTTGAACATTACGCATTTAATGTTTAATATCAAAAATTAAACACTAAATGTTTACAATAAACATTAAATGTGTAATTTTAAAATTTTTGTGTTTATAATTTTATAAAAATATTTATAAATTCATAAAATACTATATAATGTGCGTAATATTAAAATTTTTGTGTGTAAACTAAAATTTTAAACACTTGGTGCTCAATTTTAGGCGTTGTGTGTCATTTTACATAAAAAATTACCCACTTTATAGTAGTATTTTTACAAGGATTTTTTAGAGTGTAAACAAATGCTCCCAGAATTTGGGACTTTAGGATCCTCTCGCGGAATTAACATTTTGAAAAAAGTAATATTTAATATTTTGAAAATTCTGCTTTTAAGGGGGAGGAAGGATGAAGGGGGGAAAATGGCACTTTGCGGAAATAACATTCTGAAAAAATTATTTTTTGAAAATTTCGCCCCCTTTAGGTAAAGGGGGAAATAGGGCAAATTAATAAATTTTGTATCTTCTTCTAAGCAAATGCTCCCAGAAACTCGAATTTTGGACTCCAGGATCCTCTCACGGAAATAACATTTGGAAAAAAGTAAAATTTTGAAAATTTCGCCTTTTTTTTAATATAGGACCCTCTCGCGGAAGTAACATTTTGAAAAATTAATTTTTTTTTGAAAATTCCAGTTTCTAGGGGGGCCAAAAGGGGGGGGGGGGGAAACGTACAATTTGATAAATTTGCAGATATAACATTCTGAAGAAAGTATTTTTTTGAAAATTCCTCTTCAAAGGGGGAAAAGGGAGAAATAGGGCAATTTGGTACATTTTGTATCTCTTGTACTTATGGTCCTAGAAATAAGAAATTTCGACTATAGTATCCTCTCGGGGAAAAAAGCATTTTTTTTACATAAACATTTTCACTCATCATTTTTTTTTTACAAAAATTTTTTTTTTTTACACAAAATTTTTTTCGCTAATTTTTTTTACTCAATTTTTTCACTCATTTTTTTATGCTTAAATTTTTTTTACTCAAAATTTTTTTTACTCACAAAATTTTTTTTTACTCAAAAATTTTTTTACTCACAATTTTTTTTTACTCACAATTTTTTTTTACTCAAATTTTTTTTCACTTAAATTTTTTTTTGCTAAAATTTTTTTTACTCAAATTTTTTTTTACTCAAATTTTTTGTTTAATCAAATTTTTTCAACGTATTTTTTTTTAATCCACATTTTTTACACATATTTTTACTCAATTTTTTTCACTCAAATTTTTCTTACTCAAATTTGGTTAAGTCAGTTTTTTTACACAATTTTTTTAACTTAATATATATTTTCACCCACATTTTTTTATAATCTTCAACTCCAGTATGGGAAAAATCGGACCAGGGGGAAAAAGTTCCTCCTTGAAGAACTAAACCAACCTCTAAAAAAATGTTTTTTTGTATTTTTGTTAAATAAACTAAACATTTTTGTGCAAGAAAAGTTAAAAATGTTGCATTTGAACCCAGGGGATTAAAAAATGTCGGTATTTATTGTCCCGCCCCTTTTGAGGGCGTGGATTTAAAAAAATACACATAATGATAAAATTTTGTAATTTTATGCCCCGATTCAGTATGTCATACAAAGTGAGTGACTATAAATTTTGTACGTAAAACAAAAACAAATGTGAGTTTTTTGTTTTTGCACATTTTGTAGTCACTCACCTCGACCGAGATAGTGAATCGCACAGTTAAGCTTAACTGTATATCATATTAGATGACTTTGGTGTATTTTATCGTGATGGAAAACAAACGTTGTGTTGATTGACTTTAAATACAAAAATTTATTAAATTTGTGATCAAAATCGAAAAAGTGTTTAATTGAAAAAAAAAAAAATCAATTAATCACCTACAATTTGATGATTGATATAACAATTTTTTTCATCGGAGGAGTTTCGATTAAAAAATTAATTGAAACCACGGTTTTTGTGATTAAAATTTGGTTTCAATTCTTTTTGTAAATGGTACATGATAGAAAAATTTGAAAGGCTGGAGGTCAAAATTTATTTAATTCTTGTATTTTAACTAATCGAAATGAGAATTTCTCTTCATTTGCTCAACAGTGTAATTTGTTATTTGTGAGTTTTTTTTCGCTTTTTAAACAATCATATCAATATTTATAAAGTGCCTAAAATTATGCTACAAGAAAATCCAATATAAAAATCATCGAAAGTAAAACGACTCACTGGTATAATGTAAACACTTCTTTAGAGTAGTAAAAGTTATATTTATTGTAATCTAAATTAGCTAAAATACGGGTACTTTTAAAGGCAATAGAAAATTATAATCAATTATTATGGGTCGAACGAAAGCAGTCATTTTGCAAAAATGAAACAAAACTACCCGACAATTATGTTAAGAACCATTGAATTTAATTAGTGAAATTCAGTAGCAATTTGGTAACTGTGGTAAAAGGTTTCGGTACAAAGAAAATTTAAAATTACAAAATGATTAGCCTTAAACAGCTAATCGTTTTAACGATTGTACTCCAAGTGTCTACAGGAGCTATAATACCCGCTGAGGAACAAAAAATACGTTACGATAATTATAAAGTTTATAAAGTTAAAATTGAAAATATCCAACAATATGATAATTTAATGGAATTGGAAAGTGAATTCAAGGTAGAAATTAAAAAATAAAGTGAATTTAAGATATAGGAAATTAATTAAAATGTGTCTTTTAAACTTTTTGTTAATTATTTAGCTTGATTTTTGGAGTGAAATTCATAATTTTGGAGAAACTAGTGATGTAATGGTTAAACCTGAGCTACAACATAAATTTGAAAATATTTTGGAAAAACTAAATATTAATTATGAAGTAAAAATCAATAATGTTCAGAGGTAATTATAATTTTTGTTTTCATATAAATTTATTAATTAGTCCAAGATAATTAAAATGATTTCAGTTTCCTACTACACACAAAAAAAAACTTTGTCAAATTACTAGTAAAAGTCTCGTAATCCCATTTTACCAATATTTGACAGTTTTCCTTGTTCTTTAACAAATCGAAATTTACATTTTTTTTTTGTAATTTTACAATTTTTTTTGTAATTTTACAATTTTTCAAGATAATTTTACAAAAGGAGGTAGCAAACAAAAAAAAGTTACAAGTTTTTCTTGTAATTTTACAAGTTTTTTTTTAGTGTATAAATTAAGTAAATTTACACAAATTGCGTTGTTCTAGCTAAAATTGTTGGATATTTATTCTATTTATTGTAGTATATTATTTGAATTTGTTAGATTTGTGCTTAATCGTTCAATAGAGTGAGCACTAATTTTTTGTCATTTCAGATAAAAGACCTAGTTCGTTCATCTAGTTCAATCGGTCATTTATTGTTTTCGTTCAACAGTTCATAATCGAATCATTTTGGTCATGTCTGTTGTTCGTTCTTCTAGTTCAATTGGTCAATTTTTGTTTTTGTTTAACAGTTCGTGAGCGAATCGTTTTGGTTTTCATTGAAATTCTATAGCGCTAGCCGTTTTTCGAAGTTAGCGCTAGTATTCGCGATATTCGCGATTTAAAATTGTAAAACCTATGTACCACAAAAATTAAATGTTTATGCTTTTGGGATAGTTTTTAAATCTAAATTTAGAAAATACAGTGTACTTTTTTGCGAAAAAAAAATTTTCCGCGAAATTTTTTATTTTTTTTTAAATGTTGTGTCTGTTATGTATTGTGTTCTACTCATTTTCATAAATTAATAGCAAAATAAAAAAAATTTGGAAAAAAAATTTCGCGAAAAAAAATTTCCGCGAATATTTTTTTTTTTTTTGAATATTCAATAGAGTTTAGATAATAAACATTCAGCAATTGTCTAAATAATATTAAAAAATAGTTTTTTTTTACTTAAAAATAAAAAAAAATTAATCGCAAATATCGCTAATACATACGCTAACTTTGAAAAAAAGTGATATTACAATGGGATTTAGTGTACACGAACTAGCTTTATCAGACGGCTGTCGTAAATTCAAATCAAACTAAAAATATTATTATTGAACCAATTTTTTCACAAAAATAAAGATTTTTCGCGAACAAAAATTTTTTTCGCGAAAAAATTCACGGTATTATGGTTTGTTATGTTAGTTTAACAGACTTGAATGGTTTTAAATTTAAAAATTATCGCAAAAGTTAAAAAATATCGTTTTTATTATACTTGAGCATGAACATTTTAAATTGCGAATATCGCGAATATGAGCGCTAACTTCGAAAAACGGCTAGCACCATTGAATTCAGCGTACTCGAATTAACTTTACCAGTAGGGTGACCAGCTTGTTAAAAAGAAAGTGTCAAATTCGAGGAGCACAGTGTAATTATTTAAATATTACAAATTAAAAAATACAGTCAAACTCGGTTATAACGAACTCGGTTATAACGAATTCTCGGTTATAACGAACTAATTCTAAAGTCCCGACGTTTTAGCATCAATTTTCACACAAAATACTTCTTTTATAACGAACTCGGTTAAAACGAATGCTCGGTTAAAACGAACTGCTTATTATGGTCCCACGAATACAATTTCTTGTGTATTTTCCTTTTTATAACGAACTCCCATTAGTATTTTGAAATGTGGGGCAATCATGTTTACCAAACTCACAAAAAGTTAGAAATTTTTGGTTAATATTATAGTTTTTAAAGAATTTATTTATATTTTTACGTCCAAATTCATAAAAAACAAAAGCGTTTAATAACAGGTTTATTGGTCGAATTTCCATACAAAATTTTCTTTATAAACCTTTTATAAACCTCTTGTAACTTTTATGAATTTGAAGGTTAATGTTTTCTTCTTGATAAGTAGTTTATTTATGAAAAAAACATCAAATGAAATGAAGTTGGACCTATTTTTTTTTGGAAATAAAAATGGTTGATATAAAATATACCCCGGTTATAGCGAACTTTGCTTATAACCAACTATTCTTACTGGCCCCGGAGGTCGTTATAACCGGGTTCGAATGTATATATAATTTTTGAAAAAAAAAACAATAAATGCTGAGAAATCGTGTCAAAATAGGAAAGAAAACTAACGCTATTGAAAAATTAACAAAAAAGTGGATTGTTAATTTTTCTTAGATTTAAGGAAGTTTTTTCCACTATTTTAGTAAAATTTTTATAACTCGCGAAATTATTTGTTTTTAACAACTTAAAATGGCGATATCTCGTAAACTAAGCCAGATAGAGCAAAATGGAGGCCATTTTTGCTGCTTTGGATTCCTATAGTATCGCTGGTCCTCTTCACATGTGCGGACCCCAATAGGACCTAACTTCAGATTTAAAAAAGTTGGCATTCCCGAAAATTGTTAAATGCTCATATCTCGGTAAATATTGCCAACACATCAAAAAGTTCGAAAAGCTTTTGTAGCTATTAACACGGAGAACAAGACCGCCAAGTACCCAAAAGCTCTCCAAGTAATAATTTTAAAGTTATCGAGTTTTTAAAATTCTTAAGACCACAGTGGTCCCCTAAATTCACGTATCTTAAAAACTAAGCAAGGTAGAGCGAAATGGACAAAAATTTTGGATCAAAAACTATGACAATTCTTAAGGAACCAAACTAGGTTTGGGCCCATAGGGGTCTGAACTTATCGGGTCTTCACCCAATGGGGTCTTCACCCAATGGGGTCTTCACCCAATCGGGTCCTCAAATGTGTATGAACTTAATTGAAATAAAAATTTTCCCATTTTTTAGTTCAAATTGGCATAATATTATAAAATTTTTTCTTTGCTTTAATGAAATTAAATGAAATTATTACACAAAAAAAAACCTAGTGAAACTACTAGAAAAAGTCTCGTAATCCCATTTTACCAATATTTAACAGTTTCCCTTGTTTTTAATCAAAAAATTTTCGATCGAAATTTAAATTTTTTTTTTTGTAATTTTACAAATTTCTAAGTTTTTTTTTTTTGCAAAAAAATCTAGTAAATTCACAAGATTTCCTTGTAAGTTTAATTGCGCCAAAAAATTTGTAAATTAACAATTTTATTGGTAAAAAGCTTAATTTTCACTAGGAATTCTCGTAAAAATGGAGGTAACAAAAAATCTAGTAAAGTAACGAAACCTTTGTTTAACCCTTCGATCAAAGTTTTGGTTTTTTAGAAAGATTTCATTAAAAACTCCTAAAATAGATCAAAGGGCGCCATTAGTTAAAATGCTCTGATTTGGTTCAAATTTCGTTTAAATGAATGTTTGTCTCAGTCTTTATGAAAAAATTTTAAGTTTTTTTAAAAAAAAAAAAAATCTTGAACGTAGAAAAAACCGCCATTTTGAAAATTTTTTGGCAAATTTCAAATGTCGCCATCTCAAAAACCGGCCTACCGATTTCGGAAATTCGTATTCAGCATGCCAAAATTTATAAAAATAATGTATTGCAAGAATTTTTTAATTTTCAAAAAAAAATTCATGACTGAGGGGGAGGACATTGTAGTTTTTTTTTAACTTAAAAGTAGGGCATGGCGCAAAACAGGTTGGGAACCATTGGTCTATACCCACTTTCAACCATACCGTTCAACTCATAATCACTTTTAAGTCGAAATTTTTAAAAGTGCTCTAATATGCAATTTTTAAGTTTTAAAATCAAAATCTCATTTTTGAAAATGTTAGTAGGGTAGAGAGGGGCACATTCGCCACTTTTTTTTTTGAAGTGCTGTAAACCCTAAACCAGTGGACGTTTTTCCTAAATTCTTGTTAATTTAAGAAGCTACACATTTTAGCTTTAAAATGTATACTCCATATTAAATTTATTCGTTTGGCTTCTATTTTTTTTACATTTTTAAGGCAACCCAAATTGGCGAAAGTGCCCCATCCATGGGGCACATGCACCAAGCTGGTGGGGCACAATCGCCAAAAAATAAAATTTCTAGAAATTCGTTAACAATATCATTTTTTGAAAGTGTTGTTATTAAAAACATAATTTTATTAAAAAAACATAATCTTATTCAAACAAACCCAAAATACACATGGGGCACATTCGCCAGCAAACTACCCTATTCTAAGTGGCGTATCAACCCCATAGGGCACTTTAGCCGGTCAAATTACCTCCATTTTACGTGGCGTATGTACCCCATGGGGTACATCCGTCGTCGGCTAATGTGCCCCATGGGGTACATTTGCCGACAAAACTGCCCCAACCTTAATCTGGCGAATGTGCCCCAGGAGCGTGCGCTCATAAAACAATAAAAAAATTTTACTTAATTATAACTTATTAAAACAAACTCATTGCAGTTTTTCTATGGATAGTAACGGTTTACCACAATGCATACAGGGCCAGACATATCGATTTTTAACTAAATTTATTTTTTTATACCCTCCAACCACAGTATGGGGGTATACTCACTTTGTCATTCCGTTTGTAACGCATCGAAATTTCGATCGGGGACCCCATAAAGTATATATATTATTGATCCATGATGGATTCTAAGGCATCCTGTGAATGTCCGCCTTTCCGTGCGTCCGTTCGTCCGTCTGTCCGTCCGTCTGTCTGTAGATATCACAATGCAGTCCAAAATAAAACAGTTAGACTCCTGAAGTTTGGCACAAATATGTCTTATGGGCCTAGGTAGGTTAAGTTCAGAAATGGGCTAAATCGGACTAGGGGGAAAAAATTTTCCCCTTGAAGAACTGAACCAACCTCTGAAAAAATACACTTTTTGTTAATGTTTTTTTTGTATTTTTGTTAAATAAATGAAACATTTGGTATATTTATCGCGATAAGAAGGTGCTCTCAACGTCCCCCACTGACCCCATCACACCCCCCCCCCCCCCAAAAAAAACGCCCCTGACAATTTTTTTTGACAATTTGGAGGGTATAAAAGATTCGGCACAGCCGAATTTAAAACTCTCTCTTGTTTTTAACTAAAACTAACTTTAACTAAATTTAACTAAAAAATTGAAAATTTTTTCCCATTTATCTGGACTAAAAAGTAGAAATACATGGCAATGGAGCTAAATCATTATCAATTTTCCTCGGATTTAGTTAATTTCCCCATTTTTTAATTAGTTTTAATTCTGAGTGTAATTTTTCAAATTTTCCTTTTAGTCTCATTGATGCCGAAGAACCTAAAACAAGATCATCCTCCACATTGGACTGGGAAAATTTTCATACACTAGATGAAATTAATGAATGGATAGATTTAATTGTTGAGCGTTATCCCGGCATTGTTACCCCATTCACTATTGGTACATCCTATGAGGGACGTTTGATAAAGGGTATTAAAATTTCCTATAAGTCGGGTAATAAAGCTGTATTTATTGAATCAAATATACATGCACGAGAATGGATTACCTCGGCTACCATAACCTATATAATCGATGAATTGTTGGTGTCACGTAATCCTGGTGTACGAAAAATGGCGGAAAGTGTTGATTGGTGGATAATACCGGTATTGAATGTTGATGGTTTTGTGTATTCTCATGAAGTGGTAAGTGAAAGAATACAGAGGGATAATTCTCGGAGTCAATGGCGATAAAAATTCTAGTCGAACGTGAAATTTTAAAATTTTCCTTTATGCCTAAAATTATGCTTTAATTAAAAGCTTTTTTAATTCTTGTTTATGTTTTTATGTTTAGGTGTTGATAAAAAACAGGTGAAAACTTTGTATTTATCAAAGCATATTTTTAGGCATACAGAAAAATTGAAAAATCGCACGTTTGAGTAGAATTTCGATCGGCATCGACTCCGATAATTAGAATCCAGGTAGCCCACAGATTATGCAAATGAATGGTATAGAAAAAATTTGAAATGCATTTTTTGAGGTTTTTAACTCACAATCAGTCTTGGAACGATATTTGTTCAATGTTTTTTAGTCAAACAACACTTTTTTAAAAGTGACGCGTTAATCGGTGGTTACCTGTACTAACAAGTATTTTTGATAAGATTATATGATAATAAAATTATTTAATTATAACCATTTAATCGATAGAAGTATCAAAATATCAACAAAAACATATTGCAATTAAATTTTAAAATTATACTAATTTTATTAATCTTTATAACTGTTTTAGAATCGTATGTGGCGCAAATCTAGATTACCATCTGATCCGACTGGCGCTTGTATTGGTACTGATTTGAATCGTAATTTTGATTTCTTATGGATGTGTAAGTAATTGACAAGTTTCAAATTGAAAACGATATTTAAAAAAAATCCACTTACTATTTTTAGTAACTGGTGCTTCTTCTGATCCTTGTTCAGAAACCTATGCCGGACCCTATGCTGAATCTGATCCTGAAATTAAACAAATGTTACAATTTATTAATACAACTATACCAGAAGATTCTATTAGAATTTATATTTCTCTACATTCATATGGTCAATATGTATTATCACCCTGGGGTCATACCGATACAGAACTTCCTGAACATTATGATCAAATGATGTATGTGGCCAAGGGTTATTCAGATGCTCTTTATCGTCGATATAATACTGTTTTTACTTATGGATCAAGTGCGACAACACTGTGTAAGTATTAAATAAGGGGGTATTCTGAATTGGTCATTCCGCGAGTAACGCTTAAAATATCAGTAAAGGACCCCATTTTTAGTATCCTTCAAAAACTCCTTAGTGGAACATTTTCAGGTTTTTACTGACAACTTGTTTAAAAATGGTCCTTTGGGGGGGTGGGCGGATTGGTCGGATGATCGAAATGCAAAATGTGATTCTTGGAAAAACTTCTGTGGAAACATAGAAGACGTTTCTGAGGCATCCAGGCTGCGCAAGGTTCTGGCTTCTTCTCCTTGCACCCTGGGATACCTGAAAGATCCAAATGGGGTGTGGTCTTCCTCCAGTGGAGAGTCGCTGGATCTCCTTTTAAACACGCATTTTCCGGGCAATTCCATGACGCCGTTTCAAGCTTTGGAACGTTCTGACGCCCAAGCATCTGAAATTGCTTCGGAAATAATAAATATGCCAACATTAATCTGGGCGATAAAAAGCTTCAGGCCCTATAAATCCCCGGGACCTGATGGTATAATCCCGGCAGAGTTGCAGCAAGTGTTGGACTATATAGCCCCGTTGCTGTATAATCTATACACAGCATGCATCAACTGGTTGTATATTCCTTTAAAATGGAGGGATACCAGAGTCGTCTTTATCCCGAAGGCTGGGAAAAGTTCCCACACAGCTCCAAAGGATTTCAGACCAATTAGTCTGTCTTCTTTTTTGTTAAAGACAATGGAACGAATGATAGACTCATATTTGCGTGGAGTGGTTGACCCGAGGTTGCTTTCGACAAAGCAACATGCATACAGCAAGGGACGATCAACGGAAACAGCTCTTCATGAGCTCGTTGGTACCATCGAGAGATCGCTTTCGGTAAAGGAGTACACTATGGTGGCCTTTCTTGATATTGAGGGGGCTTTTAATAATGTCATCCCAGAATCGATAATATTGGCATTTTCTGGTCTGGGAGTAAAGCGTGAAATCGTTTTAATGGTGGAAAACCTACTTGCCAATAGACGTATAACGTCTGAATTGGGAGCGTCCGTCATATCTCGGTTTGTCAATAGGGGCACACCACAAGGAGGTGTTCATTCGCCGCTTCTTTGGAACCTGGCACTGAATTCAATGCTACTATCTCTAGAAGCACGTGGTTGTCATGTTGTCGCATATGCTGACGATGTCGCGATAGCGGTAAAGGGGAAGCATCTGCCAACATTGCGGGACATTCTTCAGGGTTCTCTGAAAGATATGTTTAAATGGGCAAGAGACTATGGTCTAGGAGTTAATCCTAGTAAAACAGAGCTTGTTTTGTTTACAAGGAAAAATAAGATTCCTGCTTTTGATCCTATTTCTCTGGACGGTACTGAAATCACCTTCTCAGATGGAGCCAAGTATCTTGGAGTATTTCTAGATAGGAAGCTAAATTTCAGGCGTAATATTGAGGAACGGGTGAGAAAAGCAACGATTGCTTTGTATTCCTGTAAAAGGGCCATTGGAAAACGATGGGGGTTTTAGCCCTCAAGTCGTTCATTGGATCTATACAGCAGTGGTGCGTCCAATTTTGCTGTATGGAATCATTGTCTGGTGGCCTGCTTTAGAAACAAAAGCGAACTGTGTCTTTATCACGAAGGTACAGAGAATGGGTCGATGTGCATCACTGGTGCCCTTCGTACTACACCTACGGCTGCATTAGAAATCCCCCTTCACCTGATACCGTTGGACATATTGGGTAGGCAGTATGCGGCTGCGTCGGCAATTCGACTTAATAGCACGCTGCAATGGAGGAGCAGCGATTGTGGCCATAGCGCGATCTTGAAGAAGATAACAATACCACAAAATGTGGACTGTGCTCCCTCTTTGAGCCTCTTTGAGCGCCACTTTACCACTATGATACCATCCAGGGAGTCTTGGATGGGGGCATTCCGGGTAGTGGAGCCACCATAAATTTTTACACAGATGGATCGAGGCTGCACGAACGGGTGGGCTTTGGAGTCTATTCGGAGGAGCTTGGATTGAGCCTGGCTCGAAGATTGCCAGATCATTGCAGTGTTTACCAGGCAGAGATGCTGGCAATAAAAGAAGTGGCTGACTGGTTGAGCTGCAATGTCTTGTCTACAACCGCAGTCAACATCTATACTGATAGTCAAGCTGCGGTCAAGTCCCTGGATTCAATGTTTCTGAAAACAAGATCTGCCCTTAACTGCCGCACGTCTTTAAATGAGATGGCCAAGCAGTTTAACATACGACTCATATGGGTCCCAGGGCACAGAAACATTCCAGGGAATTGCAAAGCCGATGAGCTTGCAAGACTAGGAACTACCTTACAGGTTCCAACAGAATTGGAATGTGTTGGTATGCCTCTAGAAACTTGCAAGCAAAACCTACGGCTTTGTTCTGCGACGGAGACTAATCAAAGATGGGCAAATGGATGGACGTGTGAGACAACACGACTGATTTGGCCTTCTCTTAATCAGGGGCGCACAAGTGAGCTGATATCGCTTCCAAGAGGAGAGATTTCGACGGTGGTTTCTATAATTACCGGACACTGTCTTATAGGGAAGCACGCAGAGCGGTTAAATGTGCCGTCGAATGACTTTTGCCGAAGTTGCATGGATGAAGAGGAGTTGGAAACTATCGAACACTTTATTTGCCATTGCCCGGCACTTTCTGGTCAGAGACTTGCTTCACTGGGATCTAGGGAGCTGTACGATCTTTCTGATTTACTGGATGTCAAAATTCAAAATCTAAGGAGTTTTATAAGAAGCTCAAAATGGTTTAACGACAGGGACTAGTAGGGAAACCTATTACGGTCCCGTGGTATCACAATGGACATCAGAGTCTACGTGTGTTGACGTAAAACGTCAGCAGCCACTTACAACCTAACCTAACCTAAACACAAATCATGTTTACCTGCCAAATCCATTTAAGTTAGGTTAGTAGAGTCATTTGTGCAAAAAGCGGACCTGTATGGGGCTGGGTCTAAACATGGCCCGATTTTTTTAGGACAAACGAAGGTTAAGTTTCAAATTTCAGCCAAGTCGAATAATAATTGCGACCTGTATCGTGTTTACAATGTTTAAATGGACGGGTAGATGGACGGAAATCGTTAGAATGACTTGAACTAATATTTCGGGTAGTTACAAACATCAGCACAAAGTCATTATACCCTGTACCACTGAGGACCGATTTTGATGAAAATTTCACCACAGCTAGTACTAACCGAGCACTAATTACACAGTGCTACAAACAAAATTAGAATGGATGAAACCACAAGCAATTGCTTGTGAAAGTTGTTAAATGAAAGTTGACAAATTCTATAACAAAACCCGCATGGCTCTTTTTAGTTCAGCGCTAAATTTTTTTTTACACGCATTTGAAGTTGGTGAACTTTTTTTTATAATTATTATAATAATTGCTTGAAAATTGTATAAGGCATATGCTTAATTTTGTCATTGCCTTTAAATAACAATTATACGCAACGGTGCACACACACAAAAAATTGTTGATCAACAAAATTTAAATGAGTCAATCAATCCCTGCAAACAAAACGATACGACATCGATTTGCCGGTCGTATTGCCGATACGATAAATGTTATTGCGGCAATTATCGAATTCGTATCGTCGGCGATACACCTTTCGGGAGAAACTGTTACCCGACGGCAATACATCCCGGCGATACGAAAACGATTCATCTTCGTGATAAAAGGGCAATATCGCCAGATAATCGTATAAACAAAAAATAATAGATTTGTATCTATCGCCGGAACATCACCAAAATGATAAATCGGCGATACAGCTATATCGATTCCCTAAGCTGAAAATAGACGTTTTTTTTTTTCATTCATATTTTAATCATGATAACAGGACTTAAAACATTGGCATTCACCTGAAAAATATATCCGCAACATTCGCTGAATTTTTTATTTTATCTTTGAAAGCACATTTGTGTTTTTCGGCCAAATAATATTCAATTATTTAAATAGATTAATTCAAAAAAAAAATCACTTTTTTAATTGAAGGAATTTCAATCAAAAAATTTATTGAATCCGCGTTTTTGTTGATTGAAATTCGTTTAAAATTTTTTCTGTGCAGTGGATTATTTTTAATAATTTTGCTAATCAGGTAGGGGACTTATTGCAGCGAAATTCATACCGGTTATAGATAACGTAATTTCCAGTTTAAGTTTGGACGCTGGACCCCACAGGCCCAATAAGGGCACTACCAGGGGCCCCTAAAGTAGGACATGTTTAGTACTCAAAAACTTTAAATGCTTTAAAATCACTAACTTTAAATGCGTGTAAAAAATAATCTAGCGCTGAACTAAAAAAAACGTCTTGAGGGTTTTGTTATGAGAAATGTCAACTTTTATTTGCTTTTATCCCATTCCGATTCGGAAATTTCGATCACTGTGTAATATGCCAAATTAAATCGTGATCAGACAAAGGGGCGTAAAATACCATTTCCCTTTGTATTGATGAAATGAAAAGTTATTTCTTTCTCTTTCGCAATCACTCAAGACCTACCATATGATACCCTACACCAGTTTTTTGCAGAAATTGGGTCCCATGTCCAAACATGGACCAATTTGATATATCTTTTGTTAGATCTTTAATTAGTTCAGAAAACACACACAGATTAAATTTTATTGGAATTGGTTTATTTTTATTGCAAATAGACCGATTTAACTGAATATCGGTCAAAATTTTCATATGGTCCAAATTAGAGTTTTCAAATAATCGAGATATTTCATAATCGCGATTACGATTAAAAAAATTGCCATTAATCTCAATTATCGATTAATCTAATTTTTTAAATAATTTGAGTAGCAAGTAGAGTTGTCAATTATTCGACTTTTAACTTTGTTCGAATAATTCAAGTAATTGTTTTTGTTCGTTCGATCAAACGATTAAATCTAAAAAATTATTCGATTAATCGATGAGAATAACGAATAAAAAAAAGTGGCTATAAAAAAATATTTTATTTAACTTTGAAGTTTTTTAAGTTGGGGGATTCGGCGGGGGACGTTGCAGAGCACCTTTTCCTTCTTCACACAAATGTTTACAAATTAATTTATTACGATATTTACACCTAAAACACACACTTTTGTCATTATTTTGTATTATTTTCTATAACCACGCCCTTAAAAAGGGGCGGGCCGAAAAATATCATTTCCTAATCATCTTGGTTCAAATATAGGTCAATGAACTTCATATGGCATAAAAATATTTAATTTGTTGAACAAATATAAAAAAAAATGTAAAAAAATAGTTTTTCTGGTGGTGTTTTAGTTCATTAAGGGAAACATTTTTCCCCTCGTCCGATTTTGTCACGGAACTTCACCAGCCTATGACCAGAAGACATAAACGTACCTAACTTCACAGGTATAGCTCTTTTATTTTGGACTGTATCGTGCCCTCCACAGACGGACGGACAAACGGACATCGCTAGAATGTCTTATAATCGATTACTGATCAAAAACATATTTACTTTATGGGGTACCTATATTTCGATACTGTAGTTGGAGGGTATAGAAAAATAATTGTTCGATTAATTGACATAAATTAATCGATTTATTCGTTATTCGAAAATCGGCATTTTTTAATTAATCGAACAAGAGTTTGGTTTTGTTTGATCGATTAATCGAATTATTCTTAATCGGTTGACAACTCTAGTAGCAAGCAAAAATATTTTAAAGTTTACATTTCAAAACGCACGAAAATACAAAAATTAATCCCCTGCAAAAATAAATCGAGATTTGGTATTTTAGATATTTTTAATATATCATAGCGAATCGAAAAAGCGCTCTTGCGAAGTTTTTGTTATATTTTTTTTTTTTTTTAACAACTTATACACTCAAAAAAAAAAAAACTGTAATGTTAGCAAGAAAAGCTTGTAAACCTACTAGAAAATTTGCTGATTTTGAACCCACAATTTTTTTGCTAAAGTTAGCAAAAATGTTTTGCCAATAATTAGTTAACTGCTTTTTTTTTTTTGAACTTAGCTCATACACATTTGAGGGCTCCATTGGGTTCGGACCCAATAGGTCCAGACCCCGATGGGCCTAGACCTAGTTGGGTTCCTTAAAAATCGTCATAGTATTTGATCCAAAATTTGTGTCCGTTTCGCTCTACCTTGCTTAGTTTTTGAGATACACTCAAAAAAAAACTGTAAAGTTAGCAAAAAAAGCATGTAAACCTACAAGAAAATTTGCTGATTTTGAACCCAAAATTTTTTTGGTAAAGTTAGCAAAAACGTTTTGCTAAAAATTAGTTAACTGAAATAATTTTTATTTCAACTTAGTTTATACACATCTGAGGACCCCATTGGGTTCGGACCCGATAGGTCCAGACCCCGATGGGCCTAGACCTAGTTGGGTTCCTTTAAAATCGTCATAGTTTTTGATCCAAAATTTGTGTCCGTTTCGCTCTACCTTGCTTAGTTTTTGAGATACGTGATTATAGGGGACCACTGGGGTCTTGAGAATTAAAAAACTCGATAACTTCAAAAATATTACTCGGAGAGCTTTTGACTATTTTGCGGTCTTGTTCTACGTGTTGAGAGCTACAAAAACACGTTGGGACTTTTTTTTGTGTCGGCAATATTTACCGAGATATGAGCATTTTAAAAATTTTCGGGAATGCTAACTTTTTTGGATCCAAAGTTAGGGCCCATTAGGGTCCACACATGTGAAGAGGACCAGCGATACTATGGAGATTCTAAGAACCAAAAATGGCCTCCATTTTGCTCTATCTGGCTTAGTTTCCGAGATAGCGCCATTTTAAGTTTTCTGAAAATAAAAAAAAATTTACCATTTATTTTGCTAATATTAGCAAAATATCTTGTAAAAATGTAGTCAACTCAATTTCAAATTTAGCAAAATAAATTAGTTCAAAGTTTGTTTAAAATTGCTAATGTGCTAAATGAAGTTTACAAGAATTTTTTGCTAACATGCTAATCTCAACTAAAAATTTGCTAAAAGTTAGCTAACTAGCGTTAGCAAAAAAAAATTAGTAAATCTACTAACGTATTTTTTTGAGTGTATGGGGGCTAGGTTTTAACGTTGACCGATGTTTTTCCAATTTATGCTTAAGTTTCATTTTTCAAGTCAATTGATTGAAAATTGCGACCTGTATCGTGCTTAAACCGTTTACCCGGACTGACGGAAGGACATCGCTAAATCGACATTCTAAGTCGATATACTTAAAGGTAGGTCTAGGATCAATATTTGAAGTAGTTACAAACATCAGCACAAACTCATTATACCCTGTCGGCTAGGTTTTCAATAAAATTTGTAGCACAGATAATACTGACCTAGGACCGAGACCAGAGCTACAGAAAATTCCATCGACTGTTCTGTAGACCTGGAATGGCTCTCAGATTTCAATTTGTGATAAAATTTCGTAAACAATACCATACGGTTTTTGTTTACTATTTTTTTCAAACGTCATTTGTCGTATATCTCTTCACCTTTGTATTAAACCACGATTCTATAAAGATGCGTTAAATAGCACACTCCTTTGAACTATACTTAACGTTACGTTTGTCTGTTTCGAAATCACGCAAAAACGGCTGAACCGATTTTGTTGAGATTTCTCTATAGATAGTGCTAACCGAGGGTGGACCTTAAGGCTACTAACTAGACCCGGTCCTGTGCTTTAGTTTTGTGCGCCACTGTTTACTTAAATCAAGATGCAATATACATATAACAGATGTTTTTTCAGGGCCAGCAGCGCGGACCGGGTCCAGCTAGTTTATACATATTATTGATCTTTGATTAATTTCAAAATATTCTATAAATATCCGTGTGTCGTAATTTAATTTGTTAATTTGTTACCCCCTCCCAAAAAACCGCCCCGTCAATATTCTTTTTTTTTACATTTTGGAATTTAATACTCCCGTTTCACACCCACAAAAGGGGGCGGGCAAAAAAGAAATACATTTAATTTCGCAATCATAAAATATAATATATCTAACATTTAATTTTCTTCAACAGATAAAGTTTCCGGCTCTGGTAAAGAATGGGCCTATGGTGTTAAGGGCATTCCAATTCCCTATACTATTGAATTACGCGACAAGGGTCAATATGGATTTATTTTACCCCCAGAAATGATTTTACCAGTAGCCAAAGAAGTCTTGGATGGTTTCGTTGGCTTGATTACAGCTGCTCAAGAAATTGATATTTTGTAAAGTATTTCAAAACAATTTTTAAATAATTTTTTAATGCGTTGAACAAATATAAAGACTATTATAATTTATTGTTTGAAAAACAAATAAAAAATTAGTTTTTTTGTGTGAATTTTATTGAAAAACTTTGACGTTTTTTTAAATTTGGCAACAGTTTTGAATTTAGAAAGCGCTTTAATGATAAAATAATCTGGCAACGCTAATGCGGACAACTGACATATTTCCAACATCTCGGCTTGATTGTTCCGGCTGTGTAAAAATTAAGATTTTCATTGACAATTTTTTGGAAGGTCGCTTGGTAAGTCTGCTCGTTAAAATAAATTTGAATTTACAAATGCATTTTACTAAACTTTAACTAGTCCACCTTAAAATTAGTTGATTTTAGTTAATTTATTTTTAGCAAAAAGTTTTGCTAACCTTAATAATTAAATTATGATTTCGAAATTAGCTAATTTTTTTGTAGATTTACAAATTCATTCTATTAAAGTTTAACGAATTGTTCACTTAAAATTTTTCTGATTTCAGTTAATTAATTTTTAGTAAAAAGTTTTGTTAACTTTAGTAATTAAATTATGGTTTACAAGATTTTTTGCTTTCTTCACTTTTTGGATTTTTATTGATTAAAATATGTATCACGTTTCCATTGAGATCAAAAACACTTGCTTTGAGCAAAACCAAGGGGTATAAGCGAGTACCCAAGGACACGCTTTTTGAAAGTGATGCATTTTTTTGTATTTCTGAAATCATGCAGCAGGTATGTCTGAAATCATGCAGCACTGTTTCACCAGTGTGGTGAGAGGAAAAATCTGTTTTCACCAGAGTGGGAAACCGGGTTAATATGGGATTTTGGATTTACAAGGGATATTTTGAAGAAAAAAAATGTGTTTTACAATTTAAATAACCAGAATTTATTTTTTAATATGTACATAAATTCCAATTTCTTTTTTACAAAATAACACAATTTTAAATTTTTTTCAATAAAAATTATAAAATCCGTAGCCATCTTTGCTTAGCTCTTGGTAATTTCCATTCCGCAGCCATTTTTGCTTAGCCCTTGGTAATTTCCAATTCAATATGGAAACATGATTTGCCCTACACGGATAAAAAACAAATAAAATAATTTTTAAACGATCATGATATTCCAAAAAAAAACATGCAAACTTACACTGTCATGTTCAATATTTGAATCGATAACAATTTTACCACGTGCTACACTTAATAAGGCCTTATATTTGGAAAGATCAACTTTATGATCGCCGGCACAGATTTTACCCTTTAAAGAAAAAACAAAAATTAAACAATTTTAAAGAATTATCAAACACATTCCAAAACCTTACCTCTTCTACAGGACATGTAGAAGGAGCACCAAACATTTTCAAATAGTCCTTAACCTCGCCAGGAGCATGTTCTGCCATATTACACATGTCGATTTTGCCCTCCTTAACCAAAACGTTATCCTTGGTTACTTTGTATTTGGAAACGGCTGTCTTAAACGGCTTATTCATTACACAGCCAGTTGGTACAATTTCACATTTCTTATTTAATTTAACAGTAAAATTGGGATCAATGGTAATAACAGCATCGTCACCGGCACAATTTTCTGCTTTTAATATTGCAGCTTTATAGCCATTCTAAGAAAAAAGCCAAAAAATATCAATGAATAAACAGCTTTAAGCTTTCACAAAAACTTTATCCTTAAACAAGCTTACACAGGCTAATGATACGTCCAAAATTGCTGCTAGTACGGTTATAGTTAAAATAATTTTTGACAACATTTCTTCACTTTTTAGTTAAAATTGATTTTCAAACACTTTTTTTTGGACTAATTTAAAATAATTTTATTTAAAATTTGTTAACTGTTTATATAGGATTTTTAGGGAAAATTTTTTGAATAAATTTCATTTCAATAAAAGCTTTTTAATTTCGTTTGTAATTATTTTGAAATTATGCGCTATTTAAGTTTTTCAATCTCGATCGTTCAGCTCTATTGTTTTCCGACAAACTAATATTTAAAAATCGAAATTATATTTTTTAAAACTAATGATGACCAGGTATGAACTAAATGCTAAAGAACTATATACTAAAATGAGTTTTTAACAATCATTCATCAAAGCTATTTGAAATTAACAATGTTTCCAGTTTAATTCAGAAAAGATCAGGTGAGGATCGAACTCCTCATGTGAATTTTGTTGATTGTAATGCAATCTTCTGGATCAGCGAGAATTGAAAAATTCTGACAAATGAGGTATTAAAATACAATGTGTGGAATCGTTTCTAAGACTTCTATCTAAATAAAGTTTAAGGAGTGATTTGTGAATTAATGCAGGCAGCACTGATCTTGTTCCCTTTTCCCGCTAACGCGATGTCATCAGCATATGCAACAATATGCTAACAACGATCCTGTAAGGATGGCAGAATTGAATTCAGTAGCGGTCTATAGCGTTTGGTTAGGTTGTAAGTGGTTGCTGACACTTTAAGTCAGCAGAAAAGACTCTGAGGTCCGTTGGGATACAACAGCACGGTAATGGGATTCCCTTACTAGTCCCTGCGGTCGAACAATTGAATTTTGGCATCCGACAAGACAGAAAGTTCGTGCAGCTCGCCAAATCCCTGTGAATCAAGTCTCTGACCAGAAAATGCAGGGAAATGACAGATAAAGTGTTCCATAGTTTCCAACTCCTCCTCATCCATGCAATTCCGACAAAAGTCGGACACATTTAAACCCTCAGCATGCTTTCCTATAATGCAGCGCCTAGTAATTACAGCAACCCCCGTCGAAATCTCTTCTCTTAAAACCACTCATCTCTGACCAGAAAGTGCCGGACAATTGCATATTAAGTGTTCGATAGTTTCTAACTCCTCTTCATCCATGTAACTCCGGCAAAAATCATTTGATGGCACTTTTAACCGCTCTGCGTGCTTCCCTAGAAGACAGTGTCCGGTAATTACAACATCCACCGTCGAAATATCTCCTCTTGGAAGCGATATCAGCTCACTTGTTCGGTTCTGATTGAAAGAAGGCCAAATATGTCGTGTAGTCTCATACGTCCATCTATGTGCCCATCTTTGATTAGTCTCCGTCGCGGAACAAAGCCGTAGATTTTGCTTGCAAGTTTCTAAAGGAATACCAACACATTGCAATTCTGTTGAAACCTGTAAGGTAGTTCCAAGTCTTGCAATCTCATCGGCTTTGCGATTCCCTGGAATGTCTCTGTGCCCTGGGATCCATATAAGTCGTATGTCAAACTGCTTTAAAGACGTGCGGCAGTTAAAAGCAGATCTTGTTTTTAGAAACATTGACTCTAGGGACTTGACCGCGGCTTGACTGTCTGACTAGATTGTGAGTGCAGTTGTAGGCATTACATTGAAGTTCAACAAGTCAGATACTACCTTTATTGCCAGCATCTCTGCCTGGTAAGTAATGATCCGGCAATCTTCGAGCCAGGAGGTTCCACTTCCCGGAATTCCCCTCATCCAAGACTCCCTGGATGGTATCATTAAAATGGCTCATAGCACAGTCCACATTTTGTGGTATTGTTATCTTCTTCAAGATCGCGCTATGGCCACAACCGCTGTTCCTTCATTGCAGTGTGCTATTAAGTCGAATTGCCGACGTAGCCGCATACTGCCTACCCAATATGCCCAATGGTATCAGGTGAATGAGAATTTCCAATGCAGCCGTAAGTGTAGTACGACGCCATTTTCTGTACCTTTGTACCATCGACGCCATTTTCTGTACCTTTGTAATGAAGACACAGTTCCCTTTTGTCTCTAAAGCAGGCCACCAGACAATGATTCCATACAGCAGAATTGGACGCAGCACCGCTGTATAAATCCAATGAACGACTTTAGGTCTAAATCCCCATCGTTTTCTAATGACCCTTTTACAGGAAAATAAAGCAATCGTTGCTTTTCTCACCCGTTCCTCAATATTACGTCTGAAATTCAACTTCCTATTCAGAAAAACTCCAAGATACTTGGCTCCATCTGAGAAGGCGATTTCAGTGACTTCCAGAGAAATAAGATCAAAAGCATGGATATTATTTTTTCTTGTAAACAAGACAAGTTTAGTGTTTTTCGGATTAACTCCTAGACCACAGTATCTTGCCCATTTAGACATATCTTTCAGAGAACCCTGAAAAATGTCCCTCAATGTTGGGAGATGCTTTCCCTTTACCGCTATCGCGACGTATGCGATAACATGACAACAACGTGCTTTTAGAGATAAAAGCATTCAATGCAGTGCCAGGTTTCAAAGAAGCGGCGAAAGAACACCACCTTGTGGTGTGCCCCTATTGACAAATCGAGATATGACAGATGCTCCCAATTCAGACGTTATATGTATGTCTATTGGCAAGTTGGTTTCCACCATTAAAACGATCCCACACTTTACTCTCAGACCAGACAATGACACAATTATCGCGTCCGGGATCACATTATTAAAAGCCCTCTCTATATCAAAAAAGGCCACCATAGTGTACTCCTTTAGTGAAAGCGATCTCTCGATGGTACCGACAAGCTCATGAAGAGCTGTTTCCGTTGATCTAACCTTGATGTATGCATGATGCCTTGTCGAAATCAACTTTGGGTTAATCACTCTACGCAAATATGAGTCTATCGTTCGTTCCATTGTCTTTAACAAAAAAGAAGACAGACTAATTGGTCTGAAATCCTTCGGAGCTGTTTGCGAATTTTTCCCAGCCTTCGGGATAAAGACGACTCTGGTATCCCTCCATTTTAAAGGAGTACACGACAAGTTGATGCATGCTGTGTATAGATTATACAGCCAAGGGGCTATATAGTCCGACACTTGCTGCATCTCAGCCGTGATTATACCATCAAGTCCAGGTTTATTAATAAGGCCTGAAGCTTTTAATCGCCTAATGTTGGCATATTTATTATTTCCGAAGCAATTTCAGATGCTTGAGCGCCAGAATGTTCCAAAGCTTGAAACGACATGGACTTGCCCGGAAAATGCGTGTTTAGAAGGAGAACCAAATCTGTCATCCAAATTTTTCTAGCGCTTACCGTTTTTGAAATATTGGCAAACTCCACTGTCACGCACTTATGTTCTTTATAAATCACACTAAAATTTTCAAACGCGAATATCTCCAAAACGAAACATGCTAGAAAAAATTGGATTGCAGTTTTGGAATCAGAAGGTACATTTTATATAAAATCAAGTCCTATTTTGTAGAAGCAACGTAAAAATACATAACAGTGGACCCCCCAAAAGTGCTAAAATAAAAAACGGTACGTGCTAGAAAAATTTGGATGGCAGATTTGGAATCGCGAGACCAATATAATATAAGGACTAGTTATACATTTCACTGGGAGGTTTTTGGTGTTGAACAGTGTTATGTAACTTGATAATCGTCAATCGTCGTCGTTAGCTCATTATTCTATTACCAAAAAATGGCACTACATGGTAATGGAATAATCAGCTAACGATTCGATTTGACGAGTATCAAGTTACATAACTACCCACCCCCCCCCCCCCCCCCCCCAGAACTTTACGCAGCCTGGATGCCTCAGAAAGTCTTCTATGTTTACACAGAAGTTTTTCGAAGAACCACATATGCCAATTCTGATCATCTTCTTATCACTGCTAAGTTGCAGCCTGTATGCAGACCAGTCCTCGTCCGCTCTTGAAGATTTAGCCTTTAATAAGGCCTGGATGCCTCAGAAAGTCTTCTATGTTTACACAGAAGTTTTTCCAAGAACCACATATGGCAATTCTGATCATCTTCTTATAACTCCTAAGTTGCAGCCTGTATGCAGACCAGTCCTCGTCCGCTCTTGAAGATTTAGCCTTATTAAAGAGCTTTCTGCTGGAATCTCTGTTCGACTACACTCATTTGACCACCAAGGTGGTGGTTTTTTGCCCCTAGGCTTTGTAAAAGGGCACGACGCATCCAGGGACCTATTACAAACATTTGTTATATGGCCAACCAGACAGTCAATTTCAGCCAAACTATGCGGTTCAGATAAGAGTACTTCATCCAAAAGCAAAGAAAAAGTCTCCCTATATTTCACCCATTTTGCTTTCCTCAGATTTTTAGAGACTGCCTCTTAGGGGGCCACGCTCCCTGAGTAAAAACTCAATGTAGCAATGATCTGAGAAAGAATTTTCTTCCAAAACTCTCTTCAGTCATCAATTCTGTCAGATAATGTATCTGATACAAGTGTTACGTCAAGAACCTCTTGCCGCCTACTTGTAACGAAAGTTGGTTCACCACCCCTGTTACAAATATACGGGGTAATGCTTAATCAAAACTCTAAAAGTCACTCGCCTCTATCATTTGTGTCTGTACTTCCCCATATCGAATGATGTGCATTAGCATCACAGCACACTACTAACTGGTTTCCCCTAGATTCAGACTCCCTAATCAAACCGCTAACCTTTCCGGGGGTATTGGCCCCGGATTAGGAAAATATTCAGAGGCGAGCCAAATAGACTTCCGATCAATATCACTAAAAGTTGATAAAAAGAATATACTTATGCTATTTTTCGCCAAGATCCAGGCTCTTGATGAGCCCTCACCCTTGGCAACCATGCCAAGGGGTATTCAGCCTCCGCTTACTGCAAAAGCGTTCGTTGTATAGGGTTTTTATATTTTGTTAAATAGCCTTGACAAGATCTTGATGAGAACCCAACATGTGTCGGCTAAGGGCGGATTACTCAATGAAAAGTTAACTGCTAACTGCTGATTTAACGGAGCCTTATGTCAAAATTTGTATGAAAAAGTTAAATTTAACGGAGAGTTATTTTATAACGGAACATTGAGTAATCCAGCCTAAGTCGAAAATAAATTTTAAACAGAAAAATAATTTTCTTGAAAAATATTCTATGAGAATATTATGTTGAAATTAGTAAAGAAAAATTACCTCGAGCCAGGATAAACCTTTTTAGAATATCTGTAATTAAAGGTTGATTTACACGTTAACTACCCTTGACCGCCCTTATCTACTACTTTCCAGTATTGGGGGAAAACAATTGTAGAATTCAAATAATTTTTAATACAAAATTATTTTAACCCGGCAAATCGTATCACCAACACTAGGAAAAAGTAGATAAGGGTGGTAAAGGGTAGTTAACATGTAAATCAGAGTAAGTATTTGCTCACGAAAGAAGCTTTCATTTGAGCACACTCATTAATTTTTTGTGAAAATGAAAGACAAGCTGTTTGCTCTCGTTTCATTTTATGTGCAATGAAAGAATGAAAGAAGAAACAATACGTGTGCTGGTGAATGAATGAAATATTTTCACTCACGCTCTCACCGAATGAAAATTTTAATTTTCCAAAAAAAAAAAATCGTTCACTCACGGCATTTAAAATTTAAAATACTAAAATTTAATATGCTAATGTCTCGAAAACTAATCAAGATAGAGCAAAACGGCGCAAAATTTCGTATCAAAATCGATGGCGACCCTTAAGGTACACATGGGTGGACCATATTGGATCCTAACTTTGAAACCTAAAATTTGATTTCCGGGAAATTTTAAAATGCTAATATCTCGGTCACTACCGACGATAGTGACCAAGAAGCAATTCTGTAGTTCTTGGGTCGTTGAACAAGACCACCGAACACACGAAAGCAATTCGAGCAATAGTTTTTGAGTTATTTACGTTTCAAATGTGTTGAACTTATTGGGTCCTAAAAATAAGGTCCCAAAACTAAAATTCTGATATCTCGAAAACTAAGCAAGATAGAGCAAAACAGAGCAAAATTTCGGATCTAAATCCATTTCGATCCAAAAGGGAAATTTGACATATACACATGTGTGGACTGCATTAAGTCCTAACTTTGAATTATAAAATTCGATTTCCGGGAAATTTTAAAATGCTAATATTTCGGTAGCTACCGGCGCACAGTGGTCAATTTCGCGAGATAGCGGTCAAAACTCTATAACTTTTGACCGGATTGGTATTTTTTTACGCAATTTGTTTTGTTCAATAGGAGGGACTTTAAGCTTCAATTTGCGTGTTCAAACGTAAAAATCGACTGATAGGAACGTAAGTAATGTGGAGTTAAAAATGCATTTTAATTTTTTGTTGAGTTTCCATGTAAAAGTTGAATATTTTGACATTTTAAATAGGTATTTTTTTTATAATTTCTTATTTTCTTCAATCGTATTTTACAACCAATACTTATTTATTATTCCTAAACTTAATTTTGGTCAGAAAATGCCAACATTTGGCCACTGACATTTATTTAGTCTCTATATTCATAGGTCCTTTGTCCTTTTGATAGGTCCTAGGATAGGTGCTTTTGATAGGTCCAGGGATATGTCCTTTTGATAGGTCCTAGGATAGGTCCTAGGATAGGTCCTTTTGATAGGTCCTTTTGATAGGTCCTAGGATAGGTCCTTTTGATAGGTCCAAGGATAGGTAATTTTGATAGGTCCTAGGATAGGTCCTTTTGATTGGTCCAAGGATAGGTCCTTTTCATAAGTCCAAGGATAGGTCCTTTTGATAGGTCCTAGGATAGGTCCTTTTGATAGGTCCTTCTGATAGGTTCTTTTGATAGGACCAAGGATAGGTCCATTTGATATGTTCAAGGATAGGTCCTTTTGATATGTAAAAGGATAGGTCCTTTTGATAGGCCCTAGGATAGGTCCTTTTGATATGTAAAAGGATAGGTCCTTTTGATAGGTAATAGGATAGGTCCTTTTGATAAGTCCAAGCATAGGTCCTTTTGATAGATCCAAGGATAGGTCCTTTTGATAGGTCCTAGGATAGGTCCTTTTGATAGGTCCAAGGATATGTCCTTTTGATAGGTCCATTTGATAGGTCCAAGGATAGGACCTTTTAATATGTCCAAGGATAGGTCCTTTTGGTAGGTCCAAGGATAGGTCCTTTTAATAGATCAAAGGATAGGTCCTTTTGATAGATCAAAGGATAGGTCCTTTTGATAGGTCCAAGGATAGGTCCTTTTGATATGCAAAAGGATAGATCCTTTTGATAGATCAAAGGATAGGTCCTTTTGATAGGTCCAAGGATAGGTCCTTTTTATAGGTCCAAGGATAGGTCCTTTTGATATGTAAAAGGATAGGTCCTTTTGGTAGGTCCAAGGATATGTCCTTTTGATAGGTCCTAGGATAGGTCCTTTTGATAGGTGAAAGGAAAGGTCCATTTGATATGTAAAAGGATAGGTCCTTTTAATTGATCAAGGTCCCAGGATAGGTCCTTTTGATAGGTCCAAGGATAGGTCCTTTTGATAGATCAAAGGATAGGTCCTTTTGATAGGTCCAAGGATAGGTCCTTTTGATTGGTCCAAGGATAGGTCCTTTTCATAAGTCCAAGGATAGGTCCTTCTGATAGGTCCTTTTGATAGGACCAAGGATAGATCCTTTTGATAGGTTCAAGGATAGGTCCTTTTGATATGTAAAAGGATAGGTCCTTTTGATGGGTCCAAGGATAGGTATTTTTGATAGGTCCAAGGATCCACAGGTTATTTCCATTGGTTTTAAATTTATTTGCAATTATCAGGTATTTAAGTTATGTAATATTAGATGGCAATAAAATCATTTTTTACCTTTTCCAAATGAATTGCCAGATACCACATAATTTGAGAGTTCTATTGTCATTTTTGTCAAAATTTTGATACACCCTTCTATGTGGACTAGGTCCAAATATGGGCCAACTTCTCCTAATTTCAACAGAATTATTTTTTGGGTCATTAAGAACTCTTGTACAAAATTTCATCAAAATATATGCATAATAGCCACTTTCACATAAAAATAACTTCTCAAAAAATATGACGTGCATTTGTACCGAATATCGTACCTTGGGTCAGAAAAATTGCTGTAGCTCAAAAAGTGCAGCCCCGATGCATGGACATGTATATATAGGAATGTAGGGGAGAGTTAGGACTACAAAATAGTAAATTTGTGTTTTGACTCAGCTTGACTCACAGGAGTTGTGCTCTATGAAGTAGGAAATTTCCGAGAAATTTGACCTTTTTTAAAAAAAATATTTAAATTGTTCTGAAAACAGTAGAGCTTCAATTTTTTTACCAGTAATAGGAAATAAGTTAAGTTACAACACAAAATTTATTTCGTCCAAAAATCTTGAAAAACAAAAAAGTTATGATCATTTAAACTTTAAAAATTAACTAAAAATATCATAAATTTACTAAATTCAGAAAAATCCCATTTTGGACCACCCTGTTCTCAGTGAAATAATTGAAATAGAGTTCTAGTTTTTTGGCTCCCGAGGTTTACTAGTATCTACTTTCATATGAGTCTAATAACTTTAAAATCGGAGAACAAAAACCAAAAGGAGTTTTGGCCGCTATCTCAAAATATTGACCACAGTGCGGCGATACGACAAAAAGTTTTGAAGCAATTTTGCATCTCTTGGGTCGTAGAGCAAGACCACCGAACACCCGGAAGCAAGACCACCGAGCACCCGGAAGCAAGACCACCGAACACCCGGAAGCAATTCGACCAATAGTTTTTGAGTTATTTACGTTATTTACTCAAAAACTGTTGCTCGAATTGCTTTCGGGTGTTCGGTAGTCTTGTTTTACGATCCAAAAGCTACAAAATTGCTTTGCAAGTTTTTGTCGCATCGGCCGTAGTTAGTTTTCGAGATATTAGCATATTACATTTTAATATTCTAAATTCGGTGAGCGTGTGAAAATATGAGCACACGAAATTTTTTATTTTTTTTTTCTCACACACAAGCAGTGAAGAGAGAAATAAATCTGCTTCTTTCATAGCACACTAATGAAACTGCGTTCATTTCATTTTCAATGCTTGGTGAGAATAAGTGAAAATGAAAGAGTAATTCTGAACCTTGATGTAAACTGCCCTTAACACTCTTAGTTTTTTGTGTGAGTCATAAAATTATTTCGATTCATTTGAACTTCAAATAGATTCCTTCTGTAATGCTTTTTATACTATTTTGAAAATGACTTCCTATTTAAATTTTAGAAGTTTGATTTTTTTATAAAAATAAAATATTTGAGCTCGAGGCCTAGATTTTTCTTTTATAATTGTTCTTTATTGCGTACAATTTATGATGACATGTTATAAAAAACGTTAATTTTTAAAATTATGTTTCATATTTAAAATTGAATATATTCCCTGAGTATGATAATCAAAGAAAAAAGAATTTTAATCAAAGAAAAGTACAGGCCTCGAGCTTAAACATTTAATTTTTATAATTAATTTAGAAAGATCGAATAATAAAACAACTATAATTTAAATTTTTAAAAAATATGAAATTGTTTTTTCACCAGATATATAAATATTACTTAATTGGAAATGGTGTTGTAGCAAATATTAGCGTTTTCACAATATAAAAATAATTATTAAATGACATGATACTATACATATAAATATATTTAAATTCGTGCATATTATCTTTGTTTACGACTTTTATTTTTTTTAAAGGAATTTATCAGCAGTTAAAGATCAATAAATTCGATAAATGTTTTGTTTATTTCAAACCCATCATTAGGCTTACACAATATTTTAATGCCCCATTTCAAACCGAGATATTTTAATTAATGGCTCTTCAAGTATTATTTGGCATTTTATTAAAATTTCATCTGATTTAATTAACTTATAACAAGAGTAAAGTACAAATTGCTTATTATTTATATTTAATGTAAATGAGCGATAATAGCTTATGTCGAAAAACTATGGTTACAAAAAATCGCTTAATTAAAAATCGTTCTTACTTTAGTAATACAAAAAATTTTTACAATTGGGTTTATATTAGGTGTGAATCCACGGAAGGGGAGGGGAATTGCGAATTTGAGAGAGAAGAAAAGAAAAGAGAAAATTAAATAATCTGAGACTCTTTTTATGAAAAATTTCTAAGAATCTCAAAATTTTTCTGTTTAGAATCTTAGCTGTTTTCAATTAAAAAATTTTGAAATCTTAAAATTTTTCTATAGGAAAAACATGAAAATTTTTTTTATAAAACAAAATTTGAAAATTTTCTATACAAAAAAATTTCAGAATTTTTCTATACAAAAAATTTAATAATTGTTTCATAGAAAAAAATTTGAGAATTTTTTCATAGAAAAAAATTTGAGAGTTTTTTCTAAAGAAAAAATATGAGAATAAAAAGCATTTAATTTTTACACTTAATATTTTATCATTATTTTAATCAGTTTAAATATCATTGGACAGGAAACTACAAACAGTAGAACAAAATGATCAAATCACAAAAAAAAACCTTTGAACCCATAATTAAAATTAACAGAAATTTAAAAAATTGAGTTTAATTTTATTTTCCAAACAAAAAATTCATTTTGTTTAAAATTGAGATAAATATTTTAATAGTTGTGATAAGCACGGCTGAATGAAATATAGAATGAATTTAGAGACACATGCTAAACAAAATTTTAGATGAGGGCCATATCTTTTCAACACTTTTGTGTTGAATGTTTTGAATTACAAAAGTATCAGAACTTGTGATACTTTTGTGTTACTTATGTACTTATTTATGTAATGTTGTTTAGTTTATCACATTTACAGATTTGGAAAAAGTGGCACACTTGGTGTGGTTAATATTTGTAACACCCACAAACAAAACATGCATTAGAGATATGAACAGACTTCCCGAGTAAAAAAGTTTATATATAATTATATAAAATTTGATAACATTATATATAATTATATATATTTGATAAAATTAGATAAAATTATATATAATTTGATAAAATTAAATGTAATTATATCCGAATTTTTTTATATAAAATTTTATAAAATTATATCTAATTATATATAATCTGATAAAAATTTGATAAAATTAGATAAAATTATATATAATTTTATCAAATTATATCAGAATTTGTTTTATATAAAATTTTTATAAAATTATATCAAATTATATATAATTTGATAAAATTTTATAAAATTATATAAGGTTTGATAAAATTTTATATAAAAAAAAATCGAATATAATTTCATATAACTTTATCAAATTACATATAATTTTATCAAATTTTTTGAAAACAAAAACTTCTTTATATAATTTTATATAATTATATATACTATTATCAAATTTTATATAATTATATAAAATTATATAAAAAACTTTTTTATTCGGGTTTATAAAAATTTTACAAATTATGCAATGAAAAAGAATCTATTCAAAAATTGGGAAATTCCTAAGAAACTGTGAATTTTTGCTTAAAAAATATGTGTCAGAATCTGTCAAAAGATTTTATGCAAAAAAAAATCAGAATTGGGTCATTTTTGCACAGGAAAAACGTTTCATAATCTTAGAATTTTTGTATGGGATATTTCTTTTAGAATATGAGAGTTTTTCGAAAGGAAAAGTTAATCAAAGTCTATGATATTTATTATAGGAAATAAATTCTAAAATTTTTCTATAGAAACCTACAGTGAGTGTCAAAAGAATGTGTACAGGTCTAAAGTAGATGTAATTCGTTAACGAAAAAGTTGACAAAAAACCTTTATTATTATCAATTGACTACACTGAAAGAATTTTGTTCATTACGGCTATGAAAACGTACATTGATTCTATGAAAAAAATCATTAGAAGTGAGCCAATGATGCCCTTCATAGAATCTATGAAACAAATTCATAGAAACCAGATACCTATGAAAAAGTTCATAGGCTATGGAAAAAAAATTTTATTGTTCAATTCTATTTTTATTTATTTTATTATTTAATTTTTATTTACTTTATTATTTTATTTTTATTTATTTACAATATTCTATTTTTAAAAATTTATTTATTTTTAACTTATCCCCACCGGGATTCGAACACAATACCAGTTGTTTGTGAAGCTAAGTCTCTAACCACTGAGCTAAAGTAAATAAACAAGTTATAACACTTAAAATCCATTTTCTGCTTTAAAATATTATGCTCTGCCACAATGCTCTGCCAAAATCTGTGTGTATGTTTGTAGAAAACAAAATGTTTGTGTATTTGCAGAAAAAAAATAACGAACATTACAAAACTAAGTGTTAGTCGGCGAGGTTTTCCTCCTTTGGTGGCGCTGATAGCTAAGGCGTCGATTATAAATTTCCCAGCCAGTAGGTCTTGGGTTCGAACCCCGCCAGGGCAGCAATTTTTTTTTTTTTTTTTACGTTTTTTATGTTTTTTTTATATTTTTTTAATTTTTTAATATATTTATTCAAATTATTTAATTATTGTAACATTATTTTAATTTTTAAAAAATTATTAATAACATTTTTTTTTCTATGAATTTTTTCTATGAATCTTACAAAATCTATGAATAAAATTCTATGAAATATTTCACAATACTAATGGAATATTCATTCAGCCAATGAATTGTTTCAAAGATTCTATGAATTTGGTTTTATGAAATATGTTCATAGATATTATGAACAATGATTCTTTCAGTGTATTATTTAAAAAAATGCTATATAGGAAATTTTCTAAGCTTTAATTTAAGCTTGATGACGTCCAGATTGAGAAAATATTAAAGGAGATACGAGGTTCGCGCTGGAAAATTAAATTATTTGTAGATGTTTTTTTAGAAAATTTTTAAAAAATATTTCGGAGTTGATTTTTTTCAAGTTCAAAAATTAAAAAAATTGTACAGTAGTTTAAATTTAGGAGGTCAAAAAAATGCATATTTTTTTACTGCATTTGAAAAATTTTGATTTTTGTTTGGGTCGTTGGAAAATTGTGTTGACAACTAAATTTAAACTATTGTACTATGTACTTTTGAAATTTTTGATTTTTGGACTTGAAAAAACTCAAATTAGAACTATGTTTTTAAATTTTCTACAAAACGTCTACAAAAAATTTCATTTTCCAGCGAAACCCTCGTATCTCATTTAATATTTGCTCAATCTGGACGATATAAAGCTCTAAGTAAAGCTTGGAAAATTTCATATCGTCGAACTATATTCAATAAATGCCAACTCGAAAAAGCTTATTGTTCAGGAGAGCTAAAAAACTAGTTATTTCGCATATTATTGCAAAAATAAACAATGTACCTTCCACAAGATGGTTTAAATATTCTAAACAATTTTTACCTATGCAAAAATTTTCATATTTTGCACTTGTTTGGGTATTTTTCAGAGAAGGCATTTATTACTATATCAAAAAACAAATATTTTTTTAGAGTTGGCATATTTTGTCGGAAAATAAAAATACATTTTTTTTGGAAAAATTTAAATTTTTTTTTATTTTTGGTTTTTGTTATCCTTAGTACGGTAATTACAAAAACTGAAAAAAAAAATTAAAAATCTTTGCATATTTTTAAAAGTTACTAGCACCGAAAGCCTTTTAATCTCAGGGTGGTCAACTTTGGCTCTCTGTAACTCACGCTGTATTGCAATAGGGTCACTCCAAACCAGCTATTTTGACAGCTTATATCATTTACTTTATTTGCCCCATTCATAATGTTTCAATCTGATAAATAGTTTGAAAGTTACATAAATATAAGCAATTTTTGTTTTTGCAAACACTATTTACCGATATTTTTAAAATTGCAATATCTCGAGAACCAGTCATTAGATATCAAAATCTTTACAAGATTCGTGTTTAGCATGGCAAATGCAATAAGATATGTGGTCTAATTTTTGTTAAACAAATTTTTGAAAAATTTTTGGAAATTTACAATGGGAGTTGGCATTTATTTCCACCAAAAAAATATGTACTTTGAGTTAGCAGAATAACAAAAATGGATATAAAACGACAACAAATTATTTTTTTGCTCTGAAATTTTTATGGCAGATAGGTATTACATAGTGGAGCTATTTGCCATCGGAAACTCATTTCCGTCAAATTTGAGTTGGCATATTTTGAATATAGGTTCACGATATATAGCATTTTGTTAAAAAAAGTCAATTGATAATAAGGTTTTTTATTGTCAACTTTGTCGTTAACGAATTACATCTACTTCAGTCTTGTACACTTTCTTTTGACGCTCACTGTATGGGTTATTCACCATGGCGTGCTAACCATTTTGTTCAAATTCTGATTAATTTTTATTAAAAATTAAAAATTGTTTATTCGACCTTTTTTATTTTTTTTTTAAATTTTTAAATTTTTTTTAATTAAAATTTTATTTTTCAATTTTTGACAAAAAAAAATAAAATTTAAAATAAAAAAATATTATTAAACTAGAAGTACTATATATTTTTCCGAATTAAGTACAATATTTACTAACACATTTTCTACAAAAACAAATTTTTTAATTAATTTTTTTTACATTAATAACAAAATTAGGGTTTGCAATGCGGTTTTAATCGTAACCGAGGTTAACCGCACTATTTAACCGTAATCGCACCAAAAATACTGCGGTTACGGTTAATTTAATTAACATAAAATTTGTATGGCAAAGAGTTTTTCTAGAAAAAACGATGAAAACAGAACAAAGAATAATAAAAAAATTATAAATACAAAAATGCCTCAGAATATAAAACTTTTTCTATTGCAAAAGTATTTCAGAATCTAAAATTTTTTTTCTGTATAATAAAGGTCTCATATTCTGAGACAGTGTCTAATAAAAATATGCCTCAGAGTCTAAGAAGGAAAGTATCTCAACCCTTATGAACAGATTTTCATGAAACTTGAAAAATTCATACATATATAAAAAAGACAATTCTAAGGTTGGGGTGTCTCGGTTTATCGGCCATATCGGGGATTTAGAGGTTCAAAAAGTGGCGAAAAAATATTTTTTTTGGATTTGTCAGCGATTTCCTTTTCATGAACTATCCCAGCAAAACTTTGGTAATGGGAAGTGATTATATAACACATTACCAGGTAATGTATATACCTTATTTGTAGCATTATTTTAGGATGTCTTACCAAACATTTGTTCCACAATCTATTATTTTCAAGTGAAAAATAATGCATTACTAATAATTTGATACGTAATGCATGATTATTGGAAAAAATGTATTTCATATTTATTATTTCTAAACATTAAATCATTGATGACTTATATTTGGTTACATTATGTATTATTTGAAAGTTTGAAATAATGCATTATTTATAATTGGATGCATAATGCATTACAATAACATAAAAAATAATTATTTTATAAAAAAATGCATAAGTTTAAACTAGAGATGGGCTCACGACAGGAAATTTCTAACGACACACACTCACGAGCATATTATATCTACTTACACTCACTTACAATCACGTGAGTAAATTTAATACAAAATTACTTTTTCACTACTCGTAACACCTTATATATTATATTCTGGTATGCTATATTATTTCATTTCTCGTAACCTATAAAATATCATATATTTTACACCTTACTCGTATTCTACGTTATAAATTTATGACTTATTTTATACCTTACTGGTATTCTTTGTGATAATGTGGATGCATTACTTTGAGTCTCATCGCCTGTTAAAATCATCAATGCTGCAATGTATAAAATAAGAGATTTTTTTTTTTTTTTATTGTGTATTTTATTAAATCAATTTTTATCAGTACAGTTTTAATGGTGCCTCAGCGCCACAAGGGCATTATAGAGGCAAGTTGGCAATAGTTTTAATATTTAATATTAAATAAATTCAATAAAAAAAATAGCTACAATTAAATTAATATATTTTAACAAAAAATATATATATGTATGTTATTAAAAAAAAAATATATATATAAAATTTGATTCTAAAAAATTATAATATTTGATTATATATGTTTAAGAAAAATTTTTATAAATTTGCAATATTTAAAACAAAACCTTATAAAGTTCTTGAAACAGTGTAAAAACAAAATTTGCAAATTAAACTAAAATTGCTATAAAAAATCATAAAAAAAAATAATAAGGTAAAACTTCAGATTATAATCCGTTACATCCCTCCTTACAAAGTTTTAAATTCTAATTAGGTGACAAATACGGATCTTGAGCTTCTTCCTCACTTTCGCTAGAGTTATTGACAGCATTGTTTCCAAAACGTGAAGATCTTCTTGTTTGCGTTGAGTCCAATAATAAGTCATCTACATCTTCCAAGCTTTTCAACAATCGCGGTCTAGACAACTCACTTCTCTTTGTATAAACTTTACCACCCATAGAGTAAACCCTGCGGTAACCAACATTTTTTAAAGCTTTTGCATAATTAAGTAATGCCATAGTTTCTTTACTAAGAAAATCATGTATGAAAACCGTCTTTGTGTCTTCTTTTTCTTTTAATTTCGATTTGGTCAACATAACTGATTTCTTCGACTTTTTGTTGGTAAACTTCACCACCATAGTTTGCTTGTTAGACTCATCATCTTTTTTCTTTAGGAAGTATGCATCTTCAATTTCACAAGGTTGTAAATCTACACCAACATCTTTCATTAGATTTAACACTACCTCTTCTGCATTAGAATTATCTTTAACTTCAACACCATTTATTACAACATCATTTTTAACTCGATGATCGTTTAAAAACTTTACTGCAATCTTTAAGTTTTCAACTTCACTTTTTAGCTTTTTATTTTCATTTTGAACAGCCTCTAACTTTTTTTTGTTATCAGCTGTATGTTTTAAAATGTCATCAATTTGTTGTGACATAAACTGGATGGCCTGTTGTAAACCATCCAGCTGATCTAGTTTATTGAGTTTTGTTTTGATGACATTTAACTCCTTTCTCATGCTCCCTCCACTCTCGTTGCATACATGACAAACATATTCTTCTTTTTCGTTTTGCAGTAAATGCTCATACTCACGTTTGTCTAGTGTAGTGCATATTGCATGATACGTTTTGTTGCATTTATCGCACTCTATATCATTATCATCTTCTTCTACCACCAATTTGCATTGATTGCAAATAATTCTATTTTTTAAACTACGGCGGATTTTTGGTGGCATCTTTTATACTTTTCTAATGTATTGCAGGATATAATGATACACAGTAATAATTTTATTATTTTAAATACGTTTTAAATAATAATTTTCTTAATTTAAATAAATTCACAACGGGAGCACTCAAAAATAAAACCTTTTCACTACAGTGTTGCCAACACCCTATACCTTATTTTATACCTTATTTGGTAATCTAAGTTTTGCTGGGATATGATATTTCCATATGAGAATAAAGGATTTTCTAATGCCTTTCCAACGCACAGTGGCCGAAACACACAATCTAGCGGCGCTTAATTCGGAAATGTAAAATAATAAAGCCCAATGCATATTTGTGATTATAACACTTATAAAGAATTTAATTTTTAACCATATTTATTTATTTCACTGTTTTTATGTATTTTGGGAAATTAATGTGAATATCGGGAGGGTGGTGTGTATGAGGACTAGAAGTTAAAATGTTCCGATTCCGTTAAAATTTAGAGTGATTATTTATGGCTACAAAAACATTTAACAATCGAATTTTAAGAGGATATTTGTTAAAATACTATTGTTAGGGTTTTTTAAGTAAAACTGGAAGGGGAAATTAACATGGGGGCTATGGGATAACATGGACCGATTTTGTCAAAAATTTAATAGGTTTTGTTCTTTCGATAAAAAATCTTAAATTTCAAATTTTAGCCAAATCGATTGAAAATTGTGGTCTGTATCGCGTTTATACTGTTTATTTGGACAGGCAGATAGACCCAAAAAACCGAACAACTTGCGCGAACTAGCACGCCATACTGAAACTTCATAACAAAAATAACCCAAAATAATAAACAAAACAGGAATTGGACCGAATACGATCGAATTTCAAAAGTTGCAGTCCATGAAACTATAGTTTATATCACAAATGTAAACTTCTATAATGAACTAATAATAAACTAGACACAAACAGGCCACAAACGTTTATTTTTTAGTTAAAACATACCTTTTACTTCCAATTAAAACTTTTTGGCTCAAAATGTATAAACAATTGACTTAAAAGTGTCAAGAAAAACTCACTGAGTAATTAGGCCCCAAATTCCTTTAATACACTTGCTGCAGCTGTCGAATATTGCAAGCAAAACAAAAGTAAAAACGTAAATTTTTTCTGAAAAGTATAGGTAAACGATGCAGTGCAAAAACATTTATCGATCTTAATTTTTAAATTTTGACTTAAGCGCCGCTAGCATTGGTGTAACTAATGGTGTTTTCTTTTCTGAACAAAAAATTGTGCATTGTTAAAATGTTAAATTTTAAAATGTTGACATGGCCCTGAAACGATGTTGCATTTTTTTCACTCAGAAAAGAACACAAAAAATGCTGTTTTGTACGCAAATTGCCCTGATTTGCTGGTTCGATGGATGTGTTGTTCGCGTATATTGCCGGCAGCTCAGGTTCGAATCCCGGCGATGGCCATCACATATTTTTTTTATTCTTTTTTTTTGCTTTAAATTATTTTTTTTTTTAATTATTTAAACTTAAAAAAAAAAATACCAAAAAATTAACAAATTTAGTCGATTTTATATGAAAATTTACTTCTTTTTTTTTTAAATTATTAAATTATTTAAAAAAAAAACATTATTAAATAAAAAAAATAATACGTAATTGAATAAAAAAAAATACCAGAATAAAAAAAAAAAAAAAAAAAATTGTCCATACCGGGATTTGAACCCCGGACCTCCAGTGTCACATGCCACGACACCATCCTCTGCACCACAACAGCACCAGTTAACTTGTTCGCTTAATTTGAGTTTTGCTACATGAGAGAATATCAGGGCAGTTTTTAACCCCGTCATTTGATTTCGGGGTTGAAAATATGCATTTTTTACCTCACGGGCAGGCAATAATTTGAGAAAAGAACATAATATTTTTTCAAAAGTGTGCATTTTTTTTAGAAAAGAACACAAAAAATTCAAAGAATAAAAAAAATGTTACAAAATGCTACATTTTTTGCCAGAAAAGAAAACGCCATAAGCAATGCTTTTGAAACTTGTTTAGTTTTAAAGCAATGCTTTTTAAACTTGTTTAGTTTTAAAAGCATTGGTAACCTAAAAATTACACTCGATAAAAGTTTTAAACTCCAAAAAAATTTTACACTCAAAAAAAACTTAGTTTTTTTTTACAAAAATGTCAATATTTTGTGTGCAAATGTACATGCATTCACTCACAAATATCCCTATCCCTATTAATATTATAAATCTGATTGTTGGTTTGTCTGTCTGTCTGTCTTTCTGTCTGTCTATCTGTCTGTCTGTTCCGCAATAAGTAAAGAACGGCTTAACCGATTTTCATGAAATTTTCACCAAAGATAGTACTAACCGAGGCGGGAACTATAGGCCATAAGTGACCGCGATCGGACAAAGGGGCGTAAAATGCCACGCCCCTTTGTACCATGCTAAAGCTATATCTGCCTGTCCGGCAATAACGGAAAACGGCTGAACCGATTTGCATGAAATTATCACCACGGATAGTACTAACCGAGCCGAGTACTAGGCCAAAAAATTCGCGATCGGAAAAATAGGCGTAAAATGCCATGCCCCTTTGTTTTGTCTTGAAACTATATCTGCCTGTCCTGCAATCAATGAAAAGTGATTTAAGCGATTTCACTGACATTTTTACCACAGATAGTACTAACCGAGCCGGAAACTATGATCAACAATAGAGAGCGATCGAAAAAAGGGGCGTAAAATGCCACGCCCCTTTTTATTTCACTAAAAGTTATTTCTAAATAACGCTTCAACGGCTGAACTGATTTTCATGTATTGTTCACCACATATAGTATTAACCGAAGCGAAAAGTATGAGCCACAATAGAGGGCGATAGAAAAAAGGGTCGTAAAATACCATGCCCCTTTGTATTACATTAAAATTTATTTCTTCCTGTTCCGTTATCACGTATAAACGGCTGAACCGATTTTAATGATATTTTTATCAAAGAAAATATAGATTATAATAGAGCGCGTATGGACAAAGGGGCGGAAAATGCCACGCCCCTTTGTACTATACTGAAAGTTTTTTCTGCATGTTCCGTAATCATGCTTAAACACGACTATACCGATTTTAATAAAAAATAAAATAGCGTGCTCCTCTTTATTTTATTGAACGCTATTTCTGTCTAAAATTAAATGAAATATTTACCATCGAGGCGGGAACTATAGATTAAAATGGAGCGCGTTTGGACAAAAGGGGCGTAAATTGACACTTGCCTTTGTACTATACTGAAAGTGTTTCTGCATGTTCCTTAATAACGCTTAAACGACTAAACCGGTTTTAACAAAATTTTTGCATAGATAGTACTAACAGAGGCGGGAACTTTAGTTTGGTATCAACTGCCAATCCTTTTGCAATGTACTGAAAGTTCATTCTGCCTTTCCGTAATCACGCTTAAACGGTGAACCTGATGTTATTATAATTTTCACCACAGTTAGTTAGTACTTATTGAGGCGGAAACTATAGACACGACCAGACAAAGGTGTGAATTGCTATGTGTCTTTGTAATACATTGAAATTTATTTCTGTCTGATCCGTACTCACGCGTTAACGGTGAAACCAATTTTAATCAAATATTCACCACAGATGGTATTTACCATGGCGATCGGGAAAAGGGGCTTAAAATGCCGCACCCCTTTGTATTAAATTAAAAAAAATATATTCCCTGTTTCCCGTTGAACGATATGCCATATTAGCCCGCGATTAGACAAATGAAAGTAAAATGGCACGTCAATTTGTAATATACATAACGCTATTTCTGGCTTATTTGCTATCATGCAAAAACGGCTTAACCAACTCCTTTAAATACTACTGTTAGAATTAACTGAGCGCGAACTATTTGCGATATCAGAACCTGAAAACGGTTGAGCCGATTTCAATGAAATCTTCAACATAAATAGTGCTATAGACAATATTAAACTGCGAGAGTTGAGCAAATTTAATTGCAAATTTCTTCACGTGCTAACCAATAGGGGAACTATAGGTCACATGAGACCAAAATTGAACTAAATGCGTTAAATGCCACACGCACTTGAACTACAGTAAAAGTTATGTCTTTATTGATGTTTTCACTACATAAAGTGCTAACCGAGGAGGGAACTATAGGTTCCTTTTAAAAGCCATTTAAAAAATACATTAATATTAGGTTTGTTCCCATGACGGAGGAATACGTATAACCATGTTCCCGACGCTAAGCAAAATCAAAAAAAAATTTACTAAACCTCATGAATAGGTTTATATTTACCAGTGAAAAGCTACGAAGAAGTAGATAAACTGACTAATAAAAAACTCATTCATTACATATTTTTTTCAACCCGGGCAACGCCGGGTGCAAAACAGCTAGTATATTATAAAGTAAAAAAAAAAACATTACACTCGAAAAAAGTTTTACACTCAAAAAAAAAAAAATAGTAATTTTTCTTTTTTTTTAATGACAAAAAAAGAGTTTTTTACTCAAAATAAAATATTTCTAATCAAAATTGTTAATTTTTTTCACGTTAAAAATGTACTATCCTTTAAAATTTGTGGAGGGTATTCATAGATTCGGCAAAGTCGAATTTAACTTTTCTACTTTTTTTTTTTTTAATGTGCCTCAGAGTCTGAATATTCTTCAATTGAAAAAATGTCCCAGTGTCTGAAAGTTTTTCTATAGCAAAAAATACTTAGAATCTGAAACAGCTTTTATTAAAAAAATATGTTTCAGAATCTTAGACTTTTTTCTCAACAGAATAAATTTCTGTTTTTCTGCAGAAAAAAATCTTACAATAAAAAAAAAAACTGTAATGTTAGCAAAAAAAGCTTGTAAACCTAAAAGAAAATTTGCTTTCCGTCATAGTTTTTGATCCAAAATTTGTGTCCGTTTCGCTCTACCTTGCTTAGTTTTTGAGATAAGTGATTTTAGGGGACCACTGGGGTTTTGAGAATTAAAAAACTCGATAACTTCAAAAGCATAACTCGGAGAGCTTTTGGAGTCATGTTCTACGTGTTGAGAGCTTTAAAAATGCTTTTGTTGTGTCGGCAATATTTACCGAGATATGAGCATTTTAAAATTTTCGGAAGTGGTAACTTTTTTGGATCCAAAGTTAGGACCCATTAGGCTCCACACATGTGAAGAGGACCGGCGATACTATGCCCGTGAACCAATAATGGTTCACGGGATACCGAGATACCGCCATTTTAAGTTTTCTTAAAAAAATTAAAAAATTTTTTTTCTAATATTAGCAAAAAAGCTTGTTAAAATTTGGTCAACTCAATTTTAAATTTAGCAAAAAAAATTGTTCAAATTTTGTTTAAAATTGCTAATGCGCTAAATGAAGTTTACAAGAAATTTTTGCTAACATGCTAATCTCAACTAAAAATTTTCTAAAGCTTAGCATTAGCAAAAACAAATTAGTAAATCTACTAATGTAATATTTTGAGTGTACAGAGTGGAAAGAACTTAAATGACTAAATTTATTTTAGTTAACGAAGGAAAATTCTATAACAAGAAATCCTTGTCAAAAAAGGAGGTAGCAAAAAAAAAAAAGTTACAAAATTTTCTTGTAATTTTACAAGGTTTTTTTTTGAGTGTAATTACTTTAACACGGTGATGTCATTGGAGGTAACCACATTTTACCTTTTTGGGCGTAAAGTAATGCTAATGGTAATTAGTAGTGTTTATATCCATTAACAGGAAAGCGAGAAGGATTACCCATTACCAAGTTTTTGCTGGGAATGGCAAAAATTTCATAAGTTTGGCTCTACCTCGCTTAGTTTTTAAAATATAACCAAAATATCAAATTAACTTTCTTTTGCTTGTATCTTGCTTATTTAAGAAGTTATTCACAATTTAAAAATCTAAAAAAGAAAAAATCGATCTGTGATCGCTAAAAGGGTTATTGAGGAGTAATTATGGCAAAAATTTTATTCATTTCAAAATATCGTGGAACTATATTCAATTTGAGCTATCTGCTCGGTTGACGAAAATGAGTTTTTGATGGCAAAATGTTCGCTGGCATAAGTGTCATCTATGGTATTAATTTCAGAACAAAAAAATTATTTTAAGGCTATTTTATTGCAAAAATAGCATGAGCTATGTGAAACCATGTTTTTTTATAAATAAAAATTTGAGCTATCTACAGTATAGTTTACTACGGCAAACTTTTAAATTTATTTTTTTTTATTATCACTTTTTCCATCAATAAAAATAATGGCAGTTTTTTTTTTTTTTTGAAAGTTTCAACTCCTTTCCGCGGTTAAAAACGCGGTTTTTGACCCATATTTCGATGCGGAGCAAAATTGGTTAAACTTTTTGCATATTTTATTTGCCCATTCGATTGTACAGCTCACACAAGTGTTATGACATTTTTCGCAAGCTTCATAAAGGTTCCAAATAATGGCGAGAATGCGCGAAAAAATCGATGATTTAAGAAAAAAAATTAAAAAGTATTTTTTTTAACACCTGTAATGGAAGAACTTTAAAAACTGAGAAATATGGTACCAAATTCACATTTTTATCATAATCCGTTAAAAAGTTATAAAGCTTTAAAGTCTATATTTAATGAGCTATCTGCTTAGGTGGATTAATTTCAAATAAAAAAGGTTGAGCTATCTGCTGTAACTCAGCGAATAATACGAATTTTTACAAACAAAGCACGTGTAAAATTTACAAGCAATTATTAATTAATATTGTAAAAGATCGGCCGACAAAAAGTTAAAAAATACGCGAATGCGACGGTTTTTTTGCTCTCCTGAAAAGTTATGTTTTTTTAGATAGCTCAAATTGAATATAGTTTAACGATATGTATAATTTGAAATATGTCGTGAGCCAAATGTGCACACACGTGCAATGGGCACATGTGACATTCCTTACCCTGTTTTTTGTAACTTATTCATTATTCAAATAACGGCATGAAATTGTAGCGCCCTGTACATGATTGATGTCACTGCTATATAAATTACTTTCAATAACTATTGTGAATGGAATGTGGTTGCTTTTTAGTTCAGATCCAAACCCCAATTGGCAGATTTCAACGAATTAAACATTCTAGCGAGTTTATTTAACAGAATTTAACATTAAATGTTAACAAAAATGTTATTTTAACATTACTGTTAATCTACAGCAAGTATCTGTAAGATATTTTTACTGTTAACATAGAAAAAACACAGTAAAAAAATGCAAGTTGAACACAAAAATAACGACAAAACAAACAGCAGTTGAGCATTTAAAGTCGTGACGATAAGAACACAAAATTTTTGTTAGATAAAACGAGCGCGGTAAAATACAAAAAAAGTCAAATTGCTACCAATAAAAATTTGTAGTAGAGTGAATAATACAGAAATAAGCGAACAAAGCCAGAATATTGAAATACGACAAACAAGGCTTAAATCAAATAAAACAAAACAAGAAATATTATAAAAAATTCGAAATTCAAAACCAAAAAAAATATAAAAATAAAAAAAAATCAAACAAAAGGTAATAAAATACGCGGTAAGAAGGTGAAAAATTATAAAGAATGTAAAGTGAAGTTATTTTTGATGAGTTTTTTAAAGAGAAATATAAAAAAAAAATATTTGATGGTCATTGACGTTTAAAGTTTTTGAAAAAAAAAAATCAAAAAAAGGTCAGTCTTTGTTTGATAAAAAAAGAAATAAAAAATAGTTTTAAAAGAAAAAAAAGTTAAAAAAATAAAAAAATTAAGTAAATAATAAAATTATTAAATTAATAAAAATTCTAAAGATAAGATATCAAAGCCAGCTATAAATGTTTCATTTTTTTAAAATTATTATCAGCTAACAAAAAAAAAAGAAATTTAAAAAATTTATATACAGTGGCTGCCAAAAGTATACGTACGACTACTTAGTAGAAGTAATTCGTTAACGACAAAGTTTTAAAAAAAAATAGACCTTCCCAGCAAAACTTTGGTAATGGGTAGTGATTATATAACACATTACCAGGTAATGTATATACCTTATTTGTAGAATTATTTTAGGATGTCTTACTAAACATTTGTTCCACAACGTATTATTTTAAAGTGAAAAATAATGCATTACTAAAAATTTATTTCATATTTATTATTTCTAAACATTAAATCATGGATGACTTATATTTGGTTACATTATGTATTATTTGAAAGTTTGAAATAATGCATTATTTATAATTGGATGCATAATGCATTACAATAACATAAAAAATAATTATTTTATAAAAAAATGCATAAGTTTAAACTAGAGATGGGCTTACGACAGGAATTTTCTAACGAAACACACTCACGAACCTATTTTATCTACTTACACTCACTTACAATCACGTGAGTAAATTTAATACAAAATTACTTTTTCACTACTCGTAACACCTTATATATTATCTTCTGGTATGCTATATTATTTCATTCCTCGTAACCTATAAAATATCATATATTTTACACCTTACTCGTATTCTTCGTTATAAATTTATGACTTATTTTATACCTTACTGGTATTCTTTGTGATAATGTGGATGCATTACTTTGAGTCTCATCCCCTGTTAAAATCATCAATGCTGCAATGTATAAAATAAGAGATCCTATACCTTATTTTATACCTTATTTGGTAATCTAAGTTTTGCTGGGTTATTATTATCAAACAAGTTTTTTTTGTAAAAAGTGCTGTGTTAGTAACTTATCAAGCTTTAATTTAAGCTTTTTAACATCCAGATTGAGTAAATATTAAATGTGCGACGAGGGTCGGAATTTGAAATTGAAATTATTGAAAGATTTTTTAAGAAATAATTTTGAGTAGGATTATTCTAGCTCGAGGTCATTATTTCCTTTACTAATTAAAACTATGATATTCTCATAGAATAATTTTTAAAAATTACCAACATAAATAAATTTAAAACAGAAAAATAATTTTCCTGAAAAATTTTTTATGAGAGTACATAGTTTTAATTAGTAAAGGAAATAATAACCTCGAACTAGAATAATTTTTGTCAAAATACAATACTTTAAAGGTCGAATTTTTTTTTTTTTAATTTTTCTACCTTTAAAAAATTATATTTTGAGGTGTATTCTAGCTCGAGGTCATTATTTTCTTTACTAATTAAAACTATGATATTCTCATAGAATAATTTCCAAGAAAATTATTTTTCTGTTTAAAATTTATGTCATTTTTTGCAAGACTTAATCGACACTTGTTTCGGAATTTGTCAGATCCCATTGTCAAGATTATTTAGCAAAAATAAAAACCCTATACTTCAAGTAAAAAAAAAAAAATAATACGATGGTACAATTTTCGTCTTCTAATTAACAATGGGAATAGAATCGAATATGTATTAATATATTAGTTTGCTCATAAACGAATTGTCATTAAATTTCCTTTGCTACTTGTAGTATATGGTTTTTACATTTTCTAAATAGTCTTGACAATGGAATCTAACAAATTCCTAAATACGTATCGATCAAGTCTTACAAAAATTACAAACATAAATAAATTTAAAACAGAAAACAGTTTTTTATTTCGTGATCCTGTTTCCAGTTCGTGTTTAACGAAATTTTTTTCATTTTGTCGGATGGTGTCATAGTTTTCTTTTGAAAAGTAAATAATGACCTCGAGCTAAAATAATTCAACACTAAATATAATATTTTTAAGGTCGAATAAAACAATTTTAATTTTTTAATAAAAACTGTGATTTTCATGCATGTTGTTAGTAGCTAGTCTAATAGCGATATCGACCAATTATCTTTCCGAATCAAGATATTTGCGTTGGCATCGATTTTTTTTTGCATACTTTTGCATATTTTGGTGAAAATGCTTATTTTTGCATATTTTGGTTTTAAATTCATATTTTGTGCATATTTCCAACTTTTAAGTGCATATTTTTGCATATTTTGGCATAAATTAGCAAAAACACTAATTAATTTTTTTTTTGGTTCAAAAACTATTTTAAATTTTTAAAATTTAATCAAGATATTTGCGTTGGCATCGATTTTTTTTTGCATATTTTTGCATATTTTGGTGAAAATGCATTTGCATATTTTGGTTTTTAATTCATATTTTGTGCATATTTCCAACTTTAAAGTGCATATTTTCGCATATTTTGGCATAAATTAGCAAAAACACTAATTAAATTTTTTTTTGGTTCAAAAACTATTTTAAATTTTTAAAATTTATTTTGAAAATAAAAAAAAATATTTTTATACCCTCCAACTACAGTATGGGGGTATACTCACTTTGTCATTCCGTGTGTAACGCATCGAAATATCGGTTGGGGACCCCATAAAGTATATATATTGTTGATCAGTGATCGATTCTAAGACATTCTAGCGATGTCCGTCCGTCCGTCCGTCCGTCCGCCTGTAGTTAACACGATGCAGTCCAAAATAAAAGAGCTACCCCCTCAAGTTTGGCACAAATATGTCTTATGTTCCTAGGCAGGTTAAGTTCGAAAATTTGGCAAAATCGGATCAGGGGGAAAAGTTCCCCCCTGAAGAACTAAATGAAAAATTTGGTATATATATCACGATGGGAAGGTGCTCTCAACGTCCCCCATTGATCCTATCCCTCCCCCAAAAAAATAACGCCCTGAAAAAATTTTGTTTTTAATTTTTTTACATTTTGGAGGGTATAAAAGATTCGGCACAGCCGAAATTAACGCTCTCACTTGTTTTTTGTAGATTGTTTAGTTTCTAAGAAAACTTTGCTTACATAAAGTTTTAAATGATTTTTTTTTTTTAAATTTTTCAAAAAAACGTCTTTCAATAATTTCAATTTCCTCAATCTGGACGCTATTAAGCTTAAATTACAGCAACACAGCAATTTTTACAAAAATACTTGTTTGTTGGTAACAGCGATGTATCCAGGAATTTGAAAAGGGGGGGGGGGGGGGGGCACAACTCCCAAAATTGTTTGCCATCGCCTATTTATATTTAGTTTTAACTAGAAGTACTTGAAAAGTAATTGAAAAGGGGGGGCACGTCCCCCCTGTGCCCACCCCCATGGTTGGTAACACAGTCCCACAAACAAATTTTTTTCCAGAAGCTAGACCCACTTATGCTTGTGTATTTTGACCTCCTGTATTCGACTCCATCATCAGAATTGAATTCTATCCTTGGGCTTTCCTGTAATTTACGAAAAAAGGCAGCAAAACGACCCTACCTGAGTTTTTATACCCTCCACTTAGTGATAGAGGGTATATACATATAAGTTTGTCATTCCGTTTGTAACTCATCGAAATATCGGTCTGGGACCCCATAAAGTATATATATTCATGATGCCCGATCGATTTTAACACATTCTAGCGATGTCCGTCTGTCTGTGGAAAATGCAATCACGGACAAAATATTGCACAGAGATGACTGAAACTTAACAAATTTATTGGAAGTTCTCCCGAGAAGTTTGGTATTGCATTTGAGCGATATCGGTTCAGCGGTTCAAAAGTTATGAATGAAAATGTAAGCACACCTCAAAAATTTCAGTACATTCAACATAACCTAAAAATACAAAATGCTTTAATTCGGCTTCTGGTTGACATATGTGAACATAATTGAACACCAAATGGTATTTAAACAAGTACGAACATATTTTTTGACAAAAAAGAAAAAATCGCGGATTTTTTTTTTTTACCAAAACTTTTTTTTGCGGAAATTTTTTTTTCAAATTTTTTTTTTTTTTCAAAAGTAATTTCCTTTTAAATAAAGTATTTTGAAATAATCTTTTTGAAATTGTGGAGGGTATCACTACATTCGGCAAGGCCGAATTTAACTTTTTTACTTGTTTTTTGTAAATTTGACTTTCAAGGAAAGTCTCTCTGGTGTCACTCTCCAATTTTCATAAAATTTGGAAATGTTGTTCAGAACGAAAATAATTTGATATGTTTTTTTAGCGTCCAAAACTTATTTTTAGGGGGGGTTTTGATTTGTATGGGAGGAAGATGACCTTTTTTAGTTTTTTACGATTTACGTCTATTTAATCAAAATTAAAAAAAAGTTGTGCATGGTTGGACACGTTCTTTGCACACGAAGATAGATTTTCCAAAGATCTTTCATTTGATATAAAGGCAAAAAACTGAAATAAAATTTCCAGTTTTTTAGTTTCTTCCTCCCCATTTTTACCCCCTAAATATGAATTTGGGCCGCTAAAAAACGTGTCCCTTTGTTTTTCCTACTCTACAAAATAATAACAATTTAATAAAGATCGGTGGGTGACACTATGGAAACTTCCCTTGTAAGTTTAACAGTTTTTAAATTTTATTTCTGTACGTAAAGTTTAAGTCGGATTTATTACGAAGAAAATAAGAGGTTTTTAATAGAATCCGTCAAAAATTGTAGAAGTTACATGCATTGGAACAAAAATGCATCAATACAGTTTTATGCAAAAACAAATGTACACATCCGAAATAAACAAATACAGCTGTTTTTGTATAAAACGGATTTTATGTATTTTTATTCAAATGCATGTAACTTCTACAATTTTCGACGGATGTTTTTAAAAAAAAAACTCTTATTTTCTTTGTAATGAAGCAGAATTGAGCTTTACATACAGAAATAAAATTTAAAAATTTTTTAACTTGGTCAAATTTACGAAAAAATGTAGGAAGATTTACTTTTACTAATTGCAGGAAAATCCAACGATAGAACTCAATTCTAATGGCGAAATCGGATTCAGAAAGTCAAAATACGTAAGGATTTGAGGGTATAATTTCCGGGCTAATTTTTTTTGTGGGGCTGTGTAATTAGGTCAATTATTTTTTAACTTTGTCGTTAACAAATTACCTCTACTATGTAGCCGTAAGTAAACTTTTATCAGTCACTGTATATTAAAAACAAATAGTGAATCGAAAAAATACGTAATAATTTTCCATTTGAATTTGTTAAGTTTTTGTATAATATAAAAAAAATGTTGTTGTTGTTTTTTCATTAACAATCTATGTATCTGTCTGTCTGACTGGTGACGTTATTGTGTTTTAACCAAGTTAATTGAAATGATCGTGTTTTGTTGTTTTTCTTTTAAAGCCAAGAAATACTAAAAAAAAATAAAAATATTAAGATGTATGAATCATCTAGTGGTTATTCAATAATTTAATAAATTGTGATTTTATTTGTTTTTATATTAACAAAAATAAAAAAAAGATTTAAAAAGTATCTGAAAGATTTTTTTATTTGTAATAAACAAAATGTTAAATGTGTTAAATTTCATAAAAAAAATATTATTAATCATCAAAACCACAGATTTTTTGTTCAACAGATTCCAGAATTTAATAGACCAGTTATAAAAGAAAATAAAGTATCTATGAGATAAAATTGTAATTATAAAACTTGTTTTAGTGTTATAAAGAAAAAAACGTTTAAATTCAAAACCCTTTAAACACAAGAAGTAAAGTAAAAGTTTTATAAACTAAGTACTGATGTTAATCATTGTTTTTTTGGTTAAATAGCAGAAAAGGGCACAACAATAGCAAAAGCTCTTGATTAGGTTATAAATAGCTGCAATTAAATGTCCGCGAAACCAACTCTCTGCAACGTACAGTTGTTGTCAACTAATTCGAAACGTTTCTATAGTATAATACTCAACGTTATAAATGCGAACCGGATGATATGCGTCTGAAATTAGAGATTAAATGAAATAAAACTACATTTACAGTTTTTCAATTCGTAATCCTGTTTCCTTTTAAAAGGACTTAAAATTTTTAAAGGATACATTTTTAAAATATTTGTACTTGTCCTAGAATGACACTGGTGATGACAAATGAAACAGGAAGATCTCTTCTAATTTTTCCATTTTTTTACTTTGCCATAGCAGAATTAAAAGATGTGAGTAAAGTCATTTGAAAACTTTATCAAAATATTTTGTTGAAAATTTTGAATGATAATAAAGGATACATTTTTGAAAGGACGTAACTTACATTATTTTTCCTAAGATGTTAAAATAATGAAATAGGAGAATTAGGGAAGATCCTCCTCTTTCATTTGCTATCACTAGTGGCATACTATGAGAAGTACAAATATTAAAAAAAATATTTTAAAAAATTTAATCCTCTAAAACTTTAAAGTCCTTTTAAAGGAAAACAGGATCACGAAAAGAAAAACTGCAGTTGTACTACATTTAGTCTCTAGTTTAAAACGTGAATAATATTCAGTTCGTGTGTAACGACTTTTTTGCATTTTTGTCGGACGTTGTTATTAAACGAGTGTAATTTAAACAAGTAGAAAAGTTAAATTCGACTTGGCCGAATTGATAAATACCTTCCATAATGCCCTTTTTAAAGAATAGTAAATTTTTTAACGTGAAAAATTAATGATTTTGATTAGAAATATTTTATTTTGCGTAAAAAACTATTCTTTGTGATTTTTTGTAAAAAAAAAAAATTACCCATTTTTTTTTCGAGTGTAAAATTTTTTTCGAGTGTAAATTTTTAGTGTAAAAATATTTCTGAGTGACAAAAAATACTTTGTAAATTAATTTTGTGGCTTACCAATGTTTTTAAAGCTTTTTTTTAAAGCTCGGTTTTTTCAACACGTGAATTTAAGGTAAAACCAATCTGAATTTCACGGTTTCACTTTTGAACCACTGCACTATAGGGAGCTTTTTGATATTTTCTGGCCAAAGCCCCAAAAGCTAGGACATTGACTCGAAATTTGGTAAAGTTATTTGGCGGTGAGTTTTAAGGCTCTGTATAAAAAATTGGCATGATCCGACCTGATAATTCCCGTTTTTAATGCAATTTTGTAATATAATTTTGTTAATATTTTTTTACATCTACGCCCACAAAAAGGGGCGGGCAAATTATTTTGCAAGTCCCTTTGGTAAAAGTGCAGGACTTTAAACTTATTGTGGCGTAATTTTTTTAAATCTTTAAGCAAATGTACAAAAAAAAAAAATGTAAAAGATAGGGTTTTCCATAGGTAGGTTTAGTTCAAATGGTGCCTCTTAGAGTGGTAAAAGTCAAGACCGACTCCCATTTTTTCACTTCAACATTTTACGGAACATACTTATACCGAATCTTCTTTCGATAACGGGGCACCCATACAAAATTATATTTTTATAAAATCTGCTCCAACAGCTCTAACTGACCCAAGGGTGCCCCCTAGAGATGTCAAATGTATGACCAACATTAAATATTTTTTAACCCTAACATTTTCTTAGAATTTACTTGTTCTCTATCTTTTACCCTAAACGTAGTCCCCATAAATTTTTTTTTTTTTTATAAATTTGTTTTATGAAATCAGAAAAAAATTAAAATAACTTTCATTTAACCTCAATTTGTATACCCTCCAACCATAGTATGGGGGTATACTCACTTTGTCATTCCGTGTGTAACGCATCGAAATATCGCTCTAGGACCCCATATTGATCACTGATCGATTGTAAGACATTCTAGCGATGTCCGTCCGTCTGTCGGTCCGTCCGTCTGTCCGGCTGTAGAGGACACGATACAGTCCAAAATAAAAGAGCTAGACTCCCGAAGTTCAGAACGAATATGTTTTATATTCCTAGGCAGGTTAAGTTCGGCAAAATCGGACCAAGGGAAAAAAGTTCCCCATTGGAGAACTAAACCAACCTAAGAAAAACCGCATTTTTTGCAGGGTTTTTTGTACTTTTGCTAAGCAAATGCAACATTCTTATCCCAGAAGAAGTTCAAAATCACAAAGGGAAGGTGCCCTCTAACGTCTCCCACCAACCCCCCCCCCCCTCCAAAAAAAGGCGCCCCTGGATTTGTTTTTAAATTTTGGAGGGTATGAAAGACTCGGCACAGCCGAATGTAACACTCTTACTTGTTTTTTATTTGAGCAATTCATTGTGTTAGTATTACTTAGGGTGTTCAGCCGATTATTTATTGTTCGATTAATCGAACAATTTTAGACGAATAATTGTTCGATTAATTTAAAATTACTAATTTCGATTAAAGGATTAATCGAAGAATTTACTCCGATTAATCGAATAAAAATAATTTATGGTTTTTCTGGAAATTTTAATTAATTTTAATTTTAAAAGTGACCATTAAAATTAAAAAAAAAACTGTCATGTTTACTAGAGTGGTCCTTATTTTAATTTTTTCCCGGATTTTGCTGCCTAATAAAAATTGGGCCAAATCGGTTTACTCTTTGACTGCGCTAAAATCTGTAAAATTATTGAGCAAAAACCAACTTATATATAAAGAAAATAAAATAACAAATTTTATGAATATTCTCAAACAAAATATTTTTTTATAAGGGTTTAAGTTTAAAAAAAGCAGAAAAAATTAAATTTCTAAATATTATAGACATTTCTGGTATTCCAATACCGGTTTCAAACACCCCAGTTAGTGTTATCATCAGTAGGATTTTAAATGTCGGTTTGTCCTGTTAATGGAAATTGTTTTTATATATGTGAATATTAGAGGTTTCCTTAAAAACGAAAATCACCTTTTTATACCAGGTAGGGCCCTATATTGTTCTTTAGTAACTAAAAATGAGTGAGCCAAAATTTGGGGGCAATCGGCTAAAAATAACTCGTGCCGAAAATGGATTGAAGTTTTGGGACATTCTTATAAGAACGAAAAACTCGTTTTTTCTAGTTTTTGGAAAAATATTGGTATTTGATATTTTTTGTTAAATTTTTGTGAAATAATATGAAAATGGAACTAAATTACCTTTTCAAAACGACTAATAAAATTAAAATCGGATGAAAAATAAGCATTTTACGCATACATGCCCCAGACCATTGTATGGTTTTTAGAGACAGAATTTTAAAATTTTCAAAATTTTTAGGCAAAAAAATAGTAAAAATTTAATTTTACTTTATGATCAAATTGAAAACATCTTTAAGATTAAAAATAGCAGATATGGTAGTCAAGCTTTTTTTTTATTTGGCGCGGGTAGTGATAAAATTTCCGCGGATTCCAAATAAAATGCGTTTTTCTACAATAATGAAGCAAGTTTTTGAAAATTTGTGCTCTATTGTGCGGATTGAAGTGAAAAATGTAAATTCTGTAACTTTTGAGAAATCGGATATATGCAGATATTTTGTATTATAGAAATGTATAACGTCTCAAATTTGTCATTTCACCTCGACGAAAAGGGGTTAAAGATGCCCGAATTATCAAAAAATTTACAGAATTTATGTATTTCACTTCGTATAATACAATACAGAAAATTGTTTCCCATATTTGCTAAATTATTTTAGAAAAACTCATTTTCTTTGGAATCCGCGGAAATTAAATCACTACCCACGCCAAATGAAAAAAAAAGTTAGACTACCATATCTGTTAGTTTTTATCTATAACATGTATTTAATATAATTATAAAGTAAAATTTAATTTTTTTTATTTTTTTGCCTAAAAATTTTGAAAATTATCAAATTTTGGCTTTAAAAACCATGCAATGGTCTGGGGCATGTATGCCTAAAATGCTTATTTTTCATCCGATTTGAATTTCTTAAAGCTTTTTGGAAAGGTAATTTATTACTATTTTCATATTAAGTACTTAACAAAAAAATTAACAAAAAATAGCATATACCAATATTTTTCAAAAAACTAGAAAAAACGTGTTTTTCATCAGATAAGAGTGTCCCAAAACTTCAATCCATTTTCGGCACGAGTTATTTTTATCCGATTGTCTCCAAATTTTGGCTCACTCATTTTTAAATACAAAACTACAATTAAGGACCCTACCACGTATTAAAAAGTGATTTTGAAAAATTACCTTAGTCGTTAGGACACCTTTAGTGAATATTTATAGTTTCTACAATATAAATTTTAACAGTTTCCAACACTACAATTCTATTTCTAGCAATCTCAACCTCACTTTATACTTCCTCTCAACTTGTTAGTTTCTTACATTATTCGCAAGTAGTCAGATAATAAATATAAAATTTTTTTACGTATTTTTGTTAATAAAAAGTTAAAATACTTGTTATTAATATTGTTTATTTACTCAAGTAACATTTTTTCTAAAATTGTCAGAAAAAAATCATGTAATTTAGAAAATTTCTGAATTTGGAATTATTCGATTAATCGAACAATTTTAAAAATGTATTCGTTTAATCGAATAAATCAAAAATGCCAAATGTCGATTAATCGTTTAATCGAACAATAAAAAAACCCGATTAATTGAACACCCTAGTTAGTATTAGGATTTGAGTGAAATCAGATAATTTTGACCAGCGTAAACTTTCCATCAAAGCTTTAAATTTTCCAAAATTTTTAATCAAAAATAGTGCTTCTAATTCCCCGGTTCTCGGTAATATCGGGAATACCGGTATTCCCGATTCTGGTACCGGTTCCCTGGTTCTAGATACTTTCCCGTAAATACTTACATAATGTATATACCGGTAGATCCGGGAATACCGGTAATACCGACAGAACCGGAACAACGAACACCGGAAATTAATCAAAAACTGGGAAACCGGTACCAATTCCCGGTAATACGAGAACCGGTAATACCGGTACAGTAGAATCTCGCAAATTAGAACCACTTTGTTCCTCGGGTAGTTCTAATTTCTGAAAAGTTCTAATTTCTGGACATTTTTTTTTCAAAGAAAATGACAAAGTAACAAAAAAAAACAGTTACGACTGCTTTATTTTAACACAAAACAATTTTTATTTGTTAATATTTAATTAATTTAACACATTAAATTCGTAGAAAAACGCTTTTAAGCGCTTTGAAATGAGAAATAACAGGCGTTACATCGATTATATCATCGTCACTGCTATCTGATCCGTCATTAAACCCATCTTTATTCCATTTTTCGGTTTCTCTTACGCTTATAGAATTGTGAAAAAAAAAAAACAAAATAAAAAGTCCAAAAATTAGAACCACTGGTTCTAATTTTAGAGCGTTAACTAATAATAATTCGGTTTTTCCCCTATTTAGCTTAAAAAAAACAAAAAAAAACATTTTGTAGTGAAATTAAAAAAAAAAAACTTCCAGAAATTAGAACCACAGGTTCTAATTTCAGAGCGTCCAATACATTAAAATAGCCGGTTCTAATTTCTGGACAGTTCTAATTTGTGAGAGTTCTAATTTGTGAGATTCTACTGTACTACGGTAATGACCGTAGGCTCTAATCGAAAATAATCGTATTTGACTCAAATTAAGTTTAAATGAAAGTTCGTCTTAAAATTTAGACTTTTATACACTCCACTTACCAGGGAAGTCTCCCTGGTGTCACCCTTCGATCTTCATGAAATTTGGATATGTTGTTCAGAACGAAAATAAATTCGACACTCTTTTTTAAGGGGGAAGTTGACCTTTTTCAGTTTGTTACGATTTATGCCTATTTACTCAAAATTAATATAGGCATATTTGGTATCAGAATAAAAGTATTTTATGCCAACAACGTGCCAAAAAAGTAAATATTTTTTGAATTATTACCAAAAATGTCCGAATGTTGGTATTTTACCTAATATGACACAAAGTGTTGCACATTCGGACATAGGTTTTTTAAAGACCTTTCATTTGGTATATAACATGACTGGGTTTTTTGCATAATATAGGATATAAACGCATAAAACTGAAAAATTGCCGTTTCTTCCCTCCCCATTTTTACCCCCTAAATATGAATTTAGGCCGCTAAAAAAATACGTGTCCATTTATTTTTCCTGCTCTAAAGTAAAATAAAGCCACTTCCATAAAGATCGGTGGGTGACACTAGGAAGAGTTCCCTTGTTATGTGATAGAGGGAATATATAAGTTTGTAACTCATCCAAATATCTGTGTGGGACCCCAAAAAGTATGTATATTATTGATCAGTGATCGATTCAAAGACATTTTAGCAATGTCCGTCTGTCTGCTGAAATGGCGATAACGGCAAAATATTACTCAGATATGACTCAAACTTAACATGTGTCCTTTTTGTTGTCCCGAGCAGCTTAGAATAGCATTTGAGCAAAATCGGTTTTTTTTGCTTTTGTATTTAAAAAAAAAACAATTTTACACCCCAAAAATGTTCAGCTAAAAAAAAATTTCACTAATTTTTTTTACAAAAATTATTTTAATACTTGGCTTCGATTTCTGCCTAATAGTGAAAATTTCATCTGATCTGATAAAGATAAGCGTAAAATAATAGTGTCTGCCAAAAAAAAGCTTCTTACTTCTATTTTTGTGACCACTTCTGTACAACCAATAATAAAAAATATGTGTATATAAAAAAACGTCATCAAGTTGTTTTAAAAAGCGGTATATTTGTTGGTAGTTGTGTTTTAAAATCTTCAATAAATTAAAGTTAAAAATCTGTTGAGTACGTTTTCTTTGTCGATATTCAAAATTATTTCATCTTTCTACGCTTCAATAACAAAACAAGCTGTTAAATCTTAATGGATCTTCGAATGTTCAAATTGGATTGATCACGTAAGTAATTTCAGTTTTTGTTTATATTTCTTTTTTTTAAATAATTCTTTTTTTTTTAATAATAATTTTTTACTCATGTTGTTAACCTTATTAAGTTAACAAAAAAAATTTGATTATTTTCTTTTTATAGAAATTTATTTTTTTATTAAAATTTACACTTTATTTGAATAATTTTCAATTGTTACCTTCATGGCCTATATTTTGTCTCAATAATACGGGAATCAATAAAAAAATATTTTTAATAGTCATTTTGCTTTAACAAAAAGTTCTGATGATCTCATTGTTTTTTGCATTCATCGACTGAATATTTTTCAGCTGTTTGGCACTTAATAAATAATTTTTCAATATGCTCTTTTTCGCATATTGTAAAAATTTGCATTATAATTAATATGTATTTTACTTAATATTTAATATTTTATTTTTATTAATTTATTTTTTCTTTAATATTTATATTCTATTCTATTTACATATTTTGTTTAAATTTGTATTAAGAGCGAATATTCAAAACTTGCTATTTGCAATATTTATGAAAGAGAGTTTTCGGTAGAAATGTGACCATTGAATTAGTTGTAATCTATCAAATGAATTTTTCACTGAAATATTTTTTCAAAAACAATTGTTTTTAATTATTTTGTAGAAGAAATATTAATAATTTTTTTTTGCTTTAAAAGAGTTATTTTTGTTGGAAAACAGATTTCGGACCTTCATAATAGTACTTCTCGTATAACTTGGGAAATATATCAAATATTATGTCTGGTTTGATGTTTGATTGACCAACGATGATTCTCTAAAGTCTGCTGAAGATTCCTTTAGTGGGGATGAAACTGATCAGTACAGACATACTATGAGATAGTAACTTTTTTAAAGCAATAAATTAAAAATACTCTATTATGACAATATCATAAATAGAAATATTTTTGGGCCTCGAACTAGAATAAAACTCTAATCGAATATATTAATAATAACTTTTAGAATTACCTAAAAATAACAGTTCTTTTTGATCTCCAAAAAAATGTTCAAAATGCAGATAGCAAGCTTTGAATATTCGCCCTCGATACAAATGTTTAACAAAATATTTAAAAATTTTGTGTGTGTTTGGGGAGAAATTTATGTTTTTGAAGTTAGCAAAACAACTTGTTGAAAATATTTTTTTTGCGATGACACTTTTAACTTGGGAATGTTAAATTAAAAGTTTTGCTGAAACATTGTAGATAATAATGGTTTACAGCTTTCTGTTTTTAATTTTAAAAAATGATTGCAAAAAAGAGAAGAATTAATTTATTAAAAATTAATTTATTCTAGAAGAAATTGCAAACAACAGCTTTTGCCAGCAGTTTTAAAGTGCAGAATTTTTAAATCAAAGCATCATGATAGGTTAGGTTGTATGTACACACAAAAAATTATTGGCTAAAAATTTTCAATTAAATGTATTGATCAACAAAATTTAAATGGATCAATCAATGTTTTGATTGAAATTTTTGCTATTTTTTGTTACAAATTTTCAACATACCAGATTTTTTTTTTGCTTTAATTTATTTGAATAGATTAATTCAAAAATATACAAAATAATCGGGCATTACTTTTTTTTATAGTTGGCAACATATTGGAAAGCAAAAATGATGAATTTTTTGATAATTTTGACATAAGCTTACAATCCATTTGTTAAATCAATCATTATTTTGATTGACTTTAGACAAAAAATTGATCAAATTTTTGATCAAAATCGAAAAAATGTTTGGTTGAAATAATTTTCAATCAATCACCTACAATTTGATGATTGGTATAACAAATTTTTTAATTGGAGGAGTTTCAATCAAAAAATTGATTGAATCCGCGTTTTTGTTGATTGAAATTCGTTTCAAATTTTTTCTGTGTAAGTAGCTGCTGACGTTTTACGTCAGAGCACATAGAGTCTGAGGTCCGTTGGTATACCATAGAACGGTAATAGGGTTCACCTACCATTCCCTGCCGTCAAACCAATTCGAGCTCCTTATGAAACCTCTAATTACACTGTAAGTAAAATTTAAACTTTTGAAATGACACACAAAAACGCCGAGACACCCCAACTTATTTTTGGGTCATAAAATCCAGTGGTATACTCCGTTTTAAAAAGTTAGCTCAAAATAACGAGATATTTCGATTTTAAATTTCAAATGTAAGAGTAAAAATTGAATAAATCCAAAAAAAATTATAAAATTCATCAAAATAAGAGCAAGTATTGCTGCATGTCCGATTGAAAATGGACGGCCATTATTTCATACATATAAATTTTGATAAATAACAAGTTTTTAACAAATTTTATAAGTTTTTTCTTTTAAATAAAATGAAAAATCGCCTTAAATCTACTACAAATTTAAAATCGAAATATCTCGGGATTTTGAGCTAACTTTTCAAAACGGGGTACAGCACTGGATTCTACGGCGCAAAATTAGGTTGACGTGTCTCGGCGTTTTGGTGTGTCATTTTCACCTACTTACAGTGTTATTGAATTTTGACATCTGACAAATCAGAAAGACAGTGCAACCCACTAGATTCCAGTGAAGCAAGTCTCTGAGACAGAAGTGCCGAACAATGTCAGACAAAGTGTTCGATAGTTTCCAAATTTATCCTCATCCATACAATCCAAAAAAATCATTTGACGGCATATACAGGGTGATTCAGTCACGACCCGCCGAATTTTTCCACGTATTCCTTGGCTCATTTCATGAAAATATGTCCATTACGACCATCCCCGAAAATACAAGTGTGCGAAATGGCAGCGGTTTGAAAATTTTCGGATTAGTGGTCGGAGGGTACTAGGGAAAAATTTATAACTTCTGAACCAGGGTTCCGATTTTTTTGTTTTTGGGCTTGTTGGAAAAAAAGATGAAATCATCGAGATACAGAGCTTTTAAAAATAATGTTTGAAAAAAGACATAAGAATTTGCACATAACGTCAATTTGCTCAGCCAGATGGCAGGTAACTTATGTTTTTTTTTTCTCTTAAAAGATAGCCTACCTCTTATCTTTCCAAAATGCCGTAAAAGAAGCCCAGAGGGGTTACCGTTCCAAAATTATAACCATTTGACTTCCAAAAATTTTAATAAAATAAAGTCTTAAACTTGTTAATTTACAAAAACAAATGAATTGTGCTGTTATTTCGCCTCTAAACCCAAAAAAAAATGTTTGCATTTCAGTCAAATGGTCATAACTTTAGAACAGGAAGACCTCTGGTCTGCATTTAGGGCATTTTGGAAAGGTAAAAGGTAGTGCTATTTTAAGAGAAAAAAAAAACATAAGTTACCTGCCATCTGGCTGAGAAAATTGAGGTAATGTGCAAATTTTTATGTCTTTTTTTTAAATTTTATTTTAAAAGCTCTGTATCTCGACGATTTCACTTTATTTTTTGTTACTGATTCTGAAAGGTCTCCCAATGAACTTTCCAACAAGCCCATAAACAAAAAAATCGGATCCCTGGTTAAGAAGTTATAAATTTTACCCTAATACTCTCCAACCACCAATCCGAAAATTTTCAAACCGCTGCTATTTCGCACATTTGCATTATCGGGGATGGTCGTAATGGACATATTTTCATGAAATGAGCCAAGGAATACGCTAGTAAAATTCGGCGAGTCGTGACTGAATCACCCTGTATAACCGCTCTGAGTGCTTTGCTAAAAGACAGTGTACATTAATTACAGCTACCACTGTCTCAATATCTACTTTTGGAAACGATATCAGCTCACTTGTGCGCTTTTGATTAGGGGAAGGCCAAATCTGTCGTGTAGTCTCACACGTCCATCCATTTGCCTGTCACTGTTTAGCCTCCTTCGTGGAACAAAGCCGTAGATTTGCTTGAAAATTTCTAGAGGCATACCAACAGATTCCAATTCTATTAGAATCTGTAATGTACTTTCTATGTCTCTGTTCCATGGGATCCATAGCAGTCGTATGTCAAACAACTTGGCCATCTCATTTAAAGACATGCGGTAGTTAAGGGCAGATCTTATTTTAAGAAACATTGACTCCAGGGACCGCGGCGTGACTGTCAGAATAAATGTTGACTGCAGTTGCAGTCAAAACATTGGAAGTCAAAACATTGCAATCTTCAAGTCAGACTCAACCCAAACTCTTCCGAATAGACTCCAAAGCAGGCGCGGATCCAGGAATTTCATTTGGGGGGGGGAGATTTTTTTTTTTACCAAAAAATCGGAAAGCAATAAAGTTTGGATTGCAGGGGGGGAGGGGGGGGGGGGTATTGTGTTAATTTTTGTTAATATTTTAAATATTGCGTAACAAATTAATAACCAAGAAAAATATTTTTTTTTTTCACGCATTTGGATTTAGGGAAACTTTTTTTACTCAATTTTTTTTTTTTCACAAGGGGACCCTGTCAGTCGTATTTACTTCCAAAATAGGACCATTTTTGTAGTCTTACAAACGTGCTTATTCACAGTTATGACTGACTATGACTGTAATAAGCCAATGTTTATGATTGAACAGTCATAACATCAAATATTTTTCTATACAAAAAAATTAAAAACTTTTAAATTTCATTTGCAAATTTGATATTATGACTTTTCACTCATAAAAATTGGCTTATGACAGCCAAAGCTAGTCACAACTGTGAATACACACGTAAAATTTTATACAAAAATTTTTAATTTTCGAAAACTTTAATAACATTAAGCATTTAATATTCCGAAAAAAATTAATAAAGTATTAGATTTTTATGCATGTGCCCTTCACAAAATATCTCAGATGTTAAAACAATATTACTACAGAAAAACTCTTAGATTCTTAAATATTTTTCATATAAAAAATTAACCCTTTCAGAAAATTGTTCAGATTCTGAAACCCTTTCTTATAGAAAATGTCTCAGATTTTTAAAATTTTCTGTAGAAATAATCTGAGATTTTGAGACATTCTTTCTATAAAAAAATTCCAAATGCTCATATATTTTTCTTATAAAAAACCTCTGAAATAATTCTCATATTTCATAGTTATTCTCAGATTCTAAGAACTTTTTCGTATACAAAAATTCTCAGATCCTGAAACATAATTCGTAAAAGAAAATTATCAGTTACTAAAAAATTATCAGTTTTTAAAACATTTTATGAAGAAATTTTGAATAAATTTTCTTAAAATACGAAAAATGTTACGGTTTTAATGGCATCTAGATTCTGAAACATTTTCATATACATAGAAAAAATTTTATTATTAGACACATTTCAAAAGAAAAATTTACATATTTAGACTCTAAGACGTTTTTCGTTAGAAATGTTATTCGATTCTGAGAAATTTTTTGCTGAAAAAATCTTGGTAATTTCTGAAACATTCTTTCAAAGGAAAAATTCTCAGTTGCTGTGGGATGTTTTCTATAGAAAAGTTTTAAGACATTTTTCCTAAAATTTAAGATAGTTTTACAATAAAAAAATTTTTACATTTAAAGTCAAATAAGTATCAAAACAGTTTCTAAAAATAAAGTCTGGAATTTCGAAATATTTTTCTATAAAAATATTCAGATAATATTTTTTGCCATTTAACTCTATTGCCATTTAAGTTTTTCAAATCCAATTTCCTTCATTCTGAAACATTTTAAGTATTTAAAAAAAATTTACTTCAGTACAAATAGCCTTTATTTGTTTACATCCTGGTCATTTTCCTTCTATCTTTGTTTCTCTCCCTTTTTCCTTTTTCTTTTCTTTTCCTTTCTTTTCTTTTCCTTTTTTCTTTTTTTCCTTTCTTTTTTTCCTTTTCTTTCTTTTTTTTTTTTAAATCATTTTGGGGGGGGAGAAATCCCATTCTCCCCCCCCCCCTGGATCCGCGCCTGCTCCAAAGCAAACTTGTTCGTGTAGCTTCGAAACATCTGTGAAAAAATTTATGGAGGCTCCACTACCCGGAATGCCCCACATCCCAGACTCCCTGGATAGCATTATAGTTGGGCTCAAAAGGCTACCAGTAGAAGCACAGTCCATATTTTGTGGTATTGTTATATTCTTCAAGATTGCTTTATGGCCACAATCACTGTTTTTCCATTGCAGTGTGCTATTCAGTCGAATTGCTGACGTAGCCGCATACTGACTACCCAATAAGTCCAATGGTATTAATGAAGGAGGATTTCTATTAGGTGAAGGAGGATTTCAAATGCAGCCGTATGTGTAGTACGAAGAGCACCAGTAATGCAAATTGACTTTTGTCCCTAAATCAGGCCACCAGACAACGATTTCATACAGCAGAATTGAGTGAACCATTGCTGTGTAATGGTTCTATCCCTTGATTTGAGCGGCAGGTTCCAAAGAAGCGTCGAAAGAAAACCTACTTGTGGTGTGTCCCTACTGACAAATCGAGATATGACAGGCGATCCCAATTCAGACATTATACTTCTGTTGGCAAGTAGATTTTCCACCATTAACATGATCGCACGATCATCGCACGCTTCATTCCCAGACCAGACAATGCCACAATTATCGAGTATGTGATGATACTATTTAAAGCCCCCTCTATATCAAGAAAGTCCACTCCTTTACCGAAAGCAATCTCTCGATGGTACCAACGAGCTCATGAAAAGCTGTTTTACTTGATCTACCCTTGCGTATCACTCTACGAAAATATAAGTCTATCATTCGTTCCAGTGTCTTTGCCAAAAAGGAAGACAAACTAATTCCCAATCTTTGGAATGAAAACGACTCTGGTATCCCTCCATTTTACAATACGACCAGCTTATGCATGCTGTAGAGATCCAGCGACTTCCCACTGTAGAAAAAACGCACCCCTTTAGGATCCTTTAGATATCCTAGGTTGCAAGGAGAGGAAGCCAGAATTTTGCATAGCCTGGTTGCTTCAGAAGCTTCTTTTATGTAGCCACAGAAGTTTTTCCAAGAATAACATTTGGCAATTCAGATCATCTTTTTTTAATTCTTCTCGTCCGCTCTTGAAGACTTTGCCTTATTGAAGAGCTTTCTGCAGTAATCGCTGCTCGTCTCCAGCTCATTTGACCACCAAGGTGGTTTTTGTTTGCCCTAGGCTTTGAAAAAGGTTAAAATGCATCCAAGGACCTATTACAAACATTTGTTATATGGTCCACCAGACAGTCAATTCCCGCCAAACTATGCGGTTCAGATAAGGGTACTTTATTCAAAAGCCCAGAAAAAGTATTCCTGTATTTCATCCAGTTTTCTCTCTTCAGATTTCTAGAGACTGCCTGAACCGGGCCATGCTCCCTGAGTAAAAATTTAATATAGGTATGAAAGGGAATTCTTTTAAAACTCTCCAGTCATAAATTCTATCACACAATGTCTCTGATAATAGCGTTACATTAAGAATCCCTTGCCGCCTACTTGTAACAAAAGTTGGTTCAAAACTCCTGTTACAAATATGCAGGTTAGTGCTTAACAAAAATTCCAAAAATGACTCGCCTCTATCGATTGTAACTTTACTTCCTTATACTGAATGGTGTGTATTAGCATCAAAGCAAACTACTAACTGGTGTCCTCTAGATTTATACTCCCAAATCAGACCTCTCACCTTCTCTCGGATAACGAAAAATGCTGGCGATCCAAAAAAACTTTCCATTGAGTTCCCAGTTAGCCGCTGTAATATCTATATCACTAAAACTTGATAAAAATAATATATTAAAGCTATCTCTCGCCAGATCTAGGGCTTTCTTTCACGACAGAGACTATTCAGAGAATGGACGCGTGAGAAAACACGACAGATTTGGCCTTCTCTTAATCAGAAGAATTCAAGTAAGATGACATCGCTTCCAAGAGGGGAGAGTTCGACGGTGGTTGCTTTAATTACCGGACACTGTCTTATAGCGAAGCACGCAGAGCGGTTAAATGTGCCGTCAAACGACTTTTGCCGGAATTGCGTAGACTAGAAGAAGTTGGAAACTATCGAACACTTCATCTGTCATTGCCCTGCACTTTCTAGTCAGAGACTTGCTTCACTGTGATCCACGGGTCTGTACGATTTCTCTGATTTGTCGGATGTCAAAATTCAATATCTTAGGAGTTTCATAAGAAGCTCAAATTTGTTTAACGGCAGAGACTAGTAGCGGAACCTATAACTATCCCGTGGTATCAAAACTAACCTCAGAGCCTATGTGTGCTGACGTGGAACCTTACCTAACCTCGTCAAGATGCAAACTTTTGGTTAGCCTCTACCCTTGGCAACCAACAACTTAAATTCAGGGCTCTTCAATCCGCAAACCCTGCCACCCCACACCCAGAGCTCTTGGATAAAAACCAAGTCAATTGCTCCAAACGTCGGCCGCATCAAGAGTGTAACTGAGGCTGCCTTACAGTGATGGAAGTTTATTTGTAGGAACCGCAAAATCGTTTACTTCCTCCACCATCCTTTCCACCACCATGTTATTGGCTTCGTCCTCCGTAATACCATAGGGATCGCATTCGTTTCCAGATTCGGTTTCGAATAAGCCAGATATGTGTTATCTGTTATTATCTGCTCTGAATCTGAGGAAGCACAACTCTCCCCATTCTTTACTCACTGTAACATTAGCTTGGTTCTTTGTGTTATCACAGAGGTCGCATTTGTTCGGTTCGGTTTCGAAAATGTCAGATGCATCTCCTATCAGCTTAGAATCAGTGGCATCCATACATCTCAAAGGAGATTCTAAAAGAATGCTTTTGGAAAACATTTGGAAATGGTGTAGCCCATGGAGAAATTTAGTTATTTGGCAATAATTCAATTTAATGGCGCTATAATACGTTTAACCCATTAATGAATTAATATTTATCTTCGTTTTCAAATGCTACATTCATTATCGCTTGCTGGTAAAACAGAAAATTGGACTCCTTTGCGGTCAAACACTGTAGGGTATAATAACGCATTAATATTTTAACATCACAATCGTTGGATGTTGGCCAAATTTATACAATAATAAGTATTAATTTATATTGTGTTCAGCATATTTGGATTATTTAGTATTTGTATCAACAAAAATATAGTCTGTTTTTGATTTCTTTGCACTATATAGTTGTTGTACCAGAAATAATATATCTACGAATTAATAGGTGTCCCAATTTTTTGTGCAAAAATTTAATATTTATTTATTTGGTTACGTAGATTTTTGTTTTTTCATGTTAAACAAATGGCATAAACAAATAAAGAAAAGTTTAAACAAATAATTAACCACTTCACATCAAAGATATGGATAGTGAAATGAAAATTAAGTTGTTTTAGTATTTTGTATTCGATTTGTTTATACATATTTAAAAAACACAATTTTACTGTCAATAAACATTATGTTAATTGGGACTATAAATGTTTTTTTTTTTCTTAAACGGTTTAAGAGCATTAATTTAATTTATGAGAATTTTTTTTTTAAAGAAAACAAACATTTTCTGATTAATTTCACGGTGATACAAAATCGAAATTTTCGAATCGGAATGGGATGAACCCAGCAGAAAATGAAAGTTGACATAATCCATAACAAACCCCTCAAGGCTTTTATTTAATTCAGCGCTGGATTTTTACAAGCATTGGAAGTTAGTGAACTATTATTATAATTATAATTATGATTGCTTGAAAACTGTATAAGTGACGTATACTTAATTTTGTAATTGCCTTTAAATAATACTCATACGCAACGGTGCACAGTAGCTTATTTTCATAAATTTGGCAATTTCGTAAATAGGTACTAGACCTATTGCAGCAAAATGCATACCGGTTATATCTAACGTAATTTCGAGATTAAGTTTGTCCAATAAGGGCACACCCAGGGGTGCCTAAAGTAGGGCATGGTAAGTACACAAAAAACTTTAACTGCTTTAAAATCACCAACTTAAAATGCGTGTAAAAACTCTAGAGCGGAACTTAAAAAAGCCTTGAGCCTGTATTGATTCTATTTTGTATCTCTGTGTTATTATAATTATAATCAAAGTTCACATTTCATGATATTCCGATTTTGGTTGTTGCACTGTGTTTAATTTTAAAAATAAAAATTATTTTATTCGACATTTAAAAAATGATATTTTGAGTAGGGGTATTCTAGCCCGTAATTTTCCTTTACTAATTACAATCACGATATTCTTACATTCAAAATAAATTCTCTGTCCAATCAGCAGAAAAATCTGCTGAAAATACACCTGTTTTGAGCTATATGAGAAATCTGCTGATTTTAGCAGACACGGTTTGCTAAAAATCCGTCATGATTACCTAGGTGAAATCAACAGAGAAATCTGTCAAAACAGCAGAGAAATCTGCTAAGACATTTTCTAGAAAATTTCTGTTTTTAGAAAATTTGTTTTCATCAAAACTTAATTAGTTTTTTTTTAATTTAAACTTTAAAAAAAAATAAATAAAAAAAAAATTAAATTGAACACCAAATGGTATTTAAACAAGTACAAACATATTTTTTGACAAAAAAAGAAAAAAATAGCGGATTTTTTTTACCAATTTTTTTTTTGCGGAAATTTTTTTAAAAAAAATTTTTTTTTTGAAAAGTAATTTCCTATTAAATAAAGTTTTTGCAATAATCTTTTAGACATTGTGGAGGGTATCACTACAGGCCGAATTTAATTTTTTTACTTGTTTTTCAGTAATTTTTGAAAAAAAAAAAAATAATTTACTAAATTTTTTTTTGAGCGTAAGCTTTTTTTGAGTGTAAAATTTTTTTCGAGTGATTTTTTTTTTGTTTTTTGTGTAAAAATAATTTTGAGTGACAAAAATACGTTTTAAAATATTTTTGTGACTTTCCAATGTTATAAAACATGTTAAACGGGTTTTCAACACGTGAATTTAAGGTGAAACTAATCTGAAATTCACGGTTTTGCTAATAACTTTTGAACCACTGGACCGATTTGGCTGAAATTCAATACGAACCAAGCCACGGGAACGATTACTATATATGCTAAGCTTTAGCATCCTCAGAATTGTCTTTCAAAAGTTAACGTGTTTTTTATCTCATAAATTCACGAAAAACCCTTGCCGAAATTCAGTCTTTTGCTCATAACTTTTGAACCACTGGGCCGATTGTGTTGGATTGCAATACCAACCTGACCAGGTTAATGCCCAACATATATACCAAACTTCAAGAGCCTCCGTAAAGTATTTCAAAAGTTAGCGTGTTTTAAACAGACAGACGGACGGACATCGCTAGATCGTCTTAAAATCAATCGAGGAACATGAATATATATGGGGCATTCCATGTCAAATCGGACACTTTGAAAAATTTTTTTTTTAGATTTTCCTAATTTGTTAACAGTTTTTAGTACCCTTCGAAAACTCCTTCGTGGTAAATTTTCAGATTTTTTTGATGACCCGTTCAAAAGATATCGAATTTTTAAAAATTGGTAGTTTCTTCCTTTACTCAAAATGCTTTTAATTATAACTTCTTCAGTAATGGTCCAAATTTCAAATTGTTTTTTTCAAAATTTTTGCTTTTTTACGTACTTTTTAAAAAAAAATCCTAAAAAATTCTTAAAAGCGCTCTAGTATGCGATTTTTAAGTTTTAAAATTTAAATCTCATTTTTGAAAATGTTTGTACTCTTCGATTTTTTTGAAATTTTTTTGTGTAAGACTTCTATCAATTCTACAAATTTTTTGCCCAGGAGGATCGTGGGATAGCGATTATTACTATTTTTTAAAATTTTTTGAAAAAATTTTATTGTAATTTTCCAATCTTAAAATCATTTCTACTGCTCCAATGGTGCGTCATAGAGGGGTCCTTTATAAGACCGACCCCCATTAATTTTTACGTCTTAATATTTCTTTGGAACAAACTAATACCCTATCTCCAATTTCTAAGGGGGTCCCACACAAAACGACATTTTTTAAAATTTGTTCCAACTGCTCTTACTGCCCCAATAATGCCCTTAGAGGAACAAAATGTAGTCCAAACATTTTCTCTGAACACACCTACCCTCTATCTTTAACTGTTAAGGCGGTCCCCATACAATTTATTTTATTTTTTGTAAATTTGTTTAATTTAATCAGCTTCTACCGGTCCAATGGTGCGTCCGAGAGGGGTCATTAGTGAGACCGACCCCCATTTATTTTTACCCTACAACATTTTTTCAAAATGTAACTACGCGCTATCTCAACTCCCTAAGTAGGCTCCCATACAAAATTACATTTTTATAAAATTTGCTCCAACTGTTATTTGTATGGGAGCCTACTTAGGGAGTGGAGATAGGGCGTAGGTATGTTTTGAAAAAATATTGTAGGGTAAAAATAAATGGGGGTCGGTCTCACTAATGACCCCTCTCGGACGCACCATTGGACCGGTAGAAGCTGATTAAATAAAACAAATTTACAAAAAATAAAAAAAATTGTATGGGGACCGCCTTAACAGTTAAAGATATAGGGTAGGTGTGTTCAGAGAAAATGTTTGGACTAAAAAAATATTGTGGGTTGGTCATACATTTTGTTGCTCTAAGGGCACTATTAGGGCAGTTAGAGAGCAGTTGGAACAAATTTAAAAAAATGTCGTTTTGTGTGGGAGCCCCCTTAGAAATTGGAGATAGGGTATTAGTTTGTTCCAAAGAAATGTTAAGACGTAAAAATTAATGGGGGTCGGTCTTATAAAGGACCCCTCTATGACGCACCATTGGAGCAGTAGAAATGATTTTAAGATTGGAAAATTACAATCAAATTTTTTCAAAAAAATTTAAAAAATAGTAATAATCGTTATCCCACGATCTTCCTGGGCAAAAAATTTGTAGAATTGATAGAAATTTTACACAAAAAAATTTCAAAAAAATCGAAGAGTACAAACATTTTCAAAAATGAGATTTAAATTTTAAAAATTGCATACTAGAGCGCTTTTAAGAATTTTTTAGGATTTTTTTTTAAAAAGTACGTAAAAAAACAAAAATTTTGAAAAAAAAAATTTGAAATTTGGACCATTATTGAAGAAGTTATGATTAAAAGAAGTTTGAGTAAAGGAACAAACTACCAATTTTTAAAAATTCGATATCTTTTGAACGGGTCATCAAAAAAATCTGAAAATTTACCACGAAGGAGTTTTCGAAGGGTACTAAAAACTGTAAACAAATTGGGAAAATCTAAAAAAAAAGTTTTTCAAAGTGTCCGATTTCACATGGAATGCCCCATATACTTTATGGGGTATTAGACCAATATTTCGAGGTGTTACAAACGGAATGACAAATTATATACATATCCTCTATCACTAGAGTGGAGGGTATAAAAAAATACATCTTAAAAAACTTAGAACGTTTTTTGAAAAAAAGTCAACAGACTTAATTCAGCAAACAAAACCAGTGAAATTGCAGAAAATTTTCTGTTATTTTCTAAAACTGAATGACAGAGAATTTACTTAAAATATCTTTTTCAGCAGAAAAAGCTGCTAAAAGTTTGCTAATTGAAATCGAAAGTCATTTTACAGATTTTTTGACAAAGCTTTTCTTTTGAGTGTAAAGAATAATTTTCAAGAAAATTATTTTTCGGTTTACGAGTAAAAAAACACAAAAAAACTGTTTAAAGCCAAGTATTTGATTTTTTTCCCAAGATTTTGAAAAAAAATCATATATTTGGCTCTCTAATAAAATTTGGAAATTTATTGCTGAATAATACGAAAAAACACCTCTCTGAAATTTTAATAGCGTTAAAAGGACATTCTAAACTTTAATACAATTTTTTTCTTTTGGAAATCCATGGTGTCCTTCCCAGGAAAAAATTACATTCAAATATCGTTTTCAAAATTTTTTGTTGAAATTTTTTAAAAAGAATTTTTTTTTCAAAATTTTTAATCTTCATTATCTTCATCTACAATATGATTTTTACCAAGGTAGATTTATACAAGGTAAGATCCAATAACCTCACTTTTCCTCCATAGTAAGTTTTTTGACAAATTTAAAAACAATAATATTTACAAATTTTCAAAACGAAATAAAAATATTTTGTTCGGCATAAATGACTTCAGTTTACACTACACTTTAAATGCTTAAAAATATTTGAATTTTTTTTTAATTTTTGTCGTGGAAAATAAAAGAATTTCGTATTTTCTTTTATAATTTAGTTGTTTTCTAAAATTGTAAAGTCTTAAAAAGCGTTTAAATTGGTTAATGTGTGCACTGAACATTTAAGTCGTTTTTGCCGACTAAAATGATTTTGAAAGAAAATTGTTTTCATTTACGTCACTAAAATATTACCTTATATAAATCTACCTTGATTTTTACATGTTTTTTCGTACGACTTATGGTTTCCGAGTACAAAATACTAAAAAACTGTCTAAAAGTTAATATTGTCAAAAAGAAGCTTTTTTAAAATCCCATACACTAAGAAAAAAAAATTTTCAAATCAAGCAAAAACAATCTCATTTTAAAAATAAAACAGTGACAAAAGTCAACAAACTTTGTTTTTTCTCAATTTGAAAATTTTTATTGACACTTTTAATATGACTTGAGTAACAAACAACATTTTAAAAATGAAATGAAAGCAGACATGGGGGTTAATGATTACATTGTGTAATTGATTACAGTTTCAATTACAATTACATGTAATTAGTAATTGAAAATTTTCAATTACTAATTACATGTAATTGTAATTGAAAAAACTCAATTACAAATTACATGTAATTGTAATTGAAAAAACTCAATTACAAATTACATGTAATTGTAATTGAAAAAACTCAATTACAAATTACATGTAATTGTAATTGAAAAAACTCAATTACTAATTACATCTAATTGAAAAATGTAATTGATTTTAATGTAATTGTAAGAAACATGTTTATAATTACATTTAGTAATTAATTACTAATATTGTCAATTACACATACATATTTATTCAAAAATCTTTATGCATAAAATCGTTAGTGCAATTGTTTGTAACGCATGATCTCTGGAATCATAAGAGCTACCAACCTAAGGCATACATATTAGATGCTGAACAAGGTTTTAAAGATTTGATTTTTTTCGACCCTGCAGGTGGCGCTGGCCTCAAGTTGTAAACAGAATTGTGGGTGCCACAATACTGTAGTCATTCGCAACAAACTGGAAGCAAAAACTCCAAGTCAAACGAAGATAACGAGAGTTTTTGTGGTAGTCTTTAAAAAAACTTAACAATGACTACAGACGACACAAAAGAAATACACAAAATAGACCGTACAATGCGAGTAATAATCACCACATTAATTGGAATGCAAACATTTTAGATAAACAAATTAAATTTAACAAATATTTAGGTAAAAAATCGTTTAACTAAATTTGAATTCATAACTGAAATAGACAAAAAATCTAAAACTGATAGGGTTTAAATAAACCCAGATCTTTTATACAATGAATTTATTCATTAAATTTTTAGTTTTGAAATAAAGTTTAAAGTACACCAATAACCCGGTTTGCGTCGCTTCGGTTTGCGTCGTTTCGAAGTTGCGTCGTTTTCAAATTTCTGTGATTTCGAAGTTGCGTCGTTTTGGTTTCAGTTTGCGTCGCATGGCTTCGAAGTTGCGTCGCCAGTGCTTCGATTTGCGTCGTTGATATAAAAATGTGTGTACAAAGCTAAAACAAAAAAGGGGATTTCCCGTTTATATTTCAGTTTGCGTAGCATGACTTCGAAGTTGCGTCGTTAGTGCTTCGATTTGCGTCGTTAATATAAAAATGTTTATACAAGGCTTGCTTTTATACTTGCTTTTATACTATGAATTTTTTATTTTTATTTTTATCTTAATATTTTTATGTTCTTGTTGTGTTTTTTTACGTTTTTCTCATGAATTGTTTTATTTTAATTAAAACTGTTTTCAAAAAAAAAAAAAATACTAAAAAATTGCATTTTTTATTGAAAAATCTAATTTTTCTGCTAAAATTATGAATCTCGGAACCAATTAAATGAAAATCAATACAAATGTAGGGAAAATCGTGCTTCGGTTTGCGTCGCGTTTCTCCGGTCCCAATTAACGACGCAAACCGGGGTATTGGTGTATTCATTTTCAACTGAAACATGAATCAAATTAATTTTTATTATTATGCATCCGAATACCATGAAAAAGAATAGTTGTATGTTTTTTTTGTCTTTAAAAATATTATAAGTATTTATTTATTATGATTTTTTTACATTATTAACCGTTTTTTTACAATTTGGAAAGAAAAAATTATTTTATCAAAAATTTTTTTTTTCCTGTGAATTTTAATATAATTTTACCTAAGTATTTTTCAAAGCTAAACCAACATATTGTCAATGATATGTCCGTCCATCTGTAACATATTTACACAGATTAAAAAAAAAAATTTAATTTTGTCGTTTTTTAGCGTCAAAAAAAAAGTGTAAATACAACAGGTGTTAATACATTAGAATATTTTTTTTTAAAACAAAAAGTCACAAACAACTGTTATATTTGGTCTCTGAAGAGAAATCATAATAAAATTTATTTGTTACGATTTCTATTTTTGTCGACCATCCAAATTTTGATTTAATTGCTCAAATAACGTATTTTTGTCATAATATGACATATTATGTATGCTAATTAAACGTAATCTTATCATTTGATTGGAAAATGATGTTTGAATGATTTGTTGCATGATTCTCTTTAACATGGATTTTATCGCGAGTAGATCGGATGTAAACAACGCGAGGTATAACGAAAATAGTCGAAAAATTTAAAGAAACGCTAAACAAATTTTTAATATTACTGAATCCGTGGAAAAAAAAATTTTGATATTTTTTTTGAGTTAGTAGTCTGTAATATATAAAAAAATATAGTCACGTTTCGTGCGCAGAAATTTTTTTTTTATTTTGTAAACCAGTGTTATTTATCAAGCACAACAAAAAATCTTTGAAAGAATATAAATTTGGCTGAAAACCACAAATTTTCTTTAAAAGATTAAATAATATAATTCAGGTAATAAATATTTGCAAAAGGGAAAATTTTATCAAAAAAAAAGGTCAACATTTTTTAGGATCTGCGTTTATGGCACATATAAAAGAAGATAATAAAAAAATTAGACCTTTTCTGTAATAATAATTTCACTTTTGGAAATATTTATTGCGATATGCAGCCGCTCCATTAAATGATAATGCAATGTCTTTAAAAGGTAGTTTCTTTACATATTTCGCGTTTCAAAAAAATAAAATACTAATGTCTTTTTGGAAATCCCCATATTTTTAACCCAACTTGATTTTTATGACCACACATATAAAAGAATATCCTATAAAATGTAGACCTTTTCGTGCCAAAATTTTCAATTTTTCAAATATTTATTGCGATGTACAGCCACTCCATTGAATTTCAATGCAATGTCTTCACATATTTTGCGTTGTAAAAAAATAAAGTGTCTTTTAAATTCCTTTTGGAAATCCCGATTTTTTATGTCTTTATGACTTTGTAGCTGTTTCCTTTTTGTTATATGTTAAATTATGCAAGCGATCACTTATTCAGGTAGGATTTTGCTTGCTGGCATGCTTTAAAAAAAATCCAACAAATGCGTGTGTATTTTCTGATTTCACTGTACCTGCGAAATATTAATTATTTTTAAGATAATCAGGCCGTTCATGAATCCACAACGAAATTGGATTGGAAACGAAATTCAAATCCGTTTCCAATTTTCGAAGCGTTCATGAAACCGTGACGAATTGCTTTGTTCGAAAAAAAATATCTATTGCGTTCGAACTTAGCGGAGACACAAGTATTTACAAAATACGACTCTGTTTTTGCAAATACAGAGTCGTATTTTATAGTAACTCTGTTAGAAAGTCAAAGTCAGAGTTGTTATATAATGCAGTTTGTAAAAAGAAAAATAATTTAACAAATAAACTGTCAAGCATTTGTTTTGAATTAAATTTTTTTGATTATTGATCCACTAAGCAAGGGATTTTATACAAATCCATCTTTTGTTTTCCTTAAGTCCAATATATACTTAGGATCTGGTATTTTGTATGGAAAAATACCAGTTGCTTCAGTTTGTTCCTTTTTTATGATTTTTTTTTAAAACATCGGTAACTTTTTGCCCATTTGGACTCTTATTATTTTTTGCGCCCAATTTCGGAATCGAAATACTTGTCCGACTAAAGATTTTTTTTCGTTAATAAACTAAAGTGTGTATGATACTTTTTTCAAGAATTTTATTAAGGGCTTTTTGCCTTTGAAAAAGCCATTCATAACTTTTCAATTCACATTTTCCGAATCACATGAAATCCAATTTGGTGTTCTGTTGTTTACGTTTTCACTCAAAGTTAAAATCGAATAACTAAAATGTTAAAATTATAGAAAAAAGTGCATTCGTTTTACTTTTACGGAAGTTAAATCTAGGACACAAAAAAAATTTGTAAATTTTATTTTCACATTTTTTAATATGAATTACTTTTGTTTATATTTAAGGCCTTAAAACACAAATCCCTTCGATATATCGGGATTTATTTCCACAAACTCATGAAGAACTAACTGCATTTTGCTCATTAATTTTGTACCTTCCCCTTATAAAAAAAAGAGGAAAAATATTTTTTAAAAAAGTCGAAAACAAAAAAGAACATCTTACTCACATTTTTCCATTTAAGTTTTGTTTTTAATTTTTTTTTAAATTAATTATTCTTAACTTTTCTTACAAATCCCCGAAGCCAAACGTTTTTTTTTTTTTTTTATTATTCATTTGTTTTATTGAATCTTCACTAATATTATGTGAACTAACAATAAGTATTCAAATCTTAAAACTAATATAACTTAATATTAAGTCCAGCCAATGCCAGACAAAATTTCATTTGCTCATAAATTATCCAATGTTTTCAAAAGCATCATCCTTCACTTTAGTGTGCCAAGTCAGCAGTGGCCCTCCTTCTAAGGCGTTGGTGACCACGATTATTTAGAAGATTGCGTGCTAAATTGTTTGGATGTGATTCCAGTTTTCGTAAGTAGTTTTGGGTATGTTTCACAATTTCATCTTTAACAAGGGAAACATTTAGATCTCTGTGTATGTTCAAGTTTCTAACATACCAGGGGGCATCAGTAATCATTCGCAAAATGTTGTTCTGTTTTCTTTGTATTTTTTCCACATTAGACGCAGAGGCAGTGCCCCATAACTGAATACCATAGCACCATATAGGTTTTATAATCGAGCTGTAGATCAATAGTTTACAGTCTAACCTAAGTTTCGAGTTTCTCCCAATTAGCCAATTAAGTGCAATAGTTTTCAATTTTATTTGGGTTAATTTTGCATCTATATGGTTTTTCCACGTAAGACGACGATCGAGATGAATTCCGAGGTACTTTACTGTTGTATGTTGAGGTACAATGTGATTATTAATCCGAATTTGGGGACAAGTTTCTCGTCTTAACGTGAACGTTATGTGGATGCATTTCTGCTCATTCACTTTAATCTTCCACTTATTTAACCAGTATTCTAATTCAAGAATGTGACTCTGCAAAATACGAGTTGCTTCAAGTGGATTGTTATGGGAGCTTAAAATAGCTGTATCATCTGCAAATGTGGAAGTATGCGTATTTCGATTAGTTGGCATATCAGAGGTGTACAAAATATACAAAAGCGGTCCCAAAATACTACCTTGTGGAACTCCAGCTTGTATGATTTGCGGGGTACTGACAAAATCGTTTTCCTTCACTGTAAACTTACGATCTGTTATGTAATTTTCGAGTAACTTATGTGTATTTGGTGGTAACATATTTTTTATCTTATAGAGTAAACCCTCATGCCAAACCTTATCGAACGCCTGTGAGACATCAATAAAAAGTGCGGAACAATATTTTTTTTCTTCGTAGGCTCTTCTAATTTCACCTACCAGTCTATGAACTTGCTCAATTGTGCCATGTTTCTTTCTGAATCCAAACTGGTGATCGGGGATAGAGTTGTTCTGAGTGACATGAGTTGTTAATCTGTTCACTAACAGTTTTTCAAAAAGTTTTGATAAATTGGATAACAGACTGATAGGCCTGTACGATTCCACTTTTGTGTGATCTTTGCCTGGCTTGGGTATCATTTTAACGAGAGAAATTTTCCATTCTGGGGGATAATGTTGAAGGCGTAATATAGCATTAAAAATAAAAAGAATTATTCTTAATGCTATTCGGGGTAACTCCAAAAGCATTTTATTACTGATCTTATCAATACCAAATGCCTTTTTGGGGTTTAATTCACAAACTGCCTTTTGGACCTCTCGCATCTCAAACCTAACGGGTACTGCTATGCGCTGGGGTAAAATTGGTGGCAACTCTACTATAACACTTGATTCATTTGGTGTGAATACATTTTTCAAGTGCTCAACAAACAGATTTCCTTTTTCAGTATCATTTCTGGCCCAATCTCCATTTGCTTTGCGCAAAGGAGGCTTACATAAGACAGGTCTTTTTAAATTTTTTGTAGCACGCCATAACGAGTAGTCGGTTCTTGATGTAGGCTCCAGATTTTCAAGAAATCTATTTAGTGCGGCTGTTCTCTGAGATTCTAACAATCTTCGTAAGTTGTTCGTGCATTCCTTAAGTTGTGCTTTTAAGCGTGGAGATCTGTGCAGTTGCCACTCTCTACGAGCTCTCCGTTTTTCAATTAAGAGTCGTTCGACATCAACAGAAGAATATACATTCTGTCTGGATTGTCGGGGGGGTTTAGTAGCAAGTTGAGCAGCTAGTTTGAGATTAGATTCGAAATTCTTGAGCGATAGGTCAATTTCCTCTGGTGTTCTTAGCGATATGTTTTCCGAGCAATGAGTACTGAGAAACTTTTTATATTTTAGCCAATTTGTTCCTTTGCCTGACAGTGCCAAGTCACCAGTGGGGGATACAATTTCTCGGGGTTAAATAGAGTAATAATAGTGGGTGTGTGGTCTGAAGAAAGTTCCAATGAAGATTCTACACTTACAAAATTTCTTTTTATATTCCTAGTCACTCCAAAGTCAATAAGATCTGGAATCTTATTACGATCTGAAGGCCAGTATGTCGGTTCTCCACTTGAGACCACATCCAGACCCATTTTAGAAATTGTATCAAACAACACACGACCTCTCGGGGTAATGAGGCGTGACCCCCAGAATGTATGCTTAGCATTGTAGTCGCCAGCAGCCAGAAAGCGTGAACCTAGAGATTCGAAAAAAGTTCTATACTGATTATCAGTAATTTTAAATCTGGGGGGAGCATAAATTGACGAAATCACAAGGTTCATGTCAAACTCGTTTACGCATAAAGTAGTGGCTTGAAGATAATCTTCACAAAGATCACACATAAGATAATGTTTTAGTCGAGTTTTAATTAAGATGCCTGAGCCTCCACATGACCTGCCTCTGGGGTCTTTTGTATCATACAATGTGTAACCATCTAAAGCGAATAGACTGCGAGGGGTTAAATGGGTCTCAGAAACAAGCATTATATCAATTTGCTTGTTTCTGAGAAAATATTCGAGTTCTTCTTTATGCTGGCGTATGCAGTTTGCGTTCCAGTAACATATTTTCAAACTGTTCATGGCTTACTTAATGCAGCCTCTAATATCAAAGACTGCATTCTTAGTATTTCCTGCATCATATTACCCATCATATTGGTAAAATTAGTCATTGACTGTACTAAAGTGTTAATTGTGGCCTCGAGCCTACTAAAATCAAAACTCTGACCCTGGGTATGATCACGCGTGTTTTCTTCATTAGAATTCGATCGGGTTTCCGGGATCACTCTTGTGTTTCTCGGAGTATTCTGAACAACAGGCCGTCCCCTTAAGACGGATGCAAAAGAGTAAGCATTTTGGTTGAATTTTGGTTCGTTAATGGGTACGTGAGGTGGAGCCGAGTTTTCCTGAGTATGTTGAGTTTCTCTACGGGGAGCTTGATTCCTATTCGTGAAAAATCGTTTCTCAAAAGAATATGCCGGACAACCTCTGTAATTAGCAGTGTGATTATCACCACAAATGCTACACTTCTTTAAGCTTGAGTCCGTTTTAGACTTTTCGGCCTCATGCTCTCTTACTTGTTTAGCTGGTCGTGGGGTCCTCGATGACCTTGGGCTTCGCTTCCTCTTCAATATGGTAATATATCTATCAAGGCCAGTTTGAACGGGTTTAGGGGTTAACTTTACACTTGAAGATTGCTCGGAGTTTACATCTTCGTTGATAATACTTGGTGACATAATTGGGTTAAAATTAAAACCATTTGCAAGAGGCGTGTTAAGGGTAGGTGTATTAATTCCCTGAGCACCGACTGTATTCGGGCTAACAATGCATTCATTTACAGCTCTGCTGTCTAAATTTAAGCTACTCACTGGAAAGCAAGTACATTTATTTTCACTAGTTTTGTTGTTGGCTTTATTTTGGTTGTTTTGCGCGCTAGTAGATGGTTGGTTAGTTAAAGGGAAACATTTGCATGTACTTGTTTTAAGGGAGAGGTAATTCTTGTTGTAAAGGGGATCGTATAAATTTCTTTTTATTGGGTTTTCGTTTTTTCTTTTCTCTGCGCTCATCGTAATATACGCATTACGACCAGTGTTACCGTTGAGAATTTTGAAAAAGTCGCAGAAAAAGTAGTTTTTTACAAAAAAAGTCGCACAAAAAAGTCGTTTTTCCAAATTTAAGTCGCACATTTTTTTTAAGGGTTTAAGATACATAGAGGGTAAGTATGTTTTGGAAAAAAGTTTTGAAAAAACCTTTTGGGGTCGGTCATACATTTGACTTCTTTAGATGCACTCTTGGAAAAGTTAAAGTGGTAGGAGCAATTTTTTATAAAAAATTTGTTTTCGTATGGAGGCTTCCTTAGGAGCTTTTTCCTCCCTAGCTTTTTTTCCAAACATACCTAACTAAGCCCTATATTCCATACAAGGATAACAAAGATAAAATTGCTCCTGTCTGTAAATGTCCCTAGGGTACCTATAGAGGAGTCAAATGTATGACCGACCCCCAATAGTTTTTCAACCCCAATTTTTTTTCAAAACATACTTACCTCCCGTGTAAAAAAAGAATTATATCAAAACATATCTCCTTTGATAAAAACATATATGGATCATATCTAAATGGATATAATCAGATTTACTCCATATATACTCATATCTGCTTCAGATATTTTTTGATCCGTTAATTGAATCTATCTGGCATATATGGCATATATGATCAGACATTTTCAGATATGTTCATATATGTAAAATTGTCAGATAGATTCAATTTACGGATCTAAAAATATCTGAAGCAGATATGAATATATATGGAGTAGATCTGATTAGATCCACTTATATATGATCCATATATGTTTTTATCAAAGGAGATATGTTTTGATATAATTATTTTTTTTACACGGGCTCTATCTTCAACCCTCAAGGAGGTCTCCATACAATGCTTTTTATTTTTGAACATACTAACGACCTATTTCCATTTCATAGGGTGTTTCCATGCCATATTTCACGATAGTATGGGATATATCTAAAGAAATGGGGTAAAAACTCCAAAAGTTTTAAAAAAATATTTATAATATGTGTAATTTTTCAGTGTACATCTCTAAAAAGAAAAACAAAATTTCACTTCTTCAAAAAGGGGAAAAAAGTCGCACAAAGTTGGAAAAAGTTGCAAAATTTGACAAGTTTAAAAAAGTGGCACAAAAAGTCTCACAGCGTCAAAAAGGTTGCAAATTGCAACTAAAGTCGCACAACGGTAACACTGATTACGACCGTTCAAACTGAGCCGTCTCTCTTCGGGTTGAGAGTTTATAAAATCCATACAATATTATATCACAACACAACAACAACGTATTGGAAATAATAAACACAAGAATTGAAAATAAACAAATCAAAGAAAAAAAAAACACTGTATTTTGTTTGTAATTAATTTCTTATTTGTTTTGTATTAAATATTTTTGTTTTATTAAACACAAATATTTTTTTTTAACACTAGGGGTATTCTTTTTTTAAGCACTAAGCGTCCAAAATCGCTGTTTTTTTTCAATTTTATTTAAAAAATTAAATCTCGAATTTAATAATATTCTCGGAAAAATGCACAAAAAACACGTCTGTCTCTCTCGACAGTATGCACGACCAAACGTTGACGAAAATTTTCCAACTGTCAAACCAACTGAATAGAATTCATGAACGCACATTTTCGTTTTCGAACGGAAATTTTCTCATTTTCTCTTTGATTGGAATTGGATTGGATTCATAAACACACACAGCTGATTTCCGTGAAAAAGTGTTGTCAAACCAATCCGCATTGGTTTCATAAACCCCCCGAATATAAAGTCGTTAGATTTCCTGCTAACAAATAAAATAATTTTTTGACCGCTAGATGCAAATAAAAAACGCAAAATTTAGTCGAAAAAACACCAAGGGGTATGTCACAGACTCAATTCCGTTCGGATTTGGAAAATGGGGTTTGCTCGTAAAACACAAAACGAATTTTGTAATTTTCGAAATGAAATCACTTTCAAAAATCAAAGTGGAATTGAGTTGCATAAAAGTGGTTTCATTCTGAAAAAAAATTTCGCTTTGTGTTTTACGAGTAAACCACTTTTTCCGAATCCGAACGGAATTAAGTCTGTGACATGCCTCCAAATTACAAAATTCTTTCGAATTTATTTATTATATTAATATATTATTTTCTATTAGTACCCCTTGCTGTAACTACTTGTAAAAAAAACGATATCACTACTTACCATTACAATTTTGGCAACACTATTTGTATACCCTACACCACTCTGTGGTACAGGGTATAATGAGTTTCTGCTGATGTTTGTAACTTCCCGAAATATTGGTCCTAGACCCACCTTCAAGATTGACTTAGAATAACTTTTTGAGTCGATTTAGCGATGTCTGTCCATGTAAACGTTGTGCGCACGATACAGGGTTTTAACCGATTTATCTGAAATTTGAGACTTAAGCTTCTTTTGACACAACGACGGACGCTATTGAAATTTGCAAAAATCGGTCCATGTTTTGACCTAGCCCCCATACAAACGTCCCCTTAAAATATGAGTCAAATGACTCTAACAATAACAATAGGTATCCTTTCGAAATTTGGCAGGTAAACGTGTTTTGTATTCACAAATCACCATTCCACATTTTAAAGCAATCGGACCAGTTCTTCTTGTAGCCCCCATACAAACCACCCTCCCGATATTCACATAAATCGCTAAAATTTCTTGAAAATAGGAAATGATTTATTAAAATTTTGTTTATTTTTAACACGTACTTTAATTACCCAATCAAAATTTGATTATTATCACACCATTTTTGGACTTAGGTCCCATATGAAAATTTCGCCCGCTATTCACTTAAATCGGTTAATTTAAAAACAAATAGAAGACTATTTCACTCAGATTTGGTTTGTGAGTGTTTTCTACACTTATTAAAGATTTGACCTAAGATAAACCAAATCGGTCCATGTTTGGACTTGGGACACATTTTCCGGAAATCATTGGTGTAGGGTATTCGGTCGGTCTTGACCGACTATAATTTTCTTACTTGTTTTTGTATGTAGTTGGTATCACTTATTTATTATATTTTATTAAAATTATTTAATTAATATTAATACATATATTTATTTTATTAAAATAAATATTATATAATTTCGGTGTTAGTTTTAAATCATGTGACATGTCACCAGTAAAAGCCATGGTAACGTAGTAGGAAAAAGAAAAGTTTAGTTTAGTTTTAAGTTTAGAATCTGCCACCATAACTATACACACAAATTATATATTTATGTCACAAATTTTATGTTATATTTTTGACTTATATTTTTTTACACTAGTTTTAAATATCATATTTAGAATCGACCGCAATCACTTAACTTGTCCAAAATGCTTCTGATGTTGAATTTCGCCAGTCACTATTAGTTTGTTAAAAATAAAACTTTGTCAGTTGTCAGATTTTTTTTTGCATGTAATGGAAAACACTGTAATTTGAACGTTTTAATTACGATTACATGTAATTAGTAATTGAGATTTTTCAATTACAATTACATGTAATTAGTAATTGAATTTTTCAATTACATTTACATGTAATTAGTAATTGAGTTTTTTCAATTACAATTACATGTAATTAGTAATTGAAAAAACTCAATTACTAATTACATGTAAATGTAATTGAAAAATTCAATTACTAATTACATGTAATTGTAATTGAAAAAACTCAATTACTAATTACATGTAATTGTAATTGAAAAAAATGTAATTGGTATCGCCCATGTCTGAATGAAAGAACATTGATTTGAACACGGTTTCATGTTCAAATCAAAGATGCACATAATCAAATTAAGATGATACTCATGCTTAATTTAAAATTGTCTATTATAATATAAATGTATTTTTTATACCTATCTTCTAAAATTTTCATTTAAAATAAAAGAATGGGAAATTATTGATATATTTTAATTTATTCTTTATTTAATCACAGAATAATTATAAAAACATTTGTACTATTATAGAAATAAAAAATCGTCGCTGCTACGGCGAAAACACCTGCACATGGGATTTTTTAAATTTGTTTAAGATGTCCACGAATTTGATTAATCCTGCCATTTTGCGGTGCTTAAAAGTAACACATATTGTACAAATATTTAAATGATATTGCAAATGTTCAATTTGTTTTAAGTTGACTTATAAAAATAAATCAAAAAGTTCACAATTAAGCTATTAATTAAAGTTTCTTTAAAAATTTTTAAATGAACTTAGGTGTTTTCGTCAGAGCAGCGTCAATATAGAAAAATAAATCAAATAAAAATAATTTCCCAGAAGTCTTGTTGTAGATCGCCTCCTGGATTCAGATCAGGTACTCCATCCTCATAAATTTATACAACTTTATATTTTTATGTTTTTTTTTACATTTTGTTTCTTTTCACTTCTGGCACTTTTCACTTTTATTAATTATAACTCAAATTTTTAATTAATTTTGTTTTAGGATGATGCTTATTGTTTTACTTTAAGTTTATGTATATGAATTTATTGCGATTTAAAAATTTTCGCTAATGTTTAACCACGAGACTTTTTTTTTAATCAATGGCGTCATTGGCGTTGTTAAAAATGTTAAAACCTCATTTTTAAAATATATATCATCAAAATGAAAATTTCCAACATGACGCCATCGTGAAATAAAATTTAGTTCTTACATACTTAATTTAAAAAATATAATTTTAAAATCAAGACCGAAACATAATCAATTTTATAAAATTCAACTTCATTCTTAAACTTTTTCTAAAAATTTTGAGGATTTTAAAAATGAGTACGAAAATTTTTGATTTGAATACGATTTTTTCCCTCAGTGTATCTTCCAAAGTATTGATCCAAAAAAATATATGATTTTTAATCATTTATGAAGATCTATCAAATAACAAAAAAATAACAAATTCGGTGATCCGTCAGTTAAATTTCCCATGGATGCTCATAAATGCGTACGGCTCAGTCGAATAAAATTTATCAACTTGTTGAAATAACACCGTCCGACAAAAATGAAAAAAGTCGTTGAACACGAACTGGATAATATAAGTTTGAAACTACATAGAGACTATAATATGTTGTAAAACTGCATTTACAGTTCTTCATTTCGTGGTCCAGTTTTCTTTTAAAAGGATTTCAAAGTTTTAGAGGATTAAATTTTATAAAATATTTTTTTTAATATTTGTACTTGTCCTAGAATGCCAATATTGATAGAAAATAAAAGAGGAGGATCTCCCCTAATTTTCCTTTTTTATTATTTTTACATATCAGGAAAAAGGAGATAAGTTACGTTCTTTCAAAAATGTATCCTTCAATATCATTCAAAATTTTCAACAAAATATTTTGATAAAGTTTTCAAATGACTTTATTCACATCCTTTTATATTGATATGACAAAATGGAAAAATAGAAAAATTAGGGGAGATCCTTTTTTTTTTTGATTTGCCGATACCAGTGTCATCCTAGGACAAGTACAAAAATATTTTACAAAATGTCATCCTTTAAAACTTTGAAGTCCTTTTAAAAGGAAACAGGATCACGAAATGAAAAATTGTAAATGCAGTTTTACTCCATTTGATCTCTACTTTCTGACGTATATCATCTCGTTCATATATTTGTATTTGGTGTTTTCTTTTAAACATAGACCAGATTGTTTAACCTAGTTCTTTCTTCAAATAATATTTTGATGACCCACATTTTCTTTCCAAAGAAATCAGTTGTTATTAATAAACTTTTCTTTTATTTATGGTTTTTGACTTCCTTTTTTCATTCATTGATTCATTGTCTGGCAGTTATTACCTTTAATTTTTTTTGTGTTTCATACTCTAAAACATCTGTTTATCATTTTATTCGAGGTGTTTTTCTTTATTTTCTCAGTAGTACGTGCTAAAATTTTTATATTGTGAATTTAATGCGATTTCTTACAATATTAAAAGGCCAAAAAAATAAAATGTAAATACAATGTGCATCTTCATTGTACACTAAATCCAAACGGATTGAAAAAAAATATATAATTGAACTAAATAAAATGGATCAAAGTTTATTTTGATTAAAATTTTAGTTGCAAAAAAAACTATTGACAATAACATTGATTCAATTAAATTTCATTGATTCAATTAAAGAAATTGTAAATATTACAACAATAAAAAATAACACTAAATTATTTTATTTTGCCAACTATGAATTTTATACTTAAGAAACATTAACATAAAGTGTTAACATCAATCATAAAATTTTTTAATTCCTAGTTTTTTTTTGTTAAATTTCAATTGATACATTTTTGAAATATATTTGGAAATGGTGTCAGTATCTCCTTAAACAGTATAAAACACTAACATTTTTTGTTTCGTTTTCGAGGTTTATCACCTATAAAACTTTAAGGATAAATTATGAACGCCAACCTTTAAAAACGTGCAAAATCGTGTAATGAGTTGCAATTAAAAATTAAAAAAAAAAATTAAATGAGAATACAAATTTATTATAAATGTTATTAACAAACAAGTAGAAAAGTTAAATTCGACTTGGCCGAATCTATGAATACCCTCCACAATGCCCATTTTAAGTGATAGTAAATTTTCTAACGTGAAAAAATAACAGTTATGATTAGAAATATTTTATTTTGTGTAAAAAAATTTTTTTTCAGTAATTTAAAAAGAAAAAAAAAAGGTTTTTTTTTTTTTGAGTGTAAAATTTTTTTCGAATTTTACATTCAAAAAAAAAATTTACCAATTTTTTTTGAGTGTAAAATTTTTTTTTAGTAATTTTTGAAAAAAAAAAAATAATTTTTTTTTTGAGTGTAAAATTTTTTTGAGTGTAAAATTTTTTTTGAATTTAAATTAAAAAAAAAAATTACAAATTTTTTTTTTGAGTGTAAAATTTTTTTTGAGTGTAACATTTTTTTCGAGTGTATTTTTTTTTTTTTGGTATAAAAATATTTTTGTGTGACAAAAATACGTTTTAAAATATTTTTGTGACTTACCAATGGTTGTAAAACAGGTTTAACGGGTTTTCACCACGTGAATTTAAGGTGAAGCTAATCTGATATTCACGGTTTTGCTAATAACTTCTGAACCACTAGACCGATTTGGGTGAAATTCAATACGAACTAGGCTGGAGGAACGAAAAATATATATGCCAAGCTTCAGCATCCTCAGAATTGATTTTCGAAAGCTATTGTGCTTTTTATCTCATAAATTCACGAAAAATCTTGCCGAAATTCAGTCTTTTGCTCATAACTTTTGAACCACTGCACCGATTTCGCTGGATTGCAATACCAACCTGACCAGGTAAATGCCCAAAATATATGCCAAACTTCAGGAGCCTCCGTAAAGTCTTTCAAAAGTTAGCGTGTTTTCAACAGACAGACAGACAGACGGACGGACGGACGGACGGAAATCGCTAAATCGTCTTAAAATCGATCGAGGATCATGAATATATACTTTATGGGGTCCCAGACCAATATTTCGAGGTGTTACAAACGGAATGACAAACTTATATATACCCTCTATCACTAGAGTGGAGGGTATAAAAAGAAAATTTTTTATTATTGAGAATTTTTTCACTAAATGTCAGCATTTGTAATTTAGTGCTATTCATATGTTTAAGATTTAAAAGAAAAATTATTGTTATTTTAAAAATTTATGAAAGAAAAACAAGAAACTTATATTCGGTCAAGATCGAACATACAGTGGGCGACAATAGATTGGAAACTTTTTTATAGTGGATGCAATTTGTTAAAGACAAAGTTAACAATACTAAGCGTTATTAAACGAAAATTATAATAAAAAATGTTATGTAGGCAACTTATAAAGCTTTAATTTATGTCTGGTAGCGTCCAGATTGAGTAAATAATAAATGTGACACGAGGGTCGATCTGGACAGTGAAATTATTTATAGACATTTTTAAGAACATTTTTTAAAAATATTTCCAAGCCGATTTTTCCCAAGTTCAAACATTAGAAATTTAAAAAATGGTCTAATAGATTTTATTCAGTAATCAAATAATTTTTCATCAACTCAAATAAACAAAGAATTTTTTAAGTACAGTAGAAGAATCCTCGTTTTTTGACCTCCAATGCTTTTGACCACCATTTTTTTAAAAAACATAAAAGAAAGATGTTATTGTTTATTAATTTTATTAAAATTTATTTAAAATTTTTCTTTGTTTTGGTGGTCATAAGTATTGGAGGTCAAAAAATGTGTATTTTTTCTACTTTACTTAAAAAATTTCACTGTTTGCTTTTTTTGATCACTGCATAAAAACTATTGGACCTTTTTTAAATTTTTAATGTTTGAGCTTACAAGGGAAGTATCTCAACCCTTATGAACCGATTTGCCTGAAACTTAAAATGTAGATAATGGAGTCGATTTTAAGGTTGGGGTGTCTCGGCTTATCGGCCATATCAGTGTTTCAAAATTTTGTTGTCCCCTTATGAAACAATGTGGACCTCCGGGAAAATTTCGATTACTCCCGAACTAACAGGAAAAGAAAAAATACGTGTCTACTTAAATTTAATAAAGATTATTTCATATTCATATGGACATCGTAGCTTTGTGTCTTCATATAAATACCCCCCAAAATTTTCACATTTTCATGAAAAACTTATTTAACGAAGCCAAACTTTAACAAGGTTATGCCACCGTTGAATAGGTATTAAAAAACCTTTCTCTCATATGTAAACATCATATAGTTTCTAAGAAAGAAATGGCTGAAAAATCCAAAAAACGATTTTTTCGCCATTTTTTGACCTATGTTTTGAAGCCCTAAATCCCCGATATGGCCGATAAGCCGAGACACCCCAACCTTAGAATTGTCTCCTTTATATATATTTTACGTTTCATGCAAATCGGTTCATAAGGGTTGAGATACTTCCCTTGTTAGAAAAAAATCGACTTGGAAATATTTTTTTAAAATGTTCTAGAAAATGTCTATAAATAATTTCATTTTCCAGATCAAGCCTCTTAGCACATTTATTATTTACTCAATCTGGACGCTACCAGGCTTAAATTAATGCTTTATAAATTACCTACATAATATATTTACTCAATCTGAACGCCATTAAGCTTAAATTAAAGCTTTATAAATACCTATATAATATTTTTTAAAATAATACTGGTTTGATAATAATAACGTTAAGTATTGTTAACTTTGTCTTTAACAAATTGCATCTACTATAAAAAAGTTTCCAATGTATTGTCTCCCACTGTATAATACCCCACACAAACTATTGTGAAAAATGAGTTGCCAGTTCAAACATGGACCGACTGGATCTATATTTGGTCATAGGTTGAAGAAGTGAAGAAAATACATGCAACCAAAAATTTTAGTGAAATATTCTTGGTGTATTGTAGGCTCATATTCAGTTAAAAGGTTGTTGTATTAACAAACACTTTTAATTGTATTGACAAATTGTGTTGTTGAATAAAATATCGATTATTTTCTTTTTCAATATAATTAAATTGTTTGTTAACACAACAACGAATTAATTAAAAATAAGACTACAACACAATTTTTTTTCTGTGCCGTGGTTAATTAAAATTAATTATTATCTTAATTAACTTTTAACACCATATTGCAAGATGAAACTCCATTGTTGTGTTGCAAAATTACTAATTAGCGTAAATATCTTAAACAACAAAGTAGTTAAGTAGAATTATCTAAAAACTAAGATGTTTACATAATATTCGTATTGTGTAAGAACAAAAATTTAACCCTCTCAATCTCAACCGTAATGTTGTTATGAATGTTATTATGTGAAAGAAAACTATTTTAAATGGAAAAAAAAAAAACTTATTGTAACATTCCGAAATTCAGTTGTATTTCATCTTATTAAACATTACTATGAAATTTATGAGCGTTTTAAAAATCGTTTTTTTTTTGACAACACTGACTTTTATGAAAATTTTAAAGAAATTTAATGGTGCCGACAAAAAATCCTTCTTGGACAGTATTGTACAGAAAATAAAAAAAAAAATAAATTAAAACAAGTAAAAAAATTTAATTAAACTTGGACGAATCCATGAATAACCTCCACAATGTCCTTTTTAAGTGATAGTACTGTTGGATTCGAAATATTTTTTTTGAGTAAAAATTTTTTTTAATCATTTTTGTAAAAAAAAGTGACAAATGAAGTGCTTACTGCAAAAACTTGATAAGCAACATTTTATTTTTTGGTGTTTTTCACCTTCTACTGTTGTTAAATTGACAATTTTTTGGCAGAAGTCTTGCTTAAGCCTTTCGTACAAGTATCTTGAGAATGAAAGTTCAGCAAAAGTAATTTTTTCTATATTATTTTAAAACTTTTAAGGCAAAAACCACCATAAAATGAAATGTTGCTTATCGCGTTTTTACAATAATCCCTTCAAATATTTTTTTTGAGTGTAATTTGGTTTTTTAAAAAAAAAAAATTATTTCGGGTGTAATTTTCTTTTAGTTTAAAAAAAGTTTTGGGTGACAAAAGTGCTTTGTAAAATATTTTTGTGGCTTACCAATGTTTTTGGTTGGATTGGTTTTACTTAAAATCAATACCATCCAGACCAGAGGAACGGCAAATATATATACCAAGCTGCAGGAGCGTGTTTTTAAATGCGAAAATTCGCGAAAAAAAACCTGCCGAAATTCCAGAGTTTGTTACTTACTAAACGAGTTTTTGACTTACTAAACTGATTTCGCTGAAATGCATTACCATCCTGACTCTGTAAATTACAAACATATATGAGGAGATGTGATTTTTGTTTTTATGGCACATCGATGAAAGTTGGCATAAATATTAGAAGCTATTTAAGAAAAAGAAATTCGTTCGCGTCAATTAAATCGCGCAAGTGGGTCAAAAGTTATGGCGGTTTTAAGATTTAGCGGTTTTAAAAATCTTAAAAGTATTTTAAAGATTTTTTTTCTACACATTTGTTGCATGCGTTATTAAAACATGCCAGGATATATCATTTCTTCTAAAATATATGATATAAATTTAACCCTTTAATGACCAAACGATTTAAAAAAAAATATCTAAGTACCTAAAATCGCTATTAATTCGCGGTAAAAGAAAAGTTTCACAATTTTTTATAACATATTTAGGCAATGCGCGTTGGTATTACTGAAAAAAATCATGGAAAATCGTATCATTGTACCAGTAGCTCAAAAAAAATCGGTGATGCTTTTTTATAACAAGAAAATTTAATATGGTCCAAAAAATCTATAATCATCAAAATTTTTTAACCCGCCTCTGATTTTATGATGACACATCAAGTGGGCTTTCATTTAAAAAAAAAATCATCCGATTTCGTGTAAAGCCTTGGATGTGCCAGATCAAAATAGGTTTAGATAAAATCATCGCGCTTTCCGCTCAGAATGGCTTAAAGTAAAAAGTCAAAATGCAAATCAGTTCTACTCGTTAAGGCACGTCTTTTGGAAACAGATTTGCAAATTTCGCACAATTTTCCAAAATGCCATAAAATTTTTGCAATTTATTTTTTATAAACCCGCCAGTGATTTTTTTATGTAAACTCACAAAAAACTCGGTTTACGCAAGACTCCACCAAATTTCGAATGAAACCGCGAATGTGCCTCGCGGTTTGCAAATTTCGCACAATTTTCCAAAATGCAATAAAATTTTTGCAATTTATTTTTTATAAACCCGCCAGTGATTTTTTTATGTAAACTCACAAAAAACTCGGTTTACGCAAGAGTCAACCAAATTTCGAATGAAACCGCGAATGTGCCTCGCGAAAAACTGGTATTTTAAAAAAATTACGTTTTTTCATTCGAACTTTGATCTGCTGAAACTCCTTAACCATTCATGGCACATTAACGGGATTAGTTCCAAAATATTAAGAATTACAACAGCTACCAACCCTAGATCTACTTTTTCCATTTTATAGGGGGGGGGGGGGGGGGCCGAAATCCCTGATCAAAAAACCTCGAAAATTTAAAAACTCTTAATTTTTGGTTTCAAAACTTAACCGTCTTATAACTTTTTACCAAGCGATTAAGCATCTATCAAACCAACATTAAAATAATATCACTAGATTTTTTTTTTTTGTAAAAAAAAATTGGAAATTTGTAAAATTACAAAAAAATTAAATTTTGATCGAAAATTTTTTGCTAAAAACAAGGCAAACTGTCAAATATTGGTAAAATGGAATTACGAGACTTTTTCTAGTAATTTGAGAGGGTTTTTTTTTTTTTGTGTGTAGAAAGAACATTTTATTCTTAAATTGTTAAAAATTGTTAATTTTTTTTTTTTTTTGTTGGAAAATATAATAATTTTTTTTGTTCTTTTAACAATACAAAGTAACAAGTTTACAGTTTTTCATTGCTATATTTTTGTATATAGTTATTAAAATGAATAAAACAATAACAATAATAAAAATAATTTTTTATTAAAGATAAGAATTTAATATATGAAAAAAATACTTTTACATTCAAATAATACAAACACTATTACTTAAATAATCCTACAGAAACACAAGTGATAACAATGATATTTTTTGTTATTATATAAAAAATAATATAAAATATTCTGCATACAATAACAATGCTTAAATGCAGAGCTTTAAAATATGAATTCTTGATGGATCTCCAAATACAAATAGATAACAAGATGTTGAAAACAGTAGATTTTAAATTTGTTTGCGAAAACCATAATGGAGGGGCAGAAACATAGTAAGATTGATAACTTTATCATAACATAATTGTAGGGACCATGTTATGATCATGTTTTAAACATGTTTTTTCTCTGTGTTCCGAAACGGAATTTTTTTCTATATAAAAATTGTCTCAGATTCTAAAAATTTTTCTACAGAAAAATTTGAGAGAAAAATAGTCTCAGAATCTAAAGAAAAATAGTGTAAAAATCTGATAATTTTTCAACAGAAACAACGTCTCAGCATCTGATAAAAATAAATTTTCACAGAAAATAATCAGAAAATCTAAAAATTTTCCATGTAAAAGTTAGTCTCGGTTTCTAAAAATTTTATTAATACATATTAAAATATTGACTCAAAATTAATCCTTTCAAATTTCTGCTTATAATATATGACCGCATAGAGTCCAATGCTAGACTAATATTTCAAATAGTTTAATATAAAGTGCTGGTACTTTTTATATGTGAGGCATTCCACACCAAATGTCCCGCTACAGAAAAACATATGTCCCGTAAATTTCTGAATAGGTTGTTTGGATAGCCCTATATGTAACTAAGAAAATTGCGTTTTTGGTTTTTCAATTTTTCAAAAACTGGGCTTAGAAGGCGTGGTCAAATATTGGAATTGTTATGAAATTTAAAGTTCAAATGCGATTTTCTCGAAAAAAAAGATGAACGTGTTTCTGATTTTTTTTGTGTGGATGGACAAACATCTAAACTTTTAAAAAAATAAATAAAAAAGAAAAAAAAAGTGGCCGGATTTTTGATAAATTGACTTTTTTAAAAAATGGAAAATTTCAGAACGGGTTCTGAAAATTTTCCAAAAAAAAAAATTTTAATCGATAGCCCATACAAAACTATATAAGACTGTAAATTTTTGAGATTGTGGTGCATTCCGTTTTAATGTGATAAATATTTAATCAAGGCAACTAGCCACAAATTTGACCATTTTTCTAATATTTGACCACGCCTCCTAAGCCCAGTTTTTGAAAAATTGAAAAACCAAAAACGCAATTTTCTAAGTTCCATATAGGGCTATCCATACCACCTATTCAGAAGTTTACGGTACACATGTTTTTTTCGCTGGACATTTGGTGTGGAATGCCTCATGTATGTTTATTTTATTAGCAATGTTAAAGATACAATTCTCTAACCGTATTCAAAAAAAGATAAGTCAACAGAAAAATAATGAAAATATTTTCTTAAACACACACAAAAACAGTAATGCCGGCCGCCATAAGTTTGCATGTGTTGCGAAATTTCAACTACGTGCATACGTAACAACGTAGTAAAAGTGTTATTTTATTGTACATTTACGTATGTTTGAGTATGTAAAACTAAAACAACTTTGTAAATATTAACACCAAACACACATTTTACACGGTAAAGATTTTAGAAAAATTTCACTAACTGTTAAACAAACAAGTAACAACTTAAATTCTGCCCTCTTCGAATACCCTTTAAAATGACAAAAAGATGATATGCAAAAGAAAAAATAAAAAAAATTTGTTTTAAAAAACTAGTTTCCGTAAAATTTCCCATTTCCGAACAGAATTTGAAAGAAAAAACTGAAAGGAAAAAAGAAAACCAAATAGAAAAGTTTAATTAGACTTGGCCAAATCTATGAATACCCTCCACAATGCCCTTTTTAAGTTATAGTAAATTTTCTAACGTGAAAAAAATAGCATTTCTGATCAGAATTATTTTATTTTGTGTAAAAAAACTTTTTTTAGTAATTTTTGAAAAAAAAAATAATTTACTAAATTTTTTTTTGAGTGTAAAATTTTTTTTGGGTGTAAAATTTTTTTCGAGTGTTTTTTTTTTAGTGTAAAAATATTTTTGAGTGACAAAAATACGTTGTAAAATATTTTGTGACTTACCAATGTTTTTCAAACATGTTTAACGGGTTTTCAACAAGTGGATTTAAAGTGAAGCGAATCTGACATTTACGGTTTTACTAATAACTTTTGAACCACTGGACCGATTTGGCTGAATTTCAATATGAACCAGCTCAGGGGAACGACAAACATATATACTAAGCTTCAGCATCCCCAGAATTGCCTTTAGAAAGTTATCGCGTTTTTTACATCGAAATTTCGCGAAAAACCCTTGCCGAAATTCACTCTTTTGCTCATAACTTTTGAACCAATGGACCGATTTCCCTGGATTGCAATACCAACCTGACCAGGTAAATGACCAACATATATGCTAAGCTTCAAGAGCCTCCGTAAAGTCTTTCAAAAGTTAGCGTGTTTTCAACAGACAGACAGACGGACGGACGGACGGACGGACATCGCTAGATCGTCTTAGAATCGAACAAGGATCATGAATATATATATTCTATGAGGTCCTACACCAATATTTCGAGGTGTTACACACGGACTGACAAACTTATATATACTCTCTATCACTAGAGTGGAAGGTATAAAAAGGAAAGCGAAAAAGAAAACAGTCTAAGAATTTCTTTCTATGATAAAAGTCTAAGAATCTCGAAACTTTTTTTTAGGAAAAAAGACTCGAAATATTAAAATTTCTCTTAAAAAAAGTTGAGAAAACATTTGTTCAATGTTCAGTGTTTTTAAATAACTATTTCTGTTCTTTGTTTCAAAAATAACAATATAAAAAATAAAGACTTTCAGTAGCATTCAATTTTTAAAGTCATTTATTTTTGTTCTGTAAGTAAAACTAAATGATTCTTCTTTAATTTTTGATGATTTGTATACGATATTATTTTTTTTTTAAGTGTTGGCATTTTTTAAAGAGAAGTGATTAGTTTTTACCAACTTGTGTTGGTTATTTTTTTGTAGACAAAAAATTCAAAAAATTCAAAAAATTATTCATAGAAATATAAAAACATGTTTGTATCAAGTGACTTCGAAAGGATGGGTTGAGTGACTGGCCAGAATGTAGTTGATTGCGGGATCGATTCCCCAAAAATTTTATTAAAAATTTTTTAAAATAAAATTAAATAGAAAAATTGTAATAATAACTTACGAAATCATGAATTTTTAATGTTTTCGTAGGAAATTTTTTTCATGTTTGTAAAATTGCTAAATAATTACACTGTTCAACAACAAAAACCTCCTATCTAACTGATTTTTATAGATTTTGCTCTCCTGAATCCGAATCTGGCATCCATTTTTTTCTATCACGTACCGTTTATGCGATATTAGCTGTTAAAAAGTCAAAAAACCAATAATTTCGCACTTTTGGGGGTCCACTGTTATGTTGCTTTCTACAAATAGGACTTGATTTCATATAAATTGGACCTCCTGATTTCGAAACTGCAATCCAAATTTTTCTAGTATGCTCCGTTTTCGAGATATTTGTATTCAAGATTTTCGCGTGGACAAATTTTCAAATGGAAATACATATCTCGAAAACAAAATTTGCTAGAAAAGTTTGCACTGTAGTTTTGGAGATCTATTTTAATTGAAATGAAGTCCTATTTTTGTAAGAATCTGTAACAGTGGACCACCAAAAGTGCGAAATTATTGGCTTTTGTAATTTTTAAACAAAAAATATCTCAAAAACGGTATGTGCTAGAAAAAATTTGGATTCAGGAGAGCAAAATCTAAAAGAATCAGAGAGATATTTCCCTGGGAGGTTTTCGTTGTCGAACAGTGTAATTTTATAGCAATAATTCAAAAACAGGATCAGCTAGCATTTTAGTGTTAACGATTTTGAAAGTTAAAAAAAAAGAGGAGTGAAATGTCTTACCCGATTTTGTCACCGTTTTAACACAACCTAAACTTGCTTAAAGAGGAGTGTGATTTGAGTCGCATAATCTGAGATTTTTTTTATAGAAAAAATGTATCAGAAACTCAGACTATTTATGGGAAAAAATTGTCAAAATTAATGAAAAATGTTTCAGAAACTGAGACCTTTTCTATAGGAAAAACGTGTCAGGATCTGAGACCTTTTCTATAGGAAAAATGTCTCAGAATCTAACTTTTTCTACACCCAGAAAAGTTTTACAGTAACTTTTTACGGTTATTTAGTTAAAGTTGTTTTAAACGTTTTATCGTTTGTTTTTCAACGAAAATAAAATATTGAATGATTTATACAGTTGTTAAAACAATAAACTACAAAAGTTACGGGAAAATATTTTTATCAGTTAAATTATTTGTGACTGATTATACCGTATAATTTTACAGAAGTATTGGTTTTTTAGTTTGTTATTCAAAAAATTTAATTTTTACTCCACAAAATTAAAAATTGTAAACAGTTAAAATAACTGAAATATCGTTTGTTTTAACGGAATGTCTAGTCATTTATTAACATTTAGAAATAAATGAAAAATCCTGTTGTTTCAAATGAAATATAAGTAGTCCGTTTTTTAAAAGGAAAAACGATTGTTTTAAACGTTTTTTCAGTTGAATTTACTTACAAAATATTTTAAGTGTATATTAAAAATGTCTTAAAATCTCTCACATTCTTAAAAGAAAAAATGTTTCAGAATTTAATAATTTTACTATAAAAAAATTTATTAAAATTTAAAATTTTTTATTGAAAAAATGTCTTAGAGAAAAAATCTCAAAATCTGAGATTTTTCCTTAAGGGAATATGTCTCAAAATCTGTGACTTTTTCTGCAGGGAAAATTTCTCAGAATCTGAGACTTTTTCTATAGGAAAAATTTTTCTGAATTTGAGAAAAAAATTTCAGAATCTGAGACTTTTGATAAGAAAAAAATCTGAATTCTTTTTCCACAGAAAAAGTGTTTTAGAATCTGAAACATTTTCATATTTAGAAATAGGCTCAGGTTTTGAGACATTTTTCCTAAAGAAGATTCTGAGCCATTTTTCCTATAGAAAAAGTCTAAGATTCTGAGACATTTTTCCTATAGAAAAAGTTTCAGATTCTGAGACAATTTGCCTACAGAAAAAGTCTCAGATTCTGAGACAATTTTTCAATAGAAAAAGTCTCAGATCCTGAGACAATTTTTCAATAGAAAAAGTCTCAGATTCTGAGACAATTTTTGTATAGAAAAAGTCTCAGATTCTGAGACAATTTTCCTATAGAAAAAGTCTCAGATTCTGAGACATTTTTCCTATAGAAAAAGTCTCAGATTCTGAGACATTTTTCCTATAGAAAAAGTCTCAGATTCTGAGACATTTTTCCTATAGAAAAAGTCTCAGATTCTGAGACATTTTTCCTATAGAAAAAGTCTCAGATTCTGAGACATTTTTCCTATAGAAAAAGTCTCAGATTCTGAGACATTTTTCCTATAGAAAAAGTCTCAGATTCTGAGACATTTTTCCTATAGAAAAAGTCTCAGATTCTGAGACATTTTTCCTATAGAAAAAGTCTCAGATTCTGAGACAATTTTCCTATAGAAAAAGTCTCAGATTCTGAGACATTTTTCCTATAGAAAAAGTCTCAGATTCTGAGACATTTTTCCTATAGAAAAAGTCTCAGATTCTGAGACATTTTTCCTATAGAAAAAGTCTCAGATTCTGAGACATTTTTCCTATAGAAATAGGCTCAGGTTTTGAGACATTTTTCCTAAAGAAAAAGTCTCAGATTCTGAGCCATTTTTCCTATACAAAAAGTCTAAGATTCTGAGACATTTTTCCTATAGAAAAAGTTTCAGATTATAAGACAAAAGTCTCAGATTCTGAGACAATTTTCCTACAGAAATAGTCTTAGATTCTGAGACATTTTTCCTAAAGAAAAAGTCTCAGATTCTGAGCCATTTTCCTATAGAAAAAGTCGCAGATTCATTTTTTCTATAAAAAAGGGCTTCGATTTTCAGACATTTTTCCCATAAAAAAAGTGTCAGATTTTCAGAATTTTTTTCGGTCAGCAGCTGATTGCTGTGTGATTTTGCTACTTCCCTAATTTACAAACTCTTGGATAAACCCTTGTAATCCATGTAAATCAAGTTTTAGGTGTAACACCGCACTGGCTAATGCTATAAATTAGTTAATATTAAGTTTTAGTAAATATTGTTTTGTTTATTTAGCGTTATCAGTTGTACACATTACAATACAACTTTATAGTTTAGATGAATGTATCATTTAACCTCCTGCTGCTGTTGTTTTAGATAAACATCTAAATAAGGATGATTAATTAATATTTGTATTAATTTTATCTATCAGTAGCCAAATGACCATACGACTGACTGACTGACAAAAATTTTTTTGGGTTAGCAGACATATGTTGCAAATGAATGGATATCTACACTCAAAAGAGAAACTCTGTCAAAAAATCTGTAAAACGACTTTCAATTTGATTTAGCAAACGTTCGGCAGATTTTTCTGCTAAAATTGATATCTTTACTAAAATCTCTGTCATTCAGTTTTACAAAATAACACAAATTTTACTGCGTATTAACTGGCTCTGTTTGCTGAATTTCAATTTTTTAAAGAAAATTTTCCATGTTTTTTATTTCAAAGTGTTATTTTTTTATGCAATTAAAACGACCTTTTTAAACAAAGTTTTAGCAGATTATTTTGTAATTTTAGAAAAATATTTTGCTGTCACCTTTTTTTCAAGAAAACTTTTTTTTTTTCAAAGAGTTAATTTTTTTTTCGTTTTTTATACAATTAAAATGATTGAGACTAATAATTGACAAAACTAAAAGAAAATCAGTAGATTATATTGCTAATTTTACAGATTTTTTTTTGACTTTAAATTAAAAAAAAAAAAAAACTATTAAAGTTTTCATAAAAGCAAATTTTCTAAAAACAAAAATTTTTAGAAAAATCTGTCAAAACGGCAGATTTCTCTGCTGATTTCACCTTGATAATTATGACAGATTTTCAGCAAACCGTGTCTGCTGAAATCTTCAGATTTCTCATATGGCTCAAAATGGGTGTATTTTCAGCAGATTTTTCTGCTGATTGGGCAGAGATTTTATTTTGAGTGTACTAAGATTTTCTAAAGAGTACGTAGTAAATAGCAACAAATTAATTTAAGATTTTCAAAGAAATCGTCATCATCATTCACTTTCCAAGTTGACAATGTAAATTAAGTTAAAACAAAGTATTTAATTAAGGTTTATGTAAGATTTCACTTTCTCTTGTTTTTTTTAATGTAATTTTACTGTAATTTACAATTAACAGCATTTTTTATGCTATTTCATTTTAAAGACAAGCTATAAAGTTATTAGGTTTGTAGTAATGGTTGCCCGTCTGTCTGTGGAGGACACGATACAGTCAAAAATAAAAGAGCTACGCTTCTGAAGTTGGGCATGATACTTCTTTTGGTCATGGGATGCTTAAGTTCAGAGATGGTCAAAAAAGCGGGACAGGGGAAAAAATAAAAATACAAACGAAACATTTTGATGTCATATAAAGTATTTCGACCAGTACTTGGACCATTAGACCATTTTTCTGATAGATCTGAAAGTTATATTCTACCTTAAAATACGATTGTCGTATGTATTTAGCAAAACAGAAATTTTAGTAGACGATTTTAAATATCAAATATCTTCAAAATGACCCAATGGTTTCTCTCCAGTTTTGGACTGAATATAGTCTGAGTATTCTATTTTTATCAGCCTAAGTCAAATTTACTGCAATTATAATCAAAAAGGCGTCATTAGCGTTTTAACCTCCGAATATTTTTGTTGAAAAAAACTACATACGGCATTCGTATTTTGAGGTAGCGAAATGTCAAAAAAAATTGAAAATCGGTCAATCGGTTTTCGAGATATCGCTAGTTGAAATTTGCAAAAAATTGCGGGTTTTTCATATTTTCCAGAAATTAAAAAAAAAGAGCTTGAGACAAACTTTTATTTAAAATTAATTTGAGACAAATACGATTATTTTAATCCGTGGCGTCCTTCGATTAAAGTTTGGAATTTTTTAGAAAACTTTCACCAAGAACTCTAAACTTTCATCAAAGGGCGCCATGGGTTAAAATTTGAGATGCCCACCAATCACGTGATTATCGTGAATCGCGTGATTAAATTTTTTTCTACTCACGTGAGCGTGAGTGAAAAAAAAGTTCGTGCGTGAGTAAAATTGTTGCTTGAATTTTTCGTGATTTTTAATTTTTTTACCCGTTTTTTTTTTTGTTCGGTTACGTTTTTTTTTTATTTTTTATATAGTCTTTCAAATAAACTTATAAATTTTAATTTTGTTATTTAATAAGTTTTTTGGGTAATTGAAAAAAAAAATCGCCCCACTGTTCGAAATTATGCGTTTGGACTTCACTTAAAATTTGCCCTAGAGATAGCAACGTTTCTATGATATATGTTGCATATTTGTTGTACCAGTGTGGTGTAGGGTAAAAATTACAAATAAGACATACATTTTTTTATACCCTCCAACTTCAGTATGGGGGTATACTCAATTTGTCATTCCGTGCGTAACGCATCGAAATATTGGTCGGGGACCTCATAAAGTATATATATTATTGATCAGTGATCGATTCTAAGACATTCTAGCGATGTCAGTCCGTCCGCCCGTCCGTCTATCCGTCTGTCCGTCTGTCCGTCTGTAGTTAACTTGATGCAGTCCAAAATAAAAGAGCTAGACCCCTCAAGTTTGGCACAAATATGTCTTATGTTCCTAGGCAGGTTAAGTTCGGAAATTGGCAAAATCGGATCAGGGGAAAAAAAAGTTCCCCCTTGAAGAATTAAACCAACCTCTAAAAATATACACTTTTTACATGTTTTTTTGTATTTTTGTTAAATAAATTAAAAATTTTGTATATTTATCACGATGGGAAGGTGCTCTTAACGATCGTAATCGAAAAGTCACTAACGATCCCATCTCTAGTTAAAATGGTCTGATTAAGTTCAAATGAAAGTTTGTTTCAATCTCCATGAAAAGTCAATGGAAAGAAAAAATGTTGAGATATTTTTTTAAAAAAATTAAGATCTTTTTTTAAAATAAAGTTAAATGGCGATATCTTGAAACCCGCTCGACCGATTTCAGAAATATTTTGATAGCAAGATAGTGTTTTTTATTTTTTAATTTTTTAAAAATTGAAAATTTTGTTGGAAATTTTTCAAAAATCCAGCGCGCCACTAGTTAAAATGATCGAATTTGGCTCAATTTTATTTTAAATGAAAATTGTCTCAAGTTTTATACAAAGTACAAGGCAAAGAAATTTTGAGATTTTTTTTTAATTCTTGAACGTAGGAAAAACCGCCAATATTTTCAAATTTCAAATGGCGATATCTTGAAAACCGTTTTAGAGATTTATTTTTTTTTTATTAATATTTGTGTTCAGTGTATCAAAATTAATAAATTTTTTAATATATTCTGATTAATATTTTGAGGATGTTTATTCTGGCTCGGGGTCATTATTTTCTTTACTAATTAAAACCGTGATATTCTCATAGCATAATTTTCAAGAAAATTTTTTTTGTTTTAAATTTATTTATGTTGGTCATTTTTGCAAGACTTAATCGACACGCGTTTCAGAATTTGTCAGATTCCATTGTGAAGATTATTTAGCAAAAATAGAAACGATTTACTACAAAGTAGAAAATGAGTCTAATGACAATTAGTTTGCGCACAAACTAAATTATTAATACATATTCGACTCTATCCACAATGGGAATAAGAAAGACGAAGAAATTGTACTATACTAGTAAGGCAACGATTGTCAATAACCAACAAAAATATTCTGATTAATTTTTATTAAAAAATAAAAATTGTTTTATTCCACCGTTAAAATATTAAATTTTGAGTAGGTTTTTTCTAGCTCGAGGTCATTATTTCCTTTACTAATTAAAACTATGATGTCCTCATAGAATAATTTTCAAAAAAAAAATTTTTTTCGGGTTTCGGAATTTGTCAGATTTCATTGTCAAGACTATTTAGCAAATATAAAAACCCTTTACTACAAATAGCAAAGGGAATTTAAATGACAAATCGCTAATGTTCAAACAAAAACATTAATACATACTCGACTTTACTAACATTGGGAATTAGAAGACGAAAATTGTACCATCGTAGTAAGATCACGATCAGCAACTAACCAACAAACCAATGGGAGTAGAGTCGAATATGTATTAATATTTTTTTTTATCATTAACGATTTGTCATTAAAACCCCTTTGTTACTTGTAGTAAGGGTTTTTATTTTTGCTAAATAATCTAGACAATGGGATCTGGCAAATTCCGAAACACGTGTCGATTAAGTCTTGCAAAAAATTATCAACATAAATAAATTTAAACCAGAAAAATAATTTTCTTAAAAATTATTCTATGAGAATATCATAGTTTTAATTAGTAAAGAAAATAATGACCTCGCGCTAGAATAAACCTACTCAAAATATAATAGTTTTAAAGGTCGAATAAAACAATTTTTATTCTTTAATAAAAATAATCAGAATTTTTTGGAATCATTTTTAATTTGCCTACTCAAAATGCCCTTCGATGAAAGTTTACAGTTTTTTAGTGAAAGTTTTCTAAAAAGCCCAAAATTTAATCTAAGGGCATTTTGAGTAGGCAAATTTAAAATGATTCCAAAAAATTCTGATTATTTTTATTTAAATTCTGATTAGGTTTATTCTAGCTCGAGGTAATGACCTCAAAATATATTTTAATATATATATTTTTTTTTAATTTTCAAAAATTCTATTTCCGGGCGCCACGGGTTAATTTAATCTGATTGACCTTATATTTGTACCTCACTAGTTTTAGCTCTAGGAGAATAAAAATTTTCCAAACTTTCAAAATCAGAAGAACAAGTTTTTTAACAAACAAAAAATGTCAATCTAATGAACCATGAGGACTAGGTAATGCTATTTTTTCAGACCGCCTCCTTTTGGGGGCGTGGTTATTGAAAATAATGATATAATTGTATTATTTAAGCGGAAATATAATAATGAATAAGTTTGTAAATATTTACGACGAAGGAAAAAGTGTCCACGACACCAATCGCCGCCACCGCTTGCTCTTCTCACCAAATACTTTCGTATCAAACTTCAGGGTTCTAGATGTTATATTTTGACCTGCATTGTACTTTCCATAGACGGACGCCGCTAGAGTGTAGCCGCTACACTGTAGCGTATTTAATGGATAAGGTTTTTTTATACCCTCCACTTAGTGATAGAGGGTATATATAAGTTTGTCATTCCGTTTGTAACTCATCGAAATATCGATCTAGGACCCCATAAAGTATATATATTCATGATGCCCGATCGATTTTAAGACATTCTAGCGATGTCCGTCTGTCCGTCTGTCTGTCTGTGGAAAATGCTGTCGCGGACAAAATATTGCACAGAGATGACTGAAACTTAACATATTTATAGGAAGTTCTCCCGAGAAGTTTGGTATTGCATTTGAGCGATATCGGTTCAGCGGTTCAAAAGTTATGAACGAAAATATAAGCACACCTCCAAAATTTCAGTACATTCAACATAACCTAAAAATACAAAATGCTTTAATTCGGCTTCTGGTTGACATATGTGAACATAATTGAACACCAAATGGTATTTAAACAAGTACGAATATATTTTTTGACAAAAAAATAAAAAAATCGCGGATTTTTTTTACCAAAATTTTTTTTCGCGGAAATTTTTTTTTTCAAAAAATTTTTTTTTTCAAAAGTAATTTCCTTTTAAATAAAGTTTTTTGCAATAATCTTTTTGAAATTGTGGAGGGTATCACTACATTCGGCAAGGCCGAATTTAACTTTTTTACTTGTTTTAAAATAAGTTATTCTTCATTTAAAAAAGTTTTTTAACCATTTTTAACACTTTTAAAATTTGTTTGCTTTAATTCCAACGAGTACTAAACAAAAAAATTTAAAAAAGAAAAATCTGCATACTTGAATAAGAAAATATTTTCATAATGAAAAAGTTTTTTCTCCATTATAGAAGTTTTTTAGTATTTTTGTGCTCATTAAAAATTTTTTGTATGCAACTCAAGTGACTGTTAATTTGAAAAATATATCATAAACAATATAATAACAACTAAAAGATTTGTTTGTATTAAAAAAAATGTTTTATTATTTTTTTTTATCTCCGAAAAAAAAAAAAATAAAACTAGGCGACCAAAACATGTGTCGTATATTATTGTATAATAAATTTCTAAAAAAAAAAACAAAAACTGATAAAGAATTAAATAAAAAAATTTGAACAAAAAATAAAACTAAAACAATAGAAAACAATTTCATATTTATATAGGGGTCAGTGAGTGATTAGTCATTTAAATAGCCAATAATAATTTTAATGTTTTTTTTGTTCATAAATTTTGAATATTTTTTCGGAATGTTTTATGTAAATGTTATCTGTAGTAAGTGTTAAAAGTATGGGTGGTGGTGTTAAATATAAAGAGTAGCATGTCCCGAAATTAGGAAATTTTGGAATATAGTAAAAATTGTTTAGAAGTCATCTTAAGGGCGCGACCAGCGCTTAAAGATTGCATCCGTAGTGCATTTTGTTAAAAAAAGAAATATTTTTTATTTTTTAAATTGGTGCCAAATTTTAAAATGTGATGGACCAAAATTGCTTCATGAAAACTTAACAAATATTTTTTCATCAATGTATTCTACACCCTAAAAAAAATGAGTCCAGTTTCCTACTATAAATTAGGTAAATTTCAACAAATTGAAAAATTATACTAATATAAATTGAGTAAATTTCAAAAATTTTTAAGTAGAATTACGCAATTTGTGTAAATTTACCCAATTTATAGTAGGAAACTGAAATCATTTTAATTAGAGTGTACATAACCAAACTTTTGGCATTAATCTTAAAAATAAAAAATAAAAATATTTTTGACAAAATGCACTACGTATGCAAACTTTAAGCGCTGGTTGCGCCTTGAAGATGATCTCCAAAAATATTTTAATTTTTTCCTCGTAATCAGCTCTTTAATGAGCATCGTTCTAGCGGTATGCCTTAAAACTTTTAATTTTCTTGACACGCTAATAAACAGTAAGAAACTAACAAAAAAAAAATTAAAAATATAGGAAAACGATTAAAAAGATTTTACATTCTAAGTTCCATATCAACTACAGTGACTCAAAGTAATAATGGAACAGCATATGTTAGCAGTTCTTTAAAGGAAAAGTTATCAAGCCTAAACCTGATTATTATTAATCGACTATTTTTGAAAAAAAAAGTGCTATATAAGAAATTTTTAAAGCCTTTATTAAAGCTCGATAGCGTTCAGAGTGAGCAAGTATTAAATAAGATACGAGGGTCGCACTGGAAAATGAAATTATTTGTAGTGTTTTTTTTAATTTTTTTTAAAAATATTTCTAAGTCTATTTTTTCCAAGTGCAAACATTAAAAATTTTCAAAATTATCTAATTGTTTTTATTTAGTTATCAGCTAGTTTTTCCAACAACCGAAACAAAAAATTTGTTGTTTCGGTTTTTTGACCTCCAACTCGTTTGACCACCAATTTTTTGTAAACAAAGAAAAATTTTAAGTATTCTAAAATCTCATTACTATGCTCTTAGGTATACTCAAATTAATAAACAATAAAATATTTTCTTTGTTTATAACAAATTGGTGGTCGAAAGAGTTGGAGGTCAAAAAATCCGGATTTCTTCTAGTGTATTTTAAAATTTTCATTTTTTGTTTCGGTTGTTGAAAAAACAAGCTGATAACTAGGGCAAGTACTTTCATGCATCTAAAAATCGAAAATATGTGCCTATAATATGCCCCTAAAAATCAAAAATATGCTCTTAAAATTCGAAAAATATGCACTTAAAATTTAAAATAATGTATTAAAAGTGAACTGCTTTTACTAAAAAAGAGCTTTATTTCATTTCATTTCATTTATTAAGTCAATGGAAATATATAACATAAATTAGATTTTTTAAATACTTTAATGCCCTCTACAATATTAATCAAATGTTTTTTTGGGTGGACTCAGCTTTTAGTTAGAAAATATTTTTTTATTGACACATTTTGTGATAAAAAATTTTAAATGTACAAATTTTCTTTAGAAGTCGAAAAATATTTCTGATACAAATTTTATAAATAAACAAGTAGATAGTTAAAAATCGACTTGGACGTAAAAAAGTGTTTACAAATGTTTACTAAAAATATTTAATTTGAAGTCAAATACTTCTTTAGTAATTTTTGAAAAAAAATATATTTTTTGGGTGTAAAATTTTTTTGAGTTTAAAAAATATTTGAGTCGCAAAAATACTTTGTAAAATATTTTTGTGGCTACCAATCTCTATTAAACACGTGAAATCGGGATAAAACCAATCTTAATTTCACGGATTTGTTCATAACTTCTTAACTTCTGTGCTAATTTCGCTAAAATTCAATACCAATCTGATCTGGAGAATAATAAAAGTTTTTGTATAGGCTTTTCTTTCTATTTTCCTGTAAGAAATTTTTAAATTTAAAGCTTTTAGAATCTAAAAATTTTATTTTCAGAAACAAATTTCAAAAAAACTGTCACAGAATATCATTTCTATAAGAAAATATTTTTTTGAAATGGTTTTTGAAATGATTTTTTGAAAAAATGTTGATGAAAATTAAAAAAATTGCAATTTATATGAAAATATGCAAAAATATGCATTTATACCAAAATATGCAAAAATATGCAACTACAAATCGATGCCATTTTATTGCAAATTTATTGATTCGGATAGATATTTAATTTATGTTATGTTTAGAGTGCGGAGTAAAAATATGCATTTTCATGAAAGTACTTGCCCTACTGATAACTAAATAAAAATTATTGGAAATTTTTTTAAATTTTTAATCTTTGAACTTGGAAAAAATCGACTTAGAAATATTTTTTAAAAAATTTAAAAAAAAAAATATTTACAAATAATTTCATTTTCCAGTGAGACCCTCGTATCTCTTTTTATATTTACTCAATCTGGACGCTATCAAGCTTAAATTAAAGCTTGGAAGATTGGATATATAGCACTTTTTTCAATATTAATAGTCGATTGATAATAATCAGGTTTAGTATTGATAACTTTTCCTTTAAAGTACTGCTATCAAATATATGCTGTTCCATTATTACTTTGAGTCACTGTATATTCCAGGAAAAAGAGTGGTTCTACACCATTTCCAAATATTTTTTAAAATTTTCTAAATGTACTTTAAAATTTTCCAAATGAATTTTGAAATTGTCGAAATATATTTTAAAATGGTCTAAATGTATTTTAAATTGTCCAAATGAATTTTATAAATGCACGCAAAAAAAAAACATGTTTGTGGTGACCATAATGGAGGGGCAAAATAGTATGTTTGGGTTTGTAGCAATCATACTGTATGATTATAACAAACATAGTCCAAACACCGTTTTTAAACATATTATGTTTGTCGCCAATCACACTGTATGGTTGTAGCTAAACATAATCTGAAACCCATTTTTAGCATATTATGATTGCAGTCAATAATAACATCACGTATTAATCATAACATGATTATACCTAAATAAAAAATTATATACTTACGTATTTGCCAAACAAACACAAAAAGGAGTTTATAAATTGTCATGTTTTTTATTTTTTTTTTTTTTTAATTATAAAATTTATAAATATGTAGGTGCCTACACTAACTGAAATTAAAAAAAAAAAACTCGTTCAGCTCCGAAAGACACTGTATATGGCAAAGTTGCATCACTCGGGGGGTGAAAATATGTTCGTCCACCAGCTCTAAAATATCTCCGACAACAAGCCTTTTCCAATTATTTGGCAAATTAAATTTTGTCCCCACTAAAATTTATAACAAAAAAAAAACATTTTATTTAGGGATGTCGCGAATATTCGTCACTATTCGGTATTCGGCATATTCGGCATGTTTTTTGAATATTCGGTTAAATAAATATTCGGTAACAGTTTGCCGAATATTCGGCAAAATTTAAATTTGTTAAAAAAATACTTTATTTACCTTTGACTCTTTTTTGTAGTCATTTAAGCTTGATTTTTGTACAAAAAAACCTGAGCACTTGATTAAAATTCGAATTGTTAAGGTAACAGAAAAAATAGTGTCAAAAAAAGCGTTATTGTTTTTTAGTCTGGTACTTTTTTTTCAATTTTTTACATAGATAAAATACAGGCGTATGAGTAATCAAACTATTCGGCAATATTCGTATTCGGTTCAAGCCGAATACCGAATAGTAAATATTCGGTAAAATGCCGAATACACTATTCGCGACATCCCTAATTTTATTAAAAACAAAATTGTTTTGCAAAAAAAAACAAGAATAAAAGAAGAAGAAATAAAAAAAACGCTCAATCATAGTATGAATTGTAGCGATTAAAGTATGGTCAATTTTAAACATTCAATGGTTGGTTTGGTCATCAACAATCAAAACATGGTCTTGCCAACAGGCGTCATTCAGCTACAATGAACATAGTACTTATGTTTGAACAGTTTATTTAATACATATTCTACACATAAAGAGGCGTTCACAAATGTCTATAACACTTTTGTTAGAAGGTATTTATACACAGCCTTTTTTTGATTGCAATAAAGTCTTGCAACTTTTTTTTGACGGCAATCGGGGGTGAGAAGCATAAAAGAAGGAAAACAGAAATCGTGATTTTTTTCTACCCCGTTTTCCTACAAAAAAAAGTTGCAAGACTTTATTGCAAGCAAAAAAGGCTGTGTATAAATACCCTCTTATGGATTAAAAATTTAATTTTGTTTACACTGATTTTTTTAGTTTTTTTTTTGTTTTCCTTTTTTGTTTACTTTTTTTTTGTTTTTTTTTATATATCACTTCTGTTAGTACAAACAATTTGAACAACTAACCTCGTTGACAGATCACAGACGACTGACAAATCATAAACCACAAACAATAAATGCTATGTATAACAGACAATACTATGATTGTATACATTAATTTTTATTATTTCTGATCATATATTGATTACTAGGATCATAATGTCAGGCCACTATGTTTGTAGTCAGATTTTTCGTAACCATACCGTTGTTCCATCCAAACATGTTTTTAATTTTAGAGTGGTAAACATGTTATCATGATCCCTGCAAGCATTATATTGTTAGACAAACATTAAAAAGAATATAGTATGATTGCTATAACAATGTATCGTTGTAGAAGCCATAGAATAGTTGCCGTGATCATGTTCCAAACATGTTTTTTCTCTGCGTGTGTCTATATATAATTTAAAATTGTACAAAATTGTTTACAATTTTTCATATGTAGTGTTTTAACATTTTCCAAATGTATTTTAAAAATTTTGAAATGTAATTTAAAAAAATATCCAAATGTATTTTTAAAATTGTTCAAATGTATTTAAAAATTTTTCAAATATGTTTTAGATTGAGAGATTAATTGTAGGGTGGGTCTTACTAACTGTAAAACCTCAAAGTTTGTCAAGAAAAGTTAGGGCCAATAAGTGGGCTTAGGGGTCCATATTCTTGTAGAATAACAATTACTGAGTTTGCAAATCTTAAATATTACAGCGAATAGCAAATAGCTTTGGCCAGAACTGTGTAATCGTCAAATGTCAACAGACAAGTAAGAAAATTATAGTCGGTCAAGCCATTTCCGGAAAATGGGTCCAAAGTCCAAACTTTGACCGATTGGATATATATTTAGTAAGATCTTTTATTAGTGTAGAAAATACGCGAAAACCAAATTTGATTGAACTCGGCTGATTTTTGTAGCCAATGAACCGATTTGTCGAAATATCTGGCGAAATTTCAATAGGGGACTCAGAACAAGAATGGTCTGATTATAATCAGATTAAATAAAGGTATTATATTTTTACACACGTTAATTTATCTGCAAACACATTCTTAGTCAAATATCTCCCATTTAAAAATATTTTGAGAAAATTAAATAAATATCGGGGGTGGTTTGTATGGGGAGTATCACATTCAAAAAAAAAAAAAACTTGTAAAACGACAAGAAAAGTTTGTACCTTTTTTTTGCTACCTCCTATTTGACGAGAATTCCTTGTAATTTTCCAAGATTCTTATCAATAATTTTGTAATTTTACAAGATTTTTACCAATTAAAATGTAAATTTACAACCTCCTATTTTACGAGAATTTCTAGTAAAAACTACGAAGTTTTTTATAACTTTACAAGATTTTTACCAATAAAATTGTAAATCTACAACTTTTTTGGCGAAATAAAACTTATAAGAAATTCTCGTAAATTTACTAGATTTTTTGGTAAAAAATCTTGGAAATTTGTAAAATTACAAAAAAAAAAAACGGTAAAACTACAAAAAAAAAAAAAATTGAATTTCGATCAAAAAATATTTGTTAAAAAACAAGGAAAACTGTCAAATATTGGTAAAATGGGATTGCGAGACTTTTCCTAGTAATTTGACCAGGTTATTTTTGAGTGATTTGTCATTTAAATTCCCTTTGCTACCTGTAGTATAGGGTATTTGCTAAATAGTCTTGACAATGGAATCTGACAAATTCCGAAACACGTGTTGACTAAGTCTTGCAAAAATGATAGTAAAGGAAATAATGACCTCGAGCTAGAATAAACCTACTAAAAATATAAGATTTTAGAGGTTGAATGAATCAATTTTTTATTTTTTAATAAAAATTTATCAGAATTAAAAAAAATACTTATTACCCGTGTAAAAAATAATAAAAACATACATATGGGGCATTCCATGTCATTTTTTAGGGTTTCCCAATTTGATTAGTTTTTAGTACCCTTCGAAAACTCCTTCGTGGTAAATTTTCTGATTTTTTTGATGACCCGTTCAAAAGATATCGAATTTTTAAAAATTGGTAGTTTGTTCCTTTACTCAAGCTTCTTTTACTCATAACTTCTCAATAATGGTCCAAATTTCAATTTTTTTTTTTTCAAAATTTTTGTTTTTTTACGTACTTTTTAAAAAAATTCTTAAAAGCGCTCTAGTATGCGATTTTTAAGTTTTAAAATTTAAATCTCATTCTTGAAAATGTTTGTACTCTTTGATTTAGGGAGATGAGATAGGGCGTAGGTATGTTTTAAAAAAATGTTGTAGGGTAAAAATAAATGGGGGTCGGTCTCACTAATGACCCTCTCGGACGCACCATTGTACCGGTAGAAGCTGATTAAATAAAACAAATTTACGAAAAATAAAAAAATTGTATGGGGACCGCATTAACAGTTAAAGATAGAGGGTAGGTGTGTTCAGAGAAAATGTTTGGACTAAACAAATATTGTGGGTCGGTCATACATTTTGTTGCTCTAAGGGCACTATTAGAGCAGTTAGGGCGGTTGGAGCAAATTTTAAAAATGTCGATTTGTGTGGGAGCCTCCTTAGAAATTGGAGATAGGGTATTAGATTGTTCCAAAGAAATGTTAAAATGTAAAAATTAATGGGGGTTGGTCTTATAAATGAGACCTCTATGACGCACCATTGGAGCAGCAGAAATGATTTTAAGATTGGAAAATTACAATAAAATTTTTCAAAAAATTTTAAAAAATTGTAATAATCGTTATCCCACGATCTTCCTGGGCAAAAAATTTGTAGAATCGATAGAAGTTTTACACAAAAAAATTTCAAAAAAATCTAAGAGTACAAACATTTTTAAAAATGAGATTTAAATTTTAAAACTTAAAAATTGCATACTAGAGCACTTTTAAGAATTTTTTGAGATTTTTTTTAAAAAATTACGTAAAAAACAAAAATTTTGAAGAAAAAATTTTTTTGAAATTTGGACCATTATTGAAGAAGTTATGAATAAAAGAAGTTTGAGTAAAGGAACAAACTACCAATTTTTTAAAATTCGATATCTTTTGAACGGGTCATCAAAAAAATCTGAAAATTTACCACGAAGGAGTTTTCGAAGAGTACTAAAAACTGTAAACAAATTGGGAAAATCTAAAAAAAAAAATTTAAAAGTGTCCGATTTGGCATGGAATGCCCCATATGGACCTGCATATTTTTTTTCAGTGCGGGTAGTTATTTTTTATTCTGAACAACATATCCTAATTTCTTGAAGATCGAAGGGTGACACTACGGGAGACTTGTTAGTACCCGTTCAAATATTTTTCCCGTTATATATAGTTCTAATTCCACCCTGGTATTCATTGTCCTGTAAACACTGGTGTAGGGTATTATGTGGTCGGTCTCGAGCGACTTTCTAACTTGTTTTTTTATTAAATTTACTAGAGATGGGTGCAGATTATGGCGTGATTCACGCGCGAGAGAGACTGAATTCAATTTTACTCACGTGATTGTGAGTATGAGTGGAGAAAAAAATTGCGTGAGTGAGTGTGCGTGAGTAAGATTTTTCCGTGAGTGAGTGTGCGTAAGATTTTTTGCGTGAGTTTTTCTCTTCATATTTCCTTTCCTGCCAAAAACGGCAACAAAAAAAAATTGTATAATTTGGCTTATCTTAAAATTTCGTCCCGAAAAAGCAAAAAAAAATTAAATTTTGCTGAAATTTAAGTTTTGCTGAAAATTTTGAATGATTTTTGAAATTTTTTTTTCTATAAATAAGAATTTCGTGAGTGTGAGTCAACGTGAGTGAAGCTTGCGTGAGTGCACGTGAGTGTGAGTTTTATTAAATTTACTCATGTGACTGTGAGTGAGTGTGAGTAGAAAAAATATCCTCGTGAGTGAGTGTGCGTGATTTAAAAATTCCTGTCGTGACCGTGAGTGAGTGTGAGTCAAAAATCACTCACGCGCCCATCTCTTAAATTTACCTTTAAATTACGCAATTTTGGATTGCCATAGTTTATACCACAAATGACAAAACTAACAAATTCCATATGTTTTGCATATTTAAATATTTGCGATCAATGAAAAGAAATCAAAACACTGAAATAACGTGACACATCAATAGCACACATTTAGTCTGTCCTAGATTCATTAGGGTGGCAAATATTTTATAAGGATTTTCAAGGATTATTTGAGAAGATGTTATGGACTCGTCGTGACTCAACCTTTTTTATAAGCATGCATCGTTAACATACGTCTCGACCTTCAAGCCTCGATCAGATCTATGTAATTGAAGTTTCTAAAAACTGCAACTGGCCCATTTCTGTCCAAAGGATTGCCGAGCAGTTTCGTATTAGACTCACAGAAACCGTTAGAAGAACTAAAAGACCGATGAGCTTTCAAGACTGATTTCTTTCTTGGACTTAAACTGCTGGAAAGGTGAATCAAAAATGGTTTTAAGTGGGTGAGAAAAAATATTGTTTCCAGACTTACATACAGAATCTGTATAGAATCTACACAGAAAAAAATTGTATTGTAGGTTCACTTTCAATTAAATCGTTGTTGTATTAACAAACAATTTAGTTGTATTGACAAATAAAATATTTGATATGTTATTTAACAACACAATTTGTAAATACAATTAATTTGTTTGTTAATACAACAACGATTTAATTGAGCATACATACAATTTTTTTGTGTATATTGAGAATTCAATTAATATTTTCTTGCAATGGTCTTTGATGCACGCCACCCTTGTATTCAGTTATTTCAAGTATGTTTATCGGTTGGAGATGGTTGGTATTTCTCCAGTTATTGTTTATTTTTATTTTGCGTAACATATTGGTGTCAATTAAAAGACGTAACATAAACATAATACGAGCGTGTTAAACGTTATTAAATAAACACAACCAAAATGCGTACGGCCAAACGGTTTGTTTGCTCAAAACATAAGTAAATATGAAACCACAATACGACAAAAAAAAATAAAATAAAACTATAAAAGAGCCAGATAGATACGCATTTGTAAACAAATGCAATCGTACACATAACCCTTGGAACACGTGCTAGATAGAAAGTAAGCAATTTAGTAATAGTTTTTAGAGAGACGAATTGAAACTATAAGAACAAGAGAGATACGGAGGCTCGAAGACTATGGAACATTCTCGTTAGTAGAGTTTCCACAAATTCTTACACAGATGACAACAAGAAATGTTAGGAATCGGAGTCTTTTCAAAGGATCTCAAATATTACCAGACCATTACAGTGTTTACCAGGCAAGATTATGACAAGAAAGAAGATTGCAGAATGCTTTAACTCCATATCCTGTCTACATCCACATTTAACATCTATTCTGACGATCAGGCTGCGATAAAATGTGTGAAGTCAATGTTTTTAAAACCAAAATTTTTCAAGCAGTTTAACATTCAACTCATTTCAGGAAATTGCAAGGAAGACGAGATTGCAAAGCTCGGTCCATTCACACACGGCAGTAAAAATGAAACTAATTCGCAAGACTCCCAAAGTTTTGTACTAATATGTCTTGGGTTCATTTCAATTCGTGCTCGCGAAACACGGTGCTGATGGTATTGATATTTCTGTACACATCGATCCACCAATCCAGCACTGCAGATCGCTACGCGAGAATCTAAACAACGAAATGGCTAACAGAAAGTGGAGAGAGCTAAAAACGAGCACTATCATTAGAAGATTGTGGTCATGCTATGATCTGAGGAAAACTAACTTAACAGATGGAACATACACTCACTGGAGTAATCACCGGGCACTGCCCTATAGGTTATCGTAAAAAGAAAATGGGACTTACTTCGACGCCAGCTGTTGAAGGTGCGATGAACATAACACTGAGGAAACGATCGAACATATTCTTTGCTGCTGTCCTGCCTTGGCCAGAATCCGTCTGCACATATTGTGAAGCATACACGTATGCAGGATTGTTTTTTCAGGGCCCAACAACAACAACAACAAAAATTTTGTTGTTCTTTTCGTGAAATTTGCGTTTTTAAATACATATAAAAAAAATAATTTTTGTTGTTGTTGTTGGGTCCCCCTCTGAATACGTCGTTGTTGTGCAGACACGTCTTTGACAACGTGGAATGGTTTCGAATGTCACCTTAAGACAAATAATACAATTCGCGTTGAGAACTAACGCGTTCTATCACCGTCGTTTAGGAATTATAGTGGTTTCGCTATGGACCATACGGTCTATGTAGGGAATTTTTGAATGTGTTGGTATGCCTCTAGAAACTTGCTAGGTCAACAGAAATGATCGTGATAAAACTACCCGGGAGATCTGATCTTATGTAATCAGCCGCAGTTGTGTAGATGATGAGAATTAGGAAACAATCAAACATTCTATCCGCCATTCTCCGAAGCTTTCTGAACAGACACGCGTTTCTTAAGAAACTATGCCACAACATGATCTCTTTGATAGACACCATCTAGGGAATTTCTAGAGAATTTCGAATTGGTTTAACGGTTTTGGACTAAAAATCGTCAAGTTATTACAACAGACCTTAAAGTCTACGGATACTGACGAAAAGCATTAGTAGCGAATTCCAACCTAACGTACCGTATTGGCAAATTTAATGGAAATCCGACTCTGCTGTCCAGAAATCATTCATTGTTAGTAGTATCGATTCCAAAAATCAAAATGTATAAGTTTATCAAATTTCTTGGTTATCCTCCACTTACTTTCGGTACTCGTTAAGATATATAAAATGCAAATCGGTGTTAAAGTCGTGTAATAGCTTCTTTGATAATGGTAGAGGTTATTCATAAGTTTGTTATTCCGTTTATAACTGCATTTGTGAGATATCAGTTCAAAAGTTATGAACAAAAATGGAAGAACACCTCGAAAATTTTGGTACACCTTAATGACAGTGCTGCATCCAATTCAATTGACCCTTCGGAGCATAAATAGACATATAAAATAAAGGGCCTTATGCACTGCGACCAGAATGATCTTTTGTGCAGCATGAAAGATTTTCCCTAAATGTTCAGGCTTTTAATAAAGCCGAGAATCCTATTTGGTAGAGAGTATTTATCTAAATCTGAGGGCCAATTCTGTTTCTGTGATAAATTTATCACTGAAAAAATAATGTCACTTTGCCTATTAGTTTTCAATGAAGCAAACTGACATATTTTTTCATTCATACGTTTTTCACAGAACCAGAATCGACCCCCTGAACACCATAAATACTTTAATAAAGTTCAGTGTGAATATAGGGCGTCAACAAATTTTCTCCATCTGATTCTATTTCTCGTAATTGTTTTTGTTTGATTCCAGGATACTCGAGCTAGTAAGCATTCTTGTCTAAGGCATCGAACCCAGGTGTTACGGGGTCTACCTTGGTGGCGTTGTCCTTGAGGGTTCCAGTCGACGGCTGTTTTGTGGTCTTCGCAATATATGACCTACCCACGTCCACTTCCGATTACGAATATCAATGTGTACTGGCAAGGAGTTTGCTCTTTGGAGCAGTGCTTCATTTGAGATACGATCTGGCCAGTGAATGTTAAAGATCTGTAAAAACATTTATTCCTGAACGTTTGAATCCTTCTTGTGGTACCTTGCGTTAAGCACCATGTAGTGCAACCGTAAAGTAACACTGTCAGTCTTGGGCATGTACAAAGAATATGTTCTGCTGTCTCCTCCCCTATCTCGCAGAATCTGCATGAGTCCGTGTCAGATAGATTTCTTTTTCTGAGGTGATAATGTAATGCAATGTCCAGTTAGATAGGACGTTAGAATCCGGAGATCCTTTTTGTCCATTTGGAGAGTCACCGGAATGTAGGTTATGTAACACTGTTGTATCGATATTACCATTGTGTTGGGCAATTTTATCCCCCGAGCCTGGGGTTTTGTTCAGAGTACTCGCTTGTCCGGTAGCTTTATTCTTTGTTGTCGATTGTGCAGTGTATAAGTCGAACTATCCGAATATGGAATATATTTCCTGCAGAGGTCTTCCTTGTTAACTACAATTAAGAAAAACTCAAATTAAATATCCACAAACACTACTACCTCTTTTCTTCTTCTATTAACCTGTTTTCCTAATTATTCATACATTCGACAATCCCGAATTATTTTTTCTTATATCAAGGGTTAGGTGTAATTAATCTAAACACATACTTACATTCTCATTTAGTTTGAGCCATACGCTGACATTAAGAAGTTACTCCAACTAAAGTGAAAAGTTTTAAGTAAATAAGACAATAAAAATGCATTCGTATTTACTTGTGTGTATACTTAAGATTTAACCGAAATGAACGGTGGTAGTGTATATTATGTACTTAAAACAAAATCAAGATTGAAGGTGTTAAAGAAACGCCTTTTAAGCACATGGTGTCGCCATATAATGATGGAATAAGTAGATAATTGAAATGATTGTTTAGGCGATATAATAATAGTTTTTTTGTTGCTACTCCATGCTATAATCATAACAAAAGGAAATTTGTACTTTTTTGAGCAACACTCAGTAAATGCGCCCTATAAATGCATAGCATTGTTCTAAGATCAGGAAATATAGGTATGGGAAGGAGGAAAAAGTTATAGTGTTTGTGTATGTTTGACATGAATCTCTAAATTTTATAATTTTCAGGAAAAACTTGTGCGGGATGTCTGTTACACATACGTATAGTTCAGCCGAAGAAGGAATTCTCTCTGTAGTGTGTTGTATGGACCGTTGCCCAATCAGCAACAAACGGATGAGCTCTGCGGGAGAGGTGTGTATTATGACTAAACTACGTACCTCCGGAACGGGGTTACTTATCTTAATAGAACACTTTCCGTTGAAGTATCTATAGAATAAGGACTTACAAACCCACATTTCAACGATGCTCTAAGAAATTAATGGAATCGGATTTATCATCAGCCCCTATTAGCATCAACGTCATCCTCTGTATGCGGATGCTCCAATGATGATATTGAAAAACCTGCCCCTTCATGAGAATTACATTCCATTTATGGACGGCTATAGGCGGTATAAACCGGTATAAACAGGAGATCGAATGGAGAGAAATAAGTTCTACAGCGTTTTAAGAAGCCCAAACACTTGAATGCTTCTTTCGCTATTTTAAATATAAGTGTAATCCAATGGACGTCACGCTGTATTTTCTCACCCAGAATATCGAGAGCTTCAGATTCCTTAATATTTACACCATCAAATGATAAATTAGGTTCCAAATTCTGAAAATGCTTGTGAGCCACTTACGTTCATTATAATCTACCCTATTCTTGAAACTCCACGTAAAGATTTTCAATAGGTTAAGGCTAAGAGTTCTGTTAACTTGCCTCCTCATAATACCAACCTTTGATTAGCTTGGTGGAAGGATTAAGAGTGGAAAATGTTGCAGTCATCCTCAAAAAAAAATTAATAGAGTTCATGGTAAGCCCGAGTAGGACGCTAATAAACATTAAAAAAAGAAAGGGAGAAACCACAAACTGTCGATCATTCATAAGATCATTGAACTCCAAATAATTGTCAGGAAGGAAGTTCACCACACTCTCCATAAACTTGGAGAGCGCGGAGCAATTGGCTATTGGGCTATATCGGGGTTCAAGACGTCACCTTTTTTCGGGATTTGCTGGACATTTTCTACTTTCCACCATTAAGTTAAGATATGCTGGAATGTTTTCGCAGTGGAAGAGCGATCTTCGAAGAATAGATTTATTAACGTTAAGTCCGACAAGAACCTTGCAGACCGCTCGTGTCCTAAAAAAAATGTTGGACATGGAACATGTTACCCTAAGAAGCAATAGAAGTCGTTCATTTTTTGCAGGTAATACTGAATTGCCAGCAAAAACCGCAAAAAAATTTGCCTTACCCTTCCGGTCAGTAAGAATTTGGTCATTCTTCAAAAAGTTGAACCAGTGTTAGACGTTGATCATACAGTATCCTGATAGATACCCTTATCTGAAACGCATAGTTTGGCGAAAATTGATTGTCGGTTAGGTCGCTGGATGCCGCTTGCCCTTCTGCAAAGCCTAGGGATAAAAAAATCCACCTTGGCGGTCAAATGAGTTGCAGAAGAGCTGAGATTCCTGCAGAATAATGCAAAATCCTCAAGAGCGGACGTTGACTGGTCTGCATCTTAAGAGCTAAAAGAGCTAAAAAAAGATGACCGAAATTGCCAAATGTGTTTCTTGGCAATACTTCTGTGGAAACATAGAAGACATAGAAGACGTTTCTGAAGCATCCAGGCTGCGCCAAGTGCGCTTCTTCTACTTCTACTCTTCTCTATGATCCTACTGGGTTGTGGTCTACCTCGCTAATTCTCCTTCCCAACACGCATTTTTCTGTCAACTCCTTGGCTCACATAATGCCAGAGTATTGCAGTGTTTACCAGGCAGATTTATTGGCAATAAATGAAATGGCAATGTCTTGTCTAAAACCGCAGTCAACATCTATTCCGACAGTTAATCCGCGTTCAAGTCCCTGGAGTCAATGTTTCTGAAAACATAATCCACCCTTAACTGCCACACGTCTTTAAATAAGATGGCCCAGCAGTTTGACAAATGACTCACATGGGTCCCAGGGCGCAGAGCCATTCCAGGGAATAGTCCAATGGATGGACGTTAGGGTGGATCGAATTTGGCTTTTTGGCGAATTTCGTTCCGGCTCACCGACAGATGTGTTGTAATAGACCTAAAAACAATGTGATTAAATTTCCATGCAGATCGGTGATCATCTTCCGCTGCCGAAATGACGTTGAAAATCCGCGATTTCTTAAAAAATAGCATTTATTTCAAAAAATTTCCAAAATTACAAAAATCACTTAATCTTCTTTTTTATTTCAGTCAATCTTTTCAATTCGATCATTTTTTCTTAGAAAAAATTTCAGCTTAATAGGACATTATTAATCCCTCTAAAACGGTTGCCGAAAATGACCCATTCATTTTGCCCTAAACTCAAAACCACCAAATTTAAAAAATATTTTTTTTTTTGATTTTAAGTTGCACAATCTAAAGTTTTTATTGCATTTATTTCAAGTATATATAAGTTCGTTTGACAAAAAATTTTTTTGAAAAAATACGAGATTCTTAAACAGCGCGTGTAACGGTCTGTTTCCAGGACATTTTGGGAAAATTGCACTTTTTTTTTTTAAACTCAGCATTTTTAGTTAAAAACTTTTCATTTTACACTAGATTTATTATAAATTATAAAACTTAATATGGAAATGTTGGATTTTAAGAAATTCTTTAACCCTAAACAGCTTTGGGCCCTAAATGACCCATGATGAACAAATGCATCTAGCAATAAACCGCTTTTGGCGGGCGACTAACCATAAGGAACATATTTTTTCAATTAAAAATGGGAGCGTGAGTAGAGATGGGAGCGTGAGTGAATTCGACCACTCACGTTCACGAAGGAAAAAAAATTTCTCACGCCAGAAATTTTTGAATTTTGCATACATTTTACGCAGGGTTACATAAGTGTCACATTTTAATCTCACTCAAGCTGAATTTTGACGTGTTTCATTTTTCCGTCACCATAAAATATCATGCAAGCTCACGAAATTTTACTCACGTTTAACAGTGCACTTTTAAAAATTATATTTTTAATGCAAATGAAACAAAAAAGTTCAAATAGCATTCAAATAGATGTAGATGTAGCTTACTGTTCATGACATGTAAATAATGTATTAATCATACATAGTGGGCTCGATTAAATAAATAAATAATAAAAAAAAATAGTACTCCCGCTTAAATGCACCCACCCTTAAAGCATTTTTTTGTACCCACCATTAACCATTTATTTATATCTAACACAAAAAGTAATTCACATTTAAACAAGCGTATTCTGGCATTTAAATTGCTGTATTCTGGCATTTAAGGGGATAATGCTTTCGGGGTGGGTGCATTTAAACGGGAAATAATATATAAAATTGTTTAAATAAAATATATGGATCACTTTTTTATTTTGCATTAAAAATATAATTTGTACAAATGCACACGTGACACAAATTTCACGTGATTCACTCGTAAACGTGAGTGAAATTTCGAGAGTTTGCATTATTTTTTATGGTGACAGAAAAATAAAACACGTCAAAATATAGTTATGTTGAGTTTTCGTGAGCGTTATTACAGCGTAAACGAGTTTAATATGTTTCACTTACTTGATCCTGCGTAAAATGTATGCAAACTTAAAAATTTCATGTGTGAAATTTTTTTTTCTTCGTGAGCGTGAGTTGGTCAAATTTGCTCACGATCTCATCTCTACTCACGCTTCCATCTTTACTCACGCTCCCATTTTTAATTGAAAAAATATGTTCCTAATGGTTAGTCGCCCGCCAAAAGCGGTTTATTGCTAGATGCATTTGTTCATCATGGGTCATTTAGGGCCCAAAGCTGTTTAGAGTTAAAGAATTTCTTAAAATCCAACATTTCCATATTAAGTTTTATAATTTATAATAAATCTAGTGTAAAATGAAAAGTTTTTAACTAAAAATGTTGAGTTTTAAAAAAAAAGTGCAATTTTCCCAAAATGTCCTGGAAACAGACCGTTACACGCGCTGTTTAAGAATCTCGTATTTTTTAATTCTGTTTTATATATTGTTGGACTTTATATTTTATAACTGAAGTTTTTATTTATTTCGGTTTGAGTCCATATTAATTATTTCTGAGAAATCATTATTTTTGTTGTACAATGAGAAAATCTGAAAAAAATTAATTGACAACACAGGCTAAGTGGAGATGTCGACAGCTTTCGGAAGAAGCCACCCTTCCTTCGTCAGCACTCTTCGATTGTCACTGTAGGTGTGTAAGATTAAGATCAGCTATTTAAACGTACATTAAGGTGAAAAAGCGAACGGGAATTATATCACATTTCATTACCCATATGTTACGTTTAGCACGAACTTAATGAATCTATTTTTAACTTTTTTCCAACACAGTTGTAATTTCTTACACTGTAGTAGATTTTCTCAGAGTTGCAACCCTTAGTAGGACTTTTCAAGTCTTGAAAAATGTCCGTTAGGTTTGAATTTATATTTCGTATTTCTAATTCTTAGAAATATTACTAAATTGCATTGTACCTTATGAGTTGAGTTTTAATTCTGTTTTATATATTGTTGGACTTTATATTTTATAACTGAAGTTTTTATTTATTTCGGTTTGAGTCCATATTAATTATTTCTGAGAAATAATTATTTTTGTTGTACAATGAGAAAATCTGAAAAAAATTAATTGACAACACAGGCTAAGTGGAGATGTCGACAGCTTTCGGAAGAAGCCACCTTCCTTCGTCAGCACTCTTCGATTGTCACTGTAGTATTTTTTCAAAAAAATTTTTTGTCAAACGAACTTATATATACTTGATATAAATGCAATAAAAACTTTAGATTGTGCAACTTAAAATCAAAAAAAAAATATTTTTTTAAATTTGGTGGTTTTGAGTTTAGGGCAGAATGAATGGGTCATTTTCGGCAACCGTTTTGGAGGGGTTAACAATGTCCAATTAGGCTGAAATTTTTTTCTAAGAAAATATGATCGAATTGAAAAGATTGATTGAAATAAAAAAGAAGATTAAGTGATTTTTGTAATTTTGGCAATTTTTTTAAATAAATACTATTTTTCAAGAAATCGCGGATTTTCAACGTCATTTCGGCAGCGGAAGATGACCACCGATCTGCATGGAAATTTAATCACATTGTTTTTAGGTCAATTCCAACACATCTGTCGGTGAGCCGGAACGAAATTCGCCAAAAAGCCAAATTCGATCCACCCTAATGGACGTGTGAGACTACACGATAGAGTTGGTCTTCTCTTAATCAAAAGTGCACAAGTGAGCTGATATCGCTTCGAAGAGGAGAGATTTCTACGGTTGTTGCTATAATTACCGGACACTGTTTTATAGGAAAGCACGCTGGGCTGTTAAGTGTGCCGTCAAAAACTTTTGTCGGAGTTTCATGGATGAGGAGGAGTTGGAAACTACAGAGCATTTATCTACCATTGATCGGCACTTTCTGGTCAGAGACTTGCTTCACTGGTATTTAGAAACCCAGCAAAAACTGACATTACTAGTAATGGGTTTTGTAATCCGAAACAAATGTTTATCACTACTTACTTATTGAATGAAACACTAATTATTTTAACAAGGGCGTGAGACAAAAATAACTAGTGAAGAATATGGAGATAAATAAGTAGTTACTGCCTCGGATTACAAATAAGGAGTAAAAACCCATTACCAATAAGAAGTAAAATAATTAGTTTATTAAAACTTTTAAAATTTAACTTTTTTTTACTAAAACTTAAAAATTGCGTAATTTTTATTAAGTTTTTAAGTACTTTTTAAGTTAATTGAATTGTAAAGGTTAAAAACTGCAAGTGCAAGAAGATATTATTACTTAGAGGTGCTTTTATAACATATTACTGAGAAGTAGTTACTTTTGGGCTTAAAATAATGTTAATGGTAATGGGTACTCATTATAAATAATGTACTTGGTAATGATTACTTTTCACAACTCATTACCATGTTTTTGCTGGGAAACTGCACAATCTTTCTAGTTTGACAGGCGTCAAAATTCATATCTTTAGAGTTTCATAAAGAGCTCAAATTAGTTTAACGGCAACGACCAGTAGGAGAACCTCATTGCCGTCCCGTGGTATCACAACGAACCTCAGAGTCTATGTGTGCTGACGTAAAACGTAAGCAGCCGCTTACTATTTAACCTAAGCTAAATGCTACACTTACATTTTTATCTTTCTTATATTTATCTACCATATTTAAAATCCATGAAATAAATGCTTATACAAAAACATGTAAGGACATTACTACATTGTTGTTAAATAGAAACTATTATTCGAGGAAATTGAAAATGTTGATCTTATTGCAAACACTCTACATGAAATTGAAATTCAATAAAATGTATGTTAATTTGAATGAACTTAAACAGATGCTTACAATTTGTAAACCCTCTACCTAGCGCCACCCTCCGGCGCTCATGTTAAAGTTTTTTATTTTGTAGAGCGGAAAAAATAAGGGACACATATTTTTTAGTCTTTAAATAATTGGGACCTCAAAAATAAATGAATGAAAACAAAAGAATTTTTGTTCTGAACAACATATCAAAACTTTATGAATATCCGAGGGTCATGAACGGAAACGCATCCAAATATCGGTTTAGGATCACATTAAGTTATATTATTAATCCATGATGGATACTTAAATATATTCTAGCGAAGTCCGTCTGTAAAAAGCATATTGCCGTCCAAAAATAGCTTGACTTTTAAAGTTTAGCACGAATTTGTAGTTTGTGTCGAAGGGTTGGTTAAGTTCCTAAATAGGCAAATTCGGAATGAAAACAATTTAAAAATATTATCCTTGCTGAATATAATAAATATAATGTTTGTGAGACCATAAGTTTTAAGATCTTGAAAAAATCTTCTTGACTTAAAAATCTCTTGACTTGAAATAATAACATAACCTAATTTTGTCAAGAAACCGTGGGACCCTAAGTGTAACCACATCAGAACAGATCCACTTACGGGTAATTGTCGTAAGTTGATTTTGTCAAAGACCCTTACTGGTCTATACCTTACTATTAAAACCAGATAATCCTAAAGAATATTTACTACAGCACATGTACTTTTTTAAAAAACATTCAACATAAACTCCATATTTTCTGGCACCAACTGGTAGTCAGAGCTTCGAAGGATTTCATTCCTTAATTCGATTTGGCATTCTGCATGAAAATTTAGTGATTGCATTGCCCAATCACATTTTAGCGAATTGAATGAATTCACTTTAGACTCATTCGATTTATAAATATCGAAGAATGCATTCGATTTATTTTTCATTCGACTTTCAAAAATCTAATGCATTCGATTTTTTTCATTCGACTTTTAGACTTTTAGATTTTCTTTTCATTCAATTTGAAAAATCAAATGGCTTTTTCATTCATTGCATAAAAAACTTAAAAAAAAAACTAACCAAGATAAAGCAAAACGGAGCCAATTTTTTGTCCATAGTATCGCCAACACTCTTCACACTTTTTGTAGTGTAGGCAGTTAATATGTGCATTTTTAAAATTTTCGGGAACACCGATTTTTTTGGATTCAAAATTAGAGTCCATTAGGGTCATCGTATGTAAAAATTAGGCTTCGTTTTGGTCTATCTATTTAAAAAATCGATGGCATTGGCAGTGAAATGATAAAAAATCGAATGCATTCGATTTTTCTAAATCAAATGAACAAGAAATCGAATCAGTGTTGCCACTTCTTGGATAATTATCCAAAAAATGGATAATTTAAAATTTTTTGGATACTCTTTGGATAATTACATTTTTGGATAATTTATGGATAATTTTATCATTTACAATTAAAAGTTTTACACCGACAAAATATAAATATTTTTTATTTTATTTTGGCGATTTTTTTTATTTATTTCTTATTTGACAGCATTTTTTTGAGTTGAGTTTCAGCAATACCTTTTAAATTGGGAGATTTTCAAATTATCTGTAAGCCTTATTGAACCACAAAAAATATGGTCTGTTTGGTTATTTGGATGTCCAAACTTTTTGGGCAAAAGTTTTTAAAATTTCAAATTGTGCTGGTGAAAATCTTTTTCTAAATTTAGAAGTTGTTTGTAAATTTCTTATGATTCTTACATTTTTTAATTCACCAGTAGAAACAGTTTTTAGTAAATTAAAGATAACAAAAACCGATTTATGTAATAAATTATTTTCAAATACTGTTGCTTCAATTATTTTTACAGAAGAATGCATTGAAAGAAATGGGGGTACAAATTTTGAGCCCACAAAAAAATGCTTAAAAAAATGGAAAAAGAACTAGTAATACTATTATTTTAAAATATTTTTTATTTTGAACAGTACAAAATGTATGATTTTTATTTAACGCATTTCGATCCTCTGTTCGATTTTTCGAACTGTAGATAGAGATCACCTTTTTCAAAAAAATATTTATGTATGAAAACGGTGGAATTTCAGGTAAATTTTGACGATTGTAAAGTCTTAGAAATTGTTGTCAGAAATAACAAAAATTTAGCATTTTTTTATTTTCGGCTTTTAACGGAGATTGACAAGATCTATGAGATCAGCGGGTGCTAATAACCCTAAAAAAGTACATTTAAAAACAAAATTGGTAAAAAATGGGTTAAAAAATAATTTCATGTATTCTTTAGATTGAATTTAAATAAACCACTTTTGTTTCGTTAAAAAACCTCGTTTTTGATATTTTTTTTTTTGGATAATTTTTGGGATTTTGGATAATTTCGGACAAACTCCTGGATAATTTTTTGGTTCATTGGTGGCAACACTGAATCGAATGCATTAATTTTTTTCCATTCAATCGAATGAATTCCAAGGACTGCATTCAATGCTGATTTATGAAATCGAATGCATTCACTGACTATGAAAATGGAATGGATTTTTTTGAGAATTCATTCGAAAAGGATTTCATTCTTCGAAGCTCTGCTTGTAGTACAATATGTGTAGAACAAAACAGAATATTACCTTAACAAATAAACATTTTCTAAAATCAATAAAATAATCACGATTTCTGTCCTGTGTGTCCATATTTACTTATTTATACGTAGGTATGGGGTATTCCACGTTAAGTTATAAAAAATATTTGGTTAAATATTTATAAAAATTTTTTCAACATATTTATAAAACATTTTACCATATTGATGAAAAATGTAATCATATTTACAAAAGTTTTCATTATATTGATGACACATTACGTTGGAAAAATACTGGTGTTAGATTATATCATTTTGATAAAATTTTGATACAATAAATTGGAACGTTTTATCAATTTTGCTTAAATGTTTATTAGTATTGAAATGTTTCATAAAAATAGTGACGTTTTAGGAAGATTCAGCTGGCTGGATAAAGGTCCCGCATAAACTACACTGATAGAAAAACGCTTCATATCACTAATGAATGGAATTCATTAACGTTGTTTCATTACAACAATGAAATATTTCAAATTCTGAATGAAATTTCATACATATTGTGCAAGATTTTCATTAGTTTTAATTCATTAGATTTCGTAGTTTCATTAAAAAATTTCATTAAGATTTGTTAACAAAATTTGCTTTTTTTGACACCTGTCGTGTCGCGTCTGTTTAGTCTGTTAGTTTACGCGCGCAAAAAACAGCTGATCAGAGCGTGATTTTTTTCTGTGTGAGAAAACTGAGTGAAATCTACAGATGAAATAAAAAAATTGTGAAAGTGTTTTTTTAACTTGGTTATTTTGTGATTTTTTCAGACTTTTTATGAAATTTGAAATAAAAAGTAAATTATTAATTTTTTATTTACTCAATTCGTGCTAATTTATATTAGTTCGTGGTTTTAATTATGCATTAAAATTTAAGGTTGAATTAAAATTTTGTGCGAGAAAACTAAGTGAAAACTATTTTTTATTATTTTTAATTCTATAAAAAGATCTTTACAAATTTCATACATATATTTAATTTTAAAAATAAAAATAGCATTTATTAAATGAAAGTATTTTATTTCATAAAAAGTAGGATTTATTTATTCAATGAAATTATTTTATTAGAATTAAATACTTTTTTCATTAAAGTAATGAAAAATTTTCATAAAATACAATTTATGTTTTGTATGAACAATTTTCATTAATTAAATGAAACTTATTCTTGCAATTACATTTTATGATACCTATTTCATTAATTCAATGAAACCCTACATAGGTTCCTTTTTAACGTCATTTTTCATAACATTAATGTAGATTTTCATTATTGTCATGTACAAATTTTTATCAGTGTAGTTTCGGTCCTTTACGTTACTAGTAAAAACGCTAAACGGTTTTTAACCATCATTCTTGCATGATGACTACAGGGTCCCCTAAACAGTTTTTGGCGAATGACTGAAGTCTCATTATTTCATTTCCCTGCTCTTTTGCAGGTGTCTCCGTTCGACAACAAACCGCTATCACTGCCCTCAGTATCATTCCCAGTATGTGACAGTCATTTTGGATTTTCACATATTTTTTGATGTTTTTTGCTATTTCTCCAAGTTTTGCCTATAATTTTTCTATATGCATTGCGAGCATTTGTAGGAAAAATCTTATGTAAAATGTCTCATATGATAGTCACCGAAGAACGTATTCTATGTGAGTGTATAAGGGTGGAGCGACTTGGTATGAAGAAAATTTTTCACAGTTGCCTTTTATTAACACGAACAAATATTAAACTTGCCGAGTAATGTCTTTGGGTTCTTTTTAAACTTGAAATTCGAAAAGTTTCGAAAAAAGATTTTTATGATGACCTGATAAATTTTGTGTTCCCTTCAAATTTTTTAATTTTTTTTTTTTTAAAAATAAATTATTTTTTATAAAATTCAAATTGCATTAAAGGCCAAAAAATAATAATATAATTAAATTGGTCTTGTAGGGTAACGTCTTTGGGATCCTTTTTTTTGAAGTTTTTTTCGGAAAGTTTCGAACAAAGTGAAAAAAATAAAATATTTGAAAAACAAGTAAGAAAGTTATATTCGGCTGTGCCGAATCTTTAAATACCCTCCACCAATGTAATGATTTAAAAAACAAAAAAGTTTGTTTTATTTATACCTCAGGAAATAAAAAAGTACCAAAAAGTGTACTTTCGGTACTTTTAATAAAAGGTACTTTTTAAAAAAGGTACTTTTTATAAAAGGTACTTTTTATAAAAGGTACTTTTTATAAAAGGTACTTTTTATAAAAGGTACTTTTTATAAAAGGTACTTTTTATAAAAGAAACTTTTTATAAAAAGTACTTTTTATAAAAGTTTCTTTTTATAAAAGGTACTTTTTATAAAAGGTACTTTTTATAAAAGGTACTTTTAATAAAAGGTACTTTTTATAAAAGGTACTTTTTATAAAAGGTATTTTTTATAAAAGGTACTTTTTATGATAGGTACTTTTTAATGAACTTTTTATAAAAGGTACTTCTTATAAAAGGTACTTTTAATAAATGGTGCTTTTTATAAAAGGTACTTTTTATAAAAGGTATTTTTTATAAAAGGTACTTTTTATGATAGGTACTTTTTAAGGAACTTTTTATAAAAGGTACTTTTTATAAAAGGTGTTTTTTATAAAAGGTACTTTTTATAAAAGGTACTTTTTATAAAAGGTACTTTTTATAAAAGGTACTTTTTATAAAAGGTACTTTTTATAAAAGGTACTTTTTATAAAAGGTACTTTTTATAAAAGGTACTTTTTATAAAAGGTTTTTTTATAAAAGGTACTTTTTATAAAAGGTACTTTTTATAAAAGGTACTTTTTATAAAAGGTACTTTTTATAAAAGGTACTTTTTATAAAAGGTACTTTTTATAAAAGGTACTTTTAATAAAAGGTACTTTTTATTAAAGGTACTTTTTATAAAAGGTACTTTTTATAAAAGGTACTTTTTATAAAAAGGTACTTTTTATAAAAGGTACTTTTTATAAAAGGTACTTTTTATAAAAGGTACTTTTTATAAAAGGTACTTTTTATAAAAGGTACTTTTTATAAAAGGTACTTTTTATAAAAGGTACTTTTTATAAAAGGTACTTTTTATAAAAGGTACTTTTTATAAAAGGTACTTTTTATAAAAGGTACTTTTTATAAAAGGTACTTTTTATAAAAGGTACTTTTTATAAAAGGTACTTTTTATAAAAGGTACTTTTTATAAAAGGTACTTTTTATAAAAGGTACTTTTTATAAAAGGTACTTTTTATAAAAGGTACTTTTTATAAAAGGTACTTTTTATAAAAGGTACTTTTTATAAAAGGTACTTTTTATAAAAGGTACTTTTTATAAAAGGTATTTTTTATAAAAGTTAATTTTTATAAAAGGTACTATTTATAAAAGGTACTTTTTATAAGAGGTACTTTTTATAAAAGGTACTTTTTATAAAAGTACTTTTTATAAAAGGTACTTTTTATAAAAGGTACTTTTTATAAAAGGTACTTTTTATAAAAGGTAGTTTTATAAAAGGTACTTTTTATAAAAGGTATTTTTATAAAGGGTACTTTTTATAAAAGGTACTTTTTTTTTAAAAAAGGTACTTTTTACAAAAGGTACTTTTTATAAAAGTTAATTTTTATAAAAGATACTTTTTATTAAAGGTACTTTTTATGAAAGGTTCTTTTTATAAAAGGTACTTTTTATAAAAGTTTTTTTTTTATAAAAGGTACTTTTTATAAAAGGTACTTTTTATAAAAGGTACTTTTTATAAAAGGTACTTTTTATAAAAGGTACTTTTTATAAAAGGTACTTTTTATAAAAGGTACTTCTTATAAAAGGTACTTTTTATAAAAGGTAATTTTTATAAAAGGTACTTTTTATAAAAGGTATTTTTTATGAAAGGTACTTTTTATAAAGGAACCTATTATAAAAGGTACTTTTTGAAAACGGTACAGAATTTTCGGAAAGTACTTGTTCCAGAATGTTTTATTTCACTAAAGGATCCTACATTATAAATTTCAAGTTTGAATAACCATTATTTCAGTAAATAAAAAAAAAAGTACCAAAAGTACTTTTTTACCCATTTTACCCCCGAAGAATCAACATTGGCAAAACCCGAGCCTTATTGAATCTTTTTTTTCCGGAAGGTGAACCGACATTGCAAATTTCATTATTTAAGGAAATATAAAATGTAACAAAAACATCATTGGCAAAAACCCAGCCTTAGGGATCTATATTCCGGGAGGTGAACATACAGTCCAAATTTCAAGTCTATGTGACAATTTTTTAAGGAAATATAAAAGGTACCAAAAGTACAGGTTTTTTTCTTTTTACCCCCTTAGAATCAACATTGGCAATAATCCAACCGTACTGGATCTATATTCTAGGATGTGAACATACTGTCCAAATTTCAAGTTTCTATGACCATTATTTCATGAGATATAAAAAGCACCAAAAGTACAGTTTTTTGCCCCTTTGACCACTTAGAATCAACACTGGCAAAAATCCAGAATTAATGGATCTATATTCCGGGAGGTGAACATACATTCCAAATTTCAAGTCTCTATGATCATTATATCAGGAGATTTAAAAAGTACCAAAAGTAAAGTTTTTTACCCCCTTACCATTGGCAAAACTCCAGCCATAGTGGATCTATATTGCGGGAGGGTAACATACAGTCCAAATTTCAAGTCTCTATGACCATTATATCGGGAGATATAAAAAGTACCAAAAGTACAGTTTTTTACCCTTTTTACCCCCTTAGAATCAACATTGGCAAAAATCCAGCCTTAGTGGATCTTTATTTCGGGAGGTCAACCTACAGTCCAAATTTCAAGTCTCTAACTTCAGCGGTTTGGGCTGGGCGATGATGAATGAGTATGTCAGTCAGTCACATTACTCTTTTATATATTTAGATTTTCCGGATTTGGGCGATTTTTGCCATAAAGTTTTTTTCTGTCTTTTATTATTTAACAAAATTTATATTTTTTTAAATAAAAATATTTTTTTTTTAAGAAATCTGAACAAAATTGAATTTTGGCCATATCTTACATCCGATTTGGCGACAAAGCCAAAAAAAAGTCTGGCAACCCCGTTAATATGACGAAGCAAAAAATGGACACACACATGCTATGTACATAAAAATAACTATTAATTTTTTTATTATTACTTAAAGAACTTTTTTTTAATTAAATTTAGATTTTGTTTTACATATTTTAAAGTTTTTTTTGTAAAGATTTTTTTCTTTTTCTCCGTTTTTTTTTTTCATTTCCGTATTCTTTGTTATGTATCTACACAAAATATGAGTTAATTTAGGGTTATGTTGAAAATATCTAACAATTTTTTCAGATATTCACTCATAACTTTTGAAATACTTAACCGATTTAAAAAAAAATACATCAGTTTCTTCCTAGGAAAAAGTTTTGGTACCCCCAGCGTTTAAATCGGTTCCGGATTATTGCCAAAAACGTGATTTCAACAGACAGACTGACAGACAGACAGACAGATAGACAGACAGACAGACGGACATCGTTAGATCGACTTAAAATCGATCAAGGATCATGAATATATATACTTTATGGGGTCCTAAACCAATATTTCAATGTGTTACATACGGAATGACAAATGTATACCCTCTATCACCAGAGTGGAGGGTATAAAAAAACAAAATTTGCTCCACCCTAGTGTGAATGTGGTCAAGCAAAAACAATATTCATTCATAAAATCTACAATACAACAATAAAACCACCCACTTAACCACAATCCACTAATACCTTCATTTTTCAACTGCTAGTGCACTAAACAAAAAATGCAAAAAAAAAAGCTTTTTGGCAAATCCTTTTTACTGAAAATAAGCCTTCCTTACTCATACCCTAAATAAATGTATTCTGCAGTTAAGTTATTTCTCAAAACATAAATCATTGGGTTTTAGACAAAAACTTTTTAAATACTTAGTTGCTTCAAACTAGCTTGGCATATGCAATAATAGGCTTGTTTTTGCACTTAATCACTATTTTTAGTTCATGTGACACAACGTAGACGGCGCTAGTTTATATGCTGTTGACAAGGTAAGCCAGCAGAAATTTTGATGAACTGATATAAAGAAGTGGTTTTAGATAAAAAGTTTAAAAATAGTTTTGATTTTTGAAAAAATCGGTAAAATATATTAAATCTATACATTTTTATATGTATGCTAAATAAATGTCATTTAATGGCTTGAAATTCCTTTACACTGAAAAAAATTGTTTGTATATGTAGTTAGTTCATTTTCAATTAAAACGTTGTTGTATAAACAAAAAATGTAATTGTATTGACAATTGTGTTGTTGAGTAAAAATCAATTCAATTTTGTTAATTCAATTAAATTATTTTGTTAAAACCACAACGTTTTAATTGAAAATTAACAAACAATACAAATATTTTTTTTCTGTGTATAAACCACATAATTGCTAAAAAAATGTGGCCATAAAAATCTGGTTATCTTTTTTTTTGCTTAAATATTAACCTTAAATACATTAGTCCTGTTAAAAGAAGGCGTATACATACATACATATATTTTATATCATAAATTCGCTTGTAAATATATTTACCCACATTTTATTCCTTTTTGCCTGTTTGTTGAAATGTGGTGAAGCTATAAAGTTTTTTTTTTCGCTTTACGATTTAATATATTTTGGGAAATAAAATCCTTTTTTTTTTTGGTTAATCTGATTGTAGATATAATATAAATGAAAACATAAGAAAATCTAGTAAATTAATTTAACAATTTTTTATGTCACAAGGTCAAAAAAGGATAAATGACAAAGAAAATAATTAACAAGTAGAAAAGTTAAATTCGACTTGGCCGAATCTATGAATACCCTCCACAATGCCCTTTTTAAGTGATAGAAAATTTTCTAACGTGAAAAAAATAAAATTTTTGGTTAGAAATATTTTATTTTGTGTAAAAAAAAACTGTTTTTAGTAATTAAAAAAAAAAAAAATAATAATTTACTAAATTTTTTTTTTGAGTGTAAAATTTTTTTCGAGTAAAATTTTTTTCGAGTGTATTTTTTTTTTTAGTGTAAACATATTTTTAAGTTACAAAAATACGTTGTAAAATATTTTTGTGACTTACCAAGGTTTTTAAAACATGTTTAACGGGATTTCAACACGTGAATTTAGGATGAAACTAATCTGAAATTCACGGTTTTGCTAATTACTTTTGAACCACTGGACCAATTTGGCTGAAATTCAATACGAACCAAACCAGGGGAACGACAAATATATATGCCAAGCTTCAGCGTCCTCAGAATTCTTTCGAATGTAAGCTTGTTTTTTATCTCGTAAATTCAAGAAAAACCTTTGACGAAATTCAGTCTTTTGCTCATAACTCATAACTAAAGTTAGCGTGTTTTCAACAGACAGACAGACGGAGGGCGGACGAACATCGCTAGATCGTCTTAAAATCGATCAAAGATCATGAATATATATACTCTATGGGGTCCTAGACCAATATTTCGAGGTGTTACAAACAGAATGACAAACTTATACACATATACCCTCTATCACTAGAGTGGAGGGTATAAAAAAGGTAAATTCGGCATTACCGAATGTCTTGATACCATACCCTCCACAATGTAAAGAAAGATTATTTGAAAAAAAAAAAAATTTTTGAAAAAAATTTTTAAAAACCAAATCAAAATCACCGCTGGCATACTGCTGACTCTCCTTTTATAAAATCGCAGACATCTTAACTTAATTTTTCAAAATGTCACCAATGACATGTCAGCAGTTGGTCAGCAGTTGTTTAAACGAATTGTTGGTGTCCACCGATACTGGTGGGCTCTGCTGACCAACCGCTGACACGTCCTTGGGGAAATTGTGAACAATTTTATGAAGATGTCAGCAGTTTTATAAAGGGAGGGACAGCAGTATGTCAGGGGTTTTTTGACGACTGGATAATTTTTATATTTACATTAAAAAAAATAAACAATTTAAATTTTTAAACAAAATTAAATTTGATTTTTAAATTTAAATTCTCAAAAAATCTTTGTCGAAAAATTTTTAAATTTATAACCGTTAATTTGAATTTACAACTACTCAAAATCCAATTGATATCTACAACTCCATATTTTGTTATAAGTTTTCCAAATCTCAGCTGATTTATTGATATTTTGTTTAAATGTTTAAACGTTAAAGTCATATAATACACATATGTTGTAAGTTCAAAAAGTAATAAATTAATTTCAATTTCAAAGTAAGTAGTATCATTAGCAAATACTTTTAAAAAAGCTCATACAGTGACTGAAACTAAAAATGGAACATCATATATTTGATAGCAGTTATTTAAAGGAAAAGTTACCAATACTAATCTCTATTATTGTCAATCGACTAATTTTGAAAGAAGTGCTTCATAGGAAAATTTCCAAGCTTTAATTTAAGCTTGATAGCGTTCAGATTGAACAAATATTAAATAAGATACGAGGGTCGCGCTGAAAAATGAAATTATTTATAGATATTTTTTTGAAATTTGTTTTTGTAGCAGGCCGTATTTATTATATTATTGTTTTTATGTTATTTATATGTCATTGTGTTATTTTGCCCTTATGGTCACCCTAACATTTGATTTGAGGAATAACTGATAACCATTACCTTTTTTTTATTATCACTAGAAGAGATCAGAACTTAACGTACTCTCACTCTCATTGTTAATTTGTATATATTTGTTATTGTTTTTATCATTTCTTTTCATACTAGACGATAGTAATGATTTTACGAAAGGCTAGTTAGTTAAGAACTTTATTTAATTTTGTCATTCTTGAAACTGCATTTAAATAATAAAGACGCCTTAAAAAATAAAAGCGCATGTCTTATTATTAAAAATATAAATAATTAAATGCTAAGAAGCAAGAAGACCTTCGTGGACTATTGCGACTAGCATATTTATGAGGAAGAATACTGGCGTTAATTCTGCCTTATTCGACCCATAAAAATAACTAAATACAAGAATCATTAATAAAGGAAAGCCTTTATTACCACCATTGGCTCCCAACGAGAACTCCTTTATTACATTTTTAATATTTTGAAGTCGATATTTTTCAAGTTAAGATATTAATAATTTAAAAAATGATCCAATAATTTTTATTCAGTTATCAGCTAGTTTTTCCCAACAACCCAAACAAAAAATTAAGTTTTTTAAATAGTTTTTCCAACGACCCAAACAAAAAAGTTAAATTTTTTAAATAAAGTAGAAGAAATCCGCATTTTTTGACCTCCAATTATTTTGACCACCAATTTTTTGTAAGCAAAGAAAATATTAATTTTTGTACACCTAAGTATATAGTAACGAGATATTAGAATAATTAATATTTTTCTTTGTTTACAAAAAAATGGTAGAGTTGGAGGTCAAAAAATGACGATTTCTTCTACTGTATTTAAAAAAATTCCATTTTTGTTTCGTTGTTGGAAAAACTAGGTGATAACTGAATAAAAAAATAATAGATAATTTTTTAAATTTTTAGTGTTTGAACTTGGAGAAAATCGACTTAGAAATATTTTTAAAAATTTTTCTAAAATATATATGGGGCATTCCATGTCAAATCAGACACTTTTAAAATTTTTTTTTTTTTGATTTTCCCAATTTGTTTACAATTTTTAGTACCCTTCGAAAACTCTTTCGTGGTAAATTTTCAGATTTTTTTTATGACCCGTTCAAAAGATATCGAATTTTTAAAAATTGATAGTTTGTTCCTTTACTCAAACTTCTTAACTTCTTCAATAATGGTTCAAATTTCAAATTTTTTTTTTTTTTCAAAATTTTTGTTTTTTTACGTACTTTAAAAAAAAAAAAAAAAATCTTAAAAGCGCTCTAGTATGCGATTTTTAAGTTTTAACATTTAAATCTCATTTTTCAAAATGTTTGTTCTCTTCGATTTTTTTGAAATTGTGTAAAACTACTATCGATTCTACAAATTTTTTGCCCAGGAGGATCGTGGGATAACGATTATTACTATTTTTATTTTTTTTTTTTTTAATTTTATTGTAATTTTCCAATCTTAAAATCATTTCTACTGCTTGTATGGTGCGTCATAGAGGGGTCATTTATAAGACCGACCCCCATTAATTTTTACGTCTTAACATTTCTTTGGAACATACTAATAACCTATCTCCAATTTCTAAGGGGGCTCCCACACTAAACGACATTTTTTAGAATTTGCTCCAACCGCTCTAACTGCCCTAATAGTGCCCTTAGAGCAACAAAATGTATGACCGACCCACAATATTTGTTTAGTCCAAACATTTTCTCTGAACACACCTACCCTTTATCTCTAATTGTTAAGGCGGTCCCCATACAATTTTTTTTATTTTTTGTAAATTTGTTTTATTTAATCAGCTTTTACCGGTCCAATGGTGCGTCCGAGAGGGGTCATTAGTGAGATCGACCCCCATTTATTTTAACCCTACAACATTTTGTTAAAACATACCTACGCCTTATCTCCACTCCCTAAGTAGGCTCACATACAAATAACAGTTGGAGAAAATTTTATAAAAATGTAATTTTGAATGGAAGCCTAGTTAGGGAGTGGAGATAGGGCGTAGGTATGTTTTAAAAAAATGCTGTAGGGTAAAAACAAATGGGGGTAGGTCTCACTAATGACCCCTCTCGGACGCACCATTGGACCGGTAGAAGCTGATTAAATAAAACAAATTTACAAAAAATAAAAAAAAAATGTATGGGGACCGCCTTAACAATTAGAGATAGAGGGTTGGTGTGTTCAGAGAAAATGTTTGGACTAAAAAAATATTGTGGGTCGATCATACATTTTGTTGCTCTAAGGGCACTATTAGGGCAGTTAGAGCGGTTGGAGCAAATTTAAAAAAATGTCGTTTTGTGTGGGAGCCCCCTAAGAAATTGGAGATAGGGTATTAATTTGTTCCTAAGAAATGTTTAGACGTAAAAATTAATGGGGGTCGGTCTTATAAATGACCCCTCTAAGACACACCATTGGAGCAGTAGAAATGATTTTAAGATTGGAAAATTACAATAAATTTTTTTCCAAAAATTTTAAAAAATAGTAATAATCGTTATCCCACGATCCTCCTGGGCAAAAAATTTGTAGAATCGATAGAAGTTTTACACAAAAAAATTTCAAAAAAATCGAAGAGTACAAACATTTTCAAAAATGAGATTTAAATTTTAAAACTTAAAAATCGCATACTAGAGCTATTTTAAGAATTTTTTGGATTTTTTTTTTAAAAAGTACTTAAAAAAACAAAAATTTTGATAAAAAAAAAATTTAAATTTGGACCATTATTGAAGATGTTATGAGTAAAAGAATTTTGAGTAAAGGAACAAACTACCAATTTTTAAAAAATCGATATCATTTGAACAGGTCATCAAAAAAATTTGAAAATTTACCACAAAGGAGTTTTCGAAGGGTACTAAAAACTTGTAAACAAATTGGGAAAAACTAAAAAAAAATGTTTTTCAAAGTGTCAGATTTGACATGGAATGCCCCATATATATATGCGACCCTCGTTTCTCATTTAACATTTGCTCAATCTGGACGCTATCAAGCTTAAATTAAAGCTTGAAAAATTTCCTACATAATAATAGTGTTTTTAAATTTTTAGTGTTTGAACTTGGAGAAAATCGACTTAGAAATATTTTTAAAAAAATTTTTAAAATATATATATGGACTTTTGTCATTAACTTTTAACGCTTGTGATATTTTAATAATTTCGCAATAACATTTTTATTTGTAAACTGGGTGGTACCTTTGAATGTAGATATGTTAAGGGAACCATAATGAGTAATTCTGCAAAGGCACAGCGCAAATAGTCTCATTATCTCATGGTAAGGAACGTGCAAAGTTCAAAAATGTAAAAAAATCGCTTGATACTCTCATGAAATTTTTCGTTCAAAGTTCCATATTGTTGGGTGCGTTAAAGCTATTGCTCCAAATTTAATACCGTTTAATCAGTAGACTTGGGCAATTACTTGGTGTAGGTTCAGTGGATGTGCCATCAATAAGAAAAAAGTTACATGGACCTAAATCTTTGATACCAATTTTTTTTAATTTTCAATTTTTCGAGGTTTTTTGATTGTAGCTTTTGGTGCAAACCGTAATTTTAAAATTCAAATACACATGGTAAAAGCCCTTGTAAATATGCACAATCTGAGACTGATTCGAGTGATGTGCTCGCAATGGTTACGAAGCTGCAGCTCTCCAAAGATGGGAAGAAAAAACGTGAATTTTTTAAAAAGTCTGTTTTTTGCGAGGCACACTCCCAGTTTTATTGCAAATGGTGCCGAATGCTTTGTGAACTTTATAATTTACCATTTCCCACTTGATTTACAAACGCACCCAAAAAATATTCAATTGCAAAAATTTTATGACCTTTTTAAATTTTTTGCAAAATTTCGATATTTTATTTTTGCATTGCTTGACAGCCAAATGTGCATGGCTGAAAGTTGAACATGTAGAAACAATGGTATGTGCAAATATAATAAATCATGGAAAGCAACATTGATCAAAAGTTAATATTGGCGAATTCCGCGGTGTTTTTCAGTTTTCACTTTTTTGTAAGGCACATCCAGGCCGCTTATAGAAATTGGTCGGTGAAAGGCGCGCTTGGTAGTCTTTTTAATTCTCTATCTTCAATTAATTCGCACCCGAAAAAATTTAACGTTTAAGCGGTTTTTCGGTGGTTTTAAATTTTTGATACCTTTAAATTTAATGGTTATATAAAATCTTACATTACTTAAATAAAGTAGACAAGAAATGTTTTTTGATAGATTTTGACATGTCTTATTCAAATAATATTTCAAAATTAGTCCATTGATTTTTGCAGTCGCGAAAATCGCGAAAAATCGCTAAAAATTGTTATAACCTTGATAAAATTAGTAATAACGTTAAAATATTTCGTAATAACCTTAATATTGTCATTATTAATCATGTTCCCTTTAAACCACTGCTGTTTCTTACCTTATAGAGATAGAATAATGGCGTTAACTAAGAATTTGTTGAGATTTTGTTAATGCATTTGGTAATATTTTTCTAAAAAAAAATAAAACTGCTGGAAACATTTTTATTTCCAAAATATTGGAAAATGTGCCGAAAAAAAATTGGTTAAATGCAAATATCTCGATATTTAGCAAAGATTTTATGCATGTTTGAATATGTATTTTAGCTCTGGGTAAGCATAATACAAAATGGTACGTTTGGTAAACTTCGGATAAAAAATGTAATTTTGACAATTTTTTTAAAAATTTTAATTTTAAACCGCCATAGTTTTGGGTGCGATCGCTCAAATTAATGCACGCGGACGGATTTGAATTACTTATTTATAATGTTTTTTACCTACGAAGTCTTATCAATGTGCCACAAAAAAAAATCGCAATTTTTTTTTTCTTAAATATTAAAAGTTAATGACAATTGCTCATATATAAATAATTTCATTTGCCAGTGCGACCCTCGTAACTCATTTAATATTTGTTCAATCTGGACGCAATCAAGCTTAAATTAAAGCTTGGAAAATTTCCTATATAATAATATGATTAAGCATTTATAACGTTTCCTTTAAAGAACTGCTATCAAATATATGATGTTCCATTATTAGTTTGAGTCACTGTATAAAAAATGTAAAAAATATTAAAAGTTAAAAAAAAACAACTGCGGCAAAAACAAGATACACAATGTACTGTTTCTATTGAGATCAGACAAGAATCTTAAGAAAATACTACAAAATAAATCCAACGGTATCGTATGATTAATGTGCATCTAGTAAAAGTATCTTGTAATAAATAAATTCAGCGTAGGAGGATTATAAACAACAAACGATTTTAGATATTAGAGCAGAATTTCTCAATGAACTTTTAGTGAGGGATTCTTTAAGGAACCGACTAGTGATAAATGAAGAAAAAGAACATTTAATAAGGTCGAAATAACTAACTCTTGCCTGACATTTCTTAAAAACAAAGGCTGATGTCTTCAAAAAATCGGTGGTCAAAAGAATTGGAGGTCAAAAAATTCGGATTTCTTCTACTGTATTTTAAAAATTTTGATGTTTGATTGGGTCGATGGAATAATTATTTGATAAATGGATATAAATTCTTGGAAAATTTTTTAAATTTTCAATGTTTGAACTTGGAAGAAACATGACCTAAAAATATTTTTAAGAAATTTTCTAAAAAATGTCTTTCAAAAATTTCAATTTCCAATTCCGACCCTCGTAGCACATTTAATATTTACTCAATCTGGACGATATTAAGCTTTAATTAAAGCTTGATGAATTACCTAAACATGGCTTTTTACAAAAATATTTATTTGATAATAATTAGGTGAATTTTTTAAACTTTTTTTTAAATGAATTACTAACGAGTCACTGTATTTTAAGTTTCAGACAAATCGGTTCATAACCGCACAGAACAAAAAAAATATTTGAGTAAGTTTTTAACACTATTAAATTAAAAATTGCTCAATTTTGCACCAGTAAACGATTTAATAGTATTCAGTAAATTTTTAATAAATATTTATTAAACGTTTGAAAAAAATTTGAGTAAATTTTTAATTGACACAATTAAAAATTACTCAAAATTTATCTATTTTTTTTTAAAAGTTTAAAAAAGTTGTAATTTTTTTTACAAAACAAAACAAAAAACTTTTTTTTCAAACTTTACCAAACACATTTATGTCTCAAAAATATAGGAAAATCTTATAAAGACGAATACAAACTTTCATACACATACACAAAAAACTATAAACTTAACGAGAATTCAAAAAACTATGAGAGTTAAAAAAAAAATTAAAAAAAACTATTAAATTATTTACTTAAATTGATTTTAAAATTTTTAAGTAAATTTTTAATTGCGTCAATTAAAAAATTACTCAATTTTTGTTTTTAAATTTAAACAAGTGATTACTCAAATTTGTTTCCTCCATATTTTTTTCTGTGCGTTGAAATACTTCCCTTGTTAGATATTTTTTCAAAATTTGTGAAAATATTTTTGTTTTAAAATCATTTTTAATAAAATATTTTACTACAAAATGCACAAAAAATTGTGTCTGGAACATTTGAAACTTTTTTCGGGACTTTTACAACAGTCACGTGATAAGTCTAATTTTTATCTGTGAAGTGATAAACATTTTAGTGATATGTCCCTTTTTCACCAGTCACGGTATAGGATGATTTCGGATCGTGAGACACACTTTTTCTCCACGGTTTGGAAGAGTTTCTCAAAACTAAAGAAAATTTTCTAACTAAATTTCTGATTTCCAGCTTTAATAAAGCTTCCGTTTGAAAAGCTCTGCATTAGATATTCGTATAAAACTCGATATATAAATATTATTTGAAAAATAACAAAAAAAAAAAATCGAATAATACATGACTGCAAAAATTCATTGAGTTGGGAAAACAAACATAAAAAACAAAAAAAAAAAAAAGTTCGAGGCACTTGACAGTTATAAAAATGTCACAAAACTTTTTATAAAAATTAAAAAAAAACAAGTGAGAGTGTTAAATTCGGCCATGCCGAATCTATGATACCCTCCAACATGTTAAAACATATAAAAAATCCGGGGTCGTTTTTTTTTTGGGAGGGGGCTCGGTGGGGGTGGTGAGGGATACTTTCCCCATTGCGTTAAATGTTAACTAATTTATTTATTATGCTTTTTGCAATTTAGTAATACCATTTTCTCATTATTTTAATGTTTTTTTTAAATCCACGCCCACAAAAGGGGGCGGGTAGAAAAAAACTAAATTTTACAGCCCCCTGGGTCTAAGTTCAGGAGTTTAAACCCCTTCTGACATAAAAAGATTTCATTTGTTTAACAATAATGGCAAAAAAGGATGTAAAAATGGCGTTTTTTAAGAGGTTTTTTTAGTTTGTTAAGGGGGAACTTTTTTCCCCCTGGCCCGATTTTGCCCATTTCCGAACTTAACCGGCCTATGAACTTTATACATATTCTGACCAATTTTCAGGGCTCTAGCTCTTTTATTTTGGACTGAATCGTGTTTTATACAGACGGACGGACGGACGGACGGACGGACGGACGGACATTCATAGAACGACTTAGAATCGATCATAGATCAATAATATATATACTTTATGGGGTCCCCGACCGATATTTTTATGCGTTACAAACGGAATGACAAAGTGAGTATACCCCCATACTGTGGTTGGAGGGTATAAAAAAAAATAGCAATATACAAAAAACTGCTTCCGAAAGCAATGATGATGTTCTAACTACAAAAAATTGTAAAACATGGAATGATATAAACAAATTTTCAAAAAAAAACATTTAATTAATGATTCCAAACATGCGGCCTTACCAAAAAAGAGCAATTTTTTTTTATGTAGAACATTTTAACCCTCTAACTGTCTTTTTTTTATAGACTTTTATGTATTGTATTTAAAAAAAGACAAAAATTACCCCTTAAAATGGGAGCTAAAGGGTTAATTTGGTCAAAGAAAAGAATCATCATAACATTTTATAAAACACATCAGAATATAATTTTTAGCTCAAAAGAAAATTTTCAATGTTTTTTGTCGAGTTTTTACTGCTTTGGTAAAAAAATATAACAAACATTTATTTTTTATATTTGTTAATTTTGAAGCATTTTGCGCATGTCGGAAAAACCTTCAACTTTTGAAAACTCCTAGTGAAATTTTACGAGGAAAATATTTCTAGAACATTTTAACCCTTTAAATGGACGTTTTATTAGACTTCTGTGTTTAGCTTTTGAAAAAGGACTAAAATGACCCCTTAAAAAGGCAGTTAGAGGGTTAAACTGTTCTAAGAAAAGAACCTCCATACAATTTCACTGCAAACATCAAGCCATATTTTGAAGCTCAGATGTGTTTTTATTTTAGTTTTTTGATGTTTCCAAGCACCTTTGATAAAAAATTAAAAACTTTAGTGGGCCCTAAAAAAGAAATCCGAACTGATTTAAAAAAAAAACAAAACCGTGGTGATTTTTTCTATTTGATGGTCTACTTTTGTATGACGTTGAAGCCATTAAGGCTCAAAACGACTTTCATAGTATTTATGAACAAATTCATAAAATTTATTAACTTTTTCATAATACTTATAAACTTTTTCATAGTATTTATGAATAAATCATAATATGTGAAATTTAAGACTATTTAACATTTTTTCATAAATACTATGAAAAATTTCAAAAATTTAATGAAAAAGTTCATAATTTTTATGTATTTGTTCATAAATACTATAAATTTGGTTCATTGGCAAATATTTTTTTTTCTGTGAAGCATACCGATCGACTCACTTTTTAAGTCTATAAACCGATGTCCGTTTTACTCAAAAAAAATTTAACTAAAAAATGGGAAAATTAACTAAATTCGAGATAAATTTATAATGATTTTGATTCCATGTTTTCCTTAATTTAAGTTCATATTTTTCTTAAAAACAAGGAAAAAAAATATTTATTTTCAATTTGTACTAAACAATTGTAAAAAAAATTTATTTCAATTTAGTTCATATACACGGTTTGTCCTTTTCGCTCTATCCCAATAGGGTCTTGAGAATTCTAGAATCTGAATAACTTTTACTCAGAGAGCTTTTGTATTTATAGTGATCGTGTTTTACGCGTTGATTGCTACAAAAATGCCTTTAAAATTATTGTTGTGTCGACAGTATTTACCGAGATATGAGCATTTCAAAATTTTCGGAAATGCTTACTTTATTAGATTCAAAATTAAGACCCATGGCGGTCCACACCTATGAATAGGAACCTAAAATTACATTAATTTTGCTCTATTTGGGTTAGTTTTCGAGATATTGCCATTTTAAAATTAAAACAAAAATTCCCAAATTAAGAAAAATTTACTAAAAAAATGAAAAAAAACTTTCTAAAATTAAAGACGATAATTTTATTGAACTAATTGGTAGTAAATTACGTCCTAAACCTAAAAAAGAGGAATATGTTTCAAAAATAAAGACTTTTTTCATATAAATAATTAGGAAAAAATTTCTTTGGCGGTAAAAAATTTTTCTTAGCCAAATACTGAACCCATCAGTCAATGTTTGGGCTGGAGGCCCATTTTCTAAATTTTTTAATAAAATCATATAAACCAGAAAATCAACTTTTTTAGTGTCTTGGCAAGGCCGAATGACTTAACACATGCATTTTATGCGAAGAAAAATTTTCAACATACACGTTTGTTTAAAAAATTTCGCATTTTCAGTGAAAATATTTTTCTACTGACAGGCTGTTTTTTTTTAAGGCTTGTTAACAGAGAATAAACAATTTTTGTATTTTTTCATTTCATTCATTAACTTGTCCAAAACACGCAATATGCCCAGCAAAAAAGTGGGGACCACTTTAAGATGGAGTGCTGAAAATGACAAGAAAAAGTTACTAACAACGGAAGGTTAAAGGTGTTTTATATGAAAGGCGTCAAGTTTATGATAGGGTTTTTTGTCACATGATCTATTAACGACCGGTTACTTTTCCTGCAATAATAATAAAAACTTTAAGCACTGAATAACTGAATAAATGCAGCTTTTGCAGTAGAACATAATAATTTGGCAAAACTATTTTGAGTAAGATTATTCTTGCCCAAGGTCATATTTTTTTTTTACTCTTAAATAATTTCAAAATGTAATCTTGTTTGTTTTAAATTGATTGGTTTGGTAATTTTGCAAGACTTACTCGACACGTGTTTCAGAATTTGTCAAATTCCATTGTCAAGAGTATTTCGCAAATTGACAATCGAAAATGACTAGCAAAATTACCAAACCAATCAATTTAAAACAAACAACTTTATAAATAGTTTCTTGAATATTGTGTTTTGACAACATCCTCGTAATGATTAGTAAAAGAAATATGACCTTGAGCTAGAATAATCTTACTCAAAATAGAATTTTAAAGGTCGAATAAAAAATTATTATTTTTTTATTTAAAAGCTTAAACAGGATTTTGAATAACTTTTTATGTATTTATATTTTTGTTTGGACTTTGTATCCTTTGAAAGATCTCTTTTTAGAAATCAAGTCATTTTTTTTGCTGGGATTCTTCTGTTAAATTAATTTATTTTTTCTAACACATTTTCGTCAAAAACTTTTGTTTTAATTTCATGTCACATTCTTGGACATTAAATAATTAAAGTTTATTTAGCATTCGTTAATTTTTTTTTGTATTAAACATTTTTGACATTCCAACTGACACTTAAAAAAATTAAATTTCGGGAAAACATTGAATATTTTACAAGCACATAGTAGAAAAATTCGTACAATCTTTAAAGAAATATTTTTTTTTACATTTTACAAAATATGCATATCACTTGTTTCTATTAGAGTCCCCGCACAACAAAGTCGGGGCGGTTGACGTTTTCGGTCATGAGAGAGTATAGGCGCAAAACAAAGGCGGCAGCGGTAAATTCAGTCAATCGTTGATATTTTTGCACAATTTTTCACTTTTTCGACACTTTTTATACCCTCCACTCTAGTGATAGAGGGTATATATAAGTTTGTCATTCCGTTTGTAACACATCGAAATATTGGTCTAGGACCCCATAAAGTATATATATTCATGATCCTTGATCGATTTTATGTCGATCTAGCGATGTCCGTCCGTCCGTCCGTCCGTCTGTCTGTCTGTCCGTTGAAAACACGCTAACTATTGAAAGACTTTACGGAGGCTCCTGAAGTTTGACATATATATTGGCCATTTACCGGGTCAGGATGGTATTGCAATCCAGCGAAATCGGTTCAGTGGTTCAAAAGTTATGAGCAAAAGAGTAAATTTCGGCAAGGGTATTTTACGAATTTACGAGATTAAAACCACTCTCACTCTTGATAGACAATTCTGACGGTGCTGAAGCTTAGCATACATATTTGTCGTTCCCCAAGTCTGTTTGGTTTTGAATTTCAGGAAAATCGGTCCAGTGGTTCAAAAGTTATAAGCAATGCCCTGAATTTCAGATTGGTTTCACCTTAAACTGTTGAAAACTCGTTAAACAAGATTTAACAGCATGGTGAAATACCAGTTTTTTTTTAAAACTTGTTGTTGTTTGTTTTCCTGTCATGGCGTGCAGTTTAGTTGTTAGACAAGTAAATATTTGTTATTGTTTTTGTAACTGTATGTAACGGTGTGTAGTAAGTATTTTCGGAAAAAAATCAAAAAAAAGTGGGATTTATATTATTAAATGTTAGTTTGTTTTTGGTTTTTAAAGAAGAGGATGGTAAAATAAAAAAAGAGGGAAAATGTGAAATAGTTTTTTTTTTGTATTACATTTACATAGGTATAAAACAACAAAAACATTTTAAAAAGTAATCTTGTTACTCAAAGAAATTGTACACTAAAAAAAAATTTTACACTAAAAAAAATGTTACACTTTAAAAAAAAATGTACACATAATTTTTTTTTTAATGAAATGCCACACTCAAAAAAATTTTGACAGTCAAAAAAATGTTACACTCAAAAAAATTTGATTGATTAAAAAAAAGTTTTACTCAAATTTATATATTTTAAAAAAAAAATTTGTAATGCAATTTTTTGAAACTTTTTTTAGAAAATTATTATCAGATAGCATTGTGGAGGGTATTCATAGATTCGACCAAGTCGAATTTAATTTTTCAACTTGTTTTATTTAATGTTATTGTTTTTTTAATATTAATTTGATTTTCTCATATTGATTCCTTTTTTTTTTGTTTTTTCAGAATTTTAAATATATTTTTTTTAGTGATCACATTTTTTTGTTTACCTTATCGAAAATAATCGAAATATTTATAAGAATGTGGCAACATTTTCATATCAAAAATTTGAAGAGAGAGAGAAACCGACACAAAAATAATATTGATTTTATTCAAGCGGTTTTCGGTCGAGCGTTTTTTCTTGCCAAATTTGTATGAAAAAAACGTCACCGACATTGTTGTGCGGGGACTCTTACTATTGATGAATTTCTTTAAAAACTCATAAAGAAAAGAGGTATTCAGAGTCTTGCTGCCAGTCCTGGCAATGCATAAGAGTACTTCTTTCAAAAATTGCACCTCTGAATACCTCTATTATATTAATTTGTTATAGCATACTTAAAGGCTTATTATAACAAAATAATTTATTGCATATTTTTAAGAGTCATAATAACACTGTGTAACAAATCTTGGGTCATCGCTTTGAGCCATCAAATGGAGAAAATCACCAAAGGGGGTTTCAAAGTCAGTTGTGGTTTCTTTTTTATGGCCCGCTGAAATTTTTAATTTTTTATCAAAGCCGTTTGGAAAACGTAAAAAACCTTATTATTTAATGCACAAAATATTCGTAGAACATTTTAACCCTCTAACTGCCTTCTTTTATACTCTTTTTATTTCTTTTAAACAGTAACAAAAATGACACCATAAAACGGGAGTTATAAGGTTAATTTGGTCAAAGAAAAGAATCGTCGTAAAATTTTATAAAATACTTCTGAATATAATTTTTAGCTCAGAAGTATATTTTAACACTATTTTTTTTCGAGTTATTTAACACTGCTATGTTAAAAAAAAACAATACAAATATTAATTTTGCGCATGTCGCACAAACTTTCAACTTTTGACAACCCCCAGTGAAATTTTATAAGAAAAATATTTTTAGAACATTTTGACCCTCTAAATGGACGTTTTATTAGACTTCTGTATTAAGTCATTGAAAAAGGACTAAAATGACCCCTTAAAATGGCAGTTAAAGGGATAATATATTCTTAGAAAAGAACCGTCATATAATTTCACTGCAGACATTAAACCATGTTTTGAAGCTCAGATGTGTTTTTATTACAGTTTTTTTTACGTTTCCAAACGCCTTTGATACAAAAAATTAAAAACTTCAGTGGGCCAGAAAAAAGAAATCCGAACTGACTTTGCAAAACCCTTTAGTGAATTTTGTCTATTTGATGGTGTACTTTTTTACTATGGAGTTGAAGCCATTGAGGCTCATTTTTCTTGTTGCACAGTGTAATTGGACTTATCACTAAACTGTCTCAAAAAGTGTATCCCGTGACCAGAGAAAATAGGACAAAACCAAATTTTCCAATTTTTAGAAAGTCTTGAACAAAATTGAAAAATCCTAGACCAGACCATTTTTTTAGTAAAAAGTTTCATTAAAAATGATTTTAGAAAATTTAGAAAATAATTTCATAAATTTTGAAAAATTTTACAAATCTCGAAAAAAAAATTTTAAAAATTTTCAAAGTCCCGGACAAATTTGTTATACCCTACACCACACTGTGGTACAGGGTATAATGAGTTTGTGCTGATGTTTGTAACTACCCGAAATATTGGTCCTAGACCCACTTTTAAGTATACCGATCGACTTAGAATCACTTTTTGACTCGATTTAGCGATGTCCGTCCGTCCGTCTGTCTGTCTGTCCATGTAAACGGTGTAAACACGATACAGGTCGCAAATTTTAATCAATTAACTTGAAATTTGAAACTTAAGCCTCTTGCCCTAAGGACGAAGCCTATTGAAATTGGAAAAAATCGGTCCATATTTAGACCTAGCCCCCATTCAAAGGTCCTCTTTAGTTTTGGTTCAAATGACTCTAATAGCCGCATTTTAATAGGTATCTTTTTCGAAATTTGGCAAGTAATCATGTTTCATCCACGCAAATCACCATTCCGAATTTTAAAGAAATCGGACCAGTTCTTCTTGTAGCCCCCATACAAACCACCTTCCCGATTTATACATAAATCTCTCAAATTTCATGAAAATAGAAAATATTTAATTAAAATTCTGTTTGTGTATGTTGAACGCGTACTTTAATAACCTTATCAAATCTGATTATCATCGGACCATTTTTGGACTTAGGCCCCATGTGAAAATTTTGCCCGATACTCAGTTAAAGCGGTTTATTGTCAACAAAAAAAAAGCATATTTCACTCAATTTTGATTTATGAGTGCTTTTTACACTTATTAAAGATTTGACAAAATATAGATCTAATCAGTCCATGTTTGAACTTGGGACCCAATTCCGGGAAACTCTGGTGTAGGGTATTATATGGCCGGTCTTGACCGATTACAATTTTCTTACTTGTTTTTTTTTTTTTTGTTTTGGAATAACAAGTATTTCAATGAAGAAAAACATTTTAAAATTTTTCAAAGTTTCGAAAACTTTCTCAGTCCCGTTCAAAAAAAATATTGAAATTTTTTTTTAAAGTTCAACAAAATGGTGGACGTCTGTCCATGTAAAACGGTGTAAACATGATTACAGGTCGCAATTTGAAATTTGAAACTTAAGCCTATCTTGTACCAAAGACGTAGCCTATTGAAATTAGTACACATTTACACCTAGCCCCCATACGAAGGTCCGCTTTAATTTTGGTTCAAATGACTCTAAAACAGTATTATAATAATTATCATTTCGAAATTCGGCAGGTTTTGTATTCACAATTCACCATTTCGAATTTTAAAGCAATCGGACCAGTTTTTCTTGTAGCCCCCCTATAAACCACCCTCCCGATATTTACAAAAATCTCTTAAACTTCATGAAAAAGAACATTTTGTATTAATATTTTTGTGTGTGTGTTTATCGGGTACTTTAATAACCTAATCAGTCTGATTAAAATCAGACCATTTTGATAAGGGGCCTAAGTCAAAACACTTTGGCCCCTTATCAAAATTTCGCCCGATATTCAGTTGAAGCGATTTATTGGCAACAAATACAATTATATTTCACTGAAATTTGGTTTGTGAGTATTTTTTAGACTTATTATTATATGGTTGGTATTGACCGACTTTAATTTTCTTACTTGTTTTACATAAATGTTGTCGACTTTGTGTTGGGTTGTTATATACATTGTATAAATACCCTTTTCCAGAAGGGTATTTGATTGCTTATTTTCACAGGTTTTAATAATTATGTTTTGCTTTTTTATTAGTATATATTAATTTCTTGAAAAACTCATAAACAATATATCAAATTTTTATAGCATACTTAAAGGCTTATTATAATAATATTGTTTATTGCATATTTTTAAGGGTCATAATAATTTATAAATATTTCTATCTCTTAGACATGCAATTTAAAAGAAACAAGTAGAAAAATTAAATTCGACTTGGTCGAATCTATGAATACCCTCCACAATGTTATCTGATAGTAATTTTCTAAAAAAAATGCATTTCAAATTTTTATTAGAAATATATTATTTTGAGTAAAATTTTTTTGTGAGTGTAAAATTTTTTTGACTGTCAAAATTTTTTTGAGTGTGAATTTCATAAAAAAAAAATAATTAAATTAAAAAAAAAAAATTTTTTTTTGAGTGTAAAATTTTTTTGAGTGTTAATATTTATTAGAAATATATTATTTTGAGTAAAATTTTTTTTGTGAGTGTAAAATTTTTTTGACTGTCAACATTTTTTTTAATGTGTGAATTTCATTAAAAAAAAAATAATTAAATTAAAAATTAAAAAAAAAAACATTTTTTTTTGAGTGTAACATTTTTTTGAGTGTAAATATTTTTTTTTAGTGTACTATTTGTTTGAGTAACAAAATTACTTTGTAAAATATTTTTGTTGTTTTATACCTATACGTACATATATGTTAAAAAAATATATTTCACATATTTCCCTCATTTTATTTTACCATCCTAGTCTTTAAAAACCAAAAACAAACTAATATTTGATTTTTTCCAAAAATACTTACTATACACCGTTACATACAGTTACAAAAACAAAAACAATAACAAATATTTAATTGTCTAACAACTAAACTGCACCCCACGGCAGGAAAACAAACAACAACAAGTTAAAAAAAAAAACTGGTATTTCACCATGCTTGTTAAAACTTGTTTAACGAGTTTTCAACTGTTTAAGGTGAAAAAATCTGAAATTCAGAGCCTTGCTTATAACTTTTGAACCACTGAACCGATTTTGCTGAAATTCAAAACCAAATAGACTTGGGGAACGAAAAAGATATGTAACACGTTTCAGCACCCTCAGCACTGTCTTTCGAAAGTTAGAGTGGTTTTAATCTCTAAAGTTCGCAAAATTCCCTTCCCGAAATTTACTCTTTTGCTCATAACTTTTGAACCACTGGACCGATTTGGCTGGATTGCAATACCAACCTGACCCGGTAAATACCCAACATATATGTCAAACTTCAGGAGCCTCCATAAAGTCTTTCAAAAGTTAGCGTGTTTTCAACGGACAGACAGACAGACAGACGGACGGACGGACGGACGGACATCGCTAGATCGACTTAAAATCGATCAAGGATCATGAATATATATACTTTATGGGGTCCCAGACCAATATTTCGATGTGTTACAAACGGAATGACAAACTTATATATACCCTCTATCACTAGAGTGGAGGGTATAAAAACACATAAATATTAACAAATTTTGAACACCTAAACAAAAAAATATTACCAAGAAGTTCTAAACAAAACCTAGTTACTGAAGAACGAACAAAAAACTCATAATTTTTATTTTATGCTAATAATTTACAACTAGAAACTCATACTAAAATATTTTTTTTTTGTTTTACATATTTACAGAAGCGGCAAATAAAAACTCCAAACAACTTGTAGCATTTTTTGTTCAAAAAAAACCAACAGAAAGGAAACGGAAATTGTAATAACAGACACTGTTCACTTATAACACAGCTTGAAACTGTAATGGTATGAAGGAGACACACCAGCCAAGTCAACCGTCATCCAAATAGGAAAACAAATACTAAAAATTAATTTGTTAAACCTAGTCCACATAAATGCTGAACAACAAATGCTATAAAAAGGTAAAAAACTAATTTTATAAATAATGACAGTGCTCAACTTTAACCTTTTATTCTTAGTTTTATTATTTGTTTTTTTTTTTTTTGGCGAAATTCACGGAATATTTGTATCTATTATACAAATATTTTTATTTTTTTATTTTGCTAAAATGAAAGAATTTATATTAAGTTATCAATATAATATACAAAAAAGTTGAGCTCGTATTGTTGCGTATAAAGTTGTAACAATAGAAAATACTTATACTTAGGATCACATGTGTGTAATGTCAGGATGCCATAATCATAAAATATACAGTTAAAATATCGTGTTCTGATTTTAACAAGTGCGTGGTATAAAAGAATAATCTAACACTCGCATAATAAGGGGTATTCAAGAATATTTAGAAACAAAAAGTGATTGCGGAAGGTCTGTAAATTTTGATTTGTTAAATCTGTATAAATTTAAAAAAACTAGTAAGAGTGTTAAATTCGACTTTGCCGAATATATTGATACCCTCCACAATTTTATTACATTGTGATTATTTGGAAAAAAAAAAATTAAGCGGACAAAATTTTTTGGTGAAAAAAAATTGCGTGAAATTTTATTTTTTTGGAAAAAAAAATTGGTTTGTACTCGTACAACTTCCGTTCTGTATCCAATTCAGTTCACATATGCCAACCAGCATCCAATTTAAAGCATATTGTATTTTTAGGTTATGTAGAATATACAAAAATTTTCGAGGTGTTCTTACATTTTAGTTCATAACTTTTGAACCGCTAAACCGATTTCGCTCAAATGTAATACCAAACTACTTAGGAGAACAACAAGTAAATTTGCTAAGTCGCAGTTATATATGTTTGATACTTTGGCAGTGATCACCATTTCCACAGACGGACATCGCTAGAATGTCTTAGAATCACTGATCAATAATATATATGGGGCATTCCAAGCCAAATCACTCACTTTTAGACCCGACTCCTTTCGATTTATTTTATTTTTGGATATGTTTTAGTATTTATTAAATGCAACTTGGACACCAATTTTCAGTTTTTTATTTCAAGATGGTGTTGAGTAATCAATTTTTCAAAATGGCGATTTCTCAAAAAAATTAAAAAATTGAAATTTTTAATTAATTTTGACCATTAAAAATATAGATATTTAAAAAAAAAATGGAAAACGTTTTGTTGGTATTTAAATGTAGTTTTAGAAAAAAAATATGAAAAAATTATTCGAAGTAACTATCACTTATTTTTTGACGTTTAAAAATTATAATCGACTTTTTGAAAAAGTTCGAAACCTTAGATTTTTTTGTAAAAAACTATTAAAATTCTACTCTAACTTACGCAACTTTTAAGCCATAATTCGAGATGTGATCACAATTCTTTCTATTTTTTTTTTTTAATTTTTAAAGTTGCACCTTTTATATTTTGGCTCTGATTTATTTTATATGGAGCTCCAAAAAAAAAAAAAAAATTGGTAGATACTGACCCTAACTTACCCTAAATATATTTATTTGGAGGTAAATATACGTCTCACAAAAATTTAGGACGATCGGACATGTGTAAGGCGTTTAGCATGGTCCTTGAAGTTTAAAAAACGGATTACAAGAAAAAATATGATTTTTTTTCTGTTTTCGCAATTTTTTGGTATTTTAAGTTAAGTTTTAATTCAAGTGATTACAGAATTATGATGTGGAGTAAAATGCCTTTCTAATAAGGTACTAAAAACTGAAATCGGTTGAAAATCAGCCAAGTTATTACAACTTCCCCAGGCATCTTAAACTTTATTCAAATTAATTCCATCGCTAATCAATTAAATCGCTTTTTAGATCTCATTTTTGTGTCATTCGATTGTGAATTTTTATTATATGAGAGTTTACTGCAGATATCCCCGCCTAATACTCATCATTTGCCTTTGGCAATTGAAATAAAATCGTATAACTTTTTTAAATTATCTAAATGTTTAAATTCAACAAATTTTAATTTCAACTTATGTAATTTTGATGTGCTAAACTCTGTTTTAAGTAGAGTTGATTGGCTAAATTTATTTAATGGCGGATCAACATCAGCCTGTTATAATGAGTTCTTAAATACTGTGTTGTCTATTTGTAGAGAAAATATACCGTATAAACGAACTAAGCCGTATAAGCTTCCTTGGTATACTAATGGTCTTAAGAAATTAAAAAATCTTAGGAATAAATTTCATAAACGTTTTCTTGAAACGGGTAGCTCTGAAAATAAAGCTAAATTTGTTCAGTATCAGCGCGAATTTAATTTTTTGAATAAATTTCTTTATAAACAATATCTGATTGAAAAAGAGGAGCAAATTAAAAGCAATCCTAAATCGTTTTGGTCATTTATGAAATCTAAAAGGCAAGTTTCGGATATCCCATCTACCGTAAAATATGGTGATCAGATTTCAAAGTCATGTTGTGAATCCGTCAATATGTTTGCTAACTTTTTTAAATCTAATTTTGAACAATCGACAAGTAGGATTTCGTATTTTTCAAATTCGGTAACCATGCTTGACATTGGTACATTTATATTTTCTGAAGATGAAGTTTTAAATGGGATAATGCAAATCAATAATGGTTTTAAGTCAGATGGTGATGGTCTATGTGCACATTTATTAAAAAAATGTGCATTTTCTATTACTATGCCACTCACGTTTATCTTTAATATGTCAATTAGAGAGGGTGTGTTTATTGATCAGTGGAAGGCTGCAATAATTACACCAGTTTTTAAGGATGGAAGACGGGAAGATGTAACTTGTTACAGACCGATCTCCAAGCTTACTTGTGTGTCTAAAGTGTTTGAGCACATAATTTATAAGCGCTTGTTTTTTATCACAAAGCGGTTGATTACCCCTAATCAACATGGATTTTTTTCTGGTAGGTCTACTACATCTAATTTAACAGTTTTTACTGAATACTGTATAGCTGCCTTTGAAAAAGGTAGTCAGGTCGAGGCAATCTATACAGATTTTTCAAAGGCATTTGACAAAGTGTCTCACAGCATTCTTTTTAAGAAATTACAGCTTATGGGTTTTCATTCTAATTTTTTAAAATGGTTGAAATCATACTTTTCAGGACGAGTGTGTAGGGTAGTTGTTGAAGGATTTCAATCCTTGCCCTATCTGCAAACATCGGGGGTACCTCAGGGTAGCATCTTGGGACCGCTCTTTTTTAATTTATTCATAAATGATATATCTTCATGTTTTTCCAAATCAAAGTTTCTTTTGTACGCAGACGATCTGAAAATATTTTTTAAAGTTGAATCATTGCGAGACATATTTGATCTACAAATTGATCTAGATAATTTGCAGAGGTGGTGTGCTGAAAATAACCTTCATTTTAATTTTTCCAAATGTTTGCATATATCTTATTTCAGATCTAAAAATCCAATTCAGTATATTTTTAAAATTGGCAATAATAATTTGAAAACCGTAAGATCTACTCTTGACCTCGGTGTTGTTTTTGACTCTTCTTTATCATTTGTACAGCATATTGATTATATAATTCCTAAGGCATATAAAGTGCTTGGCTTCATAAAAAGAAATTGTACAGAATTTTCGGATCCAAATACACTTAAATTATTATACACATCCCTAGTTAGATCGAAGTTAGAGTATGCTGCTGTTGTTTGGGCTCCTCATAGTGAGAATCATGTTTCTCGTATTGAAAGAGTTCAAAAAATTTTTTTGAAGTTTGTTCTTTCATTTGTAAGGTTGGTTAATCCTTTGCCTACATATGAGTTGCGATGTTCGTGGTTAGGAATTCAGACTTTGGAATTGCGTAGGCAAATTCAGTCTTTTTTATTTGTTTTTGATTTAATCAATGGAATTATTGACTGCCCTGATCTGCTTGCATTAATTCCATTTTTTGTTCCACCTAGAAGGCTTAGGTATAATTTAATTTTTAATGTTCCTTATCACCATACTAATTATGGTCTTAATAGTACGCTTACTCGTGCGTTTATACATCTTAATGCCATTAGTACCAATCAACAACGAAATTTTGTTAATCCGCAGATAATAGAGTTTTGTACATCAAAATATTGCTTTAAAAATTTGTTATGTAAAATATTGGAATAGTTTAAATAACATTTTCAAAAACATTGTTTATCTTATACTTATACTTAATCGTAGTCTGTAAGGAATTTGTATTTCCATTGACTTAATAAATGAAATAATAATAATAATAATAATAATCTAGCGAGTGTCATACCACTTGATTAACGAATACGAGTTCCTTTTTTTTAATTTATTTAAATTTTCTACTGTAACAACATTTTTTCATTATTCATGTTTAAGTGTAATATTTTTTTGGTTTTTTCAAATTTTAAAACAAAAAAAAATTTTTTTTTTTTAAATAGAGATTTGAAAAGGGTGTTGAAAATGAAGGCATTTTTAGCATTAATTTAAAAAATGTTAGAAAAACGCAACATGAAAAATACTTGTCATCTAATTACATTTGAACTTGAAGAATAAAAAAAATTTATTACAGTAGAACATTTCAATGAATTTCAAAAATGGGATTGTATTGCGTAATCAAGTAGTCTGCCATACGTTAGATGCCTGGGGAAGTTGTAATAACATGGCTGATTTTCAACCGATTTCAGTTTTTTGGTACCTTATTAGAGAGGCATTTTACTCCGTATTATAATTCTGTAACCAATTGAATTTAAACTTAACTTAAAATATCAAAAAAATTTAGAAGACAGAAAAAAAAATCATATTTTTTCTAGTAATCCGTTTTCTAAACTTCAAGGCCCATGCGGAACACCTTATCCATGTCCGATCGTTCTTAATTTTTGTGGGGCATATTGTTACCTCGAAATGAATATATCTGGGGTAAGTTAGGGTCAGTATCTACCAATTTAATTTTTTTGGAGCACTATATAAAATAAATCAGAGTCAAAAAATAAAAGGTGCAATTTTCAAAATTTGAAAAAAATAGAACAAATTACGAGCACATCTCGAATTATGGCTTAAAAGTTGCGTAATTTAGAGTAGAACTTTTAGCCGTTTGTAAAAAAAAAATCGAAGGTTTCGGACTTTTTCAAAAAGTCGACTTTTATTTTTAAACGTTAAAAAATAAGTGATAATTACTTCGAATAATTTTTTTAATATTTTTTTCTAAAACTACATTTAAATACCAACAAAACGTTGTCCAACTTTTTTTAAGATATCTATATTTTGAACTGGTCCAAATTAATTTAAAATTTTAATTTTTTCGTTTTTTGATAAAATCGCCATTTTGAAAAATTGATTACTCAACACCATCTTAGAATAAAAGGCTGAAAATTGGTGTCCAAGCTGCATTTTATAAATACTAAAACATATCCAAAAATAATATAAATCGAAAGGGGTCGGGTCTAAAAGTGAGTGATTGGGCCTTTATTGGGTCCTAGATCGATATATCGATAAGTTACAAACGGAATGACAAACTTATATACAGGGTGATTCAGTCACGAGCCGCCGAATTTTACCAGCGTATTCCTTGGCTCATTTCATGAAAATATGTCCATTACGACCATACCCGAAAATGCAAGTGTGCGAAATGGCAGCGGTTTGAAAATTTTCAGATTGGTGGTCGGAGGGTAGTAGGGTAAAATTGATAACTTCTGAACCAAGGGTACGATTGTTTTGTTTTTGGGCTTGTTGGAAATTTCATTGGGAGACCTTTCAGATTCAATAACAAAAAAATTTAAAATAAAATGAAATAGTCGAGATACATAGCTTTTAAGAATAAAATTAAAAAAAAGACATAATAATTTGCACACATCGTCTATTTGCTCAGCCAGATGGCAGGTAACTTATGTTTTTCTTCCTCTTAAAAGATATCCCTACCTATTACCTTTCCAAAATGCCCTAAAAGAAGCCCAGAGGTCTTACCGTTCCAAAGTTATGACCACTTGACTTCCAAAAATTTTAATAATATAAAATCTTAAACTTGTTAATTTACAAAAACAAATGAGTGTGTGCTGTTATTTCTCCTCCAAACCCAAAAAAATTGTTTGCATTTCAGCCAAATTCAAACCGCTGCCATTTCGCACACTTGCATTTTCGGGGGACGGTCGTAATGGATGTATTTTCATGAAATGAGCCAAGGAATACGCTGGTAAAATTCGGCGGGTCGTGACTGAATCACCCTGTATACCCTCTATCTTTAAGTGGAGGGCATAAAAATATGAGAGAGCTAAATTTGGCAGTACCGAATCTGTTGTATCCCCCAATATTATTTATAGAAATTTTTTGGAAAATTTTTAAAAAATATTTTTTAGTCGATTTTTTCCAAAAAAAAAAAGAATTAAACTTTGGAAAATTTTTCTTCAGAATAGTTTATAAATTTTCCCACAATTTAGTTAAATTTAACTAAAAGTTGGGAAATTTCTTAACTGTTAGGAGAAAATTTTAGTTCATGTACTGTTAAATAGTCCATTATTTTCCTTAAATGGAATTTAGTAATACATGGAAGAAATTCTTACCAACAAGACCGCCAAATACCCAAAAGCTCTCCAAGTAATAAGTTATCGAGCTTTTTTAAATTATCAAGACCCCAGTGGTCCCCTTAATACACGTATCTCAAAAATTACTCCAGGTAGAACGAAAAAGACAAACATTTTGGATTAAAATGTGACGATTTTAAAAGAATCCAACTGGATATAGACCCATCGCGGTCTGAACCAATCGGGTCCGAATCCTATGGGATCTTTAGCCAATCGGGTCCTCAAATGTGTATGAACTAAATTGAAATTAAATTTTTCCCATTTTTTAGTTCAAATTGGCATAATATTAAAAAAATTTTTCTTTCTTTATTTTTAAGAAAAATATGAACTTAAAATAAGAAAAATATGGCAATGGAGCTTAATCATTATCAATTTTCCCTGCATTTAATTAATTTTCACATTTTTTAGTACATATTTCTTTCTAAATAACAAGAGAAGTCTCCCTGGTGGGACCTGCCGATCTTTATGGAATTGGTTTTATTTTGTAGAGTAGGAAAAATAATGGGACACGTATTTTTTTAGCGACCAAAATTTAGTGGGTGAAAATGAGGGGGGAACACTCAGAAAAAAATTAACTAAAAAATTACAAAAATAACTAAATTCAAGGAAAATTGATAATGATATACAAAACAGACCAAGGGTTCTGGTGGGAATCGAACCCACAACATACACGTTGGAAAACAAAATCATAAAAAGATAATATAAAAGTTCAGAATGCCTAAAAAAATTAAATAAAAAAACTGGAAAATTTCGAAATTTTAAGAAAAAAAATCAAAAAGTTTTAAAAGAAAGATTTATAAATTTGGTACAGCATTCTTTCTAGCTTGTTCTCTAAATCACTTATTTAAGTGAAATTTTTCCCGAAATTGTATATGAGAATTTCTTTGTCAGGTTTAATTTATCATGTTATTAACTTTTCAGAAAGAATATAAAATTATCTGTCGTTTTTATTTGCTCTGCTGTTTGAATACCTTTAATTAAATATTTATTCCATGTATGGTTACATGTTAAATTAACAATAAAGGTTAAATGTCATTACATATTATAACATTATTTTAGCTAAAATCTTTATTTCTTAATTTGATTTTTATAGCAAAATATTAAAAATGTTAAGCATTTATAATACTTTCTTACTATTTTGAGCTAATTTTTTTACACTTATGAATTTATATTAAAATCAACAAACTGCAAAAAATGTATTAGTATAATAATGTTATAATGTTATATGAAAAAACGTAAATATTTAAACAAAAATAATTAATTTGCGAGTACATACACAGAAAAAAATATTGGAAAAACCAATTCAAATAACAAGTTGTTTAAATGAAAAAAAAAAATAAAAAAAATTAAGTAATTTTTTAAAAAATTTACTTGAAATTGTTTTTAAAAATTTTAATTAATAACTAGATTTTCTTAGCTTTTTGAATTCTCATTTAGTGTATAGTTCTTTGTATATGTATATAAAAATTTGTAATCATATTGATGAAACTTTTCTATGTCTTTAAGATATAAATATGTTTAGTAAAGTTTGAAGAAACACATTGCTTTAAATATATTAATGTTGGTCAGTTTGGCAATCCTTAACCCACACATGTTTCTAAATTTATCAGATTCCATTGTCAAGACTTTTAAGCAAATATAAAACCCTATACTACATGTAGCATGGGGAATTTAAATGACAATTGCAAATGTTCAAACAAAAATATAAATACATATTCAACTCTACACTCGTTGAGTATTTAAAGGAGAAAATTGTACATTCTCTTAGTTTGATCATAATTGTCAAACAACCAACAAAAATTATTAAAACAGATACATATGATTTCCCGTTAGATAATACTATATGCCAGTTGTTCCAATGCTCAAATACCATAATACCATAGATGGGATATTCCATCTTGGAATGATAATCATTTCGTTCGAATTCTGATTTATTTTTATTAAAAAATAATAAAAATTGTTTTATTCTACCTTTAAAATATTATATATTGAGTAGGTTTATTCTAGCTCGAGGTCATTATTTCCTTTACTTATTAAAACTATGATATTCTTATAGAATAATTTACAATAAAATATTTTTCTGTTTTAAATTTATTTATGTTGGTAGTTTTTGCAAAAAAAAAATACTGAAATTTTTTTTTCTGTGTACGAGTATGGCATGTGACACAATACAAACAAAAAAGTACTGCTCGTACATACAATGACGACACACCTTTTTCAAGTACTGTAAGGTATAGTGGATGAGAGATAATTATCTCTGGCGATAAACTCTACATCAGTGTGACGTTTTTTTTCACGTGTGTATTAGAGTGGGCAGAAAATAAAAAAAAAATAGTAAATTATTTATTTTGCATTGAAGGAACTCATATTTTTTCCAAAATCATAGGTAGGGGTGAAACAGATCTGTATGGATGTACTATGAGATGAGTAAGTTTTTAAAAAAAAACACATTAATAATCTATTATAATAATATCATAAATAGAATTTTTGGGCCTCAAGCTTCGAACTTCAATCGAATATTTTTTCAAAAATTATTAAAACTAAATATTTCTTTCCACTCTAATTTAAACACATGAATAACTATTAGTTATTATTAAAAAAAAATTATAAAAACTATTCTTTATTTTGAAACAAATACAAACGCATTGTTTCCGGGGGACTATAAAAAATGTGTTTTGCGCTCAATTAAATGTCAAAAAGCCCTAATATGTTAATTTGTTTATGTACAAAAAAAGTAGAGTAACCTTAAATAATGTTGTAATTTAAAAAATTAAAAATAAATAAAAAAAACTTTAACATTATATTACACAGCAATATTTTATAAATTTTTATACACTTAAAAAGCACTATTCTGTTTAATAATCTTTCTATTTACGATTCTATACTCACGGGTGTTTGTTTTTTTGTGTGTTCTTTAAACGTGCATGATTTTTAAGTCACGTTTCAAACTCTATCAAACTTTATGTGGAGTGGATGATATGAGTGCCTTTTAAAAAAATTTCATGTAATTTATTTGCAAAAAAAAAATCTAAAGAAAAAGCAAGTTAACATGAAAATGTACACAGAATCTAAGATTTTTAAAAATATTTTTTTTTAAATAGGAAAAGACTCAGATTCTATGGCATTATTCCTATAGGAACTGTGCAGGATTTTGAGATATTTTTCCAATAGAAAATGTGTCAGATTCTGAAAAATTTTTCCTTTAGAAACTTTTCTATAGAAATTATTAGAATCTGAGTCTTTTTCTATAGGAATATGTCTGAACTTTTTCTATTCGGAAAGAGTCTGCTCTAAAAAAAATTTAACTAAAAAATGGATAAAATACACAAAAAAAATGATTGAGTAAATTTTTAATATTATTGAGTAAAAAATTACTTTAGTGGTATTGAGTAAACTTTTAATAAAAATTTGAGTAAATTTTTAATTGACTTAATTAAACTTTACTCTAAATTTTTCGTTTTTTTTATTAAGTTTCTAATTGTGTCAAGTAAAAATTTACTCCAAATTTATCAATTTATTTTTTTCAAAAGTTTAAAAAAGTTTCACATTTCTTTTTACAAAAAATAAATTTATGTCTTAAAGACATAAAAAAATTTCATAAAGGTGATTTCAAACTTTTATTTATATGGGGGTTTTCGTGTCAACTAGGGTTTGCAAATAACCGCAGTTTTGCTTAACCGCGGTTACGGTTAAAATTCAAGCGATTAACCGCGGTTAACGGTTAACCGCACTCTTTTGAAATAATTTTAATTTAATAATTTTTTTGAGTAATAAAAATGTGTAATAGAAGTACATTACTGATTTTATGTAAAATATAGACAGCGGAGGGTATAGTTTTGGCGTTTTGGTGGGAGAAAGTTATAAAAAAAAGTTTTTTATTCCTATTTCAAAAAAAAAAAAAAAAAAAAAATATTAACTAAAAACAATAAAAATTTAAATTCATATTTTCTTTAATTAAAAAGTATTAGCTTCTGAGACATTTTTTCTACAGAAAAAACAATACATTCTGAGATATTTTTTTTGGATTAAAATATTTTCAGATTCTGCGAAACTTTTGATTCAAAAAAGTTTCCGATTTATAGCCTTATTTTCTTAACAAAGAATATTGGATTCTACTTTTTTTTAAATAGTCTTAAATTTCCGTATGTTTCTTTAGAAATAGGTTTAGTTTCTAAGAAATTTTTTTATAGCCAAAGTCTCAGATTCTAAAAGTTGCCATACACTTGCAGTATCGTTGTAAAACTTGGTGGATGGACGTGTTCATTTTGTTTTTGTAATTGTCGTCAAGCAAGCCCATTCACGATCAAAATCGCATTTTCATCCAACAAATTGTACAACATGCAGTATTGTGTATGCCTCCATTAAGATTTTTTTGTTGTAGAAAGAAATAAATTTGTTCTGTAGAAAAATCTCAGATTCTGAAATATTCTTTCTGTAGAAAATTTCTTAGATTCTGAGACATATTTTTTATAAAAACTGTTTCAGACTCTGATGTATGTATTTTAATAATAAAACTCTTTCAGACTCTGAGGCATATTTTCATTAAAAACTGTCTCAGAATCCGAAACATTTCTTTAACAGAAATATTTTCAGATTCTGAAATATTTTTGCAATAGGAAAAGTTTCATATTCAGAGAAATTTTTTGAATTTTGTATTATTCTTTGCTCATTTTTTCATTGTTTTTTCTAAAAAAAAACTCTTTTCCCTACAAATCTTTTGTTAATTAAATTAACCGTAACCGCAGGATTTTTTATGCGGTTACGGTTACGGTTAAATAGCGCGGTTAACCGCGGTTACGGTTACGATTAAAACCGCATTGCAAACCCTAGTGTCAACTGACACAACTTTTGAAACCGATATCTTTCGATCGGGATGAAATTTGTACCAAGGTTAGTTCTATTGAATAGTAGTTCAGACACAATTTTTCAACGAGATCGGTCACGGACTCTCTGAGTTAGAGGGGGTCGAAATTTGACATTTTGGCCAAAGAGGTGTTTATTTTCATCCATGTAACTTCTAACATATTGTTTTTAGCAAAATGTCTCCCAAATAGTTTAGATAGCTATTTCTTCAGTCTTTCAAAAAAAAAAAAATTATAAAAAAATAAAAAAAAAAATTTTTGATTTTTTTTCTTAAAAATCCAAAACTTTTTTGACTTTTTCCTCAAATTTGGCCCATTTTTTTTTTTATTCAAAAGAAAGCTTAGGTGATTTCCTTTAAGAGCTATGGGGTCGCTTAGTGGGATGCGAGTGGGATATCTATTAAATAATCTTTTTTTTTAACTTTGGAACACAAAAAACGGTTCTTCAATTTGCACTATTAGGCGTGGGATAGCTCACCAGTTTTCGATTTCGATCCGGGACACCCTCTAATTTTGATAGGTTCGAAAAAGAAAGCATGAGCCAAAAAATAAGGGCGGTAGGGTGGGGCCATATGGCTCCTCATCGGGGTCAGAATTGGGCGTAAAGAGGTTAAAATCCCCAAAAAGCCCCACAACTGCCCTAGAACTGCCCATGGAGGGGTGCAATGTGAGACCGACCTCCATTAATTTTCTGCCCCAACATTTTTCTTGAATATACCCAGAGCTTCGAAGAATGAAATCCTTTTCGAATGAATTCTCAAAAAAATCCATTCAATTTTCATAGTTAGTGAATGCATTCGATTTCATAAATCAACATTGAATGTAGTCCTTGGAATTCATTCGATTGAATGGAAAAAAATTAATGCATTCGATTTCTTGTTCATTCGATTTAGAAAAATCGAATGCATTTGATTTTTTATCATTCTACTGCGAATGCAATCGATATTTCAAATAGATAGACCAAACGGAGCCAAATTTTGGTTAAAAGTATCGCCGACTCTCTTTACATACGATGAGACTAATGGGCTCTAATTTTGAATCCAAAAAAAATGGTGTTTCCGAACATTTTACAAATGCACATATTAACTGCCTACACGACAAATAGTGTGAAGAGTGTTGGCGATACTATGAACAAAAAATTGGCCCCGTTTTGATCTATCTTGGTTAGTTTTTTTAAGTTTTTTATGCAATCAATGAATAAGCCATTCGATTTTTCAAATTGAATGAAAAGAAAATCGATTGCATTCGCAAGTGAATGCATTCGATTTTTGAAAGTCGAATGAAAAATAAATCGAATGCATTCGATATTTATAAATCGATTGAGTCTAAAGTGAATTCATTCAATTCGCTAAAATGTGATTGGGGAATGCAATCACTAAATTTTCATTCAGAATGCCAAATCGAATTAAGAAATGAAATCCTTCGAAGCTCTGAATATACCTAACCTCTATTTCCACTCCCATATGTACAGATTTCAGAGAATCTAAATGTTTTCCCTATGCAAAAATTAGAAGTCATTTGTATGTATAAATTCCCTGCGGGGAATGAAAGTAGTCCTGAGAACCGCTTCTGCATTAAAAAAAATGAACTTATTGTTAGAGTAGGAACAGAACAAGCCCAGCACGACTTCTTCCATACGATTGGTTGCACAGTTTAAGAACCACTGTTTAAATACTAGTGGCTGCATTGAAAAATAAATAAAAAATTCTAAACACATTTAAAGTAAACAAAAGACGAACGCAAATAGACATCGGCTAAAAAAAGGTTAAATGTCACAAAAAGGTAAAAAATGTTTTCATATAAAAAACAAATACCAACACATTAATGTAAATGTTTAATTAACACACACAAACCAGAAAAGTCTAAAAATAAATACGGGAATACATAAAACACACGACATTGAAAATTTTATTTTTTTAAGAATGAATTACAATTAAAGCGATAGGCTGCAACCACAAAAGAAAAATCTTTAGAACTCAAATTTTTGTAAACATTTTACTTTTTAAATGTCAGTTCTTTACAATTTCCGTGTCTCAATTTTTTCAGATCTTATTTCTACAAAATTATCTTTTCTGTCTCGAGTTTGTTCAAATGGATCAAAATACGTAGAGAAATTGAAAAAATCATAAATATAATTTGATGTTTTAAACAAAAAAAGTTTGGGTTAAAAAATCCTCCGGCGATTTTCGTTTGGGCCAATATCACCTTTCTGTGTTTTGTGCATAGGGGTGAATCACCCCGGGTGATACGAAGAAGTTAGTTAGTGATAGCACACTTTTGTAACTTTTGACGTTTCATACAAAACATAAACAAACAACGCAAACACAGATGTAAAAGTTTACACTTACAGGCACACGTATTCTAGGCAGAGAAGTAAATTTAGTAGTATTTTGAAAGTACCAAAATAATCAAGCGTATTGCATGTCTATATGGTGGTGGTGTGGTTTTGTAGCATGCAGTTGCAATTGTAATTTTGTTTTCTTATAATAAAATAATACAAACAATCATATCTTCACACTTATAATCCTTAAAAATCTATAAAATATTTAAAAGGGAAAATAAATAATGAACGGATATTTACTTCAACATTATTTACTACATATTTATTTTCCAAGAAAAACGTGTAATGGCACAAGTGAAGTCATGTTAACTAATGACAGGTAACATAAGATTTTAATGAATTTCTTTAAAAATCTAAACAAAAATTCAAAGAAAGATACTAATAATACAGAAGGTGATGACAGATAAAAAACAAAGAACAGACATTTCAATGGTCAATCATTCAACACTCTGTAGGAGCACATATAAATTTACAAGAAGCTAGAAGAATTTTTAATGATGTTTAATAAATTTTGTATTGAGGTGTGTAAGGGATTTTCTGTTAGAGATTGTTAGGGAAATTTTTTGTTTTTTTTATCAAAATACAGAAATACTAAAAATTTCCAAAGTTATCGATAAATCGATAACAAAACAAATTTTTATAGAAAATTCAATGGTTATCCATACAAAGAAAATTTTCTGTAGAAAATTTTAAGTTATCGATGTATCAATAACATAAATTAAATAGTTATCGATATTTAACTATTTTTTTTATGGAAAAGTCTACAGTTATCAATATATCAATAACTGAAAATTTTCTATAGAAAATTTTATAGTCATCGATATATCGATAACAGAAAATTTTCTTTAGAAAATCCTATAGTTACTTATATATCGACAATAAAAAATTTTCTGTAGAAAATTTGATGGTTATCGATATATCGATAACAGAAAAGTTCCATCGATAACAGAAAATTTTCTATAAAAAATTGCATCGATAACAGAAAATTCTATAGTTATCGATATATCGATCTAATTAAATGTATTCAATTAATAGTCAATTATACTCTATATCGATAACAGAAAACTTTCTAAAGTTATCGATTTTTTTCTTAAAAATTCTATAGTTTTGATTAATCGATAACAAATAATTTTCTATAGAAAATTCTATTGTTATCGATATATCGATAACAAAAAATTCTATAGTTATCGATATTTAACTAATTTTGTTTATGGAAAAGACAGAAAATGTTCTGTAGAAAATTATATAGTTATCGATAATAGAAAATTTTGCATAAAAGATTCATTAGTTATATCGATAACTAATCGATAACAGAAAATGTTCAATGGAAAACATTTCAATATAAAACATTTCAGTTGTCGACCGCAGACAATTTTCTATAGAAAATTCTATATTTATCGATAACAGAAAATTTTCTGTAGAAAATTCAATAGCCCGAGTAAAAAATTGTATATGATGCAATATATAATGATATGTAATACAATATATATTTATACGCAATTTAATCCGAATAATGGTGGATGTTTTTGCATTAAAAAATATCAATTTGTATAAAATATGATTTGTTTTCATCCGAGTTTTGACCAGACATTGCTATATATTGGTGGATCTAATTATATCTAATTGCATAAAAACATATAAAATCCTGGTGTTTTTTTGGTTTGGGTTGAGATACACCACAGGTCAACGATACATTCGCCAAACATATAATTTTCTAAAACAAAAAAATGTTTGGGTACGCTTCGAACCAGATAGGTGTTATGCATAACCCTAATAAGGAAATGTTTAGGAACATTTTAAAAAGTTTCTTATACTTTGCCTAAAAAACTTAGAAAATTTTTGGTTAATTGGAAACATATAAAGTTTTATATGGAACAGAATAAGCTATATATAATTGGATGTTAAATTATTCAGAAAAACAGATTTTGTATTGACCCTCATATTATTTTATTTAATTATATCAACCGTACACCTTTTAATCCGAATCATGATTAAATTATATATTACTACATATGACTGCATTAAAAAAATTTATAAAATATCTCACGCATGTATAATCATTAGGGATGAGATTTCCATGCAAATGCATGTTTTTTGTCGATAGTCTGAAAACGATTTTGACCAATTATCTTTCCGAATCAAGAAATTTGCTTTAAAATGGCATCGATTTGTTTTTGCATATTTTTGCATATTTTGGTTAAAATGCATATTTTTGCATATTTTGGTTTTAAGTGCATATATTGTGCATATTTCCAACTTTTAAGTGCATATTTTTGCATATTTTGATATAAATTAGCTTAAACACAAATTGAAATTTATTTGTTTCAAAAACTATTTTAAATTTTAAAAATTTGTTTTGAAAGTAAGAAATTTTTTTTTTTGCTTTTTATTTTTTTTTTATAGATTGTCCTAATTTCTAAAAAAACCCCTGCTTATATAAAGTTTTAAATGTTTCTAATTAAGCCCGGTGTTATTTTTTGCTTTTTAAAAAAGTTTTTCGAATGAAAACAAGACTTTTATTGCACACATTTAATTTTGAGTGCATATTTTTAGGGTTTTTAGTGCATATTTTGATTTTTTTAGTGCATATTTTAAGCGCATATTTTCGATTTTTTAGTGCATGAAAATCTCATCCCTAATAATCATATATAATTTATTATGTTTGTATCAATTTATATATTGAAATATATGTTTATTTTTACTCGGGAGTTATCGATTTATTGTGTTGAGTTCATTTAAATAAAAACAAATTTTTAATAGTTTTAATATTCAATTCAATTTATTTTATTCCTTGAATATTCCGTTTATTCGGGACACTTTAAAACAATTTGTTTCTTTGCTTCTAAAATATGAACTAAAGAATTGTTTGATATTTTTTCCTTTTAAATGATTTACAAAGAATTTACACTACCGTTATCCAGCAATAAAAACCAATAGGACAAAAGTAAATACAAATTTAAACAGTAAATAAGTTTGGATATTTATGTACATGTGTATGTGAATATAAAACAGAATATAAGAGAAAATAAAAATAAGAAAAATATACAGTGGCGGCGGTAACATTCCCCTCCTTGTAAGCGAATTAGGGATCTAAGAGCTTGCCGTCATTTACATTACCGACGTCTAAAACTGCAACCTTAGCGATGGGCCTCTCGTAGATACCAGAATTAGTTTTGATTTTTACTCGGCGGACCTGACCATCTTTTGCAGCTACTACCTCCACTATAACGCCTTTGGGCCAACTATTGCGGGGAAGTGTGTCGTCGACAATTATTACTACGTCTCCAACTGATGGTGGTGGTACCTTTTCGAACCATTTGCTACGACGTACTAGATTTGGGCCGTATTCTCGTACCCATCTTCGCCAGAAATGATTTGCGAAGTTCTGGGTTTGATGCCACCTTTGCCGTAGATCGTGATCGTGTTCCACCAAAGGTTTATATCCGTCGGGAGAGCCAAGTAACAGGTGATTTGGCGTAAGCGCCTCATCATCAGCTGAATCTAGAGCCACAAAAGTCAAAGGACGAGAGTTTATTATAAATTCGATTTCCCATAAAGCACATCTTAAGGTTTCGTCGTTGAATTTAAACGCGGGACACATAGCGTAAAGGATAGATTTTACTGATCGTATTAGACGTTCCCATGCGCCACCCATATGTGGGGCCGCTGGAGGGTTAAATCGCCATTTTATTCCGTCATGCTTAGAAAACACGCTGCGTAAATCAAGGTTTTGTTTTTCTTCACGGAGAATTTTTTCCACAGCTTTGAAGTTCGTCCCGTTGTCAGTATATATTTCTTTCGGAGAGCCACGGCGACTGACGAAGTTTTGTATACACATGATGCACGAGCTAGTATCCAGGCTGTGAGCCACCTCAATATGAACTGCACGAACTGTCAAGCAGGTGAAGAGGACACCCCATCTTTTTTCTTTGCGCCTTCCAACAGTTGCATATAAGGGACCAAAAAAGTCGATTCCGACATAGGTAAATGGACGCTCGAAGCTGGAAAGTCTTGCTGGTGGTAAAGATGCCATTTGTGGTACTCGTGGAACTGCGGACTCGTTTTTACACCGTTGGCATTTACTACGAACTGTTTTGTAAAGAACTCTCAATTTAGGTATATAAAAAATGCATTTAATTTTGCATATGACTGCTTCGTGCATACAATGGTGGAAATTTTCGTGATAGTAACGGACCACAAGAAAGGTAATGTAATGATTTTTTGGTAAAATTATTGCATAATTGCAACTTAGATTTTCAGCTCTTCCATTAGAACGCAGGACACCGTTATCGTCAAGAAAAATATTTAGCTGCTTTAGACTGCTGTTTCCAGCGATTTGCTCTTTATTTTTGAGGCACCTTATTTCTTCAGAAAAATCGCTCCGTTGAGCATATTTAAACAAAATATTTTTAGCTTTCAGGATACACTCAAACTGCAAATCATTTTTGATTTCGTTGCTAAAGGCCACTGATTTCAATTTTTCTACGTATTCGAGAAATTTCGACAACGCTCGGTAGAGTCGCCTCCAGCATGAGAAGTATTCGATATTCATGGTAAAACTATCAGCTTTGCTAATATGTAAAAGGTGATTACGTACCTCTTCAGTGTTGACGATTCCCAAATCTGAACATTTTGGCCAAGTACTTTCATCTTCTTTTAAAAATTGAGGACCTCTGAACCACATTTCATTATCGGCTGCACACACCTTCGTTGCAAAATCAGCTGGGTTTAATTTGGAAGGAACCCAATTCCATTGTGTTACGTTGGTTGATTCAAGGATTTCACCAACTCTATACATAACGAACGGCTTAAAGTTTTTGGGGTCCATCGCGATCCATTTTAAAACTGTTTTCGAATCGGACCAGAAAAATTTTTCAGTACAGTTAAGACGTGTTGCATCTTCAATTTTTCCTGCCAAACGTGTACCAATTAAAGCAGCTTGAAGCTCAAGTCGTGGTATGGATACTGGTTTGAGAGGTGCGACTTTAGATTTTGCGGCTACAATACAGATGTCAACGTTATTTTTATGTTGAATACGAAAATAGCAAACGGCAGCGTAGGCATTCTCGCCTGCGTCGACAAACGTATGCAGCTGGACACTGGATGTATTTTGGAGTAATTTGGAGTAGCATCTAGGAATGGTTATAGATGAAATTTTTGACAAATTTAAGAGCCACGACGACCATTTTTGCATGAGATCTTCAGTTAATTCTTCGTCCCACTTAATACCGGAGCGCCATATGTTTTGGAGTAGGATTTTCAGGCCAATATTGCAATGGGAGACTAGACCAAGTGGATCAAAGATAGACATCAGGACTTGAAGTAATTCCCTCTTGGTCGGGACCACATTTTCTTTAAAAACGTCTCTTTTTAGCCTCGAAAATCTAGAATTATACTGAAAAACGTCATTATTGGATTCCCAATACATACCAAGAATTTTTTCGATGGCTCCAAATGAATTTCCAGCGGCAGATCCGTCTTCACTTAGGTGTTGTCTGACTAGTTGCGAATTTGTAGCCCAGTTTCTCATATAAAAACCTCCGGCAGCATGAATCATTTTAACTTGAGTAGCTAATTCGAGGGCCTCTTCTTCGGAGTCAACACTGTCGATGAAGTCATCCATATAGTGATACGAGTCCACTGCTTTTACGGCACGAGGATACATATCGCGGAATTTTTGTGCATTTTTATTTCGCACAAAGTGAGCAATACACGGAGCGCAGCTGGTCCCAAAAGTCAGGGCCTTCATAACATATACGCCTGGTTGTTGGTTTAAATCAGCGTTATTGAGCCACAGAAATCGTTGGGCATGCATATCTTCATCTTTCACGTTAATTCGATGAAACATTTCAGCAATGTCACCACAAATCCCAATTTGTCCCACGCGAAATTCAATTAAAATGTTGAAAAGGGATGTAAGCAAATCGGGGCCACTCATTAAAAAATCGTTTAGGCACTTTTCTTTGGATTTGGCTGCTGCGTCCCACACTAGACGAACTTTTCCTGGCTTATTGGGATTATGAGCCACAAAAATTGGAAGATACCATGTACGACCTGGATACATAAACATTTCTGAGTCCAACACCTTTCTAGCGTAGCCTTTATTTAAAAGTTTGTCGATTTCCTCCTGCATGGTCTGCTGTAGTTGGGGATCCTTTTTAAACTTCTTTTGAAGACACTTAAGACGATGGCACGCAACGCTGTAACTTTCGGGCAACTGTAGATTATTATCTCTCCAAAGCAAATTTACCTCATATTGTTGATTTTTCATCTCTATGCCATTTTCTAGGATTTCTAGGGCTTTTTTGTTTTCGGACGACATTATATTTTTCTCTTGAACCACTTCCAATGAAAAATAACTTTTTACCTCTTCATGTAGCATTTTGTAGCGATCTCCACACTCACACGAATGAATATTTAATGAAGATGAGACACCCGTACCGGTGCCGCTACCCTGCAAGGTCCACCCTAAACGTGTTTTCGATGCGATCGGCTGATCTCGTTTACCTTCTCGTATTTTTAAAGGCACTGCCACATTCCAGTTATTAAGCCCGATTAAAATCATAGGTTTAACGTTGTTATACGATTGGATGGGCAACCCTTTAAGGTATGGGTTGTTTTTACAAATTTGCTCGAAGTTCATCGATTGCGTTGGCAGGTCAAGGTTATAAACGGTATGCACATTATGAAGGGCAAATCGTGTGTCACTTTGGAGCCCGGATACTTCTACGGTTAACTTGACGGATTTATCATCTGATCGGGTAGTACCCCCGGTCCAACACATTTCAAGCGGCTCATTTTTACCTTCAACGCCCAAAGTATCGAAAAATTGTTTTTCCATTAACGTCATCGTCGAGCCTTCATCCAAAAATGCATACGTGTTCACAGAGCCACCCTTATAGTAGACACAAATTGGCACGATTCTAAAACACTGTTTTCCTTCTTCAATTTCACTATGTACATTCACATTTCCGCTGCGTTCTGTCGCTGGCGTTGGGAGTACGTATTTATGTAATAGGGGGTGATGTTTCGCCGTGCATCCACTAATATCACATGATTTATTTGAAAAACATTTGCGCCGGTGAAAATTTAAGCACTTACGGCACAAGTTGTTATCTTTCACTAAATTCCATTTTTCATCTAAAGTTAATGATTGAAACTCACCACAATTTTGGATTTTATGGGCCTCACTTTTGCATGAAAAACAAACTGGTTTGTATGTATGCTTTTGTTGATGAATATTTACCGATGCGCCCTTTTTAATGGCAACAGGAGACACAACTTGGCTAACGGCGGCAGCTATGGAATAAATCCAATCACTAAATTCTTTTACCACAGGGACCTTTTCATTTTTTTTATACATAGCCCAATTGAGTTTATGGTTACTTGGTAATTTGTCCAATAAAGTTTTAACCAGCATCGGATTATTCAAATAAGCCACCATATTACACGCCTCCATTGTTGAACAAATATTTCGTATAGTAAGCGCATATTCGATAATACCTTCAAGCTTATCTTTCAAGGGAGGCATTTTTGTTGCCTTCTCTATCATGGTGTCGAGTATATGTTCTGGTCGGCCAAAACACATTTCAAGTGTTTCAATTATTTCACCTACCATTGATGGAATTAGCAGCTTACTTTTCACAAGCTCTTTGGCACGCCCACGGAGACACGATTGTAAACGCATTAAATTTTCGGCATCACTGTAGCCGGCTATATCGGTGCTATTTTTATAGTTGCTGATGAACAGCGGCCAGTCCTCTGGGTTTCCATCGAAATTTGGTAATTCCTTAGGTATTACCTGTCTAGCGGCAATTTGTGTAGATGTTGGCTGGGTGGACGAAAAACTGCTCAGAAAAGAACCCGTAGCTTGACTTTCATCGCCTCGTAAAAGTATTTTATATTTCATTTCTAAATACTTTCTTTGAAGATCTTTTTCTTCTTCCAGCATTTGCAATTGTAGCTGTATTTGAGATGGCATATTACACGCTGTTGTATTTGGACCACTAGTGTTTTCAAAATGAAGTTGCATATTTACACCATTTTGTTTTGTTGTTGTTGTTGGCGTCGTATTAATGGAGCCACGATTACCTTCATCTTGGCGTGCTTTTGGATATGCACCTTTGTCGTGGCCGCCATTGGTTTGACTTGTTGGTGGTTGTATATTAGCGGACGATGGGCCTGCCCCATTTGAATTGATTGGGCCAGGAATCTCGTTTTTAGGTGATGAGGATCCTTGGGCACCAACGGAAAAATCGCCTGTTGTATTTACCGGCATTATATTTTCTGCTGAGCTGCGGCTATTCTGTAGGGTAACAGGTTGTTCAATACCACATGAACAACTCCAGCTTATATTGGCAACGTCACTGTTTACGCCTACGCACTCAAAATGGAACCACTTATCACACGTATCACATTGCACCATACGTTCGGTGTCTTTAGATTTACATTTATTACAATTATAGTCGGTTTCCGACATTATTTTGTCATTAATTTGAACCACTATATTTTTTTTATTTTATTTTTTAAATTATCTAAAAACACTCGCTTTTTATTAAACCACCACGATTTAGTTTTTTGTTATTTTTATAATTGTTTGTATATCAATCACGATAAATTGTTTTAAAGAAATGTTGAGTTCATTTAAATAAAAACAAATTTTTAATAGTTTTAATATTCAATTCAATTTATTTTATTCCTTGAATATTCCGTTTATTCGGGACACTTTAAAACAATTTGTTTCTTTGCTTCTAAAATATGAACTAAAGAATTGTTTGATATTTTTTCCTTTTAAATGATTTACAAAGAATTTACACTACCGTTATCCAGCAATAAAAACCAATAGGACAAAAGTAAATACAAATTTAAACAGTAAATAAGTTTGGATATTTATGTACATGTGTATGTGAATATAAAACAGAATATAAGAGAAAATAAAAATAAGAAAAATATACAGTGGCGGCGGTAACATATTGATAACAAAAGATTTACTATAGAAAATTCTATTGATAATAGAAAATTTTCTATATAGAAACTGCTATCGATGACTTAAAATTTTCTATAGAAAATTCTATAACATAAAATTTTTTATAGAAAATTCTATAGTTATCAATATATCGATAACAGAAAATATTTATAGAAAATTTTATAGTTATCGATAACAGAAAATGTTCTATAGAAAATTCTATAGTTATCGATATATAAAATAAAATTTTCTATAGAAAATTCTACAGTTATCGATATTTATGTCTGTTATCGACATATCGATAACAGAAAAATTTCTATAAAAAATTCTATAGCTGTCGATATATCGATAACATAACATTTTTTAAAGAAAATAATTTAGCTATCGAAAATAACAGAAAATCTTCTATAAAAAAAATAAAGTTATCGATATATCGATAACAGAAAAATTTCTATAGAAAATTGTATAGTTATCGATATATCAGTAGCAGAATAGCTATCAATATATAGACAATAGAAATTTAATAGTTATCGATATAATGATAACACAAAATTTTTTATAGAAAATTTTACAGTTATCGATAACAGAAAATTTTCTATAAAACATTCTATAGTTATCGATAACAGAAAATGTTCTATAGAAAACGCTATAGTTATCAATATATTGATGACAGAAAACGTTCTATAGAAAATTCTATAATTATCGATAACAGAAAATTTTCGATAGAAAATTCCATAGTTATCAATATATCGATAACATTAAATTTTCTATAGAAAATTATATAGTTCTCGATATATCGATAATAGTAAATTTTCTATAGAAATTCTACAGTTAGCGATAAATCGATAACAGAAAATTGTTTATAAAAATTATATCGTTACAGATATATCGATAACGATAAATTTTCTATGCAAAATTCTATAGTTATCAATATATCGATAGCAGAAACTTTCCTATAGAAAATTCTGCAGTTATCGATACATCGATAACAGAAAATTTTCTAAAGAAAATTCTGTAGTTATCGATAAATTGATAACAGAAAACTTTCTGTACCAAATTCTATAGCTATCAATATATTGATAACAGAAACAAAAATTCTATATTTATCGATATTTAACTAATTTTTTCTATAGAAAATTCTATAGTTATCGATATATCGATAAAAAAATCTATAGAAAATTCTATAGTTATTGATAAATCGATAACAGAAAATTTTCTACAGAAAATTCTATAGTTATCGATATATCGATAACAGAAAATTTTCTATAGCTGCCGATGTATCGATAAAAAAAATTCTATAGAAAATTCTATAGTTATTGGTAAATCGATAACAGAAAATTTTCTATAGAAAATTTTATAGTTATCGATAACAGAAAATTTTCTATAGCTGCCGATATATCGATAAAAAAAATTCTATATTTATTGATAAATCGATAACAGAAAATTTTCTATAGAATAGAAAATTCTATAGTTATCTATATATCGATAACAGAAAATTTTTTATAGCTGCCGATATATCGATAACAGAAAATTTGTTATTGAAAATTCTATAGTTATCGATGTATCGATACTATAAAGTTTTCTTTAGCTGCCGATATATCGATAACAGAAAATTGTCTATAAAAATTTTTATATTTTATATAGAAAAATTTTTAGTCATCGATAATTTTCTACAGAAATTTTTTTAAATATATCGATAACAGATAATTTTCTGTAGAAAATTCCATTGTTAAGGATATATCGATGACAGAAATTTTTCAATAAGTATCGATTAATCGATAACTGAAAATTTTCCATAGTTATCGATAACAGAAAATTCTATAGTTATCGATATCAGATATCAGACAATTTTCTGTAGAAAATTCCATAGTTAACGATATATCGATGACAGAAATTTTTCAATAAGTATCGATAAATCGATAACTGAAAATTTTCCATAGTTATCGATGACAGAAAATTTTCTATAGAAAATTCTACAGTTATCGATAACAGAAAATGTTCTATAAATTCTACAGAAAATTTTCTATAGAAAATTATATAGTTGTTGATATATCGATAACAGAAAATTGTCTATAAAAAATTCTATAGTTATCGATATATCGATAACAGAAATTTTTTTTTGTAGAAAATTCTGTGGTTATCGATATATCGATAAGAGAAAATTTTCTAGAGAAAATTTTATATTTTTTTTATCGATATAACGATAACAGAAAATTTTCTATAAAAAATTCTATAGTTATCGATGTATCAATAACAGAAAATGTTCGATATAAAATTCCCAAGTTATAGATATATCGATAACAGAAAATTTTCTATAAAAATTTCTATAGTTATCGATGTATCAATAACAGAAAATGTTCGATTTAAAATTCCCAAGTTAAAGATATATCGATAACAGAAAAGTTTCTATAGAAAATTCTAGTTATCGATATATCGATAACAGAAAGTTTTCTTCAGAAAATTCTATAGTTATCCATATATCATTAAATTGAAAACAGAAAATTGTTTATAGAAAATTCTATAGTTATCGGTATATCGATAACACAAAATTTTCTACAGAACATTTTTAATTATATTTTCAACAGAAAATTCTATAGTTATCGATATATAAATTCTATAGTTAAAGATATATCGATAACAGAAAATTTTGTATAGAAAATTTTATAATTAGCGATAAATCGAAAACAGAATTTTTTTATAGAAAATCTATAATTATCGATATATCGATAACCGAAATTTTTCTGTATTCAGATCTATTGTTATCAATATTTCTCTAGGAAATTCTTTAGTTATCGATATATCGGTAAGAGAAATTTTTATATAGAAAATGCTCTAGTTTTCAATAACAGAAATTTTTCTGTAGAAAATTCTGTAGTTATCGAAAATTTTCTATAGAAAATTTTATAGTTATCGATAACAGAATGTTTTTCATAGAAATAATGTCTCAGATTCTAAGGCTTTTTGTCTATAGAATAAATGTATAAGTTTCAGACACATTTTTCTGATATAAAAATTTCAGATAGTTTTTCTACAGAAAAGTGTCTCAGATTCTGAGGCTTTTTTTCTTCAGAAAATATGTCTCAGAATCTGACACACATCCATTTCAAAGGTTCTAAAACATTTTTCCTATAGAAAAAGTATCTCAGATTCTGAAACATTTGCTTATTGAAAAATTCTAAAACATTTCTATTTTGTTTACGAAATTAATTCAATTATATGAATGTAACAATTTTTTGTGCAAAAAGCCACTCCAATTTTCTTAATAATTTTGGCATATTAATAATATTAACCGCATTTAATATTAATAAGAAACTAAATAAATATTACCAACCTATTTTTAAGAAAACCTTTCCCATTTTCATATGAAATACCTAAGAACATGTTAACAGCAAACTTACAAGAAAAAACCCAACAAAATTTTTAAGAAGTTGTTCTTAAATTTATGCAATTGTAATTGTTTAGATAATTAATTATTCTAAACTTGAAAATAATAGCAGAAAAACACATCGTTAATTCCCAAAACCTAGGACCTAAATCTTCTAACCCTTAGAAGATGTTCTAGCTTGTGCGGTCAAAATATTTAAAACAGTTAAAGAAGCGGCATCTGTCCAAACATCTGTCCCAAAAATTTCCTCTTGAAAAAATATGGAAAATGTGGAATATATAAGTTTGTCATTCCATTTGTAACTCATCTAAATATCGGTGTAGGATCTCATTATTGATCAGAGATCGATTCAAAGACATGCTAGCGATCTCCGTCTATCTGTTGAAATGACGATCACGGCCAAAATACTACACAGATATGGCTGTAACTTTTCATAATTACTTGTTGTTGCTTCAAGAAGTTTGGTATTCCATTTGAGCGATATCGGTATAATGGTTCAAAAGTTATTAATGAAAATGTACGGACACCTTGAACATTTTGCTACATTCTACATAACCTCAAAATACAAAATGCTTTAATTCGGCTACTGGTTGACATTTGTAAAGAGAGTTGGATACTGAAAGCTATTTAAACAAGTAAAAACATATTTCTTTAACCCAAAATTTTTTTTCCGCGAAATTTTTTTTTCTCAAATTATTTCCTTTTACTATTTTCTTCGATGATAACAGCAATTTTTATGACAAATATTGCTGGGATATATTTACAAAAAATGAAAATAAAAATTATGACTAACAACACTTAAGTAATTGCCAACATTACCTTTTCAAATACTGCATAACTTTCCTCAAAAAATAGAAAATAATCCACATTCGCCTTAAAAATAATTGGCCTTCTTCTTTTCGACCGGAAACTAAAGTCCAACACGTTTGGACGACAAAAATATTTGAAATTCATTTTTGTAATGTAATTGCTGTAAATGTGTGTAATAACAAATTTGTGTTCTCAAGATGATAGTGTTCGTCGCATTAATGTCTGTCATCTATTTTTGTATTATTAAATGTTTTACCTAAATTTTTCGTGTACATTTTTAAGAGGCAGATCTTTAAAAGAATTGAGTTAAATGGGAAAATCGGTATGTAAGTTGTGAAAGACGTAGTCTTTTGGAGTAATTAGATTCACATTTGTTGGCGATCTCTTATAGACTCTATCAGGGACTTAGTATTTTGCTTAATACGTAGTAATTTACTATGGACGTAGGCTTTTACTAAAGACGCAGTCTTTAACTTAAGACGTAGTCTTTGACTAAAAACTTGGACTATTTCTCAAGATGTCTTTTAATTAGGAAGTTAAAGACAACGTCTTTTTTCAGTTAAAGACTACGTCTTTAGTTAAAGATTACGTCTTTAGTGAAAGACTACGACTTTAGTTAAAGACTATGTCTTATTTAAAGACTACAGACGTAGTATTTAACTAAAGACGTAGTCTATAACTAAAGACTTAGTCTTTAACTAAAGACGTAGTCTTTAACTAAAGACGTAGGTATTTAACTAAAGACGTAGTATTTAACTAAAGATGTAGGTCTTTAACTAAAGACGTAGTCTTTAACTAAAGACATAGTCGTTAACTAACGACGTAGTCTTTAACTAACGACGTAGTCTTTAACTAAAGGCGTAGTCTTTAACTAACGACGTAGTCTTTAACTAAAGGCGTAGTCTTAAATAAAGACGTAGTCTTTAACTAAAGACGCAGTCTTTTACTAAAGACGTAGTTTTTAACTATAGACGTAGTCTTTAACTAAAGACGTAGTCTTTAACTAAAGACGCAGTCTTTTACTAAAGACGTAGTTTTTAACTATAGAAGTAGTCTTTAACTAAAGATGTAGTCTTTAACTTTTGACGTAGTCTTTAACTAAATACTTTGACTTTTTCTCAAGATGTTGTCTTTACTAACGACTACGCCTTTACAAACTAAAGACATAATCTTTAACTAAAGACGTAGTCTTCAATTAAATGCGTAGTCTTTAACTAAAGACGTAAGTCTTTAACTAAAGACGTAGACTTTAACTAAATACGTAGTCTTTATCCAAAAACGTAGTCTATATCAAAAAACGTAGTCTTTAAGTCTTTAACTAAAGACGCAGTTTTTAATATTCTTTTATTACAATCGTAGTCTTTCACCAATGACATGGTCTTCACTTAAGCTGAAGTCTTTAACAAAATACGTAGTCTTCTACTTAAGACGTAGTCATATACTTAAGCTTTCAAATGCCATAGAGAAGTTTGAATTCCTTTATTATTTTTTTGTAGTTTTGTAATAATGTAATGTTCGTACAAATATTTATGGTCCTCCTTCAAATTAAAGTAAAATAATCAGCAGGGAGTGTCTTCATCATTTTTATACAGTTACAAAAAACCACTTGATACATTATTATATTTAATACTTCCGCAGCAGTATGTTGGAATTAAATACTTCTTTTAGTTTTTTTTTTCGAGCATAAAAAAACAATGTTGTGTTATTAATAATTTTATATAGTACGTCCCGTGCGTGTATAAAAAACATGGATGTCGCTTAATGCGGCTGAAGAATTCATAGGAACGCTACAAAAACATTTCCAAAAAATGATGACAACTTTAAATAAAGATTTTCTCAATATCGCTTCTTTTCAAATTTTATGACACTCCAATGCTGCCATATTTTTCTAAAAAAAACTAAGATAACTTTCGATCACAGAATAATTGTATTAACCGTATTTTTAGTGGTATTTCCCTCTATTCTAACGATGCCTGTCTGTTAAAATGGTGATCACGGCCAAAATATTTAACAGATATCGATGAAACTTAACATATATTGTTATTGTTGTTTCAGTAAGTTTGGTATTGCATTTGACCGATATCGGTTCAGTGGTTCAAAAGCTATGAACGAAAATGTAAGGTCTCCTCGAAAATTTTTGTATATCCCACTTAACCTAAAAATACATAAATCTTTAATTCTGCTGCTGGTTATGAACAGAATTAAATACCGAATGGTATTTATAGAAGTGCAAAACATATTTTTATACTCAAACATTTTTCCCGCAATTTTTTTTCTCCAAATTTTTTTTTTCGCGAAAATTTTTTTTCGCCAAATTTTTTTTTTTTGCGATTTTTTTTTTAAGGGGCATGTCACAGACTCAATTCCGTTCAGAAGTGGAATAGGTGGTTTACTGGTAAAACGCGAAGCAAATATTTTTTTTCGGAATGAAACCACTTTTATGCAGTTCAATTCCACTTTGATTTTTGAAAGTTATTTCAATCCAAAAAAAAAAAAAAAAATTGTTTTGCGTTTTACGAGTAAACTTTTCAAATCCGAACGGAATTGAGTCTGTGACATGTCCCTAAATTTCGTTTTTTTTCTAAATTAATTCCTTTTACCGATTTTTTACCTCAAAAGTTTTTTCGTGAAATTTTTTTTCCGCAGAAATTTTTTTCACAAAAATATTTTTTTCAACAATTTTTTTTTTGTTACATTTTTACATTTCTAAAAAATGATGAGCAGTTGTAGTAGCGATTTTCTCAATCTCGCTTCTTCCCAAATTTTAAAACACAATGCTGCCATATTTTTCAAATACTTAGACAACTTTCGATCACAGAATAATTATGTTGACCGCATTTTTAGTGGTGTTTCGCCCTATTCTAGCGATGCCCGTCTGTCTGTCTGTTGAAATGGTGATCACAGCCAAACTATTTAGCAGATATCATTGAAACTTAACATCTTTTGTTATTGTTATTTCAATAAGTTTGGTATTGCATTTGACGGATATCGGTTTAGTGGTTTAAAAGTTATGAACAAAAATTTAAGTACACCTCGAAAATTGTGGTACATTCCACATAACCTAAAAATATACACAAAGCTTTAATTCGGCTGCTAGTTGACATACATTTACAAAAAATTGGTGGTCAAAAGAATTGGAGGTCAAAAAATGTGGATTTTTTCTACTGTACTTAAAAAATTTCACTGTTTTTTTGGGTTGTTGGTAAAATTATTTGAGCACTGAATAAAAACTATTGGACCCTTTTTTAAATTTTTAATGTTTGAACTTGGAAAAAATCGGCTCGGAAATATTTTTTACATTGTTCTTAAAAATGTCTATAAATAATTTCATTTTCCAGATCGACCCTTGTAGCACATTTATTATTTACTCAATCTGGACGCTATTAAGCTTAAATTAAAGCTTGATAAATTACCTACAACATTTTTTTTATCAAAATTCTCGTTTGATAATAATAACATTTAGTATTGTTAACTTTGTCTTTAACAAATTGCATCTCCTATAAAAAAGTTTCTAATGTATTGTCGCCCACTGTATATGAACAGAATTAAAAACCGAAAGGTATTTATAGAAGGACAAACATATGTTTATGCCCCAAAAATTTTTACCGCAATTTTTTTTTCACCAAATTTTTTTTTTTGGCAACATTTTTTTTTCGCCAAATTTTTTTTGCGATTTTTTTTTTTTCTAAATTAATTCCTTTTATCAATTTTTTTCGTGAACATTTTTTCACCTAAAATCTTTTCGGCGGAATTTTTGACAAAATTTTTTTTTCAACAATTTTTTTTTTAAATAAATTATTTTGCAATAATATTTTGCGATAAATTCCCCTTGCCGAATTTATCTTTTTTTACTTATTTCTAATGAATTTACCAGCACATATTTTTTATTTTGAAGTATCAGCTGCTTCAATTGGCCGTTTATTTAGACTTTAGTGTTAAAGAAAGTCTCTTTTACAGAATATGTATCCTGCTCACCATCAACGGTGATAAAATTTAATCACTAAACCGTTTTTTTATGAATACAATACAAGTTTATTTTAATTGTACTTATTACACTCATACAATGAAAATATCATCATTTTATTTGTAGTAGTGTCATGATGATAGTGGAAACCAGGGTTGGAAAAATGGAAACTTTAATAAACAAGTAAGAAAATTATTTATGGAGGTATGTTACAGACTCAATTCCGTTTGGACTTGGAAAAAGTAGTTTACTCGTAAAACGCAAAGCGAATATTTTTTCTGAATGAAACCTTTTTTATTCAATTCAATTCCACTTTGATTTTAGAAAGTGATTTCATTCCGAAAATAATAGTATTCGTTTTGTGTTTGAGCAAACCACTTTTTCTGTAACATGCCCCCTAGTGTCAAAAAAAATCACCCCTGACATACTGATGACTCTGCCTTTATAAAATTGATTGATACAATTTTTCAAAATGTTTCCAATGACATGTTAGCAGTTGGTCAGCGGTTGTTTAAACGAATTGTTGGTGGCCACCGACACTGGTGGGCACTGCTGACCAATTGCTGACGTGTCATTGGGAACATTTTGAAAAAAAAAAAAATTCCAGAAAAAATCTTTATTTCCTTAACTAAAAATTTTCAAAATATTTCCAAAGACGACTTTGTTAAACAAATAAATAAAAAATATTTTGTATAGAAATGCTACCAAATCGTTTAGAGATGATACCTCGGTACTGACAATAGTACTGCGCTTACTTTTCCATCTCTGGCAAAAACATATCAAAATGTATAATTTATCATTGAAATTCTGTTAAATGCATTATATGACATAATCTACAATTAAAAATTGTTTTTAATGAATGTATGTTTGAGGATTTTGGAAATGAAACAACTGTTGAAATAATCTTATGTTTAAAAATACATGTGTCATTTATATGTTATTTAAAATTTTTAATTAAATATAAACAAAAATTCAATGATATAAAGCTTAAACACAGACCATAAAATTTTGAAATCTTCAAGAATTTTGTAATGCATTTGTATTTTTAGGCAATCCATGAAAAATATCCCTGCAAACTATCCCTAAAGATATTGCGGCAATATCAAAAATTTATCATTTCAATAAAAAATCAAATCTCAATTATAGTTATTCTACACACACAGAGAAAAAGAATGTTTGGAACATGATTGCAAGCCCTCCAACAAAAATAGAAAAAATTAAAAATTCTAGGGGCGTTTTTTGTATTTTGGGGGGGGGGGGGGGGGGTTGTTGGCAGTGGTCATTTGGGGGACAAATTCTCCCTCGAAATATATGTTTACAAATTCATTCTTAAGCTTTTTGCACTAAAGAAATACAAGTTTATCAATATATAAACAATTTTTTTAATCCATGGGTCCATGAGTCCAAATTCAGGACTTTGAACTTCTTGTTGCAAAAAATGTTGCATTTGTTAAACAAACACACAAAAATCATTTAAAAAAATTCGTGTTTTTTTTCAGAGGTTAGTTTAGTTCTTTAGGGGGAACTTTTTCCCCCTGGTCCGATATTGCTCATTTGCGAACTTAACCTGCCTAGGAACAAAAGACATATTCGTGCCAAATTTCGGGAGTCTAGCTCTTTTATTTTGGACTGCATCTTGTTAACTACAGACGGACGAACGGACATCGCTGGAATATCTTAGAATCGATTACTGATCATAAATTATTTACTTTATGGGGTCCTAGACCGACATTTTAATGCTTTACACACGGAATGACAAAGTGAGTATACCCCCATACTGTAGTTGGAGGGTATAAAAAATGTTGGCAGAGCCGTTTAAGGGGGAGAGTAGTTGCTGAGTTTGCTTGCCCCTCGCGGTATATGCTTACAAGTTCATTTTATTCTACTTTGTGCACTAAAGTATTATAATTTTATTATTATTTAATTTTTTTTAACCACGCCCTCAAAAGGGGGCGGGTCGAAAAAAGCGACATTTTTTTATCCCCTGGGTCTATTTATCCCCTGGGTCCATCATTAGTTCAACAAAAATACAAAAAAAAAACGTCAAAAAAATTGTTGTTTTTCAGTGGTTGGTTAGTCCTTCAAAGGAAAACTTTTTTCCGCCTGGTCCGATTTTGTCCACTTCCGAACTTGACCTGCCTAGGATCATGAGACATATTCATGTCAATTTTGAAGAGTCAAGCTCTTTGATTTTGAACTGTATCGTGTTAACTGTTGAAATAAAAATTTGCCCAGACTCTTTGGAAAATCAACAAAATAGAAATAAGAATGGAAAACAGGCTAAAATAGTATATTTTGGTACTTTTTTCTTTCTCCTGAAATTATGATCATTTCAGCAAACAAAAACCTTCTGGAAGAGGAATTATTAAGGAATTCCGTTTTTAACGAGGTAAAAATTTGTACTTTGGTACTTTTCCATTTCTTGAAATAAAGGTTGTAGTAACTTGAAATTAATAGTGCAGGATCTTTCAGCAAAAAAAAAAAAAATAAAATCTGAAAAGATATTTTTTAGTACGTTTCAATACTGAGAGGGTAAAACAAGTGTATTTTGCTACTTTTTAATCTCCAGAAATAATGGTCATAAAAACTTGAGTTTTGGAATGTACGATCCTCCATCGAAAAGTCTGTTTTTCGGAATGGAAAGAAACCTACATGGAATAAAAGGGGGAACAAAATGGAATAGAACAGGCACGACATTGAATTAATTTTTTTTTACTCAAAATCTTTGTTCACTCATTTTTTTTTAATTGTACCGGAACGAACATAATTCCGGGCTAAACGGGGATATTATACTTTGTTTTAATGTTCAATGAATTCTAAAAAGATTCTGTGAAGGACTTCAACGACCACAAGTAAATAAAATAAGAATTTTTTAGGGGGAGAGTTTCAGAAATGGGGAAAATCCAGATTTTATTTTATCTGGTAACGAAGGAATAAACCTATTTGCCTGTGTTTGGCCTGTACAAGTGCTCCAGTTTCAAATTATTACTTATTTCAGTTAATTTTTTAAAAATATTAATCACAGGGTGTGTCGTTTAAATGTTTGTTTTTTTTTTTTTTTCTTCAACTTAAAAAATAACTTAACATACCAAGTTGATAAATTCTCTGATACAATCTCTGATTGAATCTCTGTTCTTCAGTTTGTAATTTCCATCATCACGTAAGTATGTTACAAGCAATTTGCAAAACTAAAAAATAACTCTATAATTTGTGTCAGTCATTAAGATTGATATTACTGAATATATTATATCTATAAAAAGAAGATGCCAGAAAAGGAATTTCGCTGCACAATATAGATATAGATACAGTGCCGGTCAAAAGTAACCACACCACATAGTAGATGCAATTTGTTAAAAACAAAATTTGAAATATCAAACGTTTTATTATTAAACGAGCATTTTTTGATAAAGTGTTTTGTAGGTTTTTTAATAAGCTCCAATTTAAGCTTTATAGTGTCCAGATTGAGTTAATAATAAATGTACTACGAGGGTCGAACTGGAAAATGATAATTTTTTATAGACATTTTTTAAAAAATATTTTTAAAATTTTTTTCCAAGTCCAAACATTAAAAATTTAAAAATGTTTCTCTAATTTATATCACCGTCCGACAACCAATATTAAACATGAACCGGATGATATACGTCCGAAAGTAGAGGTCAAATGGAGTAAAACTGCATTTACAGTTTTTCATTTCGTGATCCTGTTTTCTTTTACAAGTACTTCAAAGTTTTAAAGGATACATTTTGTAAAATATTTTTGAAATACTTGGGATTGTCCTAGAATGACTTTCTTGACGGCAAATAAAAGAGGAGAATCTCCCTTAATTTAATTAAATCCATTTCTCTATTTTGGAATATCAGGACAAAAGGACGACCTCCAATTATTTTTTCATATCTCATTACAATATAGTTAGGTGTACTAAAATTAATTAACACTAAAATGTTTTATTTGTTTACAAAAAAATTTGTGATCAAAAGAATTGGAGGTCATAAAATGCGGATTTCTTCTACAGTATTTAAAAAATTTAAAGGTTTGTTTGGGTCTTTAGAAAAATTGATATATAAATATAAATAAGTGGAAAATTTTTAAAAATTTTTAATGTTTGGATTTGGAAAAAAAATGTTAGAAATATTTTTTTAAATTTTTTTTTTTTTTAAACGTCTATAAAACTTATAATTTTTAAGTTCGACCCTCGTAGCACATTTATTATAAACTCAATCTGGATGCTATAAAACTTAAATTAAAGCTTAATAAATTACCTACAAAACACCTTAACAAAAAATAATAGTTTGATAAAAAAGATATTGATATTTAAAATTTTATATTTACCAAATTGCATTTACTACAGCTCTGTGTGAAAACTTTTGACAGGCAGTGTATACTAAACAGATATAAAGAAAATTATTTTAAAAAACCTCTTAACTGCAGAAAAACAATTTACTTGATCATGAAGAAGAACTTCATTTTTATTTTTTTAAACAATCACGTGAAGTTTTTTTATGTTTATTGTTGCAACAATAATGTTAAAAATAGCATGAAATTACATTAAACGCAACAGAAACAATACAAAAAAATAATAAAAGAAAAGGAAATCATGCAACAGCAAATTGTAAACTTGACCTTGGCATTGGCCATGGTATTAGCTAAAGGCAACTACTACTGACTGCATAACTAGACGTTTATAGGAAACATTGCCAAGGCAACCGCTAATTGTTGCAACATGTCAAGAAGCCACAACAAATCTTGTAAAAAAAAACAACACAAATCGAAATAAAAAATCTGACTTTAAAAAAAATTTGCAATAAAAACTTTATTTACCTCATGCTAGTATAAACAAATCCTTTTCAATATTATTTTTGTAGTTAAATTTAATCTTAACTTGTTTTGACCAACAAAAATCAAGATCAACAAAATTTAATGGATGTAGTTTAAGTCCATAACAATTTATAATAAAAATTAAAAAAAAAGAGTTGCCAGGAATATCACTTTTTTCAGTTTTCGGTATTATAATTTCTAAGGAAATTTTAATTTGAAATTTTATGAGGGATCTATGAATCTCTGAACACAACAACAGGAAGATTCAAATTCAGTTTCTGGTTCAAATAATCCAAAAAAGTATTTCAGGATAATTGCTTTAACAATTAGATCGCAACAGATCCCGTAGTCCATGTTTGCTGATAAAAAGTATTACCAGCCACTTCATTTAAATAGTGTGATCGGTGTAAAAGTTTCGCAAAAGTGAGATTTTTATGAAATAGGTAAGATTAAAAGTGCCTAAAGCTTTGGGTCACATATTAAGACCGTTTGCAGAAAGTGTTTAATTAACGAGCGGTTATTGTCGAAATCGACATTATAAAACTTCTATCGCTGAGTGAAATAAACCAGCGGTTACCAACCTATGGTACGCGTACCACTAGGGGGTACGCGAAATTTTAGTTATTTAGTTCGCATTTTTTCTTTGTTTAGTAATAAAATTAAATAACCCAGCAAAACTTAGATTACCAAATAAGGTATAAAATAAGGTATAGGATCTCTTATTTTATACATTGCAGCATTGATGATTTTAACAGGTGATGAGACTCAAAGTAATGCATCCACATTATCACAAAGAATACCAGTAAGGTATAAAATAAGTCATAAATTTATAACGAAGAATACGAGTAAGGTGTACAATATATGATATTTTATAGGTTACGAGAAATGAAATAATATAGCATACCAGAAGATAATATATAAGGTGTTACGAGTAGTGAAAAAGTAATTTTGTATTAAATTTACTCACGTGGTTGTAAGTGAGTGTAAGTAGATAAAATATGCTCGTGAGTGTGTGTCGTTAGAAATTTCCTGTCGTGAGCCCATCTCTAGTTTAAACTTATGCATTTTTTTATAAAATAATTATTTTTTATGTTATTGTAATGCATTATGCATCCAATTATAAATAATGCATTATTTCAAACTTTCAAATAATACATAATGTAACCAAATATAAGTCATCCATGATTTAATGTTTAGAAATAATAAATATGAAATACATTTTTTCCAATAATCATGCATTACGTATCAAATTATTAGTAATGCATTATTTTTCACTTGAAAATAATACGTTGTGGAACAAATGTTTGGTAAGACATCCTAAAATAATGCTACAAATATTAAGTTATATGCATTACCTGGTAATGTGTTATATAATCACTACCCATTACCAAAGTTTTGCTGGGTGACTTTGAAAAACCCTTTGGTGATTTTGTCTATTTGATGGTGTATTTTCATATGACATTGAAGCCAACGCGATAACCCAAAAATTGTTGCACTGTGTTATTGTGACTCTTCAAAATATGCAATAATTTATTTTGTTATAATAAGCCTTTAAGTATGCTATAACAAATTAATATGAAAGAGGCATTCAGAGTCCTGCTTGCCAGCCCTGTACCCGATTTCTGTAACTATGCGAGAAGTTTTCGCATCGAAAAAAATAAAATAACGTTATAGTCATCCAGTATGTCACAGAGTGATTCAGAAAAAAGCTTTGATTTCTTTTTTGTGTTCAATGTTTTTAACGCTAGCATCATTGTACTCACCCTGTAGAAAACTAAATGACTACAATATTATTTATTTTTTCTCGATGCGAAAACTTTTCGCATAGTTACAGAAATTGGGCACTGGCTGTAGAAGAGCATTTTTTGAAATTACCTTTCAAAAAACATGAAAGAAGTACTCTTGCGCTACATTGCCAGGGCTTGCAAGACTCTGAATACCTCTATTGTTTATGATTTTTCAAAGAAATTCGTCGATGGTAAAAGAAACAAGTGATATGCATATTTTCTAAAATGTTAAAAATATTTTTTTAAAAGATTGTACGAATTTTTCAACTATGTGCATGTAAAATATTCAATGTTTTCCCGAAATTTAATTTTTTTAAGTGTCAGTTGGAATGTCAAAAATGTTTAATACAAAAAAAAATAAAAAAAATAATGCTTAATAAACTTTAATTATTTAATGTCCAAGAATGTGACATGAAATTAAAACAAAAGTTTTTGACGAAAATGTGTTAGAAAAAAAATTAATTTAACAGATGAATCCCAGCAAAAAAAAATGATTTGATTTCTACAAAATGCAAAAAAAAATATATATAAAGTTATGCAAAAGCATTATGATCTACTGCAAAAGTGCTGAAAGATTTTATTAAAACAGCAGCAAATGTGACCAATCGTTTATAGCTCGTGATATATCACCCAAAAAAACCTATCATAAACTTGACACCTTTCATATAAAAATACCTTTCGCTTTAGTCAGAAAATGTCTCAACCCTGACACCTTTCATATAAAAATAACTTTCGCTTTAGTCAGAAAATGTCTCAACCCCGATAATATCACTATTGATGGGAATGTGATTTCCATGCAAATGCATATTTCTTATCGATGGTCTAAAAACGATATCGACCAATTATCTTTCCAAATCAAGAATTTTGCGTTAAAGTGGCATCCATGTTTTTGCATATTTTGGTCAAAATGCATATTTTTGCATATTTTGGTTTTAAATGCATATTTTCTGGATATTTCCATATTTTAAGTGTATATTTGTGTCAAAAACTATTTTTAATTTTAAAAATTTATTTTGAAAAAGGATTTTTTTTTTTTTGCTATTTTTTTATAGATTGTCTTAATTTCTGAAAAATCTTGCTTAAATAAAGTTTTAAATGTTACTAATTAAACCCGGCTTAATTTTTTGCTTTTTAAAAGGTTTTTCGTATGAAAACAACATTTTATTTTTTAGTGCATATTTTTAGGTTTTTAGCGCATATTTCGAATTTTTTAGCGAATATTTTTAATTTTTTTAGTGCATGAAAATCTCATCCATACTAATGACATATCACTGAGCATGTCACTTAGGAACAAAATCCGTACTGGTTCAAAAGTAACATGTCAAAGAACACAACCAAGCTGTACCCAGCTTGTGATACATCACAGAGCTACCCCTCCTGATCGGAGGGTGACACTAAGGAGACCTTCCTTGTTAGTAACTTTTTCTTGTCATTTTCAGCACTCCATCTTAAAGTGCTCCCCATTTTTTTGCTGGGCATATTGCGTGTTTTGGACAAGTTAATGAATGAAATGAAAAAATACAAAAATTGTTTATTCTCTGTTAACAAGCCTTAAAAAAACAGCCTGTCAGTGAGAAAATGTTTTAACTGAAAATGCGAAATTTTCAAATAAACGTGTGTGTTGAAAATTTTTGCTTCGCATAAAATGCATGTGTTAAATCATTCGGCCTCACCAAGAAAAAAAAGTTGATTTTCCGGTTTATATGATTTTATTAAAAAATTTAGAAAATAGGTCTCTAGTTTAACAATTGACTGTTGGGATCAGTATTTGGTTAACAAGAAATTTTTACCGCCAAAGACATTCTCACTTAAATAAAGTGACTCAAACTAATAATTGAACATCATATATTTGATAGCAGTTCTTTAAAGGAAAAGTTATCAATACTAAACCTGATTATTAGGGATGAAATTTCCATGCCAATGCATGATTTTTGACGATAGTCTAACACGATTTTCACTAATTATCTTTGGTTAAGAAAAAATTTTTACCGCCAAAGACATTTTCTTTTAAATACAGTGACTCAAACTAATAAGGGAACAGCACATATTTGATAGCAGTTCTTTAAAGGAAAAGTTATCAATACTTAACCTGATTATTAGGGATGAGATTTCCATGTCAATGCATGTTCTTTGTAGAGAGTCTTAAAACGATATCGACCAATTATCTTTCCGAATCAAGAAATTTGCGTGAAAATGTCATCGATTTGTTTTTGCATATTTTGGTGAAAATGCATATTTTTGCATATTTGGTTTTTAAATGCATATATTGTGCATATTTCCAACTTTTAAGTGCATATTTTTGCATATTTTGGTATATAGCAAACACATATTTTGGTATAAGCAAACCCACAAATTTAAATTTTTATTTTTCAAAAACTATTATAAATTTTAAAAATTTATTTTGAAAATAAGAACATTTTTTTTTTTTTAATTTTTTTTTATAGATTTTCTTAATTTCTAAAAAAACTCTTGATTTTAAAATGTTTCTCCAGGCGCCCCAGTAGGCTAGTTGGTAGCGTGCTAGCCTATGAGTCTGGGGGTCGTGGGTTCGATTCCCACCAGAGGCCTTGGTCTGTTTCGCTACAACGAGACGAAGGTCATTGCTACCAGTTCTCGGTTAGGTAAAATTAGTATATGATTTGTAATTATATGGTAATTCTTAATAAAATAAAAAAAAAAAAATAAAATGTTTCCATTTAAACCCGGCCTTATTTTTAGCTTTTTAAGAAGTTTTCACTATGAAAACAAGATTTTTATTGTACACAGGTTTTTTAGTGAATATTTGAATTTTTTAGCTCATATTTTAAGCGCATATTTTCGATTTTTTAGTGCATGAAAATCTCATCCCTACTGATTATTATCAATCACCTTTTTTGAAAAAAATGCTCTATGGGAAATTTTCCAAGCTTTAATTTAAGCTTGATTGTGTCCAGATTTAGCAAATATTAAATGATATACGAGGGTCGCGCTGAAAAGTTAAATTATTTACAGGTATTTTTCAGAAATTTTTTTAAAAAAATTTCGGAGTCGATATTTTCTAAGTTCAAACATTAAAAATGTAAAAAATTATCCAATAATATTTATTCATTTAACAGCTAGTTTTTTCAACAACCCAAACAAAAAATTAAATTTTTACAGTAGAAGAATTCCGCATATTTTGAACTCCAACTCTTTGGACCACCAATTTTTTTTGTAAACAAAGAAACAATTTTAGAATTTTCCCTCCACTTAGTGATAGAGGGTATATATAAGTTTGTCATTCCGTTTGTAACTCATCGAAATATCGATCTGGGACCCCATAAAGTATATACATATATTCATGATGCCCGATCGATTTTGAGACATTCTAGCGATGTGCGTCTTTCCGTCTGTCTGTGGAAAATGCTGTCACGGACAAAATATTGCACAGAGATGACTGAAACTTAACATATTTATTGGAAGTTCTCCCGAGAAGTTTGGTATTGCATTTGAGCGATATCGGTTCAGCGGTTCAAAAGTTATGAACGAAAATGTAAACACACCTCAAAAATTTCAGTACATTCAACATAACCTACAAATACAAAATGCTTTAATTCGGCTTCTGGTTGATATATGTGAACATAATTGAACACCAAATGGTATTTAAACAAGTACGAACATATTTTTGGAAAAGTAATTTCCTTTTAAATAAAGTTTTTTGTAATAATCTTTTTGAAATTCTGAAGGTATCACTACATTCGGCAAGGCCGAATTTAACTTTTTCACTTGTTTTAATTAATTTTTTTTAGGGTGAAACGGACATCTGTAAATAGACTTAAAATGTGAGTCGATCGGAATGCCAGAAGGTGGGTCTACGACCCTATAAAGGTGTAGAGTGTAAATATCAAAACAAATTACACTGTGCAACAAATTTTGGGTCATCGCTTGGAGCCTCAATGGCTTCAACGCCATACGAAAGTAGGCAAACAAATAGACAAAATCGCCAAAGGGTTTTACAAAATCAGTTTGAATATCTTTTTTATGGCCCACTAAAGTTTATAATTTTTTATAAAAGGTGCTTGGAAAACGTCAAAAAAAAAACTATAATAAAAACACATCTGAGCTTCAAAAAAATGGTTGGATGTCTTCAGTGAAATTGTAAGGCGGTTTTTTTTCTTAAAACATATTAACTCTCTAACTGCCGTTTTAAGGGGTCCTTTTAGTCCTTTTTTAAAACCTAAACACAGAAGTCTAATAAAACGTCCATTTAAAGGGACAAAATGTTCTAGAAATATTTACCTCGTAAAATTTCACTAGGGGTTTTTACAAGTTGAAAGTTTTTGCGACATGCGCAAAATTCTTCAAAATTAACCAATATAAAAAATAAACTTTTGTTTTATTTGTTACCAAAGCAGTATTAAAAACACTCGACAAAAAACATTGAAAATTTACTTTTGAGCTAAAAATTTTATTCCAATGTCTTTTATAAAATTTTATGATAATTATTTTCTTTGACCAAATTTACCCTCTAGCTCCTGTTTTAAGGGGACATTTTTGTCCTTTTTTAAAATAAATACATAAAAGTCTATAAAAAAGGCAGCTAGAGGGTTAAAATGTTCTACTTTAAAAAAATTGCTCTTTTTTGGTAAGGTCGCATGTTTGGAATCATTAATTAAATGTTTTTTTTTTTGAAAATTTGTTTATATCATTCCATGTTTTACATTTTTTTTTGTAGTTAGAACATCATCATTGCTTTCGGAAGCAGTTTTTTGTGTATTGCTATTTTTTTTTTTTTTAATTTTTATAAAAAGTTTTGTGACATTTTTATAACTGTCAAGTGCCTCGAACTTTTTTGTTTTGTTTTTTATGTTTGTTTTCCCAACTCAATGAAATTTTGCAGTCATGTATTATTCGATTTTTTTATCATTTTTCAAATAATATTTATATATATACTTTTATTCGAAAGTCTAATGCAGAGCTTTTCAAATGGAAGCTCTATTAAAGCGACAAATCAGAAATTAAGTTAGAAAATATTCTTTAGTTTTGAAAAACCCGTGACTGGTAAAAAAGGGACATATCACTAAAATGTTTATCACATCACAAATAAGAATTGGAATTATCACTTAAATATTTTAATAGTCCCGAAAAAAGCTTTAAAAGTTCCAAACAAAATTTGTTGTGCCTTTTGGAGTAAATTTTTTTTAAAAAAAATAATTTTAGAACAAAAAATTAAAACTTTACTCAAAATTTTTCAATATTTTTAATTAACTTTTTAATTGTGTCAAGTAAAAATTTACTCAAAATGTATCAATTTATTATTTTAAAAAGTTTCGAATTTAAAAAAAAAAAAAAAAATTGTTTTTTCAAACTTTACCAAATATACTTATGTCTTCAAGACAAAGGAAAATTTTATAAAGATGATTTCAAACTATCATATACATATACAAAAAACTATAAACTAAATGAGAATTCAAAACACCAAGAGAATAAAAAATAAATAAAAACAAGTGAGAGTGTTACATTCGGCTGTGCCGAATCTTTTATACCCTCCAAAATGTAAAAAAAATATAAAAAAAAAAAAAATCCAGAGGCGTCTTTTTTTTGGGGTGGGGGGGTTTAGTGGGAGACGTTAGGGGGCACCTTCCCCTTGCGATTTTGAACTTCTTCTGAGATAAGAATGTTGTATTTGCTTACCAAAAGTACAAAAAACTCTGCAAAAAATGCGGTTTTTCTTGGGTTGGTTTAATTCTCTAAGGGGGAACTTTTTTCCCCTTGGTCCGATTTTGCCCATTTCCGAACTTAACCTGCCTAGGAATATAAGACATATCCGTGCCAAACTTCGGAAGTCTAGCTCTTTTATTTTGGACTGTATCGTGTCCTCTACAGACGGACAGACGGACGGACGGACGGACGGACATCGCTAGAATGTCTTAGAATCGATCACTGATCAATAAAATATATACTTTATGGGGTCCTAGACCGATATTTCGATGCGTTACACACGGAATGACAAAGTGAGTATACCCCCATACTGTGGTTGGAGGGTATAAAAATATTAAATTTGTATTAAATTATTTACTCAAATTTTATTTTAAATTTTTGAGTAAATTTTTAATTACGTTAATTAAAAAATTACTCAAATTTGTTTTAAAAATTTAAACAAGTGATTACTCAAATTGTTTTTCTCAATATTATTTTCTGTGCAGTAACTCGCAACTTATTTGGTGTGTAAGATATCAGCTAGCACTTCATTTAAGAAAACAGTTTTCGATAATAAACCTAATTATTATTATCAAAGAAGTATTTTTGTAAAAAGTCCTGTGTAGGTAATTTTCAAGCTTAATTTTAAGCTTAACAGCGTCCAGATTGAGTAAATATTAAATGTGCTACGAGGGTCGAAATGGAAATTGAAATTATTTAAAGACATTTTTTTAGAAAATTTCTTAAAAATAGTTTTAGGTCGATTTTTTCCAAACTCAAATATTGAAAATTAAAAAAAATAGTCCAATAATTTATATTCATTTATCAAATAATTTTTCCAACAAACCAATCAAAAATCAAAATTTTTAAAATACAGTAGAAGAAATCCGAATTTTTTGACCTCCAATTCTTTTGATCAACCATTTGTTTTTAAGAAATGTTAGGAGCCAATTTTTACGACCCCATTAAATCTTTTTTTCTTCATTTATCACTAGCCGGTTCCTTTAAAAATCCCTGACTTAAAATTCATTGAGAAATTCTGCTCTAATATCTAAAATCGTTTGTTGTTTATAATCCTCCTACGCTGAATTTATTTATTACAAGATACTTTTACTAGATGCACATTAATCATACGATACCGTTGGTTTAATGTTGTAAAGTATTTTCTTAAGATTCTTGTCTGATCTCAATAGAAACAGTACATTGTGTATCTTGTTTTTGCGGCAGTTGTTTTTTTTTAACTTTTAATATTTTTTACATTTTTTATACAGTGACTCAAACTAATAATGGAACATCATATATTTGATAGCAGTTCTTTAAAGGAAACGTTATAAATGCTTAATCATATTATTATATAGGAAATTTTCCAAGCTTTAATTTAAGCTTGATTGCGTCCAGATTGAACAAATATTAAATGAGTTACGAGGGTCGCACTGGCAAATGAAATTATTTATATATGAGCAATTGTCATTAACTTTTAATATTTAAGAAAAAAAAAATTGCGATTTTTTTTTTGTGGCACATTGATAAGACTTCGTAGGTAAAAAACATTATAAATAAGTAATTCAAATCCGTCCGAGTGCATTAATTTGAGCGATCGCACCCAAAACTATGGCGGTTTAAAGTTAAAATTTTTAAAAAAATTGTCAAAATTACATTTTTTATCCGAAGTTTACCAAACGTACCATTTTGTATTATGCTTACCCAGAGCTAAAATACATATTCAAACATGCATAAAATCTTTGCTAAATATCGAGATATTTGCATTTAACCAATTTTTTTTCGGCACATTTTCCAATATTTTGGAAATAAAAATGTTTCCAGCAGTTTTATTTTTTTTTAGAAAAATATTACCAAATGCATTAACAAAATCTCAACAAATTCTTAGTTAACGCCATTATTCTATCTCTATAAGGTAAGAAACAGCAGTGGTTTAAAGGGAACATTTTTGAAAAAAAAATTTAATAATTTTTTTTTTTTTTAATATTAAATGTCTGCTTTTACAGTGTTGTCCTTCACTGAATATTGAAACTATTCAAAGTATGATTAATAATGACAATATTAAGGTTATTACGAAATATTTTAACGTTATTAATAATTTTATCAAGGTTATAACAATTTTTAGCGATTTTTCGCGATTTTCGCGACTGCAAAAATCAATGGACTAATTTTGAAATATTATTTGAATAAGACATGTCAAAATCTATCAAAAAACATTTCTTGTCTACTTTATTTAAGTAATGTAAGATTTTATATAACCATTAAATTTAAAGGTATCAAAAATTTAAAACCACCGAAAAACCGCTTAAACGTTAAATTTTTTCGGGTGCGAATTAATTGAAGATAGAGAATTAAAAAGACTACCAAGCGCGCCTTTCACCGACCAATTTCTATAAGCGGCCTGGATGTGCCTTACAAAAAAGTGAAAACTGAAAAACACCGCGGAATTCGCCAATATTAACTTTTGATCAATGTTGCTTTCCATGATTTATTATATTTGCATATACCATTGTTTCTACATGTTCAACTTTCAGCCATGCACATTTGGCTGTCAAATAATGCAAAACTAAAATATCAAAATTTTGCAAAAAATTTAAAAAGCTCGTAAAATTTTTGCAATTGAATATTTTTTGGGTGCGTTTGTAAATCAAGTGGGAAATGGTAAATTATAAAGTTCACACAGCATTCGGAACCATTCGGAATAAAACTGGGAGTGTGCCTCGCAAAAAAGAGACTTTTTAAAAAATTCACGTTTTTTCTTCCTATCTTTGGAGAGCTGCAGCTTTGTAACCATTGCGAGCACATCACTCGAATCAGTCTCAGATTGTGCATATTTACAAGGGCTTTTACCATGTGTATTTGAATTTTAAAATTACAGTTTGCACCAAAAGCTACAATCAAAAAACCTCGAAAAATTGAAAATTGAAAAAAATTGGTATCAAAGATTTAGGTCCATGTAACTTTTTTCTTATTGATGGCACATCTACTGAACCTACACCAAATAATTGCCCAAGTCTACTGATTAAACGGTATTAAATTTGGAGCAATAGCTTTAACGCACCCAACAATATGGAACTTTGAACGAAAAATTTCATGAGAGTATCAAGCGATTTTTTTACATTTTTCAACTTTGCACGTTCCTTACCATGAGATAATGAGACTATTTGCGCTGTGCCTTTGCAGAAATACTCATTATGGTTCCCTTAACATATCTACATTCACAGGTACCACCTAGTTTACAAAAAAAAAATGTTATTGCGAAATTAGTAAAATATCACAAGCGTTAAAAGTTAATGACAAAAGTCCATATATAATTAACCTGTGATTGATTCTAAGATATTTATAGAATGTCTAGACTCCTGACGTTTGTCACGAATATGTCTCAAGGTCAAAGGCAGTTTAAGTTCGTAAAAGGGCAGAATCGTACCAGGCGGAAAAAAGTATCCCCTTCAAGAACTTAACCAACCTCTGAAAAAAAGAGGTTTTTTACAGGATTTTTTTTTATTTTTGGTAAGCAAATAAAACAATTTAATGTCGAAAAAAGTTCAAGGTCATGCTGGGGATACAAAAAAAGTCCTTTTTTTCGTCCCCATTTGTGGGCGTGGTTATTAAAAACATGTTTAAATATTGATAAAATTGTATTACTGAAGTGCAAATAATAATTGAGTTTCGTGGATTTTAAGGAATTCTAATTTTATAGCAATATTTTTTTGATGTATCGCGATGAAGTTTGAGAAAATGAAAGTGATTTTTTTTTTTGAAAAAAGTGTGTTTTTTTTAACTTTAAGGAACAAAAAACTCGGTGCGTGTTTTTAACCTGATAACGGAAAAAAGAATAAACAATTTTTAGGAGGGTACTTTTAGTCCTTACAAGCGATTTTAGTTCGAGGTTTTTGGAAAAAAATATTTTTTATAATTTTTTTTTTTAATTTTACGTATTCTTAAGTTGCTGCAACAAAATAGGACTTGATTTTATATAAAATGGACCTTCTGATCCGAAACTGCAATCCAAATTTTTCTAGCATGTTTGAAAATTTTCGAATGATTTATAAAGAATATAAGTGCGTAACAGTTGATTTTGAGTTCTTCAAACTCCAATATTTCAAAAACAGTACGGGTCTGAAAAATTTGGATGTCAGATTTGGAATTATAAGGTGTCTTTTTTTGTACTAAATATAGTGTTTTTTTGTGTGAGCAACTTAAGAATACGTTACAGGGGAGACCCAAAAAGTGCCAAATTACCGTTTTTCAATATTCAAATGCGAATGACTTAAAAATCTTACGTGATAGAAAAATTTGGAAGGCAGATTTGGAATTTTTGGGGTTGTTTTTTAAATAAACTTTAAGTTTGATATAAAAGTAAAAGAACTATAATTAATTAAACTTTACAATATAATTTGTTTTAAATTTCTAACCATATTTAAGGGGTACGCGGCTCATAAAATTTAAAATTAGTGGTACGCGAGCCAAAAAGGTTGGTAACCGCTGAAATAAACCAATATGTTAGGTTTTGGTTTGGACGAGGACGAATTTGTCTCGAGATTACAAATTAATTTAATTAATTTCCACATTTTAGTCAGAATATCACTACAATGTCGTTGTATGAGCTTTAGAGGTTTCAGTGGAGTACCAACACACTATAGTTCCACATGAAACAAAACGTCTTTACTTGTTCGAAACTTTCCTTATTGCCAGTAACTATGTCGTGCGTACACTGAAATGGTCGCTGTCTGCTCTGAATTCATACAATTCTCGATTACCTAGAGCGGTACAATTTGAAATTGGGCTGCAATTTGACTGTCTCCATTTGGAGACAAGATAATTGCAAGCATATAAGTGTCCCAGCAAAACATAGATTACCAAATAAGGTATAAAATAAGATATAGGATCTCTTATTTTATACATTGCAGCATTGATGATTTTAACAGGCGATGAGACTCAAAGTAATGCATCCACATTATCACAAAGAATACCAGTAAGTTATAAAATAAGTCATAAATTTATAACGAAGAATACGAGTAAGGTGTAAAATATATGATATTTTATAGGTTACGAGAAATGAAATAATATAGCATACCGGAAGATAATATATAAGGTGTTACGAGCAGTGAAAAAGTAATTTTGTATTAAATTTACTCACATGATTGTAAGTGAGTGTAAGTAGATAAAATATGCTCGTGAGTGTGTGTCGTTAGAAATTTCCTGGCGTGAGCCCATCTCTAGTTTAAACTTATGCATTTTTTTATAAAATAATTATTTTTTATGTTATTGTAATGCATTAGCAACCAATTATAAATAATGCATTATTTCAAACTTTCAAATAATACATAATGTAACCAAATATAAGTCATCCATGATTTACTGGGCTATTCATAATAAGTAAATTAAATCTAATGTAGGTTTATTTGATTGATATTGCATGAACATTTGTCAAATAAACCTACTTTAAGTACACTTCAAGTATTATGAATAAAGGCCTTAATGTTTAGAAATAATAAATATGAAATACATTTTTCCAATAATCATGCATTACGTAGCAAATTATTAGTAATGCATTATTTTTCACTTTAAAATAGTACGTTGTGGAACAAATGTTTGGTAAGACATCCTAAAATAATGCTACAAATAAGGTATATACATTACCTGGTAATGTGTTATATAATCACTACCCATTACCAAAGTTTTGCTGGGTAGTCGACGAGTTATAGCCAAAAAACCATGTAAACAATATGCTGAAAATAGGCTTAAATAATGATAAATCTTTATGAGTGGACGAGAATTGGTTACATATAGGCTTCAATTTGAACGTTATTAGAAAAGTTTAGACTGTGATTCTTGAAAAAGCGAGATCGAGAAGATTCAAGTTCAATTCCTGGTTCGAATAACCAAAAAATATTGGAAAGTAATTGTTTTTACAATCACATCCCAAATGACCCCATAGTTCATGTTGTCTGAAAAAAAAGTATTAACAGTCACTTTATTTATACCGTGTGATTGGTTTAAAAGTTTCGCAAAAGTTGTACTTTTATGAAGTTTGTTCACGAAAGAGAAAGTTAAGTAAGCTTAAAAGTGGCTAAAGCTTTGGGTCACACATAAAGACTCAATCATATTTTCGTGATAATAACATATTGTTAGACTCTATTCTTTGCAGAAAAAGTGTTTAATTCTCCACCGGTTACTGCCGAAATCACCATTATAAAACCTTTTGGGTTGGACGAGGACTGGTTTGTCTCGAGATTACACATTCCTTATAGATCTCAGTGGAATACCAACTTATTCTAGTTCCGTAGGATCATATAAAGTAGTTCTTCGTCCTGGCAAGCTTATCGAAAATATATTTTACCGATATGTCTGTGAGTTAAATTTTAAATTTAATCGCCAACTTATTTCAAGAAGTGCGGGAGTTAGGGGAAGTTGTAATTTTGAAGAACATTTTATGCAGGGATCTGAACCTTGGCTCGATTGTCAAGGAAAATGTTTACGATGGTGTAAGAAAACACAATGTGCTCTATTCGGCAGTACTCTTTCACCATTCATCTAATTTTCATGTCGTGCACACTCTATGCCGTGCGTACACTAAAATGCTCCAGTATGATTAACGCTCACTTCTCTAAATTCTTACAATTCTCGATTACCTAGAGCAATACAATTTGGAATTGGGCTGCAACTTGACTGAAGACAAATGAATGAAGCATCCTAGATTCCAACAAAGTATGTCGCTTTCCAGAAATGTCAGGAAATGGAAGTGTTCGATAGTTCCCAACTCCTCCAAATCAATGCAATTCCATCAGAAGTCATTTGGCAACACCTTTAACCGCTTCGGGATTCTTCCAATAAGACAGTGTCCGGAAATTACAGCAACCGCCGTCTAAATCTCAACCCTAAGGCTCACTTGTCCGCTTTTTAGTCTCTTAATAACGGCCCACACTGCGACCCTAATGGGGTTTAGTGCCAAGATTTTAGAATTTTTTAATCAAACTATGTTCAATTCATTAGGAACGAACATAAGAACAGAGGATGTGTAAGCCAGCCATGGGTTCAGAGAACCGCGTGCTTGGACCGTATACACTAGCTCCCACTCCAGAGGTTATTTTTGATCCGTATACCAGTTTGGGCTTCTAGAGTCCACAGATGGTCCACCTTCATCCCAATCTGGTTTACTCGGAATCACGATCTCAAATTTTCGTCCAAAGCGATGTTCAGTGTTTATCCTAAACGACGGTATATCTAAGTTTTTCTTAATGATGTTGGAGTGCTTGCTCAAGTCGCAAGGGTCAGAGAAATCGATATTCATCCTATGTGCAGCCATAGTTGCCGTAGAGCTGATAAAAATGTTGCGAGGTGTGAGACCTAAAATTACTTCCTGGGCCAATGTTGGGCAGGTTTTCATAGCAAACCGTGATTAGAGTACAAACCAGACGTTGTACTTTACCTAATTTTGCCTTAGCATTCCCTCTGCATAGTATTGGTCCATCAGTCTAACAATCATCTTGTAGATCCACATGACCAAGTATATTCGTTGCCCATAATTCAGAAAAAGCCTTTCTGAAAGTGCCGCCAAAATGTGAATTCCAAGTAAGTTTCGTATTCAAGTTTACTTCCCGATATTTAACCTCCTGGGAGAGTTGGATAGTAGTATGATCTACAAAAATTTCGATCAAACGATGTGAGTTGCACCTAATTTCAGAGATGATATTGTAGAGTTTACCAGTTACAATAACTACTTAATCGTCCGTATATCCGATTTCCTTATAACTCCTATCATCTAGCCTTTGAAGCAAATCGTCTATCGCCATAGCAGTGGTGGTAAGACGCCGCCCTGAGGACAGCGTTTACTATGACTCGAGTACTGCCCATAGATGTTTCTTTATATCTTTGTAGTCCCGCAGTTCTACCTCTGATTAGTTTCTTTGGCGAAACAAAGAAGTAGATTTTGCTTGCAAGTCTGAAGAGGTATGCCAACACATTTCAATTCGGGACGAATATGTTGGGTAGTTCCCAGTCTTGCAGCTTTATCGGCTTTACAATTCTTAATAATGTAGCCTTATACCCAACCTCATACCTCAGATGAAATCTCGTTCGAACACGATTTCGATCATACAGATGTGTATTCAATGATACAGAACCATATGATCGAAATCTCGTTCGAACGATATTTCACCTCGGGTGTGATAGGCCTTTAGACTTATTGAATTCGTATGTCACGCTGTTTGGACATCTCATTTTTCATGTTTTCAGGAACATTTACTAAGGTGACTTGACTATTAGAATAGATGTGGTTGGCAGTCATGGACAAGGCATTGCATCTCAACCAGTCAGTCCTTAATTTCCAGAACCTCTGTCTGGTAATCGCTGGTCGGTTAATTTGCAAGCCAGCTCAACCCAAGCTATCCTAAACCGACTCCTAAGCTCACTTGTTCGTGTAGCTTCGATTTCTGTTTCACTTGATTGTTTTTCCCATTTCCACTTTACTAAAAAGGTGACTTCCTAAACCACATCCATATCATGAGATATTCCGCAAAAGAAATCAGATTAAAATCAGATGGTCTACGTCATAGGCAATTTCCCGTAATTACCGTTACAGTTTTCCACCTAGTGAGCTAAGGCAAGACATCTTTGAGCTTTTATAAATACGAACTGAGAGTTTGCAGGTTTTAAGAGGAGTATCAACAAATTCCAGTTCTGCAGTAACTTTTAACAGGAAGTTCAAAGTTTTGCAAGCTCGTGCAAATGCAATGGTACCCATATGATTCAAATGTAAAAATGCAATGCCACCTTATTCGCAGATGTACCTACCGGAATCATTATCTGTTCTTTTTTTTATTTTAAAAAAGAAACAACACTCAGGCAATGCTGCCTATCAATTACTACTGTAACCGTGATGTTTCTTTCGGAAAGGGGATAGAAGAGAGATGAAAGATTTGAAAGATAGAAGGGCTTCAGTATGGCAACACTGTAATTGCGCGTGTTGATAATTTTGAGTACAGTTGTTGCATCGCCATCTGTTATTGATCTGGCGAATTATTTTTGAAGCTGTGTTTAATAGCCATTATTTTTATTATTTTACTTCGTTGACGTTTTTTAGTGCTATTTATCAACGAAGGAGGGTGCTGCGATAGATATTAGTTATAAATAGAAACTAATAAATATCTGAAAAAAATATTGTTCTGCCTGAGCCGGGAATCGAACCCAGGCTTGCTGGCTAGTAGTAGATGGGGTTACCCTTATAGTTTCTGTCGTTAACGAATTTATGTATCTAATGAAACTCTGAGATGTCATACGCTGACGTACCTTTCGATCTAGTGCTAATACTCTGTTTCTTTGAAACCCATATAACTTTAAATGTTCAAATCACTATTTAATCTTAAAATTTCTTTATCTAGCAACTCTATTCAACTCTACTCACAGGTGAGTAGGTAGACATGGTTGCATTTGCTACAACATGTTGCATACTCGTTTGTTTAGTTTTACTACATGCATTTCATTAGCATTATCTTTATATATATCTGTCTGACAACTGGTATCGGTCTTTTTTTATGGTTTTGTGCGCTTTGTACTCGTATTAATTTACTTTACAACTTATTTGTTGATATTTTTTGGCTACTGGGCTTTTAAGACTTTATGGACAATTTGGGGTAGATACTTTAAAACATACTCGTTCCACACATGCCACAAATATAAGTAGGTGCATTAGGGCGGGTCGATTTTTTTTGTCAAAAATCGTATAGCAAAAACATAATCTACAAGAAATTCTAAGAACATTTACCAAAGAAACCATGTTTCTAAAATCAAACCCTATACCGCGCCTAACGACATGAAGATTTGTCCGTCCGTCCTTTTTTTCATTAGCAAAACATAGAACTTGACACTTTTTTGGTGTTTGTGTTAATTTTTGGGCTTTGGTCTGCTCTGAGGTATATAGTAAAATTTTATTGGCAACATTTTTGTAGAACATTTCATCTCCACCCTACCCCTCTTTCGGGGTGTTTTTTGCGATTTGTTAGAATAGAGCCAAAAAATACCGTTATGAGAGGGAGTTAGAGGGTTAATATGTTTCACAAAAATATTTGCCATACTATTTTCTACAAAGTTGCTGAACATACCTCACACCTCAGATGTAAAGAAAACATAGTTTTATATACCGATATGCTGCGAGAACATAATAATAATTATGTAATTCGAACAATTTTTGGTATTATGACCGGCAAGTATATTAGACATAATCCCTGAAATGGAGAAAAATATAATTAGATTGATTTGTAATGCAAACGCCACAGACGCATAATTATAATAAGAAATTTTAACAATAAATCGCTTCTTTTATCGTTAATCCATGATAATTTTACTCCATTATTTATTTTTTATTGGGCTGCAGTATATTAACGTGTGTCGTGATACTCTGAAAGTAAGTGCATGGGTTGTGGGTTCGATTCCCTCCAAAGCCTTTGTATGTTAATTACAATGGGAAGCTGGTGTAGCAGATTTTTCTTAGTAAATAAAAGTATGTAATTGAGGATCATAATGATATTTCGTCAAAAAAAAACACATACTTTTGTGGGTTAAAATTGGGGAGTTGCATATCGGAGAGGAAAAAAGCTGTGTTCGATAAAAATTTTTGATAACGGAATATTTTTTTTTTACATCAGTATTTGATTTATTTTGAGTAAATTTTTTTTTTTAATTTTTGTAAAAAACTAAAATTTCGAGTGTAAATTTTTTTGAGTGTATTTTTTTTGAGTGTAATATTTTTTTTAGTTTTTTTGAGTGACAAAAATTTTTTTTTGCTTACCATTCCTTTTCAAAGCGTGTTTAGCGTTTTTTTTTTTAACACGGGAGTTCGGGTTAAATCCCATCTGAAATTACCCATTATGCTAATAACTTATGAGCCACTTGACAGATTTCGCTGAAATTTAGTAATAATCTGACCGGAAGTATAACAAATATATACGGCATGCTGCTGAAGCTTGCCGTATATATTTTTCATTCTTCCGCTAACATTTGAAAGTTAGCGTGTTCACACAGACAGAAAGACTGACGGACGGACGGATTTTCATGTCGCTAGGCGCGGTATAGGGTTTGATTTTAGACTAATGGTTTCTTTGGGAAAGTTTCTTAGAATTTCTTGTAGATTTTGTTTTTGCTATACGATTTTTCAGTTTTTTTCGATCCATACAAATCGACCCGCCCTAAGGTGCATATTTAAAAAATAAAACTGAAAAAAAAACTATAAAACATGTTTTAATCGATTTCGTGCAAATTCTCTACGTTCACATAAATGACATTGAATCTGAGCCTGGGTGTTTAGTATGCGTACATACGAGGGCATATCAATAATTTCGTGATTTTTCGAATTAATGGCCTTTTTCGGAGCTGGTTCACCCGGAGAAACCCATTGTTTAGAGTGCTGCTTGGTCTCCAGAGTGTTGTAATGCACCCATGTTTCATTCACAGTTACAAAACGTCACATAAACTCATTCGAATTGCGGTTAAACAACTCCAAACAATCCTGTGAAGTCGTCACACGATTACGTTTATGGTCAATTGAGAGCAAACTCGGCAACCATCTTGCCGACAGCTTTTTTAATCCCAACTGATCATTTAAAATCGAAACCAAATTGCCATATGAAATGCCTATGGATTCAACAATCTCACGCACTTTTACTCTTCGATCAACCAACACCATATCGTGGATTTTTTCGACATTTTTGGGTGTATTGACCTTAAGAGGCCGTCCAGAACGTTAAGCGTCATTTGTTCTTGTGTGATCACAACGAAGTCCGTAAAACACTTTTTTACCATTGAAATCGATGGTGCAGAGTCCCCATAGTATTTATCAAGCTTTTCCTCGGTTTGATTGACGGGTTTTTTTCGCAAAAAATAATGTTTAATGAGCACTCGAAATTTAATTTTTCCCATTTTTAAAAAAATCCAAGAGGTTGTATGTTTTTAACAGCTGTTAAACCCAAAGTAAATGACAGAACTTGCTCAAAACTTGACAGTAGTCTATTAACAGCTGGTACTTGATGGAAGCAGTGTTGCATTTTATATAACTACGAGCGAAGTTCGAAAAGTTACGAAATTATTGATCCGCCCTCGTATAAATTGCATTTAACAACTGATATTTGGACATAGATTTAATTTATGTATTGGAAAAAACATCAAGTGCAGCATGTCAGGAAAATATATACACCCATTCATCCAATGTATCAGGTTGATGTTGTTTTGGTCGTATTTTGTTAAAATATTGACAGCAACATTTGTAAAAAAAGAAGAAAAACCAAATGCATGTTGTCGTCCAAGGGGATGTAGGATTGAATTATGTGGATATTTTTAAAAATAAAATAAATTAAGATGAATCTTGTTTTTTGTATAGTGATTTTAGAAAAAAAAACAAACTTGTTAATCAAATTATTACCTTATTTAAGGTGGATAGAACAACAGGCAGTGTGGTTTTTAAAGTGCAATGTGAAGAGCATCAAGACATTTTCACAGCAGCACTTCTCTGGATTCATAGATTGAAGGTCTCAACGATGGGAAGGGTCTATTCAAATTCTGCAGAAGCTGTATGGTTTAAGAGGAGGTGCTTTCCTGCCAGAGATATAGATCACTAGCTTCCATTATCCTGTGGAGATCATCGAACTCTTGCTCTACCATTGTGCTTTCCAGCCAGAGGTATAGATCACTACCTGCCAGTATCCTGTGCCTTCCAGGCAGAGGTATGGATTCCTAATATTCACACTGTTGCATGATCTCTTATTTCTCGGATTTTGAAATACAACAAGAGAAGAATATTCGGAGGGATTACGGAAGGGACTGAGAGAAATTTATTTTAGCCCCTATGATAATTTTGCAGAATCTGTATGGTTTTAGAGGAGGTGAAGAGCATCGAACTCTTGATCTGCCATTGTGCTTTCCGGCCAGTGATATAGATCACTAGCATCCATTATCCTGTGGAGATCATCGAACTCTGGCTCTGCCACTGTGCTTTCCAGCCAGAGGTATAGATCACTCGCTGCCATTATCCTGTGCTTTCCAGACAGAGAAATAGATTACTAATATTCACACTGTTGCATGATCTCTTATTTCTCGGATTTTGAAATACAACAAGAGAAAAAGCTTCGGTGGGATTACGAAAGGGACTGAGAGAAATTTCTTTTAGCCCCATGGTATTGCAATGAGTCTACGTATGCTGGCGTATGGTCCTTACACTGTAACTGTGATAAACACACACGACGGACATCTGAGACTAAGTGTGTTGACGTAAAGCGTCATACTACGGATATTTTCCTTTACTCCTAAGGAAGAGCCATATCTTATTGATGTCTGTAAAACTTAAACGCACTCAAATCTATCAAATTATGGTATACCACAACTTCATAAAAGATCCTATTGAAGTACTGCAAAAGACCTCAGAGTTTAGAAAAGCTTTGGATGTCATTTTCAATCTATGAAGGCCATATTTGGTTTGCTATGTTACAAAAACTTAAATGTAATGTTAGAAAAACAAAAAAACAATTGATCCTTCTGTGAGCCTCTTTGAGCATTACTTTACCATCCAGGTAAGGTGATACCATCCAGGGGGTCTTGGATAAGGGGCAATCCGGGTAGTGAAGCCCTAATACACTTTTACACAGATGTATCGAAGCTACACGAACAAGTGGGCTTCGGAGTTTATTTGGAAAAGCTTGGGTTGAGCTTGGCTCGAAGATTAGCAAATTATTGCAGTGTTTACCAGGCAGAGATGCCTGCAAGAAAGAAAGTTTCTGACTGTTGAGTTCCAATATTTACAGCCGCAGTCAACATTTATTTCGACCGTCAAGCCGCGTTCAAGTCCTTGCAGTCAATGTTTCTGAAAACAATATCTGCCCTTTACTGACACACGTCTTTAAATGAATCCTTGGGTACAAAAACGTTCCAGGGAATTGCATAGCCGATGAGCTGGCAAGACTGGGAACTATCTTACAGGTTTCAATGGGATTTAAATGTGCTTGAAAGTCTCCTCTAGAGACTTGCAAGCAAAATGTACGGCTTTGTTCCGCGATGCAGACTAATCAGAGATGGGCACATGAATTAACGTGTTAGGCCATATTTGGCCTTTTCTTAATCAGAAACGCACAAGTGAGCTGATATCGCTTCCAAAAGGAGATATTTCGACGGTGGTTGCCATAATTACAGTACACTTCCTTATAGGAACGTCCGCCAAACGATGGGGTGTGCCGTCAAATGACTTTTGTTGGAGTTGAACGAATTAGGAGGAGGTGGAAACTATAGAGTACTTTATCTGTCTTTGCCCGCCCTTTCTCTTCATTGACTTCCTTCCTAGGGATTTGGTAGCTGCACAATCTTTCTGAATTTTCGAATGTCAAAATTCAATATCTCAGGAGTTTAATAAGAAGCTTACATTGATTTAACAGCAGGGACTAGGGTAACCATATTGCCGAACCGTGGTATCACAATGGACGTCAGAGTCTATGTGGTCTTATGCAAAGCGTCAGCAGCCACTTACAACCTAGCCTATCCCATGACTGGTTTAAAAAGGACAGAACCCAAAACTAGTACATACCGCACATGTTATGATTTAGGTTTAGGTTGGTTTTCTTCAGCACATATAGACACTGAAGTACATTGTGACACTACAAGACGGTAATGAGTCCCTACTAGTCCCTGCCGTTAAACCAATGTGAGCTCTTTATGAAACTCCTAAAATATTGAATTTTGGCATCCAACATATCAGAGTAATCGTGCAGCTCCCTAGATTCCAATGGGCCCAATATTTGAGCAGAAAATGCAGGTCATGGGCAGATAAAGTGTTCGATAGCTTCCTCGTCATCCATGCAACTTCGTCGGAAGTCATAGGACGGCACCTTTAGATGTTCATCATGGTTACAGTAATTATAGTTCACTATAAGATAGTGCCCGGTAAGTACAGAAACCAACGTCAAAGAAGCTTATTTTTCCCTTTTGAAGGCCAAATCTGTACAACAGTCCTACACGTCCATTAGGGCGTTTCATCAAAAACTTTTTTTTGGATTTTTGCAACTCTTGAAGCGGAATATGAATTCTTATGGCCTAAAAGATTTTTGAGATATTTTTCAGATTTTTGGAATGTCGGGATCAACTCGCTCAAATCGATTTTATCCAAAAAATGAGGTTATGAAACAAAATTTTTTTTATTTTTTGTTCTCTGGTGCCTTTTTTTTAACAAAATCGGATATAATACTTCTAAATGTTGCTAGCCTCCTAAAAACAAATATTCGCGGTCAAAATAATAAGTTCAAGGGTCACTAAGATGACCTTTAAAGTAAAAATTCAGAATTTCTCGTGTTCCAACCTTAATAATTTGAGAAATATGCAATATATGAACGTAATGATGAATCCGTTAGGTAGGTCTTTCTAATACCTTTAATTTAAAACCAAAATGACATTTGTCACTTTAGTAGAAATATTAAAAAACTAAGATAAACTCATTTTTTCCCCCATTTTACAGAAAATCGAAGGGAATCCATTAGTAGTTTTTTTGTAAAGTTGAAATAATAAACTTAAAAGAAGTTTTTTTGATTGCAATTAGTGTTTCCAAACCGGAAAACCGGGTTTTGTCAAACCGGTTTTTTTGACAAAAAACCGGTTTTTTGGTTTACCGGTTTGGAAACACTAACTACAATCTATAAAAAGTCTTTAAAAGTTATTATTTTAACTTTACAAAAAAAACTACCTAATGCACCAGTTCAATTTTCGATAAAATGGGGGAGAAAATGAGTTTTTCCCAGTTTTTTTTATTTTTTTTAACATTTCTACAAAAGTGACAATAGTCAGATTGGTTTTAAATGAAAGGTGTTTTAAAGACCTATCTAACGGATTCAACATGACGTTCATACATAGCTTATTTCTCGAATTATTGAGGTTAAAACACGGGAAATTCTGAATTTTTACTTTTAAGGTCATCTTAGTGACCCTTGAACTTATAATTTTGACCGCGAATATTTTTTTTAGGAGGCTAGCAACATTTAGAAGTAATGTATCCAGTTTTGTAAAAAAAGGCACCAGGGGAAAAAAATAAAATAAAATGATGTTTCATAACCTCATTTTTTGGATAAAATCGATTTGAGCGAGTTGATCCCGACCTTCCAAAAATCTGAAAAAAATCTCAAAAATCTTTTAGGCCATAAGAATTCATATTCCGCTTCAAGAGTAGCAAAAATCAAAAAAAAAGTTTTTGATGAAACGCCCTAACGTCCATCCCTCTGCCCATCTCTGATTGGTGTCACTCACGAAACAAAGCGGTAGATTTTGCTAGCAAGTTTCTAGAGGCATACCAACACATTAGACTTCCGTTGGACCCTGTAAGTTAGTTCCAAATCTCCTGGAATCAATTTCCTGGAATGTCCCTGTCAGAGTCATAGAGTAGTCCAACAAATAGCGTTTGAAAAAGTAGTAAACAAAAACCATATGGTATTGTTTACGAAATTTTATCACAAATCGAAATGTGAGCGAGATGGAAGATACCAGTTTTACAGTGAGAATGCAGATTGTTTTTTGTCTCTCTTTGCTTTGCGTTTGAACTTTAGTTTGGCATTGCCAGAATTTTCCAATTATCTTTTGTGATGCCAGATCTACAAAACGGTCGATGGATTACTACTATGGTCACTATGGTCCCTGTGCTTTGAGGCACTTGCAGCTGCTTGACCGTCAAAATAAATGTTGCCTGATATTGAAGCATCTCTGCTTTGGAAACTCTGTAATGATCTGGCAAACTTCGGTAATGACTTCTCAAGATTTATTTCGAGCTTCTTCGGAGATCATTATACACGCGATGTTATAGATGAGTTCTAATCGAAGAAGTTTCATCCTCAATCAGGGGGAAGCGAAAGGTCCTGCTCTTCCTCCTACCCTGTTTCATATTTTTCTTAACGACCTTCAAATTCAAACTTTGAATACATTTGTCATTAATTTTCCATTGATCGTAGGGCATGCCTTGTTGAGGGTAAGCTACATATATATTATGAATGACGCACTTAACCAAGACCTATTGACAATCAAAAGGTAAGGACTTGCGAATATGGTCAAGTTCAATACAAGCAAGACTCAATATTTTTTGTTGACCTAGAGGACAGTGGAGCCAACATATGGGCGGTATAAGTATCGAGGAATCGGACACGCTTGATGTTCTTTGCATGGAAATTCAGTGTGATGTCTGTTGAAATAAGTGTCGAAGGAAACTTTCAACTGTCTTGGTTTTTTAAACTGGTGTTAGAATTACATCAACTCATCCGATCTCCTTACTATTTATACCTCCTATAACCAACCGAAAATGTAATACAATTCCCATTTATGTGCAGGGGCTTTAAAGTCTATTTTGGAGCTCGTGTGCAAAGGAGGGCGTTGAAGACTTGGAAACATTCCATTCGAATTACCATTTATTCGAAAATCAGAAATCCGCATTATTATCCGGATAACCTTGAAGAATTAAATTCCTTAAATATCAATTATTATATTTTCATACAATTTAAAATTATTTTTGACACCATACTTTAAATTCCATTTTAGACCCACACTACTTCTTTGTGTAGAGTAAAAGTTTTAAATCTTTTGTGAGTAATTAATATGATTTACAAGCAGGCGTTACCTTTGCCACTTTTTTTTGCTGAATATTTTATGCAAATCTCTAACATCCTCAGAGGCTTTTTTGTGATTTTTCTTTTGTTCACAAAACCTAATGAAGAGTGACTTTTCGATACGATATGAGTGTGTGCATTTGAAAAAAGCGTAGGTTTTTGACTTTATTTGCCATTCATGAATCGATGAATTGTGTACATATTTTAGCTAATGGCTGTGGGTATGGAATACATAGTTTACACCATTCTATATTTCATGCGGACTGAAAAATTTTCTTTCATACTGAAAACCATTTCTATAAATTTGGTTAAATGTAAGCACGAAAAAGTCAAGAGGTGGTCAATAATTCTGTTGAAATGAAATGAATGTTTTTGACCACTTTCGAGCAGTTACTTACTTTATCGTTCTGTAAAATCTGTAAAAACTTGAGTTTTTGAGAGTTTGGTTAATTTCTTAGTAGGGGATTTTTCCCCCCAGGTCTTGTTTATTTTCGAACTTAACCAGCCTATGGCCACAGGACATATTCGTGCCAAACAAGACATATTCGTGTTACTTCTAGCTTATGAATAGCTTCCAACTCCTTCCCGGAGAAGTTCTTATTTACCGAATATCTATATACTTTCCATCGCCGAAGATAGTAACTTCTATCCAATGCATTCGCCTTTTGTTATTCTACCGTTCATATGTTCCGAATTGAAATTTTGAAATTTTCTTTTTTTTGAAAATTTAGAACAATTCAAAATTTCTATAATATAATTAAAATGGTGTAGTTCAGTGCATTTTTTTTTGTTTTGTTTACGTGTCAAAATCTTATTTAATTGTTAAATGGTTTGTGTAAAAAAATTTTATAATTGAATGATTTATTGATTTTCACTTTATTTGACTGAGTAACAATTGAAAACTGTTGATTTTTGTTGTATCGAATGGCTGGAATTAAATTAAACTTGACCCAATTAATATAGTCGAAAGGGGGAAAACTAAATTTAATATTTTACAATTTGTTACATCCTTAATATTTGCTACTCTGCACAGTACCACATTTGGCCAATCTAGCACGACAAAAATCAAAAAAAAAAGTTCCCCGATTTTCATGATATATTTGTATGTATTATAGAACATTCCTAATAGCACGAAAATAATCATATAAGATCGATAATTCTGTTCGTTACTAACAGGTGGGTGCATAAATTTGCATCTTTTAAAATCCTGTAACTAGTGTATATTATTTCGCATAAATTAAGTCGAGTTTAAACTGTTGTAACTTTTGAACTAAAAGAGATATTTATCCACTCTTTTTTGGTAATTTTAAAGGATATTTAAATACTTTAAGTCATATCTTTTCTTTTTTTTAAAACAAATTTTTCTATTTTTTATTAAATTTTTAACAAAATACAAATTTTTGAAAAGAAAATTATATATTTATTTTTTTTGATGGAATAGAACTTTTGTGTTTGGTCCGTATTGGTCGCCGGACTTTTGCAGATATATTGACCAATATCTATAGTACTTATTTCAATGGCTAACTTTTGCGACCGTCTGCGACGCCGACTACAGTGGGGCGATATGTAAACCTTGTTTTTACATATTTTTTAAACATATTTTAAAAAAGTGGGCGTGGCAGTTGTCTGACCGCCCCCTTTTTTTTGTGATATTATTTCTACAGTCATTGAGAGTATATATACCAATTTTAAAGAAATTATAACCAAAATTATAAATTTTAAAATAAGTGGGCGTGGCCCTTAACCGGCCTCCCACATTTTTCATATTGTTATTTTCGAAGTCAAAACGAACATTTATACCGAATTTTGGGTCAATATAATTAAAATTTGATTTTTGTCGTCCTAGATTGGCCAAATGTGGCACTGTGCTCTGGTCACGTAAAGTTTCGAATACATTTTGGATATACAGTTTTATAGAAAATGAAATTCATGGATCTTAATTCATTAATACTATGCCTATAAAGCATACACACAGAAAACAGAGCTGTTGTTAGGAAGTGGTGGAAGTGCGAGACTAATCAGAGATGGGCAAATGGATGGATGTGTGAGACAACACGACAGATCTGGACTTCTCTTAATCAGAAGCGCACAAGTGAGCTGATATCGCTTCCAAGAGGAGAGATTTTGAGGGTGGTTGCTGTAATTACTGGGCAATGTCTTATAGAAAAGCATGCAGAGCGGTTAAATGTGCCGTCAAATGACTTTTGCCAAAGTTGCATGAATGAAGAGAAATTGGAAACTATCGAACACTTCATCTGCCATTGCCAGGCACTTTCTGCTCAGAGACTTGCTTCATTGGGATCTAGGGAGCTGCACGATCTTTATGATTTGTCAGATGTCAAAATTCAGGAGTTTCATAAGAAGCTCAATTTGTTTTAACGGCAGGGACCAGTAGGAAAACCTATTGCAGTCCCGTGGTATCACAATGGACCCCAGAGTATATGTGTGCGACGTTAAACGTCAGCAGCCACAATGACTTCGTTATTACTTCAAAATTTTATATTAATATGAAATTTTCAAAAGCTATGGTCGTAAATAAGAAATTTATTATCGAACACAAATAATTCAATTATCATTAACTTAATATTAGTCATGTTAAAAAAACAAACATTTTAAATCCAAAAATTACCTGAAATTAATGACGTCAAAGATAAACGAGTATGCATGCACTTGAACAAAAGTCAGAATAATTACGCAAAAAATTATTTATTTGTCCAAAAAATATCTAGAAAAATAAGAAAAACTAAAAAAGGTTTCTAAAAACAGGAAAAGTATTTTAGATTTCAAGAATTTATAAAGTAACTTTTGTAGACTTTAAGCGAAACGCAAATCTTAAAATCGACTTGCTAATATTATGAAAAATTTTTGCTAATTTAAAATATAATGAAACAAGATATAACTAACAAGGGAAGTCTCCCTAGTGTCACCCGCGGATCTTTATGGAATTGGTTTTATTTTGTAGAGCAGAAAAAATAAAGGGACACGTATTTTTTTTTAGCGGCCCAAATTCATATTTAGGGGGTAAAAAGGAGGGGGGAAGACAAGGCCATTCTTCAGTTTTTTTCGTTTATCTCCTATACTATGCAAAGAAACCTAGTCATGTTGCATACCAAATGAAAGGTCTTTGGAAAACCTATCTACGTGTGATAAGAACGTGTCCAAACATGCACAACTTTTCGTTATATTGAGTAAAATACTAAAATTTTAGGACATTTTTGTTAATAAGTCGAAAAATATTAACTTCTATGGCCCGTTGTTAACACCACGAGATAGGTATTTTTAATACCTTTAATCTGATACCACACATGCCTATATTAATTTTGTTTAAATAGGCTTAAATCGTGAAAAACTGAAAAAGGTCAATTTCCCCCCATACAAATCGACCCCTCTAAAAAATGAATTTGGGCCGCTAAAAAAAATACGTGTCGAATTAATTTTCGTTCTTAACAACATATCCAAATTTCATGAAGATCGGAGGGTGACACCAGGGAGACTTCCCTTGTAAGTACTTTTTTAGTGTATGAGATTTCATAGAATTATTTACAAATTCATTCATAATTATAACCGCCACAATTTGTTTAAAACTTGTGGTCACCTCATATGTCAATACGATTATGTATTTAATAATGTGTTGGTAATTTCCGTTTAAATGTCATATAAATATTTGTTGTTATTGTTATTTTTTCTTAGTTTTAAATAATTTAAATGCAAAACGCATTAGGTACATCAACGACTGGCCTGCAAAAAGTCCTATGTGCATTTTTGAAAAAATCATACAATGTAAGAACTCCCATCAACTTTTCTCTCCAACCATTTTCTCCTAAAATACCACCTTTTTTAATACGATCCCAAGCTAGCTACCATATAAAAAAGGTATTTCTTAAAATTTGGATCACATCGCTCTAACTATTTTAGGGGTGCCCCTAGAGGAGTCGAATAAATGAACAAACTGTGTGAAATATAGGGAGAAGTTTTCTGGGCTTTTGGATGAAATACCCTTTACCTGAACTGCATAGTTTGGAAGAAATTGACTGTCTGGTTGACCATGTAACAAATGTTTGTAATAGGTCCCTGCATGCGTCTTGCCCTTCTGCAAAGCCTAGGAGCCAATGAGTTACACACGAGCAGAGATTCTTGCAGAAAGCTCAGGATAAATCATCAGGAGCGGATTAGGACTGGTCGGCATAGAGGCCACAATTTAAGAGTTATAAGAAGATGATAAGAATTGCCAAATGTGATGCTTAGAAAAACTTCTGTGAAAACATAGAAGACTTTTCTGAGGCATCCAGGCTGCGAAAAGTTCTGGCTTCTTCTCCTTGCACCCGGAGATACCTGAAGGATATTGATGGGATGTGGTCTACCTCCAGTGGGAAGTCGCTGGACCTCCTTCTAAACACGTATTTTCCAGGCAATTTCATGACGCCGTTTCAGGCTTTGAAGCGTTCTGACGCCCTAGCATCTGAAATTACTTCGGAAATAATAAATATGCCAACATTGATCAGGGCGATTAAAAGCTTTAGACCCTATAAATCCCCCTAATGGTATAATTCCGGCTGAGATGCAGCAAGTGTCGGACTATATAGCCTCTTGGCTGTATAATCTGTATACAGCATGACTCAGCTGGTCGTATACTCCTTTAAAATGGAGGGATACCAAAGTCGTCTTTGTTCTGAAGGCTGGAAAAAATTCAGCTCCGAAGGATTTCAGACCAATTAGTCTTTCTTCTTTTTTAACGATCGTACACTCCTTTAAAATGGAGGGATACAAAAGTTGTCTTTATCCCAAAGGCTGGAAAAAGTTCCCACACAGCTCCGATGGATTTCAGACCAATTAGTCTGTTTTTTTTTAAGACAATGGAACGAATGATAGAACCATATTTGCGTAGAGTGATTGACCCGGGGCTGCTTTTGACAAGGCAACATGCATACAGCAAGGGTAGACCAACGGAAACAGCTCTTCATCAGCTCATTGATACCATCGAATGATCGCTTTCGGTAAAGGAGTACACTATGGTGGGTTTTCTTGATATAGAGGCATTGTCTAGTCTGGGAGTAAAGCGTGGGATCGTTTTAATGGTGAAAAACCTACTTGCCTATAGACGTATATCGTCTGAATCGGGAGCGTCTGTCATATCTCGATTTGCAAATAGGAGCACACCACAGGGAGTTGTTCTTTCGCCGCTTATTTGGAACCTGTCACTAAATTCAATGCTGTTCTCTCCAGAAGCAAGTTGTTTTTAATGTTGTCGCCTATGCAGACGATGTTGCGATAGCGGTAAAGGAAAAGAACCTGTCAACATTGAAGGAAATTTTTCAGGTTTCTCTGAAAGAACTGTCTAATTGGGCAAGAGACTGGGGTCAGGAAGTTAATCCAAGTAAAACAGAGCTTGTCTTATTTACAAGGAAAAATATGATTGCTGCTTTTGATCCTATTTCTCTGGACGGCACTGAAAACGCCATGGAGTATTTCAAGATAGGAAGTTAAATTTCAATCGTGATATAGAGGAAAGGGTGTAAAAGAGTCATTGGAAAACGATGGGGTTTTAGCCCTTAAGTCGTTCATTGGATCTATACAGCAGTGGTGCGTCCAATTCTGCTGCATGGAATCATAGTCTGGTGGCCTGCTTTAGAGACAAGAGAATGGCGTCGATGTGCATCACTGGTGCTCTTCGTACTGCACCTACGGCTGCATTAGAATTCCTCCTTCACCTGATACCATTGGACATATTGGGTAGGCAGTATGCGGCTGCGTCGGCAATTCGACTTAATAGCACGCTGCAATGGAGGAGCACCGATTATGGCCATAGCGCGATCTTAAAGAAGATAACAATACCACAAAATGTGGACTGTGCTCCCTCTGAGAGCCTTTTTGAGCGCCACTTTACCACTATGATACCATCCAGGGAGTCTTGGATGGGAACATTCCGAGAAGTGGAGCCACCATAAATTTTTACACAGATGGATCGAAGCTTCACGAGCAAGTGGGCTTTGGAGTCTATTCGGAAGAGCTTGGGTTGAACCTGGCTCGAAGATTGCCTGATCACTGCAGTGTTTACCAGGCAGTAAAGGTAGTGGCTGACTGGTTGAGCTGTCTTGTCTACAACCGCAGTCAATATCTATACTGACAGTCAAGCCGCGGTCAAGTCCCTGAATTCAATCTTTCTGAAAACAAGATCTGCCCTTAACTGCCGCAGTTCCAATGTCGTGTTTAAATTCGCAGTCAACATCTATTTCAACAGTCAAGCCGCGGTAAATTCCTTGGAGTCAATGTTTCTGAATACAAGATCTATCCTTTGCTGTCGCGCTTCTTTAAATGAGATGGCCAAGCAGTTTGACATACGACTCATATGGGTCCCAGGCTACAGAGACATTTCAAGGAATTGCAAAGCCGATAAGCTTTCAAGACTGGGAACTACCTTACAGGTTCTAATTGGAATGTTTTGGTATGCCTTTGAAAACCTGCAAGCAAAATCGACGGCTTTGTTCCGCGACGGAGACTAATTAGAGATTGGCAAATGGATGGGCGTATGGAAGCGCACAAGTGCACTGATATCGCTTCCAAGAGGAGAGATTTTGACGGTGGTTTCTGTAATTACCGGACACTGTCTTATAGGGAAGCACGCAGAGCGGTTAAATGTGCCGTCAAATGACTTTTGCCGGAGTTGCATGGATGAGGAGGAGTTGAAAACTATCGAACACTTCATCTGCCATTGCCCGGAACTTTCTGGTCAGAGACTTGCTTCACTGAGATCTATGGATCAATGTGATCTTTCTGATTTGTTTTAAAAGATGCAGAAAGTGGTATAACGGCAGGGACTAGTAGAAGGATCTATTACAGTCCCGTGGTATCGCAGCGGACCTCAGAGCCTATGTGTGCTGACGTAAAACGTCAGCAGCCACTTTGGACAGACGGACATACATGGATAAATCGACACAAAAACTGATTAAGAGTTATACTTAAAGGTGGATCTAGGAATAATATTTCAAGTAGTTACCAACATCAGCCCACCACGAAGTGGTGTAAGTAATAAAAATTAAAAAAAAAAAAATCTTACACATAGTACTTTTTGCAAGCCAATCGACGGCATGCAATTTTATTAATAAATACATTAACTTTGTTCCCTTAGTCCCCTTCTCTGTCTGTGTCACGGTATTTGTTAAGATAAGAAAAAGTTAGAATGAGAGACCTTTGTATTTTAAATAATGAACGAATGTTAGGTGTATTCGATTGCTGGAGTTTATTATTTTACAAATACATATTTTATAATTATTTCTGACATTGCCACACATTGTTGCATGTTCGTTTTGTAATATATAATTTGCAAAGTGTCATTAGTTTTAAAATACATTATGTGGCAGCATACAATCAAATACACTGACTGAATTGTTATTTACTATTGCATTGATGCACTAATACTGATACAAGGCAGATCTTTGCAAGAATGCAATCATTTGTTTGGTTTCTAAATTTTAACCTAGCCTAAATCTACAGCGATTTGATATCGTCACGTTTCTAAAACACAGGCGAATTAAGCATTTTCTGTTTTTGAGTTAAGACAACGTTACTTCAATCCTAATCAAGTGATTTGAAAAGGCCTGCCCTGTAAGGCATCGACGGAAAATGTTCCAACCACCAAGGTGGTCAAAGGAGTTATTGCAACACAGGGAAAACATTCAGACACTTTTTAAAAACGCAAGGAAAGACAACAACGATGTTCCCAGTGAGCAGTTTACATAAAAGAACTTAAATTTTTTTAAAAAGAAAAAATAATTAGAAAATCAAAAAAAGAGCAGCTGGAATTAACTCTGTAGTAAAATCGTACACACTACAGATGCGACCATACTGAAGAAATTTTAAACGATGAAATCCATCCCCCACTTTTATTTAAAAGAGGTGATGGAACATGGAGAGAAAGTGCAGAGGAAACGATTGATGTACTCTTAAGGAAGCACTTTCAAGATTTCTGGGAAACCTCTACATCAGAAAATCAATATATGGGACCGTTAACCTGTTCTTTAAATTTGTTCTCGAAAGAACGTCTGGCAAGGGCTATATGCCCCTTCAAACCCTACAATTTATTTTTATTTTTTGTGTATTACTGGTTCTCAAATAAACACTTCATTCCTTCGAAATCTGCTATTGCCATATTTAAGTAAGTAGTAGTAAATTTCATTGAAATCAACTAACTACACATGATTAGCACTACACGTTTTTAGAATTATTTACTACTGAAAAACTGCATACATACTAAACTAAAAGTTAGTTTAGCAGACGCTGGCAACAAAAAATAAAACGAAAACTGTCATTAGTTTTGAATAATTACTTTTGTAAGTGTTTTGACTTGCAGTTTATGATTTGTTTTTAGCAAATCTTTGCTAAGACATTGCTAGACATTTGTCTGGCACTTTTAATTTCTGTTTTATTTTTCAAAGAAAATGACTTCAGTAGTTGGTTTGCCATTCATAAAGTATAGTTACACACAAAAAAACCTTGTCAAATTACTAGAAAAAGTCTCGTAATCCCATTTTACCAATATTTGATAGTTTTCCTTGTTTTTTAACAAAAAATTTTCTATCGATGTTTACATATTTTTTTGTAATTTTACATTTTTTTTGCAATTTTACAAATTTTCAAGTTTTTTTACAAAAAAAATCTATTTAATTCACGAGAATTCCTTGTAAGTTTTATTGCGCCAAAAAGGTTGTAAATTTACAATTTTATTGGTAAAAAGCTTTTAAAGTTACGAAAAAGCTCGTAATTTTTACTAGAAATTTTCGTAAAATAGGAGGTAGCAAAAAATCTAGTAAAGTTACGAAGCCTAGTTGTAAGTTTTAGCGCGTCAAAAAAATTGTAAATTTACAATTTTATTGGTAAAAAGGTTGTAAAATTACAAGGCATTCTGGTCAAAGGAGGTAGCAAACAAAAAAGTTACAAACTTTTCTTGTCATTTTACAAGTTTTTTTTTGAGTGTACACATTTAAAAATTAAGAAAATTAAAACTTTTTTTTATTAAAAGTGCGTGATTTGTAAATTATTTTGAGTATTTGTTAGTTTTGTATTTAAGAGTTGAGATTTGCTACAAACGTCTACGTAATTTATGCACCTTATTTAGTCATTCAATTTGGATTTTAAACACCTTAATCATTATTCAGTGAGTCACTATTGTAAACAAATAAAAAAAAGTACCATTGAATAATCAAATTCTCAGACAACTGAAAAAAATTCACAATAAGAAATAATTTCAACAAAAGTTTTGTTAAAAAGGTAGATATTAGCAAACAAAATTTAGTTAATCTACTAATATATTTTTGTCAGTGATCAAGTACGGGTCGGGTCGTTTAAAATTAAAAATTTTTATTAGCAGAATAAAATATCCATTTTTAAATACAAAACCTTAAAAATCTGCATTCATAAATAAATTTGCGCCTCGAACTTACCTGAAAATAAAAGAAAAAAAATTATTTTACACATATGAAATTCAATATATTAAGCTTTCTATAAATGAAAACTTTGCTATTTAATCAAGTTTCAGAAAAATACAACGATTCTGCTGTGTAGGTAACTTATCATGCTTTCATTTAAGTTTAATAGCGTCCAGATTAAAAAAAAAATTAAATGTGCCACGAGGGTTGAAATGGAAATTAAATTTATTGAAAACCCTTTTTTTTTTAAAAAATTTTAAAATATTTTAAATCGATTTTTTCCAAGCTAAAACATCATAAGAATTTTACACTGAAAGAATAATTGTTCATAATATCTATGAACAAATTTTATAAAACCAAATTCATAGAATCTATGAAACAATTCATTGGCTGAATGAATATTCATTAGTATTGTGAAATATTTCATAGAATTTTATTCATAGATTTTGTTAGATTCATAGAAAAAATTCATAGAACTAATGAATGTTATTCAAAGAAAAACTGTCATCAATAAACCTTTCATTTTTTTTAATAATTAAAATAATGTTACAATAATTACAAAAATTTAATAAATATATTAAAAAAAATATTTAGAAAAACATAAAAAACGAAAAAAAAAAATATTGCTGCCCTGGCGGGATTCGAGCCCAAGACCTACCGGCTGGGAAATGGGAATAATGTTCGTTATTTTTTTTTTTGCAAACACACAAACATTTTGTTTTCTACAAAAAACACACACACAGATTTTGGCAGAGCATAGATACAAACTCAATATGTTAAAGCAGAATATTAAACAAAATGGATTTCAAGTGTTATTATATGTTTATACTTCACGAACAACTGGTTTTGTGTTCGAATCTCGGTGGGGAAAATTTAAAAATAAATAAATTTTTAAAAATAGAATATTGTAAATAAATAAAAATAAAATAACAAAGTAAATAAAAATGAAATAATAAAATAAATAAAACTAGAATTGAACATAATTTTTTTTAAGCCTATGAACTTTTTCATAGATTTCTGGTTTCTATGAATTTGTTTCATAGATTCTATGAAGGGCATCATTGGCTGACGTCTAATGATTTTTTTCATAGAACCAATGTACGTTTTCATAGCCGTAATGAACAAAATTCTTTCAGTGTATTTACTGTTAAAAAATAGTCTCAGAAGTTGAAACTTACTGAATTGGTAGAAGGTCGCAGAATCTGAGACTTTTTCTACGGGAAGAAGGTCTTCGAATCTAAGATTTTTTTATAGGAATATGGTCTCAGAATCTCAGAAAAAATCTCAGAATCTCAGACTTCTTCTATAGGAAACAGGTCTCAGAATCTATGACCTTTCTATAGAAAAAAGGTCTTAAAGTCTGAGACGTTTTCCATAGGAAAAACATTTCCGAATCTGGGATTTATTCTTTAGGAAAGGATCACAGAATCTCCGACTTTTTCTATAGAAAATGTGTCTTAGAATAAGAAAAGATTTCAGAATCAGAAAAGGTCTCAGAATCTGGCACTTCTTCTTTAGAGAAAAAGTGCCCGAATTTTAAACTTTTTCTACATAAGAAAAATCTCTCAGAATCTGATACTTTTTCTTTAGGAAAAAGGTCTGAGAATTTAGGCCTTTTTCTTTAGGAATAAGATCTCAGAATTTAAAACTTTTTCTTTGAGAAAAAGGTCTAGAATCTGAGATTTTTTCTATTGGAAAAAGGCCGAAGAATCTAAGACTTTTTATATAGAAAAAAGGTCTCAGAATCCAAAATATTTTCAGTACGAAACAAATCTAATAATCAGAGACCTCTCTATAGGAAAAATGTCTCAATAATGCTTTAAAATATGAGACTTTTTCTATAGCAAAATTTTTCAGAATCTGAGACTTTTTCTGTGGAAAATAATTGTAAGATTCTGAAAATTTTTCTATACGAAAAGTAACGAAAAGTCTTATATTCTCAGACAGTTTCCCATTAAAAAATATTTTTTTTACGAAAAACGTCTCAACATCTGATATTTTCTATGTAGGAAGAATTTCTTCTATTAAAAAAATTATCTTCTTGTATACGAAAAATATAGAATTTTCTTTTAAAACAAATTAAAAAAATTGATCTAAACAAAATACGATCATGAAAAACAAACCTCCTTCGGCAAAAACTACTAAATTATATGATTTTATAGCTTTCCCATCACTTTTTTTGCAAAAAAAAACGTATCCCTTTTTTTTGCTCGTCAACAAAGGTGAATTTAGGATTTTTTTTTTTCGAAGTAAAAAAGATATCCCCCCCCAAACCCAAGAGCTGTATCCGCCACTGTTTATATACATACACACACAACTATAAACAAAATGAGAATTCAAAAATCTACACTCAAAAAATTATGTAGGTAAATTCCAGTGAATATTCACTTAAAACAAATGAACTTTTATTTAAAAACCATTCCAGTGTTTTTTCTTTTAAAATAAAAACACAATACAGTCAATTTTAAATGTTAATTTAATGACTAACCAAAACATTAAAAAACTAGTGAATATTCAGTTATTTTGTATTGAAAAACAGTAAAACTATAAAAGAAATTTTTTACTGCCGAAATTAAATGTAACAGAAAATTCGTTTTTAATACAGTAAATTATTTTTTTTAAACTACAGAAACAGTAGAAAATAAGAAGTCCATAATAAAATTAATGATTATTCTTTCAAAATAACTTTACTGATTACTTTTTAAAATAACCTACAAACAGTTAATGGCATAATTTTCTTAGTGTATATGAGAAATAAAAAAACTTTCAACAAACTGTTTATACTTCTGTTATTTCTTTTTGTACGTAAAACCATGCAAGAGATAAACACCTACTCGCACATACGGAAAACAAAACAAAAAAAAAAGAAAATAAGTAAAGCTAAAAATTTAATTAAACAAATAATTATATTAATTAAATATTTAATTAATATTAAACTAAAAAAAAACAATTAAAATGTTAATTAAAAAAGTTAAAAATTTGATTAAATAATTAATCATATTAATAAAACATTTAATTGATATCAAATTAAAAAACAATTAAAATTTTAATTAAAATAAAATATACGATATTATTTTCTGTCTATAAAGCTATTTGTTAATAAAAACTTTACTATTTAATTAAATTTCAAAAAAAATGTCGGTTCTCAAAAAATATGAAATAAAATAAAAATATTCTAATACTTTGTAAATCCCCTTAAAAAACTTAGGCTATTTAACCAAGTATTTGTATAAAACACTTCATCGTTTGTATTTTTCATAAAAACTTTTTTCCGTGTACTCTTAAACTTAATTGGAATCAATTCCCTAATACGAATTATTTGAAAAAAAATTACGTCGAATAGTAGTGAAAAATTTAAGTTTTCTGCAAATATTATACAAAAATTTATTAAAAATTATTAAAAAAAAATAAAAAAAATTAATTTTCATTTATGCCAAAAATTTTAACATTTTTCTTTGTTAAAAGGAAATAAATTATAAACACGTTCAACAACTGCATACAAAAAAAAATTGTTGAAAGTTCATTGTAAAGTATTTTTTGAAATAAATCTTTGAAATCCTAAAAGTTTCAAGAGTTCGTGTGGTTTTGAAATGTGCATTTATACAATTAAAATACCAACAACAAAGACACTAACAATAAGAACTTAAATCAAGATATATTATGTGATTTAAAACAACTTGAAATAAATAGAAAACAAGTAGAAAAGTTAAATTCGACTTGGCCGAATCCATGAATACACTCCACAATGCCTTTTTTAAGCGACAGTAGATTTTTTAAATGTGAAAAATATTTTTTAAAATATTTTGACAACACCATTTACAGATGTAAATCGAAAAAGATCAATTGTTATTCGAAAATTCTATTTGTATTTTGAAAATTCCATTTGTAATTCGAAAATTCCATTTGTTATTCGAAAAAAATCAATTGTAATTCGAAAATATCATTTATAATTCGAAAAATATCAATTGTAATTCGAAAATTCCATTTTTTTCAAAAATTCCATTTGTAATTCGTAAATTCCATTTATTATTCGAAAAAAATCAATTGTAATTCGAAAATATCATTTATAATTCGAAAAATAATAATTGTTATTTGAAAAAGATCAATTTCAATTCGAAAAAGATTAATTGCAATTCAAAGATTTCGATTGTAATTCGAAAGAGATCAATTGTTATTTGAAAAAGATCAGTTGTAGTTCAAAAAAAATCCATTGTAATTCCAAAGAGCTCAACTGTAATTCAAAATAGATCAATTGTAATTCGAAAAAGATTTATTAGAATTCGAAAAAGATTAATAAGAATTCGAAATAGATCAATTGTAATTCGAAAAATATCAATTGTAATTCGAACAAGATAAATTTTTATTTGAAAAAGATTAATTGTAATTATAAATAGATAAATTGTAATTCGAAAAAGATTAATTGTAATTCGAAGATCCCAATTGTAATTTGAAAAAGATCAATTGTAATTCAAAGATCCCAATTGTAATTCGAAAAATATCCACTGATTTTCCATTGATCTTTTTCGATTTACAATTGGAATCTTCGAATTACAATTTATCTTTATCTTTTTCGAATTAAAATTAATCTTTTTCGAATTACAATTGATCTTTTTCAAATTACAATTGACATACTTTAAATTACAACTGATCTTTTTTTAATTACAATTGATGTTTTTCGATTAACAATTGATCTGTTTCGAATTACAATTGATCAATTTGGAATTACAATTGATCTATTTCGAATTACAATTAGAATTTGCTAATTACATTTGTACATGTCGTAAAAATATTTTATTTTGTTTAAAAAACTATATTTTAAGTGGGTTTATTCTAGCTCGAGGTCATTATTTTCACAAATTAAAACTATGATAGAATAAATTTCAGGAAAATTATGTTTCTGTTTTAAATTAAATTATGTTGGCCATTTTTGCTAGACTTAGTCGACACGTGTTTCGACATTTGTCAGATTCCATTGTCAAGACTATTTAGCAAATATTAAAAACCTGTTCTACAAGTAGCAAAGGAAATTTAAATGACAAATTGCTAATGTTCAAACTAAAATATTAATACATATTCGATTCTACTTTCATTGAGAATTAGAAGTAGAAAATTTTACCATCTTACAAGGAAAGTGTTCCAACCGTTTTCAGCCGATTTGCCAGAAACCTAAAATATATATAATAGAGACGATTTAAAGGTTGTGGTGTCTCGGCTTATTGGTCATATCAGTGTTTAAAAATTTCATTGCCCCCTTATGAAACAATGTGAACCTTCGGGATAATTCCGATAATTCCCGAACTAACAAAAATATCGGCTAGGGCAAAAATACGTGTCGACTTAAATTTATTAAAGATTACTTCGTATTCATTTGGATGTCGTAGGTAGAGATGGGCGCGTGAGTGGATTTTGACTCACACTCACTCACGCAAAAAATAATCGAATCACTCACGCAATTCTTTTTTTTTTACTCACGCTCACTCACATTCACGTTAGTAATAAAAAAATTACTCACGCTCAAGCGTGACTCACGCCAGATTCAATCACGCTCACGCGTGAGTCACGCAAAATCTACTCACGCAATAAAATTTTCTTACCAAAAAAAAAAATCCAAAAAAAAATTTTTACAAAAAATTAAAAAAAAATTAGCCAAATCAAAAATCTAATCACGCAAACTCACGCAAAAAATAAATGACTCACTCACTAATCACTCACTCAGATTTTTTTTCAACTCACACTCACTCACAATCACGTGATTTAAATGAAAATCACTCACACTCACGCGTGATTCACGTGAATCACGCAAATCCCGTGACCAGCGCCCATCTCTAGTCGTAGGTCATTGTATTCACTTGAATATTCTATGGGAATATGATAGTTTTAATTAGTAAAGGAAATAGTGACCTCGAGCTAGAATAAATCTACTCAAAATATAATATACAGCATTTATGATTTTTGTTTGGGATGAGACTAAGTAATGGGTGCGTAATGCATGAAAAATACTAAAAAGTAATGTAAGGAAAATATAATGCATATTTTTTCAATGTTTTTAGTTATGCATTACATAACAATTACCATTTTTAAGGTTTTGCTGGGAAGTACTAAAGTAAACTTTACTGCTTTGCTGGTAAATACTAAAGTGTACTTTGCTGGTACATTTAACCACATTTCAACAGTTTTTTTTTAGGAAGCCAGAAAAATGTGTGGAAAAAAAGAATGATGCAAAAAGTTGAAAAAAACCCGCATAATAAATGATTATTTTGTTAGTTGCTGATTTATAAAAGATGATAAAAAAAGTGATTTAAAACCATAATCCGCAACAACCTAGACAACATATGAAAGAAGCTGGTAAAAAACATATGCATTTTGTTTTTCATATATGACAACGATTTTGTAATAGAAAAATTGCACAATCGATAGTCTAGAAAATTTACACAGATGAAACCCACTTGTATAGTTTCTAAAGTGGGTTATAATCTATTATTGATCATCAGTTTCAGTTACTCAATTGTTTACTTTATTAAAATTTAATTAAAATTCCATTTATAGTTAACAATTGTTTTTAATTTTTTTAACCTACTTTTTTAAAAAACTTTATGTTATTTAGTTCATTTGTGAAAAAAAAATGTAAAGCGAAATTTAAACTATTAACCCATTTTGAACCAAGATTCAATTTTATTTTCCTTTTTTGAAAAAATGTACTTTTTGTAGGGTCATTAGCACCCGCTAATAAAAACAAAAACTTGACCAAAAAAATTTTCAATGTTCCGTTATCCCACACTCAAAAAAAAAAGTTTGTAAAATGACATAAAATCCCCGTGATTTTACGGGGCAGGTTTTGTAAAATATGTACTAGCAAGAATCCCCGTAAAGTTGCGGGGATAATTTGTAAATTGATTTAACAAAAGAAAATGTAAATTTACAATTTTTTTTGTAAAATATCATCTTCGAGGTGAATATTTTTTTTTGTAAATTTGCAAAAAATTTGGTAAATTTACAAAACAAAATTGTAAACTTACAGAAAAAGGTTGTTATTTTACAAGGAAAAATAGAAAATGAAAAAAAAAAATTTTTAGATTAACAAATTATTTGGTTAAACTACTGTTTTTTATGCAAAAAACTTGTATATTTACAATAAAAAGTGGTAAATTTACAATTTTTATTGTATATGTACCATTTTTTCCTTATTTTTTTGCCGTAAAAACAGTAGTTTAACCATAAAATTTGTTAATTTACAATATTGTTTTTGTATTTTCTATTTCATTTTTGTAAAATTACAACTTTTTTCATAAGTATACAATTTTGTTTTTTAAATTTTCATATTTGTTTTGTAAATTTACAAAAAAATTGGTTTATTTAAATATTGGTTTTGTAAATTTAAAGGTTTTTTCCATTGGTGCATCTTATTTTTCCTTCTTCGGCAGCTGGAGTAGCACTTCAACAACCTGAAAAGATTTTTTTTCACTTGAGCACTTTTAACAAACTTTTTAATGTATAACACTGCACTTTTTTATTTTTTTTCGACATTTCGTTTTTCTTAAGTAGAACATATGAGAATTGCGAAGGAGGCTACACAAGAAATTTCTTATATTTTCAGGAAAAATTAGTCAAAAAATAACAATTTTTTTTTGAATTTTTAGTTATTTTCGCAAGTATTTTTAAAAAATTAGAAAAAAAACGTTGGATATTGTAAATTGGATGTTTAAGTACCTGTTAAAATAAGAAAAACTTAATTTTACATATAATTACAATAATAAACTCTTCTGTGAGAAAAAACAACAGCAACAACTACACTCGAATTGAAAAAAATCAGATTTAGTTGATACTTGCTTAACAGCCTACTTGGCGTATCGGTCTAGAGTGATTGTACGTTACAAGCAGTTAATAGCAAAGTATTACAGATGCTGATGAGTTCAATCCTTGGCGGCTGCGATCTGTTAATAATTTTCACATATAGAGTTTTATTGACTATTAACTAAATAAACTTGACATTAAAAGTTTTTCTGAAGATTATTATAACTGGATAATATGAAACTAGTAAGAAACAAACCAGAATGTCTAAATTTTTAGAAAAATTAAAATTTTTCTTTCACACTTTTCTCAATTCAAAACCATATATAACAAATTAAAAAATTATAATACATAATTATAATTAGAGCCTGAGCTCGACTGTCTTTACAGAAAACAATAACTTAATTTTTCATAATTGGCAGCTTTTGATTGACATTTTAGTTGCCAGATTTAAAAAAAAACTACCAAAAAATTATGGTAAAATTACCAAAAAATGGTAAAAATACAAACAAAAAAACTAGAACAATAATATAGTAAAAACATATAAAAATCTTGAAAAAAAAATGTTTGTAATAAAACATTTTTTGGTAGAAAGACTAAATACCATCAAATAAAATGATGTTGTACAATTACAGTTTTCTTGTGTAAAAAAACTAAACACCTTGTATTTTTTTTTTATGTGTATAATAATTATTTTTTTTGTAAATTTACATAAAAATATTGTTAAATAAATTTACCAACATTTCATAGTAAAATTACAAAGCGCACGGTAGCTTTCGTTTTATTAAAAATACAAGAATTTTTGTAAATAGACAAAAATATTAGTAAAATAGAATTACAAGACCTTTTACTTGTAATTTTACAAACTTTTTTTTTTGAGTGCAGAAAAGATTGCACTCAAAAAAAAAAAACCTTGTCAAATTACTAGAAAAAGTCTCGTAATCCCATTTTACCAATATATGACAGTTTTCCTTATTTTTTTTTAACAAATAATTTTTGATCAATATTTACATTTTTTTTTTTTTTTTGTAATTTTACAGTTTTTCTTGTAATTTTACAAATTTCCAAGATTTTTTACAAAAAAAATCTAGTAAATTTACGAGAATTTCTTGCAAGTTTTATTTCGCCAAAAAAGTTGTAAATTTACAATTTTATTGGTAAAAATCTTGTAAAATTACAAAAAAGTTAGTAGTTTTTACTAGGAATTCTCATAAAATAGGAGGTAGCAAAAAATCTAGTAAAATCACGAAACCTCCTAGTAAGTTTAATTGCGTTAAAAAATTGTAAATTTACAATTTTATTGGTAAAAAGCTTGTAAAATTACAAGGTATTCTTGTCAAATAGGAGGTAGCAAAAAAAGTTACAAACTTTGCTTGCCATTTTACAAGGTTTTTTTTTAGTGCAGCAAATTTCATTAGGACCGGTTTATCCAATTTTGCTTTATTGCGGAAGTGGCAGGAATATATTTTTATTTAATAAAAAAATTTTCGCTCCTTGATTAGCACTATCTTGAGTGAAATCGTTAAGAAAATTGGTTAAGCTGCGTAATTGTAAAACAGGCAGATTACGTTCAATATAGTATAAAGTGGCGTGGCATTTTACGCCCCTTTTTCTAATCGTAGTACAATATGGCCTATAGTTCCGCAATCCGTTGGCATTATCATTAAAAAAATAAATTAAATCGGATCAGCCATTTTTGCATTATTGTAGAGCATGCAGAAATAACTTTTAATACAAGGGGGCGTGGCATTGTATGTCCCTTTTTCGGTAACGCTCTAATTTGGCATATAGTTAGTACTCGGTTAGCACAATCTTTGGTTTAAATTTCATCAAAATTGGTCAATACAAGGGGGCGTGGCAATTCATGTCCCTTTTTCGGTAACGCTCTAATTTGGCATATAGTTAGTACTCGGTTAGTACAATCTTTGGTTTAAATTTCATTAAAATCGGTCCGTTTTTTATATATAGATGACATTAGTGGTACAATGTAAAAAATCGATTTTGCCACGCCCACAGACAGAAAATCCAAAATCGGACTGCACAGTGTTATTCCCTAGGCAATTCTGAATTCCCTGAAAATTTATCAATATTGGTTCAGCCGTCCATACGAAACAACATACCCACATACATTCAAAAGTGGGCGTAGAAATGGAAAATTGTTCTTTCCGAAAAACCATAGTTGGACTATGACGGACATTAAAAACAAAATTAGACAAATTGATCAAGCCATTCTATGATTTAAAATGTATTTATCAAGAAAAGTGAGCGTAAAAGTAGGCGTTAACAATTTTTCTTTCCTTAAAAATCTTTGCGGACTATAAGCAAATTGGTTTAGCCGTTATAGAAAAAAGTGGGCGTAGAAAATTTTGCTATCCGTAAAAACCTTAGTTCAATTATGGCGAACATTTTCAACAAAAATAAGTGGGCGTGGTAATTTTTTTCGTTAAAACCAAAGTTGGAACATGATGAAAATTTAAAAAATCATTTAAAAAAAATTAAAACATATCCGTCCAGCCATTCTCAGATTTTAGATAAATTGAAAAAGTGGGCGTGTTCGATTATTCTTTCACTAAAAACTTAAATTTGATTACCACGAACATTTAAATAAAAAATTACCCAAATAGGTGCTGCCGTTTTCCGATTTTTGATAAATCGATAAAAGTTTGCGTAAAAATGTTAGTCTATGACGAACATTTAAAAAAAAATGTCCAAATCGGTCCAGCCGTTCTCAACTGATGCGGTTATTTATATAGATTTTTTGGCTATTTTATTAATTTTTTTATTATTTTCAAAATAAATAGTTTCAAAATGATTCAAATTAGTGGAATTTGATAATAAATTAAATCTAAAAAAAAATTTAAATTAATTAAAAAAATTAAAAGTCGAAAATAAAAAAGGTTTACGAAAAATCGAACAGAGGATCGAAATGGTTTAAACAAATATGACTAAGACTTAGCCTATTTACTTGTTGTTGCCCTAAGCAGTTTGGTATTGCATTTGAGCAAAATCGGTTCTGCGGTTCAAAAGTTATGAAAGAAAATGTAAGGACACCTCGAAAATGTTGGTACATTCAACATAAACTAAAAATACAAAATGCATTAATTCGGTTGCACGTGTGAACAGAATTGATCACAGAATGGCATTTAAAAAAGTACAAACATATTTTTTTCCAAAAAAAAAAAAATATTTCGCCAATTTTTTAAACCCTCCAACCACAGTATGGGGTTGGAGGGACAAAGTATACTCACTTTGTCATTCCGTCTGTATGGGACACGATACAGTCAAAACTAAAAGAGCTCGACTTCCGAAGTTTGGCACGAATATGTCTTATATTCCTAGGCAGGTTAAGTTCGGAAATGGGCAAAATAGGACCAAGGGGAAAAAACTTTCCCCTTGGAGAACTAAACTAACCTAAGAAAAACCGCATTTTTTGCAGGGTTTTTGTACTTTTTCTAAACAAATTCAACATTCTTATCTCAGATGAAGTTCAAAATCGCAAGAGGAAGGTGCTCCCTAACGTCCCCCACCAACCCCTCCCCCCCCCCCCCCAAAAAAAAAGCCCTGGATTTTTTATATATTGTTTTTTTTTTACATTTTAGAAGGTATAAAAGATTCGGCACAGCCGAATGTAACACTTTCACTTGTTTTTTTTAACAAAAAAATTTTTTCGCGGATTTTTTTTTTTTTGAAAAAATTTTTTGTTTGTTTTTTTTTTTTGCAAATAAACTTTTTTTACATTGTGGAGGGTATCAATACATTCGGCAAGGTCGAATTTAACTTTTTACTTGTTTATGTATGATGTGTTTGTTTCTGTTCTTACGCATTATAAATTGTTAAAGCTCATTTAGTTAGTGACACAGTTAAGCGGGAGCTATTTATATACGTTCAATTTAATTCGCCGATAGTGGCATTTGATATGCATTTTTTCGAGGTTTTTATAAGCCTTTGCATTTTTATCGGAGAATTCAAATAAAATATATTTGTAAACTGAGTCCTCAAGTTGAAGTTTTTAATAACAACTTTAAGCTGAGACTTTAATGCGCTTTCATGTTCCGAAAGCAAATTTACTTGTTTTTATCCGTGTTTTTTAAATGCGATTGGTATAAACTTTGCAGTCTGGCAAGAAATTCATTTGCACTTTTATCGGACATTTTACGATAAAATGTTATCTGTTTAAGAGCATCAACTTGGCGCTTTTATCGGAATTTTACGATAAAATGTTATCTGTTTATGAGCGTCAACTTGGCGCTTTTATTGGAATTTAAATTTAATTTAATTCAAGAGTGACAAAAAAAATCGGCCGGAATTTAAAAAAATATGTACAAAAAGATAACTTAATATATCGTTTAAATTAGCAAAACAATCTGCTAAAAAGCTGCAAAAAATCTTTGTAAAACTAAGCAAACAGAATTGGTTAAAGTATTAAAATTTTTTAGTTATTTTTAAAAAATTAATAAAAGACAATTATTTTTAAATATTCATTTCAGCAGAAAAATTTTCTAAAAATTTTTTATTTTAAAATGAAAGTCATTTAACATAGTTTTCGATATAGGTTTTCTTTTGAATGTTTACAAAATTAATAATTTACTAATCTCAGGGACTCCACTGTCTCAGCACTCAGACCCTTCCAAATTTGTCTGAGACGTTGCCTTTTCGAGATTTTTACGTTTTACATTTTTTTGTAGCACAAACTTTCGAGTAAAAGAAAACATTTCAAGTCAAAGAAAACATTTCAAAAAAGGTACGTGCTAGAAAAATTTGGATTGCAAATGAGAAATCTGTTAACTGCTTAATATAAAGGATTTTGCTGTTGAACAGTGTTAATAATTTGTTCATGTCCAAATCTGCCAATTTAAGATTTTGATTTTATATTTTCCAACTGTCCACTTTACTTGTCCATATTCTATCAAATTCTGACAGTTACATAACATTTTACAAGTATGTAGAGTTTTTCGTAACAAAAACCACATTTACAAAAATATGTTTTCAATTTTTTTCATATTTGAAAAACATTGTACTCCAATATTTCTATTACAATTAATTGAACTCAATTATGACCAGATGGCTTAAATGTATTTTACTTTACATACGTTCCAATCAAAGGCATTAAATTTTATTGATATTAATCTATATATAAAAATATATAAATTGATTTAAAGTAGAGTGGAATGGAATGAAATGGAGTAGGTGCGCCATTTTTTTTTTTTTTTGTATGTTGTCGCTTTAAAGATTTATTCCACATACAGTGCCGGACGAAAGTAGTTACACAGAGCTTTAGAAGATGGTTTATTAAAGACAAATTTAAAAATACCCAACCTTTTTTAGGTTATTTATTAAGGTTTAATTTAAGTTTGTATCGTTCAGATATATTCGACGAGGGTCGAACTAAAAAATTAAATTATTTATAGACATTTTTTTTAAAAAATTTCAAAAATACTTCTAACAAAACTTAAAATATAAAAGAGACAATTCTAAGGTTGGGGTTTTGGCATATCGCCCAAAATATCTATAAATAATGGTAGTATCACTTTCCAGTTCGATCCTCGTAGCAGATTTATTATAAACTCAATCTGTACGCTATTAAGCTTAAATTAAAGCTTAATAAATTACCTATAAAACACTGTCTCAAAAATACTTGTTTTTTGATTAAAAGGTTTTGGTATTTTTAAATTTGTCTTTGAAAAATTACATCCACTATAGCTCTGCGTGATTACTTTTGTCCGGCACTGTTCATATTGGTTACTATGTCACAAAACTATGCGTGGTTATTGTAGTAAATTTTCTTTTTTCGTTTCAATAATTTTTTTATTTTGGTTAGATTTTTTATCAGTCAAAATATTTATATAATGTTTTTTTTGTACGATAAATGACTAAATAAATAATAATTCATGTCAAATAAATTAAACCGATTTTTTTGGAATGTTAACATATTGATATCAAGATAATGAATGAATGGTTTGGCATTAAGAGAAACAAAATGTTTGTTCAAAATTCTACTACAGTTATCTTGAAATACAAAATATCCCAATTAGAAATGTCGTTAAGACATCTCAAAGACTTCCTTATGACCCCAATTAGAAATGTCGTTAAGACATCTCAAAGACTTCCTTATGACAATGTCAGTGTACCTGCTGACTGAAAAATCTCTGACCATACAAAAAACCTCATGACACCTCCTGACTTTTTCAAGTATTTTGTCAAAATTCCTCGCCGACAAGTATGCAGGTAGTCAATAGTGCTGACTACATTATGACATGTCCATAGTTCGTCTGAGATCGCCAAAAAATTAAAAATTTATTAATCACGTCTTTTAATTTACACTACTTACTATTTTTATCTGTCCATTTCTTAAATTTAATTTTTTAAAACTTACTATTTTGATCTGCCTCACTTGGTCCGCGAACTCAGAACCTTCTGTTCACTGGTCTAGCACCTTACCCCTTTAGCCAAACTTTGATAATAAATGAGTTTATTTAAAAACAAATTTAAATTAATTTATTATTTGAATTGTCCTGTTATATATATTTCGTCACCTGAATTGAAAAATGCTACAATATGAATTTTTCTTCCTCAAATATAACATTTTTTTAAATATTGATTGGAATTTGGTTTCATCCTATTTATAAAGATTTTGTTAGAGTTATTTAAGCGTATCTTAGTTGTTTTTAATATTATTTATACAAAACAAAAAAAAATATTTACAAAAAAAATATTGCAGGAGCCCTTTACAATTAAGGTGACGATATATTCAATTTATTTTGTTTTTGACAAATTTGAAATATTATTATTTCAAAATATATTTTATTACAAACAATTTTAAGTTGTGGTTGGCCTAGTTGTCTAGCAGGTTCGACAGCTTACGTGTTGTAGATTTTTGGCCTCGGTTCAATCCCCGGTCGCGGATTTTTTTTTTATTTTTTTTTTTATTGTTTTAAGACCAATTCAATTTTATTTTTTTAATTACAAAGAAAATTAAAAGAGTTTTAAAGGATGAAACAAAATTACATGGATTTTACATCGGTAAAAAACATTTTTTAGTGATTGGTCGGATTTGCTATATAATTGTCAGCATTAAAGACGTGATTTTTCTAAATTGATAAGACAACTTATATGACAAGTCAGTACATTTATAGAACTTGGGAAGCTCTGACAAAAATTATGACATGTCCCTAAGTTGTCTTTAGTAAAATGTATTCACTTGCTGACTTCTACCTGATGAATCATTACTGACATTGTCTTAAAGACAAAATTTCTAATTGGGACAATGTCAGTGTACCTGCTGACTGAAAAATCTCTGACCATACAAAAAACCTCATGACACCTCCTGACTTTTTCAAGTATTTTGTCAAAATTCCTCGCCGACAAGTATGCAGGTAGTCAGTAGTGCTGACTACATTATGACATGTACATAGTACGTCTGAGATCGTCCAAAAATTTAAAATTTGTTAATCACGTCTTTTAATTTACACTACTTACTATTTTTATCTGTCTATTTCTTAAATTTAATTTTTTAAAACTTACTATTTTGATCTGCCTCACTTGGTCCGCGAACTCAGAACCTTCTGTTCACTGGTCTAGCACCTTACCCCTTTATCCAAACTTTGATAATAAATGTGTTTATTTAAAAACATTTAAATTAATTTATTATTTGAATTGTCCTGTTATATATATTTCGTCACCTGAATTGAAAAATGCTACAATATGAATTTTTCTTCCTCAAATATAAATTTTTTTTAAATATTAATTGGAATTTGGTTTCATCATATTTAACAAGATTTTGTTAGAGTTATTTAGGCGTATCTTAGTTGTTTTTAATATTATTTATACAAAAAAAAAAAAATTACTTATTTAAAAAAAAAAATATTGCAGGAGCCCTTTACAATTAAGGTGACGATAGGTTAGGTTAGGTTGTAAGTGGCTGCTGACGTTTTACGTCAACACACTTAGACTCTGAGGTCCATTGTGATACCACGGGATCGTAATAGGTTTCCCTACTAGTCCCTGTCGTTAAACCAGTTTGAGCTTCTTATGAAACTCCTTAGATGTTAAATTTTGACATCCGACAAATCAGAAAGATCGTACAGCTCCCTAGATCCCAGTGAAGCAAGTCGCTGACCAGAAAGTGCCGGGCAATGGCAAATAAAGTGTTCGATAGTTTCCAACTCCTCTTCATCCATGCAACTTCGGCAAAAGTCATTCGACGGCACATTTAACCGCTCTGAGTGCTTCCCTATAAGACAGTGTCCGGTAATTATAGAAACCACCGTCGAAATCTCTCCTCTTGGAAGCGATATCAGCTCACTTGTGCGCCCTGATTAAGAGAAGGCCAAATCAGTCGTGTTGTATCACACGTCCATCCATTTGCCCATCTTTGATTAGTCTCCGTCGCAGAACAAAGCCGTAGGTTTTGCTTGCAAGTTTCTAGAGGCATACCAACACATTCCAATTCTGTTGGAACCTGTAAGGTAGTTCCTAGTCTTGCAAGCTCATCGGCTTTGCAATTCCCTGGAATGTCTCTGTGCCCTGGGACCCATATGAGTCGTATGTTAAACTGCTTGTCCATCTCGTTTAAAGACGTGCGGCAGTTAAGGGCAGATCTTGTTTTCAGAAACATTGAATCCAGGGACTTGACCGCGGCTTGACTGTCAGTATAGATGTTGACTGCGGTTGTAGACAAGACATTGCAGCTCAACCAGTCAGCCACTTCCTTTATTGCCAGCATCTCTGCCTGGTAAACACTGCAATGATCTGGCAATCTACGAGCCAGGCTCAATCCAAGCTCTTCCGAATAGACCCCAAAGCCCACTTGTTCGTGCAGCCTCAATCCATCTGTGTAAAAATTTATGGTAGCTCCACTTCCCGGAGTATCCCCCATCCAAGACTCCCTGGATGGTATCATAGTGGTAAAGTGGCGCTCAAAGAGGCTCAAAGAGGGAGCACAATCCACATTTTGTGGTATTGTTATCTTTTTCAAGATCGCGCTATGGCCACAATCGCTGCTCCTCCATTGCAGCGTGCTATTAAGTCGAATTGCCGACGCAGCTGCATACTGCCTACCCAATATGTCCAAGGGTATCAGGTGAAGGAGGATTTCTAATGCAGCCGTAGGTGTAGTACAAAGAGCGCCAGTGATGCACATTGACGCCATTCTCTGTACCTTCGTGATAAAGACACAGTTCGCTTTTGTTTCTAAAGCAGGCCACCAGACAATGATTCCATACAGCAAAATTGGACGCACCACTGCTGTATAGATCCAATGAACGACTTGAGGGCTAAAACCCCATCGTTTTCCAATGGCCCTTTTACAGGAATACAAAGCAATCGTTGCTTTTCTCACCCGTTCCTCAATATTACGCCTGAAATTCAGCTTCCTATCTAGAAATACTCCAAGATACTTGGCTCCATCTGAGAAGGTGATTTCAGTACCGTCCAGAGAAATAGGATCGAAAGCAGGAATCTTATTTTTCCTTGTAAATAAAACAAGCTCTGTTTTACTAGGATTAACTCGTAGACCACAGTCTCTTGCCCATTTAGACAGATCTTTCAGAGAACCCTGAAGAATGTCCCGCAATGTTGGCAGATGCTTCCCCTTTACCGCTATCGCGACATCGTCAGCATATGCGACAACATGACAACCACGTGCTTCTAGAGATAGTAGCATTGAATTCAGTGCCAGGTTCCAAAGAAGCGGCGAAAGAACACCTCCTTGTGGTGTGCCCCTATTGACAAATCGAGATATGACGGACGCTCCCAATTCAGACGTTATACGTCTACTGGCAAGTAGCCTTTCCACCATTAAAACGATTTCACGCTTTACTCCCAGACCAGACAATGCCAATATTATCGATTCTGGGATGACATTATTAAAAGCCCCCTCAATATCAAGAAAGGCCACCATAGTGTACTCCTTTACCGAAAGCGATCTCTCGATGGTACCAACGAGCTCATGAAGAGCTGTTTCCGTTGATCGTCCCTTGCTGTATGCATGTTGCTTTGTCGAAAGCAACCTCGGCTTTGCAGAAGGGCAAGACGCATCCAGGCACCTATTACAAACATTTGTTATATGGTCAACCCGACAGTCAATTTCCGCCAAACTATGTGGTTCAGATAAGGGTATTTCATCCAAAACCAAAGAAAAAGTCTCCCTATATTTCACCCAGTTTGTTCTCCTCAGATTTCTAGAGACTGTCTCAACCGGGGCACGCTCCCTGAGTAAAAACTCAATGTAGCGATGATCTGAGAAAGAATGCTCTTCCAAAACTCTCCAGTCATCAATTCTATCAGACAATGTATCTGATACAAGTGTAACGTCAAGAACCTCTTGCCGCGTACTTGTAACGAAAGTTGGTTCACCACCCTTGTTACAAATATACAGGTTAGTGCTTAACAAAAACTCCAAAAGTGATTCGCCTCTATCATTTGTGTCTGTACTTCCCCATATCGAATGATGTGCATTAGCATCACAACACACTACTAACTGGTGTCCCCTAGATTCAGACTCCCGAATTAGACCGACAACCTTCTCCGGGGGTATTGACCCCGGATTAGGAAAATACGCAGAGGGGAGCCAAATAGACTTCCCATGAAGCTCTAGCTAGCCGCTGTAACATCCATATCACTAAAAGTTGATAAAAAGAATATATTTAAGCCATTTTTTGCCAAGATGCAGGCTCTTGGTGAGCCCTCACCTTTGGCAACCACCAACTTAAACCCAGGGGTCTTCAATCCGCAAACCCTGCCACCCCGCACCCAGGGCTCTTGGATAAAAACCAAGTCAACTGCTCCTGTCGTCAGGCGCAGCAAGAGTGCAACTGAGGCTGCCTTACAGTGATGGAGGTTTATTTGTAGGAACCGCAACATCTTGTTTTATTTCCACCATCCTTTCCACCACCGTGTTATTGGCTTCATCCTCCGTGTTATCAAAGAGGTCGCATTCGTCCCCAGATTCGGTTTCGAATAAGCCAGATATATATCCCATCTGTTCTGAATCGGAGGCAACAGAACTCTCCGAATTCCTCACTGCATGGGCCTCGCCCTGAATGTCACCCATCGTGGCATCAGCTTTATCCTCCATGCCATCACAGAGGTCGCATTCGTTACCAGATTCGGTTTCAAAAATGCCAGATGCATCTCCCATCAGCCTAGAATCGGCCAGCTGAATATCAACCTTTTCCAGATTCTCCTCCCCAGCCGACTCTGCCACTGGCTTGTCTGCGTCCAAAATAGTCTTCTGGTCGCCCTTGTAGACATTGACTCTTATATGAAAAAATCCAAATCTAATAATGCCGTCAGTCCTGGCTAAAAGCGGAAGCGATTCCTCATTAACCAAGACCACTGCTTGACGACGAGCGCCCTCCATCTCACCCAATCTGGCAATTTGCCAATTCTGAGTTGGAAGGTCAGGATTGCAGACTTTTATCATCTTAAGAATCACCGCAGTGTCATTTGTAGCCATTGGGATCCATGCATGAGCTCTGGGTTGCGAGGGGATATCATGTTTTTCCACAACGTCCAGTCTGGCTCCAGGCCATAACTCTCCCACTTGGCTAATGGCAACCTTAAACACGGCTGCGGATCTTTCGTTCCCAAAAGCAACGAGTTTTACTCGCCCCTGATACCAACCTGCGTTGACAGTAGTAGGGAGAAAATCAGGCATACTCTCAAGGAGCCTATAGTAGATTTCATTTAGTTTAGTTTCAACTAAACTCCACTTGTCCCTTGGAATACTACAATCCCCATTTTGCCTGTTTATCACAGCCCTAACGAAGTTACCTTTAACCACTTCACTAAAAGACTGAGTCCAGACGTTGCCGGTCACCTTAGATCTCTTAGGTAAAGGTTTCTCGTCGGGCGAGCGCAACCTTTTACCAGACTTCGATGACGAGGCCGAAACAGCGCTCTGTTTGTCAGATGCGCGCATTGCCGAAAGTTTGTCCTGTTCTTCAATGACTCCTTTCGCCCATGATAGCGACGCCCTCTCACGTTCGGAGAGCTTCGTTCCATCAAGTTGGCTTAGTCTGTTAATTATTTTCAAACAAAGCCGTCTCTGGTTGTGCCTGACCTTTGATGGTTTAAGTTTCTTTTTCTTTTTACCACCAATATTAGGCTGAGCACCCCTACCAGGATCAAGGTCGGACTTCAAGGTCGCAACCCTAAGACCAGTGCTAGGACCAGCACCAGTCGGTGAGGCAGAGCCTCGAATTAAATCGGTATCATTTGTGTCCATATTTTCATTTTCCTGGATGTGGTCATGAAAATATTACAAAAATACCTATTACGAACAATTTCAAAAATTCAATTAATAGCACGGAGATAAATTAAAACACGTCCACACTTGTCAAAAGGTGACGATATATTCAATTTATTTTCATTTTGACAAATTTGAAAATATTATGATTTCAAAATATATTTTATTACAAACAATTTTAAGTTGTGGTTGGCCTAGTTGTCTAGCAGGTTCGACAGCTTAGGTGTTGTAGATTTTTGGCCTCGGTTCAATCCCCGGTCGCGGATTTTTTTTTTATTGTTTTAAGACCAATTCAATTTTATTTTTTTAATTACAAAGAAAATTAAAAGAGTTTTGAAGGATTAACCAAAATTACATCGATTTTACATCGGAAAAAAAATTTAGTCATTGATCGGATTTGCTATATAATTGTCAGCATTAAAGACATGATTTTTCTAAATTGATAAGACAACTTATATGACAAGTCAGTACATTAATAGAACTTGGGGAGCTCCGACAAAAATTATGACATGTCCTTAAGTTGTCTTTAGTAAAATGCATTCACTTGCTGACTTCTACCTGATGAATCATTACTGACATTGTCTTAAAGACAAAATTTCTAATTGGGATGTGTCATAATGATAAGAAACTCAAATATAGGAAAATCCTAAAAGCAGGGGTAAAGCTTTTAATAGTGATCTTTTAAAAAAGGTATAACGAGTTTTCCCCGACTTTATTAAAACGGCATTCCGATACATGAAGTTTTTCATATTATGACTATTAAGATTGACATCACATTCCCTCTCTTGATAAATGTTAACAATTATTATAGAGTTATTCTTAAGTTATACACAGATGGACAAAAAACATATTAAAAATCAAAAATGTTCAATTTTATTTTAAATATATTACATTAGACTGATTTTTTTTTTGTAAAGCAAAAATGATTTTCTTCCGATTTTGAAGATCCGGGCAAATTTATATTCTCCTTGGCCTAAAACTTATGTGATACAAATTTTAAGGCTTTCAGATTAAATTAATCCCGTCAATCAAAGTTTGGAATTTTCGAAAATTAAAAAAAAGTACCTGCGAATTTTGTACTCTTGCCCAAAACATTAAATCATGATAATTTTTTGCTGACGATTTGGGTATACTTGCCAAAGCAAAGTTTTTTTAGAAAAAATAAAGTTATATTCACTTGCCATTCCATGTAAACAAATTGAAATATCGGTCTAGGACCGCATTAAGTTTAAATATTAATTATCCATTTTTAACACACTCAAGCTATGTACATTAGACTGGCATTTTTCTGTATAGCAAAATTTTTTCTTCTCCGATTTTCAAATTCCGGGCATTGTTTTATTCTACGAGGCCTAAACCTCATGTGGTACCAATTTGAGGCCAATCGGATTAAATTAACCCGTGTCGCCCGGCGGTCAAAGTTTTGGAATTTTGAAAAATTTTAAAAATTAAAAAAATAAAATATATATATCTTTCGACACATCATATTTGTTAATTTTGATCTGCTGAGCACGAATATCAATAAAAAATTAAAATCGGTCGAACAGTTTTCGAGATATCGCTATTTGAAATTTGCAAAAAATGGGGGTTTTTCCTACTTTCAAAAAATTTTTTAAAAAAAGTCTCAAAATTTCATTCCGCCGACTCTTTTGTAGAGCTTGAGACAGTCTTTCATTTTAAACTAATTTCAGCCAAATTCGATCATTTTCACCCGTGGCGCCCTTCCATCGAAGTTTTGAACTTTTGGAAAATTTCCACCAAAATTTTGGATTTCTGAAAATGAAAAAAAAAAAAAAATATCTTGCGATACATTATTTTTATTAATTTTATCATGCTGAATACGAATATCAAAAAAATTTAAAAAATCGGTCGACCGGTTTTCGAGACATCGCCATTTAAAATTTGTCAAAAAATTGCAAAATGGGCGGCTTTTTCCTACGTTTAAGAATTTTTTTAAAAAAACTCTAAAAATTTCTTTATTTAAGCTTAATTGCACTCAAAATATTTTGTAGACAAAAACAAATGAAAAACACACTTAAAACCAGCGAATAAACAATTGAAAACCATCCCAGTAATTATTCATTTGTTTTAAAAACATCAACATTTATTTTTTACTGTTGACAAAATTTTCTAAAATAAATAACATTAAACATTAAAAAATTACGTTTTTTTTCACTCTTTTTTACCAACAAATTCAAAAAAAATAACCAACGAAAACATTAAAAATTAATGAAAGTTCTGTTATTTTTACCAACAAATTTAAAAAAAATAACCTACGAAAACAATAAAAATTAATGATTTCGTAGGTAATTTTTTACAATTATTTATTGAAATATTTTTTTAAAAATTTTTAATAAAATTTTTGGGGAATCGATCCCGCAATCAACTACATTCTGGCCAGACATTCTACCATCATTCCATCGTGCCAAAGTCACTTGATACAAACATGTTTTTATATTTCTATAAATAATTTTTTCATTTTTTTTTTTCTACAAAAAAATAACTGATTTGTGTAGGTAAAAACTAATGATATTTCATTAAAAAAATACCAACAATTAAAAAAAAAAATTACTTACACAAATCATTAAAAATCAAAAGAATAATCAGTAGTTTTTACTTACAGAACAAAAATAAATGACTTTAAAAATTAAATGTTAATGAAAGTCTTTATTTTTTAGTGTGTTATTTTTGAAACAAAGGACTGAAGCAGTCATTAATAAAAACTGAACATCAAACAAATGTTTTTTCTTTTAAAAACGACTAAACGGAAAACTTTTTAAATAAACTACAAACAGTTAATGACATAATTTTTTGAGTGTGGATCCAAAGCCGATCCTTTTAACCCGTGGCACCCTTCGACCAAAGTTTAGGGTTTTTGGTAAAAAGTTTCTAAAAAGCCTAAACTTTGATCGATGGGCGTCATAGCTTAAAATTATCGGATTTGGCTCAAATTAGTTTTAAATGAAAGATTGTTTCAAGCTCTACAAAAGGGTCGGCGGAATGAAATTTTGAGACTTTTTTTTTAAATTTCTTGATTATAGGAAAAAAACGCCATTTTTTACAAATTTGAAATGGCGATATCTCGAAAATCGATCGAGCGATTTTATTTTTTTTTTTGATATTCGTGTTCAGCGTATCGAAATTAACAAATATGATGTGTCGAAAGATAAACTTTGACCGCTGAGCGCCACGGGTTAATTTAATCCGATTGACCTCAAAGTTGTACCACATAAGTTTTAGACCCAGGACAATAAAAATTTGCCCGAACACTTCGGAAAATCGAAAGTTGACAAAAAAAAAATGCCAGTCTAGTGCCCAGCTTGTTAAAAGAAAAGTGTCAAATTCGAGCACAGTGTCGTCAAATACTAAAGGAAATAATGACCTCCCCAGCAAAACTTACCTTACCATATAAGGTATAAAATAAGGTATAAGATCTCTTATTTTATACATTGCAGCATTGATGATTTTAACAGGCGATGAGACTAAAAGTAATGCATATACATTATCACAAAGAATACCAGTAAGGTATAAAATAAGTCATAAATTTATAACAAAGAATACGAGTAAGGTGTAAAATATATGATATTTTATAGGTTACGAGTAAGGTATATAATATAGCATACCAGAACGTAATATATAAGGTGTTACGAGTAGTGAAAAAGTAATTTTGTATTAAATTTACTCACGTGATTGTAAGCGAGATAAAATATACTCCTGGGTGAGTGTGTGTCATTAACAAATTTCTGTCGTGAATCCATCTCTAGTTTAAACTTATGCATTTTTTATAAAATATTTATTTTTTATGTTATTGTAATGCATTATGTATTCAATTATAAATAATGCATTATTTCAAACTTTGAAATAATACATAATGTAACCAAATATAAGTCATCCATGATTTAATGTTTAGAAATAATAAATATGAAATACATTTTTTCCAATAATCATGCATTACGTAGCTAATTATTAGTAATGTATTATTTTTCACTTTAAAATAATACGTTGTGGAACAAATGTTTGGTAAGACATCATAAAATAATGCTACAAATAAGATATATACATTACCTGGTAATGTGTTATATAATCACCACCCATTACCAAAGTTTTGCTGGGATCGAGCTAAAATAAATCTACTCAAAATATTAAATTTTTAAGGTCAAATAAAACAATTTTTATTTTTTAATAAAAATGTATAAAAAATACCACAAATTCTTTAAACAATTAAAGAATTTGGGATGTTTTCTCTTTCCACAATTAAAATTTATTTCAATTTATATTGTACAAATTTAAATGAATTTTTGCATTAAAGTATAAATAAAAACAGATCATCATAAAATTAATGGTTTTGTTTGATATCATACACATTCATTCATATTTTTAAAGAATTCATTAAAATTTATTTTGTTATTTAAATTTAAAGAAATCATTAGAAATGTATGAAATCACGTTCTTTAGCGGAAATATTGCGTATGCATACAATTAATTCATAAAATATTATATAGAAAATTTCTAAAAAAAAACAAAAATAAATAAAAATGTTAAATGACCCGATTATAAAAAAAGAAAAAATATTTGGAAATCTATTACAGAGTATAAACAAAATTAATTGTAAAGTGTGAAATGAGTTTTACACAATCTGCTGAAAAAAACGGAAGTTTTAAATTACAAATATTATATTTTTGGAAGAATTTATGAGTCAATTGAAGAAGTTATTTTTTTTTTAATTTTTGTTTGACCATTTTTTTTAAAGTATTTTGATGAATTTGTATAATTATTTTGTTATTTATGACCTTTTTTTACAGTTAAACAAAACAATTTGCGTTTTTTATTCAATTTTTTTTAATGAGTTTAAATTTTTTTCATCATAAATTTTAATATTGTGTATAACAAGTATAAAACACATGTTGAATGTCATAAATTATTTTGAAAAAAAAAAATAATAATATTTTGAGACGCTTAAAATAAAAATGGTTTAAATTAGTGCCATCCATTTTCCGGTTCTTAATATTCCCGGTTCTGGTACCGGTTTCCCGGTTCTAGATACATTCCCAGGATTACCGGTATTCCCGGTTCTGATTCTGGCACCGGTTCTCAAAAAACAAAAAAAAATATTAATCAGTATTTCAGCAATTTTCTTTTGATTGCCAGAAAATGGAAAAAGTAGTACTCTCAAAAAATTATATCATTAACTGTTTGTAGTTTATTTAAAAAGTTTTACGTTTTGTCGTTTTTAAAAGAAAAAACACATGTTCAATGTTTGGTTTTTTTAAATGACTATTTATGTTCTTTGTTTCAAAAATAAAAACATAAAAAATAAAGACTTCATTAGCATTCAATTTTTAAAGTAATTTATTTTTGTACTGTAAGTAAAAATAAGTGATTCCTTTTTAATTTTTAATGATTTGTGTACGTTATTTCTTTTTTATTTATTTTTGGCATTTTTTAAAGAGAAGTCATTAGTTTTTACCTACTTGTGTTGGTTATTTTTTTTGTAGACAAATAATACCAAAATGCCTGCGAATTTTGTACTCTTGCCCAAAACATTAAATCATGCAGATTTGGGTGTACTTGCCAAAGCAAAGTTTTTTTAGAAAAAATAAAATTATATTACTTTACTATTCCATGCAAAACGAATTGAAATATCAGTCGAGGACCCTATTAAAAACCCAAAAGAGCTATACATTTGGTAAGTGAGTGCAAAAATAAGTGCAAAAAAGTGTTTTTACATTTTGGAGAGTATAAAAGATTCGGCACCAAAGAATATAACACTCTCACTTGTTTTATGTACATTTGATAAACAAATGGAAAATTTTTATGTGAAAAGCTTAGACTGTGAAAAAGTAGTTTTGGTAAAAAAAAAATTTTTTCACGAAAAACAAAATTATCTTAAAAAATTTAATAAACCCAAAATTTTTGGTGAAAAAAAATTTAATGAAAAAAACTTTTTGATGAATTTTTTTGATGAAAAGAAAAATTTTTTTATGTAAAAAAAAATCATTAAAAAAAAAAATTTAACAAAAAAAAAATTTTGGTGAGAAAAAAATTAATACTAAAAAATTTGATAAAAAAAATTGATGAAAAAATATGACAAAAAAAAATTTATGAAAAAAATAAATTTTGACAAAAACAAAATTTAATGAACAAAAAATTAATGAAAAAAAAATTGATGAAAAAAAAAAATTTGATGAAAAAAAAATGTAATAAAAACAAGTAAGAGTGATAAATTCGGCTTTGCCGAATCTTTTATACCCTCCAACATGCAAAAAAATAAAAAAAAAATGCAGGGGCGTTTAATTTTTTTGGGGGGGTCAGGGAGTCGGTAGTGGTAATTGGGGGGCTAAATTTTCCCTCAAATATGTGTTTAAAAATTCATTCTTATGCTTTTTGCACTAAAGAAATACAAGATTATCAATTCAATTCATATTTTATTGATAAATGTAACATGGTAAATACACAATAATTTTTAATATTATAAGTTAAGAGTTTAGTCTATTATGTATGACTTTTCTACTTAATTATATTGTATCTGTACAATGTGATAAATTTCTTAAAAATTAATTTAATAAGTTAAGGAAAAATTTTACAAAAACCTTAGAGAAATATAAAAAAAAAAAAAAAAAAAAGTTTTATAAAAACGGGAAAAGTTGATAGTTAAAAATACACGGTTTAAGAGCATAAAGAACTGATGTGGTCATGCGAGGAGCTGGCACATCTATTAAAGAATCTTTCTGTTAAAACAGATATCTTATCCTTGACTAGCAGGATATTAGAAAGCGAGTGAAGACGCGATGTTGAAAAATAAGGTGGTAGATTATAGACAAGATTATCATTATTTAAAAAAAATGACCGAAAAAACGACATTGACTTTGAACTTCTTGTGGCATAAAAATGTTGCAATATGGTATTTTTTAGAGGTTGGTTTAGTTCTTCAAGGGGGAACTTTTTCCCCCTGGTTCGGATCATATTTGATCATATTCGTGCCAAATGTCGGGAGTCTAGCTCTTTTATTTTGGACTGCATCGTGTTAACTACAGACGGACAGACAGACGGACAGACGGACGGACAGACGGACGGACATCGCTAGAATGTCTTATAATCGATCACTGGTCATAAATATATATACTTTATGGGGTCCTAGTCCGATATTTTGATGCGTTACACACGGAATGTCAAAGTGAGTATACCCCCACACTTTAGTTGGAGGTAGGGTTGCCATTTGCATTTTGAGAAAAAGAGGACGTCAGCCTCAAAAAAGGAGGACATTTGACCCAAAAAAGAGGACAGTTTTTTTTTAATAAATTAATTTAAAAAAAGTGAACAACGCGATACAATATGCAAAAAAATTCATTTTTATTAAGAATAAACAATTTTTGTTTCACTAAGAAAAATATATTTCCAATTATATTTCAATATTTTGGAAATATCCATTCAATTATATTTTGGAAATATCTATTTATAATTAAAAAATTTCCAGTTATATTTAAAAAAATTCTAAATATAAGTCAAAAATGTTCAATGTATATCAGAGTTTTCTATTTGTACCCTGCAAAAAAAGTCATTACCACTTCCCAGAGGAGTGCTTTAAAACTATAACAAATGTAATGAAATACAACAAAGATAACAAAAAACACACAAACATTTTTTTTCTACTCCAGAATACATAGATATTCAGCTCTTAACTATTACCTATCGCGACACCTTCATACAAATGTAAGTAGATATTCAGTAGATAAGAACTACTTCAGGGAAGTAGTTGGAAGTTGTTTGAAAGATCGAAGTACTTCTTATCTACTGAATATCTACTTACTTTTGTATGGGAGTGTGGCGGAAGGTAATGAGTTAAGTGCTGAATAACAACTTTTTATGGAGTAGAAAAGAATGCCATTGCATTTTTTTCTTGTGTTTTTTGTTATTTTTGTTGTATTTCATTACATTTGTTGTAGTTTTAAAGCACTCCAAATAAAATTACTCCGCCCTTTTTTGCTGGGTATTTCAAAATTTTCTAAATGCATTTCATTGTTTTTCAAAAATTTCCATTTTCATATCCAAATGTTTTAAATAATTTTAAGAAAATTACTTTTCAATTTAAATAAATTCAGATATTTTAATTGTATTTCAAAAACTTCCATTTTGATTTAAAAATTATGTAAATGCTTTTCAAAAAAATTCATTTGTATATCAAAATCTTCTGAAAAGCATTTGAAAAATTTTTAAATACCTATGGAAATTTTTGATATATACTTAATTGGAATTTTTTGAAAAGCATTTAGAATATTTTGAAACATAAATGCAAATTTTTGAAATACAATTGGAAATTTATGAAATGGAATTTTTAAAAAGCATTTAGAAAATTTTAAAATACAAATGGAAACTTTTGAATTACAATTGCGAATTTCTGATATACAATTTCGGGAAATTCAAAAGGGATTTGCTTGAAATCATTTAGAAAATTTTTAAATGGAAATTTTTGATAGACAATTTTTTTTATTATATGCGAGTTTTGTTCTCAAAAAGTTGACATTACTGCTAATAAGCAAAAATACAACAATGCAATAATTCAAACGTTAAGTAATAAAAAAAATTTATGGGGAAAAGTGCAAAAAGTAGGACAACCCCGGACACTTTCTAAAAAAGAAGTAGGACTGCCCCGGACGCCCTAAAAAAGAGGACGGTGTCCGGGGAAAAGAGGACGGATGGCAACCCTAGTTGGAGGGTATAAAAACAATTGTTGAATGTTCAGTTTTTTAAAATGACTATTTCTGTTTTTATACCCTCCACTCTAGTGATAGAGGGTATATATAAGTTTGTCATTCCGTTTGTAACACCGCGAAATATTGGTCTAGGACCCCATAAAGTATATATATTCATAATCCTCGAACGATTTTAAGACGATCTAGCGATGTCCGTCCGTCCGCCCGTCCGTCCGTCTGTCCGTCTGTCTGTTGAAAACACGCTAACTTTTGAAAGACTTTACGGAGGCTCCTGAAGTTTGGCATATATGTTGGGCATTTACCTGCTCAGGTTGGTATTGCAATCCACCGAAATCGGTCCAGTGGTTCAAAAGTTATAAGCAAATGAGTGAATTTCGGCAAGGGTTTTTCTGGAATTTACGAGATAAAACAAACGGTAACTTTCAAACGTCAATTCTGAGGGTGCTAAAGTGTGGCATATATATTTGCCGTTCCTCTGGTCCACTTCGATTTAAATTTCAGCCAAATCGGCCCATTGCACTGTGGGCCAGGATTTCCATTTTTTGGCCAATAAGGTCTGTAAGGCAACACGTATTTAAAAATATTTTTTCGGAATGTCGACATCTTGAATTTTGTCCATCTTTAATATCTTTTTATTATACCTTAAAGTTTTTTTTTTGCATGAGGTTAAAGTCAAAGTTTGTGATTTTTTTTATATTTTTTATTTATGAAACAAATAATTTTTTTTTTGTACTTCAACACAATATTTTTTCAAATTTTCGGTGAAGTTCTCCTATAGACATACATGTTTGTTGAACACATGATAAAAACTGCCAAAAAGTAAGCTATAAGCATATTTTTTTTTAAATAAATAATGGAAATTCATACTTTTGTTGAAATCCGCCTTTTTTCAACACCAAAGTCCAAAAAAGTCCAAACGATATTAACAAACCTCGAACTACGATCTGTCTCTGACAATGTATTCTATTCACATTTTTGCGACCCTGTGCGACCGTTCATAAACTTTTGATCTAGAGGCAATAAACCAAAATATGACGTTTAGAAATGCCCTAAAATAGAACTTCAAAATTTTTTGATATTTTTGTTTCTACTGATTTCTAATAAAAAATGTCTCACTTTGACAACATTGGCGTGATAACTGGTGATGGGCACGTGAGTGAATTTTGACTCACGTTGACTCACGCTCACGCAAAAAAACATAATTTGCTCAATCGTTTTTTTCTCACACTTACTCACTATTTACGTGAGTAAACAAAACACCACTCACGTGTGACTCACGCTCACTCGTAACTCACGCTAAACCTTTAAAACACGAATAAAATTGTAAAAACTGAATCAATACAATTAAATAGTTTTGAATCACTCAAAAAAATTGCACTCACTACGAATCACTCACGCAAAAAATTGTCTCACTCACTAACAAACAATTTTAATCACGCTCACTTTCGATCACGAGCAATTCACGTGACCAGCGTCCATCTGTAGTGCTAAAAATTAAAGCTGGTAACGCATTTAAGCGGGCATATTCTGGCAATAGCATTTTTAATATTTTTTACGAAATTGTAAGCTTGTAGCATTATTTTTACATTTAGGATGTAGGGTTTCTAAATTCCCGGACTTTCTCAATTCCGGGGAAATCGTTTTAAAAAAATCGTATTCCCGGGAATTCCCGGGAATTTTTTAATTAAAACAAATTTTGAAATTTACCATATAAAAATTGTTATATTACAAATTATGGTCGTATTTTCCAATTTAATACCATTTTAGATGAATTCTTTTGTAAAATAGTTTTACTAACCTCTAAAATATACGTAGAAAGTTCATAAAATCTATTTTTTGTAGAAATATTGGACCTTATCATAGTTTTATTATTTGCATTAATGTATTTCCACTCCATGCAAAATTGTTCACAATTCGGAAATACCCGATTTTGCTTCAAATGCGGTTTTAATAACTTTTTGGAAAATTTTTCTAATTTTGACTACGCCAACCGTAACAGAATTATATCTTGAAGATATATTTAACTAAATTTTCGAATTATTAAAATTAATTGGTTTAAGGCATTCCGGCCAAAATGAGAACACCAATGTACCTATATAGCCATTGTAACAACGTATTTTCACTGGTTGCTGGGAAGAACTTGCGGCGGCCAAGGTTCGTTACAAAATATTTTTTTTTCACGGCCGATAGATATCAAGCTTTTACTTCATATATGAGGGGCTCAAAGCACAAGGGGTTCAAGTGACTTTTTTAAAAAAATTGAGTTAACATATGGAATTAGTAGGTGAAGTTCACAGAAGTTCAGAGCAAAAGAGGTGAATGTGAAATTCTCATCCGTTAGTGAGATATGGCGACCATTTTTAGTTCTTGTTATTAAAATACCTGTTTTGCTTGGAGCACAAGGGGTATATGATCACTTACACCCCTTGTGATCCAAGCAATTATTAAAATTTAATTTTTCACGTGGACAAAGTGGTTGAATTCCGAGAAGTTCGTGTATTAATAGTAATAAGATTTTGCAAGAACATCTTAAGTCGGTAGCCAGCGGTCAAAGTATGAAAAAATGGCGTTTTTCGACCAAAATTCGTGTCCAAATTTTTTCACCAAATCCGGCTCAAAAATTAGGAAATGTTGTTACTTTATACGAAAAATATAAAAAATTACAAAAAATAAATATTGGTCCACAGATGCTGATTTTTAAACATAAAAATATTTTTTTTATCCAAATTGGTCTCAAAAGTTTTAAAATGTAAAGCATGTTATCTAAAAAATACTAAAAAAAAATTAAAAAACACGATTTTAGTTCAAAAGTGCTGATCAAAGATTTTGGTCCACAGATGCTAATTAGCATCCAAAATCGTGTTTTTATTTTTTTTTTATATTTTTCACACATAATACTCAACATTTTTCGACTTTTAAGACAAATTTGGTTAAAAAATATTTTTTTATGTTTGAAAATCAGCATCTGTGGACCAAAATCGCTATTTTGGAATTTTCTAAATATTTTTCTAATAAAGTACCCAAAAGTTCCTTATTTTTGAGCTAGATTTGGTTAAATAATTCGGATATGAATTTTGGTCCTAAAAATAATTTTTTTTTAAACTTTGGCCGCTGGTTGCCGACTAAACTAAAGATGACCTTGCAAAAATTTTTCATAAATTTTCCCACAATTCTCTACTCAGTGGCCATCGTTCTGCAGGTATTACGGCACGAAATGTGAAAGTTGAGATTTGACGGAACGCCCTAATGAAGATGAAGATAAGCCCGATGATGTCATGGAATCTGATTATGACGACTTAAAAATGAAACAAAGAACCATTAAAGATTTTCGTAACAAAATGTTGTTTTTCTTTTACGTATAACCAACATTATTTTCATAAATTTAGAAATTTATAAAAAAAGTTAGAGCACAAGGGGTATAAGTGCGACTTACTTACATTAAGGGCAATTTTTGGGTGCTTGTATTCGCAAAAGATGGCATTTTTTTAACTTGTTAGATTAAAATATATTTCAGGTACTCTATTAACTAAAAAATAATATTCTAGATAGCATCTAACATTTTTTATTGCAATTTAACTTTAACCTCTTTTTTCTCATTATTAAATATAAGGCACTTGAACCCCTTGTGCTCTAACCCCCTCATATGAAATTTTAGGCTGAAAACCAGGTTTGTTATATATTTTATAAAATATCGATATTTTTATTTGAGCACTATAAAGATTGTTGTTCTGAATATGAAATACTAAATTTCGTAAAGAATAAATCATTGGAATTTTAGATTAAGAAAACTTTTGCCAATTTGCAACCAACATTTGAAGTGAAATTTAGTTTGATTCCGTATTTTGTCACGCAATCGATTAAAGAAAAATAGTTATTAGGCCTAAATAATATGTAAGCTGAAGCATATCCTACTAGTTTTTCTTTAAATATTTTATTTCTTTCAAAGTTTTAATGTCATTTTTATTAAATCATTTAAGATTGTGTTAAAAATGTGTAAATTAAATATATTTTTATTAAAAAATTAGCGACGAATTCCCGAAATTTCCCGAAGAAAAAATCCCGGGATTTTAAGAAAAATATTTCCCGGGAATTCCCGGGAAATTTTTCCCGAATAGAAACCCTATTAGGATGGCAAATGCTTATTGGAAATAAAAAGTTCTCTCTTAAATGAGCCACTGAATATATGAACTTTTTGACGCATTTAAAAGAGAAATATTTTATTAAAATCTTCTGATAAAAGCAAAAAGAGGGATTTATAAAAACTTAAAAATTTAAACATTGTACATTTTTTTAAAAAGCTATGTCCTAAATTTTGGACCCGCCATTTTGATTTCAAAAAATCTGAGTTCGTATTCGTGTTGCGCAATCATTTCCTAGTGATATTTTGAAACATTAATCAATAATTTAAATATCTTGTCAGGCATATTGGATCCGCTATTTTGAATATTTGATTCTAAAATCAGATTTGGTATTTCAAAAACCATCAAAATCAGACAATATAGAAAAAAAAACTTAATATTTTATTTGACGCCATATTGGATCCGCCATTTTGAATTTAAAAAATCGGAGCTCATATTCGTAATTACTGACCCTAAATACATCAAAAATAACTAATTTAAGTACAATTAGCTAAGAATTACAAAAGCATATTCGCCATATTGGATCCGCCATTTTGAATTTCAAATCTTTAATTCCAAAATCAGTTTTAACATCCGAAAAACCATTAAAATCGAAGTTTTTGGCCAAAAGAGACAACATATAAAAAATCTTAAATTTAAATTTGTCGCCATATTGGATCCGCCATTTTGAATTTTAAAAGTCTGAGCTCATATTCGTTATTAACGACCCCAAATACATCGATAATGATTATATTAAACACAATAAACAAAGAATTAAAAAATCATGTCCGCCATTTTGGATCCGCCATTTTGAATTTTGAAATTTTTTTTTTAGAATCGTGATCAGCGATCCTTTAACACCCATATGCAATACTTTTTTGACATATAGCTTAAGCGGTCTATTTATGGCCAAAATTCAGGGATGCTGGCCCACAGTGCATTGGTTCAAAAGTTATTAGCAAAACCGTAAATTTCAGATTAGTTTCACCTTCAATTCAAGTGTTGCAAACCCGTTAAACATGTTTTAAAAACATTTGCAAGTCAAAAAAATATTTTACAAGGTATTTTCGTCACTCAAAAATATTTTTACACTAAAACAAAAAAAATACACTCAAAAAAATTTACACTCAAAAAAAATTTTACACTCAAAAAAAAATTAGTGAATTTTTTTTTTCAAAAATTAATAAAAAAAAGTTTTCTTACAAAAAATTAAATATTTCTAACCAAAAATGTTATTTTTTTCACGCTAGAAAATTTACTATCACTTAAAAAGGGCATTGTGGAGTGGCCACCGATGCTGGTGGACACTGCTGACCAACTGCTGACATTTCATAGATGACATTTTGAAAAATTGTATGAAGATGTCAGCGATTTCATAAAGGGAGAGTCAGCAGTATGTCAGGTGTGCTTTTATTTTGCCAACTGGGTAGATTCGGCCAAGTCGAATTTAACTTTTCTACTTGTTTTTTTTTTTTTTTTTCAAAAATAACAACATAAAAAATAAAGACTTTCGTTAGCATTCAATTTTTAAAGTATTTTTTTTTTTTAAGTGATTCTTTTTTAATTTTTAATGATTTGCGTACGTTATTTTTTTTTTTTAAATTGTTGCAATTTTTTAAGAAAAGTCATTAGTTTTTACCTACTTGTGTGGGTTATTTTTGGTAGAAATTTTTTTTTTTAATTTTTTATAAAACATGTTTGTATCAAGTTACTTTGACACGATGGGTAGAGTGTCTGTCCAGAATGTAGTTGATTGCGGGATCGATATCCCAAAAATTATATTAAAAAATTTTTAAAATAGAATTCAATAGAAAAAATGTAAAAATAACTTACAAAATCATTAATTTTTAATGATTTCGTAGGTAATTTTTTTTTTGAATTTGTTTGTAAAAATAAAACAACAATCATTAATTTTTAATGTTTTCGTAGGTTATTTTTTTTTTAATTTGTTGGTAAAAAAATTAAAGCGACGTTATTTTTTAACGTTCAATGTTATTTATTTTAGAACTTCATTATCATTCAATTTTTTAAGTCATTTATTTTTGTTCTGTAAGTAAAAATAAGTGATTCTTTTTTAATTTTTAATGATTTCTGTAGGTTTTTTTTTTGTAATTGTTGGCATTTTTTTAAAGAGAAGTCATTATTTTTAACCTACTTGTGTGGGTTATTTTTGGTAAGTAGAAAAACAATTTTAAATTTTTTTTATAAAACATGTTTGTATCAAGTTACTTTGGCACGATGGGTAGAGTGTCTGGCCAGAATGTAGTTGATTGCAGGATCGATATTCCAAAAATTTGATTAAAAAATTTTTAAAATAAAATTCAATAGGAAAATATAAAAAATATCCTACGAAATCATTCAGCCTTACTACAAGAAAATAAAATAAATTTAAAGTGAGCTTTTAATTTTATTTCCATACAAATTGTTTTTGTTTTTAAAATCGACTTTCAAAATATGTATTGAAAATTTGAAATTTAAAATAAAACTTTTGTTAAAATAGACTTTTTGTTTTCTTGTGGTAAGGGCCATTAATTTTTAATGTTTTCGTAGGTAATTATACCCTACACCACTCTGTGGTACAAAGTATAATGAGTGTGTGCTGATGTTTGTAACTACCCGAAATATTGGTCCTAGACCCACTTTCAAGTATACCGATCGACTCAGAATCACTTTTTGAGTTGATTTAGCGATGTCCGTCTGTCCGTCCATGTGAACGATGTGCGCACGATACATCTCGCAATTTTTAACCGATTTGTCTGAAATTTGAGACTTAAGCTTCTTTTGACCCAAGGACGGACGCTATATATAAATTGGAAAAAATCGGTCCATGTATTGACCTAGCCCCCATACAAACGTCCCTTTTAAATTTGGGTCTAATGACCCTAACAACCGTATTTTAATAGATGTCCTTTCAAAATTTGGCAGGTAAAAGTTTTTTGTATTCACAAATCACCGTTCCGAATTTTAAAGGAATCGGACCAGTTCTTCTTGTACACCCAAAGAATTATGTAGGTAAATTCCAGTGAATATTCACTTAAAACAAATGAAATTTTATTTAAAAACCATTCCACTGTTTTTTCATTTAAAATAAAAACACATTACAGTCAATTTTAAATGTTAATTTAATGACTAACCAAAACATTAAAAAACTAGTGAATATTCAGTTATTTTGTATTGAAAAACAGTAAAACTATAGAAGAAATTTTTTACTGCCGAAATTAAATGTAACAGAAAATTCGTTTTTAATACAGTAAATTATTTTTTTTAAACTACAGAAACAGTAAAAAAATTAAATCCTTTATAAAATAAGTGATTTTTCTTTTAAAATGACTTTACTGATTACTTTTTAAAATAACCTACAAACAGTTAATGATATAATTTTCTTAGTGTAGCCCCCATACAAACCACCCTCCCAATATTCACATATATCTATAAAATTTGATGAAAATAGAAAACATTTGCTTAAAATTTTGTTTGTGTGTGTTTAACGCATACTTTAATAACCCAAAAATCTGATTATAATCGGACCATTTTTGGACTTAGGCCCCATATGAAAATTTTGCCCGATATTACTAAAAGCGGTTTATTTGCAACAAATGTAAGCCAATTTCACTCAAATTTGGTATGTGAGTGTTTTTTACACTTATAAAAAATTTGATCAATGATACCCAATTGGTCCATGTTTGGACTTGGTACCCATTTTCCGGGAAACACTGGTGTAGGGTATTATATGGTCGGTCTTGGCCGACTAAAATTTTCTTACTTGTTTTTTTTTTTTTTTAATTTGTTGGTAAAAATAACACAACAATCATTAATTTTTAATGTTTTCGTAGGTTATTTTTTTTCGAATTTGTTGGTAAAAATGAAAGAAAAAACGTAATTTTTTAATGTTTAATATTATTTATTTTAGAAAATTTTGTCAACAGTAAAAAATAAATGTTGATGTTTGTTAAAACAAATGAATAATAACAAGGATGGTTTTTAATTGTTTATTCACTGATTTTAAATGTGTTTTTCATTTGTTTTTGCCTACAAAATATTTTGTAAGCTTTTTTAAGTAAAATATATTATTTTTGGTCCGCCTAAAAATAGGCATTGCAAAAAACAAATAATTTCAAAACAAAAAATTATATTTTACAAATAATAGCCCTGTTTTTTGCAGACCGGATTAAGATTAGGATTAACTCTATTTAGTTAAAAAATGGATCAAATCAAGTCCAGAAATTTTTTTTATATTTTTTTTCTGAATTTACATCCAGTTAGTTAATATAAACAGGAAAAAAAATTAAGCGTTGTCCGAAATGTACAACGGTATAAATAAATTTGAGTTAATCCTAGGATTTAACTAAATTTATTTTTCATTCTTTGCATTTTGGACAAAGCTTAATTTGTTTTTCTGTTTATATTTACTAATTGTATGTAATTTCAGAAAAAAATTATAAAAAAAAATTCTGGACTTGATTTGACCCGTTTTTTAACTAAATAAAGTTAATCCAAATCTTAATCCTGTCTGCAAAAAACAGGGCTAATTTTAAAACTTTTTTACAATAATTACGAAAATGTATGGTGGCAATTGGTCTTTAATGACATTTTTTTTATTGTGATTGTTTTATATCAACTTTTATTAATTCCATTTTGTTTTCTTTTCGTTACAGATAAATTAATTCTTCGAAGTAATCAAATATTAAATAAAAAAACACAAAAAAAAAAATATATATTTAAATGTTGTTTACTTAAAAAAAGCAGTTGTCCTCAAAGCCCGCTAAAAAAAATCTTCGTAAATAAACTAAAAAAAAAAATAATAATAATTTTAATTGATAAACAAATTATATTTTTTAAAAACAACTACAACAAAAACCGCAATTACTTATTTATGATAAAAATTGAAAAAAAAAAATAAAAAAAAAAATTAAACTTAAGATGTTAAAGGGTGAAGAAACCAGACAGAAATAAAATTCATTGGAAAATATTGAAATTGTTTGTTATTGTTCATAATTTTTAATAAAAACATAATATGTAGTTTTAAAAAGCAACTCAAACGGATAAGACTGAATTTTTTTTTTAAAGTTGATTAAAAATACATCATAAAAATTTGTAAACATATTTCTCTTAAACAAACATAAAAATTAAATTTAAACAAAATTTAATTTAAAAAAATTTAATTTAAAAAAAATTTAATTTTAAAAAAATTTAATATAGAAAAAAATTTATTTAAAAAATTTAATTTAAAAAAAATTTTAATTTAAAAAATTTTAATTAAAAAACAATAATTTAAAAAAAAATTAATAAAAAAAATAATTAAAAAAAAATTATTTAAAAAATCAAAAAGATTTTATCAATTTATAATAAACATATTTTTTTTTAATTTTTCTATTTTTTTTAGTGTTTTAAAAAATTAAATAAAATGTATGATTTTTTATTATAATATAAAAAAAAACAACAAAAAAGTGTTTATAAAAACAAATAATTTAATTAAAAATCAATCAATTATGGATTTACCTCAAACACATCTACATACACATCAGCAGAGTAGGAGTAGGCGTGGCTGTTATTTAAGAAAAATGCATTTTAACATTTTAATGTTATTAGGATTATGGATATCAAATACAATTATTGGCTGTGAAGCATGTAAGTATTGAACATTATTTTAATATTAAATGGGTTAAACATTTGTTTGATGTTCAGTTTTTATTAATGACTATTTCTGTCCTTTGTTTCAAAAATAACACACTAAAAAATAAAGACTTTCACTAACATTCAATTTTTAAAGTCATTTATTTTAGTTCTGTAAGTAAAAACTACTGATTATTCTTTAAATTTTTAATGATTTGTGTAAGTAATTTTTTTTTTTAATTGTTGGTATTTTTTAATGAAATATCATTAGTTTTTACCTACACAAGTAGGTTATTTTTTTGTAGAAAAAAATTCAAACAAGTAGAAAAATTAAATTCGACTTGGTCGAATCTATGAATACCCTCCACAATGTTATCTGATAGTAATTTTCTAAAAAAAATTTAAAAAAATTGCATTACAAATTTTTTATTAGAAATATATATATTATTTTGAGTCAAACTTTCTTTTAATCAATCAAATTTTTTTGAGTGTAAAATTTTTTTTTACTGTCAACATTTTTTTGAGTCTGCCATTTCATTAAAAAAAAAAATAATAATGTGTACATTTTTTTTGAGTGTAACATTTTTTTGAGTGTAAATACTTTTTTAGTGTACAATTTCTTTGAGTAACAAATTACTTTGTAAAATATTTTTGTTGTTTTATACCTATAATGTAATACAAAAAAAAAACTATTTCACATATTTTCTTCTTTTTATATTATCATATTCTTCTTTAAAAACCAAAAACAAATTAACATTCAATCATACACATACTTTATTTGATTTTTTCCCGTTACATACAGTTACACTAACAATAACGAAACAATAACAAATATTTACTTGTCTAACAACTAACTAAACTGCACCCCACGACAAGAAAACAAACAACAACAAGTTTTACAAAACTGGTATTTCACCATGCTTATAAAACTTGTTTAACGAGTTTTCAACAGTTTAAGGTGAAACAAATCTGAAATTCACTGCTTTGCTTATAACTTTTGAACCACTGAACCGATTTTGCTGAAATTCAAAACCAAACAGCCTCGAGGAACGACAAATATATATGCTAAGCTTCAGCCCCCTCAGAATTGTCTTTCGAAAGTAATAGTGGTTTTAATCTTGTAAATTCGAAAAATACCCTTGCCGAAATTTACTATTTTGCTCATAACTTTTGAACCACTGGACCGATTTCGCTGGATTGCAATACCAACCTGACCCGGTAAATGGAGAACATATATGTCAAACTTCAGGAGCCTCCGTAAAGTCTTTCAAAAGTTAGCGTGTTTTCAACGGACAGACAGGCAGACAGACAGACGGACGGACGGACGGACGGACGGACATCGCTAGATCGACTTAAAATCGATCAAGGATCATGAATATATATACTTTATGGGGTCCTAGACCAATATTTCGATGTGTTACAAACGGAATGACAAACTTATATATACCCTCTATCACTAGAGTGGAGGGTATAAAAAATTATTTATAGAAATATAAAAACATGTTTGTATCAAGTGACTTTGGCACGATGGCTAGAGTGTCTGGCCAGAATGTAGTTGATTGCTGGATCGATTCCCCAAAATTTTATTAAAAATTTTTAAAAATATTTCAATAGAAAATTGTAAAAAATAACCTACAAAATCATTAATTTTTAATGTTTTGGTAGGTTATTTTTTTGGAATTTGTTGGTAAAAATAACAGAACTATCATTAATTTTTAATGTTTTCGTAGGTTATTTTTTTCGAATATGTTAGTAAAAAAGAGTGAAAAAAACGTAATTTTTTAATGTTTAATGTTATTTATTTTAGAAAATTTTGTCAACAGTAAAAAATAAATGTTGATGTTTGTTAAAATAAATGAATAATTACTGGGATGGTTTTCAATTGTTTATTCACTTGTATTAAGTGTGTTTTTCATTTGTTTTTGCCTACAAAATATTTTGAGTGTACACGCATTTGATGTTGGTGAAATATTACACTTTTCGACACCAAAAACTCCCAGTTAAATATCTAACTGGTCCAAATCTGCTATCCAAAATTTTCTAGGACGTACCGTTTTCGAGATATTCTCTGTTAAAAATTCAAAACGACACACTCGAAATATTTTGTAGGCAAAAACAAATGAAAAACACATTTAAAACCAGTGAATAAACAACTGAAAACCATCTCAGTAATTATTCATTTATTTTAACAAACACCAACATTTATTTTTTACTGTTGACAAATTTTTCTAAAATAAATAACATTAAACATTAAAAAATTACGTTTTTTTCACTCTTTTTTACCAACAAATTCGAAAAAAATAACCTACGAAAACATTAAAAATTAATGATAGTTCTGTTATTTTTACCAACAAATTCCAAAAAAATAACCTACGAAAACTTTAAAAATTAATGATTTCGTAGGTTATTTTTTACAATTTTCTATTGATATATTTTTTAAAAAAATTTTAATACAATTTTGGGGAATCGATCCCGCAATCAACTACTTTCTGGCCAGACACTCTACCCATCGTGCCAAAGTCACTTGATACAAACATGTTTTTATATTTCTATAAATAATTTTTTGAATTTTTTTTTTCTACAAAAAAATAACCTACTTGTGTAGGTAAAAACTAATGATATCTCATTAAAAAATACCAATAATTTAAAAAAAAAATACTTACACAATTCATTAAAAATTTAAAGAATAATCAGTAGTTTTTAATTACAGAATAAAAATAAATGACTTTAAAAATTAATTGTTAATGATCTTTATTTTTTAGTGTGTTATTTTTTAAACAAAGGACAGAAGTAGTCATTAATAAAAACTGAACATTAAATAAATGTTTTTCTTTTAAAAACGACTAAACGTAAAATTTTTAAAATAAACTACAAACAGGTTATGACATAATTTTTTGAGTGAAATTTTTAGTGTGATTCATAATAAGAATATAAGTGCGTGACAGTGGAGTTAGAGGTTTTCAAACGCCATTATTTCAAGAACGGCACGCGCTAGAAAAATTTGGATGACAGATTTGGAATCAAGAAGTTTTGTTTATGCTAAATCTAGTCATAATTTGTGTGAGCAACTTAAGAATACGTTACAGGGGAGACCCAAAAAGACCTAAATTTTGGAAGACAGATTTTCAGGAGGTCAAAATCTATTTAATTCATGTATTCTGATATATGGGAGTGCGAATTTCTATGAATTTGTTCAACAGTGTTATATATAATTACAGCGTTACCAGGTACTTTTTTCCGTTGTCCCCAAAAATGTAACAAAATATCCCCAAAAATCCCCAAACAATAAAAAATATGTTTTTTTCAATCAGACAAAAAAAAAATTCATCAGTTTTTAAAAAAAAAAATTATGAATGGTAATTTTATATTTTTATTTCGTAGAATCGGCAATTAAAAAATCCCCAAAAATCCCCAACCACGTTAATTAAAGATTTTAGACAATGTCAAAATTCATTTTGCAGTCGATAATGCACGTTTTACTGAATTTGTTTTGTAATCTCGTAACAAAGAGTGGTTTTTTACTAAAACTTTTGTTAAAAACGGTTGATCACATTAAATTTAGCTTGTGGTATTAAATAGATACAAATTTGAATATCCCCAAAAAATTCCCAAAATAATTTTTGATATCCCCACAAAATTCTCCAATCCCCAAATGAAATTTCTTGTCCCATGAAATCCCCAACTTTGGGGATAAATCCCCAAGTCTGGCAGCCCTGTATAATTATAATAATTTGAAAACTTTATAAGGGGCGTATAGTTAATTTTGTAATATTTTGAATAACAATCATACGCAACGGTGGACAGCTTTTATTTTATACTAGAGATGGGCGCGTGAGTGGATTTTGACTCACTCACGCTCACGCAGAAAATAATCCAATCACTCACTAATCACTCACGCAATTTTTTTTTTTACTCACGCTCACTCACATTCACGTGAGTAATAAAAAACTTACTCACAATCACGCGTGACTCACGCTAGATTCAATCACGCTCACGCCTGAGTCACGCAAAATCTACTCACGCAATAAAATTTTCTTACCAAAAAGAAAAAAAAATCAAAAAAAGAATTTTTTACCAAAAATTAAAAAAAAAATTGGGCAAATCCAAAAATCTAATCACGCAAAAAATAAATGACTCACTCACTAATCACTCACTCATATTTTTTTAACTTACACTCACTTACAATCACGTGATTGAAATGAAAATCACTCACACTCACGCATGATTCATGCGTGATTCACGTGAATCACGCAAATCACGTGACCAGCGCCCATCTCTATTTTATACACTCAAAAAAAGAGTTAACTTATACTTTAGAAAAATTTTCTTCAAAATAGTTTTTAAATTTTCTCAAAATTTAGTTAAATTTAACTAAAAATTGGTAAATTTTCTTAACTATTAGAAAAAAAGTTTTAGTTCGTGTACTGTTAAATAGTCCATTATTTTCCTAATACATGGAAGAAATTCTTACCGCCAAAGAAATTTTCCATAAATATATTAACAAAATCTTTATTTTTAAGGTATATTCCTCTTCGTTAGTTTTAGGACGTAATTTTCTACCAATTAGTTCATCTTCTTAGATTTGAGGAAGTTTTTCCTAATATTTTAGTAAAATTTTTATAACTCGAGATTTTTTTTTTTTTTTTCAAAAAACTTAAAAAGGCGATATTTTGCAAACTAAGCCAGATAGAGCAAAATGGAGTGCATTTTTGGTTCTTTGGATCACCATAGTTTCGCCGATCCTGTTCACATGTGTGGACCAATGCGTCCTAACTTTGGATTTAACCCTTTGACGAACATACATTTTCTGCCGAAGCGATTTTAAGTTTTTGTTCATTGTCGTAATCTGTGACCTAATAATAGTTATGAAACAAAAAAATCGCTATATATTTTTAAGATCTGCAACTCAATAATAAGATTATGATTTAACAAACTTCAAGGGTTTACAGTGAGTAAGCGGATCAATTTAGAGACTTACTGAAAACTATACTTTTTGTGCTCTACAATTCGTCTTTTAGCACATTTATTCTATCTTTTACCTGAACGAAAATAATCACCAAAAACGCTTTGGCAAGTATACTTGCCTGTGGTCGTAAAGGGTTAAAAAAGTTGGCACTCCCGAAATCTCGGTTAATATTGCCAACACAACAAAAAGTTCCAAGGCATTTTTGTAGCTCTTAACGCGTAGAACAATAATGTCAAATACCCAAAACCTCTCGGAGTAATAGTTTTAAAGTTATCGAGATTTTAAAATTCTCAAGACCACATTTTCACGTATCTGAACATCAAAGCAAGGTAGAGCGAAACGGAAAAAAATGTTCGATCAAAAACTATGACGATTCTTAAGAAACCCAAATGGGTCTTGAACCTATCGGGTCCGAACCCAATAGGGTATTTACCCAATCGGATCCTCAAATGAGTATGAACTAAATTGAAATAAAATGTTTCCCTTTTTTATACCCTCCAAAGACAGTATTGGGGTATACTCACTTTGTCATTCCGTGTGTAACGCATCGAAATATCGGTCATAAAGTATATTTATTATTGATCAGTGATGTGAACTAAACAAACCTAAGAAAAACCGCAGTTTTTACAGGGTTTTTTTAACTTTTGCTAAGCAAATGCAACATTCTTATCTCAGAAGAAGTTCAAAATCGCAAGGGTAAGGTGCCCCCTAACGTCTCCCACCAATTTTTTTTTTCTGAGTGTAACACAGTACAACACTAAAAAAATGTACGGGGTTCCAAGAATTGATTCTAGTAGAGGAGACAAAAAAAAAAATAATCACATCGGAATTTTATTTTAGAGACGGTTAAAGTTTCCAATCTTTGGCATGTTTTTGCAGCAAATCGGCATATAATACTATGTTTTCTTTACATTTGAGGTTTAGGGTTTGTTCAGCAACTTTTTAGCAAATATTATGGCAAATAATTTTCTGGAAAGTATTAACCTTCTAACTCCCTCTCATAAATCGTCAAAATCAACCCCGAATGTGGGGGAGGGCGGTGATAAAATGTTCTACAAAAATGTTGGCCATAAAAGTCTACTATATATGAGGCATTCCATACCAAATGTCCAGCGAAAAAAAAACATGTGTACCGTAAACTTCTGAATAGGTGGTATGGATAGCCCTATATGGAACTTAGAAAATTGCGTTTTTGGTTTTTCAATTTTTCAAAAACTGGGCTTAGGAGGCGTGGTCAAATATTGGAAAAATGGTCAAATTTGTGGCGAGTTGCCTTGATTAAATATTTATCACATTAAAACGGAATGCACCACAATCTCAAAAATTTACAGTCTTATATAGTTTTGTATGGGCTATCGATTAAATTTTTTTTTTTTTGGAAAACTTTCAGAACCTGTTCGGAAATTTTCCATTTTTTAAAAAAGTCAATTTATTAAAAATCCGGCCACTTTTTTTTTCTTTTTTATTTATTTTTTTAAAAGTTTAGATGTTTGTCCATCCACACAAAAAAAATCAGAAACAGGTTCATCTTTTTTTTCGAGAAAATCGCATATGAACTTTAAATTTCATAACAATTTAGTAATTTGCATGTATTTTCTTGTGTCAACAGAGCGTATGACGAATATTTATGCAATTAATATTACTCACTAGCTGGCCCGGTCCGCGTTGCTGGCCCAAATATAAGATCAGTGTTATACTTATTTCGTCTTGCTTCAAGTATATAGCCCTTTAAAAAATGAAATTAATTTCTTGGCTTAGAAAAATTTGTTGGCGTGGTATTAAAGACCCGATTAGGCAGAAAATCATCTTCAAATTATATTTTAAGAACTTAAAAAAAATGACATGTCATCGACTTTGCGAACTGTACAAATTAAAAACTTCTTTAGCATCATTACGAACAACACAAAAATAAATTACGCATATCATTTGTTCTTATCGTGAGCTATTGTCTTAAGTTCAACCAAACCTTTATTCGCATTTTTACCCGAATTTTTAATTTTTCCGGGACACTTTTCTCATTTATATTTCCTTAAAACCCTAATTAGAACTTTAACATAAAAAAAATTGGCCCGTTCATCAGTAGTTGGCGTTTAAGTTTGTGTGGTAAGTTAAACTTGTACATGTGTTCACAATACCCAAGGATTTAAAATAATTTGTACCAAGTTTAAGCGGAATCTATTAGGAAATATTTTTTTTAATAGATGGAATTAGAGTTAAAATGAATTTTAGATATATCGAAAAAAAAGTGGGCGAGGACAATTTTTCTTTTTGGATAATTAGTCAAATCGATCCAGGCGTTCTCCGATTTTAGATAATCGAAAAATGGAGGCACAAAAGTGGGCGTAATTAATTTGTTTTCCGAAAAAACCTAAGACGAACATTTAAAAAAAACAAAACGAATATTTAAAAAAAAATACTATCCAAATCGGTCTGTTCTCAAGTGATGCGATTACCAACGAACTATATTTGATTTTTATTAATATTTTATTGTTCGATATTTTATTTGTCTACATATATAGCAAATTTTTTGTATGTGGGTTTCAGCATTTCTTACCGGTAAAACCTTATTTGAATTTAACCAACTCCATCCATTCAAAAGTGGGCGTAGAAATGGAAAGTTGTTCTTTCAGAAAAACCTTAGTTGGACTATGACGAACATTAAAAACAAAATTAGACAAATTGATTCAGACATTCCACGATTTAATATATATATATCGGGAACATTGAGCGTAAAAGTAGGCGTGGACAATTTGTCTTTCCTTAAAAATCTTCTGCGGAATAAAACCAAATCGGTCTAGTTGTTATAGTTCTTTCGATACATAGAAAAAAGTTGGCGGGGAAATTTTATTATCCGTAAAAACCTTAGTTAAATTACGACGAAATTTAAAAAAAAAAATTAGCCAAATTGGGCGTAGTAAATTTCTTTTTTCGTTGAAACCAAAGTTGGAATATAATAAAAATTCATTTAAAAAAAAATTTAGTTAAATCGGTTCAGCCATTATCAGATTTTAGATAAATTGAAGAAGTGGGCGTAAAAGTGGGCGTGGTCATTTTTTCTTTCAGTAAAAATTTAAATTGGATTACTACGAACATTTAAATAAAAAAATACCCAAATCGGTGCAGCCATTTTCCGATTTTAGATAAATCGAAAAAAATGGGCGTAAAAGTAGGCGTGGTAAATTTTTTATTACGTAAAAACTAAGTTGGACTATAACGAACATTTCAAAAAAAAATTGTCCAAATCGGTCCAGCCGTTCTCAACTGATGCCGTTACCAACGAACGACAATTGATTTTTATTTATATAGATTCGCAACTTTAAAACAAAGAAATACAAGCAAATAACAAAATTGTTATGAAATTTAAAGTTCAAATGCGATTTTCTCGAAAAAAAAGATGAACGTGTTTCTGATTTTTTTGTGTGGATGGACAAACATCTACACTTTTAAAAAAATAAATAAAAAAGAAAAAAAAAAGTGGCCGGATTTTCGATAAATTGACTTTTTTAAAAAATGGAAAATTTCAGAACGGGTTCTGAAAATTTTCCAAAAAAAAAATTTTAATCGATAGCCCATACAAAACTATATAAGAGCGAAAATTTTTGGCATTGTGGTGCATTCCGTTTTAATGTGATAAATATTTAATCAAGGCAACTCGCCACAAATTTTACCATTTTTCCAATATTTGACCACGCCTCCTAAGCCCAGTTTTTGAAAAATTGAAAAACCAAAAACGCAATTTTCTTAGCTACATATAGGGCTATCCAAACAACCTATTCAGAAATTTACGGGACACATGTTTTTCTGTAGCGGGACATTTGGTGTGGAATGCCTCATATGTTGGAACTTACCAAAGCCCAAAACTTAACACAAACACCAAAAACCACTAAAATTCAAGGTTGCCCATTAAGGGTTAATTTTATTTGTAATTTTTATACCCTCCAACTATAGCATGGGGGTATACTCACTTTGTCATTCCGTGTGTAACGCAATGAAATATCGGTCTAGGACCCCATAAAGTATATATATTATTGATCAGTGATCGATTCTAAGACATTCAAGCGATGTCCGTCTGTCCGTCCGTCCGTCTGTGGAAGACACGATACAGTCCAAAATAAAAGTGCTTGACTCCTGAAATTTGGACATATATGTCTTATGTTCATAGACTGGTTAAGTTTGGAGATGGGCAAAATCGGACCAGGGGGGAATAAGTTCCCCCTTGACTAAGTAAACCAACCCATGAAAAAATGTAACTATTTATAGGTTTTTTTGTATTTTTGTTAAACAAATGAAACATTTTTATGCCTGAAAAAGTTAAAAGTCTTGGAGTTGGACCCAGGGGATTTGAAAATTACTCTTTTTTGGACCGCCCCCTTTTGTGGGCGTGGATATTAGCAAATAATTTATATAATGATGAAATTGTATATCTTTTGTACAAAAAGCATAGTAATTAAATTTGTAAACATTTTTGACCGGAGAGAAGGTGTTCCCAAGGACCCCCGCCAAGCCCCCCCCAAAAAAAAACGCCTCTGCATTTTTTTTATTTTTTTTAAACGTTGAAGGGTATACAAGATTCGGCACAGCCGAATTTAACACTCTCACTTGTTTTAATTCGCAATCTTGAACTTGACTCTTTTTATACCCTACACCACACTGTGGGGTACAGGGTATAATGAGTTTGTACTGATGTTTGTAACTACCCGAAATATTGGCCCTAGACCCCTTTTTAAGTATACCGATCGACTTAGAATCACTTTTTGAGTCGATTTAGCGATGTCCGTCCGCCCGTCCGTTTGTCCGTCCGTCCGTCTGTCCGTCCGTCCGTCTGTCCGTCCGTCGGTCCGTCTGTCCGTCCGTCCGTCCGTCCGTCTGTCCATGTAAACGGTGTAAACACGATACAGGTCGCAATTCTTAATCAATTGACTTGAACTTTGAAACTTAAGCCTCTTTTGGCCCAAGGACGAAGCCTATTGAAATTGGAAAAATCGGTTCATATTTAGACCTAGCCCCCATACAAAGGTCCTCTTTTTTAGTTTTGGCTCAAATGACTCTAATAGCCGCTTTATAATAGGTATCTTTTCGAAATTTGGCAGGTTATCATGTTTTATCCACACAAATCACCATTCCGAATTTTAAAGAAATCGGATCAGTTCTTCTTGTAGCCCCCATACAAACCACCTTCCCGATTTTCAAATAAATCTCTCAAATTTCATGAAAATATTTAATTAAAATTCTGTTTGTGTATGTTAAACGCGTACTTTAATAACCTTATCAAATCTGATTATCATCGGACCATTTTTGGACTTAGGTCCCAGGTGGAAATTTTGCCCGATATTCAGTTGAAGCGATTTATTGTCAACAAAAAGAAGCCTATTCCACTCAAATTTGATTAGTGAGTGCTTTTTACACTTATTAAAGATTTGACAAAATATAGATCTAATCAGTCCATGTTTGAACCTGGGACCCATTTTCCGGGAAACTCTGGTGTAGGGTATTATATGGTCGGTCTTGACCGACTATAATTTTCTAACTTGTTTGGTGTTTATGTTAGTTTTTGGGCTTTGATGTGCTCTGACGTATATAGTAAAATTTTATGGGCAACATTTTTGTAGAACATTTTATCCCCACCCTCCCTCTTTTTCGCCTTGTTTTTTTACGATTTATTAGAATAGAACCAAAAAATACCGTTATGTGGGGGAGTTAGAGGATTAATTTGTTCCACAAAAGTGTTTGTCATAATATTTTTTACAATGTTGCTCAACATGCCATACAACTCAGATGTAAATAAAACATAGTTTTTTACACCGATATGCTATAAGAACAGGCCAAAGCTGGGAAGCTTTAAACGCCTCTAAAATAAAATTCCTATGTGATCTTTCAAAACGCCGACACATGTGAATCTTTTTTGGGTGTCCTCTACTAGAATGAATCAACGGAACCCCGTAATTTTGGAAAAAGTTTGAAATTGTTGTACCAATTTTCTTTACTCCCCGGCTATACCAAACATAATTATGTAGATATAAAGCAACAAACACACACAAAACATGAACAACAAACATAAAATTTGTTTTGGTGATCAAAAAATTTGTTTTGGTGATCAAAAAATTGTCAAAAAAATACAATTAGTGCTATTAATTTGACCACGGCTGTATGTTTTCATACACATATTTATTTTTATATCAACAATTGACTTGTGCCTATATCTCATTGAACGTTTTTTTATTGTTTTTTTTATTTTTTTTTTTTTTTATTAATCACATTAGCTAAAAATAGATTTTATTTAAACATAACAATATTTAAAATATAATTTCTGGTTGATTTTTTGTTTTTTTAATTATAAACAGATGTTTGATAGTATGTCGGAGAGAAATTTGAGATTAATATAATTTATGTATTAGTTTCCTTTTTACACTATTCGCATTAAAAAGCAATTAAAATGCAAATTTTTGTAATACAATTTTTTATTTTTATACACTACACAACTCTGTGGTACAGCATATATTAACTTTGTGTTGGTGTTTGTAACTACAATACTACACTCAAAATAATACTTTAGTAGATTTACTAATTTTTTTTTGCTAATGCTAGTCAGCTAACCTTTAGCAAATTTTTAGTTGAGATTAGCATGTTAGCAAAAATATCTTGTAAACTTCATTTAGCGCATTAGCAATTTTAAACAAAATTTGAACAAATTTTTTTCTAAATTTAAAATTGAATTGACCAAATTTTTACAAGCTTTTTTGCTAATATTAGCAAAAACAAGTGAAAGTGTTAAAAAACCTCCAAAATGTAAAAATAAATAAAAAAAAAATAAAATTCTCAGGGGGGGGGGCGGTGTGATGGGGTCAATGGGGGACGTTGAGAGCACCTTCCCATTGCGATATATATACCAAATGTTTCATTTATTTAACAAAAATACTAAAAAACATGTAAAAAAATTGTATTTTTTCAGAGGTTTGTTCAGTTCTTCAAGGGGGAACTTTATTCCCCCTGGCCCGATTTTGCCCATTCACGAACTTAACCTGACTATGAACATGAGACATAACCTGACTATGAACATGAGACATATTTATGCCAAACTTCAGGAGTCTAGCTGTTTTATTTTGGACTACATTGTGTTATCTACAGGCGGACGAACGGACGGACATTCATAGAATGTCTTAGAATCGATCATCGACCAATAACATATATACTTTATGAGGTCCCCGACCGATAGTTTGATGCGTTACAAACGGAATGACAAATGAGTATACCCCCATAGTGTGGTTGTAGGGTATAAAAATTTAAAAAAAAATTGTCAGGGCGTTTTTTTTGGGAGGGGGGTAATGGGTGTCAGTGAGGGACTTTGAGAGCACCTTTCCAGCGCGATATATATACCAAATGTTTCATTTATTTAACAAAAATACAAAAAAACATAAACAAGTGAGAGTGTTAAATTCGGCTGTGCCGAATCTATTATACCCTCCAAAATGTATAAAAAATTAAAAAAAAAAATTTCTCAGGGTCGTTTCTTTTTTTTTTGGGGGGGGAGGTTGATAGGGTCAGTGGGGGACGCTGAGAGCACCTTCCCATCGCGATAAATATACCAAATGTTTCATTTAATTAACAAAAATACAAAAAAAAAAAACATGTAAAAAAGTGTATTTTTTTAGAGGTTGGTTTAGTTCTTCAAGGGGGAACCTTTTTTCCCCTGGTCCGATTTGGCCAATTTCCGAACTTAACCTGCCTAGGAACATAAGACATATTTCTGCCAAACTTGAAGGGTCTAGCTATTTTATTTTGGACTGCATCGTGTTAACTACAGACGGACGGACGGACAGACGGACGGACATCGCTAAAATGTCTTAGAATCGATCACTGATCAATAATATATATACTTTATGGGGTCCCCGATCGATATATCGATGCGTTACACACGGAATGACAAAGTGAGTATACCCCCATACTGTAGTTGGAGGGTATAAAAATAGTGAATTTTTTCAGAGGTTGGTTTAGTTCTTCAAGGGGGAACTTTTTTCCCCCTGTCCCGATTTTGCACATTCACGAACTTAACCTGCCTATGAACATGAGACATATTTCTGCCAAATTTCAGGCGTCTAGCTGTTTTATTTTGGACTGCATTGTGTTATCTACAGACAGACGGACGGATGGACATTCACAGAATGCACAGAGGGTTGAAATGTACCAAAAGTGAGGATTAATTCAAAAGCTGAACTTTATCCTACACATTCGTGTGTGGTACTGGGTGAAAGGTTATTAAATTCTACATCACTATTTGCCAAAAACTTTTGTTTTGAGTAAATTATTCTATCGACTGTGAGCTGTCAAAGTCAAATAATTTTTCAAAATTTTTCGTACCGTGCCTAAAACTGAAAATTGAGATATTTGGGGTGCTGATAATTCTTATTAAGGGTTCTTAAAGTAATTTTATTAAAATGGAACCATCAACTTCAGGTATTTGGCTACATAACTGCATTAGTTTTTTTTAGATAAATGTTTTGCAAATATTTTTAATATTTTTTTAAAAAGTGCTCCATATTTGGGGTATTTTCGATATATACACAGAGTTTCAACAAATTTCTTGTTGCGATCCAGCAAATTTTATTGAGTGATATTTTAATATAGTATTTTAGCTTATATATTCCATACCAAACTTTTGCAGAGGCACCGCGTTTTTTAACTTATTAAAATTTTTCTGAAAGAACTCCAGTTGCTTAAAAAAAAGCTGAAAAACATATGAGAATGGGCATTATGGGAGACCCCTTAGTTAGAGGAGATACGGGGTGCGTACGTTGAAAAAAAAGTTGACGATGAAAAAAATTGATAGTTCATCTCACATTTCACCCTCTAGGAGCCAGCATGGAGCGGCAGCAACTGATTTCATTAAAAAAAAATGTGTAAGGGGACCACCTTAAGGGTTGGATATACAGGATAGGTATATTCTAAGAAAATGTTTGGGTTAAAAAAATATTGGGGGTCGGTCACATATTCGACATCTATAGGGGCACCCTTGGGGCAGTTAGAGCTGTATGAGCAGATTTTATAAAAATGGCATTGTGTATGGGAGCCCCATTATCGAGTGGAGATACGGTATAAGTATGTTCTAAAAATATGTTGGGGGGTAAAAATTAATGGGGGTCGGTCTTAGTGGATACCACTCTAAGACGCACCATGGGATAGTAGGAGCTAATTTCATAAAACAAATTTATAAAAAATAAAAATAAATTGTATTGGGACCACCTTAAGGGTTAAAGATAGAGGATAGGTATATTCTAAAAAAATGTTGGGGTTGAAAAAATATTGGGGATCGGTCACACATTTGCATTTCTAGGTGCACTCTTGGAGCAGTTAGAGCTGTATGAGCAGATTTTTTAAAATGGCATTTTGTATGGGAGCCCCATTATCGAGTGGAGATACGGTATAAGTATGTTCCAAAAAAATTTTGGGTGGTTAAAATTAATGGGGGTTGGTCTTATTGATTAATATTCTAAGACGCACCCTGGGAGCGGTAGGAGCTGATTTCATAAAATTAATTTAAAAAAAATAAAAAAACAATTGTATGGGGACCACCTTAAGAGTTAAAGATAGAGGGTAGGTATATTCTAAGAAAATGTTGGGACTGAAAATATATTTGGGGCCGGTCACACATTTGACATCTCTTGGGGCATTATTGGAGCAGTTAGAGCGGTAGGAGCCAATTTTATTAAAAAGGTTATATCTTCTTTTTTAATAAAAAAATATTTTCTAAAAGTTTTTTTTTCTGTAAACATTTTTTGTTTCCTAAATAATGTATTGTTAGTCTAAAACAATAAAAATATTAATAATAAAGGGCTTTTCTGAATTAATCCCCACTTAATATATGTTTCAACCCACTGTGGAATGTCTTAGAATCGATCATGGATCAATAATATATATACTTTATGGGGTCCCCGACCGATATTTCGATGCGTTACAAACGGAATGACAAAGTGAGTATACCTCCATTCTGTGGTTGGAGGGTATAATAAATTGTAATTTTTTTTTTTAGAAAACTTAAAAAATGGCGATATCTCGGAATGCTATTACCAAGCGAAATTCCAAAAAGAGGCCATTTTCGGGACAGGCTAATGGACATGGTCCATATGGACATGGATTCGCAAATATGCATTGGCCATGTCCATGGACAATGGACAATGGACAATGGACAATGGACAATGGACAATGGACAATGGACAATGGACAATAGACAATAGACAATGGACAATGGACAATGGACAATGGACAATGGACAATGGACAATGGACAATAGACAATGGACAATGGACAATGGACAATGGACAATGGACAATGGACAATGGACAATGGACAATGGACAATGGACAATAGACAATAGACAATAGACAATGGACAATGAACAATGGACAATGGGCAATGGACAATGAACAATGGACAGTGGACAATGGACAATGAACAATGGACAATGAACAATGGACAATGGACAGTGTACAATGGACAATGGACAATGGACATAGACATGGACATGCAACCATTTTTAAGATGAAATTGTATCCCAACGATTAAAACTTACCTAATTAGATAAACCCATTTTTCGGATGAAATTGTATCCGTCCGGTTAAAACTGATCTAAATTTAGCGATCCATTTTTCGAATCCGTGCTGATCTTTGAAATCTCGGATCTATCAACAGATCTGAAATAATTTAAAAATTTATTTATTGCTCCACATAAAAATTTTTACTCGGGAACTTAAAAATTCGGTTGTCCCAACTAAATATTGTAGTAACAATAACATTTTCGGTTCATACAATCGAAAAATTTAGTTGGAAAATAAGTTTTACAGCAACTTGATTTCGGTGGGTATCAAAACAAATTGACCATTATAAAAATACATTGTGATTCAAAAAAAAAATCGTTTATTTTTTGAATTCAATTTTAACTATTAACCCATATAAATATTTAAAGAATAACTTTGAAAAATTATTATTTGATTTTTATTGCAAACATATTGTTGTTTATAGGCATTTTTTAATCATCACACAGAAAGTCTTATAAAAAATGTATAATAAAATAATTTGCGATAATATGTATATTAGACTTAATTTTGAAAATTTTATCTGCGGGTATCATAATTTTTTTAAAGGATTTAGAGGAGCTAAAAGGAATGCCGCTATTTTTTTGGAAAAATTTTCGCTCCTTGGGGTGGTTCAACGCATTTGAAAACGTGGATTTTGAGCTGATTTTTTAGCAGAGCAAAAACGGCTGAATATATCGCAAATCTGATTTCACCAGTCGATTCAACAGCAAAAAATAATACCATGGCCATTTTTAGAACTCTTAAAAAAAGTTCCAAAAACCCACCACAGAGGGCGGAAATATAAGATTTTTCCATTTTATTTTTTTATTAATTTTTTAAATATGCACGATTAAAGGGCATTTTTAGCTTAACAAAATGGTACCAAAATTTCCGTTCTATCACAACCCGTTAAAAAGTTAAGCTCTCAAAAATGGCCAAAAACACGTTTTTTGAGAACTTTGACCTCAATTTTCTCGAAAACACAACGTGATAAAAAAATTTGAAAACCATATTTAGAATCAGAATCAAAATGTTAATCGAAAACGAAATGTACGATCTTAGAACATCATCCAAAAATATCACAAAAAATGCTCTCAATAATGCAGCAAAATGCGTTTTTTGTGAACTTTGACCTCAATTTTCTCAAAAACCTGACATTATGGAAAACTTTGGAAACCAGATTTGGAATCAGCATTAAGAGGGTAATCGAAAATGAGTGTCCAGACCGCTGACCCATCCAAAAAATTTTCAAATTTAGGTCAGTGTTTTATAATTTTGCCATTAGAAAAAAAACTTTGAAGCTTTATAACTTGTTAATGGGTTGTGATAGAAAGGTGCTTTTTGTACCAATTTTCTTAGCAAAAACTGCCTCTTCATCGTGCATGATTAAAAAATAATTTAAATTTAAAAAAAAAAATCGATTTTTCCGCCTCCTGCTGTGGGTTATTGGAACTTTTTTTAAGAGTTCAAAAAACTGCTATTGTATTAATTTTTGCTCTAGAATCGACTGGTGAAATCAGATTTGCAATATATTCAGTCGTTGTTTCTCTGCAGAAAAATCAGGTCAAAATCCGCGTTTTCAGATGCTTTGAACCACCCCAAGGAGTGAAAATTTTTCCAAAAATACACCAGCATTCTTTTTAACTCCCCTAAATCCTTTAAAAAAATGATGATATCCGATAAACAGATAAAGTGACATAGTCGCCAAACGAACTCTAATGTATATACTTTAAACACACTTAAAGAAAAATATGTTGTTTACTTAAAATATAGCCTATTTGTGCATATTCAAATTTTAACATTTTTTAAAATATTTTATAAAATTAATTTTCACATAAAATTCGTTTTATAGCACTTTAACGAAAAAAAAAATATTTAAAATTTTTTTAATTTAATTAAAAAATTAATTAAATTCAGACCAATCACTTAAATAGCCATATAAATTAAAAAAAAAAAACATTTGAATGTCGTTAATTAAAAATAAATTAATTAAAAATTAATTAATATAATTAAAAAATGTTATTGAAATTACACTAAAAAAAAACATTTTTTGCTACCTTCTATTTTATGAGAATTCCTAGTAGTTTAGAAGCTTTTTACCAATTGTTTTGTAATTTTACAAGCTTTTTACCAATAAAATTGTAAATTTACAGTTTTTTTTCTGACGCAATAAAAATTACAAGGAATTCTCGTGAATTTATTAGATTTTTTTGTAAAGTTATCTTGGAAATTTGTAAAATTACAAAAAAAAATTGTAAAATTACAAAAAAAAATTAAATTTCGATCCAAATTTGTTTGTTAAAAAACAAGGAAACTGTCAAATATTGGTAAAATGGGATTACGAGACTTTACCTAGTAATTTGACAATTTTTGTTTTTTGTGTGTATAAACAGCGAAATTTATATCAAGTAGTTTTATCAGAAGAGAATTCTTCTTCTTCTCCACCAAACTGCACAAAGCTCAGGCCAGTGGAGAGATATTGGGCTCTTGTTAAAAGAGAATTAAAGGGCACAAAAAAGGTCTCCCAGGACTTGGATGATTTCAAACGTAGATGGACTACCTGCTCTAAAACGGTGACAGAAACTACCATAAAAGCTTTAATGGGAGGGTTTCCTGAAAAAGTGAATAGCTGTGTTTTGATTTTGTATTAAATTTCATTTTTGGTTTGTTTTTTATTTAATATTTTTATGATATCACTCGTTAATAGTTCTTGAATAGACTTGTCTGCATAATAACCGTGCAGGATAAGTGTGTCTTTCGATTCAAAATTGCCTATCACGTGACTGCTGAAAACGGTACATATCACTAAAATGCCTATCACGTGACCGGAGACAATAGGACAAAACCAAATTTTTACTAACAAGAAAGTTCTTTCATAGGGCACCCATCGGTTGTCCTGAAACTTTTATATAGAAAAAAGGGGAGCAAAATAATAGTCACCTGTTTTTTTTAGCTGCCCAGTCTCACATTTAGCGGGTCAAAGGGGAGGGGGGAAAACGAGCTTTTTTTCGTTTTTTGAGGATTTTTCCTATTTCTTCAAAAGAAACTATATAAACATTTTATACAGGTCGAAAGGTTTTTTGAAGGCCTATCCAACGAACATGAAACAGCTCGAATAACCTGGAACGAAATTAAACAACTTGCCAGAGACAGAATTAGATGGAGGGAATTCGTGGACGCCCTAAGTATTTTTATGTTACATCGCTGTATCTACATTGTATTTAAATAAATAAAGGGCATATACAGTGGGCGACAATACATTGGAAACTTTTTTATAGTAGATGAAATTTTTTAAAGACAAAGTTAACACTACTAAACGTTATAATTATCAAACAAGTATTATAAAAAAAAGTAATATAGGTAATTTATCAAGCTTTAATTTAAGCTTAATAGCGTCCAGATTGGAAAAATAATGAATGTGTTACGAGGGTCGATGTGAAAAATGAAAAAAATTATAGACATTTTTTAGAACATTTTTTAAAAATATTTCCGAGTCGATTTTTTCCAAGCTAAAACATTAGAAATTTAAAAAAAAGTCCAATAGTTTTTATTCAGTGATCAAATAATTTTTCCAACAACCCAAACCAACAGTGGAATTTTTTAAGCAAAAATCCACATTTTTTTACCTCCAATTCTTTTGACCACCAATTTTTTATTAAAAATAAATGGTCGGTCTCACTAATGACCACTTTCGGACGCACCATTGGACCGGTAGAAGCTGATTAAATAAAACAAATTTACAAAAAATTAAAAAATTTGTATTTGGACTAAAAAAATATTGTGGGTCGGTCATACATTTTTTTGTTTTAAGGGCACTATTAGGCCAGTTAGAGCGGTTGGAGCAAATTTAAAAAAATGTCGTTTTGTGTGGGAGCCCCCTTAGAAATTGGAGATACGGTATTAGTTTGTTATAAAGAAATGTTAAGACAGAAAAATTAATGGGGGTCGGTCTTATAAAGGACCCCTCTATGACGCACTATTAGAGCAGTAGAAATGATTTAAAGATTGGAAAATTATAATAAAATTTTTTTAAAAAATTTTAAAAAATAGTAATAATCGTTATCCCACGATCCTCCTGGGCAAAAAAAAATTGTAGAATCGATGGATTTTTTACACACAAAAATTTCAAAAAAATCGAAGAGTACTAACATTTTGAAAAATGAGATTTAAATTTTATAACTTAAAAATCGCATACTAGAGCGCTTTTAAGAATTTTTTGGGATTTTTTTTTAAAGTATGTAAAAAAACAAAAATTAAAAAAAATAATTTGAAATTTGGACCATTATTGAAGAAGTTATGAGTAAACGAAGTTTGAGTAAAGGAACAAACTACCAATTTTTAAAAATTCGATATCTTTTGAACGGGTCATCAAAAAAATCTGAAAATTTACCACGAAGGAGTTTTCGAAGGGTACTAAAAACTGTAAACAAATTGGGAAAATCTAAAAAAAAAAATTTCAAAGTGTCCGATTTGACATGGAATGCCCCATATATATCCAATGGTGTATCGGTCGTGTCCAAATTCGGCTTCGCTAAGTTCGTTAATGTCAAAAATGAATAATCGTTGTGGTAGTTTATATGGAAATGTATATACGTATGACCATCAAAATAATATATAATAATCTCTATCAAAATTAAGCATACCTGTGTTTTTTCGTTAGGCGAAATTCCTGCTAGTTCGGCTTTTATACCGATTTTCCAGAAAGCCTTTATTTTTTCTGTAGAGAAACTCATAAATTCCAAATCGAAACTGATTGTATTTATTTTATTTTTTTCAAATATAAAACATTGAATACAAACAATACTAAGACTACTTGAGTAAATTACAAAGTTAAAAAGCCAAGTATAAAATTATAAGTAGTTTAATTCTAATACAACATCTTCCTTTTCTATTTATTAATAATATAATATTATTAACTATATTATTAATAAAGATAGGATCTAAACATCTTAAAACTAACTTAGAGCTATGTACTGATAAAGGTAATGTAAATATTTATTTATTTAGGAATTTAAAAAATTAATCGGCTTATAAAAATCTGTTTGATGTTTTATACGACTACTTTTACGAGGAATGACAGTATTATTCGTTTTATTTTCAATATAGTCATCCGTTCTTCTAAATTTAATATGAAATGAATTTCTTCTATATGTTCGTTCATCTGACAAACTTTTTACGATATATGACCTGGGCGTATTATGACAAGCTACTATAACTCCAGGTATCCACTTACGGGACGAATCTATTCTAAAAAATATACTATCCCCAATATTAAAACTTCTTCTCTTCTTTGTGTTTCGATTGTAATATTTTCTAACATTTTTAGTCTTCTCCTCCATTTCCTCCCTTACAAATTTATTGTTTATATATCTAGGGTTAGGTTCTAACAATTTATCCGTAATAGGAATTTTCGTTCTTAGCCGTCTATATAAAAGAAGCTGTGCCGGGGAATAACTTAGGTCCTTGATAGGAGTATTACGATATTCCAACATTGCATTAAAAACTTCCTCCTTTGTTTCGGATTTCCTTAAAATCATCTTAGCAATGCCCACAAATCTTTCAGCCAATCCATTACTTCTAGGGTAATTAGGACTGCTAGTTATTATTTTAAAATTCCACTTTTTAGAAAATTCCGAACATTCATACGACCCAAAAGGCATATTATCAGCCACAACTACCTTCGGTATCCCAAACCTTGAAAACACGTCTATCCACCCTTCAATAACATCAGCTGAAGTCTTAGATTTTAAATAAATTAATTCAAACCACTTACTATAGTAATCCACAACAACGAGAAAATTTTTTCCAGAATGCTCCAAAATATCACAACCAACCTTTTCAAAAGGTAAATCTGGAATATCGTGTGGAATAATTGGTTCCTTGATATTAGATGGTCTCAGTTCCTGACATTTTCTACATTTCATTATTATATTCTCAATGTCTTCATTCATATTCATCCAATAAAATAACTCGGATGCTCTTTTCCTAGTTTTAGAAATGCCCATATGACTTTCATGTAGTTTATTCAAAACATTGTTTTGTAAATTTTTCGGTATCATTATACGTTCATTATAAAAAACTAAATTTCCTTCTACTGTTATATCATTTTTCTTGCTGTAATATCCTTTAGCATAATCAGGAATTTTATTCTTCTCAGGCCATCCTTCAAAGCAGTATTTTGTTATTAAACTTAATAAATCGTCCTGTTTAGTAGCATTAGCTATTCTTTCTAAACTATCATCTGTAACACTAATACTATGAATCATTTCCGTTACACCGTTTTCATGTTCTAAATTTCCATTATCAATATAGTTTCTTGAAAAATAATCAGCAGCAACAATGCTCTTTCCGGGCTTATAAACAACCTCTACATTATATGGAAACATTTTCAACTTTAATCTTTGTAATCTTGTCGATCCGATTTTGTTAATATCCTTTTTAAAAATGGTTTCTAGTGGTTTGTGATCCGAAATAATAATGACCTTTTTCCCATAAATATACTGATGAAATTTTTTACATGAGAAAACAATTGCTAAAAATTCCTTTTCAATCTGTGCATACTGTTTTTCTGTGTCAGATAAAGAGCGTGAAGCAAACGAAATAATTTTATCATTTTGAAATAAACAACAACCTAGCCCATCTTTTGAAGCATCAGTCTGGATAACAACATTATCCTTTTCATTAAAAGGCGTAAGAATTACATGAGTGGATACAACATTTTTAATTTTATTAAAACACTCCTCATGAGCGGGTAATATAACATAATCTATATTTTTCCGAAGTAATTCTCTTAACGGAGCAGTTAAATCTGCTAAATTCGGTATAAATTTTCTCAAATAATTTACCAAACCCAAAAACGATTGTAGTTCAGTTCTATTCCTCGGAAAGCTGAGTGCTAATATAGATTCAATGCGCTTTTTATCTGGTCTTATACCATTATTTGAAATTATGTGTCCTAAGAAACTGACTTCTTTTACTCTAAATTGAATTTTATTCTTATTTATCTTTACATTCTGTTCCCGTGCTCTTCTTAAAAACAGATCCACATTTTTATCATGATCATCTATGGTTTTACCACCTATTATTATATCGTCTATGTATATGTTTACCCCAGGCAAATCACTAAATGTCTTAGAATTGTATCTCTGAAACACTTCAGATGCTGTAACCAATCCAAACGGTAATCTTTTAAATTTATAGCATCCAAAAGGAGTACTAAACGTTACTAAATCACTTGATTTATCTGTTAAAGGCACATGCCAAAACCCATCTTTGAGATCAAAAACCGAAAAATACTCATATTCAACTAAATTTGCACTTATCTCTTCAAATGTTGGTATTAAATAATGATTAGGAATTACATGTTTATTAAGTTCCCTTGGGTCTAAACACAAACGCAAACTCCCATCTTTTTTCTCACGAATAACTAAATTGTGAACCCATGCTTGAGGCTTTTCTGTTTTTTCAATAATATCCATACGATCTAATTCGTCTAGTTTATCCTTTAATTTATCTTTAATTTTTATTGGTATTCTTCTTGGTGGATGAGCCACCGGAACTGCATTTGTATCTATTTCAATGTTATATGGCTCACTAAATCTACCTACTCCTTTAAAAACATCTTTATATTTCGCAGCTAACTTTTCTAGTCAGTCTGAAGTATTGTCAATATTCAAAACTCTCTTGATTAGGCCTAATTTAACACAAGAATCTCTGCTGAATATTGGCTTATACCCATTGTCAACAATTAAAAACAACTCGTCAGAAATATAATTTTTCGAAACACAACGAAGAGTTATTTCACCTAAAGGACGTATTTTATGACCACTATATGTTAACAAAGTAGTGTTAGTAGGTTTTAATTTCATATTCGTACAAATATTTTTAAATATAGTTATTGGAATTATATTTGCATCAGAACCAGTGTCCAATTTAAATTTAACACTATAGTTATTGACCATGATATCATGGTACCAAACGTCTTTGACTCTATACGAATTAATACTGTCAGTCAACGCAAAATCACAATCAGAATCACAACTATTACAATCATCTTTAGATAAAGTATTAACTTGAATATTTGATTTACACGCAACCGAAAAATGGTTTAATTTTTTACATTTATTGCAAACCTTACCAAATGCAGGGCAATTGTTAATTTTGTGTTTTTTCAAACATCTTTTACAATTAATTACGTTACTCTTCTGATTTTGATCATTTCTAAATCTACTTTTCTTATATTTATTTATAAAATCTAATTTTTCTGTCTCACCAGCATTTTCATATCCCTCTCGAATGTCATCTGTATTCTGCCTTGTTTCTTGAACATCTCGTACCTGTTGTTTCTGCTTCTCATAAATTCTGCATTCTAAAATTATCTTGTCAATTTCGATGTCCTCCTTTTTTAATAACTTTTCTTGTAGATGGTTATCAGCAACACCCAATACAATTCTGTCTCTAACTATTTCAGATGGATTTTCAAATTCACAGCTACAGGATAACTCCTTCAAATCTTGAATAAAGTCCTCAATTGGCTCATTTGGCTTTTGATTTCGGTTGTAAAAAACAAATCTTTCATATAGAATGTTTTTCTTTGGCGTGAAATAGTCTTCAAGAGCTTTGATGACTTTGTTGTAGTTGTTACTATCTTCCACTGCAATATCCAAGTTTCTGATTATTTCTTTACCTTCACGTCCAATTTGGTTTCTCAAAATAGCAAGCTTAATAGCATCACTTAGTTTCGTATTTTTAGCTATTATATAATCTTCAAAATCTCTTAGAAAGATTGTCCAATTTTTGGCTTTGTTGCCGGACACTTTTAGGTCTGGGATAGATTTTAAATCCATTGTTCTTTATGTCTACTTTATTAATTTTTTCTCCTTTTTTTTATATTTATTTGCAAAAAATTATTTACAACTTTTTCTTGTATATGTTATTTTTTTTCACAGTCGCGTAGGTTATTTTTCTAAAATTTTATTTATTTTTTAGACTGCGCCATGTAGAGAAACTCATAAATTCCAAATCGAAACTGATTGTATTTATTTTATTTTTTTCAAATATAAAACATTGAATACAAACAATACTAAGACTACTTGAGTAAATTACAAAGTTAAAAAGCCAAGTATAAAATTATAAGTAGTTTAATTCTAATACAACATTTTCATAAGGTGGAAACCCTTTTTTAAATCTGAGATTGGGCAGCTAAAAAAACAGGTAACTCTTATTTTTTCCCCCTCATTACCATATTTAAACTTCAGGACAATCGGTGGGTGCCCTGTGAAAGACCATCCTTGTAAATCCCGAACAAAATTTAAAAATTTCCCAGACACATTTTTTTGCGTTTTGCAGTAAAAAACTTCATCAAAAATGATTTTTCCAAAAAAAAAAACAAAACCTAAATTTTGAAAAAATTTCCAAGTCCCGAAATTTTTCTAGAAAATTTTCAAAGTTTCGGACATAAAATTTTATTGACAATTTTTTTTTGTGTTTTAGAATAACAGGTATTTTAAAGCAAAAAAAAGTTTGAAAAATTTTATAGGTTTCGAAAAGTATAAGTCCTGTTCAGAAAAATGTTGGTAAATTTTTTTTTGGCGTTTCGGAGTAAAAACATCGTTAAAAATGCTTTTAGAATTTTTTTTCTTCAAAATTTATAAGTTCCTAAAAATAGGTACAACCGGAACGGGTTGTGTTCCTAGGGGACATGCCCAGTGATATGTCGGTCTTACCTTCTACCCCTCTAGGAGACTCCATGGGAGCGGTAGGAGTTGATTTAATAAAACAAATTTATAGAAAATAAAAAAATTGTATGGGGGAGTGGAGATTGAACTTAGGTATGTTTGGAAGAAATGTTCGGGGGGGGGGGGGGGGTCCATCTTACATTTCACCTCAGGGGCGACTATGGGGCCGTTGTGGGTCTTTTTTTTGTATTTTTACTTGGATCTTCAGAGGGGCAGCTGACGGTTACACCCTCGGAAGTGCGCCAGCTGACAGTTGATTTTGGAATATTTTTTGCATTATTTATACACCATAAAAACGTCAACTTTATCAAAATGATTTTAAATTTTTCGCTTTTTTGCATCTTTGGAGGGGGAGGTGATGGTTATGACCCCGGAGGTGCGCCAGCTGAGGGTTGATTTTGGAATAAATTTTACTTTATTTATCCACCATAAATATTTTAGCTTTATTAAAATGATTTTAAATTTTTCAAAATTTTGGGGCATGTCACAGACTCTATTCCGATCGGATTCGGAAAAAGTGGTTTACTCCTAAAAAGAAAAACGAATATAATTTTTGTCGGAATGAAATCACTTTCAAAAATCAAAGTGGAATTGAATTGCATAAAAGTGGTTTCATTCCCCAAAAAAATATTTGCTTTGCGTTTTACGAGTAAAGCACTTTTTCCAAATCCGAACGGAATTGAGTCTGTGACATGCCTCTTTGGAAGTTTAGGCCGTCTTAGTTTCCACATCCCCGGGTTTTGGACCAGCTGTAATATATATGAAAATCAGCCGTATCAAAATGATCGAGTCAAAATGACACCACCTCCCGGACTAGAACGATTAAAAACGAAAGAAAAACATTTTTACCATTCAAAAAAATGCCACTCTACACCATTTCTAATTTTATTTCAGAAATTATCAATTGTATTTCGGAAGTTATCAATTGTATTTCAGAATTTATCAATTGTATTTTAGAAATTATCAATTGTATTTCAGAAGTTATCAATTGTATTTCAGAACTTATAATATGTATTTCAAAAATAATCAATTGTATTTCAGAACTTATCAAACATATTTCAGAAATTATCAATTGTATTTCAGAATTTATCAATTGTATTTCAGAAATTATAAATTGTATTTAGAATTTATCAATTGCATTTCAAAATTATCAATTGTGTTTCAAAAATTATCAATTGTATTTCAGAAACTGTCAATTGTATTTCAGACATTTTTAATTTGTATTTTGGGAAATATCAAATGTATTTCAGAAGTCATCAACTGTATTTCAGAAATAATTAATTGTAATATAAACAGAATTTGAATTTTATATAAGAAATAGCTAGTAAAAGAGTTAAATTCGGTATTGCCGAATGTATTAATACCCTTCACAATGTAAAAAGATTACACTGTGCAACAAATCTGGGTCATCGCATTGAGCCTTAATGCCTTCAACACCATATGAAAGTAGACAATCAAATGGACAAAATCACCAAAGGGTTTTGCAAAGTCAGTTCGGATTTCTTTTTTATAGCCCACTGAAGTTTTTATTTTTTTATCAAATGCGTTAGGAAAACGTCAAAAATACTATAATAAGAACACATCTGAGCTTCAAAATATTATTTGATGCCTTCAGTGAAATTTTATGGCGGATCTTTTCTTAGAACATTTTAACCCTCTAACTGCCATTTTAAGGGGTCATTTTAGTCCTTTTTCAAAAACTAAACACAGAAGTCTAATAAAACGTCCATTTAGAGGGTTAAAATGTTCTACAAATATTTTCCTCATAAAATTTCACTAGGGGTTGTCAAATGTTCAAAGTTTGTGCGACATGCGCAAAGTGCTTAAAAAGGGTCAAGTGTAAATAATCAATGTTTGTTATTTATTTTTACCAAAGCAGTGTTAAAAAATATCGACAAAAAACAGTGCAAATATACTTTTGAGCTAAAAATATGTTCAGATGTGTTTTATACAATTTTATGATGATTCTTTTCTTTGACCAAATTAACCCTCTAACTCCCGTTTTAAAGGGTAATTTTTGTCCTTTTTTAAAAGAAATACAAAAAAGTCTATAAAAAAAGGCAGTTAAAGGGTTAAAATGTTTTACAAATATTTTCTGCATCAAATTATAGTAGGGCACGTCTAAGACAGAAAGTTCGTCCAGCATATAGAAAATACTTAAAAATTTTAAAGTATTCAAATTTTTTTTTATATTTTTTTGGGCCGAAATAAAAAAAAAACAAGTAACAAAGCTAAATTCGACTTTGTCGAATGTATTAATACCCTCCACGATGCAAAAAAGTTTATTTGCAAAAAAAAAACAAAAAAAAAATTTTAAAAAAAAAAAATCCGCAAAAAATTTTTTGAAAAAAAAAAATTCGACGAAAATGTTTTTTTTTTTTTTTTAATATTTTTGGACTTGTTTACCATTCGGTGATCGATTCTGTTAACATGTGTCAACCAGCCGCCGAATTAAAGCATTTTGTGTTTTTAGGTTATGTTGAATGTACCATAATTTCGAGGTGTTCTTACATTTTCGTTCATAACTTTTGAACCGCTGAACCGATTTCGTTCAAATGCAATACCAAACTGCTTAGGACAACAACAAGTAAATACGCTAAATCTTTGTTATATCTGTTTAATACTTTGGCCGTGATCACAATTTCAGATATCTTGGGAATATTCTGTCTTAGACGTGCCCTAGTAAAATTTGATGCAGAAAATTTTTGTAAAACATTTTAACCCTTTAACTGCCTTCTTTTATAGACTTTTTTGTATTTCTTTTAAAAAAGGACAAAATTACCCTTTAAAACGGGAGCTAGAGGGTTAATTTGGTCAAAGAAAAGAATCATCATAAAATTTTATAAAACACATCAGAACATATTTTTAGCTCAAAAGTATATTTTGCACTGTTTTTAGTCGATATTTTTTAACACTGCTTTGGTAAAAATAAATAACAAACATTGATTATTTATACTTGACCCTTTTTAAGGACTTTGCGCATGTCGCACAAACTTTGAACATTCGACAACCCCTAGTGAAATTTTATGAGGAAAATATTTGTAGAACATTTAAACCCTCTAAATGGACGTTTTATTAGACTTCTGTGTTTAGTTTTTGAAAAAGGATTAAAATGACCCCTTAAAATGGCAGTTAGAGGGTTAAAATGTTCTAAGAAAAGAACCGCCATAAAATTTCACTGAAGACATCAAATCATATTTTGAAGCTCAGATGTGTTCTTATTATAGTATTTTTGACGTTTTCCAAACGCCTTTGATAAAAAAATAAAAACTTCAGTGGGCTATAAAAAAGAAATCCGAACTGACTTTGCAAAACCCTTTGGTGATTTTGTCCATTTGATGGTCTACTTTCATATGCCGTTGAAGCCATTGAGGCTCATTTTTCTTGTTGCACAGTGTTATTCGCAAAAAATTTAATTTGAAAAAAAAAAATTGTAAAAAAATTTTTTTAGAAAAATTAATAAAAGAAATTAGTTTTCTTAGAAAAATTAATAAAAGAAATTAATTTTGAGAATAAAAGTTTTCGCGGAAAAATTTTGGGTGAAAAAAATATGTTTGTTTTGTTTTAATTCTATTTGGTATCCAATTCTGTTTAGATATGTCAACCAGCAGCCGACTTAAAGCATTTTGTATTTTAAGGTTATGTGGAATGTACCGAAATTTTCAAAGTGTCCTTACATTTTCGTTCATAACTTTTGAATCGCTCGACCGATTTTGCTTAAATGCAATATAGAACTTGTCAGGGCAACAAAAAGTAAAACACGTTAAATTTCAATCAAATCTTGGTCCAACTTTCTATCAGTGTACAAGATTAACATATGGATGAAAAGAAAAATTTTGCAAAGAAAACAAATACAATTTTCCATTTATTTAAATTCATTTATTATATTTTTTTTTTTTTAAATGCGCCACAAAATGATTGAAATTATATCAAAACAATACAATTTATTTGTTATTCGAAGTCAACACAGTTGTTATTGTTGACGTTTGCGACTATTTGTTATTGTTCTCTAATTGTAAGTCGAGTGCATATTTCAAAAACAAAAACTACATATTTTAAAATTTAAGACACGACACGCATTCCAATTGTATTGAAAAATGTGCTGGTGTAAATGATGCCAATAAAATGAAAATATACACATTTCAATAATTTTTTGAATACCATAAATTTCTTTTTTTTATTTTTAATAAATTTTCCAAAAGTTCAAAGTCCAAAAGTCCATTGGTAGTGGAAAAATTACAAAGTATGTCACAAAACATAGATGAGAATGGCATATATATGAGGCAGTCCAAGCCAACTATGGTACTGTAAATATTTTGCAGATCAATTATGCTGGCAATAAAGGAGGTGGTTGACTGGTTCAGCTGCAATGCATTGTCTACAACTATTCTGACAGTCAAGCCGTGATAAAGTCCCTGGAGTCAATGTTTCTGACAACAAAATTTGCCCTTAACTGCCGCACGTCTTTAAATGAGATGGCCAAGCAGTTTGACATACGACTCATATGGATCCCAGGGCACAGTGACATTCCAGAGGATTGCAAAGCCGATGAGCTTGCAAGACTACCTTACAGGTTCCAAAAGAAATGGAATATGTGGGTATGCCTTTAGAAACTTGCAAGCAAAACATACGGCTTTGTTCCGCGACGGAGACTAATCAAAGATGTGCAAATGGATGGACTTGTGAGACAACGCGACAGATTTGGCCTTCTCTTAATCAGAGGCGCACAAGTGAGCTGATATGGCTTCCAAGAGGAGAGATTTCGACGGTGGTTGCTATAATTAGCGGACACTGTCTTATAGGGAACCAGGCAGAGCGGTTGAATGTGCCGTCGAATGACTTTTGCCGGAGTTGCATGGATGAAAGACTACATCTGCCATTGCACAGCACTTTCTAGTTAGAGACTTGCTTCACTAGGATCTAGGGAGCTGCACGATCTTTCTGATTTGTCGGATTTCAAAATTCAATATCTAAGGAGTTTCGTAAGAAGTTCAAATTGGTTAAACGTCAGGGACTAGTAAGGAAACCTAATAAAGTCCCGTGGTATCACAATGGACCTCAAGAGTCTACGTGTGTTGACATAAAACGTCAGCAGCCCCTTTACAACCTAACCTAACTTGAAATTCGTGTTCCATTATTTCTGTGTAGCATTAATAAAGCGCTACTAAGATGCAGTTAAATCATGTATCTTTTCAGCGCGAAATGAATGACTCTTTGTGTAGTTGGTTTAAGAACAATAAAGAAATTTTGTATTCTTGTTGTATTTTTTTTTTTTTCAAAAATCATTCTCTATCAAAAGAATAATTTTTGAATTGGAAGTGAACTTTTTATATCCTCCAACCACAGTATTGGGGTATACTCACTATGGCATTCTGTCTGTAACGCATGTAAATGACACGATGCAGTCAAAAAAAAAATGCTCGTCAGCAGGACAAGTTCGTAAATGGTCGGCTTATAGGAAAAAAAAGTTTCCTTTGAAGAACTATCCCAACCTGTGAAAAACACAATTTTTGTAGAGGTTATTACCCTACCACCACTCTGTAGTACAGGGTATAATGACTTTGTGCTGATGCTTGTAACTACCCGAAATATTGGTCTTAGATCCACATTCAAGTATACTCAGAATATTTTGTTAAGTCATTTTAGCGAAGTCCGTCCGTCCGTCTGTCTGTCCATCTAAACGTTGTAAACACGATACAGGTCGCAATTATCAATCGATGTTGAGTTGAGTTGTTGAGTTTAGTTGAGGGTGGGTTGTACAAGCCTAAAAATAGGTAACTTTTTAGGCAAGTCCCTGGCGCTCAGACTTAAAATAGTCCATTGTACCGTACCCCGAAAAGAAAGATTAAGTAAGGGTGATAAAAGGTTGAGAAGAAAAAGGAAGAAAAGTGCTTGTTCAGAATTTCTCAGTTGCTTTCACAAACTTGAGAAAATCAGACAAGGGAAGTCCATGGACCGTGTCCATAGACAGAATATCAGAACCCAATATCCGCAGTCTAGCCCTTGAGAACGCTGGACAACAACAGACATAATGTTCAGTTGTGTCATCATCCTCAAGACAAGCCACGCATAATGGGTCTGATAAGACACCTAATCTCGTCATATGACGAGCACAGGCATTGTGTTCCGTAATTAAGCCAGTAAGTCTGCGACAGTCTATTCTACTGAGACTGAGTAGATAGTTAGCCACTTTCTTGTCTGGCTTAATTACAAAACGTTTGGTATTCTTGCATGCCAACTCATTTCACCATCTTTCCATGAAAGTTGCTTTCATATGAGAGTTGATCCAACGCATCAGCCATGTCAAGCCAATACCAATTTGAGGTTCCGGATTGTAAGGAATTGTATCAGAGCCAAGATTTGCCAAAGAGTCAGCAATCTCGTTTCCCCGTATTCCCCTATGACCCGGAACCCACAGAAGACTGACGCTATTCCCACCTGAGACCTCATTGAGTCTCCGTCTACATTCCTGGACAATTTTGGATGAAGTGACTGGAGATTCAAGTGCAATGAGCGCAGCCTGGCTGTCACTGCAAATACTGATTCTCCTATTACTCCATCTGTTCCCAATTATCCAGGTCGCTACGTCCAAAATAGCAAATATTTCAGTCTGAAATACCATAGCCATTTTTCCCATAGCAATATAGCATTTGGTCGCATCGTCCAAATACCAGCCAGACCCAGAGCCATTTGACGTACTGGATCCATCCGTGTAGAAAGTATCCGTGTAATTTTCCAGTAGGTCTGCTGGGTTTCCCCAGTCTTCCCTACTCGGAAATATTACAGTAAACTTCCTACCAAACTCGATGCAAGAGGTTGTATTGTCCAAAGGCATAGAAAACATCGGACAAAGTTCCGATAGCTTATTGAACAGACGACCATGTCCCACATGCCATGTTCCGCTTTTGCGGAGCCTGCACAAAGATTTCATGGCTTCTCCTTGAATATGTAAGTCCAAGGGAAGCATATCTAACATAGCGTCCAGAGCTGCGCCTGGGGTGGTGCTCATGGCACCAGTAATTCCCAAGGCAGCCGCTCTTTGTAGTCCGTTTGGCTTGGATCGAATAGTTTTCACCATCGTTCTCGGCCACCAGACTACCACCGCATACGTCACAATAGGTCTAATTACAGCTATGTACATCCAATGTACATTAGCAGGTCTTAGACCCCATGTCTTTCCAAAAGCACGCCGGCACTGCCAGAAAATCCGAAGTGCCCGTGAAACTTTTTGTTCAACATGTTTTGTCCACATTAGTTTACTATCTAGGGTAACCCCTAAATATTTAACTTCTGTGGACAGTTGAAGAGTTATGCCCTTCAACGTAGGAAGCTGAAGACCCTTATGTTTGGTTCTTCGCGTGAACAACACGAGTGTTGTCTTATTTGGATTGACAGACAATCCATGTCGATTGCACCAGTTGTCCATCAAGTCAATAACGGTCTGCATTTTCTTGCATACCAAGTTAAGTGACTTTCCGGATACTAATGCGCACACATCGTCAGCGTATGCCTGTATGTGTACACCTAGAGTTTGTATTTCAACCAAGAGTGAGTTTACCACAAAACACCATAGCAAAGAAGAGAGAACACCCCCTTGGGGGCAACCTCTACTAACCTCAACCGTTACTTTTGTGCCCCTCTCATCTTCAGCCGTCAACAATCTTCGAGAGAGCATAAAATGAATCCACTTGACTAGAACTGGATCCACGCCATGCAATTCAGCCGAAGTTTTCATAGAGTCGAAAGTAGCATTATCAAAATCGCCCTCAATATCAACAAAAACACCCAGAGTATAGTCTTGTTTGTCAATGCCCTTCTCAATATTGACCACAAGATCAATCGATGTTAGTCTACTATTTGTTGTTCTCTTTTTTTAGTTTGTTGCTGAGAATGTGCTTTGGTATCAAAATTTTCTAAAACTATTGTCAAACATTTCATGTGGAATGTCTCATTCGTCAGTGAAATAAAATACTTTGAAACTATTTATCAATAAAATGACATCAATTTACCCATCATTCGCCACCATTTATGATGATTTACAAACTGTTAAATGTTGGCGGGTTTTTAAAGAAATTAAATATATCACGTCCAGTTAGACAAAGTACGTTAGATCAATTAAAATTTTTTGTTGATATGGTTATTTGTACTTTAAACCATTCGTTTGTTATGAAAATTTCCCAAGAAAAAGTTGGAAAAATTTTTAGTTTAAAATACCACACACACGTTTAATTTACTTGTCTCCGAGTGGTTAAATGATGTGTCGTTAACCTGTCACGTTTGATAAATGTTTGAGACAAAATTTGCTAAAAAAAAACACCTTCTATGGTACGATTAGTTGGTAGCAGACATTTTGAAAAGTGATGACCAAAAGTCAATATCATTTAATTTATTTGTGTCACACACATACATAGATTGCATTTTAAAGATAATAGAAAAGTCATTATGATGCACAGTGGTACGATTTCTGTAGGTACGATTTAGGTCTCCTAAATTACTTTTTAAACAATATTTAGTAATTTGAAAGTTAACGTAGCCTCCAGTTAGGTTAGGCTGTAAGTGGCTGCTGACGGTTTACATCAACACGTATAGACTCTGAGGTCCGTTATAATATCACGGGACGGTGATGAAGATCTCCTAGTAGTCCCTGCCGTTATACCAAATTGAGTTCCTGACTCAAAAGACATCCGACAAATCAGAAAGATTGTGCCGCTCCCTAGATTCCAAAGCAAGTTTTTTACCAGAAAGTGCCGGACAATATCAGATAAAGTGTTCGATAGTTTCCTACTCCTCTTTTTTCATTCAACTCTGGCAAAAGTCATTTGACGGCACATTTTATCCCACTGACATCTATCCTATAAGGCAGTGTCAGGTAATTACATTAACCACTGTAAAAATCTCTCTTGAAAACGATATCAGCTCATATGTGCGCTTCTGATTATGAGAAGGACAAGTCTATCGTGTAGTCACGTTCATGCAAGTCCCCATTTTCGATTATTCTCCGTCGGGAACTAAGTCGTCGATTTTGCTTGCAAGTTTCTTGAGGAATAGGTTAGGTTGTAAGTGGCTGCTAATGTTTTACGTCATCACACACATAGACTCTAAGGTCTGTTGTTATACCACGGGACTATAACAGGTTTCCCTACTAGTCCTTGCCGTTAATCCGATTTGAGCTTCTTATGAAACTCTTAAAATATTGAATTTTGACATCAGAAAGATCATGCAGCTTCCTAGATCCTGTTGAAGTAAGTCACTGATCAGAAAATGTCAGATAAAGTGTTCGATAGTTTCCTAGTCCTCTTCTTCCATGCAACAAAGTCATTTGACGGCACATTTAACCGCAGGGAAATAGCATCAAAAGCAGAAATATTTTGTTTTTTTTTGTAAACACGACAAGTTGTGATGCGATTAACTCCCATTTAGACAGATCTTTCAGATAATCCTGAAGAATGTCCTTTAATGTTTGCAGGTGCTTTTCCTTTACCGCTATCGCAACATCGTCAACATATGCGACAACATGACAACAACATGCTTCTCGAGAGAGCAGCATTGAATTCAGAGCCAGGTTCCAAAGAAGTAATGAAAGAACGCATCCATGTGTTGTGCCCCTATTGACAAATCGAGATATGACAGATGCTCCCAATTCAGACGGTATACGTCTATTTTGCACTCCTAGACCAGACAATGCCACAGTTATCGAGTCTAGAATGACATTATTAAAAGACCCCTTTATGTCAAGAAAGGCCACCATAGTGTACTTCTTTACCGAAAGCGATCTCTCGATGGTACCAACGAGCTCATAAAGAGCCTTGGTGTATGCATATTCCCTTGTCAAAAGCCATCTTGGGCCAATCACTCTACTCAAATATAAGTCTATCACTCGTTTCATTGTCTTTAACAAACACGACGATAGACTAATTGGTCTCAAATTCTTGGAACTGTGCGGACGTTTTTCCCAGCCTTCGGGATTAAGACGACTCTGGTATCACTCCATTTTAAAGGAATATACGGCCAGTTTATGCTACATCTTAGCCGGGATTACACCATCAGGTCCAAGGGACTTATAGGGCCTGAAGCTTTAAATCGTTTAGATAAATGTTGGCATATTTTTTATTTCCAAAGTAATTTCAGATGCTTGGACGTCAAAACGTTCCAAAGCTTGAAATGGCGTCATGGAATTGCCCGGAAAATGCTTGTTTAGAAGGAGATCTAGCGACACTCCACTGGAGATAAACCACACCCTATTAGGATCCTTCAGGTAACAAAGGCTGGAAGTAGAAATAGAAGTCAGAACTTTCCGCAGCCTAGATGTCTCAGAAACGTTTTCTATGTTTCCACAGAAGTTTTTCCAAGAATGCAGACCAGTTATTGTCCGCTCTGGAAGATTTTGCCTTATTAAAGAGCAGTAAGCAAAGGTTCTTGAAGACCAATTAAAATGAAGGTAAATTGCTACATTGCAGTTATCTCCAAAATGCTTTTTTACACAATATCCATTTATCTGGAAGTTAACGTAATTTCCGGTTTGTACCATACAACTTTGACATCTAGAGCTTTCGGGAAACAGTTAGCCCATATCCTTTCACATGTGCGTGACCGAATGTCTTCGTGGAAGGGCAAAAGGTTCACGCATACACATAATTTCTGACAGTCAGGCATTACTGAAAGCTCTTAAAGCTTATGATGTGTCATCCGGACTGGTCATGAACTGTGTTGAATTCCTTAACAATCTATAACGAGATAATAACCTGACCCTTATTTGGAATCTGGGTCATACGCGGAAGAAACGTGCCGACTGTCCGGTAAACCGTGGTGCCCGTAGAGCCTTCATAGGTCCGGAACCATTCTTTGGTCTGCCACTGGGATATGTTAGGGAAAAACTCAAAATATGGAGTGAATCTAAGTTCATAGAACACCGGAAATTTTGCGATGGCCAAAGGAAGGCGAAGAGATTCATAACTCCAGCTCGGCAGTTAAGCTGTTACTATACTTGGATCTCCGAATTCTAATGTCCTACCTCGAGTTACATTACAACCTTCATTACCAACTTAGGAATAGAAATCTATCTGATACGGACATGTGCAGATTTTGAGTGATGAAGAAAGAGACAGAAGAACATATTCTTTGTACATGCCCAAGACTGACATCGGAGGGGCACTTGATATCTCCAAATAGGATTCCCGGCTTTATAAAAACCTGAACAGTAAGGGCACCTTTTTCAGGCTGCAACAAAAAATCATTCTGGTCACATATCTTCCGGTTAACTCGTTTCTGTTATTGTGTCTCAGAGTTCATACTTTGCCACAAGTTGGATCGTCTAATATCTGCTTAAATTAAAGACAACATTTTTATAACTTATTCAATATATAACAAATTAAAGGCACTTCTGGTAATTTCTTTATAAGGGGATTAATTAATCAATTGTAAAATCAAATTTTTAAGTGTTTAAATCATGCAATATGATTTAAGTTAAGCAACATTATAACATCATAGTTCATTAAAAAAAAATAGATATTTTTAATTGAAACCAAGATCATTGAATTATTAGATCATTCTCGGCATCATCTTCAAGTAGAGAGAATACAATCTGCACAAAGTACACAAAACAAACTCACGATTAATTTGTAAACACTGCAGATAGAAATAATACCCAGCAAAAAATAAGTTGGCACATAAAGAGAAGAGATTTAAGATTAAAAATTTGATTGAAAATTTTATCAAAACTTGTTTGTAGCAACCATAACATTTTTGCGGCAATCATATTAAAATTATAATTTAATACTATAATATGATTACTACAATAATGAAATTTAAAACTTAAGCTTCTTTTGGACAAAGGACGAAACCTATTGAAATTAGAAAATCGGTCCATGTTAAGACCTAGCCGCCATACAAACGCCCCCAAACCATATTATAATAGATATTGTTTTGAAATTTAACAGGTAATAAAATTTTGTGTGCACAAACCATCATACAAATTTCAAAAGGTCAGTCCTTCTGGTAGTCCCCAACAAACCACCCTCCCGATATTCACATAACTTCCTCCAAATTCATAAAAATGCAAATATTTGGTTAAAATTTTATTTGTAGGTGTTAAACGTGTACTTTGGTAAACTACTCAAATCGGAATACATTTGGACCATTTTTGGACTTAGTCCCCCATATAAAAATTTCGACCGATATTCAGTTAAATCGGTATATTGGCAAAAAAAATTAACGAATTCTACTAAAATTTGATCTGTATATGTTTTCCACACTAAATAATGATCTTACAAAAGATAGGTACAATCTGTACATGTTAGGACTTGGGACCCATTTTCCGGAAAACACTGATGTAGGGTATCATATGGTCGGTCTTAACCGACTATAACTTTCTTACTTGTTTTTTTAAGCAAATGAAACATTTTTGTGTCATAACAAGTTCAACAAAAAATGTAATTTGTTTTAGTCAGCTCCCTCCCCCTTTTGTAGGCGTGGATAAACAAAATAATTAAAATAATGATAAAATTGAATGGCTTATTGTAAAAACTCGATAAGCAACATTTCATTTTATGGTGGTTTTTGTCTTAAAACTTTTGAAATAATGTAGAGAATATAACTTTTGCAGAACTTTCATTCTTAAGATACTTGTGCGAAAGGTTTAAGCAAGATTTCTGCCAAAAATCTGTCAATGGAAGAGCAGTAGAAGCCGAAAAACACAAAAAAATAAAATGTTGCTTATCAAGTTCTTGCAGTAAGCCCTTCAATTGTATAACTATAGTGCATAAATCATAATGGATTAATTAGTAGACATTTATCGCGAAGGGGAAGGTGTCCCCTCCGGATTACAAGGCCTTTTAACGGTTTATTAACAACACTGTGCTCGAATTTCACACTTTTTTTTAACAAACTGGGCACCCTACTTGTAAAATTAATTCGAGTACGCTGAATTCAATGGTGATAGCCGTTTTTTGAAGTTAGCGCTCATATTCGCGATATTCGCGATTTAAAATGTTGATGCTCAAGTACAATAAAAACGATATTTTTAAACTTTTGCCATAATTTTTAAATTTAAAACCATTCAAGTCTGTTAAACTAACATAACAAACCATAATACCTTGAATTTTTTTCGCGAAAAAATTTTTTGTTCGCAAAAAATCTTTATTTTCGTGAAAAAATTGGTTCAATACAAATATTTTTAGTTTGATTTGAATTTACGACAGCCGTCTGGTAAAGCTAGTTCGTGTACACTAAATCCCATTGTAATATCAGTTTTTTCCAAGTTAGCGTATGTATTAGCGATATTCGCGATTAATTTTTTTTTTTTTTATTTTTTAGTAAAAAAACATTTTTTTTTTATATTATTTAGACAATTGCTGAATGTTTATTATCTAAACTCTATTGAATATTAAAAAAAAAAAAATTTCGCGGAAATTTTTTTTTGCGAATATTTTTCGCGAAATTTTTTTTCCAAATTTTTTTTTATTTTGCTATTAATTTATGAAAATGAGTAGAATACAATACATAACAGAAACAAAATTTTTAGAAAAAAAAATTTTTTTTTCGCAGATTTTTTTATTTTTTTCGCGGAATTTTTTTTTTTCGCTGAAATTTTTTTTTCTCGAAAAAATACAATGCATTTTCTAAATTTAAATTTAAAAACTATCCCAAAAGCATACAAATTTAATTTTTGTAGTACCTAGGCTTTACAATTTTAAATCGTGAATACGAGCGCTAACTTCGAAAAACGGCTAGCGCCATTGAATTCAGCGTACCCGAATTAGCTTTACTAAGGCGACCAGATTTTGAAAATAAAAATAGAGGACATAAAGAAAACAAGTAAAAAAATTATTCGAATTCAAAATTTTTACATATTTTTCAGACAATATTACATTCAGACAAATTTACATTAAGTTAATTTTCAGGGGGGGTACAACTTTAACCTTTTTTTGTTGCCCATATAAGGTGAGTCAGTCTAATACACGCCCATCCAACAAGTTGTACAACGATACTGCCAGTGTGTGGCCAACAGGCAGGGCGCGACATTTTCCATACGATTTGACACTAACAACCGGTGACCGCCGTGAAATAAAATTTGTTTTAATTTCTAAAAATAAAAACAAATATTAATCATGCTTTTAAAAATAAAGAGGACAAAGAGGACAGAATTTGAAAAAAGAGGACAGAAAGAGGACACAAATTTTATAGAGTACAGCCAGTTAAAATAAAGTATTGTCCTCAAAAAAAGAGTACGTATGGTCACCTTAGATGTACCAGCAGGGTGTCCAGCTTGTTAATTTTTGCGACTAGCACAGTGCAATTAGAGTTGTGTCGTTCATAAACGAACTAGTTCAATTGAACTATTCTTTTAACTGAGCGGTTTATTCAGTTCGTTCATTTCAATTCATAGCAAAAATAAATCGAGATTTTGGCGACACAGCATCTATTCATAGCATACCGAAGTGCATCCAAAGAGCGCTCTTGAGGATGCAGTAAAAGTAAGGGGAAAAAAATAAAATTTTTTGTTAAGATTTTTTTAAATCAAACTCAAAATATAAAATTATATTTTGATAAAATTTCATACATGCTTTCCTTTTGAATATATTTAACACTTTTTGAATAAAAACCCATGAGTTTTGAACAAAGACACATGATTTCACTGCATCATTATTGTGCATTAATCAGCGCTGTAAAGAGTGCTTCAATCATAACACCTCACATTTTGAAGGAAAAAAAAATTGAGTAGTCCATTTCCACATTAGTTTCAGAAAATACAAATTATATTACAAAAAAATGTCCAATCATATTTTAGAATCTCCAATTATATTTAAAAATGTCTTATTATATTTCAAAAATTTCCAATATAATTGAAAATTTTTGAAATGTAATTACATTTTTTTGGTTATAAATGGTTATATCTGAAATATAAATATAAGTTTCTGAAATATAATTTTTAATTTTCGAAATATAATTGAAAATTTTTTAAATGTAATTCGATCTCTTAGGCGATATTTCTTCCAAATGCTTGCAGGGAGACAACTGATTTTCAGAATTAGTCAAGTGTATTTAAGATTTTCCAATTGTATTTAGAAATAGTCAATTGTATTTCAGATTTTATAATTTGTATTTCAGAAATGTGCTTCAACTTTATTCTGCTTAAATCAGCTCTAAAAAGATACATGAATTCACTGCATATTTCTAGCGATTTTTTCAGCGCTCTAAAGAGATGTGAATTCAGAGCGTCTTAAGAGCGCTTTTTCGGTGTATCCAACTGGTGCTCTAAAGTGTGACATCGCCTTAGAGAATCATGCATGAATTCAGCAGATTTGGATGCGCTCCTTGACTCGAGTTTCCTTTCCAAAAGCTGCTGCCAGTTCAGGAAAATTTCTGCTAGGATTCGTTAACGAACTGTTGAATTGACCGATTGAACTAGATGAACCGAAAAACAGACATGATCGAAATGATTCGTTCGCGAACTGTTGAACGAAAACAACAAATGACCGATTGAACCAGATGAGCAAACTTAATATTTTATCTAAAATGAAGGAAAATGAGCGCTCAGTCAATTGAAGGATTAAGCACAAGTTTATTAACAATATGATCATTTTGAGACTATGAAATACTAGCGCCTTTCTTTGCTGGGTATTGGAATCTCTTGTAGCCTTATGAAAGTTCAAATTAAATCATTCAACAGCATAAAAAAATTAAAAAAATATATTGTTTTTATACTGATAGTATCACAAGAAGAAAAAAAGAAATTGTCTATATAATAGCGCCGCCAGACAGTAACTGTCAAATGCATTTAAAATTTATATTAATAAAAACAAAATACATTTTGATTTACTCTTATTTTTTTTATATTTCTTCCATTTTAGTGCCGCATCCGATGCCACAAACCGCAAATAGTATAAGTAAATCATCATCATCCTATGAAGATGATTTCAATGAAAATGTTGCCGTAGCTCTGGGTGCACCACTCATAATACCTCTTAAAGAGGAAGTCCAATTAGAAATGGATAGTGATTTTACTCTTAGATGTGAGGATACAGAGCCCATCATATGGAAAAATCCGATGGATGGTAGTAATTACGAAGAAAGTTCATATGTTCCGCAAGACAAAAGACGAAGTTACGGTGTCATTTTAACCTTAACTAAAGTTACTTATATGAATGTGGGAAATTATTTTTGTGTTAAAGCAAAAGCTTTGAAAAAAGATATTACCATTATGGAAGATTCAGAATTAACGGATTTAGTTAATATTGATTTGGCTTCAGGGATATATATATTTGTGGATGGTAAGTTTTAAGTATAAAACCTTGTAAGCACCATTTGATGTGTACCCCTTACCAGTAGCATTATTTTATACATATTCCATATTCCATATGCATTATTTTTCTAATTTGTATGATTTATCGTAAACTAGACCGATTTAATTAGAATATACGACTAAGGGCGGATTACTCAATGAAAAGTTAGCTGCTAACTGCCGATTTAACGGAGCCTTATGTCAAAATTTGTATGAAAAAGTTAAATTTAACGGAGAGTTATTTTGTAACGGAGCATTGAGTAATCCAGCCTAAAAAGTTGTAGAATTTTTTTTATAATATCTATGATGTTGTCAAATGGATATGTAATGATTTTTACATTACATGAGGCCCAAGTGTAGGACTAACAACTTTTTCCGACTCTAAAATATTTCATTTGCTTAACAAAAGTCTAAAGTAAAAAATATGAAGGATCAGTACTGATCCGAAAAATGTATCGCTAAGACAGGATCAGTTTTAATCGGATTAAATTGTAAACGTCCGATTAAAACTGATCTAATCTAAGCGATCCATTTTTCGGATCGGTACTGATCCTTACCGGATACAATACTGATCATTCAAATCTCGAATCAGATTTGATATATAACAAGTAAAAAAGTTAAATTCGGCCTTGCCGAATGCAGTGATACCCTCCACAATTTCAAAAAGATTAATTCAAAAAACTTTATTTAAAAGAAAATTACTTTTGAAAAAAAAATTTCCGCAAAAATAAAAAATCCGCGATTTTTTTCTTTTTTTGTCAAAAAATATGTTCGTACTTGTTTAAATACCATTTAGTGTTCAATTATGTTCACATACCGACCAGAAGCCGAATTAAAGCATTTTGTATTTTTAGGTTATGTTGAATGTACTGAAATTTTTGAGGTGTGCTTACATTTTCGTTCATAACTTTTGAACCGCTGAACCGATATAGCTCAAATGCAATACCAAACTTCTCGGGAGAACTTCCAATAAATAGGTTAAGTTTCAGTCATCTCTGTGCAATATTTTGTCCGTGACAGCATTTTCCACAGACAGACAGACAGACGGACATCGCTAGAATAAATTAAAATCGATCGGGCATCATGAATTTATAGTTACAAACGGAATGACAAACTTATCACTAAGTGGAGGGTATAAAAATATATATAAACATTTTTACTCAAGGTATAAAAAATCTAAAAAAAATGGCGTTTTTCAGAGGACGGTTAAAATCTTCAAAAAGGGAACTTTCGAGTGTAGCTCTTTTCTTTTGGTCTATACGGTGTCTTCCACACACAGACGGTTAGACTGTCGGACGGATATCGCAAGAATGTGTTATAATCGATCACTGGTTAGTAATATATATGGGGCATTCCATGCCAAATCGGACACTTTGAACAATTTTTGTTGAGATTTTCCAAATTTGTGAAACGTTTGATCGTTTACTCAAACTTCTTTCACTCATAACTTCTTCAATTTTATATCTCCTGCAATAATGATCATAGAAACTTGAAATTTGGAATGTTGGATCCTTAAGTGAAAAAAAAACAGGTAAGAAAGTTATAGTCGGTCAAGACCGACCAGATGATGCCCTACACCTGTGTTTTCTGAAAAATGGATCCAAAGTCCAAACATGGACCGATTGGATTTATCTTTTGTTAGATCTGTATTTAGTATAGAAAACACACACAGATCAAATTTTAGTGGAATTGGTTTATTTTCTTTGTCAAAAGACCGATTTAACTGAATATCGGTCGAAATTTTTATATGGGGGACTAGTTCCAAAAATTGTTCAATTATATTCCAATTTAATTAGGTTACTAAAGTACACGTTTAACACCTAAAAATAAAATTTTTATCAAATATTTACATTTTTATAAATTTTGAGGGAATTATGTGAATATAGGGAGGGTGGTTTGTATGGGGACTACCAGAAGGACTGACCCGATTTCTTTGAAATTTAAACTGATGATTTGTGCATTTGGATTACCTGTTAAATTTCAAAGCGATATCTTTTATAATACGGTTATTAGAGTCGTTTAAGCCTAATCCAAAGGGGGCTAGGTCTAAACATGGAACGATTTTTTCCAATTTCAATAGGCTTTGTCCTTGGGCCAAAAGATGCGTACGTTTAAAATTTCAAGTCAATTGATTGAAAATTGCGACCTGTGTCGGGCTTAAACCGATAGATGGACAGACGGACGGACGACCCAAAAAGTAATTCTGAGTCGATCGGTATACTTGAAGATAGGTCTAGGGCCAATATTTCGGGTAGTTACAAACATCAGCACAAACTTATTATACCCTGTACCATAGAGTGATGTAGGGTATAAATCCAAAGGGTACTTTTGGTACATTTTAAATTTCTCAAATAATTTAATATTTCTCAAATAATGGTCGCAGAAACTTGATACTTGGGATGTAGAATCCTTCATAGAAAAATACTCTGGAAAAAGTAAGAGAGTGTTCTTGTGGTACTTTTTATATTTCCAAAAGTAATGGTCACAGAAACTTGATAGGATTTAGGACTCTTCATTGAAAAACATTCTGGAAAAAGTAGTTTTTGGTCGTAAAAGGGTTAAAAAAGTGTACTTTTGGTACTTTTAATATTTCCTGAAATAATGATCCTACCCACTTGAAATATGAAATATAAGATCCTTCGGTGAAAAAAAAAACATTTTGGAAAAAAATCTTTTTGGAAATTTTATTTTAAGGGAAGATGTACTTTTTTGAAATTCCGTTTTTTACCGGGGTAAAAAATTGTACTTTTGGTACTTTTTATATTTCCTGAACAAATTTTCCCAGAAACTTGAAATTTGTAATGTAGTATCTTTTAGTAAAAAAAAAAAAAATGGAAAAATTTGCCGTTTCTAAGAGAGGTAAAAAAGTATGCATTTTGGTACTTTTTATAGTTTCTGGCATAATGGTTCTAGAAACTTGAAATTTAAAATGTAGGATCCTTCGGTGAACAGAAAAAAATCTAAAAAAGTACTTTTTCAAAATTCCGTTTTTCAGCGGGGTAAAAAAACTGAACTTTTGGTACTTTTTAAATTTATTTAAAAAAAAATTATACTAAATAAAAAAAAATGTTCCCAGAAACTTGAAATTTGTAATCTAATATCTTTTATTAAAAAAAAATTGAAAAATTTTCCGTTTCTAAGAGGGGTAAAAAAGTATGCATTTTGGTACTCTAAAAAAGTACTTTTTCAAAATTCCATTTTTCAGCAGGGTAAAAAAACTGAACTTTTGGTACTTTTTAAATTTATTTAAAAAAAAATTATACCAAAAACTTAAAATTTGGAATGTGGGATCCTTCAGGGAAAAAAGTCTGAAAAAGTACTTTTTGGAATTTTTTTTTCTTAGCGGTGTTACAAAATGTACTTTTTGTATTGTATACTGAAATAATTATCCCAGATATTTGAAATTTCAAATGTAGGATCCTTCGGTGAAAAAAAAACATTATTGAAAAAGTACTTTTTGGAAATCCCGTTTCTAAAGTTTTAAAAAAGTGTACTTTTGGTACCTTTTATATTTCCTGAAATAATAGTCCTAGAAACTTTAAATTTAAACTGAAGGATTCTTCAGTGGAACAATACATTCTGGGAAAAGTACTTGTGGAAAATTCCATTTCTAAGGGCCGTAAAAGTTGCAAAGAAGTGAGAATTTGGTACTTTTTTATTTGCCGAAATAATGGTCCTAGAAAAATGATACAGGCAACAAAAACAGTTTTTGGAAAATTTTATTCGAAGAGGAAAGAGGGGGGAAATGATTATTTTTATAATCATGGAACTAAAACTCCAGATTGTCAAAATTTTACATGTAGTATCGGCCAGCAGAAACAACATCCAAGATAGTCTTAAATTTTAGGCTTTAAAATTTTAGGTTAAAACGGGGTTCCTAAAATGATAAAAGTGGTGCAAAATTGTACTCTTAATCTACTTGTGTTGGTTCTAGTCCGATATTTCGATGTATTATACCAGGAATGAAAAGGTGAATACACCTTTGTACTTGGTATGGAGGGTTTAAAAAAAATAGATTGTATTAGACTTTTAAAATTCGAATGAAATCAAGTGAGAGTGTTAAATTCGGCTGTGACGAATCTTTTATACCCTCCAAAATGTAAAAGAAAAATGTCAGGGGCTTTTTTTTGGGGGGGGATGTCAGTGGAGGTCAGTGGGGGACGTTAAGAGCAACTTCCTATCCCGATAAATATACCAAATGTTCCATTTATTTAACAAAAATACAAAAAAAAACATGTAAAAAAGTGTATTTTTCAGAGGTTGGTTTAGTTCTTCAAGGGGGAACTTTTTTCCCCCCTTGTCCGATTTTGCCCATTTACGAGCTTAACCTGCCTAGGACCATAAGACATATTCATGCCAAATTGCAGGAGGCTAGCTCTTTTATTTTGGACTGCATCGTGCCATCTACAGACAGACGGACGGACATTCACAGAATGTCTTAGAATCGATCATGGATCAATAATATATATGGGGCATTCCATGTCAAATCGGACACTTTGAATTTTTTTTTTTTGTTTACAGTTTTTAGTACCCTTCGAAAACTCCTTCGTTGTAAAATTTTAGATTTTTTTGATGACCCGTTCAAAAGATATCGAATTTTTAAAAATTGGTAGTTTGTTCCTTTACTCAAACTTCTTTTACTCATAACTTCTTCAATAATGGTCCAAATTTCAATATTTTTTTTTTTTTCAAAATTTTTTTTTCAAAATTCTTAAAAGCACTCAAGTATGCGATTTTTAAGTTTTAAAATTTAAATCTAATTTTTGAAAATGTTTGTACTCTTTGATTTTTTTGAAATTTTTTGTCCAGGAGGATCGTGGGATAACAATAATAACTATTTTTTAAATTTTTTTTAAAAAATTTTATTGTAATTTTCCAATCATAAAATCATTTTTACTGCTCCAATGGTGCGTCATAGAGGGTTCTTTGGAACAAACAAATACCCTATCTCCAATTTCTAAGGGGGCTCCCACACAAAACGACATTTTTTAAAATTTGCTCCAACCGCTCTAACTGCCCTAATAGTGCCCTTAGAGCAACAAAATGTATGACCGACCCTCAATATTTTTTTAGTCCAAAAATTTTCTCTGAACACACCTACCCTCTATCTTTAACTGTTAAGGTGGTCCCAATACAATTTTTTTTATTTTTCGTAAATTTGTTTTATCAGCTTCTACCGGTCCAAAGGTGCGTCCGAGAGGGGTCATTAGTGAGACCGACCCCCATTTATTTTTACCCTAAAACATTTTTTTAAAACATACCTATGCCCTATCGCCACTTCCTAAGGAGTTTTCAAAGGGTACTAAAAACTGTAAACAAATTGGGAAAATCTAAAAAAAATTTTTTCAAAGTGTCCGAAAAACATTCGGACGGTCGGGGTCCCCGACCGATATTTCGTTGCGTTACAAACGGAATGAAAAAGTGTATACCCCTATACTGTGGTTGGAGGGTATAAAAATCGATTGCAGTCGATTCTTTAAATTCGATCTAAAAAAAATCGAATGCATTAGATTTTTATTATTTTTAAATCGAACCAGACCAAAAAAAATATTTTTTATAGATAACGACCTTTTTATTATAATTTATTTTTATTCATTCGATTCCCAAAAATGTGATTGGGGAATGCAAAGACAAAATTTTCTTTGATTTTTTCTGTAAGTACAGATCGAGCACGGGCTCTAATTATATTTGTTATAAGGGTTCAAGTTGAAAAAATGCAGAAGAAAAATTGAATTTCTAAAAATTATAGACATTTCTGGTATTTCCTATGCCGGTTTCAAACATCCCAGTTAGTGTCATCATCAGTAGGATTTTAAATGTCGGTTTGTCTTGTTAATGAAAACTGTTTTTTATATACACTCAAAAGAATACGTTAGTAGATTTACTAATTTTTTTTGCTAACGCTAGTTAGCTAACTTTTAGCAAATTTTTAGTTGAGATTAGCATGTTAGCAAAAAATTTTTGTAAACTTCATTTAGCACATTAGCAATTTTAAACAAATTTTGAACTAATTTCTTTTGCTAAATTTGAAATTGAGTTGACAACATTTTTACAAGATTTTTTGCTAATATTAGCAAAATAAATGGTAAATTTTTTTTTATTTTCAGAAAACTTAAAATGGCGCTATCTCGGAAACTTAGCCAGATAGAGCAAAATGGAGGCCATTTTTGGTTCTCGGTATCGCCGGTCCTCTTCACATGTGTGGACCCTAATGGGCCCTAACTTTGGATCCAAAAAAGTTAGCATTCCCGAAAATTTTAAAATGCTCATATCTTGGTAAATATTGCCGACATAACAAAAAGTCCAAAAGCATTTTTGTAGCTCTTAACACGTAGAACAAGACCGCAAAATAGTCAAAAGCTTTCCGAGTAATATTTTTGAAGTTATCGAGTTTTTTAACTCTCAAGACCCCAGTGGTCCCCTATAATCCCGTATCTCAAAAACTAAGCAAGGTAGAGCGAAACAGACACAAATTTTGGATCGAAAACTATGACGATTTTAAAGGAACCCAACTAGGTCTAGGCCCATCGGGGTCTGGACCTATCGGGTCCGAACCCAATGGGGTTCTCAGATGTGTATGAACTAAGTTAAAAAAAAAAAAAATTTAGTTAACTAATTATTGGCAAAACACTTTTTCTAACTTTAGCAAAAATATTGTGGGTTTAAAATCAGCAAATTTTCTTGTAGGTTTACAAGCTTTTTTTGCTAACATTACAGTTTTTTTTTTGAGTGTATGTGAATATTTATAGTTTCTACAGAATAAATTTTGACAGTTTCCGACAGTTTCATTTGGAATGCCAAATCGAATTAAGGAATGAAATCTGTCGATGATCTGCTCTATGGTATGGGGAATGCATAAAATATTGCTAGGGGTAAGAGGTACGCCTTACGTGGTAATGCAGTACATATGAGTTATTTTCTACATTTTATCTATTTTTTTTTTATTAGTTTACTAATTAAATTTGAAAATAATTTAGATAATATAAATATTTCTAATTTTGTACTTTAGATAAAGAAAATCGTTTGGCACCCATGAGTTTTCCAGCTGTACATGTTACTCAATTTCAAGATGCTGTTATACCCTGCAAGCCCTCGATGCCAAATTATGATGTTTTACTAACAACACCAAGTGGTTCGGTAAGAAAATTTAAATTTTCCGTTTAACAAAATTACAATGCTAAAATACTAGTAACCTCTCAATAAAACACATTATATGCTTTCAAAATACACTCTCACTAACTTTACAAAGCACTAACTCATTTGTTTCTCACTAAAACTCTCTAAAAGCTCTCATTTTCTATTCATCATGTTTGGTTTATTTTTGATATAATTTATTTTCGTAAATACATTTTTATCGTTTTTTTTTTTTTTGAATTTTCTTTTAGGACGAAGATCTTAATTTATTTAATATAAGTTCTTCCAATTTGACTATTCAAACTCAAAACAGTTTAAATAATTCGAGTTTTGTCTTTGAAAGTATTACTTATTCACCGAAATTGGGATTTATCGTGCACGGTTTAATAAAATCTCCAAATGAACTACTTTGTGTGAGCGAAAATATTGAATCGTATATAAGCGTTACAATATCCCGTATGTGTAATTTCTTTTCACATTTTCATTCATATATTACTATTTAATAATATTTAATTAGTAAAGAAAAAAAGTAGTAAAATTAAATAGTAGTTAAATTAGGGATATGTGATTAATTGATAAAAAACAGGTTATAAAATTTTTCATTTAAAAATGTAATTTTAAAAATATCAATTTAAGCTCGTGGGGCCATTTTGTAATTCGAAGATTCCATTTGTAATTCGTGAATTCTAATTGGAATTCAAAGATTTTTCTATAAATTGAAAATTTCTATTTGAAATTCACAAGTTTCAATTAAAACTTCGTAAAAGATGAACAAAAACTTGAGATAGATCAATGGTAATTCGTAAAAGATAATTTTTAAAACGAAAAGATCAATTAAAATTCAACGAATTCAATTTAAATTTGAAAATCATCATTTGTAATTTGTAAAATATCAATTTTAATTCATAAAAGATCAATTAAAATTCGAAATGAGCATTTGAAATTCGTAAAATCTCATTTGTAATTCGAAAAGATCAACTGTTATTCATAAAAAATCTACTTAAATTCGAAAAAAATCAATTGTAATTCGAAGATCACGTAAAAAATTCCATATTTAAATCGTAAAATATAAAAAGTTCAATTAAAGTTTAATTAATCTAAACGAAATAATTGAGCTCGTTGTTTTAAATAATTTTCATTTTATTTCTTCGATATTTCGAAATTCATCGGGGACACAGACGACGATGTTAAAACAACTATAGCTTAAAGTTAATTTTGTTTGTTTTTAATTATTTCAAGTGTCCCTGATGATGAAATTCGATGATTTCGAAATATCGGAGACTTAAAATAAAAATTATTTGAAACAACAGACCTCGATCTCAATTATTTCATTTACATTACAAAAATATAAAGGTCGAATAAAAGATCAATTTAAATTCATAAAGATCAATTGAAATTCATAAAATCTCGAAAGATCAACTCTTAATTGTAAAAGATCCGTTTAAATTCGAAAAAGTTACATTTTAATTCGTAAAAGATCAGTTGTAATTCGAAGATCACGTAAAAATTTCCATATTTAAATCGTAAAATATAACATTTCAATTAATCTAAATGAAATAATTGAGATCGCGATCTGTTGTTTCAAATAATTTTTATTTTATTTCTCCGATATTTCAAAATTCATCATCAGGCACACAGACAATGTTAAAACAACTTAAAGTTAATTTTGTTTGTGTAATTATTACAAGTGTCCCTGATGATGAATTTCGAAATATCGGACAAATAAAAATCATTTGAAACAACAGACCTCGATCTCAATTATTTCGTTTACTTTACAAATATAAAGGTGGAATAAATACAAAATTAAATTAAATTTAATTAATCTTTTCGAATTAAGTAGAATTGGAATTTACAAATTCAAATTTCTGTTTCAATTAATTGCATAACTCCTATATTCATAAATATTTAAAACATCTGTTTTAAATTGTAAATATAAATTAACCTAAAAAAACTGTAAATATTTTCAAAATTATAGTTTTAAATGTTATATAAGCCATACCCCTCTTCAAGCAAGTTTAGGTTGTGTTAGGTTAGGTTGAAAGTGGCTGCTGACGTTTTACGTCAACACACGTAGACTCTGAGGTCCATTGTTGAGATATTCGCTGTTAAAAAGTCAAAAAATAACATAATTTCGCAGTTTTTTCGGTCCACTGTTATGTTGCTTCCAACAAATAGGACTTGATTTCATATAAATTGGACCTCCTGATTCCAAAACTCCAATCCAAATTTTTCTAGCATGTTCCGTTTTTGAGATATTCGCGTTTGCGATTTTCGCGAATATCTCAAAAACGGAACCTGCTAGAAAAATTTGGATTGCCGTTTTGGAATCAGAAGGTCCATTTTATATGAAATCGAGTCCAATTTTTAAAAGAGTTTGTAACAGTGGACCACCAAAAGTGATATTTTATTGGGTTTTTGACTTTTTAACAGCGAAAATCTCAAAAACAGTAGGTGTTAAAAAAAATTGAATGGCATATTTGGTTTCAGGAGAGCAAAATCTCTAAGGCTGAGTTTTTGAGTTGTAAAATTTATTGGTTTTAGGTTTAAACTGAGTTAAAACCACAAATTCTGTTTTTGAGATGTGGTTTATTTTAAGTTTAACTCACCAATGATGGAGAGTTAAACTAAGGTACAAAAATGTCATAAAAACACCTCTGATTTTCAAATATACTGGTTAGTATTGCCATGTTGTGGTATTTTATTCGAAAAAATGTGCAATGATGGCAACTATTCTAATTGGAAATGTGGCATTTGGTATGGCAATACCGCGTTAATCGACATTTGCTAAACTTGAACTGAAAAACAGAATGCTTGGTTAAACTTGGTTTTATTTTTATAAAGTTTAATAAAACTCCCGGTTAAACTAAGTTAAAGCGATATATCAAAAACGCAGCCTAAGAATCAGTTAGATATTTCACTGGAAGGTTTTTGTGGTCGAACTGTGTAATTATTTAGCAATAACTCGAAAACAGGATCATCTAGGATTTTCGTTTTAACGATTTTTAAAGTTGAAAATGCAGAGGAGTGGATTGCCATTACCCGATTTTTACACCATTTTAACACAACCTAAATTTGCTTGAAGAGGGGTGTCAGGCATTAGACCAGTTCTAAAACACGATAAAAATTTCTCAAATGTATTTTTCTAACATGGATGGGCCCAGATAAGTTTATTGGTATCTAAAAATTTAAGGACAATCAGATAAGGGAAACTCGTGCCGAAAACGGTTAAAAATTTTATAAGGGTAAAAATAAGACCGTAACTTTTTTTAGGTGAGAAAAAAAATGTCGTTCATTTAATATCAGATAACAACATTTTTTAACAAATAAAAATAATTAATTTTTTAAACATTTAAAAAATTATGCTTAAAATACAAAGTGTTTGTAAAATCTGAAAAAACGGGACATATTTTCCTTAAATCACCTCTTCCAATTTTTAATCCATTTTTCGCACGTGTTTCTATTATCCGATTGTAAAATTTCTTATTTTTAGATGGTATGGGGTCTATCCAAGAAGTAAAAACAAATATTGATTTTAAGAACAGGTGTAGGTTAGGTTAGGTTGTAAGTGGCTGCTGACGTTTTACGTCAACACACGTAGACTCTGAGGTCCATTGTGATACCACGGGATCGTAATAGGTTTCCCCACTAGTCCCTGTCGTTAAACCAGTTTGAGCTTCTTATGAAACTCCTTAGATGTTGAATTTTGACATCCGACAAATCTGAAAGATCGTACAGCTCCCTAGATCCCAGTGAAGCAAGTCGCTGACCAGAAAGTGCCGGGCAATGGCAAATAAAGTGTTCGATAGTTTCCAACTCCTCTTCATCCATGCAACTTCGGCAAAAGTCATTCGACGGCACATTTAACCGCTCTGCGTGCTTCCCTATAAGACAGTGTCCGGTAATTATAGAAACCACCGTTGAAATCTCTCCTCTTGGAAGCGATATCAGCTCACTTGTGCGCCCCTGATTAAGAGAAGGCCAAATCAGTCGTGTTGTCTCACACGTCCATCCATTTGCCCATCTTTGATTAGTCTCCGTCGCAGAACAAAGCCGTAGGTTTTGCTTGCAAGTTTCTAGAGGCGTACCAACACATTCCAATTCTGTTGGAACCTGTAAGGTAGTTCCTAGTCTTGCAAGCTCATCGGCTTTGCAATTCCCTGGAATGTCTCTGTGCCCTGGGACCCATATGAGTCGTATGTTAAACTGCTTGGCCATCTCATTTAAAGACGTGCGGCAGTTAAGGGCAGATCTTGTTTTCAGAAACATTGAATCCAGGGACTTGACCGCGGCTTGACTGTCAGTATAGATGTTGACTGCGGTTGTAGACAAGACATTGCAGCTCAACCAGTCAGCCACTTCTTTTATTGCCAGCATCTCTGCCTGGTAAACACTGCAATGATCTGGCAATCTACGAGCCAGGCTCAACCCAAGCTCTTCCGAATAGACTCCAAAGCCCACTTGTTCGTGCAGCCTCGATCCATCTGTGTAAAAATTTATGGTAGCTCCACTACCCGGAGTATCCCCCATCCAAGACTCCCTGGATGGTATCATAGTGGTAAAGTGGCGCTCAAAGAGGCTCAAAGAGGGAGCACAGTCCACATTTTGTGGTATTGTTATCTTTTTCAAGATTGCGCTATGGCCACAATCACTGCTCCTCCATTGCAGCGTGCTATTAAGTCGAATTGCCGATGCAGCCGCATACTGCCTACCCAATATGTCCAAGGGTATCAGGTGAAGGAGGATTTCTAATGCAGCCGTAGGTGTAGTACGAAGAGCACCAGTGATGCACATTGACGCCATTCTCTGTACCTTCGTGATAAAGACAAAGTTCGCTTTTGTTTCCAAAGCAGGCCACCAGACAATGATTCCATACAGCAAAATTGGACGCACCACTGCTGTATAGATCCAATGAACGACTTGAGGGCTAAAACCCCATCGTTTTCCAATGGCCCTTTTACAGGAATACAAAGCAATCGTTGCTTTTCTCACCCGTTCCTCAATATTACGCCTGAAATTCAGCTTCCTATCTAGAAATACTCCAAGATACTTGGCTCCATCTGAGAAGGTGATTTCAGTACCGTCCAGAGAAATAGGATCAAAAGCAGGAATCTTATTTTTCCTTGTAAACAAAACAAGCTCTGTTTTACTAGGATTAACTCCTAGGCCACAGTCTCTTGCCCATTTAGACAGATCTTTCAGAGAACCCTGAAGAATGTCCCGCAATGTTGGCAGATGCTTCCCCTTTACCGCTATCGCGACATCGTCAGCATATGCGATAACATGACAACCACGTGCTTCTAGAGATAGTAGCATTGAATTCAGTGCCAGGTTCCAAAGAAGCGGCGAAAGAACACCTCCTTGTGGTGTGCCCCTATTGACAAATCGAGATATGACGGACGCTCCCAATTCAGACGTTATACGTCTATTGGCAAGTAGGTTTTCCACCATTAAAACGATTTCACGCTTTACTCCCAGACCAGACAATGCCAATATTATCGATTCTGGAATGACATTATTAAAAGCCCCCTCAATATCAAGAAAGGCCACCATAGTGTACTCCTTTACCGAAAGCGATCTCTCGATGGTACCAACGAGCTCATGAAGAGCTGTTTCCGTTGATCGTCCCTTGCTGTATGCATGTTGCTTTGTCGAAAGCAACCTCGGGTCAATCACTCTACGCAAATATGAGTCTATCATTCGTTCCATTGTCTTTAACAAAAAAGAAGACAGACTAATTGGTCTGAAATCCTTCGGAGCTGTGTGGGAACTTTTCCCAGCCTTCGGGATAAATACGACTCTGGTATCCCTCCATTTTAAAGGAATATACGACCAGTTGATGCATGCTGTGTATAGATTATACAGCAACGGGGCTATATAGTCCAACACTTGCTGCAACTCAGCCGGGATTATACCATCAGGTCCCGGAGATTTATAGGGCCTGAAGCTTTTTATCGCCCAGATTAATGTTGGCATATTTATTATTTCCGAAGCAATTTCAGATGCTTGGGCGTCAGAACGTTCCAAAGCTTGAAACGGCGTCTTGGAATTGCCCGGAAAATGCGTGTTTAAAAGGAGATCCAGCGACTCTCCACTGGAGGAAGACCACACCCCATTAGGATCTTTCAGGTATCCTAGGGTGCAAGGAGAAGAAGCCAGAACCTTGCGCAGCCTGGATGCCTCAGAAACGTCTTCTATGTTTCCACAGAAGTTTTTCCAAGAATCACATTTGGCATTTCTGATCATCTTTTTATAACTCTTAAGTTGCAGCCTGTATGCAGACCAGTCCTCGTCCGCTCTTGAAAATTTTGCCTTATTAAAGAGCTTTCTGCAGGAATCTCTGCTCGTCTGCAACTCATTTGACCACCAAGGTGGCTTTTTTTTCCCTCTAGGCTTTGCAGAAGGGCAAGACGCATCCAGGCACCTATTACAAACATTTGTTATATGGTCAACCAGACAGTCAATTTCCGCTAAACTATGCGGTTCAGATAGGGGTACTTCATCCAAAAGCAAAGAAAAAGTCTCCCTATATTTCACCCAGTTTGTTCTTCTCAGATTTCTAGAGACTGTCTCAACCGGGGCACAAGAACAGGTGTAATAAACATTTAAATTATATGATCAATTATGGCTATTTAGCGTTGGGTCTCAAACAAACCCATTGTGGATGATTTATTTTTATAGGTGAAAATATTTCCCAACCTTGGGTTGTGTTTTATGCATACAAAAAAAAACTGTAAAAATTTTAGCTGATTTCAAAATTTACAATATCAAAAATTTTTGTCTAAATTAAGCTAATAATATCATCATGAAACAACTGTAAATGTACTAATTTTAAGTCGAAAATTAGTAATCATTTAGTAAAATTGCATTTAATAATAGGATTTGGATTAGAGTCCCCATTTCTGAAATTCTTTCCTACGGAATCGTTATTTTATTTAATTGTCGTTTAAGTCCTTTGAAAACCTGCTTGGAATAATTTTAAGTCGGTCAAGGCCGACCATATAATACCCTACACCAGTGTTGCCGGAAAATGGGTCTCAAGTCCAAACATGGATCCGATTGAATCTTTATCTTGTTAGATCTTAAATTAGTGTAAAAATACACATAATCGAAATTTAAGTCAAATAGGCTTCTTTTTGTTGCTAAGACACCGATTTATCTGAAAATTTTTAAATGGGGACTGACAAGGGTGTCACCCTCCGATCTTCATGAAATTTGGATATGTTGTTAAGAACGAAAATTAATTCGACACGTATTTTTTTTTTAGCGGCCCAAACTCATTTTTAGGGGGGTCGATTTGTATTAGGGGAAATTTACCTTTTTTACGATTTACGCCTATTTAAACAAAATTAAAATTAATATGTGGTATCAGATTAAGGGTATTAAAAATACCTATCTCGTGGTGCTTACAACGGGCCAAAGAAGTTAATATTTTTCGACTTATTAACAAAAATGTCCTAAAATTTTGCTATTTTACTCAATATGACGAAAAGTTGTGCATGTTTGGACATATTCTTAGCACACGTAGATAGGTTTTCCAAAGACCTCTCATTTGGTATGTAACATGACTAGGTTTCTTTTTTAGGAGATATACGAAAAAAACTGAAAAATGGCCTTGTCTTCCCCCCTCCTTTTTACCCCCAAAATATGAATTTGGGCCGCTAAAAAAAAATACGTGCCCCTTTATTTTTTCTGCTCTACAAAATAAACCCAATTCCATAAAGATCCGCGGGTGACACTTGGGAGACATCCCTTGTGAGTCCAGAAATGGTCCAACTAAAATATAATTTGATAAGGTTACCAAAGAATACGTTTAACACCCACAAACAAAATTTTACAACATTTCCAACTTGCGTGAATTTTGAGCGATTTATGTGCATATCGGAAAGGTGGTTTGTATGGGGACTACAAGTAGGACCTAGACTTGTGCTTAATCGTTCAATTGAGTGAGCGCTCATTCTCGTTCATTTCAGATAAAAGACCTAGTTCGTTCATCTAGTTCAATCGCTCTTTTGGCTTTTTCGTTCAACAGTTCGTGAGCGAATCATTTTGATCATGTCTGTTGGTCGTTCATCTAGTTCAAATCGGTCAATTTTGGTGTTCGTTCAATAGTTCGTGATCGAATCATTTCGATCATGTCTGTTGTATTGGCTTTCGTTCAAAAAATACAAAAAAGTTGAATAAAAAAATTAATTAATTAAAAACAAGTAAAAATGTTAAATTCGGCCTTGCCGAATGTAGTGATACACTCCACAATTTCAAAAAGATTATTGCAAAAAACATTATTTAAAAGGAATTTACTTTTGAAAAGAAAAAAAAAATTTTGAAAAAATTTCCGCGAAAAAAAATCCGCGATTTTTGTTTTTTCTTGTCAAAAAATATGTTCATACTTGTTTAAATACCATTTGGTGTTTAATTATGTTCACATATGTCAACCAGCAGGCGAATTAAAGCATTTTGTATTTTTAGGTTATGTTGAATGTACTGAAATTTTTGAGGTGTCCTTACATTTTCGTTCATAACTTTTGAACCGCTAAACCGATATCGCTCAAATGCAATACCAAACTTGTCCTGAGAACTTCTAATAAATATGTTAAGTTTCAGTCATCTCTGTCCAATATTTTGTCCGTGACAGCATTTTCCACAGACAGACAGACAGACGGACAGACGGACATCGCTAGAATGTCTTAAAATCGATCGGGCATCATGAATATATATACTTTATGGGGTCCCAGACCGATATTTCGATGAGTTACAAACGGAATGACAAACTTATATATACCCTCTATCACTAAGTGGATGGTATAAAAAATTAATGAGCGAACTGAAAGATCAAAATGAAGTAAAGACCAATTGAGCTGAATGAACGAAAAGACCTAAAAAAGCTGAAATGAACGAACTAGATAAACCGCTCAGTTAAGTGAATAGTTCAATTGAACAAGTTCGTTCGTGAACGACACAACTCTAGTAGGACCGGTCCGATTCTTTTAAAATTTGGATGACGATGATTTCTGAATACAAAATTCGTTGACATGCTAAATTTCGGAAGAAAACCTATTATATTACGGTTGTTAGGGGCATTTAAGTCAAATTCAGAAGGGCCGTTTGTATGGGGGCTAGGTCAAAACATGGACCGATTTTTTTTAATTTCAATAGGATTCGTCCTTGAACCAAAAGAAGCTAAAGTTTCAAATTTCAGCCAAATCGATTCAGAGACGATCGGTATTCTTAAAAGTGGGTCTAGGACCAATATTTCGGGTAGTTACAAACATCAGCACAAATTCATTATACCCTGTACCACAGAGTGGTGTAGGGTATAAAAATGTATTTAATGTTGTTCCCTAGTTTATTTCAATGCGGAAGTCAACAGATTTTCAGAAATAGTCAATTGTATTTCAGATTTTCTACTTGTATTTTAGAAATAGTCAATTGTAATTCAGATTTTCCAATTGTATTTCAGATTTTCCAATTGTATTTTAGATTCATCCAATTGTATTTCAGAAATAGTCAATTGTATTTCAGAAATTAATTAATTGTATTTCAGGAATAGTCAATTGTATTTCAAAGATAGTCAATTGTATTTCAGAAATTTCCAATTGTATTTCAGAAATTTCCAATCGTATTTCAGAAAAAACAATTATATTACATTTGAAAATTTCTGAAATACAATTGACTTTTTCTGAAATACAATTGACTCTTTCGAAATAAATTTGAAATTCCTGAAGTACAATTGACTATTTCTGTAATATAATTGAGTATTTCTGAAATTACAATAGATTTATTTCTGAAATACAATTGACTATTTCTGAAATACAATTGAATGAATCTGAAATAAAATTGACTATTTCCGAAATACAGTTGGACGAATCTGAAATACAATTGGTTATTTCTGAAATACAATTAGATTATCTGAAATACAATTGACTATTTCTGAAATACAATTGATTTTTTCTCAAATTCAATTAGAAATTCTGAAATAGAATTAACTATTTCTGAAATACAATTGCTTTGGAACCCTCGTATACCCGAATTTTGTTAAATTAAGGTCAACTTGTTTTAAATATAGTATACCTTTTTTCAGTGTTTATAAAAAAAACCTCAAAATCTGTAATTAAGTTGTTTTAAAATCGGTGATTTTAACTATCTTATTTTTTCGGTATACCGAAAAATGTTTCAGAACTCTCAGGCTAAGTTCATGATTTGGCGAAATCGAAAAAAGGTTCCCCGTGTTAAACACCACCCGGCAAAAGTAAGAAATTCTCTTTTTTTTTGGGGGGGGGGCTGATTTTATTAAAAATATAAAATATTTCGATGGCATAAAATTTAGATCTAGGGCAGTTGTTTTTTATCTCAACGCAAGTACCTTAAAAAAGTAAAATGAAATAATTTTCGAGTGGGGAAAGTGGTTCCCCAAAGCGTCCACATCTAAATGTTGGAGGTTATTACACTCCAGCCGCTTTGGGGGGAACTATTTGAATGTCTGTAACATTCTCTCTTATTGTTTTCATACTCTCTTATTGTTTAAATACTCTCCGTTTCGTGTCTAAGGCTTTAAGTTTCTCTCTAACTTAAATTTAATATGTTTCCACACAAAGCTTTTAAAATTAATAAAGCTTTTACACAAAGTAAGAAATTCTCATTTTTTTGGGGGGGGGGGGGAATTTTATTAAAAATATTTCGTTGCCATAAAATTTAGACCGAGGGCAGTTTTTTTTTTTCACTCGCAAAAAGTAATGACAAAATTTTATAATCTCAACGCAAGTATCATACAAAAAAATGAAATTCTTTTGGGGAAGGTGATCCCCCAAAGCGTCCTCATCTAAATGTTGGAGGTTATTACGATCCTACCGCTTTAGGGGAACCTATTTAAATAAAAATAAAATTCTCTATTATTGTTTGAATACTCTCTTATTGTTTTAATACTCTCAGTTTCGTGTCTAAGGTTTTAAGTTTCTTTTTAACCTTAAATTAATATGTTTCCACACAAAGCTTTCAAAATTAATAAAGCTTTTACACAAAATAGCTTTGTTCTAATTCAATACATACACACACACACACAGCTACGAACACCACATTTCATTTTGGTTTTTTACATTCTTTTTTCAAAAAAGCTTTTTTTCTAACTTTTAACTGCTTGCAAAATCTTACATTTAATTATTAAAATATTGAATATTAAATATTTTTAAATCTTTTTTTATTGAATTATTACAAAAAAAAAATTTAGACTTTTGCCAGTAACAGTGGTATACGCTATTTTCCACGTTTGGGTTTTGTCATCGAAATTCGAGGTTTTGAAGAAAGTGGCACATACATATGCCGACCGAAGATACCATCACCGGACAATGAGGAGGAATCAACGGAAATCGAACTTATTTTGGGTAACAAAATCATTGATAGTGAGTTTTGCACCCCTGTTTTGTGCTTGTTTCCGTCTCTTTTTTTTAAGTTTTCTAATGGTCTTTTAACGTAAATGTGTAAAACAGAATATGGAAAATATTAAGTAATAATTGATAATGCACTGAAAAAAAATGGTGGTTAAGTAGTTAATTTAAGAAAACTGTTAATGTGGTGTGCAGATAGGAATTTAAATTAACTAAAAAAAACTTTGTTAAATTAACAAAAAAAAATGGTGAAGGTTTTACAAATAATCATATTCTGCTCTACTTTTATTACACACGTCAACAAATTTTTAGTTTTTGGACCAGGGTATACTTTTGTAAAGGTTTAAGAGGTGCTGAATCTGAATCTGTCCTCATAATTGATCTATCACATCAAAGTTTAAAATTGATAACAACCCCATTTTACGTCATATTCGAGACGTTATAACTGCGAGTATTTGCTTTAATCAATAAATCTTGTTACGCCATTTAAACGTCCTTCCAAATACCTTTCAAATAAATGTTTAAGCTTTGTAATATCTTGTTCCTTCACTGAGATATATGTTAATCAAAAGTTTGAAAAAACCGGGTTTTCGCTATAATCATGGTATTTTTGCTACAAACGCAAATTTAAAAGATTTTCGCTACATTTCGATTTTATTTTACGACAAAAATAAAATGTTGTGCATTCAAAGCAAAGATATCATGAATATATCAAAAAACCGGTTTATTTTAAAGAACCCGGCTTTTCGCTATATTTATGGTACTTTTGCTATGAATGCGTAAAATGTAAAATAAAGACAAAGTTGTGCGAATAATTTATCATATTTGCATTCATAGCAAAAATATCATGAATACAGCGAAAATCCGGGTTTTTAAAAATTCAGGTTAAGATATCTCAGAACAGGAAAATGATATTACAAAGGTTAAACATTTATTTAAAAGGTAATTGAAAGGACTTTTAAATAGCGTAACAAGATTTATTAATAATGGATAATACTCGCAGTTACAACGTCTTAAATATGGCAACAAAACGGAGTAATTTTTAAATTTAAGCTACTATATCTCAAAAACTTAATATAATAGGCCAATTCTGAGATCAGATTCAAACCAAGGTCAGCTTAAAGTTTTACAAAAGTATTCTCTAGTCCCAGTTTCGTTTTTATTTTAATTTTGTCGGCCAGTGTTTATATTATTTATTATTTGGTGTGTGTATTTGCTTTTCCTTATTCTTTTTTTTTAAGATATTTCGAATATCCAAATATCCGTTAATTTTTACAAAATATACAAAAACTTTGTTAATAATTTTTTTAAAAAAAATTAGCTTCACAATTGGATAAACAAACAACGGAAGATTTGGAGCTAACTACAGTTATACCATTCGATTCATCCGTTAGAAAAACAACTATCATTTCTACTACTACTAAAACAACTACGACAAAAAGTTCAGTAACTAACCATATGAATGTAACTAATAGCATTTCTGTTAATTTTACTAAAAATATTGTCAAAGATGTCTTAAATTATAATAATGTCAGTGGTAATGGTGTTGGTAATATAAAAAACTTAAGACATATTTCTGGTAATGGTTGCGGTATTAGTATAAGTATAAACCATCGCATTATTGAAAATGGTCATAATTATGTTGATGATATTAATAATACTGATTATTATGAGAATGATGATGATGTGGATGATGAAAACTATAATGAGATAGATAGTGTAACGGAAAGTTTTTTGGCAAAAAGTAGAAAAGTCCGTCATTTAGATATTACTACCAGACGTCCCTTTAGTCGTAAGAGATTCGAAATTAAACCAGTAACAACAAGACGTCCAACTTCTTATAATATTCACTCGTCCAAAGTTGAGAATTATGAATACTTTAAAGATAATTTATTTTTAAGTTCTGAATCTGAAATACCTTCGAGCGTTAGAAAAGTACGTCGCCAAAGTGTTACCACAAGACGTCCATCTCATCATTATCGTTCGACTAGTAAGTGTTTTGTCTCAGTGTCTATAAATGTTATTTTTTGTCCTTTTCAAAATTGTTTGAGTTTTATGATTTATGTTTCATACTGTTTTTTTTTTTGTGATTTGTGGTTTTCAAGCATGACAATTTATGCTTAATTTCTTTATGTGTTTCTTAGAGCATTTAAAAAAAAAAACTGATGCACTGTTAATTGTGGCTAAACTCCAGCTTTATTTTTAAGTTGTTAAAAAAATATCTACTAACTTTATTTGTAAGTTTAATGCATGTTTATTTTTTAAAATTGAAAGCTTTTAGAATGCAAAAAAAATTAAAAAAGCTTAAATTAAAAAAGAGCTTTACGTTAAGAAAGTTAAGCGGTAGCTTTTAGGTAAAAGCTTTTAGATTACACAAAACCAAATAGCTAAATTTTTAATATTTAACTCAATTAAGCTGTAGTTATTAAAGTGGTAAATTATAAAGCTGCAAGCTCTTCATTATTCAAAAGTTTTCTACCAAAAAGTAGAACGACTTAATAAAAATCTGATTATTACACTCAAAGAAAAAGCTTCTTCATTTTTATGAAAAGCTATATCAATATGACGAAATATTGCATCAATTTTCGTCCAATGTAACGTGTCATCAATATAATGAAGCGGTTTCATCAATATGATGAAGCGCGTCATAAATAATAAGAATTTTTTTATTTACAAAATAAAAAAAAATAAAAATTCAATTTTATATTTCAAATTTATTTTATTGACTTATAGTTTTTTGCTATTTTCTATTTTCAAAAATGTACATCTTTTTTAACTTATCCCCACAAAGATTTGAACACCGGATCTCTTGTTTGTTGGGCTTAGCCTCAACTAAAAAATCATTTATGTGCTTCAATATTTAAAAGTTTGTATGTCGCTATGCTCTGCCAAAAGCTGTGACACAGAAAGAGAGAGATATAAAACTAAAATGTTTGAGTCTTTACAAAGAAAGACAGTTGTTTTGAAGAAAAGCTAAATCAATATGATAAAATTTGTCATCAAAAGTAATGAAAGCGTTTCATCAATATGATAAAAGTACTTTTCATGACAATGTTTTTTTAAGCGCATAAAATATTTTTCAGAGCCAATTTTTTATTATAACATTTTTCAGAATCTGAAATATTTTTTCTATAGAAAAAGCCTTTTTTGATACGCAAAAAGTCTTAAATTCTGATATTTTTTTCGCATAGACAACACAAAAAAAAACCTTGTCAAATTACTAGAAAAAGTCTCGTAATCCCATTTTACCAGTACACTGAAAGAATTATTGTTCATAATATTTATGAACAAATTTCATAAAACCAAATTCATAGAATCTATGAATCAATTCATTGGCTGAATGAATACTCATTAGTATTGAGAAATATTTCATAGAATTTTATTCATAAATTTTGTTAAATTCATAGAACTAATGAATGTTATTCATAGAAAAAAATGTCATCAATAAGCCTTTTAATTTTTTTTTTAAATTAAAATAATGTTACAATAATTAAAAAAAATTGAATAAATATATAAACAAGTGAGAGTGTTAAATTCGGCTGTGCCGCATCTTTTATATCCTCCAAAATGTAAAAAAACTAAAAAAAAAAATTGTCGGGGGCGTTTTTTTGTTTGGGGGGGGGGGGTGATGGGGGCAGTGGGGGACATTGAGAGCACCTTCCTATCCCGACAAATATACCAAATGTTTTATTTATTTAAAAATAATACAAAAAAAACATGTAAAAAAAGTGTATTTTTTCAGAGGTTGGTTCAGTTCTCCAAGGGGGAACTTTTTTCCCCCTGGGCCGATTTTGACCATTTACGAACTTAACCTGTCTAGGAACATAAGACATATCCAAGCCAAATTGCAGGATGCTAGCTATTTTATTTTGGACTGCATCGTGCCACCTATAGACGGACGGACGGACATTCACAGAATGTCTTAGAATCGATCATGGATCAATAATATATATACTTTACGGGGTCCTCGACCGATATTTGGATGCGTTACAAACAAAATGACAAAGTGAGTATACCCCCATACTGTGGTTGGAGGGTATAAAAAAAATATAAAAAAAAAGATAAAAAAACATAAAAAAAAACATAAAAAATGTGAAAAAAATATTGCTGTCCTGGCGGGATTCGAACCCAAGACCTACCGGCTGGGAAATTTATAATTGACGCCTTAGCTATCAGCGCCACCAAAGGAGGAAAACCTCGCCGACTAACACTTAGTTTTATAATGTTCGTTATTTTTTTTTGCAAATACATAAAAATTTTGTTTTCTACAAACACACACAGCTTGTGGCAGAGCATTGTGGCAGAGCATAAATACAAACTCAATATGTTAAAGCAGAATATTAAACAAATTGGATTTTAAGTGTTATAACTTGTTTATATACTTTAGCTCAGTGGTTAGAGACTAAGCTTCACGAACAACTGGTTTTGTGTTCGAATCTCGGTGTGGATAAGTTAAAAATAAATAAATTTTTAAAAATAGAATATTGTAAATAAATAAAAAATAATAAATATAAGTAAATAAAAATGAAATAATAAAATAAATAAAAATAGAATTGAACATTTTTTTTTTCATAGCCTATGAACTTTTTCATAGGTATCTGGTTTCTATGAATTTGTTTCATAGATTCTATGAAGGGCATCATTGGCTCACTTCTAATGATTTTTTTCATATTTGTATTTGACCGTTTTCCTTGTTTTTTAACAAAAAATTTTCGATCCGAATTTACATAGTTTTTTGTAATTTTACAATTTTTTTAGTAACTTTTCATTTTTTTTTAGTAATTTTACAATTTTTTTTGTAATTTTACAAATTTCCAAGGTTTTTTTTACAAAAAAATTCTAGTAAATTTGCGAGATTTCTTTGTAAGTTTTATTGCGGTTAAAAAGTTTTAAATTTACAATTTTAGTGGTAAAAAACTTACTAGGAATTCTCGTAAAATACGAGGCAGCAAAAAATCTAGTCAACACACATCGCGTCAAAAAATTTACATTTTTTTTGGTAAAAAGCTTGTAAAATTACAAAATTATTGGTAAAAAACTTGTTAAATTAGTTGAAATTGTTGTCAAATTGGAGTTAGCAAAAAAAAATATTTTTCGTTTAGAAAAAATTTCAGATTCTGAGGCACTTTTCGTATAGAAATATTCACAGATTCTGAGACATTTTTCGTATAGAAAAATTCTCAAATTTTTCAATACAAAAAATGCCTCAGAATCTGAGAATTTTTCTATACTAAAACTGTCTCAGAAATTATCAGATTCATAAGACATTTTTATAGTAAAATTTTTAGATTCATAAGACATTTTCATATAGAAAAATTCTCATATTCTGAGACATTTTTCTTATAGAAAAATCCTCAGATTCTGAGACATTTTTCGTTTCGAAAAATTCTTAGATGATCCTGACACATTTTTCGTACAGAAAACTTCAGATTTTGAGACATTTTCCGTATAGAAAATTTGTAAGATTCTGAGAGATTTTTCGTAAACAAAAATTCTCAGATCCTGAGACATTTTTCGTATAGAAATATTTTCAGATTCTGAGATATTTTCTGTAAAGAAAACTTGTCAGATTCTGAGAAATTTTTCACACAGAAAAGTTCTCAGATTCCGAGACATTTTTCGTAGAGAAAAATTTTCAGATTCTGAGACATTTTTCGTATAAAAAAATTTCAGATTCTGAGACCTTTTTCGCATAGAAAAATTCTCAGATTCTGAGAACATTTTTCATATAGAAAAATTCTCAAATTCTGAGACATTTTTTGTATCGAAAAATTCCTTGATTATCCTGACACATTTTTCGTATAGAAAACTTCTCAGATTTTGAGATATTTTCCGTATACAAAACTTCTAAGATTCTGAGACATTTTTCGTAAACAAAAATTCTTAGATCCTGAGACATTTTTCGTATAGAAATATTCTCCGATTCTGAGATATTTCCAGTAAAGAAAAATTCTCAGATTCTAAGACATTTTTCTTATAGAAAAATCCTTAGATCCTGAGACATTTTTCGTATAGAAAAATCCACAGATTCTGAGACATTTTTCTTTAAAAAAAATCTTAGATTTTGAGACATATTTCGTATAGAAAAATTTTAATATTCTGAGACATTTTTCGTATAAAAAAATCTCAGACTCTGAGACATTCTCAGATTCAAATTTGTAGAAACATTTTATTAGTTTGACGACAAGAAACATGTCTGTATTTGTTTCAAAACAATAAAGAGCTTTTACATAGAGCAATAAACTTATTTATATTTTAAGATTTAAATGCATGTCAAATAAAGCTTTAGGAATTTAGTATTTTGTTAAATGCTTAAAGCTTAATTTATAAAAATAGTTTAATGCTATAGGCAGCGTTTTAAAAGTAGCCATTTTAATAACAGGAAGCTTTTGATAGTTTTAACATGTAAAAGCTTTAAAGCTTTTATATTTGTTTAAGATTAAGCTTTTGAGTCTGTGCTTAAGATAAATTTGCATGTTTAACAATATTTATTTAAAAAAGCTTAAAAGTGTATTTCTTAAAAAGCTTTCAATCCATTAGAGCTAAAATGTTGTAAAGTATTTTGTTTTATTAATATTAATATATTTTTTATTTTTTTAATTTTTAAATATAAAAAAATATTTATTATTACACATAATTTAATAATTGTTCAATGTTCTCACTATTTGTTTATATCATGCATGACAAAAAAAAGAAATCCCATGTAGCTTTTTAGTAAAAATTTGTGCATACACAACTTTTTTAAATAAAAAAAGAAATAAATTAATATAAATTTAATATTATTAAAACAGCTTACACCACACATGTGGAAAAACCGAATATAACATCAGAATCTAAACATCATGCTCCTGAAGGAGGTACCTTTGAACTTGTGTGCAATGTTAAAACTGCACATGATGTCAAATTTAAAATTCAATGGATATTACCCAAAGGAGGGGAAAGAGACGAGGTGAGAGCTTTTTTAATTTTAAGGGGCCTAAGCTTTGAACATAATTGGCTAACAATAACAGGGTTTTTAAAAACCGCATCTAGATTAGCAATCACCATTACCATCAAACGTCAAAATCAAATGTAAACTATAAGATAGATTGATAGTGTAGACTCTGCTGATTTAAAAATGAGTGTACACCACCAGCCTTACCATCGTTAGCCCGCGATCGAATTTCAAAATTGCCCACTATTCCTTACCATATAATATGGCAACTATGATATTTAATTGCTATTGTAATGGTAATGGTAGTTGCTAGTATAGACGAGATATAAAGCCGCAAAGAGGTTCTTTTGGCTCTAAATTGTTAAAAATCGGCCGACTTAAGCTTAAGTCACTTAATCCAAATAATGTTTATACCATAAAAGCTTTTTTTTCAAATTCAATAAATTTTAAACCTTTAACAAATAATTTCAGTCCCGTATGATCGAAACTGACAAACCCAGCAGCCATATGACCGCTACTCACGTCTATAGTAGTAGAGTTTTGACAGTTAAAAATGCCAAAACTGGAGATTCTGGCAAATATACATGCAATGTTTCTGATCATGCTTCGAATAATGCCAAAAGTACCTATAATATGTTAATTGTTCGTAAAGATGAAAGTTACATTAATATAAGTGAACCAAATAATTACTATACGATCACTGAAAAAGCTAATAAGACCGTTCAAATGACAGTGCGTTACAGTGGTTATCCCTGGCCCACAATAAAATGGTACAATCCCAACGGTACGGAAATATTAAATAATCCTAAATTTGAAATAACCACGGATGATGTCTCATCAACGTTAATCATTTATAACACCCGTTTATGGGATACGGGCACCTATGTGGTTGAAGCAACAAATACCGACAAATCGGAGCAGCAAGAATTTAATGTAACCATTGAGGATCAACCCACTGTTTTAATGGATGATGTTTATATGCATGCCAATGAAAAAGCTCATATACAGTGTAAAGTTCAATCACATCATAAAGCTATAGTGACATGGGCCTTCCAGCCGTGTAGCATAAAACCAAGATGGCCATCGTGTTTGAATGAAGCTATACAAGATTTTAATGTAAGTATTTAAAAGAAAATTATGTTCATATGAAAATTTAATAAACCGAGATTTTAAAAGCACAACTTTTTTAATAGCTTACCGCAGCGCTAGCAAATAGCGCTCTTAAGGATGCAGTAAAAGTAAGGAAGAAAATTTTTAAATTTTGCAACAGTTCTTTTTTTTTAATTTTTCACACAAATTTTTATGTTAAATGAGATCCAAAACAAGTAAGAAAATTATATTCGGTCAAGACCTACCATAAAATATCCTAAAACAGTGTTTCCCGAAAAATGGGTGCCAAGTCCAAACATGGACCGATTAGATCTATCTTTTTCCAAATCTCTAATTACTAAAGAAAACACTCACAAACCAAATTTTTGTGAAATAGTTTTTTATTTGTGTCCACACTGAAAGAATTTTGTTCATTACAGCTATGAAAACGTACATTGATTCTATAAAAATCATTAGAAGTCAGAAAATGATGCCCTTCATAGAATCTATGAAACAAATTCATAGAAACCAGAAACCTATGAAAACCTTAAAAAATTATTCAATTCTATTTTTATTTATTTCATTATTTCAATTTTATTTATTTTTTTTATTATTTTATTTATTTAAAATTTTTAATTTTTAAAAATTTATGTGTTTTTTTTAGCTTATCTCCACCGAGATTCGAACACAGAACCAGTTGTTCGTGAAGCTTAGTCTCTAGCCACTTAGCTAAAGTATATAAACATATAATAACACTTAAAATCCATTTTGTTTAATATTCTGCTTAAACATATTGTTCTTGTGTGTGAGAAATAAAAAAATAAAAAATTTCGTGTGTTGGTGAATAAATGAAAATTCTCATGAGAATGCTCATGAGCATCTAATATTTTCACTCACTCACTCACCGAAATTAGAATATTAAAATTTAATATGCTAATATTTTGAAAACTTAGCAAGAAAGAGCAAAACGAGCAAATTTTTGGATCAAAATCGGTGGCGACCCTGTAGGGAAAGTTGACATCTACACATGTTTGGACCCTATTGGGTCCTAACTTTGAATCAAAAAATTTTATTCCGGGGAAATTTTAAAATGCTAATATCTCGGTAACTACCGGCGATACGACAAAAAGCTTCGAAGCAAATTTTGTAGTTCTTGGGTCGTAGAACAAGACCATCGAACACCCAAAAGCAATTCGAGCAATAGTTTTTGAGTTATTTATAAGAAAAGTTTGTTACTTTTTTTGGCTAGCTCCTATTTGACAAGAATTTCTAGTAATTTTACCAGCTTTTTACCAATAATTTTGTTGACACGATAAAATTTACAAGGAGATTTCGTAACTTTACTAAATTTTTTGCTACCTCCTATTTTACAAGAATTCCTAGTAAAAATTACGAGCTTTTTTGTAATTTTACAAGCTTTTTACCAATAAAATTGTTAATTTTTGAACTTTTTTGGCGCAAAAAAACTTAGAAGGAATTCTCGTGAATTCACTAGATTTGTTTGTAAAAGTATCTGGGAAATTTGTAAAATTACAAAAAACTAAAATTGTAAAATTACAGAAAAAAATGTAAATTCCGATTTGTTTGTTAAAAAACAAGGAAAACTGTCAAATATTGGTAAAATGGGATTACGAGACTTTTCCTAGTAATTTGACAAAAAAATTTTTTGTGTGTAGATGCGCTAATATTATTAAAATCGGTAGAACGATTCGAGAAATCGCTATTTTAAACTCGCAATATTTTTTTTAATTCAAAAATCAATTCAAAAATCGCCGCAGCGCTGCCGCCCGCCACGGTTTAATTTAATTCGATTGGCTTCAAATGTGTACCACATAATTATACCCTACAGGGTATAATGAGTTTGTGCTGATGTTTGTAACTACCCGAAATATTGGTCCTAGACCTACCTTCAAGTATACCGATCGACTCAGAATTACTTTTTGAGTCGATTTAGTGATGTCCGTCCGTCCGTCTGTCCATCTATCGGTTTAAGCACGATACAGGTCGCAATTTTCAATCAAATGACTTGAAATTTTAAACTTAAGCTTCTTTTGGCCCAAGGACGAAGCCTATTGAAATTGCCACCATACAAATTGAATTTCGCTTAAATGCCCCTAATAACCGTTTTATAATAGATATTGTTTTGAAATTTAACAGGTAATAAAGTTGTGTATGCTCAAACCATCATACCAAATTTGAAAGGAATCGGGTCAGTCCTTCTGATAGTCCCCATACAAACCAGCCTCCCGATATTCACATAATTTCCTCAAAATTCGTAAAAATTAAAATATTTTATTAAAATTTGATTGGTAGGTGTTAAACGTGTACTTTAGTAACCTAATCAAACGGAAACATTTGGACCATTTTTGGACTTAGTCCCCTATATAAAAATTTGACCGATATTCAGTTAAATCGGTCTATTGGCAAAAAAAATAAACCAATTCCAATAAAATTTGATCTGTGTGTGTTTTCTACACTGACTAAAGATCTAACAAAAGATACAATTAGTCCATGTTTGGACTTGGGACCCATTTTCCGGAAAACACTGGTGTAGGGTATCATATGGTCGGTCTTGACCGACTATAACTTTCTTACTTGTTTTTAGTTCTAGTAGAATAATGTTAGGACACTTGGGAAAATCAAAAGATGAAGAAAAAATGCAACTCTAAAAAGCAGAGTCGATTTCATTGGAATCGCCGGTCTTGACCGACCATAATTCTCTTACTTGTTTTCTTTAAATTAGACAATTTTTGATTTTCACTGCTTTTTTAAAAGTTTAAAATAAAAATGCTCAAAATCTATGTTAATTAACTTTTTACTTAAATCTTAAATCAGTAGATTTTTTCAGCTAAAATCAGCAGATTTTTCTGGTAAAATCATTAGATCTTTCCGCTCAAATCAGCGGATTTTTCTGCTGTTTTTACAGATTTTAGATTATTTTGACAGAAATTTAGTAAAACTGATTGGTCAGAGGTTTTATTTCGAAAGTAGCTTCCAATAAAAAAATATTTACCGGTATTTAACATTTATTTTCAATTTAAGGAAACAAATTCTTCAAATGGTGCTACTCCAATAGAATTTATCTATAATTTACATTTTGTACCGAAAACACCTGGTATAATCCGTTGTATCGCCTCAAATAGAATTGGTAATACAGTGGGTAGAAGTTTTGCCAAAGCCCATGTTTTGATACGCGATATAAACGACAATATGACTATTTATGGCATTAAGGATCATGATATTATTGCATTGGATGATGAAGTGACCATAACATGTGCTGCTGTAGCATATTATTTTTCGGATGATATAAATTGGTACAATAACAATGGAAGTTTGATGGAGGACACCGAGAGTAAGTTAAATTAAGACTAAATTGAAGATTGTAGGCTTTTTGTAATTTTTATAATCAAAATTTTCAGATATTTCTATAACTAAAACTTCAAGTGCATATTCTTATCAAAAATCTTTAACATTTAAGAAGATCAAAGATTCCGATCAAGGACAATATGAGTGTCGGGCAAGAGCTGTAAGTTATGAGACAACTGAGTCGAGATTAATTAATATCGTAACACATGGTAAGTTTTAAGACATTCAAGTATTACATCAGTTTTGTGAAAGCTTTTTAATGAAAATCAGTTGCAACACGGTTCGAAGGACCAAATAAAGATTTTTTTCTCTTAAATTGTATAGTACGAAGAACCAAAAGATTTTATTTTTATGAAAACCAGTTGCAACCCGGTTCGAAGGACCAAATAACGACATTTTTTCTCAAATTGTCCACTTCGAAGAACCAAAAGATTGAATTTTTAATCTCATTAAATTGTAGCGTAAAACTTTTAAATGAAAGCAAAGATTTTTTTCGGTTCGAAGTACCAAAAGCAATTTTTTCATATCTTTAAAGCCATTTGCAGACTATTCCTTTTTCGATTAGATTTAGGTTAGGTAAGGGTGGCGGTGTACGATTTACACCTCGCATAGACCTTTTGGTCCATAGCGATACCACAAAACTTTTTTTTTTCTTTTTTCGCTAGCGGCGCAAGTTAAACACGTTCAAAGTCATTGCGAATCTCTTTAATATTTTAAGTTCCATTCGCGTTATATCCTCCAAAGTATTAAAGCTTATCTGACCAGTAATCGATCGGCGACTTCTTGCCACCGTTGGACAGTGACAAAGTATGTGTTCTATCGTTTCATCCACTACTGGTGAGCCGCATCTTTTACAACTGGCGTCCGGGATGAGTCTAATATTCTTAGCATGAATGCCGATGAGACAGTGACCAGTTGTTATTCCCGTCAGAGCCCGGCATTCCCTTCTCGTAAGTGATAAAAGGTATTCAGTTTTCCCTTGGTCATAAGTTGGCCATAAAGTTCTGCTGATTTTGCATGTTGTTAGTTGTCCCCCACTTCCTGTTCGCTACTGCAACATTTATGGAATCCCGTCTTTTTTTGAAGTGTTGGAGCGGTGGTAAAACTAGCACCGTGGTACCTACACCATCAGCTCCAAGTTTCGCGAGTTCGTCTGCCCTTTCAAAATTTGATCCGCTTGTCAAAAAATTTTTAAGAAATGTCTAAAAATTACAAATATAGACCACGAAAGATGAAAGTACATTTCGTATTTTTGATAGATCGTTTTTCTCACTAACTGTAAATAAAAGTAATAAACCCTTTTTCCCTATTTTTTCAGAACCTTTTTCACCACGTTTCACTAATACAAATCTTGGAGTCAATAAAATTAAACGTAAATTGGGTGAATCTGTAGAATTACAATGTGAGTCGGAAGCCATACCCAAAGCTGTTGTTCAATGGTTTAAAAACGATGAAGAAATATCTAATAATGATACCGAAAATGAGTCCATACTTTTGATACCCTATCTAAGGCCTGAAGATCAGGGTTACTATAAATGTATAGCCGCTAATCGTTTAGGTTCGGTTGAAGCTTCCGTAGACATACAAATTACCAGTAAGTTTGAAAAAAAATCGAATTCTCTTTAGAAAGCTATTTAAAAGTTTAATACTTGAAAATTTATTAATTTTTAGATATACCCGGTTTAACGGCGGGTTGGATAGCTGGTATTTTATTGCTACTTACCGTATTGACTGGTTTGGTAATCTATCTCTATATGAGGGTTAAACGTGAACGTAAACTTTTACGCGAGCTTAAAGCTGCCGGCTTAGCTAACTTTGAAGAGGGTGCTGTAGAGCATATTAATCCAGCTTTAACTTTAGATGAACAGGCTGATTTGTTGCCTTATGATCGTGGATTTGAATTTCCAAGAGATAAACTTAAATTGGGTAAACAATTGGGAGCAGGAGCTTTTGGGGTTGTTCTAAAAGCTCATGCAGAAGGTATTAAACCGGAAGAAAAAGAAAGTATTGTGGCCGTGAAGATGGTTAAACGTAATGCAAATAATGAAGTTATGAAAGCATTAGTATCGGAATTAAAAATAATGGTTCATTTGGGACAACATTTAAATGTGGTCAATCTGTTGGGTGCTGTTACAAAAAATATAGCTAAACGTAAGTAGTATTAATAAATTTTTGAAAATTTGTTTAATTTTTTAAACTTTTGATTACAGGTGAATTAATGGTAATTGTAGAATATTGTCGTTATGGCAATATTCAGAATTTCCTAATGCGTAATCGTAAAAGATTTATTAATCAAATTAATCCTAATACCGGTAAAATTGATCCCTCCATAATGACTCAAAGATTTTCGGATAATTTTGAATTAAATCGGTAAGTTTTTTCGTTTATTAAAAATATTTTAGAATTATTGAATTGGCTTTGGTTGCATTAAAAATTAACCTTAATTAACTTAACAGAAGGCTAAAATTACTATGAATAATTTTATGACAAAAATACTTTGTTTGCCATTTTTTTTAAGCGTGAATTTATGGTTTTGCTCATAATTTGTGAACCACTGGACCGATTTTTCTGAAACTCAATACCAACCTGACCAGGAGAATCACAAATATAAACAGCTTCAGAAGCCTCAAAGTTGTCTTTCGAAAGTTAGCGTGTTCTTAACAGACGGACGGACATTACCAAATTAACTTAAAACCGACCGAGAATTGATCAAGGACCCCTTAAAGTATAAATATTATTGATTCATGATTGATTCTTAGGCATTCTATGAATATCGGTCCGTTTTGTAGAAGTTACGATGCAGTCAAAACAAAAAGGGCTACACTCCTGAAGTTTGCCGGTCATTAGACCGGCATTTTTTTGTATGGCAAAAAAAATTTTCTTCCGATTTTCAACTTCCGTGCAAATTTTTATTCTAAGACTTGTGTGGTACAAGTTTGAGACCAGTCGGAGTTTTGTACTTTTGAAAATTTAAAAATAAAAATTTGATGCGCTGAACACAAATATCAAAAATATTTTAAAATCAGTCTAACGGTTTTCGAGATATCGCTATTTGAAATTTGCGAAACATGACGTTTTTTCCTACGTTCAAGATTTTTTTTAACATAGTACTCTGTTCGATTTCACGGGAAAAAATTTGGCAAACTCCATATAAAAAAAAAAATTGGCAACTCGAAGAATTATAGGAAAATTGTTAAAAAAAAAGTTTTCACTCATTTTTATTATACAAAACAATTTAAATTGCCGTGAAAAAGTGACATTTCAGTTTTGTTGTGATCGTTTCTTTCTTATAAGTATCAAAAGTTGTTGATTTTTAAATGTTTTATTGCGATTTGCGGCGTTTAAAATTTAAGTGAAATTTTCACGTAAAAAACAGACAACTTAACTTTAATTTCTTTTCCTTGACAAGCTTGATAATCATTAATTTAAACTTATTTTGAATCAAATCCGATCAATTTAACCCGTGGTCACCTTTTATCCTTCGGGATAATCATGCCATGGCTGCTACATATCTTTATGGGTAGCTTGGCATCGGGGTATATACCCTCCGAATGGAGGGAGGTGGTCCCCAAAGCGGGAAAGATAAACCACAATACCGCAAAGGAGTACAGACCTATCAGTCTGTCATCGTTTTTATTGAAAACACTGGAAAGACTGGTAGATGTCTATGTGAGAAGTACCGTCACATCGGACGATTTCAGAGAGGCCCAACACGCCTATCGTAAAGGTAGGTCTGTTGAAACGGCTTTAAGCGACGTTGTCAGGCTGATTGAGGATACTCTTCACAAAAAAGAGTATGCTTTGGCATCTTTTTTGGATGTGGAAGGTGCGTTCAACGTCAAATATCATATATTCATAATGCCCTACAGAATACAGGAACGGATACAGAGATTACTTTATGGACGGGCAACATGCTGAAAAGCAGGGCAATTACCTCGAAGATAGGTGATGGGGAAGCGAGGATAATTGTTACAAGAGGCACTCCTCAAGGAGGAGTCATCTCTCCTCTTCTGTGGAATCTTGTAATAAATGAGATCCTTGAGTCACTCAACGGAATGGGTATCAAGGTGGTTGCCTACGCTGATGACGTTGTGATCCTAATAAAAGGTAAGTTTTTACCAACCATTAGCGAAATACTGAAATCAGCGCTTAAGATACTCTCAACATGGGCAAAGAACAACGGTCTGGGAGTAAATCCCGCCAAAACCGAACTCGTCTTGTTCAAGAAAAATAGTAAGATAGACAGGTTTGTTCTTCCCAAATTAGATGGAATCACACTGGAACTATCAAATGAGGCGAAATACCTGGGTATGATCCTGGACCACAGTCATTGGCGTATTCAGGGGGGGGGGGGGGGGGGGGCCCAACAACAACAACAAAAAAAATATTTTTTTATATGTATTGGAAAACACAAATCTCACGAAAAGAACAACAAAATTTTTTTTGTTGTTGTTGTTGGGCCCTGAAAAAACAGTCCTGCATACGCCGTTGACCACAGTACAGACTAGTATGCAAACAATAGTGCTAATTGCGTACTTTCCAATATGGTGGTATGGTTTTTAGTACAGAATTATCATCGCTGCCTACTGTATATGTACCAGTACGTGGGAGCTTTTGTGCATGTATTTATGTTGTTTGTTTACGTTTTGTATGAAACGTCAAAAGTTACACCGTGTGCTGTCACTAATCCTTACACACATCAAATGCAACTCTGTGAACCTACTACTCATGTACTGTGTCCTGGACTCGAAGCTTTCTTGGAAAAGAAATACAGAGGAAAGAATGAAAAAGTCGCTATATGTTTTTTACACCTGCAGAAGAACTTTTGCGAAAAGGTGGGGTCTAAAACCGTATATTATACACTGGATGTATGGTGCGATAATTAGACCATGGTTCCCTTGTTTGTTGGAGAGCAGTGGATAATAAACCATATCTCTGCAATATACTGAAGGTACAACGACTGGCGTGTGTGGGTATCACAGGTGCTATTAGAACAGCACCCCATCACTGGTGCTATTAGATCAGCACCCCAGGCCGGTCTGGAAGTGATACTAAACATTCAGCCCGTGGATATTTACGTCAAGAGCAAAGCAGCAAAATCGGCTCTCAGGTTAAGAGAGTCGCAAATGCTAAGGCAACGCTCTTGGGGACACTCGACTATATTAAGTACGGTGGGCGGGACGGAACTAGAACAGAGAACCGACTATATCACACCACAACGAACTTTGACAGAACCTTGGAAGTCCAAATACCGACTAGGAAAGACTGGGCGGTAAACTCTGTTATACCAGAGAATGCGATCTCAATTTTTACTGACGGATCAAAGATGGAGGTGGAGATGGGTACGGGTTCGGGAGTTTACTCTGAATGCCTCGAAATCGGGGTCTCATTGAGACTTCAGGATAAGTGTAGTGTTTTCCAGGCTGATGTACTTGCAATTGATGAGGCTGCGCAGATAATTATGACAAGGGACCTTCGTCCTTGCGTCATTAATACTTTCGTGGATAGTCTTGCAGCTCTGAAGGCCTTAGAATCAAATACTATAAAATCGGAAATAGTTAGGAATTGTATACAATCCCTTCGTCGAATCAGTCAGCACACAATCAAGCTAATCTTGATCCCTGGACATTGTGGGGTCGCTGAGAACGAATTGGCTGATGAATGTGCGAGAAATCGGCGGGGGAACGTGTAGAACCTGACATTTCGGTTCCTATAGTGGAATTGATGAACGAAATTGATAGAATATCTGAGAATAGGATGAAGGATAGGTGGATATCACTGACTACGTGCAGGATATCGAGAACCCTGTGGCCAATGCCAAATCCCAAAAGGACGAAAAATCTTCTTACTTTTGGCAAACGGACGGTTAGCCTATTAGTAGGAGTACTTACAGGACACTGTATGATTGGCCAGATGGCCGTGCGTATGGGAATCTCTGATAGGGACTATTGTAGAAGTTGTGGGGAAGTGGAGAAGGAGGAGTCAGTGAAGCACTTGCTATGCGAATGTCCAGGTCTAATGAGAAGCCGCTTTAAGCATTTGGGGCAAAGATTTTTCGAAGACCGTGATTGCCTAAGCTGTGACTAATTGACGTCTCTAGCAAAATACATTAGGGAATCGTTGTGGTTTAAGAAGTAGAACTTTTAATCAGAGAGGAGTAGGGAAATATGATTAAATATATTTTAAAAAAGTCTTTCCATTTCAAAAGTTTCATAGAGCTTGAGACAGACTTTCATCTAAATTTTATTTGAATCAAATCAGACCATTTTAACCCATGGCGCCCTTTGACCAAAGTTAAGAGTTTTCGGTGAAAATTTTCTGAAAATGCAAAATTTTGATCGAAGGACGCTTTGGGTAAAAATTATTAAATTTAGCTCAAATTTGAAATGAAAGTTTGTCTCAAGCTCTACAAAAGGGTAATTTTCTTAAAGGATTCAAAGCTCAGTTGTAGGACTTTTTACAAGACTGTTGTAAGATAAAATGAAAGCTCTTTAATATTGTCATTAAACATAAAAATAGTAATTTTTGCCTTAAATATTTACATACTAAAAATATATCTTAAGCTTTTTGTTAAGTTGCACGTATTGTTTGTTAAATAAATTTTTTGATTTTTATTTTTCTTTTTATTTCTTTTTTCTGTATACATTAACCATTTCCTAAATAACATAAAATTTTGGCATACTAACACTATTTCCAATTGGTTATAAATTAAACTCTAACCTTAAAAAACAAAATATTTTTTCCCCCTATTGTCTTGTTACTTTAATAATAAAACCTATAATATAACACTTTTGGGTCTTGTGGTGTCTTATTGTTATGTTGGATATGTTGTGGTATAACAAAAAAATATATAAAAACAATCACATAAAATTCCTGATCCCTTATCTAAAAACTTCAAAATGGTGAATGGGCACGTACCTAAAAAAAAAAAATCCTAACCTTAAATGTATGTAAAACAGTGATGGTTTGAAATATGTTAATCTATCATTCTCCAAACATCAATATATCAATCATATGAATAATATCAACAATATGAACAACTATTATTCCATGCAAAATCGTAGAAATTCAGATAATGATCCACGATCGGGTACCCGAGCTGGTCGTCCCAATTCTACAGGATATATAACACAATCGGAATTATATGAAGGTCAAGTGAATACATGTGCAACCGAACAAACTGTGATGACAACTGTACCAGAAGGTGAGTTTAAGAATTAAAGCGAAGAAAAGCTGTTAAAGTGACAGCTTTTTTTTAAATGATGAAATGGTAGTTTTAGAATCGGATAGCTTTTTCTTTATTAAAAAAGAAAATTTCGGATATTTTTTAACAAGCAAATAATGTTTGAAATTTACTAAAAGGTGGTTTCTAAAAAAAGCTTTTAGAATTTTTAAAGTTTTGCCTTTACAGGTATCGAAAGAAAAGCTCAATTATCTTTAGCAACACTTAAACCATTTGAAAGCAATTTGGACCTAAATTTGTTTTAAATGCTTTAAAAATCTTGTATCTTAGTTTGGGTACAGACTTAAGACTGTAAATTTTGATATTTTTCTATCACGGAATGAATTTTGTTCAACATTGTTATGAATGTGTTCATACAATGTATGAACAATTTTATTAGAAGTGAGCTACTGAATTTTTTTATTGGATAAATTAATTTTTTCACAAAATTAATGAACAATTTCATTGCAATAATGAAAATTTTTACACAATTAATGAAAAAGTTTCATAAAAAGAAAATTCATAAAATCAATGATTATCTTCATCAATGCAAAGAAATTTTTCATAATTTTTTTTTTAAACAAAGCCATTATGAAAAAAAAGCATTGCTCTCTCTAATGAAAAAATTCATTGACTAATTATAAACAAAAAATTTTAAAATTCTTTTACATAAATTTTCTTCTTATTTTTAATTTATCCTTGCAAAGGAGTTGTTGTTAAGGAAGAAGGTAATCTGTTTATCTTAATATCAATTTTTTTTTTAACTTTTTTTGGCACTTTTTCAAAAACAAAAAATTATTTATATCTTTTAATTTCTCCAGATGATGATAACAATATCATGTCAAACAATTCCGTCCAACCTGCTTGGCGTTCAAATTATAAACCCGATTCAACAGAAGCCATGGCTGTCACTACAACCGATCTAATAAGTTGGGCTTTCCAAGTATCCTGTGGCATGGAATATCTATCATCGAAAAAAGTATTACATGGCGATTTAGCCGCCAGAAATATTTTGCTATGTGAAGATAATATAGTAAAAATATGTGATTTTGGTTTGGCCCGTTCCATGTATAAGAGCGACAATTACAAAAAACAAGGAGATGCTCCTTTGCCAATTAAATGGTTGGCTTTGGAGTCATTAAGTGATCATATCTTTAGCACTTATACCGATGTTTGGTCATTCGGTATTGTAATGTGGGAATTATTTTCATTGGCTAAGGTGCCATATCCGGAAGTTGAGGCAAATCAAAGTTTATATTTAAAACTGAAAGATGGTTATCGTATGGAGAAACCGCCATATGCTAATGATGATTTGTACGATATAATGTTGGAATGTTGGAGTACTAATCCGGAAAGAAGACCATTGTTTAATGTTTTAAAAGAGAAATTTGCTGTTCTGTTGGGAGAGGAAGTAACCAGTGTAAGTTTTTCTAGCGTAAAAGTATTTTGAGAGATAAATCGGGGACTTAAAAAGTTTTTTTTTTTTTACCAGTGTAAGGAATGGTACACACATGTGACGCACATCACATTTAGCAATGTGTCAAGGGCACATAGCATGGCACACGTGTGCCATACAAGAGCACATGGCACATGAGCCGGTGCCAGTTATGGGTTCATGGCACATTTAATTTGCTTTTTTCAATACTTTTTTCTAAAAAAAAGTACTACTTTTTCTAAAAAAGCATTATTTTTTTAAAAAAGTACTATTTTTCCTAAAAAAGCATTATTTTTTCTAAAAAGTACTTTTTTTCTAAAAAAAATACTTTTTTTCTAAAAAAGTACTTTTTTCTAAAAAAAATACAATTTTTTTTTTAAAAAAGTACTTTTTTCTAAAAAAAATACTATTTTTTCTTAAAAAAGTATTTTATTTCTTAAAACAATTATTCAAAAAAAAAACATCTGAAATGTGCCATGAGCCCATAGCTGGCCCTTGTATAGCACACGGTATGGGCTCATGGCACATTTCAGATGTTTTTTTTTTTTTTCAATAATTGTTTTAAGAAATAAAATACTTTTTTAAGAAAAATAACACTTTTTTAGAATATAGAATATACACTTTTTAAGAATAGTACTTTTTTAGAAAAAATAATGCTTTTTTAGGAAAGTACTTTTTTTTAGAAAAAAAAGGATTTTTTTTAGAAAAAGTTGCAATTTTTTCAAAAAAAAGTTTTTTTTTTGTTTTAAATGTACTATTTTTCCAAAAAAGCATTATTTTTCTAAAAAAGTACGTTTTTTTCTAAAAAGGTACTATTTTTTCTTAAAAAAGTATTTTATTTCTTAAAACAATTATCGAAAAAAAAAACATCTGAAATGTACCATGAGCCGATAACTGGCATTGGCTCATAGCACATTTCAGATATTTTTTTTCAATAATTGTTTTAAGAAATAAAATACTATTTTATAGTACATTTTTAGAAAAAATAGTACTTTTTTAGAAAAAATAATGCTTTTTTAGAAAAAATAAAAGTTTTTAGGAAAAAGAGAAAAAAGTACTTTTTTAGAAAAGGTAGTGTACTTTTCTAAAAAATAGTACTTTTTTAGAAAAGTACAATAGAACCTTTAAGAAAATACGTACTTATTTAGAAAAAATTGCACATTTTTCCTAAAAAGTATTAAATATTTAAGAAAATCGAGACCTTAGAACAACAAGTTCTATTTGCTTAAAGAAATAGGCACAGATAGAACCTTGTTGTCCCAAGGTCGCGAAATATAGTACTTTTTTAGAAAAAAATACTTTTTAGACAAAAAAAGTACTTATTAAAAAAAATTAATTTGTTAGAAAAAAGTAAATTTTTACTACTTTTTTAAGAAAAAAGTACTTTTTTTAAAAAAAGGACGATTTACTACTTTTTAGAAAAAAGTATTTTTTTCTTAAAAAGCATTTTTTCCCCAAAAAAGTACTTTTTCCAAAAAAAAAGTACTTTTATCTAATAAAAAATTACTATTTCCAAATTTACTACTTTTTTAGAAAAAATGAAATTTAAAAAAAAAGTATTTTTTTCTAAATAAAGTACTTTTTTATAAAAAGTACAAAACTAAGAATAGATTGAAAAACCTCAAAATTATTTACCAAAGTTTGTTATTAATCGAAATTTCACTCGATCGCGAATGCCGAAATTCGAGACCAAGGAGCTTTTTCTTGAATTCGACAACGATCAAAATTCTACACTCGAACGTACGATTTTTTTATTTTTATACCCTCCAACCACAGTGTGGGGGTGGGTATACTCACATTGTCATTCCGTTTGTAACGCATCGAAATATCGGTCGGGGACCCCATAAAGTACACATATTATTGATCTATGATCGGTTCTAAGACGTTCTGTGAATGTCCGTCTGTCTGTCCGTCCGTCTGTCTGTAGATATCACAATGCAGTCCAAAATAAAACAGTTAGACTCCTGAAGTTTGGCACAAATATGTCTCATGGTCATAGGCAGGTTAAGTTCGCGAATGGGCAAAATCGGCCAAGGGGAAAAAAAGTTCCCCCTTGAAGAACTGAACCAACCACTGAAAAAATACACTTTTTTACATGTTTTTTTGTATTTTTGTTAAATACATGAAACATTTGATATATTTATCGCGATGGGAAGGTGCTCTCAATGTCCCCATCACCCCCCCCCCCCCAAAAAAAACGACCCCGACAAATTTTTTTTTTAATTTTTTATACATTTTGGATGGTATAACAGATTCGGCACAGCCGAATTTAACACTCTCACTTGTTTTGTCTAAAATCATGCTTTGACTATTACAAGTTTTTTGATATTTTATTCATGTAGAGTTCTCAAAGCAAAATTTTAGACAGAAAAATTTTAAAATCGCAAGTTCGAGTAGAATCTCGATCGCTATCGACTCCGAGAATTAGAACCCTGTAGAACTAGAAGCCTGGGAGCTAGAGCTCGAAATCGATAGCGATCGAAATTCTACTCGAACGTGCGATTCTTGAATTTTTCTGTATGCCTCAAATTATGCTTTGATAAATACAAACTTTTTATAGTTTCTTAATGTTAAAACAGAAACATATAAAAAGCAAGGTTTTAGGCATCAAAAAACATTTTAAAATCGCAAGTTAGAGTAGAATTTTTAGCGCTATTGACTTCGGGAATTTCCCTCCCGGGTTTAACCCTAAGGAATATTTTTATTTTTTTAATTATTTACTTATTTCTTTTCAAAAACCAATTTTAGCACTATGTCGATTTAAATGAACCATATTTAAGAGTAAATACAGAATATTTGAGACGTAATCAAACGGATTATTTATCCTTAATGGGTTCTCCCGATGAGATGGCTCCACCACCGCCTAGATATGTGAATGGTCACATCTTACCCGAAATACGTAAGTTCTCAGTTTTATGGTGTTGGTTTTTTTCTAACTTTTTCCAAACATTTAAAATTTCATTTAACCGCCATTTTAATTAACATGTATTTCTATTCTTATCTCTATTTAAATCCCATATAAATTGCACACACTCTCTCCACATTTAAACACTCACACAACTCTCCACACACAAACTGCACTTCACTGCACTTGCATACACTCTAAAAATCTACAGGCATAGATTTATCCTCAGATGATTATTTAACAATGAGTCCTAATGGTGATGCCGTGATATTCTCACCAACTCGTCCTAAAGACTCACCTAAAGTTATGGAAGAAAATGAAGATGATCTACCACCAAATATATCAGCTACTTCTTTTAATTTCCCAGATTCAGCGGCGCAACAACATTCCCCCACATTAGCCAATAATTTGGATAGTCCTGTCAATAAACCGCCACGTAACAAAAAGGAAGGTTTCGAACCTTCACCAGAAGAAATACCAATGCTGCATAGCAATAATCATGCTGAAGAAGATAGTCCAGATCAATCCAGAAAATATACTCAAATGTTGCAACAAACAAGGAATGTTCCAACTCCTTCTCCTAGACATCATGTAGCTGAGACAAAACTACAGGGTGAACACGATGAGAATTATGTCAATATAAAATCACCGAAAAAGTTTAACAATAATAATGGTTCTAAAGCACCAGATGCTTTCTCAAATCCAAGTTATCAGATACTCAAGACTAATGGTGGTGGAGAATCAAAATAATAAAAGCTTTTAAGTTTTAGAAGTTTCAATAATTTTCCATCTCTTCTATGCTATTTTTTAAGTTGTAATATATAGTTTGTAATAAAAAAAAAAACTCACCACTTAGTGGTGAGTATTGTTTATATCTAAGCTCTTGTCATTTTCTCTAACGTTTTCACCATTTTTTTTTAATTCATTTACGAGGACACTCATTAAAGCTTTTTTTCTACTTAAGCTTTTATTTTGTGCATTTAAGTTTTGAATCGTTATTTATTAAAAGCCTTAAAAAAATATTTAAATAAATATTTTTTTAAATAAAGTTTAAACTTAAAGTTTATAAAAAAAAGAATATTTTGAAAATCACCATAAACGCCTCATTTTTGAAAACAAAAAAAAAATAAAAAATAATTTAGCTGTATTTAATTCTTTATAATTTAATGTGTATTCTTTTTAGCTTTAAATATTGTATGTTTTTTTACCATTTAAGTACAATATATTTTCAAAAATATATATAATAAAAAGAAAAAAAAAACATAAATGTTATAAAATTTTAAATCTACAATACATTTATAAATGTTGCTTAACTTTACATATACACATACAAAATATTTGTAAATTTCTATTTTTTTAAACTAACTTTTTTCCTGTAAGTTTTATTGTAATTTAAAATATATCTTAGTTATATTATTGTATAATAAATTAATTTTTATTAAAAAATATTTAAAAAAAAGTTTTTTAATTTTTTTAATTTATCTAAACTGGAAGAATCTTATGGTAAATTCGTTTTTTTTTAAAGAATTATAATATATTTTCCTTTCAAAAGGCCTTACTTAACCCTTCGGCTACACCTTCCATAATTATGTAGACATAAAGCACCAAACACACACAAAACACAAATTTGTTATTGTTTTGTGTGCGCATATTGATTTATGTCTACATAATTATGGAAGGTGTAGCCGGAGGGTAACATAAAGGAACAAATTAAAAGATAACAAGTAGAAAAGTTAAAATCGACTTTGCCGAATCTATGAATACCCTCCACAATGCATTTTTTAAAGGGTAGTACATTTTTTAACGTGAAAAAATTAACAATTTTGATTAGAAATATTTTATTTTGCGTAAAAAACTCTTTTTTTGTCATTTAAAAAAAAAAAAAAAAATACTGATTTTATTTTTTGAGTGTAAAGTTTTTTCGAGTGTAATGTTTTTTTTACTGTAAAAATATTTCTGAGTGAATGCACGTACGTGTGTACACAAAATATACATTGTCATTTTTGTAAAAAAAAACTTATTTTTTTTGAGTGTAAAATTTTTTTGAGTGTAAAATTTTTTTTTGAGTGTAAAATTTTTTTTTGAGTGTAAAATTTTTTTCGAGTGTAATTTTTAAGTTACCAATGCTTTTAAAACTAAACAAGTTTAAAAAGCTTTGCTTTAAAATTAAACAAGTTTGAAAAGCATTGTTAAGTTACCACCAATGCTTTTAAAACTTGTTAAAACACGTGGCATTTTAGATGAAACTAATCTGAAATTCAGGGTTTTGCTTATAACTTTTGAACCACTGGACCGATTGAGCTGAAATTTAATACCAAACAGACCCGGGCAACGACAAAGATACATGCCAAGCTTCAGTAGTCTTATTATTGTCTTTCGAAAGTTATCGTGTTTTTTATCTCGTAAATTCGCGAAACACCCTTGCCGAAATTTACTCTTTTGCTCATAACTTTTGAACCACTGGACCGATTTGGCTGGATTGCAATACCAACCTGACCAGGTAAATGTCAAACATATATGCCAAACATCAGTATCCTCTGTAAGGTCTTTCAAAAGTTAGCGTGTTTTCTACGGACGGACAGACAGACAGACGGACGGACGGACGGACGGACATCGCTAGATCGACTTAAAATCGATCGAGGATCATAAATATATATACTTTATGGGGTCCTAGACCAATATTTCGAGGTGTTACAAACGGAATGACAAACTTATATATACCCTCTATCACTAGAGTGGAGGGTATAAAAAATCTACTGAAAAATTTTTCAATTTTTTCCGAGGCCAAATGTGTCCAAAAGTCATTAAAAAATCAATTTTTTTTAAGAAAATTTTCTTCGAGATTTTTTCTTAATCTAAAAGCAAATAAAAATAAGATAAACACATACAATTAACTAAAAAAAAATTTTTTCTTTGAATAAAAATAATATTTTTACTAAAGAACTTTTTAATTTGGAAAATCCCTTATAAGAAATATTTTTTTTACTAGATACTGAGAAAAAAATGAAAAATTTCAAAAATTTTTTTGAAATGGATTTTAGGAAATTTATTTTTTTTCAGGTAAAGTTTTTTTTTTCAGGTAAAGTTTTAAGAAAAAAAAGTTATATAGGTAAATATGAATTTAAAATAAATTTTAGCGATGATCCCCAACTTTTGCTATTTTCGCTCTAGCACCTCTAATTAAGCCATAAAGTGTTTTTTTTATTTACAACGATGAGGTTTCACAGAATTGAAAAAATAAGAATGTATTTTTGGAAGTTTTTAGCTCTAGCACCCCTAGCTCTAGCACCCCTATAAAAATTGATTTTTAGAGACTTACAGATATGATAGCGAATTTTAGCTATTTTCACTATATCTAGTAAAGGGTTAAACTGTAACTTAAGTTTTTTTTTTATAAAAAAAATATAAAACAAAATTTTGAACAAATTATAGGGCTGATCCGAAATTTTAGCTATTTTCATTTTATCACCTATAGTTAAGTCATAATATGTAAGTAAAGTTTCTTTTACAGAAAGAATTCATATAAAATGGGTTATTGGAAACTATAATGGATGATCCGCAAGTCCAGCTATTTTCGCCCCAGCACAGTTAAAGATTTAATTGCAATTGAAGTTTTTTAGAAAAAAAATTTATGTTTGGAAATTTTTAGAGAAGATCCCAAATTGTTGCTACTTTTGCTCTAGCACCTTTAGTTAAGAAATAAAATGCAAGGAAAGTTTTAAAGAAAAAAATCATTTTAAAATGGATTTTTGCTTTTGGAAATTTATAGGGATGATCTCCAACTTTAGCTATTTTCGCTCTAGCACCTCTACTTAAGCCATAAAATGCAAGAAAAATAATTTTTGGAATTTTTTAGCTCCTGCACCCCTAGTTAAACCGTAAAATGCAGGTAAAGTTTTGGAAAAAAATTCAATAAAAATAGATTTTTAGAAACTTACATTTATGATATCTAATTTCAGCTATTTTCGCTATAGCACTTCTAGTAAAAGATTTAATTGCAATTTAAGTTTTTTTTTTTCAGAAAAAATTATATAAAAATTAGATTTTAACTAATTATAGGGATGATCCCAATTTTTTGCTATTTTCGTTTTATCAGCTCTAGTTAAACCATAATTTGCAAGTAAAAAAGAATTTATATCAAAAGGGAAATTGTGAATCAATTTCAGCAATATTTGCCCTTGGCACATCTAGTTAAGGATTTAATTGCAATTTTTATAAAATCTTATATAAAAGGCAATAAAAAAGACAAATTGTCAAATTAATGTTGGTATTTTTTTTTTAATTTTTTCAAAGTTTTAATTTCTTTTTATTTTTCAATATTTTTTAAATTTTCTTAAAAAAAGGATAACTAAATATTTTTGTAAAATAAGCAACTAATTTGCTGATTTTTTTTTGCTAACATTTTACAATATTTATTTTAAATTGTTTAAACTTTACAAAAATCGAAAACATTAACAATTAAATAAATTAATTAATTTTTTAAATGCCAACAAACAATTTCAGTAAAACTACATAAAATTATGCTAAAATTTGTGCAATAAAAATAATTCAGCAAATAGAATCAGTTAAATTACAGAAACATTTCTTTTGCTATTTTCGGTATATCGCCGTTTGTTAAGGAATACATTTTAGTTGATTTTTTAAATTTCATGTAGATTTTTTATGCTGATTACCAGATTTGTTCTTATTCGCTCTATCACCTTTAAGTAAGGAATAAATTGCAATTTTCGTTACTTAGAACAATTTTTGGCATAAATAAACTTTACCGAACTTTGTTTAAATTAAAAAATATATATATGACCTTAATCCTTGGACTGTTAGATTTCGAGTGTGGTGTTCAAACCCGTGGGGACGTACCCCGTTTGGGAGGAGCAGGGGTTTAAAGTTAAAGTGGTTTTTCTTAAATATTTCAAAAACTACTTATCCGATCAAGACGATTATGGTATCATTAGAAAGGGGAATTATAGACCTTTCCAACGGGGTGTAACATGACGTAGTTTAATTAACCCTTTAAGCGACAAAAATTCATTTTAAAAAATTTTAACTAGACTTTTTTTACAAAATGCTTAATATCGCAAAATCGCACGTATATAAACATTTTTTTTTGTCCATATAGGCTTATAGCCAAGACCTCAAGCTTTCATTTGCGCCAAAAAAACTGCGCTGCAAGTCTAAAACTTACTGAGATATTAGGGGTCAAAGTTGTAACTTTATTTTTTTTTAACTTTTTTCAGGATGTTTGTTAAAATTTTATTTATTTGTGGAAACATACAGATATCTGACAAACTACTAGTCCGATCGAGACGAATGTGGTATCATTAAAAAGTGATTTTAACCGGGCAAAAGGCTTGATACGGTGACAGGACATAATCCCCACGGACATTACCCCCATAACGGAAATGGGGATTATGACCGAATTCATTTCGGTCATAATCCCCATAATAGTTGTGGGGACTATGGCCGTTTCCAAAACGGTCACAATCCCAATGGGGATTATGTCCAATCCTTGCTGGGATTACGACCGAACTTTTTTCGGTCATAACCCCCATTCACATTATGGGGAGTAAGTCCAAAGCAATTTTGGTCATAATCCCCGTTTTCTGCAGAGAGGGTGGGTTTAATGCATGGAGTTTGTAATCCCTAAGCCCGGCCGAAGGCCGGCTACGCAGAAAAACTTTTAAGTAAAAAAAAAATATTTTAATTTTGGGGATTATGACTAACTAGTATAGAAGACATAATCCCCATAATGGGGATTATGGCCATTTGTTACGTGGTCATTATCCCCATAAATATGGGAATTATGCCCGTTTTTTATTGGGATTATGTCCAAATAATTTTCGGTCATAGTCCCCACTACCATTATGGGGATTATGACCGAAATAAATTTGGTAATAATCCCCACATAACGGAAATGGGGATTATGTCCGTAGGGATTATGTCATGTCACCGCTTGATACAAAAAAAAACTTTATTTAGCGAAGCCGCTAAACTAATTTATGGAGTTTGTAATCCCTAAGCCCGGTCGAAGGCCGGCTACGCAGAAAAAAATTTAAAAATTCGATTAGTAGTTTGTCAGATGTCTGTATGTTTCTACAAATACAATTTTAACAAAAAACCTGAAAAAAGTTTTAAAAAAACAACTTTGACCCTTAATATCTCTGTAAGTTTTGGACTTACAGCGCCGTTTTTTAGCGCAAATGAAAGCTTAAAATCTTAAATTTCTAAAGCTTAAATTTTATATATGTACGTGCGATTTTGAGATAATAAGCACTTTGTAAAAAAAGTCTAGTTCAAATTTTTTGAAATCAAGTTTTGTCACTTAAAGGGTTGATAAAACTGCGTCATGTTGCACCCCGTTGGAAAGGTCTTTAATTACCCTTTCTAACGATACCATAACCGCCTTGATCGGATAAGTAGTTTTTGAAATATTTAAGAAAACCCATTTTAACTATAAACCCCTGCCCCTCCCCACGGGTTTGAATACAACACTCGACTTTTTAGAGGTCAGAGGTCAAGGAAATATTTTATTTTTTTATTTTTAACAAGTTCGGTATTCTTAATGAGTTCCCTAATCACCATATTTGTCTATATTTGCTTGGAAAAAAAATCACACAAAAAGTGATTTTGATGTTGATCATCACCTTTTTTGCTCTATCACCTTTAGTAAAGAAATTCGTTTTGGCGTCAATCAATGATCCTTGCCAAAACCGTGACATTTTCCAGTAAAAAAATAATTGTTCCACTGTACATACTGTTAAATTTAACAGTGTTCTTCTTCTTAACGTTTACAACAATCAACCAAAAATAAGAACTTATTTGTATTAACATAACTCTGTTACGTTTAACATTTTAAAATTTCTTGGAATTGATAACAATCAGCTGTTCAATTTATCGCCTAAAAGAAAAACGTCAAACGTGATTGTTCGATTTCGGAGGAGTTGCTAAATTTTGATAAGTTTATTAAAAATTAATTGTTTTAAACAAGAAAATTTGTGAATTTATTTGCAAAACATTAAAAGACAAAATAGATCTAATAAAGTCAATAGATAGACGAACGATAAAATTATGGCTCATGCCACCAAACAGGTAACGACATCCAAGCAAAAGTACAAAACAACATTTCCTGCTTTTGTATGTGACGCAATAATCAAAGCAAATGGAATCTTTTTTTTTCAATTAACTACTTTTTTGCTAAGTATACTCAAATTTTCTTTACTTATTTTAGGGACCCGAACTTTTACATGGTTTTAAACGTTTAACACGTTTTGATAAGGGACTGGGCTCCCAACTGCCCGAAGGCTATAAGAAATTCTGGCGCGAATGGAAAGTTAACAAACCGGCCGCTGTTCATTTTATACCCAAAGACGGTGAATGGGAACGTGATGAGGTGACTGGCCAAATAAAACCCATACAAAATGTGGCCCTTCCCTTAATCGATCCGCCAGAGAGCCACCAGGGCATTTGGGGTGGTGAAGCCGTAATTAAGGGATTTCAAAAACGTGAAAGACTAAAGCGTCGTGTTCCTCATTTTTGGGTGCCTGTACTCAAACGCTCTGTTGTCCATAGTCAAGTTTTAAATGAGTATATGTCGGTGGTAGTGACTGATCGTACAATTGAAAAGATTCATGAATCGCATGGATTTGATCATTATTTGTTGAAGGTAAGTAAAGGATGGTACAAATTTTTCAGTTTAGACTAGATTCAGATTTTTATATATTTTTCTAATAGAAAAGTTCTCAGATTTTGAGACATACACATTCTATAGAAAAATTAGACGATTCTGAAACATTTTATCTATAGAAAAATTCTTAAATTCTGGGGCCTTTTTCCTATAGAAAAATTCTCAGATTCTGAGACATTTTTCCTATAGAAAAATTCTTAGATTCTGAGACATTTGTCTTATAGAAAAATTATCAAATTCTAAGACATTTTTCTTATAGAAAAATTATCAGATTCTAATACATTTTTCCTTTAGAAAAATTCACAGATTCTGAGACATTTTTACTATAAAAAAATTTTCAGATTCTGAGACATTTTCCTATAGAAAAATTCACAGATTCTGATACACTTTTCCTATAGAAAAATTGTTAGATTCTGAGATATTTTTCCTATGAAAAAATTCTTAGATTCTGAGAAACTTTTCATAAAGAAAAATTCTCTGATTCCAAACGTTTTTCCTATCGAAAAATTCTTAGATTTAGAGACATTTTTTCTATAGAAAAATTCTCAGATTCTGAGAAATTTTTCCTTTTAAAAATTCTCAGATTCTGAGACATTTTTCCTATAGAAAAAGTTTCAGATTCTAAGACATTTTTTGTATAGAAAAATTCTCAGATTCTGAAACATTTTTCTATAGAAAATTTCTCAGATTCTGAAACATTTTTCTATAGAAAAATTCTCAGATTCTGGAACATTTTTTCTATAGAACAAATCTCAGATTCTGAGATATTTTTTCTATAGAAAAATTCTCAGATCCTGAGACAATTTTTCTATAGAAAAATTCTCAGATTCTGAGACATTTTTTCTCAAATTCTGAGACATTTTTTCTATAGAAAAATTCTCAGATTCTGAGACAGTTTTTCTATAGAAAAATTCTCAGATTCTGAGGCATTTTTTCTATAGAAAAATTCTCAGATTCTGAGACATTTTTTCTATAGAAAAATTTTTAGATTCTGAGACATTCTTTCTATAGAAAAATTATCAGATTCTGACACATTTATTCTATAGAGAAATTCGCAGATTCTGAGACATTTTTCCTATAGAAAAATTCTCAGATTTTGATACATTTTTTCTATGGAAAAATTCTCAGATTCTGAGACATTTTTTAATAGAGAAATTCGAAGATTCTGAGACATTTTTTAATAGAGAAATTCGAAGATTCTGAGACATTTTTCTATAGAAAAATTCTCAGATTCTGAGACAGTTTTCCAAACGAAAAACTCTCAGATCTGGAGACATTTTTTCTACAGAAAAATTCACAGATTCTGAGACATTTTTTCTGTAGGACAATTCTCAGATTCTGAGAAATTTTTCCTATAGAAAAATTCTGAGATTCTAAGACATTTTTCCTATAGAAACATTTGAGACATTTTTTCTATAGAAAAATTCTCAGATTCCGAGACCTTTTTCCTTTTAAAAATTCTTAGATTCTGAAATATTTTTCCTATAGAAAAATTCACAAATTAATTGTTTTAGAATTTTTCTTGATTTTCTTAATTTCATATACAGTTTTCTAAATTGAAAACTAATATTTCATGATAAATTTCCTAAATTTTGTTTATAATGTTCTAAATTTAATATTTTTCTTTTTCTTTACCAGAATCCTGCTTGTGACTTGCGTTCATCTTTAGCTTTAACTTTAAAGCGTAAAATCTTACAAGATCTTTTACTCGGTTGTCCAGCTCATACTGCAAATCCTTCTGAACGTCAACGTATTCTCAGCGAGTACAAATGTTACTTGGAAGGAGTAAGTTATATCTTATAAAATTATCATTATCAAAACTAACATCACTTTCTTTCCGAAATTCTTAGTATTCTCCCGAAGAAATTGAATGGTATGGCTATACTTATGAACAAGCCATTAAAAAATTGCAAGCTCAGCTACGTGCTGAAAATCCCATAATACCACATAAAGTTGAATTCCGTATGAAATTAATAGAACAACTTAAACAGGCCGGTATACGTGAAGCTGGCGGGGCTGCATCTGTTGAATCAACAGATAAAACAACAAATGTTCAAACTGCAGCTGAAAAAGATGCTGATATTGAAGCTTTAACTAAATTGGAATCGCCTTCAACTAGTTCAACTTCAAACAATTGGTTATCGAAAATGAATCCATTTGGCAAGAAACATGAAACTTAAATTGTGTCTGAACATTTGCCAGTTGGCAAAATAAAATCAACGCTGACAAACTGCTGACTCTCCCTTTATAAAATTGCTGACATCTTCATACAATTTTTAAAAATGTCCCCAATGACAGCAGTATCGGTGGCCACCAACAATTCGTTTAAATATCCGCTGACCAACTGCTGACATGTCATTTGGAATATTTTGAAAAATTGTATGAAGATGTCAGCAATTTTATAGAAGGAGAGTCAGCAGTATGTCAGAGGTGGTTTATTTAGCCGACTGGGTTTGTTTTACCGTTTAAGATTTAATTGTTTAAAAAAGAAAATTCTTTAGTTTTAAAAGTGTCAAATAGAAAAACGTTTCCTAAAAAGTTTTTAATGAAACGATTTTCATCAATTTCATAAATTATCTTTTAATTTATGAAAACATTTGATACTTTAACGGCCCGATTCTTAGTTCGTCATTGAATAAAACACATTGCAAAAAAACAAATGTTTCATGTGAAAAACAATCTAAGTTTGTGATTTTTTTGTTATCACTGACAGCCGTATTAAAACTGAAAAACGAGTGCCTAACATCGAGTGTCTTAACTTTTTTATTTTCAATTTTATAACAGGAAATTTGAAAATCGATGTTAAACTTTCGTTTCTTCATTGTAATGATAAAATTAGTGGCTAACATCGAGTTTCTTATTTTTCCCTATTGAAAACTGTAGTGAAAAAGTCAACGTCACACGCTGTTTAGACACTCGTTTTTCATATTAAATACGTTCGTGACAATTTAAGAAACGGGTTGTAAACTAGAAGAACTTTTGGCTTAGCCAGTAATTAATAATAAAAATGTACTGAAAAATATAAAATTAATATTATGTCTATTTTATTACCCTACACCACGATAAACATCGGAGTACGTCAAGGCTGCGTCCTTTCCCCGCTGCTATTTAATATAGTTCTTAATGTGGGGATGCGAAATTCTATGTCAGGGCAATACGGCATAACATGGGGTTTATCTGGCAAAATAGACGACTTCGACTATGCAGATGATGTTTGCCTTCTATCCCACCGCTATTCGGATATGCAAGCCAAAATCGTACTATTTGCAGAGCACGCTGCTAAAGCTGGATTGCAAATAAACATTAGCAAAACCAAATCTATGCGCTTGAACTCTTCAGTAACGGACAACTTTCAACTTATGAACCTTCCAGTTGAAGATGTCGAATGTTTTTGCTACTTGGGTAGTGTTATTTCAACAAGCGGAGGCAGTAAAGAAGATATCCAGAATAGATTGTGCAAAGCCAAACAGTCTTTCGGCATGCTTAATAAATTCTGGAGGGCACGAAGTATCACATCTCGCACAAAAATAAACGTTTTTAACTCCAATGTCAAGTCGGTTCTCCTTTAATGTTGCGAGACCTGGAACCTATCGAAGCGTGAAAGCCAAGTGCTGCAAGCTTTTTTTAACCGTTGCCCTAGACGCATCCTCGGTATTTATTGGCCAAACATCATCTCCAATGAGGATTTATGGCAACGAACTCGTCAATCCCCTTTAGAAATGGATATCCGGCGCCGTAAATTTAAGTGGCTGGGGCACACGATGAGGAAGCCAACAAACGATATCACCAGACAGTCCATCGAGTATAATCCTCAGGGATCCAGACGACCTGGAAGACCAGCTAATACATGGAGACGCCAAATTGAAAGAGAATTGCGTGAGAATGTTTCGTGGAGCGAACTGAAACTGATGACAACAGATAGAGATGACCTCAAATTCTTTTGACCACCAATTTTTTGTAAACGAAGAAAATATTTTATTGTTTAACTAACTTGGGCTATACTCTAGTTTAGGCCTGGTATCTAATCAAAACTTAATCATTAATTAACACTAATCATTGATTATTTTCATATAAATTTGACATTTGTAAGCATTGATTGGCACGAATCAATGATTTTTTTGTGATAAGTTACCGGCCCTAACTGGCATAACTCCAAACTTCTAAAAATTAATATCATTGATAGATCTCATCAAGAAAATTACAACAAAATCAAGGATCGGCGAAAAATATTTCGTGAGGTATATCGCTTTAAAGTTTAAAGCGAAGCGAAATCGCTTATATCTCGGCTTGAAATGGTCCGATCGGAATAAATAGGGTATATTTGGAGAGGTTATATCAGTACCTATTGATTTATAGTACGTACCATATATGGTATATAGACTAACTAGACTCATTTCCGTTCAGAGTGGAATAAGTGGTTTACTCGTAAAACGAAAAGGGAATATATTTTTCGGAATTAAACCACTTTTATGCACAAAATGCAATTTAACCCACAGTTTCTGTATGACGAACGAACGTCATACAGAAACTGGCGGTAAGTTTTTTTCTTAGAAAAAATTTATGTTAAAAATAATTTTTGGAAATTTCAAATTTATCAATTTTAGCACTAGCATCTCTAGTTTTTTAGAAATATTCTTAAATTTTATATAAAAACAAGTAGAAAAGTTAAATTCGACTTGGCCGAATGCATGAATACCCTCCACAATGCCCTTTTGAAGTTTTTTTTTAGTGTAAATATATTTTTGTGGCTTACCATTGGTAAACAAGTTTGCAAAGCATTGGTAACTTACCAATGCTTTTAAAACTATTTTACAGGATGAAACCAATCTGAAATTTAGGGTTTTGCTTACAACTTTTGAACCACTCGACCGATTTTGCTAAAATTCAATACGAACCAGACCTGGGGTACGACAAAGATATATGCCAAGCTTCAACAGTCTCAAGATTTCGCGAAAAACCCTTGCCGAAACTCACTTTTTTGCTTATAACTTCCCAGGAAAATTTTTTGGAACAACTTTCTATAACAATAGATTCTTGAATATATTCTCCGGTAATCAAAACAAAATTTTCAATGTAAAATTACTTTTCAAAAAAAAAACTACTTGCTCTAAAAAACGATTGCTTTTGGGACAATTTCAAACAAAAATCATTGATTCTGGAACGTGAAGTAAAAACGGTTGCAGGGTAATATGATGCGTTCTGGAACCGATTATTTGGAACGGAAAATTTTGCTGGGTTTTGAACCACTGCACTATAGGAAATTTTACCCTTTTTTTGGCCAAAATTATTTACAGCCAAACGGCTGGACCGATTTGACTGATTTTTTTTATTTGACTTTTGGAAGACTCTTTAGAGGGAGGGAGTGACTCTTAAAGGTTTTCATACACTCAAAAAAAAAAAATTAGTAAAGTTACCTAAAAAATTACCTAATAATTAGTTCCAAACAGGGTTCCCGGGTTATAAGTTGCCGCATCTAAGATTTTTTAGATCCTTGATAGATTATATGGTTTTCTAAACTGTTTTTACAATATTTTTTTTTTTTGAGTGTACACGAACTTTCGAAGATAACAGTAGAAATTTATTTTAACAATGTTAAGAAGTGTCAAACAAATCTACTTTTTAATAAGGATTTTATTCAAAAATCTTATTTTTGAGTTCCAAGTCGTCAACTACATTTCAAAATGCCACTACGGGCAGCCGTAGATGATGCAAGAGCTAGGGGCTCAACTTCCCTATTTAGATCTTTAGAGATTTCTGCTGTAACTCGTATTTTTGTTCTCGCAGATTTTGACAAAAAAGTTAATTGCGGTCGCCCAGGTTTCGATTTAGTGGAGGCAGGCTGCGTTTCAAGTTTTTTTTAGCCAAGTATTGCCTTTAAGCCAAACAGCATGCTGTCTTTCAAAAATTTTCAAACTCCTACAACTTTTAATCCTTTTCATATTTATATTTGAACAAAATATTCTTAATTCCTCCTTTATATATTGTTTAAAGTTTTCGAAACATTCACTCTCAGCAATGTATGGAAAGAAATGGTCAGAAATAGCGGCTCCTTATCCACCTCTGCTTTATTTCTCTCGCCATGTATTAAATAACTCTGAATTTGGCACTCATTAGTCACCTGGAAAAATGGGTATAAAAAAAAAAGTTTGCACATATCCGACCTTGAAATTTTTTAAATTCGGAAGGTAATTGATTGTCCTAGAGAACTTTTATGGTTTTATAGCTAACATATGCTATCATTTTTTTTAAAATTTTTCAAAATAAAATTCCAATTCATACTTCAATAAGTTCATCTTAAGGTCACTTCAATTTTTCCAATAAAATCGATCTAATAGATGAGTTCACCAACATTTCACTATTTATCATTAAAGTACTCACCTTTGACATTATTTTCCATTTTTTAGTTTTTAAAAACTATAAATTCTTAATATAAAAACTTTTGTTAGAAGCTATCACAAAATTCGCTGCTCTCAATCGTTATTTTATAACTAAGTAAGAAATTGCAAGAAATATACTGATAAAGTGACAGTACATCAATTCTGTCGAAAAATTGAGAAAGAATTGTTTACTTTGTTAAGTTTTTTTTATATTAATGTGAAAAAAAATAATGTTTGCAAAAATTTTAATTTTGACTTTTGGCCAAAAAATGGGTAAAATTTCCTATAGTGCACTGGACCGATTTTGCTGTCAACCTGACCAGGTAAATTTTAAACGTCTGAGTAAAGACATTTGAAAGTTAGCGTGTTTAAATAAAAATCGATCGGGGATCATGATTAGATATATCTAGACTAATATATCTAGATGTTACAAACGGAATGACAAACTTGTAGTAGAGTGGAGGGTATAAAAAAATCTATATAAAATTGCTCCACCAAAACTTTATATTAATAAAATGACACTTACCTTACCTGACGGCTGCTTTAAAGAACTCCCAAAAGAATACCATACATTGATGAACACAACAGGTGTTACGAAGGATTTACATAATTTACCAGCACTTATATTATTATTTCACTACATTTATTAAAAAATTAATTTTATATTAAATAACGTCCTTTTTTAATTATTTCACAACTTCTATTTCACTAAATTGGGCCTTTTAGGACCTTCGTTTTCACATTGATTTTGGATTTTAAAAACAAGAAAAGGTTTTCCGGCGAACCCTTTATTATAAACGAACTTACCGACGAATAAGTTAACCCGAGGTTGTAACGAGTAGACATGGCGACATTTGCATTTTTTTTTTTAAACACTGTTTAAAATATATTTTTTATGATTTTTCCTACTAAAACTTTGCATTTTAATTTAAAATAATATTTTTTTTTAATAATTTTATTGAAATTTAACACTTTTTACAACTTTTTTTTTACTTTACCGACGAATAAGTTTCCCGAGGTTGTAACGAGTAGACATGGCGCCATTTGCAGTTTTTACTACAACGACGACATTATAGATTAATTATGTGCTGCATATTAAAATACAGCTTAACATATATTTTTTTTGTGATGTTTCTTACTAAAAACTTTTCATTTTAACTTAAAATAACTTATTTTTAATAAATTTATTGAAATTTAACACTTTTTACCACTTTTATGTGATTTTCTCACTTCCCAAAATGGTGGCTTATTGGATTTTTTTTCACGACAACAACAAATTAGAATGCACTTTTTTCTAATAAGATTTTACACATTTTTGCTGTTGGTTTCACACCGAAAAACACTTGCACTTTATTTAATGGACATTACATTTCAATATGTTTTAATAATATTATAGTTTTATTAACATTTATTAACATTTTTTATAATTTATTTTATGTAATTTACTTTACTAACACAAACCGAACCGCACTCAAATGACGATAGAAAAGAACTAAATCAATTGATGCAGCAACTTGCAAAAACATGTAGATCACAGTACTGCCAGTTAAGACAACACAGTATTGCCAGTTGCGATAACATTGCCGTCAGGCGTTAAGTTAAGCTAAGTAAAAAACCTTTTGAAATTACATGGTGTTACCAATGCTGCCAACTTGGAGTTAATTGTAGCGTTTTAATTTGTGTCTGGCGCACAGTGGGAGAAATGATAAATAAATGAATAATAATGATAATAATTCAGTCATTCAGTAAGTACTGGACCGATAGCCATGAAATTTGAAACGGTCATACACGCAAAAAATTATTTTGCCAAGCGCTTGGGAGAAATTACGATAAACAATATTTTTTCGTATATTATGCAAAAACTTATTACATTTTACAAAGCGTTTGCTTGTTTTATCTTAAAGTTAGTAAAACTATGCAAGCTCATTAGAAATTTCTTGAAACGTTTGCAAAGTTAGGTATAATTATGCAAGCGCTTGGTAAAATATTATTAGTTCTTGCATAATATACGCAAAAATCTTGTTTAATGTGACTCCTCCCAAGCGCTTGGTAAAATATTTTTTTGCGTGTAGCTAACGTGCTTTCGAGATTAAGTTTGGAAGTTGGTGCACAACGGGTAAACGGGGGAGGCAGCAGAACCCCCCTAAATAGGGCACCTTTTACATATAAACTCTTTAAACGCTTGCTATTAAGTTGTTTAATATCAGTTTTCTTAAAAAATTATATGTGGACAATGTGCTAGTAGGGACCTAAACACAAACTGCTCAGTGGGTGTGGTTATCTTTTAGGGTTTAAACTTTAGTTTAAACTGAGTTAAAAGTGAAAATTCCGTTTTTGAGATGTGGTTTATTTGAAGTTTAACTTACACGCAAAAAAATATTTTGCCAAGCGCTTGGGAGGAATCACGTTAAACAATATTTTTTCGTATATTTTGCAAAAACTTATAACCAAGGATGGGTACCAATTCGATAAAAGTATTGGTATTGGTATTGGTTTTTAAAATTATATTAGTATTGGTATAGGTATTGGTTTTCATTTTTTGTTGAATTGGTATAGGTTTCGGTATTGGTTTTGAATTATTTAGGTATTGGGTATTGGTATTGGTTTTAGCCTCGAATCGGTATCGGTTTTTAATAAGTATTGGTATTTATCTTATATCGGTTTTGGTATTTGTATGCAAAAGGTTTTGTCGTTAATATTAATTAATTTACCGTTAGTCGTCCGCCCCACAGTGCACACTGGGCGAGATAGTAGGTTTTTTGGCCAAAAGTCTCTACAGGTCGTAAATGTTAACCGATTTTTTTGAAATTCAGAATATAAGCCTATATTAAGGTAATAAATAAGTGCCTTGAAAGTTTTTGAAATCGGACCTACAAGAAAACTATTTCAGGGTGGACACTTTATTTTTAATAAAATTTACAGATGTTATAGATGAAACAAATTAAGAGAAACTTGTCTTTTGTTTATGTATTTGAATTAGAGATGGTCTGTGGTCCCGTAATTTGCGTGACTCAAAAAACCACGTGATTCAGGCGTGAGCGATTTTTATTTAAATCACGTGATTATAGAGTGATTTTCATTTAATTTAAGTACTATATTAGGGTAATAAATAAGTGACTTAAAACTTTTTGAAATCGGACCTACAAGGAGACTATTTCAGGGTGGACACTTAATTTTTAACAAAATTTACAGAAGTTATAGATGAATCAAATGAAGAGACACTTGCCTTTTGTTTAAGTATTTGAATTGGAGATGGTCTCTGGTCCTGTGATTCACGCGTGAGCGTGAGTGATTTTCATTTAAATCATTTGGTTATAGAGTGATTTTCATTTAAGTCTATATATTAAGGTAATAAATAAGTGCCTTGAAACTTTTTGGATTCAGACCTACAAGGAAACTTTTTCAAGGGTGGACACTTCATTTTAAATAAAATTTACAGATGTTATAGATTAAACAAATGAAAAGACACTTGTCTCTTGTTTATATATTTGAATTGGAGACGGTCGCTGGCCGTGATTTGCGTGACCCAAAAAAGTGATTTTCATTTAATTCGCGTGATTGTGAGTTGAAAAATTCTAAGTGAGTGTCTAGAGAGTGAGTCGAATTTTTGCGTGAGGGATGTTTTTTTTTTTTTTTTGAAAAACCCTTTTAAAAAAAAAATATTTTTTAGCAGTATTTGCATTTAGAATTAAGTCAAACTTTAAACTAAATAGTACATGCTTAACCCATTTTGGACAAAGATTCATTTTTTTTTGGAAAAAGGTATACCGGTGCTAATTTTACTAAATAGGTATACCTATTTAGTAAAATTAGCACCGGCTGATCTCAAAACTCTTGTAAAAAAATTTGAATGTTCCGTTATTCCAGAAAAGCCTGTATTTCAACTTTTTATGCTATTTTAATATTTGGCTTTATTTGCTATTTTATTAATTTATTTCGTTATTTTCAAAATAAATAGTTTCAAAATGTTTCAATTAGTGGAATTTGATAATAAATTTAATTAAAAAAAAAATTAATATTAATTAATAAAAATAATTAAAAGCCTAAACTAAAAAAAATGCAAATTTTTCGTTTTTGCTTGAAACAATTTCTGTGCTGATGCACATATTGTGTGCATTTAATGCACATATAAATTCCGGTGGTCAAGGGGAGATATTTTTTAATTGCAGAAAGATGTGACTTAACATTTGTAACAAAATATATGTACCTGAACTTCATCCTTTTCATACATAAATATTTTTTTGAAAAAGGTGATCGAAATAGGTTATCATGCAGGGGCCCCTTTTTCGATTTTAGATCTTTTGTCAATTGCGATTACACGGGTCAATTTTTTTCTTATATGGGGTTCACACTTACGACCTTAAACGAGTTTAACAAAACACCAGTAACAGAATAAAAACGTAATGGATACAGAAAAAATAATTTTTTAAACACGTAGCCCTTAAACTCTCAAAAATAGCAAGTGTGAACTGTACATTATGCGTTCTTAAATTCTTATATACTATGACTTTGCCTCTAATAAAACAATAATTTTTTTTTTTTCTGGATTCTGGTGTTGTGACATACAATTTTGTAACGTCTACTTGATTAAAATTTTGGAATTTCCAAAAAAAGGACATTAGTATTTTTTTTACAACGCAAACAAGAGTGCAGTGACAATCAATGGACATATATCAAATATTAACAATGTTTGCAAAAGAAAAAATTTCATCACAGAAAAGGTCAACATTTTTTAAGATCTACTTTTATTAGGGGTCATAAAAACCATGACAAAAAATATTTCTTTTATGTTTTTATGGCTTTTAAAATTCAAGTAGCTACTAGCTAGCACCTTTTTGTTATGTGACATTGCATGCAAACGATTACTGATCGATGTAACATCTTTTGCAATTCGTTAGTCAGGTAAAACCTAATAATGTGCTGGAAAGAAAATGTTTGACGTCACAATTAAAACAAACGAAAATAAGAATACAAAAAACCGAAACAAAACCGATACGAAAGTAGAAAAAAATGAATTGGTATTGGTTTTTTATTGGTATTGGTTTTGAAGAATAAAAGTATTGGTTTTTAATTGGTATTGGTAGTGGGGAATCAGTATTGGTTTTATATCGGTATTGGTATCGCACAAATAAAGGTATTGGTTTTTAATTGGTATTGGTTTTCAATTTGAATTGGTATTAACGGGTATTGGTATCGAAAAGGTATTGGTACCCATCATTGCTTATAACATTTTACCAAGCGTTTGCTTGTTTTATCTTAAAGTTAGTAAAATTATGCAAGCTCATGGGAAATTTCATGAAACGTTTGCAAAGTTAGGTATAATTATGCAAGCGCTTGGTAAAATATTATTAGTTCTCGCATAATATACGCAAAAATCTTGTTTAATGTGATTCCTCCCAAGCGCTTGGTAAAATATTTTTTTGCGTGTACCAATGTTGGAGAGTTAAACTAAGGTACAAAAACGTAAAAAAACACCTATGATTTTCAAATACACTTATTAGTGCTGCCATGTTGTGGTATTTAATTTGAAAAAATGTGCGATGATGGCAACTATTTTAATTGGAAATGCGATATTTGTTATAGCAATACATCCAAAAAAATTCTGGAAGAAAAATTTTCTATAGAAACTTTCTCAAAGACAATTTTTCTATAGAAAATTTCCAAAAGAGAGACTTTCTATAGAAAATTTCTAATAGACAATTTTTCTATAAAAAATTTCTGAAAGACAGGTTTTCTATAGAAAATTTCTAACAGGCAATTTTTCTATAGAAAATTTCTCAAAGACAATTCTTCTATAGAAACTGTCTCAATGACAATTTTTCTATAGAAAATTTCTCAAAGACAATTTTTTTATAGAAAATTTCTGAGAGACAATTTTTCTACAAAAAATTTCTGAAAGACAATTCTTCTATAGAAAATTTCTTAAAGACAATTTTTTTTAAGAAATTTTCTCAAAGACAATTCTTGTTCTATAGAAATTTTTTTAAGAGACAATACTTCTATAGAAAATTTCTGAAAGATAATTTTTCGATAGAAAATTTCTGGAAGAATATTTTTCTATAGAAAATTTCTGAAAGATATTTTTTTTATATCAAATTTTTGAACGACAATTTTTCTATCGAAAATTTTTTAAAGACAATTTTTTTATAGAAAATTTCTGAAAGATTATTCTTTAATAGAAAATTTCTGAAAGACAATTCTTTACTAGAAAATTTTTTAAAGATAATTTTTCTATAGAAAATTTAACAAAGATAATTTTTCCATAGAAAATTTCTGAAAGGCAATTTTTTTATAGAAAATTTCTCAAAGACAATTTTTCTATAGAATATTTCTCAAAGACAATTTTTCTACAGAAACTTTTTCAAAGACAATTTTTCTACAGAATCTTTTTTAAAGACAATTCTTCTATAGAAAATTTCTGAAAGACAATTTTTTTATAGAAAATTTCTGGAAGAAAAATTTTCTATAGAAAATTTCTCAAAGACAATTTTTCTGTAGAAAATTTCTAAAAGAGAGATTTTCTATAGAAAATTTCTAACAGACAATTTTTCTATAAAAAAATTCTGAATTTCTCAGAGATAATTTTTCTATAGAATATTTCTCAAAGACAATTTTTCTACAGAAACTTTTTCAAAGACAATTTTTCTACAAAATCTTTTTCAAAGACAATTTTTCTATAAAAAAATTTTTGAAAGACAGGTTTTCTAAAGAAAATTTCTGAGAGACAATCTTTCTATGGAAACTTTCTCAAACACAATTTTTCTATAGAAAACTTCTGAAAGACAACTTTCCATAGAAAAATGCTCAAAGTTAATTATTCTATAGAAATTTTCTCAAAAACAATTTTTCTATAGAATTTTCCCATAGAAAAATTTTCAAAGACAATTATTTTATGGAAAACTTCTCAAAGACAATTTTTGTATAGAAAATTTCTGCGAGAAATTTTTTATATAGAAAATTTTTGAAAGACAATTTTTCATAGAAAACACAATTTTTCTGAGAGAATATTTTTCTACAGAAAATTTCTCAAAGACAATTCTTCTATAGAAAAATTCTGATAGACAATTCTTCTATAGAAAATTTCTGAAAGACAATTTTTCTATAGAAAATTTCTGAAAGTCAATTTTTCTGTACAAATACAATTCTTCTTTAGAAAATTTCTGAAAGATAATTTTTCTATAGAAATTTTGTGAAAGGCAAAACTTCTATAGAAAATTGTTTAAACACAATTTTTCTATAGAAACTTTTCCAAAGACAATTTTTCTACAGAAAATTTCTGAAAGATAATTCTTCTATAGAAAATTTCTGGAAGACAATTTTCCTATAAAAACTTTCTCAAAGACAATTTTTCTATAACAAATTTTTCAAATTTTTGAACGACAATTTTTCTATCGAAAATTTTTTAAAGACAATTTTTTATAGAAAATTTTTGAAAGATAATTCCTTAATAGAAAATTTCTCAAAGACAATTCTTTACTAGAAAATTTTTTAAAGATAATTTTTCTATAGAAAATTTAACAAAGATAATTTTTCTATAGAAAATTTCTGAAAGGCAATTTTATTTTATATTTCTCAAAGACAATTTTTCTACAGAAACTTTTTCAAAGACTACGGAATCTTTTTTAAAGACAATTCTTCTATAGAAAATTTCTGAAAGACAATTTTTTTATAGAAAATTTCTGGAAGAAAAATTTTCTATAGAAAATTTCTCAAAGACAATTTTTCTGTAGAAAATTTCTAAAAGAGAGATTTTCTATAGAAAATTTCTAACAGACAATTTTTCTATAAAAAATTTCTGAATTTCTCAGAGATAATTTTTCCATAGAATATTTCTCAAAGACAATTTTTCTACAGAAACTTTTTCAAATACAATTTTTCTACAGAATCTTTTTCAAAGACAATTTTTCTATAAAAAATTTTTTGAAAGACAGGTTTTCTAAAGAAAACTTCTGAGAGACAATCTTTCTATGGAAACTTTCTCAAACACAATTTTTCTATAGAAAACTTCTGAAAGACAACTTTCCATAGAAAAATTCTCAAAGTTAATTATTCTATAGAAAATTTCTCAAAAACAATTTTTCTATAGAATTTTCCCATAGAAAAATTTTCAAAGACAATTATTTTATAGAAGACTTCTCAAAGCCAATTTTTCTATAGAAAATTTCTGAGAGAAATTTTTTTTATAGAAAATTTTTGAAAGACAATTTTTCATAGAAAACACAATTTTTCTGAGAGAATATTTTTCTATAAAAAATTTCTCAAAGACAATTCTTCTATAGAAAAATTCTGATAGACAATTCTTCTATAGAAAATTTCTGACAGAAAATTTTTTTATAGAAAATCTCAGAAAGTCAATTTTTCTATAGAAATACAATTCTTCTTTAGAAAATTTCTGAAAGACAATTTTTCTATAGAAATTTTCTGAAAGGCAATACTTCTATAGAAAATTGTTTAAATACAATTTTTCTATAGAAACTTTTCCAAAGACAATTTTTCTACAGAAAATTTCTTAAAGATAATTCTTCTATAGAAAATTTCTGGAAGACAATTTTCCTATAAAAACTTTCTCAAAGATAATTTTTCTATAACAAATTTTTCAAATACAATTTTTTTATAGTAAATTTCTGAAAGGCAATTCTTGTTTGGAAATTTTTGAAAGACAATTTTTCTATAGAAACTTTTCCAAAGACAATTTATATAAAGAAAATTTTTCTATAGAAACTTCCTCAAAGACAATTTTTCTATAGAAAATTATTCTTTAAAAAATTTTGCAAGAACAATTTTTCTTTAGAAAATTGTCTTTATAGATATTTACTATAGAAAAATTGTATGAGAAATTTTTTTATAGAGAAATTGTCTTTGAGAAATTTTTTACAAAAAAATTGCTTTTAGAGATATTTTCTATGGAAAAATTGCTTGGAAAACTTTCTATACAAAAATTGTCCTTAAAAAAATTTTCTAAAGAAAAATTGTCTTTCAGAAATTTGCTATAGAAAAACCATCTTTCAAAAATTTTCTATAGAAAAATTGACTATGAGAATTTTTTTTATAAAAAACTTGTCTTTAGACTTATTTTCTATAGAAAAATTGACTTTGACAAATTTTCTATAGAAAAAGTGTCTTTGTGAAATTTTGTATATGCAAATTTTCTTTGAGAAATTTTTTCTGGGAAATTTTCTAGAGAAAAATTGTCTGAGAAATTTTCTATAGAACAATTGTTTTTGGAAAACTTTCTATAAAAAATTGACTGAGAAATTATCTATAGAACATTGTTTTTGAGAAATTTTAAAATGTTTTGAGAAAATTTTTAATAGAAAAATGTTCAGACTCCGTCTATTTTTTCTATAGAAAATTTTTAAGTTTCTAAGATGTTTTTTTCTATAGAAAAAAATTTCAAATCCTAAGATATTTTTTCGATAGAAAAATTGTCAGATTCTTTGACATTTGTTCCATAGATAAATTCTGTAATTCTGAGAAATTTTTTCTATAAAAAATTCTCTAATTCTGAGATATTTTTTCTATAGAAAAAGTCTTGCATTTTAAGATAATTTTTCGATAAAAAAGTTTCAAATTCTGAAACAATTTTTTTATAGAAAAAATCTCAGATTCTCAGACAATTTTTCTACAGAACAAATTTTAGATTCTTAACAACTTTTCTACAGAAAAAGTCTCAGGTTCTGAGACAATTTTTCTATAGAAAAAAATCCCAGATTCTAGGGCAATTTTTCTTTAGAACAATTTTCAAATTCTGAGACAATTTTTCTATAGAAAGTACCAGATTTTGAGACTATTGTTCCAAAATTTTTTTTACAGAAACTATTCGTCGCTGCGCCTAAAAATGGAGTCATGTGTTTTTCAAATTTTTTCAAAGAGGCCCAAGAAACAGCCTTTTTGGTCCTTTCGCAGTACTTTTTAGAAGTCAACTTTTAATCAACATGAAATTTATAATATTGGTTTAATGTAGGGTTGCCATTTCCTTTTTGAGAAAAAGAGGACGTCAACCTCAAAAAAGGAGGACATTTGACCCAAAAAAGAGGACGTTTTTTTAATAAATTAATTTAAAGAAAATCAATAACGCGATACAATATACAAATAAAATGTATATTTATTAGGAAAGCAAGTTTTATTTCCACTTATAATTCAAAAATGTTCCATTATATTTTGAGAAAGATTATTCTCAATAATATCCAATTATATTTCAATTATACTCAATTATTTCGAATTATATTTAAAAAATTTCTATATATAATTCAAAAATTTTTAATTTTATATCAGAATATTCTATTTGTATTTAAAAATTTTCTAAATGCTTATCAGAAAATTCAATTTGTATTTCAAAAACTTCCATTTTCATTTCAAAATATCTTTATTATCTACATTCTTTTCAAAAAATTACATTTGTTTATTAAAGATTTTGAAAAGGCATTTGGAAAATTGTGAAATAAACATACATATAAATTTTTGAAATATATTTGGAATTTTCTGTAAAGTATACAGAAATTGTTTTGTTCGACATTTAAAATATTATATTTGAGTATATTCTAGCTCGAGGTCATTATTTAGTTTAATAATTAAAGCGAGTATGATATTCTCATAAAATTATTTTCCAAAAAATAATTTTTCTGTTTTAAATTTATTTATGTTGGCCATTTTTGCAAGACTTAGTCGACACGAGTTTCGGAATTTGTCAGATTCCATTGTCAAGACTACTACACAAATATTCAAACAAAAATATTAATAAATATTTAACTCTACATTCATTCTAAGTAAGATCATGATCGTCAAATAACCAACACGATCGTGATCTTACTAAGAGATTGTACAATTTTCTTCTTCCAATCCTCAATGAATGAAGATTTAAATATGTATTAATAATTTTTATTCGCCTTTTGCTCTCAAAAAGTTGACATTATTACTGATAAGCTAAAATACAGTCAATAATTCAAAAGTTTAAAAGCAATAAAAAAGTTATGGGGAAAACTTCAAAAAGTAGGACAACCCCGGACACTTTCTAAAAAAGAAGTAGGACTGCCCCGGACGCCCTAAAAAAGAGGACAGTGTCCGGGGAAAAGAGGACGGATGGCAACCCTAGTTTAATGTTTATGTGAAGTTATGTTCATAAAACTTCCGCGAAAGAACCAAATTTGGCTGTTTTTTGGGCCTCTTCAAAAATAAAATTTTAACACATGACTCCATTTTTAGGCGCAGCGACGTATTAATAAACCACAATCGGTATCTTTTAGAGTCGTTAGATTTTGTGTGGTGGGTGTAGATGCTGAATTACCACTAACCCAACGAGTTCTACGATACAGTCTTCAAATTCTAAACTACTATTCTAAACTACAATTATATACTTTTGTTGTTGTAACTTCACCAAATATCTTTACGTCAATTGAATTAAGAAAGAACAGCACCATCTGCTATGTAGACCACATCACTTCACATTCTGCCACAAATTGAGAACCTAAAAAAAATTAAATGTAAAAAAAAACAATTGCATAACCCATGAACATTTTTTGGAACAAATTCCTGGTTCAATAGATTCTTGAATACATTCTACGGTAATCACAACAAAATTTTCTATGTAAAATTATTTTTAAAAAAACTACTTGCTCTAAATAACGATTGCTTTCGGGACAATTTCAAACAAAAATCATTGATTCTGGAATGTTAAGTAGAACCGGTTGCAGCACGCAAAAAATAAAAAGGGTGAATTTAAACAAAATTGGGGTATGAAAAACCTAAGGAAAGTGTGTACCAGACCACTACCCAAGTTAAAAGCATAAAATACTCAATTTCCTTAGGAAAACCTTTATGAACAAAAACAAGGAATATATAAGCAAAAAACCTTAGGTAATATTGCCATTTAAGGCAACGGAAAAATGAGCAAAAAATATAAATAAATTACCCAAATTATTTAATTGAAACTACCATTTATAAATGATTATTTTTTACTAGAAAAGTGCTTAAAATTACCCATGATTTTTTGGGTTTTCCATAAAAAGAAAGACGCCTTTATATTTTTAATTAATTTTATTCATTTAAATTATAAAATATTGTAAATACATATTAGTTTGAATGTATAAAATAAAAAAATATTTAATATAAAATGTATAAAAAAACATTTGTTATTTAGTATAATAACTCACGAAATGCTGCGTTTATCTTCATGGCGTCCAGTTTCATAACAATTTAGTTGAGTCGGTAAAATTTTTAGCATTATGTTAATGCAGTTTTTAATTTTACTTATTTTTACACTCAACCAAAAATCATTGTATTCCCAAAGAAAATCGCTGTAAATTCAACAGAAATCATTGTTGATTTTGACCCTACAAATATTTATGTTGATTTCAATAAAAATTATTGTCAGTTTTTGTAAAAGTTGATCAACTCGTTTTTTTGTAAATCAACTCTTATTTTTTGTAAATTCAACTCATATTTTTGTTAATATAAGAAATTTTATTAATAAAAAAAAGTTGTTATTATTTGTTAATATTCTTTTATTAAGCATAAATCACAATATTTTTGTATTATCGTCGGCTTTTTAAGCTGCAATATTTGAAGATTTTCACAAAGATTTTCACACACACTTCGTTTATTCATGTTATGCACTCATAAGCCATTCTCCAGTTTTCTGATGATACCAAACAAAATTCTTAAAAAAAAACAAAAAAGTTTTAATGTAGTATGAATACATAAAGTAATCAATGTATTTTTTTACTTACCAAATATTTACAAATCAGATCCTATATTTATTTATTTTTATAATATTAAATATTTTTATAAAAAACAAACACATAAAATAATTTTATAATAGATAAACACGATTCACATTGCTACCAACTCACTCGTCACTCGTTAATAATAAAAAAAAAAATGAACGAACAGGGTTGTTTTTTCTATTTTGATTTATCTATTGAATTCTGTATAAGCGTTGTAAATAGTTGATTCATCTTTACTGATTATTCAACGATATCAACATTATTTTTTGTTGAATACGGCATTATTCTGTAAAACTTGATCTACAATGGGTTTACTAATTTTTCTACTAAGATATTTCTATGAGTGTACTTTAGTAATTTAATATTATTTTCTCTGGAAGACTTTTTTTGTCAATTTGCTGGATCACAGTTTGTTTCTGTGTGTATGTTTATGCTTGTTCATCCACCATTTTATAATTAATGGCGTCTTCACAAATTTTGAGACTTTTCACATTGTTTTTGCGAAAAATTCCTAAGTTTATTGGTAATATAGTGCTGCTTTACAATAGACAAAAAATGAAAGGTATATTGCATAAAATGTAAAAGACCATGTGTTATTCTAAAAAGCCATGGATTTTTTACCTAAGGTTTGCATTATGTAGTTTACACTTTATCTAGATAAATTTTAACAAGCCGCGTGTGTATTCATTAAACTCCATATAAAAAAAAGTTACCAAGTTCGATTGGATATTTTGACACACGTCTTTTTTTTGTGTGAGGGTAGTTTGATGTGTTCCGGAACTGATTATTTGGAACAGAAAATTTTCCTGGGAATTTTAATAAAGTCTCACTCGCATGATAATCATTTTCACCCAAAAATGGATCTGCAAATGTGGAATCTGCTTCAAGAACGTCAAATCAGTGTCCGGATCTGCTTTGGTGCCCACCATTGAACCAACACTGCGAACCGGAGACCAAGTTCTACACTCAAAAAATTATGTTAGTAAAATCAACTGAAAATGTCAGTTAAAATAACTACTTTGTAGGTTGTTTTGGGGTCAACTACTTTTTCAGTTAAATCAACTAACAATGTTAGTTATTTTAACTGACAAAAAACAACTGACTTATGTAGTAAAAATTACTTACATTTGTAGTCAAAACAACTAAAATGTAGTAAAAATAAAATAATCAATACATATTTTTTTTTTCAAAATATTTTTCAAAAAAAAAAATTGAAGACCAAATTTTTTCCAAGTTTTTTTTAAAAAAAAAAGTTGTGAAAAAAAAAAAAACGAAAATTTTTATTTTTTGGAAAAAAAACTTTGAAAATTTTTCAGAGATAAAAAAAATAAGATTAACTACTTTAAATAACTGTTACTACATCACAGTACTTTTTTGTTAGTTGTTCAAAAAAACGACTTAAAATAACTAACAGAAATAGTTGTTTGATATTTTTCATACAAAAGCAACTGACTTTGTAGTTGAAAACAACTAACTACTGTAAAATATACAAATAACTAACATGTAGTAACTTACATAATTTTCTGAGTGTAGGATTTTCAATTGTTTTTTATATATAAAACTTTTACCTCGGCAGGAACACTTGAGTCATGATTGGGTTTTCTTAAATTTGTTTCAGGTTTTTTATGGCGTTCCTTAAAATTTGAACTGTCTACATTAGGCGGCGATTCCAAGTAATATCTTAGGGCGAGTTTTTGAGTTTATTGGTTTTAGGTTTAAACTGAGTTAAAACCACAAATTCTGTTTTTGAGATGTGGTTTATTTTAAGTTTAACTCACCAATGATGGAGAGTTAAACTAAGGTACAAAAATTTAAAAAAAAAAACCTCTGATTTTCAAATATACTGGTTAGTGTTGCCATGTTAATGGAAAAAATGTGCGATGATGGCAACTATTCTAATTGGAAATGCGATATTTGGTATGGCAATAACGCGTTAATCGACATTTGCTAAACTTGAACTGAAAAACAGAATGCTTGGTTAAACTTGGATTTAATTTAATAAAGTTTAATAAAACTCCCGTTTAAACTAAGTTAAAGCGATATGTCAAAAATGCAGCCTAAGACAAAAGCAGTTGGTCTGGTTGTCTATACCACAAGCTGGGTTTTTGAAATATTGCTTAAACTTAGTTTAAACGGTATATTTATTTTATTTCAACTTTATTAAATTAAAACTAAGTTTAACCAACCATTCTGTTTTTCAGTTCAAGTTTAGCAAATGTCGATTAACGCGTAAATACCATACAAAATATCGAATTTCCAATTAGAATAGTTGCCATCATCGCACATTTTTTATTGGCATTTTTTTTACCTTATTTTAACTCTCCAACATTGGTGAGTTAAACTTAAATAAATCACATCTCAAAAACAGAATTTGAAGTAATAACTCAGTTTAAACCTAAAACAAATAAATTCGACAACTCAAAAACTCGCCCTAAGCTGACTTTTTTAGGTCTCTACTAGCACATTTTCCACATTTAATTTTTTAAAAAATCTTATAACAAACAAAACAATGGCAAGTGTTTAAAGTGTCTGTATGTAAAAGGCGCCCTATTTAGAGGGGTTCTGCTGCCTCCCCCGTTTACCCTCTAGACGCAAACTTCCAAACTTAAGTTCGAAAATACGTAAACTATGACCTTTTCAAATTTCATGGCTATCGGTCCAGTACTTACTAAATAGTTCAATTATTTCAACAAAATGATTTATTTCTCCCACTGTGTTCTAACACAAATAAAAACGCTACATTTAACTGCAAATTGGCAGCAGTGGTAACACCAAGTAATTTCAGAGGGTTTGTGAATTAGCTTCATTCAACACCTGGCGGCATTGTTGTCGCAGCTGGCAATACTGTTTAGTCTTAACTGGCAGTACTGGGATCTACTCATATTTTGCAAGTTACTGCATCGAATGATTTAGTACTTTTCTATCGTCATTTGCATGCGGTTCGGTTTGTTAGTGAAGTAAATTACATAAAACAAATTATAAAAAAAATGTTAATAAATGTTAATAAAACTATAATATTATTAAAACAAATTAAAATTTAATGTCCATTTAATAAAGTGCAAGTGTTTTTTGGTGTGAAACCAACAACAAAAATGTGTATAATCTTATTAGAAAAAAATGCATTCTAATTTGTTGTTGTCGTGAAAAAAAATCCAATAAGCCACCATTTTTGGAAGTGAAAAAATCACATAAAAGTGGTAAAAAGTGTTAAATTTCAATAAAATTATAAAAAAAAATGTTGTTATAAATTAAAATGAAAAATTTTTTGTAAGAAAAATCATAAAAAATATATATTAAGCAGTATTTTAACATGCAGCACATAAATGATTGCTAATATCGTCGTTGTTGTACAAAAATGCAAATGTCGCCATGTCTACTCGTTACAACCTCGGGTTGACTTATTCGTCGGTAAAGTAAAAAAAGTGTTAAATTTCAATAAAATTATAAAAAAATGTTGTTTTAAAATAAAATTAAAAGTTTTTAGTAAGAAAAGTAATAAAAAAATATATTTTAAGCAGTATTTAAATATGCAGCACATAATTGATTGCTAATGTCGTCGTTGTTGTAACAAAATGCAAATGTCGCCATGTCTACTCGTTACAACCTCGGTAATTCTTCGGTAATTTCGTTTTTAATAAAGGGTTCGCCGGAAAACCTTTTCGTGTTTATAATGTTTATAAAAAGCAGGTCCTACAAGGTCCAATTTAGTGAAGTAATAGATAAATCATAAAAACTTTATATTAAATGTCGCCATGTCTACTCGTTACAACCTCGGGTTGACTTATTCGTCGGTAAAGTAAAAAAAGTGTTAAATTTCAATAAAATTATAAAAAAATGTTGTTTTAAAATAAAATTAAAAGTTTTTAGTAAGAAAAGTAATAAAAAAATATATTTTAAGCAGTATTTTAATATGCAGCACGTAATAGATTGCTAATGTCGTCGTTGTTGTAAAAAAATGCAAATGTCGCCTTGTCCAATCGTTACAACCTCGGTAATTCTTCGGTAATTTCGTTTTTAGTAAAGGGTTCGCCGGAAAACCTTTTCGTGCTTATAAAATCTAAATTCAATGTAAAAAAGAAGGTCCACAAGGTCCAATTTAGTGAAGTAATAAAAAATAAGTTGTAAAATAATAAAAAAAGGAAGTTATTTAATCTAAAAATCATTTTTTAATAAATGTGCTGAAATAGTAATATATGTGTGCTAGTATTCATTTGGGAGTTCTTTGAAGCAGCCATCAGGTAAGGTAAGTGTCATTTTGTTTAAATTAAGTTTTGGCAAAGCAGTTTTATATAGATATTTTTACATAGAATTTAAGATTTTTTCTAAAAATCTAGATGCTATACATTCCAAAAATTCATTTTAATATGAATTAAAACATGTGAGACAAATGTAAAAAAAATAAAAATTGTCAGGGGCTTTTTTTTTGGGGGGGGGGAAGCTGATAGGGTCAGTGGGGGAACTGATGGGGTCAGTGGGGGACGTTAAGAGCACCTTCCCATCGCGACAAATATACCAAATATTTCATTTATTTAACAAAAATACAAAAAAACATGTAAAAAACGTGTATTTTTTAGAGGTTGGTTCAGTTCTTTAAGGGGAAACTTTTTTCCCCCTGCCCCGATTTTGCCCATTCACGAACTTAATCTGCCTATGAACATGAGACATATTTGTGCCAAACTTCAGGAGTCTAGCTGTTTTATTTTGGACTGCATTGTGTTATCTACAGACAGACGGACGGAGGGACATTCATAGAATGTCCATGAATCGATCATGGATCAATAATATATATGCTTTATGGGGTCCCCGACCGATATTTCGATGCGTTACAAACGGAATGACAAAGTGACTTTACCCCTATACTGTGGTTGGAGGGTATAAAAACATTTAATTGCATTTTAGAGCTTAACTAGAGGTGCTAAAGCAGAAGTAGCTGAATTTCCAAAAATCCAATTTTATCTTAATTGAAAAAAGCTAATTGCATTTTGGAAACAACTCTATTTTACTGGCATTTTCCAATTTTTTTTTTGGAAAAAAGCCCTTTTCGAACAGAATCCTACGAAACAAAAATCAAGTATTAACGATAAATATTTCGCGAAATACCTATATCGCTTTAAAGTTTAAAGCGAAACCGCTTGTATCCCGATTTGTAATGATCGCAATAAATAGGGTACCGTTGTAAAAGTAATTGTTTTTCTAAACAAAAGAAATTTAAAAACCTATTTATTTAAAAACAACGCATAAATAGTATAGCCAAGGAAACAAGCTTTCATTTGGAACCAGTCTCGACCCAGTAGCTTTTCCACGAACGAAGATATTAAAGTTAAGATGCCTTTTTTATATCTTTTTTTTAGAAAAACTTAATTTGGCTAATGAATGAATTGGTTAATGAATGAATTGGATAGGCATTGAAATAACCATTCCAACGGTACCCTATTTATACCGATCGGATCATTACAAGTCGAGATAAAAATGATTTCGCTTTTAACTTTAAAGCGATATATTCTGCGAAATATTTTACGCCAATCCTTGATTTTTGTTTCGTTAAAATCTGCTGGATGAGATCAATCAATGATATTAATTTTTAGAAGTTTGGGATCATCCCTAATAATTTCCAAAAATCCATTTTTACATGAATTTTTTCTAAAAAATTTAATTGCATTTTGTGGCTTAAGCAAACAGAGCGGAATTTAGGAACCATTTAAATTTAACATCTAAAGTCCGCCTTGGGACACGATGTAGTCCAAACTAAAAGAGCTAATTGGCTATTTTGGTTTGCATGATCGGATACATAAGCTGCCTAGATCCTAATGAAGCATAAATCTTTACAGAAAGCGCAGGACAGATAAAGTGTTTGATATTTTCAAACTTGGCTCATTCCATGAAACTCCTGTACAAGTCATTTGACGGCACCTTGTGTTCCTATAAGACAGTGTTCAGTAATTACAGCAACCTAAGAGTCGAAATCTTTTCTGTTGGTAGCGGTAACAACTCAGATGTGCGTTTTTGATTAAAAGAAAGTCAAATTTGTCGTATAGTCTCACACGTCCATCCATGATTAGTCTCCCTCGAGAAACAAAGCCGTAGATTTTGATTGCAAGTTTCTAGAGGCATACCAACACAATCCAATTCCGTAAAAACATGTAAGGTAGTTCCCAGCCTTGCCAGCTCATTGGCTTTACAATTCTCTGGAATGTCCCTACGCCCTGGGACCAATATGAACTACATGTATTTCTGCTCAGTAACCTTATTTAAAGACGTGTGTCAGTAATGGGCAGTTCTCAGGATAAATGTTGAATGCGGTTGTAGACAAAACTGGTTGAGGTTAATTTCATTATTGCCAGCATCTCTAACCATGAATAAGTTTTTAGATTTTAAGAACAATAACCAACACATATTTTTGTATAAATAATGTGCACTTTATTATTTATAAACATAAGATCGTAGTATGATCATTATAAATTTAAAATTATACATATATAATTTTTTAGTTTTTTAAATAATACAAAAGAAATTATTATTATTATCAATAATAATTATAAAATAATATTGCTGAAATGTTAGTTTATCAAGGAATGCTCTATGTTTAAAAGTCAATTAATATTTAATGAATTAAATTAATATAAAATCCAAATGAAGACTATAAATCTTAAAGAAGTAGAAAAATAAAAACATAATTTGTGCTTTAAAACAGCAAGTCATTTAGAAAATCACATAAAAAACGTAAAAATGTTCAAATGCTATTACCCTTTACTCATTTCCTACGCTATAGGATTCTTTTTCATTAGCTCAATATCGGCAGCCATCATATCATTAACTAATTCCATAAAAGTCACCTTAGGTGTCCAATTTAATTCACGTTTTGCTTTCGAAGCATCACCCAACAAAAGATCAACTTCGGTGGGACGGAAATATTTTGGATTGATGCGAACTCTTACAATGCCACTATCCTGTTCTATGCCAACTTCATTAACACCTTCGCCCTGCCAGACAATTTGACGTCCGATATACCGAAATGAGGCTTCTACAAATTCTCGCACACTGTGTGTCTCTCCAGTGGCAATCACATAATCAGATGGTGTTTCACGTTGTAACATCATCCACATAGCTTCTACATAGTCCATGGCATGACCCCAATCACGTTTTGAATCTAAATTACCCAATTCGAAATTCTCTAATTGATTTAGGTAGATTTTTGCCACAGAACGAGTAATTTTACGTGTTACAAAGTTTTCTCCACGACGTGGAGATTCATGATTGAATAAGATACCATTACAGGCAAACATATTATAGGCTTCACGATAATTGATTACAATCCAAAAACCATACATTTTGGCACAAGCTAAAATAAAAAATTTAAAATTTTTCTTAAATTTTTTGTATAGAAAAATTTTCAGATTCTGAGATTTTTTTTCTATATAGAAAAATTCACGGATTCTGTGACATTTTTTCTAAATAGAAAAATTCTCAGATTCGAAGAATTTTTTCTATATATAAAAATTTTTTAGATTTTGGCAAAGGGTGTCCAGTCGTTCCAGGACTCAAATTTGCCCATTCACTAAAATACAAGTAAGAACAATTTCAAGAACATTTGTCAATTATATTTGTTTCTACGCAATTCTAAATACGAAAAACGTGAAAATATTAGTGATTTTGGTGGAAATACGAGTGTGTATTAGTGAAATTTTGGAAAGCGAATGAATTTATCAAAGCAAACGATGGCAAATGTTCTACCGTGTTAGCTTTTTTCCAGAGGGTTCATTTACTTTCCCGTGTGAAACGTCTTCTTTAATAGTCTTTGGATTTTGGGACATTTTTTCTATGTAGAAAAATTCTTAGATTCTGAGACAGTTTTTTTTATATAAAAAAATCTCCGATTCTGAGACATTTTTTCTTTGGTCCAGAATCTTTAAATTTTTTTAAAGAAACAATGTCTTATAATTTGAAAGTTTTTCTATGAAAACAATGTCTCAGAATATGAGATTTTTTCTATAGAAAAAATGTCTCACAATCTGCGAATTTTGTTTTAGAATCCGAGAATTTTTCTATACAAAAAATGTCTTAGAATCTGAGAATTTTTTTATACAAAAAATGTCTCGGAATCTAATAATTTTTCAATAGAAAAAATGTCTCAAAAAACATTCTTAGATTCTCAGAATTATTTTGATTTTTTTTTATTGAAAAACTTTCAGATTATACAGAAAAATTCTAGATTCTGAGAAAAATTTTTTTTATGTAGAAAAATTCTCAGATTCTGAGACATTTTTTTTCTATATAGAAAAATTCGCAAATTCTGAGACATTTTTTCTATATAGAAAAATTCTCAGGTTAGTAACATTTTTTCTATGTAAAAAAATTCTCAGATTAGAGACATTTTTTCTATATAGAAAAATTCTGAGATTCTGAGACATTTTTTCTATATGTGACAGCGCATAGAGAAAGGGACCTAAGGGTAAAAAAATCAATTTTCACTTTTTTTTGATGTGGACAACATCTGAGCATCGACCGCATGCCCCAAAAGTGTTTCCTCCCAGAGATATGCGCGTTTTATGAAAGTGAAGTCCACCAAAGATACACGTATTTAAATCTTTAAAATGGCTCTCCTGAACAAAAGTGGTTTTTACCCTTAGGTCCCTTTCTATTTTGCACGTCACATATAAAACAATTCTTCGATTCTGAGACATTTTTTCTATATAGAAAAATTCTCAGATTCTGAGATATTTTTTCTATATAGAAAAATTCTCAGATTCTGAGACAGTTTTCTATATAGAAAAATTCTCAGACACTGAGACTTTTTTTGTATAGAAAAATTCTCAGATTCTGAGACATTTTTTTGTATAGACAAATTCTCAGATTCTGAGACATTTTTTCTATATAGAAAAATTCTCAGATTCTGAAACATTTTTTCTATATAGAAAAATTCTCAGATTCTGAGACATTTATTCTATATAAAAAAATTCTCAGATTCTGAGACATTTTTTCTATATCAAAAAATTTTCAAATTCTGAGAATTTGTCTATATAGAAAAATTCTCAGATTCTGAGACATTTTTTCTATATAGAAAAATTCTCAAATTCTGGGTTATATTTTCTATATAGAAAAAATTTCAGATTCTGAGACATTTTTTTTATATAGAGCAATTCTTAGATTCTGAGACATTCTGAAACATTTTTCTACATAGAAAAATTCTCATATTATGAGACATTTTTTCTGTATAGAAAAATTCTAAAATTCTGAGATATTTTTTTAATGTAGAAAAATTCTCAGATTCTGAGACAATTTTCTATATAGAATAGTTTTTAGATGTTAAAAAATTTCCTATAGAATAATTATTAACTCACCATATGGAGATCTTGGATAAAATGGTGTCTGTTCATTTTGTGGTGTTTCCACAACTTTACCATACAACTCTGATGTAGATGCTTGATAGAATTTCACTTTATTTTCTATTCCACAAGTGCGTATAGCATCCAATATACGTAATGTTCCAACAGCATCTACCTCAGCGGTGTATTCACTTAGATCAAATGACACCTTAACATGGGATTGAGCTGCTAAATTATAAATTTCAGCTGGCTTAACCATATTAATGATTTTTACCAAACTACTACTATCTGTCATGTCACCATAGTGCAATTTCATTGAGCCGCCCTTATGGGCTTGTGGATCAGCGTACAAATGTTGAATGCGGGATGTATTAAATGTGCTGGCACGTCTTATAATACCGTGGACTTCATAACCTTTTTTCAAGAGGAATTCAGCCAAATAAGAGCCATCCTGGAAAGAAAAAAAAAAAACACCATTAGTACTAATCATAAAAAGGGGCCACATTTATGGCCATATACATAATTTGTATGTTCTTATCTAAAATTTTCATGCACGTCACAAATACAAGAACATGATTCACATTTTTCTGGCAAAACTTAAATTAAAGCGTTTTTTTTACATGTTTTTACTAATAAATAATTATCAGAAATTAAGCAATTTAATGAGTTTAATATTTTTTTTTGTTCATTTTACCTGCCCCGTAATGCCGGTTATCAACGCAATACGTTTTTCCGTTTGTAATTGCCCATTAACTTCTGTGGAACTACCAGTGGGATTTTCGCAATTATTTTCAGACATTTTATTTCACTGTTTTTATGGTACTTTATTATAAATTTATTATAAATAACTTTTTTCTTAATATAAACAAATAAACTTTTTAATATACGTGTTTGCGCATAAAAAAAACTGTAACTGAAAACAGCTGCTAAACTGTCAACAATACCATTTTGAAACAGGGTGCTTAAACAAGTAACAAAGAATACACTCATAGAAATATCTTGATAGAAAAAGTAGTAAACCCAAATTTTGTAAATCGCAACCATACACGCAAAAAAAAAATCTGTGTAAGATTGAGCAATCCTACTTGGTAAAACTTTTTTCATACCAAAGAAAAATGTTTACCAAATTTTTGCTAATATTATGCTTGTCGATGTTAAAGTAACATAATTCATTTTTTATGTAAAATAACCAAGTAGCTTGCTCAATAACGCAAATTACCTGCACAAAAATTTATCGAAAGAAACAACAAAAAAACAAATACAGACCGCCATTTTCATTTTGTATTTTTGTGTGCGTGCGTTGTTCGTTTATTTTTTGTGTTATAAAAACGTAAAAAGGAAATTGATATATAAAATAAAAATAAATTAATACATAAATAAAAATAAATAATTAGTTTTCTAAAAGATAAATAAATGTAAGATAAAAGAATGTTAAAGTTAATTTTGCTTTCATCACTTAAAACACCATTCAATAAGAAAAACCAATGGAGTCCCAGACGTATGTTTCGATGAATAACAAATGGAATGATAAAGTGAGTATACCCGCATTCCGAAGACACCAATAAGGTTTAATAGATTTTTAGTTAAAAATTAGTCTTTGGTAATAATTTTATATTTTTACAGGGTACTGCTAAATAAATTTTTGAAGCTATGGAGAATCCTTCACTACAATAAAGAGCGTGGACACCAATCCTGCCTTTAGTTATAAAATTAAAACCTAAAAACCCAAAGCCAAGGGAGTCCATACCTGTTTTGATGAGTTACAAATGGAATGACAAAGTAAGTGTTCCTCTTTACCAAGAGACCAATGGGGTTAACCAATTTTTTAAATTAAAAATTTATGTTTTGTAATAATTTTCTATTTTTACAGGATGCTTTTAAATAAATTCGTGAAGCTATAGCGGATCCTTTACTTCAAGAAGAAGCGTAGGCAGCAGTCACTCGAGAAAATTGTACAAAAAGGGTCAGTTGGTCGGTGGTAAAATAAATCCTACACAACATTTATTATATTAATATGGATTTATTCTGTGAAAATTTTAAATTCAACAAATATACAAATTTTTACAAAAATTTATTGAAAATTTATTTTAGCATAAATGTGGTAATTTTTAGCATTATATTTAGTCAGCTTTTCAAATAATTTTGGTATATTTCACCATATTTCTTTTGGTATATTTTACCAAATTTTTGCTTAAATAGCATTAGCATTTTCTTCAAAATTTTTTACATAAGTGTTTTGGCTAAATTACGAAAACTACTTCGTCGGTTGTAGTTTTAGCATATTTTTGGTAAAATTATGCCAGATTTTTGCTCACTCCGACACAAGTTTTTTTTTGCGTGTAGAAAAGATTAGAAGGTACGCAGTGTTGTATTTGATGTATTTTCCAATATGGTGGCAAAATGCTTGTTCTTCCTCATCTCACACGTATTTAATATCAAATTAGATTCTTTGTTTATAAAAAATGGAATTTGTCTTTTATTTAATTAAATTTATTATTTATTTTGCTTTATTCAACGTTTTTTTAAAGATAATACGCACTAGGGATGCCAAACGGGAAATCCCGAATCCCGAAATCCCGGGATTTTTCGGGATTGGTAAATCCCGAATCCCGGGATTTATTTTTTTCAATCCCGGGATTTTTCGGGATTTTCCGGGATTGACAAATCCCGAAAAATCCCGGGATTTCGGGATTTTTTGTCAAATTTTGTAGCCAAAATAGATTATTTCTCCGGTGCTCGTTGTTCGGTGGTGACAAAATGGATATCGTTTGAAAGGTTTTCGAAATATCATTCAAATAAGGCAAGTTGGACTTAATTTCTCTTACTATTTTGTAGAATTATTTAATTTTTAGGGCGTATTACTTAATATACAGAAGGGTGGATCAAATTTTCCTTTTTTCAAATTTAAAAATCGTCGGAGTCAGTGTTCCTTTTTTGACTTGAAAATCGGAAAATCCGAACAAATTGAAACATTTTGTACTTTGTTTGAAACTTTCCGATTTTTATGTCTAAAAGGAACCCTACAGGTCCAAACGATTTTAAAATTTGAACAAAGGAACATTTTTTTCAACCTAATATACAGTTAGCTGCCGATTTATGCATATGTCAACATTTTTAAGAAGCAGTTTAATTTTTCAGAGATTTTAATTTATAAGGGATCATTTAGTAATCCATTTGTTAAGTTCGTAAATGAGTAAAAGCGGATGAGGGGAAAATTTCCCCATTAAATAACCAAAACAGCCTCTGAAACCCAAAATTTTTTACCAATTTGTACTTTTGTTAAGCAAATGGCACACTTTTAAGTTGCACCTAGCCATTCCATTTTTCTCGTCCCGCCCCTTTTTGTGGGCGTGGATATAGGAAATTGATAAATAAAATTAAAATAAATTAATAAATAAAAATAAATAATTAGTTTTTTAAAAGATAAATAAATGTTAGATAAAGAAATGCTAAAGTTAATTTTGCTGTCATAACTTAAAACACCATTCATTTAGCAAAACCAATGGAGTCCCAGACGTTTGTTTCAATGAATTACAAATGCAATGATAAAGTGAGTATACCCCTATTCCGACGACTCCAATAATGTTTAATAGATTTTTAGTTAAAAATTAGTGTTTGGTAATAATTTTCTATTTTTACAGGGTACTGCTAAATAAATTTTTGAAGCTATGGCGAATCCTTCACTACAATAAAGAGCGTGGGCACCAGTCCTCCCTTTAGTCATAAAATTAAAACCTAAAAACTCATTTATATAGCAAAGCCGATGGAGTCCAGACCTGTTTTGATAAGTTACAAATGGAATCACAAAGTAAGTGTTCCTTCTAACCAAAAGACCAATGGGTAGTTTTTTAAATTAAAAATTTATGTTTTGTAATAATTTTCTATTTTTACAGGATGCTTTTAAATAAATTCGTAAAGCTATAGCGGATCCTTCACTTCAAGAAAAAGCGTAGGCAGCAGTCACTGGAGAAAATTGTACATAAAGGGTCAGTTGGTCGGTGGTAAATAAAATCCTACACAACATTTATTATATTAATATGGATTTATTTTGTGAAAATTTTAAATTCAACAAATATACAAATTTTTACAAAAATTTTATAGAAAATTTATTTTAGCATAAATGTGGTAATTTTTAGCATTATTTTTAGTCACCTTTTCTAATAATTTTGATATATTTCACCATATTTCTTTTGGTATATTTTACCAAGTTTTTGCTTAAATAGCATTAGCATTTTCTTCAAAATTTTTTACATAAGTGTTTTGGCTAAATTACGAAAACTACTTCGTCGGTTGTAGTTTTAGCATATTTTTGGTAAAATTATGCCAGATTTTTGCTCACTCCGACACAGATTTTTTTTTGCGTGTAGTGTGAACTCCGTATTATACGGAAATATTTCTATCTCTTATATTTAAGGAAATAATGGCAAATAAAGGTTTTATAAAAATTTCATTCAAAAATATATTTTTTGAAATTTTTTTTAGTGATCCCCAAATTTTGTCTATTTTTCTCTATCTCTTATAGGAAATAAATACAAAATCTATTTTTTTGATAGTGATCCCCAAATTTCGTCTATTTTGCCCTATCTCTTGTATTTAAGTAAATAATGGCAAATAAAGATTTTATAAGAAATTTCATTCAAAAACATATTTTTTGAAATTTTTGATAGTGATCCCCAAATTTCGTCTATTTTGCTCTATCTCTTATATTTAAGAAAATAATGGCAAATAAAGATTTTATAAAAAATTTCATACAAAAATCTATTTTTTTAAAGTGATCCCCAAATTTCGTCTATTTTGCCCTATCTCTTGTATTTAAGGAAATAATGGCAAATAAAGATTTTATAAAAAATTTCATCCAAAAATATATTTTTTTAAATTTTTTTTAGTGATCCCCAAATTTCGTCTATTTTGCTCTATCTCTTATATTTAAGGAAATAATTGCAAATAAAGATTTTATAAAAAAGTGTGTTTTAATTTTTATTAAATAATAAAAATTAGTTATTTATTCGACCTTTTAATTGTGCAATGAAAAAGAGTTTATTCTGATTCGAGGCCTTTTCATGTTCCCCATTATGAATTAACATAACAAGTACTTATGATAACTCTACTTTCTTTATTAGGATATTCTCCCATTAAATACTCATAGAGTTTCTTGCTTTCAAAAATTTTGGCAATTTTCAGGAATGAATTGACGATCGTTTCGGGGGTGTTCCAATTCCCCCATCATCAGAATTCTTTAGAAAATAAGGTAATACTGTTAGCATGCAAACATCAAATATTCATATTCTAAATAATCTCAACTTAGTGAGAAAGCAAATATGATTTTCGAAGTTCCACCAGCATTACACCAAATATAATTTGAAAGCAAGTTTTTTTTGGTTACTGCATATACTACCTTCGGTAGTTGTTAAATACAGTTTATATTTTATAAAAAATACATTTTATAAAAAATTTCATACAAAAATATATTTTTTGAAATTTTGATTGTGATCCCCAAATTTCGTCTATTTTCGGTTATATTTCGATCGTTTCGGGGGTGTTCCAATTCCCCCATAATCAGAATTCTTTAGAAAATAAGGTAATACTGTTAGCATGCAAACATCAAATATTCATATTCTAAATAATCTCAACTTAGTGAGAAAGCAAATATGATTTTCGAAGTTCCACCAGCATTACACCAAATATAATTTGAAAGCAAGTTTTTTTTGGTTACTGCATATACTACCTTCGGTAGTTGTTAAATACAGTTTATATTTTATAAAAAATGCATTTTATAAAAAATTTCATACAAAAATATATTTTTTGAAATTTTGATTGTGATCCCCAAATTTCGTCTATTTTGCTCTATCTCTTATATTTAAGAAAATAATGGCCAATAAAGATTTTATAAAAAATTTCATAAAAAAATATATTTTTTGAATTTTTTTTAGTGATTTTCGTCTATTTTGCTCTATCTCTAATATTTAAGGAAATAATAGCAAATAAAGATTTTATAAAAAATTTCATACAAAAATATATTTTCGTCTATTTTGCTCTATCTCTTATATTTAAGGAAATAATGGCAAATAAAGATTTAATAAAAAATTTCATACAAAAATATTTTTTTTTAATTTTTTTTTAGTGATCTCCAAATTTTGTATATTTTGCTCTACCTCTTATATTTAAGGAAAAAATGGCAAATAAAGATTTTATAAAAAATTTCATACAAAAATATATTTTTTGAAATTTTTTTTAGTGATCCCCAAATTTCGTCTATTTTGCTCTACCTCTTATATTTAAGGAAATAATGGCAAATAAAGGTTTTATAAAAAATTTCATACAAAAATATATTTTTTGAAATTTTGATAGTGATCCCCAAATTTGGTCTATTTTGCTCTATCTCTTATATTTAAGGAAATAATGGCAAATAAAGATTTTATAAAAAATTTCTTAAAAAAATATATTTTTTTGAAATTTTTTTAGTGATCCCCAAATTTTGTCAATTTTGCTCTATCCCTTATATTTAAGGAAATAATGGCAAATAAAGATTTTATAAAAAATTTCATACAAAAATATATTTTTTGGAATTTTTTTTAGTGATCCCCAAATTTCGTCTATTTTGCTCTATCCCTTATATTTAAGGAAATAATGGCAAATAAAGATTTTATAAAAAATTTCATACAAAAATATATTTTTTGAAATTTTTTTTAATGATCCCCAAATTTCGTCTATTTTGCTCTATATCTTATATTTAAGGAAATAATTGCAAATAAAGATTTTATAAAAAATTTCATACAAAAATATATTTTTTTGAAATTTTTGATGGTGATTCCCAAATTTCGTTTATTTTGCTCTATCTCTTATATTTAAGGAAATAATGGCAAATAAAGATTTTATAAAAAATTTCATACAAAAATATATTTTTTGAAATTTTTTTAGTGATCCCCAAATTTCGTCTATTTTGCTCTATCTCTTATATTAAAGGAAATAATGGCAAATAAAGATTTTATAAAAAATTTCATACAAAAATCTATTTTTTTGATAGTGATTCCCAAATTTCGTCTTCTTTGCTCTATCCCTTATATTTAAGGAAATAAAGATTTTATCAAAAAGTTCATACAAAAATATATTTTTTTAAATTTTGATAGTGATCCCCAAATTTCGTCTATTTTGCTCTATCCCTCATATTTAAGGAAATAATGGCAAATAAAGATTTTATAAAAAATTTCATACAAAAATATATTTGCTCTATATCTTATATACAAAAATATATTTTTTGAAATTTTTTTTAGTGATCCCCAAATTTCGTCTATTTTGCTCTATCCCTTATATTTAAGGAAATAATGGCAAATAAAGATTTTATAAAAAATTTCATACAAAAATATATTTTTTGAAAAATTTTTTAATGATCCCCAAATTTCATCTATTTTGCTCTATCTATTTTGCTTGATAGTGATCCCCAAATTTTGTCTATTTTGCTCTATCTCTTATATTTAAAGAAATAATGGCAAAAAAAAAATTCATACAAAAATATATTTTTTGAAATTTTGATAGTGATCCCAAATTTCGTCTATTTTGCTGTATCTCTTATATTTAAGGAAATAATGGCAAATAAAGATTTTATAAAAAATTTCATTCAAAAATATATTTTTTGAAATTGTTTTTAGTGTTTATCTCTTATATTTAAGGAAATAATGGCAAATAAAGATTTTATAAAAAGTTTCATACAAAAATATATTTTTTGAAATTTTTGATAGTGATCCCCAAATTTCGTCTATTTTGCTCTATCTCTTATATTTAAGGAAATAATTGCAAATAAAGATTTTATAAAAAATTTAATACAAAAATATATTTTTTGAAATTTTGGTAGTGATCCCCAAATTTTGTCTATTTTGCTCTATCTCTTATATTTAAAGAAATAATGGCAAATAAAGATTTTATAAAAAATTTCATACAAAAATATATTTTTTGAAAAATTTTTTAATGATCCCCAAATTTCATCTATTTTGCTCTATATCTTACATTTAAGGAAATAATTGCAAATAAAGATTTTATAAAAAATTTCATACAAAAATATATTTTTTGAAATTTTGATAGTGATCCCTAAATTTTGTCTATTTTGCTCTATCTCTTATATTTAAGGAAATAATGGCAAATAAAGATTTTATAAAAAATTTCATACAAAAATATATTTTTTGAAATTTTGATAGTGATCCCAAAATTTCGTCTATTTTGCTCTATCTCTTATATTTAAGGAAATAATGGCAAATAAAGATTTTATAAAAAATTTCATACAAAAATATATTTTTTGAAATTTTGATAGTGATCCCCAAATTTCGTCTATTTTGCTCTATCTCTTATATTTAAGGAAATAATGGCAAATAAAGATTTTATAAAAAATTTCATACAAAAATATATTTTTGAAATTTTGATAGTGATCCCCAAATTTCGTCTATTTTGCTCTATCTCTTATATTTAAGGAAATAATGGCAAATAAAGATTTTATAAAAAATTTCATACAAAAATATATTTTTTGAAATTTTGATAGTGATCTCCAAATTTTGTCTATTTTGCTCTATCTCTTTATAAAAAATTTCATACAAAAATATATTTTTTGAAATTTTGATAGTGATCTCCAAATTTTGTCTATTTTGCTCTATCTCTTATATTTAAGGAAATAATGGCAAATAAAAATTTTATAAAAAATTTCATTCAAAAACATATTTTTTGAAATTTTTGATAGTGATCCCCAAATTTCGTCTACTTTGCTCTATCTTTTATATTTAAGAAAATAATGGCAAATAAAGATTTTATAAAAAATTTCATTCAAAAATATATTTTTTGAAATTGTTTTTAGTGTTTATCTCTTATATTTAAGGAAATAATGGCAAATAAAGATTTTATAAAAAGTTTCATACAAAAATATATTTTTTGAAATTTTTGATAGTGATCCCCAAATTTCGTCTATTTTGCTCTATCTCTTATATTTAAGAAAATAATGGCAAATAAAGACTTTATAAAAAATTTCATTCAAAAACATATTTTTTGAAATTCTTGATAGTGATCCCCAAATTTCGTTTATTCTGCTCTATCTCTTATATTTAAGGAAATAATGGCAAATAAAGATTTTATAAAAAATTTCATACAAAAATATATTTTTTGGAATTTTTGATAGTGATCCCCAAATTTCTCTATGATACATATAAAAATATATTTTTTGAATTTTTTTTTAATGATCCCTAAATTTCGTCTATTTTGCTCTATCTCTTATATTTAAGGAAATAATGGATTTTATAAAAAATTGCATACAAACATATATTTTTTGAAATTTTTTAGTGATCCCCAAATCTATTTTGCTCTATCTCTTATATTTAAGGAAATAATGGTAAATAAAGATTTTAAAAAAAATTTCATACAAAAGTATATTTTTTTAAATTTTTGATAGTGACCCCCAAATTTCGTTATTTTGCTCTATAACTTATAAGGAAATAATAGCAAATAAAGATTTAATAAAAAAATTCATACAAACAATTTTTATTTTTTTTTTCAATTTTTGTCTATTTTGCTCTATCTCTTATATTTAAGGAAATAATGGCAATTAAAGATTTTAGAAAAAATTTCATACAAAAATATATTTTTTGAAATTTTTTTAATGATCCCCAAATTTTGTCTATTTTGCTCTATTTCTTATATTTAAGGAAATAATGGCAAATAAAGATTTTATAACAAATTTCATAGAAATTTTTTTTTTTTTTTAATTTTTACCAGTGATCTACTAGTGATCCCCAAATTTCGTCTATTTAGAAAATTTTCGATAGTAAATTTTTCTATAGAAAATTTTCGATAGTAAATTTTTCTATAGAAAATTTTCGATAGTAAATTTTTCTATAGAAAATTTTCGATAGTAAATTTTTCTATAGAAAATTTTCGATAATAAATTTTTCTATAGAAAATTTTCGATAGTAAATTTTTCTATAGAAAATTTTCGATAGTAAATTTTTCTATAGAAAATTTTCGATAGTAAATTTTTCTATAGAAAATTTTCGATAGTAAATTTTTCTATAGAAAATTTTCGATAGTAAATTTTTCTATAGAAAATTTTCGATAGTAAATTTTTCTATAGAAAATTTTCGATAGTAAATTTTTCTATAGAAAATTTTCGATAGTAAATTTTTCTATAGAAAATTTTCGATAGTAAATTTTTCTATAGAAAATTTTCGATAGTAAATTTTTCTATAGAAAATTTTCGATAGTAAATTTTTCTATAGAAAATTTTCGATAGTAAATTTTTCTATAGAAAATTTTCGATAGTAAATTTTTCTATAGAAAATTTTCGATAGTAAATTTTTCTATAGAAAATTTTCGATAGTAAATTTTTCTATAGAAAATTTTCGATAGTAAATTTTTCTATAGAAAATTTTCGATAGTAAATTTTTCTATAGAAAATTTTCGATAGTAAATTTTTCTATAGAAAATTTTCGATAGTAAATTTTTCTATAGAAAATTTTCGATAGTAAATTTTTCTATAGAAAATTTTCGATAGTAAATTTTTCTATAGAAAATTTTCGATAGTAAATTTTTCTATAGAAAATTTTCGATAGTAAATTTTTCTATAGAAAATTTTCGATAGTAAATTTTTCTATAGAAAATTTTCGATAGTAAATTTTTCTATAGAAAATTTTCGATAGTAAATTTTTCTATAGAAAATTTTCGATAGTAAATTTTTCTATAGAAAATTTTCGATAGTAAATTTTTCTATAGAAAATTTTCGATAGTAAATTTTTCTATAGAAAATTTTCGATAGTAAATTTTTCTATAGAAAATTTTCGATAATAAATTTTTCTATAGAAAATTTTCGATAATAAATTTTTCTATAGAAAATTTTCGATAGTAAATTTTTCTATAGAAAATTTTCGATAGTAAATTTTTCTATAGAAAATTTTCGATAGTAAATTTTTCTATAGAAAATTTTCGATAGTAAATTTTTCTATAGAAAATTTTCGATATTAAATTTTTCTATAGAAAATTTTCGATAGTAAATTTTTCTATAGAAAATTTTCGATAGTAAATTTTTCTATAGAAAATTTTCGATAGTAAATTTTTCTATAGAAAATTTTCGATAGTAAATTTTTCTATAGAAAATTTTCGATAATAAATTTTTCTATAGAAAATTTTCGATAGTAAATTTTTCTATAGAAAATTTTCGATAGTAAATTTTTCTATAGAAAATTTTCGATAGTAAATTTTTCTATAGAAAATTTTCGATAGTAAACTTTTCTATAGAAAATTTTCGATAGTAAATTTTTCTATAGAAAATTTTCGATAGTAAATTTTTCTATAGAAAATTTTCGATAGTAAATTTTTCTATAGAAAATTTTCGATAGTAAATTTTTCTATAGAAAATTTTCGATAGTAAATTTTTCTATAGAAAATTTTCGATAGTAAATTTTTCTATAGAAAATTTTCGATAGTAAATTTTTCTATAGAAAATTTTCGATAGTAAATTTTTCTATAGAAAATTTTCGATAGTAAATTTTTCTATAGAAAATTTTCGATAGTAAATTTTTCTATAGAAAATTTTCGATAGTAAATTTTTCTATAGAAAATTTTCGATAGTAAATTTTTCTATAGAAAATTTTCGATAGTAAATTTTTCTATAGAAAATTTTCGATAGTAAATTTTTCTATAGAAAATTTTCGATAGTAAATTTTTCTATAGAAAATTTTCGATAGTAAATTTTTCTATAGAAAATTTTCGATAGTAAATTTTTCTATAGAAAATTTTCGATAGTAAATTTTTCTATAGAAAATTTTCGATAGTAAATTTTTCTATAGAAAATTTTCGATATTAAATTTTTCTATAGAAAATTTTCGATAGTAAATTTTTCTATAGAAAATTTTCGATAGTAAATTTTTCTATAGAAAATTTTCGATAGTAAATTTTTCTATAGAAAATTTTCGATAGTAAATTTTTCTATAGAAAATTTTCGATAGTAAATTTTTCTATAGAAAATTTTCGATAGTAAATTTTTCTATAGAAAATTTTCGATAGTAAATTTTTCTATAGAAAATTTTCGATAGTAAATTTTTCTATAGAAAATTTTCGATAGTAAATTTTTCTATAGAAAATTTTCGATAGTAAATTTTTCTATAGAAAATTTTCGATAGTAAATTTTTCTATAGAAAATTTTCGATAGTAAATTTTTCAATAGAAAATTTTCGATAGTAAATTTTTCTATAGAAAATTTTCGATAGTAAATTTTTCTATAGAAAATTTTCGATAGTAAATTTTTCTATAGAAAATTTTCGATAGTAAATTTTTCTATAGAAAATTTTCGATAGTAAATTTTTCTATAGAAAATTTTCGATAGTAAATTTTTCAATAGAAAATTTTCGATAGTAATTTTTCTATAGAAAATTTTCGATAGTAATTTTTCTATAGAAAATTTTCGATAGTAAATTTTTCTATAGAAAATTTTCGATAGTAAATTTTTCTATAGAAAATTTTCGATAGTAAATTTTTCTATAGAAAATTTTCGATAGTAAATTTTTCTATAGAAAATTTTCGATAGTAAATTTTTCTATAGAAAATTTTCGATAGTAAATTTTTCTATAGAAAATTTTCGATAGTAAATTTTTCTATAGAAAATTTTCGATAGTAAATTTTTCTATAGAAAATTTTCGATAGTAAATTTTTCTATAGAAAATTTTCGATAGTAAATTTTTCTATAGAAAATTTTCGATAGTAAATTTTTCTATAGAAAATTTTCGATAGTAAATTTTTCTATAGAAAATTTTCGATAGTAAATTTTTCTATAGAAAATTTTCGATAGTAAATTTTTCTATAGAAAATTTTCGATAGTAAATTTTTCTATAGAAAATTTTCGATAGTAAATTTTTCTATAGAAAATTTTCGATAGTAAATTTTTCTATAGAAAATTTTCGATAGTAAATTTTTCTATAGAAAATTTTCGATAGTAAATTTTTCGATAGAAAATTTTCGATAGTGAATTTTTCTATAGAAAATTTTCGATAGTAAATTTTTCTATAGAAAATTTTCGATAGTAAATTTTTCTATAGAAAATTTTCGATAGTAAATTTTTCTATAGAAAATTTTCGATAGTAAATTTTTCTATAGAAAATTTTCGATAGTAAATTTTTCTATAGAAAATTTTCGATAGTAAATTTTTCTATAGAAAATTTTCGATAGTAAATTTTTCTATAGAAAATTTTCGATAGTAAATTTTTCTATAGAAAATTTTCGATAGTAAATTTTTCTACAGAAAATTTTCGATAGTAAATTTTTCTATAGAAAATTTTCGATAATAAATTTTTCTATAGAAAATTTTCGATAGTAAATTTTTCTATAGAAAATTTTCGATAGTAAATTTTTCTATAGAAAATTTTCGATAGTAAATTTTTCTATAGAAAATTTTCGATAGTAAATTTTTCTACAGAAGATTTTCGATAGTAAATTTTTCTATAGAAAATTTTCGATAGTAAATTTTTCTATAGAAAATTTTCGATAGTAAATTTTTCTATAGAAAATTTTCGATAGTAAATTTTTCTACAGAAGATTTTCGATAGTAAATTTTTCTATAGAAAATTTTCGATAGTAAATTTTTCTATAGAAAATTTTCGATAGTAAATTTTTCTATAAAAAATTTTCGATAGTAAATTTTTCTATAGAAAATTTTCGATAGTAAATTTTTCTATAGAAAATTTTCGATAGTAAATTTTTCGATGGCAAATTTTTCTATAGAAAATTTTCGATAGTAACTTTTTCTATAGAAAATTTTCGATAGTAAATTTTTCTATAGAAAATTTTCGATAGTAAATATTTCTATAGAAAATTTTCGATAATAAATTTTTCTATAGAAAATTTTCGATAATAAATTTTTCTATACAAAATTTTCGATAATAAATGTTTCCATAGAAAATTTTCGATAGTAAATTTTTCAATAGAAAATTTTCGATAGTAATTTTTTCTATAGAAAATTTTTGATAGTAAATTTTTCTATAGAAAATTTTCGATACTAAATTTTTTTATAGAAAATTTTCGATAGTAAATTTTTCTATAGAAAATTTTCGATAGTAAATTTTTCTATAGAAAATTTTCGATAGTAAGTTTTTTTATAGAAAATTTTCGATAGTAAATTTTTCTATAGAAAATTTTCGATAGTAAATTTTTTTATAAAAAATTTTCGATAGTAAATTTTTCTGTAGAAAATTTTCTATAGTAAATTTTTCTATTTTTCTATAGAAAATTTTCGATAGTAAATTTTTCTATAGAAAATTTTCGATAGTAAATTTTTCTATAGAAAATTTTCGATAGTAAATTTTTCAATAGAAAATTTTCGATAGTAATTTTTCTATAGAAAATTTTCGATAGTAATTTTTCTATAGAAAATTTTCGATAGTAAATTTTTCTATAGAAAATTTTCGATAGTAAATTTTTCTATCGAAAATTTTCGATAGTAAATTTTTCTATAGAAAATTTTCGATAGTAAATTTTTCTATAGAAAATTTTCGATAGTAAATTTTTCTATAGAAAATTTTCGATAGTAAATTTTTCTATAGAAAATTTTCGATAGTAAATTTTTCTATAGAAAATTTTCGATAGTAAATTTTTCTATAGAAAATTTTCGATAGTAAATTTTTCTATAGAAAATTTTCGATAGTAAATTTTTCTATAGAAAATTTTCGATAGTAAATTTTTCGATAGAAAATTTTCGATAGTGAATTTTTCTATAGAAAATTTTCGATAGTGAATTTTTCTATAGAAAATTTTCGATAGTAAATTTTTCTATAGAAAATTTTCGATAGTAAATTTTTCTATAGAAAATTTTCGATAGTAAATTTTTCTATAGAAAATTTTCGATAGTAAATTTTTCTATAGAAAATTTTCGATAGTAAATTTTTCGATAGTGAATTTTTCTATAGAAAATTTTCGATAGTGAATTTTTCTATAGAAAATTTTCGATAGTGAATTTTTCTATAGAAAATTTTCGATAGTAAATTTTTCTATAGAAAATTTTCGATAGTAAATTTTTCTATAGAAAATTTTCGATAGTAAATTTTTCTATAGAAAATTTTCGATAGTAAATTTTTCTATAGAAAATTTTCGATAGTAAATTTTTCTATAGAAAATTTTCGATAGTAAATTTTTCTATAGAAAATTTTCGATAGTAAATTTTTCTATAGAAAATTTTCGATAGTAAATTTTTCTATAGAAAATTTTCGATAGTAAATTTTTCTATAGAAAATTTTCGATAGTAAATTTTTCTATAGAAAATTTTCGATAGTAAATTTTTCTATAGAAAATTTTCGATAGTAAATTTTTCTATAGAAAATTTTCGATAGTAAATTTTTCTATAGAAAATTTTCGATAGTAAATTTTTCTATAGAAAATTTTCGATAGTAAATTTTTCTATAGAAAATTTTCGATAGTAAATTTTTCTATAGAACATTTTTGATTGCAAATTTTTTTTTTTTTTTTTTTTTTGACGTTAGAAAAATTACTATAACTAAAAGAGGAAATTTTAGTTTCTTAAGATTTTTTTAATCAATCTTGATACAAAAATATTTTTAGATGTTAAGTATAACATTTTCTGGTAGAAGTATTTGCTTTCACCTGTGCAAATGATATTAATTTTCTTTTTTTAAATAAGTTCACAAATTGGTTCATTAAACTTTTGTTTATTTTAGTAATATGAAAACAAAAATTCAGCAATTAGGCTAAGGCGGGAAATAACAAAGTAACATTTTTTTATGTTTTACTTAGGGATTAGACGCATATCAGTTATTCCATTATAAACCGAATGGGCACCCACCGATTAGTGTAATTTAGAATGTCTTGACTTGCTATTTTTCCACCTCTAGATAGAAACTATGCAGACAAGGGCTTCCAATCAGGATTGCTTTTTCTGAATCCCGGGATTCGGGAATGAAGAAAAATTTATGGGATCCATATTTCGGAATCCCGGGATTTTCGGTATATTTTTAATTCGTGGGGTTTTTAAAAAAAATTTCGGGATTTTTAAAAATTTTTGGAATTTTTTTGGCATTTAAAATCTACGCGTTCGTAAAGATTTGTAAAGTTCTGTTAAAGTTGTTAACTTTGAAAAAGGAAAACCATCTAGAGCGGACATCCGAATCTTTTTGCAAGCTTTACATTTCGCAAACGGTTCACCACTTTCTTCCACAAAAAAAAAATTGTACCATACGGAACTTTTGTCGAATTTGCAATTAAATATGCCCATTTTGTTTAGTTCAGACAAGTAAAACTTTCAATTGATATTCGAGTTGCAGCAAAATTGATTTACGAATTGCATCAAAACTTTAAATTTTTTAAGCAAAATCACTAACAAAATATGAACAAAAACGTCTAAAATTTAAACTTTACACAGAAAAAAATAAAAAAAATATTTGAGTTAATTTTTAATACTATTGAGTAAAAAATTACTCAATTTTTCACCAGTAAACGATTTAATAGTATTGAGTAAATTATTAATAAAAATTTATTAAATGTTTGAAAAAAAATTTGAGTAAATTTTTAATTGACACAATTAAAAAATTTACTCAAAATTTATCTATTTATTTTTTTTTTAAGTTTAAAAAAGTTTTAAATTTTTTTACAAAAAAAAAAACAAAAAACTTGTTTTTTCAAACTTTACCAAACATATTTATGTCTCAAAAACGTAGGAAATTTTTATAAAGACGATTACAAACTTTCACATACATACACAAAAAACTATAAACTAAACGAGAACTCAAAAAACTATGAGAGTTTAAAAATAATAAAAAAACTATTAAATTTTTATTAAATTATTTACTTAAATTGTTTTTATAATTTTTGAGTAAATTTTTAATTGCGTCAATTAAAAAATTACTCAAATTTTGTTTTCAAATTTAAAGAAGTGATTACTCAAATTTATTTCCTTCATATTTTTTTCTGTGTAAATGCTATCATATTTGCTACAATTCAAAAAAATATAGACACCAAAACGGCCTGTAAAAAAATTGTGTCACTGATCAATTAAACTTTAGAGGTTGGTGAACAATTGTGGTCATACTACTTGAGCATGTAACGAATTAGAGCGACAATTTTTTGCATGGAAATGTAAATACCAAATGGTAAATACCCGGTAAAATAGGTAAATTGGGTAAAAATTGGTAAATATCCGGGTATTTTTCAAAAAAGGGGGTATAAACTATGTTGTAGAAAATTTGGTGAACAAAAACATTTTGCAGCAAAATTTAATGAATTTTATATTAAATTTTATCAATAAAAATGCTTGCAGAGCAGTTGGAAAATAAGAACTTAAGTCAATAACTATTTATATGAATTTTGATTTTTTTTTGTTTACAATTTGTTTACAGTTAGTAGGGTCACAAGTGATACCAACCCCCATTATTTTAAGAAATAAAATAATTTTTCAGAAAAAATAGTACTTTTTTTTAGAAAAAATAGTACTTGTTTTAAAAAAAATAATACTTTAAAAAAAAAATAGTACATTTTTAGAAAAATAGTACTTTTTTATAAAAAATAGTACTTTCTTAGAAAAAATAGTACTTTTTTAAGAAAAATAGTGCTTTTTTAGGAAAAATAGAAAAAAGTACTTTTTTAGAAAGAAAGTGTTTTTTTTTATAAAAAGTAGCACTTTAGTACTACTACTCTTTTAGAAAAGTAATATATCACCTTTAAGACAAAAACGTACTTTTTCAGGAAAAAAGTACTTAAATAATTTCTTAAAAGTATTATTTAAGAAAATATAGTACTTTTTAGAAAAAATTTTTTTTAAAAAAAGTAAATTTTTTACTACTTTTTAGAAAAAAAAGTACTTTGTATCCTTTTCCAAAAAAGCTACTTTTTAAGAAAAAAAAGTACTTTTTATATTTTGAGTAGGTTTATTCTAGCTCGAGGTCATTATTTCCTTTGCTAATTAAAGCTATGATATTCTCATCCCGAGTAAAAATAAACATATATAACAATATATAACTTGATACAAACATAATAAATCTTATATGATTATACATCCCGTGAGGTATTTTCTAATTTTTTTAAATGCAGTCATATGTTGTAATATATAATTTAATCATGAATCGGATGAAAAGGTATACGGTTGATATAAATATATGAAATAGTATAAGGGCCAATACAAAATCTGTTTTTCTGTATAATTTAATATAAAATTATATATAGCTAATTCTGTTTCATATATAAATGTTTCCAATTAAATGTTTCCAATTAACCAAAAATGTTCTAAGTTTTTTAAGCAAAGTATAAGAAACTTTTAAAATGTTCCTAAACATTTCCTTGTTAGGGTTATGTATATCACCTATCTGGTTCGAAGCGTACCCAAACATTTTTTTTGTTTTAGAAAATTATATGTTTGGTGAATGTATCGTTGACCTGTGGTGTAACTCACCCAAACCAAAACACACCAAGATTTTTTATGTTTTTATGCAATTAGATCTAATTGGATCCAATGAAATATGGCAATGTCTGGTCAAAACTCGGATGAAATCGAATCATATTTTATACAAGTTGATATTTTTTAATGCAAAAACATCCACCATTATTCGGATTAAATTGCGTATAAATATATATTGTGTTATATATCATTTTGTATTGCATCATATAAAAATTTTTACTCGGGATAGAATAATTTTCAAGAAAATTATTTTTCTGTTTTAAATTTATTTATGTTGGTCATTTTTTGCAAGACTTAATCGACACGTGTTTCGCGATTTGTCAGATCCCATTGTCAAGATTATTTAGCAAAAATAAAAATCCTATACGTCAAGTAGCAAAGGGTCTTTAATGACAATCGTTAATGATCAAACTAAAATATTAATACATATTTCTAAAAAAAGTACTTTTTCCAAAAAAGTACTTTTTTTCAAAAAAAGTACTATTTTTTAAATAATACTTTTTAGAAAAAAAGGAAAATTTTTTTCTAAATAAGTACTATTTTCCTGAAAAAGTACGTTTTTTACTTAAAGGTGCTAAAGTACTTTACTAAGAAGTACTATTGTACCAAATGCCAATCTTATTGACAACCAGAGCTTGCTTCGATCTCAAATGCTTTTTATAAATACTAGGGTGATTAGACCGGTTTTTCGAAACCGGTTTGAACCGGTTTTTTGTGGATTGCGACGGTCGGTTTTTTTAAAATCTTAACTATTCGAAAACCGGTTTGACCGGTTTTGTACTGTCGAAACCCGGTTTTTTTAATCAAGCAGTAAAACTCGATTTAGCAGTAAAACTCGATTTATTTTTTTTAAGTGTAATTTGATTTCTGAAAAGGTGTTCAAAAAAATTCCAACTGAATGCAAAACAAGTAAAAAAATTAATTTCGCCTTTACCGAATCTATAAATTGGAGTTTGCAACTTACTTTTGGAAGTGGGAAATTTTTCCGCATAAAAAAAATTAAAAAAAAAAATTAGTAAACATTTTTGTTGAGTATCAAAATTTACTTTTGAGTAATTTTTAACATATTTAGTTTTGATATTGTTCAACCTTTTTTATTAAATGTTTTAATAAATTAATATTCGAGCTCGTGGCCTTTTATTAAAACATGTAATTTTTTAATGTTTACTACACCATTTACAGATGTAATTCGAAAAAGATCAATTGTAATTCGAATATTCTATTTGTAATTCGAAGATTCCATTTGTAATTTGAAGATTCCATTTGTAATTCGAAGATTCCATTTGTAATTCGAATACTCCAATTGTAATTCGAAGATTCTATTTGTAATTCGAAGATTCCAATTGTAATTCGAAAAAGATCAATTGTAATTCGAAAAAGATCAATTGTAATTCGAAAAAGATCAATTGTAATTCGAAAAAGATCAATTGTAATTCGTAAAAGATCAATTGTAATTCGTAAAAGATCAATTGTAATTCGAAAAAGATCAATTGTAATTCGAAAAAGATCAATTGTAATTCGTAAAAGATCCATTGTAATTCGTAAAAGATCAATTGTAATTCGAAAAAGATCAATTGTAATTCGTAAAAGATCAATTGTTATTCGAAAAAGATCAATTGTAATTCGTAAAAGATCAATTGTAATTCGAAAAAGATCAATTGTAATTCGAAGATTCCATTTGTAATTCGAAGATTCCATTTGTAATTCGAAGATTCCAATTGTAATTCGAAAACCAACGAGTAAAATCGTTTCTTACGCCTTTAAAAACATTGTGTTTTGTTGATTTACTCGTTGGTTTTCGAATTACAATTGGAATCTTCGAATTACAATTGGAATCTTCGAATTACAAATGGAATCTTCGAATTACAATTGATCTTTTTCGAATTACAATTGATCTTTTACGAATTACAATTGATCTTTTTCGAATTACAATTGATCTTTTACGAATTACAATTGATCTTTTTCGAATTACAATTGATCTTTTACGAATTACAATTGATCTTTTTCGAATTACAATTGATCTTTTTCGAATTACAATTGATCTTTTTCGAATTACAATTGATCTTTTACGAATTACAATTGATCTTTTACGAATTACAATTGATCTTTTTCGAATTACAATTGATCTTTTACGAATTACAATTGATCTTTTTCGAATTACAATTGATCTTTTTCGAATTACAATTGGAATCTTCGAATTACAAATGGAATCTTCGAATTACAATTGGAGTATTCGAATTACAAATGGAATCTTCGAATTACAAATGGAATCTTCGAATTACAAATGGAATCTTCGAATTACAAATAGAATCTTCGAATTACAATTGATCTTTTTCGAATTACATCTGTAAATGGTGTAGTTATTTGTGTTTAAAAATAAAAAAATTTGAAGTAAAAAATTTTTCATTGAAATTTAAAAATTTTTGAAATGCTTTTTATAAAATTCAAATTGTATTTAAAAAACTTCCCTTTGTATTTCAAAATTTGGATTTATATTTTAGAATTTTCATTTGAAAAATTTCTAAATGCTTTTCAGAAAATTCCATTTGTTTTTCAAAATTTTCCATTTATATTTCAATATTTTCTAAATGCTTTTAAGAAATTTGTAATTTGTATTTCAGAAATTTTCATTAAAAATGCAAAGAAATAAAATACAATTGGAAATTTCTGAAACATAAATGAATTTCTGAAATATGACATTTATGAAGTATAAATAAAATTGAACATTTCGAAAACGTATGAAAAATTTCTGAAATATAATTGGAAATTTCTTAAAAAGAATTTGTATTTTCTGAAATAGAATCAGAAATGGTGATATACAGTCCCAAATTTTTCGAAACACCGACAATCTCGGATTGATTTTGGCCGTGAGCGTCATTTTTTTGCCTCATTTTGCAAAATACCGAAAAAACCGGTTCAACCGGTTTTTTGTCAATTTGAAAAACCGAAACCGGGTTTTTTGAAAATGCTGATTTTCGAACTATTCGAAAACCGGTTTTTGAAAAAAGTCGAATAATTGATCACCCTAATAAATACCCAAATAAATTCCCAAAAAAGTTATTTACCTTTTTTTTATCCGATGCATGGGTAAATACCGGATATAATCCTATCACTATGCATGGAGAAAAGTTTTTCTTCCGATTTTGAATATCCGGGCCAATTTTTATTCTGTTAGGCCTAAAACTCATGTGGTACAAATTTGATCAAAGTTTTGGATTTTTGATAACTAAAAAAAAAAAAACAAGTAGATTCGACTTTGCCGAATTTATGAATACCCTCCAAAATGCCCTTTTTAAGTGATAGTAAATTTTCTAACGTGAAAAAAATAACATTTTTGATTAGAAATATTTTTTTTTTTTGTGTAAAAAACCTTTTTTTTTTAGTAATTTTAGAAAAAAAATAATTTACTAAATTTTTTTTGAGTGTAAAAGTTTTTTTGAGTGTAAAATTTTTTTTCGATTGCATTTTTTTTTGAGTGACAAAAATACGTTTTAAAATATTTTTGTGACTTACCAAATTTTTTAAAACATGTTTAACGGGTTTTTAAGCACGTGAATTTAAGGTAAAAATATTCTGAAATTCACGGTTTTGCTAATAACTTTTGAATTACTGGGCCGATTTGGCTTAAATTCAATGCGAGGCCAGGGGAACTACAAAAATATATGCCGAGCTTCAGCATGCCTTTCGAAAGTTAGCGTGTTTTTTATCTCGTAAAATCACGAAAAACCCTTGCCGAAATTCAGTCTTTTGCTCATAACTTTTGAACCACGTGACCGATTTCGTTGGATTGCAATACCAAGGTGACCAGGTAAATGCCCAACATACATGACAAATTTCAGGGACATGCGTAAAGTCTTTCAAAAGTAAGCGTGTTTTCAACAGACAGACATACAGACGAACGGACGGACATCGCTAGATCGTCTTAAAATCAATCAAGGATCATGAATATTTCGAGGTGTTACAAACGGAATGACAAACTTATATATACCCTCTATCACTACACCATTTACAGATGTAATTCGAAAAAGATCAATTGTAATTCGAAGATTCTATTTGTAATTCGAAGATTCCATTTGTAATTCGAAGATTCCATTTGTAATTCGAAGATTCCATTTGTAATTCGAAGATTCCAATTGTAATTCGAAAAAGATCAATTGTAATTCGAAAAAGATCAATTGTAATTCGAAAAAGATCAATTGTAATTCGAAAAAGATCAATTGTAATTCGTAAAAGATCAATTGTAATTCGAAAAAGATCAATTGTAATTCGAAAAAGATCAATTGTAATTCGAAAAAGATCAATTGTAATTCGTAAAAGATCAATTGTAATTCGTAAAAGATCAATTGTAATTCGTAAAAGATCAATTGTAATTCGAAAAAGATCAATTGTAATTCGTAAAAGATCAATTGTAATTCGAAAAAGATCAATTGTAATTCGAAAATTCCATTTGTAATTCGAAAATTCCATTTGTAATTCGAAGATTCCAATTGTAATTCGAAAAATATCAACTGTATTTCCATTGATATATTTCGAATTACAATTGGAATCTTCGAATTACAATTGATCTTTTACGAATTACAATTGATCTTTTACGAATTACAATTGATCTTTTTCGAAATACAATTGATCTTTTTCGATGTACACCATTTACAGATGTAATTCGAAAAAGATCAATTGTAATTCGAAGATTCTATTTGTAATTCGAAGATTCCATTTGTAATTCGAAGATTCCATTTGTAATTCGAAGATTCCATTTGTAATTCGAATACTCCAATTGTAATTCGAAGATTCCATTTGTAATTCGAAGATTCCAATTGTAATTCGAAAAAGATCAATTGTAATTCGAAAAAGATCAATTGTAATTCGAAAAAGATCAATTGTAATTCGAAAAAGATCAATCTTCGAATTACAATTGGAATCTTCGAATTACAAGTGGAATCTTCGAATTACAATTGATCTTTTACGAATTACAATTGATCTTGTACGAATTACAATTGATCTTTTACGAATTACAATTGATCTTTTTCGAATTACAATTGATCTTTTTCGAATTACAATTGGTCTTTTTCGAATTACAATTCATCTTTTACGAATTACAATTGATCTTTTACGAATTACAATTGATCTTTTTCGAATTACAATTGATCTTTTTCGAATTGCAATTGATCTTTTTCGAATTACAATTGATCTTTTTCGAATTACAATTGGAATCTTCGAATTACAAATGGAATCTTCGAATTACAATTGGAGTATTCGAATTACAAATAGAATCTTCGAATTACAAATGGAATCTTTGAATTACAAATGGAATCTTCGAATTACAAATAGAATCTTCGAATTACAATTGATCTTTTTCGAATTACATCTGTAAATGGTGTAGAGTGGAGGGTATAAAAAACTTTTAAATATATCTCTAGCGATATATCATATTATATAATTTTGATGCGCTGAACACAAGTATCAAAAAAATTTTAAAATCGGGCGAACGGTTTTCGAGATATCTCTATTTGCAATTTGCAAAAAAAACGGCGGAATTTCTCTACGTTCAAGAATTTAAAAACAAATTTCAAACTTTTTTTCCCTGCCCCTTTCATAGAGCTTGAGACAAGCTTTATTTTAAACTTAATTTAAGCCAAATCCGATAATTTTTACCCGTGACGCCTATCGACCAGTTTCGGATTTTTGGAAAATTTCCACCAAAATTTTGAATTTTTGAAAAATTAAAAAATAAAAAAAATTAATATATCTAGACATACATTATTTTTTTATTATTTTTGGTATGCTGAATACAAATATCAAAAAATGTTTTAAATCGGTCAAGCTTTTTTGGAGATATCGCCATTAAAAATTTGTCAAAAATATTCCAAAAATTTTAGTTTTTTTCCAACGTTTAAGACATTTTTTAAACAAAATATCAAAATTTAATTCCAATGATATTTTTATAGAACTTGCGACAAACTTTTATTTAAACTTAATTTCAGCCAAATCCGACCATTTAAACCCATAGCGCTCTTCTATTAAAGTTAGAGTTTTTGGTAAACATTTTCTAAAAAACCAAAACATTGATCGAAGGGTGCCACAGGTTAAAATGATCGGATTTGGCTCAAATTAATTTAAAAAAATTAAAGTTTGTCTCAAGCTCTATCTAAGGGTCAAGGAAAAAAAGTTTGAAATTTTTTTTTTTAAATTTCTTAAACTCCTTTTTTACAAAATTTCAAATACCGATATCTCGTAAACCGTTCTACCGATTTTAGAATTTTTTTTTAAATTCTTGTTTAGCGCATCAAAATTTATAAATATGATGTATCGCAAGCCATATATTTCTTTTTAAATTTTCACAATTCAAAAACTTTGATCGCCAGACGCCACGGGATAATTTAATCCGATTGGCCTCAAATTTGTACCATATAATTTTTAAGTCTAACTTGGGAAAATCAAAAGTTAAAGAAAAATTGTCACTCTAATAACGAATATTAAGAGCACAACAAAATAGTATTATAAATATACTTCGAATCAAAACAAAAAAAGATTGTCTTTTAACCTACCGATCGCAGCAGTTTATTATTTATGAGCACAGTTACTTAACAAAAAACTGGTTTCAAAAATTTGTGGTGAATTTTATTTAAAAATCATACAAAAAACTTGTGTTTCCTCAAAAGATTTGTTCAAAAAGCTTATTTGAATTGCACGTACCAGTTTTATTCAACTCAAAAGATGTCGTCATCTCTTACCTCTATACAACAAAATTTATTTAAACTTAATGGAAGAGATCTTTGTGGAACTGAAATAGCTTTTAAATAAGATACTCCTACAAGCAGTATGTTTAGTTTATTATTGAACATGACACTTTTTCGATCGGAAAAAATGTTTCACAGTTTTAGACATTTTCTATATGCAAATTCGAACATTCTATTTGTAATTCGAAGATTCTATTTAAAGATTCATTTAAAATTCGAAGATTTTACCACACTGAAATTTAGGAAAACATTTCTTTGAAAATATTTCGTGAATTTTCCTAAAATTTAGTTAAATCCAACTAAAATATTATAAATTTTCTTAACTTTGAGGAAAAAATTTTAGTTCATTTACTTATAAAGAGTTCATAGTTTTCTTAAAATGAAGTTCTTTAATATAAGGAAAAAAAAATTTACTACCAAAAAATGTTTCCCAAATTTAAGAAACAAATTTTTATTTTAAAGATATATGTGCACTAGGGTGCTCAAAAAAAATGAAGTTGTTAAATATTGGCCGCAACTCCCCCTAGAAATATGCATTTGGGTGTAAAAATATGTTTTGCAAAATTATATTGTAATCGGATGTGGGTAAGGCGTGCCGCATCGGTCCTGAAGTTTGAAAAACGGATTACAAGGGGAAAATATGACTTTTTTTTTATTTTCTCAATTTTTTTGATATTTTAAGTAAAGTTTGAAATTCAAACTTTGAATTCAAATGGTCACTGAATTTTGATTAAGAGTTAATTGTCTATCAAATAAGGTATTAAAAATTAAAATCGGTTGAAAAGTAGCCGAGTTATTACAACTTCCCCCGGCAACTAACGTGTGGCAGACCACTTGATCATGGAATTCGAGCGCCATTTTTGAAATTTATTGAAATTATCTACTGTAATAATTTTTTTTTATTCTTCAAGCTTCAATGTCTTAAGATAATGAGTATTTATCATATTGTTCTTTCCTAACTTGTTTAAATTTTATGCTAAAAAGGTCTGAATTTTTAAGCACGGTTATCAAATCTCCAATTTTTATTTTTTTTGTTAAAGAAATTTTAAAAAATCGACTATTGGAGTTTAAGGATATGTTAAGCACATATAAAGGAATAAAAACCCCAAAAATTGTAGGCTTTGCTGTTTTCATTTGGCTATTACAGTGATGTAATTTCGGCGGATTTCGGAAAAGATTTTTGACATTTTTTTAGTTTTTTTTTTTTGGTTTTTTTACAAACTTCATATGTTTTGGACCGAATTATATCAACACGAGATAGAATACTTCAATTCGCAAATTTAGGGCCAAAATGGGAAATTAAAAATTGCCCCAACTAAAGGTCAAAGGTCAAATTTTAGAAGATTTTGAATTTTTAAACATTAACAGATTTTCTGAGTGGAAATATATGAAACTACTTGATGTCATTTTACAAGGTCTTAACATATGTCTTTTTATTTAAATTCAGAATATTAACCCTTTAGTGATGGTGGGGCCTATTCGACCCTTTGAACACTTACATTATCTCCATTAAATTAAAAAAATTATAGGCCCCGACAGCACTTAAGGGTTAAATTTCTAAATTTTTATTATTTGACATTTAGTTTAGACCAATTAAAATAACATCAAGTAGGTTCAGCAAAATCCGCCCAGCAAATTTTGTTAATGTTTAAAAATTAAAAATTTTCTAAAATTTGACCTTTGACCCTTAACAGGGGCAATTTTTTATATCTCAATTTCGCCCAAATTTTGCAAATTGAAGTATTCTATCTCGTGTTGATATAATTCGGTCCAAAACATATCAAGTTTGTAAAAAAAACAAAAAAAAATAAAAGCTAAAAAAGGGCCAAAAATCACTACTTTCCCGAAATCCGCCGAAATTACATCACTGTAATAGCCAAATGAAAACAGCAAACCCTACAATTTTTGGGGTTTTTATTCCTTTATATGTGCTTAACAAATCCTTAAACTCCAATAGCCGATTTTTTAAAATTTCTTTAACAAAAAAAATAAAAATTTAAAATTGGAGATTTGAAAATAGTGTTGAAAAATTCAGACCACTTTAGCATTTATTTAAAACTAGTTAGCAAAACGCAATATGAAAAATATGTATCTTCTTAGTACATTGGGACTTGAAGAATAAAAAAATGTTTTTACAGTAGATAATTTCAATAAATTTCAAAAATGGGGCTCGAATTACTTGATTAAGTGGTCTGACACACATTAGTTGCCTGGGGAAGTTGTAAAAACTTGGCTGATTTTCAACCGATTTTAATTTTTAATACCTTATTAGATAGGCAATTAGCTCTAAATCATAATTCAGTAATCATTTGAATTCAAACTTAACTCAAAATACCAAAAAAAAATGAGAAAATCACAAAAAAGTCATATTTCCCCTTGTAATCCGTTTTTCAAACTTCACCCTAATGTGCCCACACAATTTAGTTTAATTAAAATTTAATAAAAAAAAAACTTCATCGTTTTTCTATTCTTACACTCAAAAAAAAAAAAAGACTTAACTTAAACTTTGGAAAAATTTTCTTTAAAATAGTTTATAAATTTTCCCACAATTTAGTTAAATTTAAGTAAAAGTTGGGAAATTTTCTTAACTGTTAGAAAAAATTTTAGTTCATTTACTGTTAAATAGTCAATTTTTTTCCTAAAATGGAATTCCCTAATACAGGAAAGAAATTCTTACCGCCAAAGAAATTTTCCCCACATATTAGGGTTTCTATTCGGGAAAAATTTCCCGGGAATTCCCGGGAAATATTTTTCTTAAAATCCCGGGATTTTTTCTTCGGGAAATTTCGGGAATTCGTCGCTAATTTTTTAATAAAAATATATTTAATTTACACATTTTTAACACAATCTTAAATGATTTAATAAAAATGACATTAAAACTTTGAAAGAATTAAAATTTTTGAAGCAAAACTGGTGAGGATATGCTTCAGATTGCATATTATTTAGGCCTAATAATTATTTTTCTTTAATCGATTGCGTGACGAAATACGGAATCAAACTAAATTTCACTTTAAATGTTGGTTGCAAATCGGCAAAAGTTTTCTTAATCTAAAATTCCAATGATTTCTTTTTTTACGAAATTTAGAATTTCATATTCAGAACAACAATCTTTTTAGTGCTTAAACAAAAATATCGATAGTTAAAAAAATATATAACAAAGCTGGTTTTCAGCTTAATATTTCATATATGAAGTAAAAGCCTGATATCTATCGGCCGTGAAAAAAAATATTTTGTAACGAACCTTGGCCGCCGCGAGTTCTATCCCAGCAACCAGTGAAAATACGTCGTTACAATGGCTATATAGTACATTGGTTTTCCCATTTTGGCCGGAATGCCTTAAAGCAATTAATTTTAATAATTCGAAAGTTTAATTAAATATATCTTCAAGATATAATTTTCTTACGGTTGGCGTAGTCAAAATTAGAAAAATTTTCCAAAAAGTTATTAAAACCGCATTTGAAGCAAAATCGGGTATTTCCGAATTGTGAACAATTTTGCATGAAGTGGAAATACGTAAATGCAAATACTAAAACTATGATAAGGTCCAATATTTCTACAAAAAATAGATTTTATGAACTTTCTAAACTCATCTAAAATGGTTTTAAATTGAAAAATACAACCATAATTTGTAATATAACAATTTTTATATGGTAAAGTTCAAAATTTGTTTTAATTTAAAACATCCCGGGAATTCCCGGGAATACGATGTTTTTAAAACGATTTCCCGGGAATTGAAAAAGTCCGGGAATTTAGAAACCCTACCACATATATATAAAAAAAAACTCTATAATTAAAAGACATACACTCAAAAAATTATGTTAGTAAAATCAACTGAAAATGCCAGTTAAAATAACTACTTTGTAAGTTGTTTTGGGGTCAACTACTTTTTCAGTTAAATCAACTAACAATGTTAGTTATTTTAACTGACAAATAACAACTGACTTATGTAGTAAAAACTACTTACATTTGTAGTCAAAACAACTAAAATGTAGTAAAAATATAATGATCAATATATAATTTTTTTCAAAAAATTTTTCGGGAAAAAAATTGAAGACCAAATTTTCAAAAAAATTGAAGACCAAATTTTTTCCAAGTTTTCTTTTTTTAAAAAAGTTGTGAAAAAAAAGAAAAAATTGTTTTTATTTTTTGAAAAAAAAAAACTGAAAAAATTTTTCAGAGATAAAAAAATAAAATTAACTACTTTAAATAACTGTTACTACATCACAGTACTTTTTTGTTAGTTGTTCAAAAAACGACTTGAAATAACTAACAGAAATAGTTGTTTGATATTTTTCATACAAAAACAACTGACTTTGTAGTTGGAAACAACTAACTACTGTAAAATATACAAACAACTAACATGTAGTAACTTACATAATTTTCTGAGTGTAGTCCTCTTTTTTAGTTTTGAGACGTAATTTTCTACCAATTAGTTCATCTACTTAGATTTGAGGAAGTTTTTCCACTATTTTAGTAAAATTTTTATAACTTGGGGAATTTTTATTTTTTCAAAAACTTAAAATGGCGATATCTTGAAAACTAAGCCAGATAGAGCTAAATGGATGCCATTTTTGGTTCTTTGAATTGCCATAGTATTACCGGTTCTCTTCGCAACACAACAAAAAGTTCAAAAGCATTTTGTAGCTCTTAACAAGTAAAACAAGACGAAATGATTGTATTTATTTTATGTTTTTTTATGATTTTTTATGATTTTTTTAAGTGGAAAAAATATTGGTTTCTTATTAAAAATGTTTTTTTTGCATATTGTATCGCGTTGACTTTTTTTAAATTATTTTTTTGAAAAAAATTGTCGTCTTTATAGGGACAAATGTACTTCTTTTTGATAAAGCATTAAATTAGTTTTAATTTAAAACTAAAAATTAAATTTACTGATTTGTTCTGGAGATATTTTAATTTAAGTAAGCCCACTTTTTTTAAAAGGTGTTGAAAAGTTAGGAATATCTCAAAAACTATTCTACTTTTGTAACTTTGGACTTCATTTTTGAATTTTGCAAATAAATGCAAAATCTCGTAGGTCAAAATCTCTGTAAACTCGTGTTTCCCTCCAAATCAAAAAATTTGCGTAATCGATTGGTTTTTAAATATTTTTGCATATATTGGTGAATATGCATATTTTAGTTTTATATGCATATTTTGGTTTTATATGCATATTTTGTGCATATTCGCAGCTTTTAAATGCATATTTTTGAATATTTTGACAGACCACAAATGAAAAAAATTTTGCACTAAAGTTTTTATATACAGTTTTAAGTCTTAAATTAAGTCTATAAATATTAGAATTTGGAGATATTTCCTGATTTTTAAGAAGTTTTTCGTATAAAAACAAGATTTTTATTCCAAACATTTTATGTTTTAAGTGCATATTTTAGATTTCTTATTTTGCATATTTCGGATTTTTTAGCACAAAGGGTATTTTTTAAGTCGTGCCTGCCGAATATCTACTCTCAAATTATTTTGATTTTTGTTTTGTTAAAACTTTTGTTCATTTAGATATTATATATCTTGCTAACTAGAAGTGCAAAATATAAGCAACAAATGTGTTTTTCGTTTTCTTTCCACTAGACAACCAGTCAGAAACAGCTTTCAATTTCTAATACGAAGTTATACATTTTTAATAAACAAAATCACTTTTAGTTGTTTGAATACTTTGTAACGTATAATAACGCAGCGGTTAAATTTAAATCAATTACAAATAAATTGACCTTTTGTTAAAAAAAAAATTAAATAATTTAAAATATGCATAAAAATATTTTGGCTCTGTTCGGTATATTTGCCTTGTGTTTAGTACACAGTGGTAAGTGGAAAGTTTTTCGAATTAAAAAAATATTCAAAACTGTAAATCAAAATTATTTTTTTTATAAAAAGTGAAATTATATAAAAAAATACACATTCTCAACCGTTTCAATACTACATTTCGGAACGTGTAAAATGTTAAAAAAAATAAATCTTATAATATACGTTATATTTGCGTCATTCAAAACAAAAATCAACAATCGCTAAATACCAGTTCTACTAATAAGTGTTAATAAATTATTCAAATGTAGAAGTTTTACAACTTTTTTTTTTTGAAATTTGTTTGGGAGTAGAGATCATCAGTTGAATAAAAAAAAGCTTTGTAAAATGTATTACTTGTAGTTTGCATACATAAAGATTTATAGATTTTATAGCTCAAATATTTTCAAGGTTTTTTTAAATATACAAAAAATCAAGTATTTATTATTTTGTCAATCTCTATTATATGCCATTTACATATACCTCGAAATCCAGAAAAAATGGGATTTCAATGAAAATCCAAGTAAATCCTATTACTTTTTTGGATTTCAAATGTCAAATCCCATACAAAAAAAATGGATTTTGGGAAAATCGTAAAATTGCAATTCAAAATCCCAAAAAATTTCTACTACTTAATTGTACAACTATGGTTTTTCACAAAATAATCATCCCTAATGCCTTTTTGCAACGCTGCACACGATTTTTTTTATCAGCTGTTGTTGTTTTTTATAAAGTAAAAAAACAATTAAAATTTATTTTTTAAAAACTATTAAAAGATTAATAAAAACAATGTTTAACAATGTTTCATTTAAAATTTACCATTGCAAATGGTAAACGCACAATTTAGTTGACCAATTTGGTCTTCCTAACAAAGAAAAACACTCAATGGTGGCGGCCCCAAACTTGGCAAAAATGTTAATTTTCTTGCATTTAAAGAAGCAGCTCTACATAAAAACACATTTTTTGATATTGTGGTTCCAACATATACTAATGGGATTGAAAATATTGGCTCCGGCAAAGAAAAATCATTGTTTTTAGAAATATTTATAAAATTGGGTAATTTTCCCACTAACAAACCTGTACACAAATCAAAAGAAAATACAGAGTTAGTACAAACAAAATCCCGCTAAATGTCAAAAAAGCATATGTAAACGGTATAGATTATAATTGGATTTGAAATCCAAATTTATATGGATTTTGGGGTATATGTAAATAGCATATTAAACAAGAAAAAATTTTCAATCAAATTCAAGTCGAAAGTTTTTCATCACCATGCCCCTGGGTCAAATCAACTCGATTGAATTGAAATTCGAAAAAAAAACATCAATTTTAATTCGTCAAAGATCAATTGCAAATCGTTAAATATTAAATATAATTCGTTAAAAGTCAATTTAAATTTAAAAAATATAAAATGAAATTCTTAAGAAATTAATTGAAATTCTTAGATTCAGATTGAAATTTGTAAAAATGAATTGTGTTTCAATTTCATTTTCACTGATCTTTAGTGAATCACTTGTAATCTTTGAATTATAACATCGTTTTCGAATTTCAATTGATCATTTTCGAATTTAAATTGATCTTGTAAGCAGTGTTGCCATATATCAAGATTTCCCTTTTTTTGCAACTTTTTTGAGGTGCTAAAAAGATTTCATTTTTCTAAAAAAAACAAGATTTTTCAAGATTTTCTTAATTAGTTAAAAAAAATACAAGAAGAATATTTTTTTTTGTAAATACCCGAAATATTGGTCCTAGACCAACCTTTTAGTATAGCGACTAGGGCAGTGACGGTCCGTGAAGTTGTCACTAGGTGTTCTCTAATTTATAAAAACAGAAAATTTAAGTATAAAATTCATGTTTTCCTGGACCTAACGCATTCCCGAGATAGGTAAAGATAGGATGTTACTAGTATTGTATATTTTCAAATGAGATGCAGCCCAAATTCTATTTTATTGTCATTTTGTTGCCTCACCACATCGACAATTAATAAAAAGTATTATTTCGCAAATAAATGGAGTACAAAAATTAATTTTGGATGCATGTCAATAAAAAAAAATAAAACTGGGGCTTTGCCTATCACGGGAACGTGTTACGTCCAGAAAAACATATTTTATATAAATAATTTTTATATTTTAAATAAGTAGAGAACACCCAGTGACAACTTCACGGACCGTCACTGGACTAGGGTGATTAGATCAGTTTTTCGAAATCGGTTTAGAACGGTTTTTTGTAGATTCCAACGGTCGGTTTTTTTAAATCTTAACTATTCGAAAACCGGTTATACCGGTTTTTTACTGTCGAAACCCGGTTTTTTAAATGAACCTTTTAAAAGAAAATTATATTTCTTTTAAGTGATTACTAAAAAAGATGTTCAAAAAATCCCAACTGAATGCAAAACAATAATTTCGACTTTTCCGAATTCATAAATACCATTGACAAGCCAACCATTTTGAATAACTTTTGAGTGATTATTTTTGAAAGTTTTAAATTTTTACGTATAAAAAAATTAGTAAATTAAAACTTAGTAAACATTTTTGTCGACCATCAAAATTTTATTTTATACCCTATTCACACGTACAGTTTTAAATCGTTTTTAGCAGCAATATTTTTAGCACTTTCTTTATTCTATTACAGTATATTGACGGAAAATGCTAAAAATAATTGCTAAAAACGGTTTAGAACTGTAAGTGTACTAAGCAATTTTTTAATACTCGCTAGTTATTTTTGTTTAAAAATAAAAAAAGTTTGAAGTAAAACATTTAAGTTTCAAAATTTTCTAAATACTTTTCATAAAATTTCAATTGTTGTTTAAAAATTTTCTTTTTATTTCAAAATTGCATTTGTATTCAAAAATTTTTATTTAAAAATTTTCATTTGAATTTCGAAGATTTCCAAATGCTTTTCAGAAAATTCCATTTTTTTAAAAAATTTTCGTTTATATTTCTAAATTTTCTACATGGTTTTCATTTATTTCCATTTGTATTTCAGAAATTTTCATTTCCTTTGTCATTTATACCAATGGAAACCTCCGATATGCAATTGAAAATCTCTGAAACATAAATGGAAATTTTTGAAATATAAATGAAAACTTTTGAAATGTAAATGCAAATTTTTGAAATATAATTAGCAAATTTTTAAATACAATTGAACATTTCTAAAACACGTTTAGAAATTTCTGAAATATAATCGGAAATTTTTAAATACAATTTGTATTTTCTGAAATAGAATTTGGTGTAGACTGATTTTGTTGACAATCTCTGCTTTATAATGGCCGAGGTCGTCATTGTTTACCTTATTTTGTAAAAAAACCGGTTCAACCGGTTTTTTGTCAATTTAAAAAACTGAAACCGTTTTTTTTAAATGCTGATTTTCGAACTATTCGAAAACCGGTTTTTTAAAAAAGTCGAATATTTGATTACCCTAATAGTGACCGATTCAGAATCACTATTTGAGTTGACTTAACGTGTCCGTCCTTCAGTCTATGTAAGCGGTTGTAACCGGCTTTATTCCATGAAAATATGAGATATTCGATTACAATTTTGTGTTTAGGTTACCATTATTAAATACATTTAAATGCACACCATTCATTGACTTGGTCGCCATATAAAAATTCCACCCGATATTCACTTAAATCTGTAAGTTGGCAACATAGAATAATTTTTCGCTTAAATTGTGTATTTGCTGCACTAATAAAAGATCTTACCAAATATAGATCCAATCCGTCATATTTGGACAGGCGAGCATGCATCGGTGTTGGATATTTGCTTACTTTGTACAATTTTCTGAGCCTTCATAAATTATGACCCTTTCAAGGCTCAAATATACTAATAGAACGTCGAAATTTGGAGTCCTGAAAGATCCAAATTTGACTCTTAATTTTGGACATGTAAAAAATTCAAAATATTTTTTTATCATTCATAAAAAAGTCTAAAAAGACTCAGAAAATATTATGAACATATATTTTTCAGAATCTGTAATGAGTCATATAAGAGCGCCGCTACGGGGCCCCTGTAAGTTAGTTGGTATCGTGCTAGCCTATGAAACATGGGGTCGTCGGTTCGATTCCCACTAAACCCTTGGTCGATTTCGATACAACGGGACGACGGTCATTGTAACCACACTCTAATCAAAATTTGTTGAAATTTACCCAATTTATAGTATTAAACTGGACTCCTACTATAAATAGGGTAATTTTACTCTGAATGTGTAAATTGAATAAATTTACCACTAGTGGTCAATTTAAATAAAAAAGAGGTGAATAAATATAACAAAAAGACAAACAAAAAAACATTCGGTGCCAGCGAGAATCAAACTCGCCACCTTCCGATTTGAAAGTACACTTCTTAGCCACTACGCTACGGAAGCTTATACTTTTGTCTGGCGTTTTAGTTATTTAATATGTGTGTATGTATGTTGGTTGACAATTTTATTTACACATTTGTGTGTAAAATATTTGAATTAACGGATAATATTTATAATTTGCTGTGTTTAATTGGTTTAAAAGTATTTTACGCATTTAGTGTTTATATTAACACATAATGCGTGCTATTCAACAAAACTTTACCCAATTTATAATAGTAAGTTTACATGCGTTTTTTAGTGTGCAGTTATCGGTTAGGTTTAAAAAGCCTTGTTTTTTGCAGACCGTATTAAGATTAGGATTAACTTAATTTCGTTAAAAAATGTGTCAAATCAAGTCCAGAATTTTTTTTATAATTTTTTTCTGAACTTATATACAATTAGTAAACATAAACAGAAAAACAAATTAATCTTTGTCCAAAATGTAAAGAATGAAAAATAAATTTAGTTAATCCCTAGGACTAACTCAGATTAATTTTTTTTCCTGAAAAAAAACAGTGTTAAATTCGGCTGTGCCGAATCTTTTATACCCTCCAACATGCAAAAAAAAATCCAGGGCCGTTTTCTTTTGTTTTTTTGGGGGGCGTCGGCAGTGGTCACTGGGAAAAATTTCCCCTCGAAATGTATGTTTAAAAATTCTGTCTTATGCTTTTTGCACTAAAGAAATACAAGTTAATTATTATTTTAACGATTTTTTTTTTAATCCACGCCCACAAAAGGGGGCGGGCCAAAAAAACGATATTTTTCTAATCCCCCGGGTCCAAATTCAGAACTTTGAGCTTCGTGACGCATAAAAATGTTGCATTTGTTATACAAAAACACACAAATTATGTAAAAATATGGTGTTTTTCAGAGGTTGGTTTAGTTTCTCAAGGGGGTACTTTTTTCCCCCTGGTCCGATTTTGACCATCTCCGAACTTAACCAGCCTATGACCATAAGACATATTGGTGCCAAACTTCAGTAGTCTAGCTCTTTTATTTTGGGCTGTATCGTGTCTTCCACAGACATACGGAAAGACGGACATCGCTCCACTCTAATCAAAATTTGTTGAAATTTACCCAATTTATAGTACGAAACTGGACTCCTACTATAAATAGGGTAATTTTACTCTGAATGTGTAAATTGAATACATTGACCACTAGTGGTCAATGTTAAAAAGATTAAATTGAAATTCAAAGATTTCTTTTGACCTCCAATTCTTTTGACCACCAATTTTTTGTAAACAAAGAAAATATGTTATTGTTTATTAATTTTAATACACCTAAGTGTATGCTAAGGATATATTAAGAAAATTTAATTTTTTCTTTGTGTACAAAAAATTGGTGGCCAAAAGAATTGGAGGTCAAAAAATGTGGATTTTTTCAACTATACTTTTTCACTGCCTATTTGGGTTGTTAGAAAAATTATTTGTTCACTGAATAAAATCTATTGGACCTTTTTTTAAATTTTAAATGTTTGAACTTACAAAAAATCGACTTGGAAATATTTTTAAAAAATGTTCTAAAAAATGTCTATAAATAATGTCATTTTCCAGATCGACCCTCGTAGCACCTTTATTATTTACTCAATCTAGACGCCATTATGCTTAAATTAAAGCTTAATAAATTACCTACACAACATTTTTTATAATAATACTCATTTGATAATAATAACGTTTAGTATTGTTAACTTTGTCTTTAACAAATTGCATCTACTATAAAAATGTTTCCAATGTATTGTCGCCCACTGTATATACAGTGTGTATTAAATGTTATTAAAAAAATAAAAATTATCTAAAAAAATTTAAAAATTGCTTTAATTCAAAAAAAAAATATCATAAAAAAATCTTAAAAATAGCTTTTAGCTTAAAAACTAAAATTTATACAAAATATGTCCTTAAAATATGCATTTATAGCGAAATAATAGCAAAATATGCAAAAATATGCATTTTAAGCAAAATATGCAAAAAATATGCACTAACGAATCGATGCCATGTTAAAGCAAATTCTTTGATTCGCAAAGATATCTTGTTTATGCTGTTCTATTACCAAATGCAGGTTTTTTCCCTTTGAAAATAGAACAGCATAAACAAAATATCTTTGCGATTCGTTAGTACATATTTTTGCATATTTTGCTTAAAATGCATATTTTGCTATTATTTCGCTATATTTTGTACAAATTTTAGTTTGTTAGCTATTTTTTTAGTATTTTTAGCTATTTTTAAATTTTTAAATTTTTTTTTTTATAATTTTTATTTATTTTTTTTGTATTAAAGCAATTATTAAAATTTTTTAGATCATTTTATATATTTTAATAGCATTTTATACACACTGTGTCCCTTATTTTGGAAATGTTGGAAATGTTGAGACGGTACCCCCTCATTTTTTTCCTTTTATCTAAAAAATAACTCAGGAAAAATTTTACGCCCCTACGACCACGCCTTCCCTACGCGACGGGGCCGTAAAGAGCGGGGCCTTAAAAATCATTTTTCCATACAAAGCAAAAAAATTTTTTTTTGATTTTAAATTTTTTTGTTATTAATTATAATATTACTTGGTTAGCTTATTCACGACAAAAAATTTGATTTTGGTGGGATGAGGCTTTCAGTTCTAAAAAATCGTGATCTAAAAAAGGGTAAAAAATTCATTTTTGATGTTTTTCGATACACGATCAAGATGTTACAGATATGAATAATATTTTTTTATGAATATATATCTATAAAAGCAACATTACAACTAAAACCGTTGCTTGTCAAAACTAAAAAAAAAAAAATTTTAAAAAATTTTTACTGTAGGACCCCAAAAGCGCTAAATTTTTTTTTTCGAAAAATTTTTTAGAACTGAAAGCCTCATCCCAACAAAATCAAATTTTTTGTCGTGAATAAGCTAACCAAGTAATATTATAATTAATAACAAAAAAATTTAAAATCCAAAAAAAAATTTTTTGCTTTGGATGGAAAAATGATTTTTAAGGCCCCGCTCTTTACGGCCCCGTCGCGTAGGGAAGGCGTGGTCGTAGGGGCGTAAAATTTTTCCTGAGTTATTTTTTAGTCAAAAGGAAAAAAATGAGGGGGTACCGTCTCAACATTTCCAACATTTCCAAAATAAGGGACACTCTAATATATGTGTATTAGGGTGCTCCAAAAAAATGAGTGGATATTTATGATTTTTGGTGCATATTTTTAGATTTTTAGTGCATATTTCAAAACTTTTTAGTGCATATTTTAGGCGCCTAAAACATAGTTTTTTTTAACTTTTATAAAGTGTATTTAAAATTGACAATTTTTTAAGAAAAATTGCATAAATTTTGTAATTCTTTATTATTTTGACCAAAAATTTTTTAATGAAAAAAAACTTTACATCTTTTTACGTTTATTTTTACTAAAAAATCTGTAAAACTACAATTTTTGTATGTAATTTTGAATTACAAAGGAAGCCTTGTAAGATTTACGTAATTTTGGTATTACATACATACATACATACAATTTTACGAAACTTTTTAAAAAAAAATCGATTTTTTATATTTTATATTTTGTCAAATTTTAAACTATAATTTAATTTTTTATTTTTTTATTTACAGCAACTGCCATTAAATGTTATCAATGTAAATCCCTAACAGATCCCAATTGCGCCAAAGATATGATTGATGCTAATTCCAATATTAGATCAGTCGATTGTGAACTGGTGGCCAAACCCAATTCAATGGAACAATTTATGCCAGTTACCAAATGTAATAAAGTGGTAACAAGTGGTAAGTTTAGAAACAATTCTTTATTATTTTTTTTTGGAAAATTTTGGATATAACAAACAAAAATAAACAATTTAAAATTCAAATCAACACCTGAAATCACCACACCACGTCTCAATATGTATAGTGATGTCATGTTTTATATGGTTTGCAATGAATTTGGCATTGGCAAATGTTTATAGACGATATTCGTATAGACAAAACGTAACAACAACAAGTAGAAAAATTGAATTCGACTTGGCCGAATCCATTAACACCCTCCACAACGCCGTTTTGAAGTGGTAATAAATTTTCTAAAGTGAAAAAAAAATTATCAATTTTCAGTAGATATATTTTATTTCGAGTGTAAAAAACTTTTTTTTTAGTAATTTTTGAGAAAAAAAATTTACTAATTTTTTTTTTGAGTGTAATTTTTTTTAAATTTTTTTGTGTGTAAAATTTTTTTCGAGTGGAAATTTTTTTTAGTGTAAAAATATTTTTGAGTGACAAAAATACTGTAAAATATTTTTCTGACTTACCAATGTTTTTAAAGCTTGCTTAACGGTTTTTTAACACGGAAATTTAAGGTGAAACCAATCGGAAATTCACGGTTTTCTTAATAACTTTTGAGCCACTGTACCGATTTGGCTGAAATTCAATACCAAACAGATCAGGGGAACGAAAAATGTATTTGCAAAGCTTCAGCAGCGAAAAACCGAATTTCGCTCGTTTGCTTATTACTTTTGAACTACTGGACCGATTTTGCTGGATTGAAATACCTACCTGACTGGGTAAATTTTATATATGTCAAACTTCAGCAGCCTCAGTAAAGTTTTTCAAAAGTAAGCGTGTTTTCTACAGACAAACGGACGGACGGACATCGTTAGATCGACTTAAAATCGATCGAGGATCATGAACATTAGGGTGGCAGCTATTTTGCAAAACTTCGAATTTGAAGGAGTGCACCCCTAATTTTTATTACATTTGGTCTAAAAATGCTATGCTAAAAATTTCAGCCAAATCGGACAACGTTAACACGAGGCGCATCGAGGTCAAAGGTCAAAGGTAAAAAAATAGCCATATTTTGAAGAAAAACATTAAATAAATGGTGTTGTTTTTTGAATATATTGTTAAAAAGTGGTACACGAGTTGTTTTAAGTATAAGAAGATAAATTAAAAATTTTTGGGTTTTCAAAAATTAACCCTTGTAAGTCTTTCGGGGTCAAAATGACCTAATTTTCACAAAATGACCCCTAAAACACGAAAATCAGCCCCAATTTTCTAAATTTATTGAAATAAACCAATGTAAACCCATATTTATATTCTATTCTATCATAAATACTCAGATATGAAATACTGTCTTTCTAGGATGTCATTCACCCGTTTCACGGTAAGGCCAAAAATATGCATTTTATTTGGCGTGGTTCTCAAAACTGATATTTTGGTTTTTTCAAAATTTTCTTAAACAAAATTAGGAAAAATGCTGAAAAAACCACAGAATCTTATAAAATATATGTTAACATATAAAAAAATATTTTTTTGGGGGATATCCCTCGGATAGTTTGGCGGGGGCATCGATTTAAACTCAGCGGATTTCGAGGAAAATGCCTTTTTTGCCCACAATTTTTTCAATATGGAAAAAATTTGGTAAATATTTTAAAATTTGACAAAGTCAGGGTCATAAATTATTAAAAACTATGTTAGACATTAACCCTAAACGTTTTAAGAAAATAGAATAATATTAACCCGGTTTTTATTCGGGACAAAGGTCAAATTTAGGGATACTTGGATTTTTTTTGGAAAAGGACATCTAAATATGAAATGTTTATTGCGATTTTTTATAAAACTTGGTATAATTATTGTACGAGCTCAGAAAAATAATTATTTAATTTTTTTAAAATTAACCCATAAATGATCATGGGGTCAAAATGGCCCAGCACAATAAAATTTCTTTATATAGATTTTTATATTTTCTTTCGATTTTTATAAAACTTGTTATGATTCATGGACTAATTATACATCTTCCTTGGTTATGATTATGTGCGAGGTCAGAAAACTAATTATTTGTTTTTTTTTTAATTAACCCATAAATGAACATGGGGTCAAAATGGCCCAGCACGTTAAAAATCCTTAATATAGTTTTTTTTTTTTATTTTTTTTTTCTATCAAATAATTATTTTTTCAGACGTCGCAAAGAAATAATATCAAGTTTTATAGAAATAGAAAAAAAATAAAAAAAATATATTAAGAATTTTTAACGTGCTGGGCCATTTTGACCGCATGTTCATTTATGGGTTAATTAAAAAAAATCAAATAATTAGTTTTCTGACCTCGCACATAATCATAACAAGTTTTATAAAAATCGAAAGAAAATATAAACATCTATATAAAGAAATTTTAATGTGCTGGGCCATTTTGATCCCATGATCATTTATGGGTTAATTTTAAAAAAATTAAGTAATTATTTTTCTGAGCTCGTACAATAATTATACCAAGTTTTATAAAAAATCGCAATAAACATTTCATATTTAGATGCCCTTTTCCAAAAAAAATCCAAATATCCCTAAATTTGACCTTTGACCCGAATAAAAACCGGGTTAATATTATTCTATTTTCCTAAAGCGTTTAGGGTTAATGTCTAACATAGTTTTTAATAATTTATGACCCTGACTTTGTCAAATTTTAAAATAGTTACCAAATTTTTTCCATATTGAATAAATTGTGGGCAAAAAAGGCATTTTCCTCGAAATCCGCTGAGTTTAAATCGATGCCCCCGCCAAACTATCCGAGGGATATCCCCCAAAAATTTTTTTTTTATATGTTAACATATGTTTTATAAGATTCTGTGGTTTTTTCAGCATTTTTCCTAATTTTGTTTAAAAAAATTTTGAAAAAACCAAAATATCAGTTTTGAGAGCCACGCCAAATAAAATGCATATTTTTGGCCTTACCGTGAAACGGGTGAATGACATCCTAGAAAAACAGTATTTCATATCTGAGTATTTATGATAGAATAGAATATAAATATGGTTTTACATTGGTATACTTCAATAAATTTAGAAAATTGGGTCATTTTGACCCCGAAAGACTTACAAGGGTTAATTTTTGAAATCCCAAAAATTTTTAATTTATCTTCTTATACTAAAAACAACTCGTGTGCCACTTTTTAAAAATATATTTAAAAAACTTCACCATTTATTTAATGTTCTTCATCAAAATATGGCTATTTTTTGACCTTTGACCTTTGACCTCGATGCGCCTCGTGTTAACGTTGTCCGATTTGGCTGAAATTGTTAGCATAGCATTTTTAGACCAAATGTAATAAAAATTAGGGGTGCACTCCTTCAAATTCGAAGTTTTGCAAAATAGCTGCCACCCTAATGAACATATATACTTTATGAGGTCATATACCAATATTTCGAGGTGTTACAAACGGAATGACAAACTTATATATACCCTCTATCACTAGAGTGGAGGTTATAATAAAACAACAATTTGGGCGTTAATTTCATTTATTATAAAAATAAATAAAATTACACAGAAAAAAATAAAAAAAATATTTGAGTAAATTTTTAATACTATTGAGTAAAAAATTACTCAATTTTGCACCAGTAAACGATTTAATAGTATTGAGTAAATTTTTAATAAAAATTTATTAAATGTTTGAAAAAAAATTTGAGTAAATTTTTAATTGACACAATTAAAAATTTACTCAAAATTTATCTATTTATTTTTTTTTTAAGTTTAAAAACGTTTTAAATTTTTTTACAAAAAACAAAAAACTTGTTTTTTCAAACTTTACGAGACATAAATATGTTTGGTAAAAACATAGGAAAATTTTATAAAGACGATTACAAACTTTCATATACATACACAAAAAACTATAAACTAAACGAGAATTCAAAAAACTATGAGAGTTTAAAAAAAATTAAAAAAACTATTAAATTTTTATTAAATTATTTACTTAAATTATTTTTAAATTTTTTGAGTAAATTTTTAATTGCGTTAATTAAAAAATTACTCAATTTTTGTTTTCAAATTTAAACAAGTGATTACTCAAATTTGTTTCCTCCATATTTTTTTCTGTGTATTTTGTAGAAAATATTTGTCTTGAGTAGCAAAAAATGTATAAGTATTATTAAATTTACATACGCATTATTGAAAGCAAGTTTTGAGATCGTTTACTTACTACTTCAAGCTATTCGTAACACCCCATATACTCGTATTGAGCTAGTGGTGGAAAGCTAATTATCATTATTGTAACTACAGCTTTTAGAAAGCTCTTATTTCCAAAATTCACCTCATGATTGTTTATCTTTTAAATCTTGTTTAAAAAATTATTTTTTTTCCTCAGATAAAGCTGGTATTATTGTTTCACGTGACTGCCACTTCCAAGTTGTCGGCTCAAAATCTGATGTTTGCACTGTTTCCCACAGTCGTGATGTTGATAAATGTTATATCTGCAGTGGTGATTTATGTAATTCCTCTTCCGCTGGTCGTTTTATGGCTGTCGGTTTAGCTGCTATTTTAGCTTTAGTGTCTATGCATTTTATTTTTTAAATTAAGTATTGTACGTATTACATTTTAATAACATTTTGTTGGTTTTGTAAATAATAGTTGAAGCATTTTAATAAAATTTTAAAAATACAATTAGAATTTAACTTAATTTGTAAATTTTTTTTTTTGATTCAGAACATGGTTCTGAGACCCCATAAAATATCGGGCATTCCATGCCAAATAAGACATTTTGATTTTTTTCGATTTGTCTAACAGGTTTTGGTAGACTTCGAAAACTCCTTTCTAAAAAATTTCAATATTTTTGATGAACCTTTTTAAAAGATATAGAATTTTTAAAAATTCCGAGCTTATTTCTTTACATAAACTTATTTTACTCATTACTTCTTCAGAAATGTTCTTTTTATACCCTACACCACACTGTGGTACAGGGTATAATGAGTTTGTGCTGATGTTTGTAACTACCCGAAATATTGGTCCTAGACCCACTTTTAAGTATACCGATCGGCTTAGAATCACTTTTTGAGTCGATTTAGCGATGTCCGTCCGTCCGTCCGTCCGTCTGTCCGTCCGTCTGTCCATGTAAACGGTGTAAACACGATACAGGTCGCAATTCTTAATCAATTGACTTGAAATTTGAAACTTAAGCCTCGTTTGGCCCAAGGACGAAGCCTTTTGAAATTGGAAAAAATCGGTCCATATTTAGACCTAGCCCCATACAAAGGTCCTCCTTAGTTTTGGCTCAAATGACTCTAATAGACGCATTTTAACAGGTATCTATTCGAAATTTGGCAGGTAATCATGTTTTATCAACACAAATCACCATTCCAAATTTTAAAGAAATCGAACCAGTTCTTATTGTAGCCCCCATACAAACCACCTTCCCGATTTTCACATAAATCTCTCAAATTTCATGAAAATAGAAAATATTTAATTAAAATTCTGTTTGTGTATGTTAAACGCGTACTTCAATAACCTTATCAAATCTGATTATCATCGGACCATTTTTGGACTTAGGTCCCATGTGGAAATTTCGCCCGATATTCAGTTGAAGTGATTTATTGTCAACAAAAAGAAGCCTATTCCACTCAAATTTGATTAGTGAGTGCTTTTTACACTTATTAAAGATTTGACAAAATATAGATCTAATCAGTCCATGTTTTAACTTGGGACCCATTTTCCGGGAAACTCTGGTGTAGGGTATTTTATGGTCGGTCTTGACCGACTATAATTTTCTTACTTGTTTATTTTTGTTTTTTACGTACTTTAAAGAAGTCCTAATTAAGATAAAAAATTCTTAAAATACTTCTAATTTGAGATTTTTAAGTTTTAAAATTTTAATCTCATTTTTGGAAATCTTTGTACTCTTTGATTTTTGTGGAAAACTCCTATCAATTCTACAAATTTTGTACCCATTAAGATCGTGGGGTTGGTTTGGGGGTTTGGTGGGAGACATTGGGAATGGATTTATTATGATTCTTCCAATTATTTAATCCAATTAATCATTTTTAAAATATTTTTTTTATATCGCTGGGTCCAAATGCAGGGTTTTGAGATTCGTCTGACATAAAAATGTTGCATTTGATTAAAAAAAGTACAAAAAGCCCTGCAAAAAAATACCGTTTTTCAGGGGTTGGTTTAGTTCTCCAAGGGGGAACGTTTTTTCCCGTTTGTCCGATTTTGCCCATTTCCGAACTTAACCTGCCTAGGAATATAGGACATATTCGTGCCAAACTTCGGAAGTCTAGCTCTTTTATTTGGGACTCTATCGTGTCCTCTACAGACGGACGGACGGACATCGCTAGAATGTCTTAGAATCGATCACTGATCAATAAAATATATACTTTATGGAGTCCTAGACCGATATTTCGATGTGTTACACATGGAATGACAAAGTGCGTATACCCCCATACTGTGGTTGGAGCATACATGGGAATTTTTAATTGGCATTGAATTTTCATTGGCATTAGTTGGAACTAGGGTGTTCAGTCGATTAATTCTTGTTCGATTAATCGAACAATTTTAGACGAATAATTGTTCGATTAATTTAAAATTGCTAATTTCGATTAAAGGGTTAATCGAAGAATTTATACCGATTAATCGAATAATAGTACATGTTTTTTCTGGAAATATGTATATTTATTTTACAATTTTTAGTCAAATAAACAAACTAAATGTATGTGGCCGTTGGAATTATAAAAAAGCGACCTAAAGAAAGTACCTGATAAAATTTTGGTCCAAATCGGTTAATTATATCACCGCGCTAAAATCGAAAAAAAAATCGAGTTTTGGGGAAAACCCCCAATAAATTATAAAAAAAAATAAAAATTTTATGAATATGCTCAAAACAAAAAATTCTTTGCTTAACATTTTTCCAAAAGTAGCTAAATAATATATATAAAATGTTTGTGACATCGGTTATTCATACAAATTTGGCAACAAGCTTAATTTTTGAGTTTCACAATTTTTTTAAATCTCCAAAATTATTTTTTTGTTGTGTTATTTAAGCTAGTCGGACCTATGGTTTCTTCAATGTAAATAAAAATGCATTTATATTACAAGTTTTCCTCGACGTTTCGTCAATTATTTGTTGACTTTTTCAAGAGGCGTAGTAACATAAATATTTTAAAATCACATTTGAATTAATTTTATTTTACATTAAACATAAAACAAAAAACATTAAACATTTAACATAAAATTTTATAAAAAAACACACGGCTTAAAATATAATATCGCACATTTTTTTTTTAATTTTTTCAAACAAAATCGCAGAAAACATAAATTTTGATACATTTGTAATGCTTTGACGTTCGTTTTGTTTTTGTTTGTTAATAAAATGTTAACATACTTTTAATTAATATTGTTTGTTAACTCAAGTACCATTTTGTTCTAAAATTGTCAAAAAAATCTTGTATTTTAGAAAATTTCTGAATTTGGTATTATTCGATTAATCGATCAATTTTAAAATTTTGTACGATTAATCGAATAAGTCAAAAATGTCAAATGTCGATTAATTGTTTAATCGAACAATTAAAAAACACGATTAATTGAACACCCTAGTTGGAACTAATGCCAATGCCAAAAAAAAGCATTAGCATTTATTGCCAACGAAATTTTTTGGCATTGGCATTATTTGTACTAATGCCAATGAAACGGCACAAATGCCTAAAAAAACTATTTACAATTGATAAAAAAACATTTTTTTTACAATAAATATTAGGGTGGCAGCTATTTTGCAAAACTTCGAATTTGAAGGAGTGCACCCCTAATTTTTATTACATTTGGTCTAAAAATGCTATGCTAAAAATTTCAGCCAAATCGGACAACGTTAACACGAGGCTCATCGAGGTCAAAGGTCAAATGTCAAAAAATAGCCATATTTTGATGAAAATCATTAAGTAAATGGTGTTGTTTTTTGAATATATTGCTAAAAAGTGGTACACGAGTTGTTTTTAGTATAAGAAGATAAATTAAAAATTTTTGGGTTTTCAAAAATTAACCCTTGTAAGTCTTTTGGGGTCAAAATGCCCCAATTTTCACAAAATGACCCCTAAAACACGAAAATCAGCCCCAATTTTCTAAATTTATTGAAATAAACCAATGTAAACCCATATTTATATTCTATTCTATCATAAATACTCAGATATGAAATACTGTCTTTCTAGGTAGTCATTCACCCGTTTCACGGTAAGGCCAAAAATATGCATTTTATTTGGCGTGGTTCTCAAAACTGATATTTTGGTTTTTTCAAAATTTTCTTAAACAAAGTTAGGAAAAAAGCTGAAAAAACCACAGAATCTTATAAAATATATGTTAAAATATAAAAAAAAAAAAATTTTTGGGGGATATCCCTCGGATAGTTTGGCGGGGGCATCGATTTAAACTCAGCGGATTTCGAGGAAAATGCCTTTTTTGCCCACAATTTATTCAATATGGAAAAAATTTGGTAAATATTTTAAAATTTTGACAAAGTCAGAGCCATAAATTATTAAAAACTATGTTAGACATTAACCCTAAACGTTTTAGGAAAATTGAATAATATTAACCCGGTTTTTATTCGGGTCAAAGGTCAAATTTAGGGATATTTGGATTTTTTTGGAAAAAGGCATCTAAATATGAAATGTTTATTGCTATTTTTTAATAAAACTTGTTATAATTATTGTAAGAGCTCAGAAAAATAATTATTTAATTTTTTCTAAATTAACCCATAAATGAACATGGGGTCAAAATGGCCCAGCACATTAAAATTTCTTTATATAGATTTTTATATTTTCTTTCGATTTTTATAAAACTTGTTATGATTATGTGTGAGGTCAGAAAACTAATTATTTGATTTTTTTTAATTAACCCATAAATGAACATGGGATCAAAATGGCCCAGCACGTTAAAAATTCTTAATATATTTTTTTTATTTTTTTTTTTCTATTTCTATAAAACTTGGTATTATTTGTATGCGACGTTTGAAAAAATAATTATTTGAATTATAGAAAAAAAAAAAAAAAACATATTAAGAATTTTTAACGTGCTGGGCCATTTTGACCCCATGTTCATTTATGGGTTAATTAAAAAAAATCAAATAATTATTTTTCTGACCTCGCATAACAAGTTTTATAAAACAAGTTTTATAAAAATCGAATATAAATATAAAAATCTATATAAAGAAATTTTAATGTGCTGGGCCATTTTGACCCCATGTTCATTTATGGGTTAATTTAAAAAAAAATTAAATAATTATTTTTCTGAGCTCTTACAATAATTATACCAAGTTTTATAAAAAATCGCAATAAACATTTCATATTTAGGTGCCTTTTTTCAAAAAAATCCAAAATCCCTAAATTTGACCTTTGACCCGAATAAAAACCGGGTTAATATTATTCAATTTTCCTAAAACGTTTAGGGTTAATGTCTAACATAGTTTTTAATAATTTATGGCTCTGACTTTGTCAAATTTTAAAATATTTACCAAATTTTTTCCATATTGAATAAATTGTGGGCAAAAAAGGCATTTTCCTCGAAATCCGCTGAGTTTAAATCGATGCCCCAGCCAAACTATCCGAGGGATATCCCCCAAAAATTTTTTTTTTTATATTTCAACATATATTTTATAAGATTCTGTGGTTTTTTCAGCATTTTTCATAACTTTGTTTAAGAAAATTTTGAAAAAACAAAAATATCAGTTTTGAGAACCACGCCAAATAAAATGCATATTTTTGGCCTTACCGTGAAACGGGTGAATGACATCCTAGAAAGACAGTATTTCATATCTGAGTATTTATGATAGAATAGAATATAAATATGGGTTTACATTGGTTTATTTCAATAAATTTAGAAAATTGGGGCTGATTTTCGTGTTTTAGGCGTCATTTTGTGAAAATTGGGTCATTTTGACCCCGAAAGACTTACAAGGGTTAATTTTTGAAAACCCAAAAATTTTTAATTTATCTTCTTATACTAAAAACAACTCGTGTACCACTTTTTAACAATATATTCAAAAAACAACACCATTTTTTTAATAATTTTCATCAAAATATGGCTATTTTTTGACATTTGACCTTTGATCTCGATGAGCCTCGTGTTAACGTTGTCCGATTTGGCTGAAATTTTTAGCATAGCATTTTTAGACCAAACTAGTGGTGCACTCCTTCAAATTCGAAGTTTTGCAAAATAGCTGCCACCCTAATAAATATATATTTTTTTAAAAACTTAAAATGGCGATATCTCGAAAACTAAGCCAGATAGAGAAAAATGGAGGGCATTTTTGGTTCTTAGAATTACCATTCTATCGCGGGTCCTCTTCACATATGTGGACCCCAATGGGTCCTAACTTTGAATCCAAAAAAATTGGGATTCCGGAAAATTTAAAAATGCTTATATCTCGGTAAATATTGGTGACACAACAAAAAGTCCAAAAGCATTTTTGTAGCTCTTGGTTTCTAGAACTCGTCTGCCAATACTAGAAAAACCTCAGAGCAATAGTTTTTAAGTTGTTCAGTTTCTAAAATTCTCAAGACCCTATTGGGCCCCTAAATTGCAGTACCTGGAAAAATAAGCAAGATAATGCTAAAGGTATGTGAATTTTTAAACATTCGGGAGTGCCAATTTTTTAGATTAAAAGTTTTGACCTATTAGGGTGGACCGGCGAAACTAGATTCTAAGAACCAAAAATGCCCTCCTTTTTGCTCTATCTGGCTTAGTTTTTGAGATATAGCCGTTTTAAGTTTTAACCAAAAAAAAATTTTCACAACAGGTTGACGGAAATACGACTTTTAATATTGGTAATTCTTTGTTTTCATTAAGGCATTTATTAATGCCAATGAAATTTTTCATAATTGGCATTACTAATGCTACTAATTCCTTAACGGGCATTGGCATTGATTGAAACAATGCCAATGCTAAAAATTTCATTGGCATTAGTTTCAATATAATGCCAATGAAATCGTCAATTAATTAGTCCATTTATTTAAATAGTCCCATGTATGGGTTGGAGGGTATAAAAACAAACTTTTTTACAATCTTATACATTTTTTAATGAAAAAAAAATGTTAAGGTCCCGTACACAAGCATTTTTTAGGATTTCATTTTTTGCGTTTTGTAATTAAAATAAATAAAAAAAATTATAGTCGGTCAAGACCCACCATATAATACCCTACACCAGTGTTTCCCGGTAAATGGATCCCAAAAGCAAACATGGACCGATTGGATCTATCTTTTGTAAAATCTTTAATAAAAAGTAAAAAATACTCACAAACCAAATTTGAGAGAAATATGCTTTTATTTGTTGCCAATAAACCGCTTAAACTGAATATTGGGGTCTTGGTCCAAAAGTGGTCCGACTAAAATCCGATTTGATTAGGTTATTAAAGTACGCGATAAACACACAAAAACAAAATTTCAATAAAATATTTTTTATATTCATGAAATTTGAGAGATTTGTGTGAATATCGGGAAGGTGGTTTGTATGGGGGCTACAAGAAGAACTGGTCCGATTTCTTTGAAATTTGGAATGGTTGTTACTTAATACGAAACAGGTTTACCTGCCAAATTTCGAAGGGATGACTATTATAATACGGTTATTAGAGTCATTTAAGCCAAAATTTGAGCCCTCTTTGTATGGGGGCTAGGTCTAAACATGGACCGATTTTCTACAATTGCAATAGGAAGCTTAAGTTTGACATTTTCGGCAAATCCGACCTGTATCGTGTTTACAACGTTTACATGGACGGACGGACAGACAGACGGACGGACGGGCATCGCTAGAATGACTTAAAAAGTTATTCTGAGTCGATCGGTATACTTAAAAGTGGATCTAGGACCAATAATTCGGGTAGTTACAAACATAAGCACAATTATACCCTGTACCACAGAGTGGTGTAGGATATAAAAATTAAAAATTATTTTAGGAAAAATAAATTTTATTAATATTAAATTTAATAATAATAAAATATTCGAAGTTCCGAAAAATTTTTGGAAAATTTTTTAAGCCCTGTAGGACCAATAGGAATTTGTATTTGAAAGGTGTCAATATCTGTGACAGGTCATTTAGGTCAGTGTGACATGTCTCGTGACCAATCAAGTCACTTTTCCTGCTGGGAAATTAAACATTTTCTTGATTACGAAATATTTTCTTAGGTTTCGTAAATTTACGAACGTCGGGACTAATTTTTTTTTACGTAATATAAAGTAAATTTTCGTATATTTTACGAAACAAGTATGGAATTTTATAAAAATGTTGCATGGTTTTTTTTCGGTGGCCTCATTTAAAATATGAATTTGGCCGCTAAAAAAACTGCGTGTCCCTTTATCTTTCCTGCTCTACAAAATAAAATCAATTCCATGAAGATCGGAGGGTTACATTATGGAGACTTTCCTTGTTAGTTAAATTTACAATATGCCTGTTCGTTTACCTTACTACAGTCTACTCATTTTTACTACTTTTACTACAGCTGGAAATTTTAATACAAAAAATAAACAAAACTTTTCAGTTGTGGTAAAAATAGTAAGAAATTTGCGTAAACTAACAGACCTAATAGAATTTACTTTTTTACTCAATTTCGTTAAAATTGAAGTAAAGTTTTCGATATATCGATGAATAGATTATAAGGCGAAAATCAGATTGAAAAATATTGTGAAGAAACCTGATAGAGTATTTATTTAGCTTTAATTTGAAAGTAAAAAATTCAAATCCTCCGATTTTGTCCCGAGATATTTTTATTTATGGCAAACCATTTTTTTTAAATTTGGAATTTGGCGACATCTTAAAAACTTTTCTAATTTTGAACTTTTTGACTTTATTTTCGGATTCAGTGCGCGATTTTACATGGAAAATAAATGTTAAATATCGTGAAATAAACTCAATAAACTAAAAATTAAAAAAAAAATTAATTTCTTCATTTTTACTCAAATGCATATTACTTTTACAATTTTCAACTCATTTTCTTTATATGAAGACATAGACCTACGATATCCATCTGAATATGGAATAATCTTTATTAAATTTAAGTTGACACGTATTTTTTCTCTAAACTATATACCTGTTAGTTCGGGAGTTATCGAAATTTTCCCGAAGGTCCACATTGTTTCATAAGGTTGCAACGAAATGTTTAACCACTGACATGACCGATAAGCCGAGACACCCCAACATTAAACTCGTCTCTTTTATATATTTTTTAAGTATCGGGCAAATCGGTTCATATCGGTTGGAACACCTTCCTTGTAAGTAAACCCACTTTTTTAAAAAGTTGAAAATTTGAAAAGTTAGCAATTTCTCAAAAACTGTTCTACTTTTGAAACTTTGGACTTTATTTTCGCATTCAGCGTAAGATTTTATATGGAAAATAAATGCAAAATGTTGTGAATCAAAATCTGTGTAAGCTAGTGTGATTAAAAATGGCAAATTTATTGAGAAAAAAAGTGAATTCTATAAAATGAAAATGTGATGTATTTTTAAATTACTTTTATTTGGTTTACATAAAAAATATGTATTAGTGTATAAATTTTTTTAAGTATTTTTATTCTGGCTCAAGGTCATTATTTTCTTTACTAATTAAAACCATGATATTCTCATAGCATAATTTTCAAGAAAATTATTTTCTGTTTTAAATTTATTTGTGTTGGTCATTTTTGCAAGACTTAATCGACACGTGTTTCGGAATTTGTCAGATTCCATTGTCAAGATTATTTAGCAAATATAAAAACCCTATACTAAATTAGTAAAGGGAATTTACAAGACAAATCGCTAGTGATCAAACTAAAATATTAAAACCTATTCGACTCTACTCTCGTTGAGAATTAGAAGAAGAAAAATGCATCATATTAGTATGATCGCGATAGTCAAACAACACAACACAAAAAATATATTAAAAACAGAATTTACATACGATTATCCATTGGAGTTTAGTTTGATCACTAGCGATTTGTCTTGTAAATTCCCTTTACTAATTTAGTATAGGGTTTTTATATTTGCTAAATAATCTTGACAATGGAATCTGACAAATTCCGAAACACGTGTCGATTAAGTCTTGCAAAAATGACCAACACAAATAAATTTAAAACAGAAAATAATTTTCTTGAAAATTATGCTATGAGAATATCATGGTTTTAATTAGTAAAGAAAATAATGACCTTGAGCCAGAATAAAAATACTTAAAATATTATATTTTAAAGGTCGAATAAAACAATTTTTATTTTTTAATAAAAATTAATCAGAATTTAACCAAAATGGTTGGCACGCCATGGTGAACAAACCTAATATGGTATAACACCCGCAAATACAACGTTTGCAAAAACAAATAACATTAGTATTGTCCAATGGATAATCGTATGTAAATTCTGTTTTTAATATATTTTTTGTGTTGTGTTGTTTGACTATCGCGATCATACTAATATGATGCATTTTTCTTCTTCTAATTCTCAACGAGAGTAGAGTCGAATAGGTTTTAATATTTTAGTTTGATCACTAGCGATTTGTCTTGTAAATTCCCTTTACTAATTTAGTATAGGGTTTTTATATTTGCTAAATAATCTTGACAATGGAATCTGACAAATTCCGAAACACGTGTCGATTAAGTCTTGCAAAAATGACCAACACAAATAAATTTAAAACAGAAAATAATTTTCTTGAAAATTATGCTATGAGAATATCATGGTTTTAATTAGTAAAGAAAATAATGACCTTGAGCCAGAATAAAAATACTTAAAATATTATATTTTAAAGGTCGAATAAAACAATTTTTATTTTTTAATAAAAATTAATCAGAATTTAGTGTATAAATTTTATTTTTTTTTATATAAAAACTATATATTAAAATTTGTATCTTAAGACAAATAAAATTTCGAGATTCTTAAAATTGTAAAAAAAAAATTTCTTATAAAAATACTCAATCTTTTTAAGTATAAAAATTGGAATGTTTCAATTGATTTTTTAAAAGAACATGGGACGGCATTAGCATAAGTATGTTAAATAACATAAAATGTTACAACAGAAATACAAGTGTTAAAATTAATGTAAAAAATTGTAGCAAGGACGGTAGATTTTAAGCAGAGCTTCAAAGAATTTCATTTCTTAATTCGGTAATTCGTTCCGAATGAAACTTTAAGGAATGCATTCGCCAATTTAATTTTTACGTATCGAAAGAAATCGCAATTGCTCTCATTTGATTTTAAAATATCGAATGTATTTGATTTTTTTCATATGTTTTTAAATTTTTTTTTTGAGAATTCATTTAAAAAAGATTTCATTCTTCGAAACTCTGATTTAAGTATGTTATGAAAACAACATGATAATGCTAAAAGACAAAAATACACATTAAAACTTAAGACTATTATTCGAGCAAGGCACTAAATTATTTTCTAGTTCGACATGTCCTTAACAAAAGAAAAAGGACACATACTTTTTTTCATATTCTTCTTTCTTGACTTTTTCTTAATGCCTTAATAGCCAAGCTACAGTCGAAACAAATAATGTTGTGATACCTATAGCTACCTGATTGCCAGTTAGTAAACCAGCACCATTGCAACCATCTTTACTATTACAGGTACAATACTCCATGAAAATGTTATAGCTGCCAGTACGCATCAAACAGAAACGTTCATCACCCTCAATACCAGGTTCACCCATATAGGCACAACTACGGAAATAGCGCCATTCTCCATGAACTTTTTGTCTGATTTTACGACACATGGTTGGTCGAACGCCAGGTAAATGCGCTAATTCAGGTTCTTGGCTGCAATCATTGATAACCAATGTACTATTATCGAATGGATCTGCACATTTTGGATCATTGTCTGAACGGCATTCCCAACATTTAATACTCATAACTATAAAGAAAACATTTTTTTTTTTTTCATTCAACAATAAAATTTTATGAGCCACCACCAGACAGCATCATATGATGAAGTTGTTTGATAGCTGCTTGCTAATACACACCTGTTTGAGCCAAACATAGAGCTATTAAAGTAGCTAGAAATACACTTTCCAATGGTTTCATTTTGTAAAGTATTGTATTTTACTAATTAAACAAACAAAAATATGAAAAAAAATGGAATAAATTTTATAAAATTAAAAGAATTTGGGTAAATTAACAAATAAAGCGACCCGCCCTAAAGAATGTTGCTTTTTGCTGATGTTTGTTGTTTTGGAGTGATGTCAAATGTCAAAATAATGAACAATATTATCGACAGCAGCCGTATTTACACTAATTTAAAAAGTGAGAGCCTGAGCAGAACAAGTACGGCACGGTTGATGATTGTAGTTATATTATACCATATATAGATAGACCTTTGGAGAATTAATTTAAGTTGTGTATTAATTCACATTATTTTCAATTATTTTTTTAATTAATTTTGAAGACTGTATCGTAGAATTCGTTTGGTTAGTGGTAATTCAGCATCTTCACCCACCACACAAAATCTAACGACTCAAAAAGATACCGATTGTGGTTTATTAATAGTTTCTGTAAAAAAAAATATGGAACAATAGTCTCCCAACCTGGTACTTTCTATAGAAAAATTGTCTCAGAATTTGAAAATTGTTCTAAAGAAAAATTGCCTTAGAATCTGGGATTTTTTCTATAGAAAAATTGGCTCAGAACCTGAGACTTTTTCTGTAGAAAAGTTGTTACAGAATCTAAAATTTGTTCTGTAGAAAAATTGTCTGAGAATCTGAGATTTTTTCTATAAAAAATTGTTTCAGAATTTGAAACTTTTATAGAAAAATTGTCTCAAAATGCAAGATTTTTCTATAGAAAAAATGTCTCAGAATTAGAGAATTTTTTATAGAAAAAAATTCTCAGAATTACAGAATTTAAATGTCAAAGAATCTGACAATTTTTCTATCGAAAAATATCTTAGGATTTCAAATTTTTTCCTATAGAAAAAAACATCTTAGAAACTTAAAAATTTTCTATAGAAAAAATAGACGGAGTCTGAACATTTTTCTATAAAAAAAATTCTTAAAACATTTTAAAATTTCTCAAAAACAATGTTCTATAGAAAATTTCTCAGACAATTTTCTATAGAAAGTTTCCCAAAAACAATTTTTCTATAGCAATTTTTTTATAAAAAATTTCTCAAAGACAATTTTTTTATAAAAAATTTCTCAAAGACAATTTTTCCTATAAAAAATTTCTCATTATTATTTTTCTATAGAAAATATCTATAAAGACAATTTTCAAAAGAAAAATTGTTTTTGCAAAATTTTTTAAAGAATAATTTTCTATAGAAAAAATGTCTTTGAGGAAGTTTCTATAGATAAAATTTTCTTTATATAAATTGTCTTTGGAAAAGTTTCTATAGAAAAATTGTCTTTCAAAAATTTTCTATACAAGAATTGCCTTTCAGAAATTTTCTATAAAAAAATTGTATTTGAAAAATTTGTTATAGAAAAATTGTCTTTGAGAAAGTTTTTATAGGAAAATTGTCTTCCAGAAATTTTCTATAGAAGAATTATCTTTAAGAAATTTTCTGTAGAAAAATTGTCTTTGGAAAAGTTTCTATAGAAAAATTGTATTTAAACAATTTTCTATAAAAGTATTGCCTTTCAGAAAATTTCTATAGAAAAATTGTCAGAAATTTTCTAAAGAAGAATTGCATTTCTATAGAAAAATTGACTTTCAGAAATTTTCTATAGAAAAATTTTCTGTCAGAAATTTTCTTTAGAAGAATTGCCTATCAGAATTTTTCTTTAGAAGAATTGTCTTTGAGAAATTTTCTATAGAAAAATATTCTCTCAGAAAAATTGTGTTTTCTATGAAAAATTGTCTTTCAAAAATTTTCTATAAAAAAAATTTCTATCAGAAATTTTCTATAGAAAAATTCTCTTTGAGAAGTTTTCTATAAAATAATTGTCTTTGAAAATTTTTCTATGGGAAAATTCTATAGAAAAATTGTTTTTGAGAAATTTTCTATAGAATAATTAACTTTGAGAATTTTTCTATGGAAAGTTGTCTTTCAGAAGTTTTCTATAGAAAAATTGTGTTTGAGAAAGTTTCCATAGAAAGATTGTCTCTCAGAAATTTTCTTTAGAAAACCTGTCTTTCAAAAAATTTTTTATAGAAAAATTGTCTTTGAAAAAGATTCTGTAGAAAAATTGTCTTTGAAAAAGTTTCTGTAGAAAAATTGTCTTTGAGAAATATTCTATAGAAAAATTATCTCTGAGAAATTTTCTATAGAAAACCTGTCTTTCAGAAATTTTTTATAGAAAAATTGTCTGTTAGAAATTTTCTAAAGAAAATCTCTCTTTTAGAAATTTTCTACAGAAAAATTGTCTTTGAGAAATTTTCTATAGAAAATTTTTCTTCGAGAAATTTTCTATAGAAAAATTGTCTTTCAGAAATTTTTTATAGAAGAATTGTCTTTAAAAAAGATTCTGTAGAAAAATTGTCTTTGAAAAAGTTTCTGTAGAAAAATTGTCTTTGAGAAATATTCTATAGAAAAATTGTCTTTGAGAAATTTTCTATAAAAAAATTGCCTTTCAGATTGTCTTTGAGAAATTTTCTATTAAAGAATTATCTTTCAGAAATTTTCTATAAAAAAATTGTCTTTAAAAAATTTTCGATAGAAAAATTGTCGTTCAAAAATTTGATATAAAAAAAATATCTTTCAGAAATTTTCTATAGAAAAATATTCTTCCAGAAATTTTCTATCAAAAAATTATCTTTCAGAAATTTTCTATAGAAGTATTGTCTCTTAAAAAAATTTCTATAGAACAAGAATTGTCTTTGAGAAAATTTCTTAAAAAAAAAATTGTCTTTAAGAAATTTTCCATAGAAAGATTGTCTCTCAGAAATTTTCTTTAGAAAACCTGTCTTTCAAAAATTTGTTTATAGAAAAATTGTCTTTGAAAAAGATTCTGTAGAAAAATTGTCTTTGAAAAAGTTTCTGTAGAAAAATTGTCTTTGAGAAATATTCTATAGAAAAATTATCTCTGAGAAATTTTCTATAGAAAACCTGTCTTTCAGAAATTTTTTATACAAAAATTGTCTGCTAGAAATTTTCTATAGAAAATCTCTCTTTTAGAAATTTTTTACAGAAAAATTGTCTTTGAGAAATTTTCTATAGAAAATTTTTCTTCCAGAAATTTTCTATAGAAAAATTGTCTTTCAGAAATTTTCTATAGAAGAATTGTCTTTAAAAAAGATTCTGTAGAAAAATTGTCTTTGAAAAAGTTTCTGTAGAAAAATTGTCTTTGAGAAATATTCCATAGAAAAATTGTCTTTGAGAAATTTTCTATAAAAAATTGCCTTTCAGAAATTTTCAATGGAAAAATTATCTGTGTTAAATTTCTATAGAAAAATTATCTTTAAAAAATTTTCTAGTAAAGAATTGTCTTTGAGAAATTTTTTATTAAAGAATTATCTTTCAGAAATTTTCTATAAAAAAATTGTCTTTAAAAAATTTTCGATAGAAAAATTGTCGTTCAAAAATTTGATATAAAAAAAATATCTTTCAGAAATTTTTTATAGAAAAATATTCTTCCAGAAATTTTCTATCGAAAAATTATCTTTCAGAAATTTTCTATAGAAGTATTGTCTCTTAAAAAAATTTCTATAGAACAAGAATTGTCTTTGAGAAAATTTCTTAAAAAAAATTGTCTTTAAGAAATTTTCTATTGAAGAATTGTCTTTCAGAAATTTTTTGTAGAAAAATTGTCTCTCAGAAATTTTCTATAAAAAAATTGTCTTTGAGAAATTTTCTATAGAAAAATTATCTTTGAGACAGTTTCTATAGAAGAATTGTCTTTAAGAAATTTTCTATAGAAAAATTGCCTGTTAGAAATTTTCTATAAAAAACCTGTCTTTCAGAAATGTTTTATAGAAAAATTGTCTATTAGAAATTTTCTATAGAAAGTCTCTCTTTTAGAAATTTTCTATAGAAAAATTGTCTTTGAGAAAGTTTCTATAGAAAATTTTTCTTCCAGAAATTTTCTATAGAAAAATTGAAGAATTGTCTTTCAGAAAGTTTCTATAGAAACTTTGTCTATCAGAAATTTTCTATAGAAGAATTGTCTTTGAGAAATGTTCTATAGAAAAATTGTCTTTGACAAAGTTTTTATAGAAAAATTGTCGATAAGAAAGTTTCTATAGAAAAATTTGGAAACTTACCCTAAGAGATAACCACACCCACTGAGCAGTTTGTGTTTAGGTCCCTACACTGATAGAAATTTGTACATGACAATAATGAAAATCTACATTAATGTTATGAAAAATGACGTTAAAAAGGAACCTATGAAGGGTTTCATTGAATTAATGAAATGGGTATCATAAAATGTAATTGCAAGAACAAGTTTCATTAAATTAATGAAAATTGTTCATACAAAATATAAATTGTATTTTATGAAAATGTTTCATTACTTTAATGAAAAAAGTATTTAATTCTTATGAAATACTTTCATTGAATAAATCCTACTTTTTATTTTTGAAATGAAATACTTTTATTGAATAAATGTTACTTTTATTTTTAAAATGAAATATATGTATGAAATTGTAAAGATCTTTTTATAGAATTAAAAATAATAAAAAGTTGTTTTCACTTAGTTTTCTCGCACAAAATTTTACTCCAACCTTAAATTGTAATACATAATTAAAACCACGAACTGATATAAAACATCACAAAAATTAGTTAATAATTTAGTTCTTATTTAAAATTTCGTAAAAAAATCTGAAAAAATCACAAAATAACCAAGTTAAAAAAATACTTTCACATATTTTTTATTTTATCTATAGATTTATTTCACTCAGTTTTCTCACACAAAATTTTACTATAACGTTTACTTTTAATACATAAGTAAAACCCCGAAATAATTTAAAACAACGTGAGTTTGATAAATACTCATAATTAATCAACAACATTTCATTTTAAATTTCGTAAAAAAAAATCTTAGAAAAAATCACGCTCTGATCAGCTGTTTTTTGCGCGCGTAAATTAACAGACTAAACAGACGCGACACGACAAGTGTCAAAAAACAGAAAATTTTGTAAACAAAACTCAATGAAATTTTTTAATGAAACTACGAAATCTAATGAATCAAAATTAATGAATATCTTGCACAATATGTATGAAATTTCATTCAGCATATGAAAAATTTTATTGTTGCAATGAAACAACGTTAATGAATTCCATTCATTAGTGATATTAAGCGTTTTTCTATCAGTGTACTAGCACATTGTCCACATATAATTTTTTAAGAAAACTGATATTAAACAACTTAATAGCGAGCGTTTAAAGAGTTTATATGTAAAAGGTGCCCTATTTAGGGGGGTTCTGCTGCCTCCCCCAACAACTTCCAAACTTAATCTCGAAAGCACACGCAAAAAAAAAATCTGTGTAAGATTGAGCAATCCTACTTGGTAAAACTTTTTTCATACCAAAAAAAATTTTTACCAAATTTTTGCTAATATTATGCTTGTCGATGTTAAAGTAACATAATTAATTTTTTATGTAAAATAACCAAGTAGCTTGCTCAATAACGCAAATTACCTGCACAAAAATTTATCGAAAGAAAACAACAAAAAAAACAAATACAGACCGCCATTTTCATTTCGTATTTTTGTGTGCGTGCGTTGTTCGTTTATTTTTTGTGTTATAAAAACGTAAAAATTAAATTAATATATAAAATAAAAATAAATTAATACATAAATAAAAATAAATAATTAGTTTTCTAAAAGATAAATAAATGTAAGATAAAAGAATGTTAAAGTTAATTTTGCTTTCATCACTTAAAACACCATTCAATAAGAAAAACCAATGGAGTCCCAGACGTATGTTTCGATGAATAACAAATGGAATGATAAAGTGAGTATACCCGCATTCCGAAGACACCAATAAGGTTTAATAGATTTTTAGTTAAAAATTAGTCTTTGGTAATAATTTTATATTTTTACAGGGTACTGCTAAATAAATTTTTGAAGCTATGGAGAATCCTTCACTACAATAAAGAGCGTGGACACCAATCCTGCCTTTAGTTATAAAATTAAAACCTAAAAACCCAAAGCCAAGGGAGTCCATACCTGTTTTGATGAGTTACAAATGGAATGACAAAGTAAGTGTTCCTCTTTACCAAGAGACCAATGGGGTTAACCAATTTTTTAAATTAAAAATTTATGTTTTGTAATAATTTTCTATTTTTACAGGATGCTTTTAAATAAATTCGTGAAGCTATAGCGGATCCTTTACTTCAAGAAGAAGCGTAGGCAGCAGTCACTCGAGAAAATTGTACAAAAAGGGTCAGTTGGTCGGTGGTAAATTAAATCCTACACAACATTTATTATATTAATATGGATTTATTCTGTGGAAATTTTAAATTCAACAAATATACAAATTTTTCCAAAAATTTATTGAAAATTTATTTTAGCATAAATGTGGTAATTTTAAGCATTATTTTTAGTCAGCTTTTCAAATAATTTTGGTATATTTCACCATATTTCTTTTGGTATATTTTACCAAGTTTTTGCTTAAATAGCATTAGCATTTTCTTCAAAATTTTTTACATAAGTGTTTTGGCTAAATTACGAAAACTACTTCGTCGGTTGTAGTTTTAGCATATTTTTGGTAAAATTATGCCAGATTTTTGCTCACTCCGACACAAGTTTTTTTTTGCGTGCACGTAAGCTATGACCGTTTCAAATTTCATGGCTATCGGCCCAGTACTTACTGAATGAGTGAATTATTTCAACAAATTCATTTCTCCCACTGTGCGCTAGACACAAATTAAAACGCTACAATTAACTCCAAGTTGGCAACATTGGTAACACCATGTAATCTCAAAAGGTTGTTTACTTAGCTTAATTTAACGCCTGACGGCGTTGTTATCGCAACTGGCAATACTGTGTTGTCTTTACTGGCAGGTCTGTGATCTACATGTTTTTGCAAGTTATTGCATGGAATGATTTAGTTCTTTTCTATCGTCATTTGAGTGCGGTTCGGTTTGTGTTAGTAAAGCAAATTACATAAAACAAATTATAAAAAATGTTAATAAAACTATAATATTATTAAAACAAATTGAAATTTAATGTCCATTTAATAAAGTGCAAGTGTTTTTCGGTGTGAAACCAATAGCACAAATGTGTAAAATCTTATTAGAAAAAAGTGCATTCTAATTTGTTGTTGTCGTGAAAAAAACCAATAAGCCACCATTTTGGGAAGTGAGAAAATCACATAAAATTTGAAAAAAGTTTTAAATTTCAATAAATTTATTAAAAATAATTTATTTTATGTTAAAATGAAAAGTTTTTAGTAAGAAAAATCACAAAAAAATATATTTTAAGCAGTATTTTAATATGCAGCACATAATTATTCTATATTGTCGTCGTTGTAGTAAAAAATGCAAATGGCGCCATGTCTACTCGTTACAACCTCGGGAAACTTATTCGTCGGTAAAGTAAAAAAAAAGTTGTAAAAAGTGTTAAATTTCAATAAAATTATTAAAAAAAAAATGTTATTTTAAATTAAAATGCAAAGTTTTAGTAAAAAAAATCATAAAAAATATATTTTAATATGCAGCAGATAATTGATTGGTAATGTTGTCGTTGTTGTAAAAAAATGCAAATGTCGCCATGTCTACTCGTTACAACCTCGGGTTAACTTATTCGTCGGTAAGTTCGTTTATAATAAAGTTCGTTTATAATCCAAAATCAATGTGTAAAAGAAGGTCCTAAAAGGCCCAATTTAGTGAAGTAATAGTAGTTGTGAAATAATTAAAAAAAGGACGTTATTTAATATAAAATTAATTTTTTAATAAATGTAGTGAAATAATAATATAAGTGCTGGTAAATTATGTAAATCCTTCGTAACACCTGTTGTGGTCATCAATGTATGGTATTCTTTTGGGAGTTATTTAAATCAGCCGTCAGGTAAGTGTCATTTTAATAAATAAAGTTTTGGTGGAGCAAATTTATATAGATTTTTTTATACCCACCACTCTAGTATAAGTTTGTCATTCCGTTTGTAACATCTAGATATATTAGTCTAGATATATCTAATCATGATCCCCGATCGATTTTTATTTAAACACTCTAACTTTCAAATGACATTACTCAGACGTTTAAAATTTACCTGGTCAGGTTGGTATTGCATTACAGCAAAATCGGTTCAGTGGTTCAAAAGTTATAAGCAAAAAAGTGAGTTTCGGCAAGGGATTTTCGCGAATTTACGAGTTAAAACACACGCTTACTTTCGAAGGGCAGTCTTGAGACTGTTGAAGCTTGGCATATATCTTTGTCGTACCCCAGGTCTGGTTAGTATTGAATTTTAGCAAAATCGGTCGAGTGGTTCAAAAGTTGTAAGCAAAACCCTAAATTTCAGATTGGTTTCATCTTAAATTCAAGTGTTGTAAAACAGTTTCAAAAGTATTGGTAAGTTACCAATGCTTTGCAAACTTGTTTACCAATGGTAAGCCACAAAAATATTTTTACACTAACAAAAAAAACTTCAAAAGGTCATTGTGGAGGGTATTCATGTATTCGGCCAAGTCCAATTTAACTTTTCCACTTGTTTTTATATAAAATTTAAGAATATTTCTAAAAAATAAGAGATGCTAGTGCTAAAATTTATAAATTTGAAATTTCCAAAAATTATTTGGCTGATGACCAGTATACCGAAATCACTCCCAGCATAATAAAAATTTGTGTATCGACTAAGGGGTCTTTCCTACGTCGCTTGAACTTCTGATTTTGGAGGGGTCACGCCCTCTTTCGAGTGGGCGGGCCTTCAAAGTTGAAACGTTTTTCTTAAATATCTTAAAAAGTACTTATCCGATTTGGATGAAATTTGTATCATTCGAAAGCTTAAATTAATTTCTTTCGAACATTTCTTGACATGGAGAAATTTAATTAACCCTTTAAGCGCCAAAACGCGATTTGATTTTTTATTTTTTTTTTTTAATTTTCAAATATCTCAAAAATGGTGCGTATACAAGGCCATAAAGAGTGTATATGGGTTTGTAGCTAAGGCTCTAAGCTTTCATTTGGACTTTTATTCGACTCTCTAACTCTTCTTACACAAAAGATTTCTAGCTTTTACATTTGCTTGAATATCTTAAAAAGTAATTATCCGATTTCGATGAAATTGGTTTCATTCAAAAGCTTATGCCCTATTCACACTTACAGTTTTAAACCGTTTTTAGCAATTATTTTTAGCATTTTCTGTCAATATACTGTAATAGAATAAAGAAAGTGCTAAAAATATTGCTGCTAAAAACGATTTAAAACTGTACGTGTGAATAGGGTATTAAAAAAATTTATTTTGAACTTTCCTTTACATGAAAAAATTTCATTAACCCATTAAGCAATTTTATATTTTTTTAGTTTTAAAATATCTCACAAATGTTATACCCTATTCTCACTTACAGTTTTAAACCGTTTTTAGCAATTATTTTTAGCATTTTCTGTCAATATACTGTAATAGCATAAAGAGAGTGCTAAAAATATTGATGCTAAAAACGATTTAAAACTGTACGTGTGAATAAGGTATTACGTACATAATACCCTATACCCTATTCACACGTACAGTTTTAAATCGTTTTTAGCAGCAATATTTTTAGCAGCAATATTTTTAGCACTTTCTTTATTCTATTACAGTATATTGACAGAAAATGCTAAAAATAATTGCTAAAAACGGTTTAAAACTGTAAGTGTGAATAGGGTACTATTCACACGTACAGTTTTAAATCGTTTTTAGCAGCAATATTTTTAGCACTTTCTTTATTCTATTACAGTATATTGACAGAAAATGCTAAAAATAATTGCTAAAAACGGTTTAAAACTGTAAGTGTGAATAGGGTATAATACCCTATCCTCACTTAAGTTTAAAACCGTTTTTAGCAATTATTATACCCTCCACTCTAGTGATAGAGGGTATATATAAGTTTGTCATTCCGTTTGTAACACCTCGAAATATTGGTCTAGGACCCCATAAAGTATATATATTCATGATCCTCGATCGATTTTAAGACGATCTAGCGATGTCCGTCCGTCCGTCCGTCTGTCCGTCTGTCCGTCTGTCTGTCTGTCTGTCTGTTGAAAACACGCTAACTTTTGAAAGACTTTACGGAGGCTCCTGAAGTTTGGCATATATGTTGGACATTTACCTGGTCAGGTTGGTATTGCAATCCAGCGAAATCGGTCCAGTGGTTCAAAAGTTATAAGCAAGTGAGTGAATTTCGGCAAGGGATTTTCTGGAATTTACGAGATAAAACACACTGTAACTTTCGAACGGCAATTCTGAGGGCGCTGAAGTGTGGCATATATATTTACCGTTCCTGTGGTCCGGTTCGTTTTAAATTTCAGCCAAATCGGTCCGGCGGTTCAAAAGTTATTAGCAAAACCGTAAATTTCAGATTAGTTCACCTTAAATTCACGTGTTGAAAACCCGGTAAACATGTTTTAAAAACATTTGTAATACCAAATTCGCATTCATTTTTTTAAACATGTTTAAGCACTTAAACATGTTTATGTACCTTAACAAGTTTAAATTTAAACATGTTTAAGTGGTAAAACATGTTTAAAAAAATGAATGCGAATTTGGTATTAGTCAGAAAAATATTTTAAAAGGTATTTTTGTCACACAAAAATATTTTTACACTAAACCAAAAAAAAATACACTTAAAAAAAAAGTTTACACTCAAAAAAAATTTTACACTCAAAAAAAAAATTGGTAAATTATTTTTTTTTTTTTCAAAAATTAACAAAAAGAAGTTTTTTTACACTAAAACAAAAAAAAAAAAAAAAATACTCTCAAAAAAAATTTTACACTCAAAAAAAAAAAATAGTATTTTTTTTTTTTTCAAAAATTAATAAAAAAAAGTTTTTTTACAGAAAATAAAATATTTCTAACCAAAAAAAAGTTTACACTTAAAAAAAAATTTTACACTCAAAAAAAAAATTGGTAAATTATTTTTTTTTATTTTTCAAAAATTAACAAAAAAAGTTTTTTTACACTAAAACAAAAAAAAAATACACTCAAAAAAAATTTTACACTCAAAAAAAAAAAATTAGTAATTTTTTTTTTTGTTTCAAAAATTAATAAAAAAAAGTTTTTTTACAGAAAGTAAAATATTTCTAACCAAAAATGTTATTTTTTTCACGTTAGAAAATTTACTATCACTTAAAAAGGGCATTGTGGCGGGTATTCATAGATTCGGCCAAGTCGAATTTAACTTTTCTACTTGTTTTTACTGTAATAGAATAAGGAAAGTGCTAAAAATATTGCTGCTAAAAACGGTTTAAAACTGTACGTGTGAATAGGTTATAATACCCTATTCACACTTACAGTTTTAAACCATTTTTAGCAATTATTTTTAGCATTTCAATATACTGTAACAGAATAAAGAAAGTGCTAAAAATATTGCTGCTAAAAACGATTTAAAACTGTACGTGTGAATAGGGTATAATATAATAATAGGGTATTATACCCTATTCACACGTACAGTTTTAAATCGTTTTTAGCAGCAATATTTTTAGCACTTTCATTATTCTATTACAGTATATTGACAGAAAATGCTAAAAATAATTGCTAAAAACGGTTTAAAACTGTAAGTGTGAATAGGGTATAAGGTCATAAAAAGTATACGTTGGTTTGTAGCTAATACCCTATTCACACTTACAGTTTTAAATCGTTTTTAGCAATTATTTTTAGCATTTTCTGTCAATATACTGTAATAGCATAAAGGAGGTGCTAAAAATATTGCTGCTAAAAACGATTTAAAACTGTACGTGTGAATAGGGTATTATACCCTATTCACACTTGCAGTTTTAAACCGTTTTTAGCAATTATTTTTAGCATTTTCTGTCAATATACTGTAATAGAATAAAGAAAGTGCTAAAAATATTGCTGCTAAAAACGGTTTAATACCCTATTCACACGTACAGTTTTAAATCGTTTTTAGCAGCAATATTTTTAGCACTTTCTTTATTCTATTACAGTATATTGACAGAAAATGCTAAAAATAATTGCTAAAAACGGTTTAAAACTGTAAGTGTGAACAGGGTATTATGCCCTATTCACACTTACAGTTTTAAACCGTGTGAATAGGGTATAAAACTGTACGTGTGAATAGGATATAAGCTTTCATTTGAACTTTTATTTAACTCTCTAATTTTTTTAACACCAGAGATATAAAGGCTTAAAGTATTGGTGCAATTTTTCTTTTAACTTTTTTTGCAGCAATTTTCTAGCTTTTACATTTGCTTGAATATCTTGAAAAGTACTTATCCGATTTGTTAAGCTCCAAAACACAATTTTAAGTTTTTTAATGTTTTTAAATGTATCGTATATAAGGTCATAACCCCCATTCACATTATGGGGAGTAAGTCCAAAGCAATTTTTGTCATAATCCCCGTTTTCTGCAGAGAGGGTGGGTTTAATGCATGGAGTTTGTAATCCCTAAGCCCGGCCGAAGGCCGGCTACGCAAAAAAACTTTTAAGTAAAAAAAAAAAATTCTTTTAATTTTGGGGATTATGACCAACTTGTATAGAAGACATAATCCCCATAATGGGGATTATGGCCATTTGTTACGTGGTCATTATCCATATAAATCTGGGAATTATGTCCGTTTTTTATGTCCAAATAATTTTCGGTCATAGTCCTCACTACCATTATGGGGATTATGACCGAAATGAATTTGGTCATAATCATCGAAACATACACGCAAAAAAATATGTTGCCAAGCGCTTGGGAGGAATCACGTTAAAGGCCGTTTGTCACGATAAGATTCAGTAAAATGATCTGTCAAAAAATCGTATAGAATTTAAAAATGTTATCGTGTACATGCAAAATGTAATGACACGGACGGTAATACGGAAGAAATTTTGACAGTCGTATAATACTCGTCATTTTTAGAAATAGTTCTAAAAGCTGAGACTTTTCATTTTATCAGGGATGTATTTTTTTTTTTAATTTATTGCCAAATATATAAAAAAATTTTATTTTGCCGAATGTTCGGCAAACTGTTAACGAATATTTGTTTAACCGAATATTTAAAAAACATGCCGAATACCGAATAGTGACGAATATTCGCGACATCCCTAAAAATTTGGTAAAATTTTTTTTTTGGTATGAAAAAAATTTTGCCACGTAGGATTGCGCAATCTGGCACAGATTTTTTTGCGTGTATAAAATAGGTAGTTTTTTTTAACTGTTTATTAAAATCTAGCTATAAAATAGCCAGATTTTTTAACTGTTTATAAATCTAGCTATTTCTGTCTATTTTTTAGTCCGATCTAGCTACATTTTTTGAAAAATAGTTGGCAAAAATAGCTATTCGATGGCATCCCTGGTACATAAAACACTATTATCGACTTACAAGGCACTATGTAATAACGCCCTTGGCAACAAAGCCTGGTTTCATTTGACAGCTCATACAATTAAAAACATTGTTTAATGGAAACCACAACAACAACATATTAAAACAAGTGCCTTCATTCATTTGGCTTTTATTTACTATTTGTTTATTTTTTTCACATACAGTTAAATAAAAAACACTCAATATTTAATTAATTAAAATAAAATGAAAGCCATTACATCTTATACCACACTTTTATTGGTTATTATAACAATAACAGGTAAGAAAGAAAACTTCTTATACTCTGAAGAAATTAAACTGAACCAAGATTTAGGGTGTGGTTTAATTTTAAAGCCCTTACATTTTAAAATTATTTATAATTTTTAAATTTATTAAAAAGGTTCCTGGGCCATACGTTGTTATCAGTGTTCCTCGGATCAGGATCGTAAAGGTTATGATAGCTGCGGAGCCTACAAAAAATTTAATCGCACTGAACACATACCCATTGAATGTAATAGTGATGAGTCTCACATGCCCGGATCATTTTGTATGAAAGTTGTACAACAAGGACCGCGTGGTTTTATATGTAAGTTGGAAAATAAGTGTAACCCACTTGGAAATTTAAATATTTTTCTCTTATATTTTCTTTAGGGGATGGTCGCTGGCGTCAGGTTATAAGACGTTGTGCCTCTGTTGCCGATACTGGTGTAACTGGTGTCTGTAATTGGGGTGTATATGAAAATGGTGTATATTGGGAAGAATGTTATTGTTCCAGTGACAGTTGTAATGGAGTTGAATCTTTAAAATTTTCAAAAATGTTATGGGCTGTTGTATTACTTATGACGGCTATGGCATTTAACAAAATTTTACGAAATTGAAGAGAGCGATTTTGATAAATTTTTTATAACCTCTTATTAGTAAAATACATTTCCGTCCATTTTACACAAAGTAGTTTTTAAACAAATATTTTTTTTTAATATAACTTAACAACGAGAATATACATACATAGGAATCTCTGTAACATTTTATACACAATTTAACACAATAAAAATTAAGGAAAAAAAGTGAAAACTGTTTAAGATTTTGGTAAATTAAAGAAATTTAATTTAAATAAAGCGTAGCAAGCACTGTTGTAGGGTATTTTATCAATTTATGAATGATCGCTATTGATTTACACCATTTCCAATTGCAATACAACTTTAACATTTTCTTAATACATTTTAAAATTGTCCAAATGTGTTTTAAAATTGTCCAAATATATTTTAAAATTGTCCAATATTTTTTTTTTTAAATTGTCCATGTGTTTTAAAATTTATGAATTTAGGAATGATCGGTCTTGACGTATACCATTTCCAATTGCATTAAAAAATTTTCCTGGACAACTTTTCAAAATTTTTCTTATAAATTTTAAAATTGCCCAAATGTGTTTTAAAATTGTCCAAATGTATTTTAAAATTGTCCAAATGTATTTTAAAATTGTCGAAATGTATTTCAGTTTAAATGTATTTTAAGATTGTCTAACAAGGGAAGTATCCCTGGTGTCACCCTCCGATCTTCATGAAATTTGGATATGTTGTTAAGAACGAAAATTAATTCGACACGTATTTTTTAGCGGCCCAAACTATTTGTATGGGGGGAAATTGACCTTTTTCAGTTTTTTTTTTGATTTCCGCCTATTTAAACAAAATTAATATAGGCATGTGTGGTATCAGATATAAGGTATTAAAAATACCTGTCTCGTGGTGCTAACAGCGGACCAAAGAAGTTAATATTTTTCGACTTATTAACAAAAATGCCTTAAAATTTTGATATTTTACTCAATATGACGAAAAGTTGTGCATGTTTGGACACGTTCTTATAATACGTAGATAGGTTTTTCAAAGACCTTTCATTTGGTATGTAACATGACTAGGTTTCTTTGCATAATATAAGAGATAAACGAAAAAAAACTAAAAAATGGCCTTGTCTTCCCCCCTCCTTTTTACCACCTAAATATGAATTTGGGCCGCTAAAAAAAATACGTGTCCCTTTATTTTTTCTGCTCTACAAAATAAAACCAATTCCATAAGGATCCGCGGGTGACTTCCCTTGTGAGTCTTTTTTTATAAGAAAAATGTCTCAGAATCTGACATTTTTCCTATAGAAAAAGTCTCAGATTCTGAGTCATTTTTCTTATAGAAAAAGTCTCAGATTCTGAGTCATTTTTCTTATAGAAAAGGTCTCAGATTCTGAGTCATTTTTCTTATAGAAAATGTCTCAGATTCTGAGCCATTTTTCTTATAGAAAAAGTATCAGATTCTGAGACATTTTTCTTATAGAAAAAGTCTCAGATTCTGAGTCATCTTTCTTTTAGAAAAAGTTTCAGATTCTGAGAAATTTTTCTTTTAGAAAAAGTCTCAGATTCTGAGAAATTTTTCTTATAGAAAAAGTCTCAGATTCTGAGAAATTTTTCTTATAGAAAAAGTCTCAGATTCTGAGATATTTTTCTTATAGAAAAAGTCCCAAATACTGAGACATTTTTCTTCTAAAAAAAAGTCTCAGATTCTGAAATATTTTTCTTTTAGAAAAAGTCTCAGGCCGCTGTTCCAAAAAAAGTAATTCACATAAAAAAGTCTCAGATTCTGAGATATTTTTCTTATAGAAAAAGTTTCAGATTCTGAGACATTTTTCTTGTAGAAAAAGTTACATTTTTCTTATAGAAAAAATCTCACATTCGGGGAATTTTTTCTAATAGAAAAAGTCTCAGATTCTAAGATATATAAAAAAGATTATAGAAAAAGTCTCAGATTCTGAGAGATGTTTCTTATAGAAAAAGTCCCAGATTCTGAGACATTTTTCTTATAAAAAAGTCTCAGATTCTGAAACATTTTTCTCTTAGAAAAAGTCTCAGATTGAGACATTTTTTCTTATAGAAAAAGTCTCAGATTCTGAAACATTTTTCTTTTAGAAAAAGTCTCAGATTGAGACATTTTTTCTTATAGAAAAAGTCTCAGATTCTGAGTCATTTTTCTTATAGAAAAGGTCTCAGACTCTGAGTCATTTTTCTTATAGAAAAAGTCTCAGATTCTGAGACATTTTTCTTGTAGAAAAAGTTACATTTTTCTAATAGAAAAAATCTCACATTCGGGGAATTTTTTCTAATAGAAAAAGTGTCAGATTCTGAGATATATAAAAAAGATTATAGAAAAAGTCTCAGATTCTGACAGATGTTTCTTATAGAAAAAGTCCCAGATTCTGAGACATTTTTCTTATAAAAAAAGTCTCAGATTCTGAAACATTTTTCTTTTAGAAAAAGTCTCAGATTGAGACATTTTTTCTTATAGAAAAGTCTCAGATTCTGAGACATTTTTTCTTATAGAAAAAGTCTCAGATTCTGAGACATTTTTTCTTATAGAAAAAGTCTCAGATTCTGAGACATTTTTTCTTATAGAAAAAGTCCCAGATTCTGAGACATTTTTCTTATAAAAAAAAGTCTCAGATTCTGAAACATTTTTCTTTTAGAAAAAGTCTCAGATTCTGAGAAATTTTTCTTGTAGAAAAAGTCTCAGATTCCGAGAAATTTTTCTTATAGAAAAAGTCTCAGATTCTGAGATATTTTTCTTATAGAAAAAGTCCCAGATTCTGAGACATTTTTCTTCTAAAAAAAGTCTCAGGCCGCTGTTCCAAAAAAAGTAATTCACATAAAAAAGTCTCAGATTCTGAGATATTTTTCTTATAGAAAAAGTCCCAGATTCTGAGACATTTTTCTTCTAAAAAAAGTCTCAGGCCGCTGTTCCAAACAAAGTAATTCACATAAAAAAGTCTCAGATTCTAAAACATTTTTCTTATAGAAAAAGTCTCAGATTCTGAGACATTTTTGTTGTAGAAAAAGTTACAGATTCTGAGACATTTTTCTTATAGAAAAAATCTCACATTCGGGGAATTTTTTCTAATAGAAAAAATCTCAGATTCTGAGATATATAAAAAAGATTATAGAAAAAGTCCCAGATTCTGAGACATTTTTCTTATAAAAAAAGTCTCAGATTCTGAAACATTTTTCTTTTAGAAAAAGTCTCAGATTCTGAGACATTTTTTCTTATAGAAAAAGTCTCAGATTCTGAGACATTTTTTCTTATAGAAAAAGTCTCAGATTCTGAGACATTTTTTCTTATAGAAAAAGTCTCAGATTCTGAGAAATTTTTTCTTATGGAAAAAGTCTCAGATTCTGAGACATTTTTTCTTATAGAAAAAGTCTCAGATTCTGAGACATTTTTTCTTATAGAAAAAGTCTCAAATTCTGCGAAATTTTTCTTATAGAAAAAGTCTCACATTCGGGGAATTTTTTCTAATAGAAAAAGTCTCAGATTCTGAGACATTTTTTCTTATGGAAAAAGTCTCAGATTCTGAGACATTTTTTTTTATAGAAAAAGTCTCAGATTCTGAGACATTTTTTTCTTATAGAAAAAGTCTCAGATTCTGAGACATTTTTTCTTATAGAAAAAGTCTCAGATTCTGAGACTTTTTTCTTATAGAAAAAGTCTCAGATTCTGAGACATTTTTTCTTATAGAAAAAGTCTCAGATTCTGAGACATTTTTTCTTATAGAAAAAGTCTCAGATTCTGAGACATTTTTTCTTATAGAAAAAGTCTCAGATTCTGAGACATTTTTTCTTATAGAAAAAGTCTCAGATTCTGAGACATTTTAAGCTTTTAAATTTCAATTGAATACGGGAAAAATAGAACACCAAATTCGATTTCATGGCATTCGGAAAAATTCATATGAATTGAAAAGTTGTGAAAGACAGAACAGAGGCCAATGTTTTTAGGCTGGTGTCTAATTTTAAAAAAGTTGCAGGACGCCACCTCAGTTTGACTACATTAGCTAACGATTACACCGTCCGACCGCCAATATTAAACACGAACCGGATGATAGACGTCTGAAAGTACACATAAAATGGAGTAAAACTGCATTTACAGTTTTTTATTTCGTAATCCTGTTTTCTTTTAAAAGGACTTCAAAGTTTAAAAGAATACATTTTGTAAAATATTTTTGAAGTATTCCCAGGAAAATTGTTTGGAACAAATTCCTGGTTCAATCGATTCTTGAATATATTCTACGGTAATCACAACAAAATTTTCTATGTAAAATTATTTTTCAAAAAAACCACTTGCTCTAAAAACGATTGCTTTCGGGACAATTTCAAACAAAAATCACTGATTCTGGAATGTTAAGTAGAATCGGTTGCAGGGTAAAATGATGCATTCTGGAACAGATTATTTGCAACAGAACATTTTGCTGGGTTTGTACTTGTCCTAGGATGACACTGTTAATGTCAAATGAATGTGGAGGATCTCCCCTAATTTTTTCATTTTTTTTTGTTTTGCCATATCAGGGTAAAAAAATGTGAATAAAGTCATTTGAAAACTTTATCGATATATTTTGTTGAAAATTTTGAATGATATTTAAGGATACATTTTTGAAAGGACGTAACTTACCACCTTTTCCTAATGTGTAAGAATAATAAAATAGGAAAATAAGGGGAGACCCTCCTCTTTCGTTTGCTATTACTAGTGGCATCCTAGGACAAGTACAAATATTAAAAAAATATTTTATAAAAGGATACATTTTTGAAAAGACGTAACTTACCTCCTTTTTCCTAATGTGTAAGAATAATAAAATAGGAAAATAAGGGGAGACCCTCCTCTTTCGTTTGCTATTACTAGTGGCATCCTAGGACAAGTACAAATATTAAAAAAATATTTTAAAAAATTTAATCCACCAAAATTTTGAAGTCCTTTTTAAAGGAAACAGGATCACGAAAAGAAAAACTGTAAATGCAGTTTTACTACATTTAGTCTCTCTACACAGCCGTATTTAACACTCTCCTCATTTGTTTCACTTACATATATTTTTATTAAAAATATGTTGGGCATTGTGGAGGGTATTCATGTATTCGTCTAAGTGGATTTTAAATTTTTTACTTGTTTTCTTCTTGGATTGATGTTTTAAGGCTTTCTTAACAAATTTAATTAATTTTATTTTATTTACAAAAAAATATTTTTTTAAAGTAATAATACACAGAATTTTTTTTCCAATGAACGACTTTTATAGTATTTATGAACAAATTCATACAATTTATTAACTTTTTCATAATACTTATAAACTTTTTCATAGTATTTATTCATTTACATTTATGAAAAATGTTAAATAGTTCTTAAATTTCACATATTATGATTTATTCATAAATACTATGAAAAATTTTATAAGTATTATGAAAAAGGTTAATAAATTGTATGAATTTGTTCATAAATACTATGAAAGTCGTTCATTGGAATTTTTCTTTTGTGTGTATGATTAGAATTTCAATGAAAAATTCATATGTATGGTTAGTTAGAAATTTACGAATAGAAGTCCCGAATCATTGTGCCATGGTCCCGAATATTCTTCACTTTAAATTTTATTTAAAAATAAAATAAACTACTAACTTCTTTGGCAAGCAACACCTCTTTTTGCTAAAACATTTAAACCACCATCTTGCCAGCCAGCTTCAGCGTCATTGGACATAGCACCGTATATAATAGAAGTACCGTCTTTTAATGTTTTTATAGCCAAATACGATTTATTATCCTCTAACCAAGTACGAGTTTCTGTTAAAGGTTCGACTGAACCATCATCTTGAGTTTGATTATACTAAAATTGAACATGCTGTAAAAACCACCTTTTTATCCTATTTTTAAACTTACCCAATAATTATAATAATCCATTGGTTGATTATTACTAGTCCAGTTTAAGATTTTCAAACAATAACGAAAGAAACGATTGTTATTCCGTTTTGCTTCCAAATGTTGGCTACGATTAAGGCGTTCTACTTTTCGTATTAAGTCATTACAAATTTCAATATCTTTAGGTCGTTTTAAGGTCTTCATTAGGGACTTGGCCATACGTAAGTAGTTTTCAAATTGTTCAGTCAAAAATTCAAGTTCATTGATATCTTTATGAGCTGATGATGTTTGAATTTCAGGTTGTGTTTTGTCCTCTGTTTCAGACTCTGTTACTGCAGGCTCTGTTGTTGATTGTGCTGGAGCTAAAATTGGTGTTGCGTTTATTTCACTGTTTTCAGACATGCTTCAACAATATTTTTCTGGTGAAACTATTTATAAATTAATTAATTAAATAAACAAAAACACTAAATCAAAATTGCACTAAAAATTTGTATTATTTTTTTAAATTAAAATCTATTTTTTATTTTTTAAATTTTGAATGATTGCTTAAAAAGTGCTGCCAAATTGTTATTCTTCAACAGGGTTTGAAAATATAAAAGAATCTGTGAATTTATCTATACGAAAAGTGTCACAGGTTAGATTAGAGGTGACCGAGTTTAAGACTCCTCACATAGGGTACGTTCAGCAGAGAAAGCTGTTACTCAGCTGCTCCTCAACATTCTGCTGAACGGTTTAATTTTTGACATTTCAGTCAACATGTTGAGTGAGCGCTACTCATCACTGGTAGCGAAGAAAAATAATAAGTGTGTTCCACAACTTTCCGGGTAAAGTTCGGTAAAATGAGAGCAAATCAAAAAACCTCTCACGATACCACAAAAATACACAAAAGTACGGGAACGCTAAAAACCACATTTCAAGCCCAAAATAATAGAAAATGTAAACAAACCAATAACGCTAAAATATTTTCGTAAGAAAAATTACTTTAAACAAGAAAACAAATTGTAAAAGTTTATTTTAATAACAAATTATCTTTTTTTGTATTGAAATAACGCATTTCCTTGGTTTAGTTCTTTATTTTATTTAAATTTCCAATTTAGCTTCACAAAAAAAAATCAGCTGTTTTTTCAACATCTGACTGTTACCATTTTACCCGAAAAAAAAGTGCGGGTAAGTTCGGTAAAATGAGAAACTAATTTATTCTCTCAAAAACTCTCTCATTTACCCAATTTTTGCGTACGGGAACGCTTTTCGGGCTGGTTTGGGTACCCGCGGGCACCCGCGGTAACGTTGTGGAACAGACCTAATGCTACATTCGATCACAAACTGATACATAAGCTGTTTTATTGAAATTATTTATTTTTTTGACGTTATTCAAGGAAAGAAACAAAAAAAAATATATAAAAAAGTATATTCCACAGAAAAAATAAATGAAAATATAAAAAAACAAAAAAATTATTCCAATATTTTTAAACATTTATAAAAAAGTGCGTTCAGCAGAATCAACTAATCAAAACGTGCTACATCTCAACTGTTGAGTAGCAGGTTTCTCTGCAGAACACGCCCATAGTCCGGATTGTCCATAACGCAAAAAAGTGTCACAGTTTCTGTGACAATTTTTCTATACGAAAAATATCGCAGAATCTATGAATTTTTCTTACCACAGAATCAGTAAATTTTTCTATAAGAAAAATATCACAGAATTTGTAAATTTTTCTATAAGAAAAAAATATCACAGAATTTGTGATTTTTTTTATAAGAAAAATATAACAGAATCTGGGAATTTTGTATAAGAAAAATATCATAGAATCTGTGAATTTTTCTATACAAAAAATATCACAAAATCTGTGAAAAAATTTTATACGAAAAATATCACAGATTCTGTGAATTTGTCTATACGAAATATATAAAAGAATCTGTAAATTTTTCTATACGAAAAATAAACAGATTCTGTGAATTTGTCTATACGAAATATATTACAGAATCTGTAAATTTTCCTATAAGAAAAATATTACAGAATCTGTAAATTTTTCTAGAAGAAAAATATTACAGATTCTGTAAATTTTTCTATACGAAAAATATCACAGAGTCAGTGAAATATCACAGAATGAGTGAATTCTGTGACAATTTTTATATACAAAAAAATGCACTGATTCTGAGGCAATTTGTCTTTAAGAAAAATGTCACATATTCTGGGACAATTTTTCTATAAGAAAAATATCACAATTTTTCTGTACGAAAAATGTCACAAACTCTGTGAATTTTCTGTAAAATCTGTAAAATTTTCTTTACGAAAAGCATGACAAAATGTGTGATTTTTCTAAACAAAAAATATCACAGAAACCGTGAGTTTTTCTATTCGAAAAATATCACAAACCAGTGAATTTTTTTATACGAAAAATATCACAGAATTCGTGTATTTTTCTATAATAAAAGTATCACAGAATCTGTGAATTTTTCTATACGAAAAATATTACAGAATATCTGAATTTTTCTATACGAAAAATATCACAGAATCTGTGAATTTTTCAATAGGAAAAATATCACAGAATCTGTAAATTTTTCTATACGAAAATTATTACAGAATCTGTGAATTTTTCTATAAAAAAATATCACAGAATCTGTGAATTTTTCAAAAAGAAATATTAAACAGAATCTGCGAATTTTTCTATTAGACAAATATCACAGAATCTGTGAATTTTTCTATCAGAAAAATATCACACAATCAAAAATTTTTTTTTTAAGAAAAATATCACAGAATCTCTTAATTTTTCTACAGGAAATATATTTAAGAATCTGTGAATTTTTCTGTACGAAAAATATCATAGAATCTGACAATTTTTCTATGCGAAAAATGTCACAGAATCTGTGAACTTTTAATACGAAAAATACTCGTATCAGAGATCTGTGAATTTTTCTATACGAAAAATATTACAGAATCTGTGAATTTTTCTATAAAAAAATATCACAGAATCTGTTAATTTTTCTAAAAGAAATATTTCACAGAATCTGTGAATGTTTCTATATGAAAAATATCACAGAATCTGTAAAACTTGTCAAAGATTCTATGACAAATTTTGTATACAAAAAATGTCACAGACTCTGTGACAATTTTTACTATACGAAAAATGTCACAGATTTTGTGACAATATCATTTAGAAAAAATGTCACAGATTGTGTGACCATTTGTCTATACGAAAAATGTCACAGATGTTTTGAAATATATTCTGTGACAACTTTTTTATACGAAAAATGTCACAGATTCTGTGAAAATCTTTCTATACGAAAAATGTCACAGATTCTGTGACAATCTTTCTATACCAAAAATGTCACAGATTCTGTGACGTATAGAATACTTTTGACATTTTTCGTGCAGAAAACTTGTCACAGACTCTGTGACATTTCTCATATAGATATTTTTCGCATAGAAAATTTCAGAGATGCTGTGATATTTTTCGTATCGAAAAATATCATTGAACTTACAGAAAACCAATCTGTGATATTTTTCGTAAAGAAAAATTCAAAGATTCAGTAATATTTATTGTATAGAAAAATTCACAGATTCCGTGATATTTTCCTCTTAGAAAAATTCACAGATTCTGCAATATTTATCATACATAAAAATTCATAGAATTTGTGATATTTTTCGTAATGAAAATTTACAGATTCTGTGATATTTTTCGTACAGAAAATTTCACAGATTCTGTGATATTTTTCGTATAGAAAATTTCACATATTCTGTGAAATTTTTCGTGTAGAAAATTTCACAGATTCTGTGACATTTTCATGTAGAAAAATTAAGAGATTCTGTGATATTTTTCGTTTAGAAAAATTCTATTATATTTTTCGTATCGAAAAATTCAAAGATTCTGTGATATTTTTCGTATACACAAATTTACAGATTCTGTGTTATTTTTCGTATAGAAATTTTCACAGTTTCTGGGATATTTTTCGTATAGAAAAATTCACAGATTCTGTGATATTTTTCTTATAGAAAAATTCACAGATTTTTTAATAATTTTCGTGTAGAAAAATTCTGTGTCAATTTTTCTATACGAAAAATGTCACAGATTCAATGACAATTTTTCTATACGAAAAATGTTACAGGTTCTGTGACAATTTTTTTATACAAAAAATGTCACAGATTCTGTGACAATTTTTCTTTTTGGAAAATGTAAAATATTTTGTGACAATTTTTCTATTTGAAAAATGTCACTAATTTTGTGACAATTTTTCTATTCGAAAAATGTCACTAATTTTGTGACAATTTTTCTTTGCGAACATTTTTTCTGTAAGAAAAATGTCCCAGATTCTGTGACAATTTAAAAAAAAAAAAATGACACATTTTACTCGTATGTTTTTTTTCTATACGGTTTTTAATGACAATTTTTTCTATACGAAAGAAGCCACAGGTTTTGTGACAATTTTTCTATACGAAATATGTCAAAGATTCTGTGACGGAAAATGTCTCAGATTATGTGACAATTTTTCTATACAACAAATGTCACAGATTCTGTGGCAATTTTTTTATACGAAAGTGTCACAGTTTCTGTGACATTTTTTCTATTCAAAAAAGGTCACAGACTCTGTGACAATTTTTCTGTACGAAAATTTTCAGAGATTCTGTGACAATTTGTTTAAAGTGTCTCAGATTTTTAAAAATTTTTTCTTAATTTTTTTAAAATAAAACAAATATTTTTTTTATCACATTTAATTCTAATTTTTATTATTTTGTTATTCTTTAAATTCCAATTTTACATAAATTTTGTTTAACATTTTTTATATTATTTTTTTTTTGTTTAAATTTAGCATACATTTATTTTTTATTTATTATTTTTTTTTGTTTAAAGTTTTATTTATTTTTATATATTATTGACTAAAAATCATGTTAACATTCAATATTATTTTTATCTGTTTTAAGATTTTTTTTTTTGTATTTTTCATTCCATTAACAAAAATAAATAATAAAAAAAAAAATTAATAGAAAAGATTTTTATTAAAAAATAAAATTTTGTATTTGAAAAATGCTTTTAAAAAGTGTATAGAACAAAAGTTTAGTATATAAAATGTGCTTTGCTGTTATGATATGATTTATAAAATTTGGTGAATTCTTTTTATTATTTTTTTTCTTCTTAAGTTTATGAAAAAGTAAAAATATGTTTTTTTTTTAATATTAAGCTTAACGAAGTGAAAATTATTGCTCAAAATAATTAATTGTTTATTTAGCAAATTATGTCATAAGTTATGTGTCAAATAGTGATGGATCTGAATGGAACAGAAAATGATAATAAATGTTTTTTTTTAAGTTGTAACGAATATTAAATGGGTTGTATTGAAAAACAATTTCGAATTGAAATTTTTTTAATTCGACCTCTAAAATATTATATTTGAAGAAGAGATATTCTAGCTCGAGGTTGCTTTTCTTTTCTAATTAAAACAATGTTATTTTCATAAAATTATTTTCAAGAAAATTATTGAGAAAGATTACTCCAGCTCGAGGTCCCGTTTCTTTACTAATTATTACGATGATATAAACAATTTGCTAAATACTCTTGACAATGGAATTTGACAAATTCCAAAACACGTGTCGAGTATTAATTTGAAACAAACAAACTTTTTAAATAGTTTCTTGAAAATTGTTACGATGACAATATCATCATAATAATTAGTAAAGAAACGTGACCTCTTGCTGGAGTAATTTTTTTCAATAGAATTTATTGGTCGAATAATAAATATTTTTTATTAATTTAAAAATTAAAACAGAATTTGAAAATTATTTTTTGTTTTAAAATTATTTCTTCGTCATTTTTGCAAGACTAACAACCCAGCAAAAATAAATTGAGATTTTTGCGACACAGCATCTTTTTATAGCATACCGAAGCGCATCCAAAGAGCGCTCTTGAGGATGCAGTAAAAGTAAGAGGAAAAATTTAAATTTTTTGTTAAGATTTTTTATATAAAACTTAAAATATAAAATTATATTTTGATAAAATTTCAAACATGCTTTCCTTTTAAATATATTTAACACTTTTTGAATTAAAAACCATGAGTTTTGGACAAAGACACATGATTTCACTGCATCATTATTGCGCATTAATCAGCGCTGCAAAGAGTGCTTCAATCATAACACCTTTAACACATTTTGAAAGAAAAAAAAAATTAGTACACCATTTCCACTTTAGTTTCAGAAAATACAAATTATATTTCAAACAAGTAAAAAAGTTAAATTCGGCCTTGCCGAATGTAGTGATACCCTCCACAATTTCAAAAAGATTATTGCAAGAAACTTTATTTAAAAGGAAATTACTTTAAAAAAAAAAAAATTTTTTTTGAAAAAAAAATTTCCGCGAAAAATTTTAGTAAAAAAAAATCCGCGATTTTTTCTTTTTTTGTCAAAAAATATGTTCGTACTTGTTTAAATACCATTTGGTGTTCAATTATGTTCACATATGTCAACAAGAAGCCGAATTAAAGCATTTTGTATTTTTAGGTTATGTTGAATGTACTGAAATTTTTGAGGTGTGCTTACATTTTCGTTCATAACTTTTGAACCGCTGAACCGATATCGCTCAAATGCAATACCAAACTTCTCGGGAGAACTTCCAATAAATATGTTTAGTTTCGGTCATCTCTGTGCAATATTTTTTCCGCGACAGCATTTTACACAGACAGACAGACGGACAGACGGACAGACGGACAGACGGACAGACGGACAGACGGACAGACGGACATCGCTAGAATGTCTTAAAATCGATCGGGCATCATGAATATATGTACTTTATGGGGTCTCAGATCGATATTTCGATGAGTTACAAACGGAATGACAAACTTATATATACCCTCTATCACTAAGTGGAGGGTATAAAAATGTCCAATCATAGCAGGGAGTCAACTGATTTTCAGAATTAGTCAATTGTATTTAAGATTTTCCAATTGCATTCAGAAATAGATTTTGTAATTTGTATTTCAGAAATAGTCAAATGTGCTTCATCTTTATTCTGCATAATTCAGCTCTAAAAAGATACATGAATTCACTGCATCTTTATAGCGGTTTTTTCAGCGCTCTAAAGATATGTGAATTCAGAGCATCTAAAGAGCGCTTTTTCGGTGTATCCAACTCCGCTCTAAAGTGTGACATCGCCTTAGAGAATCATGCATGAATTCAGCATGCTTGGATGCGCTCCTTGACTCGAGTTTCCTTTCCAAAAGCTGCTGCCAGTTCAGCAAAATTTCTGCTGGGAAGGGAAGTCTCCCTGGTGTCACCCTCCGATCTTCATGAAATTTGGATATGTTGTTAAGAATGAAAATTAATTCCACACATATTTTTTTTAGCGGCCCAAACTCATTTTTAGGGGGGGTCGATTTGTATGGTTGGAAATTGACCCTTTTCAGTTTTTTAAGATTCACGCCTATTTAAACAAAATTATTATAGGCATGTGTGATATCAGATTAAAGGTATTAAAATACTTATCTCTTAGTGCTAACAACGGGCCAAAGAAATTAATATTTGTCGATTTATTAACAAAAATGTCCTAAAATGTTGGTATTTTACTCAATATGACGAAAAGTTGAGCATGTTTGGACACGTTCTTAGCACACGTAGATAGGTTTTCCAAAGACCTTTCATTTGTTATGTAACATGACTAGGTTTCTTTGCATAATATAGGAGATAAACGAAAAAAACTGAAAAATGGCCTTGTCTTCCCCCCTCCTTTTTACCCCCTAAATATGAATTTGGGCCGCTAAAATAAAATACGTGTCCCTTTATTTTTTCTGATCTACAAAATAAAAATAATTCCATAAAGATCCGCGGGTGACAACAGGGAGACTTCCCTTGTAAGTCGACACGTGTTTCGATGTGTGTCATGAGATCATTGTCAAGACTCTTAAGCAAAATTAGAAATCCAATACTACATGTAGGAAAGTGAATTAAAACAAGTGAGAGTGTTAAATTCGGCTGTGCCGAATCTTTTATATCCTCCAAAATGTAAAAAAAAAAAAATTGACAGGGGCGTTTCTTTTTTTTTTGATAGGGTCAGTGGGGCACGTTGAGAGCAACTTTCCATCGCGATAAATATACCAAATGTTTCATTTATTTAACAAAATACAAAAAAACATGTAAAAACGTGTATTTTTTTAGAGGTTGGTTTAGTTCTTAAAGGGCGAACTTTTTTCCCCCTGGTCCGATTTGGCCAATTTCCGAACTTAACCTGCCTAGGAACATAATACATATTTGTTCCCAACTTGAGGTTCCTAGCTCTTTTATTTTGGCTCTCTTCTTTTAACACATCGTGTTAACTACAGACGAACGGACGGACAGACGGACGGACGGACATCGCTAAAATGTCTTAGAATCGATCACTGATCAATAATATATGGGGCATTCCATGTGAAATCGGACACTTTCAAAAACTTTTTTTTAGATTTTCCCAATTTGTATACAGTTTTTAGTACCCTTCGAAAACTCCTTCGTGGTAAATTTTCAGACTTTTTTTAATGACCCGTTCAAAAGATATCGAATTTTTAAAAATTGGTAGTTTGTTCCTTTACTCAAACTTTTTTTAATCATAACTTCTTCAAAATTTTTGTTTTTTTACGTACTTTCTAAAAAAAAATCCCAAAAAATTCTTAAAAACAAATTTATATAAAATAAAAAAAATTGTATGGGGACCGCCTTAACAGTTAAAGATAGAGGGTAGGTGTGTTCAGAGAAAATGTTTGGACTAAAACAATATTGGGGGTCGGTCATACATTTTCTTGCTCTAAGGGCACTATTAGGGCAGTTAGAGCGGTTGGAACAAATTTTAAAAAAATGTCGTTTTGTGTGGGAGCCCCCTTAGAAATTGGAGATTGGGTATTAGTTTGTTCCAAAGAAATGTTCAGACGTAAAAATTAATGGGGGTCGGTCTTATAAAGGACCCCTCTATGACGCACCATTGGAGCAGTAGAAATGATTTTAAGATTGAAAAATTACAATAAAATTTTTTCAAAAAATTTAAAAAAATAGTAATAATCGTTATCCCACGATCTTCCTGGGCAAAAAATTTGTAGAATTGATAGAAGTTTTACACAAAAAAATTTCAAAAAAATCGAAGAGTACAAACATTTTCAAAAATGAGATTTAAATTTTAAAACTTAAAAATCGCATACTAGAGCGCTTTTAAGAATTTTTTGGGATTTTTTTTTAGAAAGCACGTAAAAAAACAAAAATTTTGAAAAAAAAAAAATTTGAAATTTGGACCATTATTGAAGAAGTTATGATTAAAAGAAGTTTGAGTAAAGGAACAAACTACCAATTTTTAAAAATTCGATATCTTTTGAACGGGTCATTAAAAAAATCTGAAAATTTACCACGAAGGAGTTTTCGAAGGGTACTAAAAACTGTAAACAAATTGGGAAAATCTAAAAAAAAAGTTTTTCAAAGTGTCCGATTTCACATGGAATGCCCCATATATACTTTATGGGGTCATCGACCGATATTTCGATGCGTTACACACGGAATGACAAAGTGAGTATGCCCCCATACTGTAGTTGGAGGGTATAATAACACTCTTTGAGGATTCAAAATAGAATACACCCCAGTCGGCAAAAAAAATCACACCTGACATACTGCTGACTCTCCCTTTATAAAATTGCTGACATTTTCATACAATTTTTCAAAATGTCAACAATGACATGTCAGCAGTTGGTCAGGAGATGTTTAAACGAATTGTTAGTGGCCACCGATACTGGTGGACACTGCTGACATGTCATTGATGACATTTTGAAAAATTGTATGAAGATGTCAGCGATTTCATAAAGGGAGAGTCAGCTGTGTGTCAGGTGTGGCTTTATTTTGCCAACTGGGACTAGTTTGTGATTTTCTTAATTTGATAACGAATGTCAAACTGATAGATTTTAATTAGTAAAGAACAATGACCTCGAACTTGATTAACCCTATTCAGAATATACATTATGTAAAGTTTCTTTTCCTTGGACATTTCTTTCAATATATATTTCCCCATTTAATATTGTTAAAACATAAAAAAAAAATGAACAAATAACATAAAACCTAATAATTAATTGACTAATTTACAAAATTCATACACAATAATTCTTAACCAAATTTTGAATACTACTCTATGAATCCAACATTTCATACATGTTTCAACAAACTTAATATTACAATATAAAACAACAAAATTATTCAACTATTTAATTATAAATTATATTAGCAATTAATAATAAATCCTAATAATTTTATTTTTTTGATTTTGAAAAATTTTCGCAATTTTCTCCATAACTAAATAAATAATATAAATCTTTCATGAAATTAGTTTGTAAACACATCAAAACCAACACTGAATGATATTTATTTATTGACTATAACACACTGCATTTATTTCTTAAATATTGCCAGGATGTTACATTTTCAAAATAAAGGCATTTGACTTCACCTTTTACAGCTGTTTTCGTTCGAAGATTTCTTAATTCAAGTTGAAATTCGAAGATTCTACTTGCAATTCGAAAATTCCATTTGTAATTCAAAAATTCCATTTGAAATTTCTTAACTCCAATGTAATTTGAAAATTCCAATTGTAATTCGTACAATATCATTTGTAACTCGTAAAAGATCGGTACAAATTACGATTTTTAAATCCAAATAATTTGTATTACTTGGGTTTTACTTTTTTTTACTGTCGACAACATATTGGAAAGCAAAAAATATGAATTTCTTAATAATTTTGTCAAAAGCTTAAAATTCATTTGTTAAATCAATCATTATTTTAATTGACTTTAAATAAAAAAATGATCAAATTGTTGATCAAAATCGAAAAATCGATTGATTGAAAAAAATCAATTAATCACCTACAATTTGATGATTGATATAACAATTTTCTTCATCAGAGGAGTTTCAATTAAAAAATTAATTGAATCCACGTTTTTACTGATTGAAATTTGTTTTCAATTATTTCTGTGTGTAGCACTATTCAATTTCTTGCAGGGTAGTTAACGAAACACGGTGAAAATACAGATTCGTGTGTCTTTTTTAATCCAAGAAATCAAAACTACAAGTTTGTTTAATAGATTAATAGTAAGGTGTTTTAGTAGTAACATTTCAGAATTAACTCTGAAATATCTGCCAGCAAGAAGCTAAATAAGACTTTTAAATTATTTTTTTCTATAAAAATCGGCAGATTTTCTGAAATTCTTTTAGATTTGTTTAAATATATGAAAACGTTTGGTTTAGAAAAGAAATCGGTTGCGGGGGTGCTAAGGTATTTTAAAAAGTGAAAAAGTACTGCAAAAAGTACTAAAGTATTGACTTTTCCCATCCCTGATTTACTTGCCAAAATTTTGGACATAAAAATCTTCTAAAGCCCAGTTGTCACAATACCACGTTTCAAATGATTTGTAAAATTATTCGAAAAAAATAGTATTTTTTAAAGCATAATTTTAGGCAGATCGAAAAACATATATTTTACTTTACGCTTTGAAATCAAAAATAAAAAAAATCATTTTTTGGTTTATATGGAAAAATGATTTTTAAGGCCCCGCTCTTTAACGCCCCGTCGCACATTAGTTGATGTTCATAGAACGAGCGGCTAAAAATAAAAGAAGTTGTCGAAGGACAATGAAACTTGGCACATAGGCTTTTTTTGTTTGAATCAAGAAAAAAAAATGCAAAAATCAAAATGATCCGCCCACTTTTACGCCCACCTCCCATACAAAGTAAAAATTAAATTTTGACCTACGGCATTGTTTTTTGGCACATATCATTTTTAAACACTCAGAATCATTTGTGTGAAATTTGAAAAATATCCGCCCACTTTTACGCCCACTTTTACGCCCACTTCCCATACAACTTGTATTAAAAAAACGACATAACTCCCTTGATTTTTAATGTATTAACTAAATTTTCACAAAAATTAATATTGTAATTGAAGAATGGGCTCCTGAAAACATAAACCTGATCCGCCCACGCCTGGAAAAACTCAAATTTTCTAACCCCCTTGGTCGAAGCGCAGGTCTATGAACATAATATGGCATAAGAGATATTCTTTTTGTTTGGACTGCATCGTTATTTCTACAGACGGACGGCCGTCTTAGATTCTATAATGGATCAATATTATATATACTTTGTGGGGTCCCCGACCGTTATTTCGATGTGTTACACACGGAATGACAAAGTCAGTATACCCCCTTACTGTGGTTGGAGGCTATAAAAATCTGAGTTTCCAAAGCATGAAGGAAAATTCATGTTTTATTACTTTATTATTTTATAGTTCTTACTGTTTTTTTTGGAAATGAGCAGGTATGAGCAGCTGAATTTTTTTTTAACTTTTAGCTGAGACTTCAAGCTGCAATTTGGCATCTTTCGTTAAACAGCGCTCCACAGCGCTAAAAAGATGCAGTCCACTGAAGTTGATGAACATTGAAATTTTGATGTTGTTTATACTTTGTTCTACGAAATTTTTTATATGGCACTTTTTACAACTTTTTTTAATGCAAATCTCATTCATGACAATTGTCATTTACGAAAATATACAACAAAGTCAAATGATAGGTTTACTTTGATTGTACCAAAAGATTGAATGTACAGTAAATTTGCATGCCATTTTAAACAAGCGAACATATATGAACTTTGAGCGTGTCTGTCCAAACAAATAATAAATATATCAGCCTAATATTACGGAATCATAATATTCAGATATCTGACAACAAAATACCAAAAAATTATCCAAATTGGCGAATATGAAAAAAATTAATTTCGGCCACACTTCAACCAATGTGCGTCGCGTAGGGAAGGGGTGGTCGTAGGGGCGTAAAATCAGCGGGTACCGTCTCAACATTTCCAAAATGAGGGAAACTCTAATGTGCACGTAATAGAAATCGTCCGATAAAAATAAGAAAACTCCTTCATTTGAAACTGATCTGATCAAAATCGGTTGTCAAACATAGGTTTAAGTTAAATGCCATGTTTGTCCATCTTCCTGCATTTTTTTGGCTCCCTTAATCTTAGATTGGGCCGCTAACAAAATCCTCTCCATATGCCCCCCAAGGTGGAGGAGTTTATCAATGAACTTTTCAAAATCTGCAGTAAAAATTTCTCGAACATTTTAACCCTTTACACGCACGCCTTAGTCGTGTTTTAGGTGAATATTTGAAAATGGGAAACAGGAAAATAACCTCCATCAAATTTCAGTGAAGGCATCTCTTAACATTATTTACCTCAGAACTAGTTTAAATACTTTTTTTTGAAACTCAGAAGAATTTAATTGAATGTGATAATTTACAATTTTACTTTTTTAAACATTTTGAACTTTTCGCACGAACTTTTGATCTTTGACTATTCCTAGTGCAGAAAATTTGTGTAAAACATATCACTTTAAACTTAAGAGTTTTAAGAAGCTAATTAGGAAATCGAAAAAGAGCAGCTGGAATGAGCTCTGTAGTAAAATCGAACACACACAGATGCTGCCTAACTGAGAAAAGTTTTAACGAAGAAATCCATCCCCCACCTTTTGCTAAAAAGAGGTGATGGAACATGGACCGAAAGTGCAGAGGAAACTGTTGACGTACTCTTAAGGACGCACTTTCCAGGTTGCAGGGAAACATCGATTTCAGGAAATCAACATAAAGGACCGTTAACTTGTCCTTTAAACTTGTTCTCGAGAGAACGTCTGGCATGGGCTATAGGTTCCTTCAAACCTTACCAGCAATGTTGCAACATACTGCAAATGAGATCATCCCTCACTTAATGGACATTTTTATTGCTTGTCTTTAACTAACGTACGTTCCGCAATCATGGAGAAAATCTAAGGCGGTTTTCATACCAAAAAGTGGAAAATTGAATCATGTAATGGCAAAAGACTTCAGACCGATTAGTTTATCATCTTTTATTTCGAAAACTCTAGAAAGGATTCTAGACCTTTTCATAAGAGAAAATCTAGGTTTTCACTTCCTCTCTGATTCGCAACACGCCTATCAACAGGGAAAATCTATAGAACTGCGCTTCACTCTGTAGTTAACACTATAGAAAAATCTTTGCATGATAAAGAATTTACACTGACCGCTTTTCTGGACATTGAAGGTACCTTCAACAATGTCAGTATGGAGGCAATAATTAACGCAATGGAGACGGCATTGATCAACCCATGTATCACAAAATGGATATCATGTCGTGACTGCTATCATGTCGTGAGGTGACAGCAGAATGGGGACCAGCAAAGGTCAAAAGGAACGACACAGGGTTGTGTTTTGTCGAGATAAACGGAGTTAGAATTCCTTTATCAAACCAAGCGAAATTTTTAGGAATCATTTTAGACAGTTAACTTTCATGGAAACAAAACACCGAAGAAAGGGTCAAGAAGGCATACAACGCCTTCCACGCGTGCAAGAAAATGTTTGGCGCAACTTGGGGACTGGAACCAAGGATCACTTACTGGATTTATACTTCTGTAGTAAGACCAATCTTACTGTATGGTGTTATGGTCTGGTATAACCCACTGGAGCGTAATGTGACGCACTTAAAATTTCAGAGAATTCAACGTCTCATGGGTTTATGCATCACAGGCGCTCTGAGAACAACATCAGCTGAATCTATTGACACGCTACTGCACCTGATACCAATTGACATCTTTGCAAAGGGGGTGGCTTATAAGTCCTGCCTTCGTCTCAAAGAGTCAAATTTATTCAGGCAATGCAATTTTGGACACAGTAACATAGACAATTTAAATGATATTGCCACCGATTACAGAGTGCCCAAACTTATTTTTGACCGGAAATACGACGTAGAATTTCCGACTCGAGAATTTTGGTCAAACTGGCAAAACCCCCCAATGAACGCTATTAACATATTCACAGACGGCTCCAAACAATCCATGGGAGTCGGTGCAGGTTTTTCAACGAGTTTGCGAGATTTAGAGAAGACTTTTATCCTTCCATTGGACTCTAGCATTTTCCAGGCCAAAATAGTTGCCATAAGCAGGGCTGCTTTACAGTTCGGTGATGAAACAAACAGAGAATTTAACTTTTACGTTGACAGCCAAGCTGCTCTAGTTTTCGAATGCTTCGAGAACTTACAAAGTTTAGGGAGTATGAACAAGGTGAAACTAATATGGGTACCAGGTCACATAGGTATTCAAGGAAACGAGAGAGCGGACGAGCTCGCGAAACAAGGTGCTGATGGTATTGGTATTCTGTGCATATTGATCCACCAATCCAGCACTTCAGATCGCTACGCGACATTCAAAACACTGCAATGGCTAATAGAAAGTGGAGAGAGCTAACAACAAGTGCGATCAGTAGAAGATTGTGGGCATGCTACAATCTAAGAAAAACTGAATACTTACTCTCACTCACTAGATGGAACTGCCGTGTACTTACTGGAGTGATCACCGGGCACTGCCTAATAGGTTATCATAGAAAGAAGATGGGACTTATTTCTGATGCAAGCTGTAGAAGGTGCGATGAACCTAACACTGAAGAAACGGTCGAACATATTCTTTGCCAATGTCCTGCTTTGGCTAGAACCCGACTGCACATTTTAGGCAGACATGACTTCGAGAGCTTGGAAACGGTTTCGAATGTCGACCTAAGGCAAATAGTACAATGCGCGATGAGGACAAATGCGTTCTATCAGCGTCGCTGAGGAATTATTGTGGTTTCGCTATGGACCATCCAGTCTATGTGAGGAGTCTTTGACTCCGCCACCTCTAACCTAACCTATCACTTTAAACGCACGTTTTATTGGTGTTCTATGAGGATATTTAAAAAAAGTGCCAAAATGACCCCTAAAAATGGGAGACAGAGGGTTAATATGTTCTAAGAAAAGAAACGCCATTAAATTTTACTAAATACATCTTTGAACATTATTTGCTTCAGAATTATATTTAATACTTTTTTTGGACTTATTCCAAACGCCTTTGATAAAAAATTCAAAACTTCAGTGGGCCTCGAGAACTCGAGCTAAGTTTTCAAAACCCTTCTATGGGAAAACTTTAATTTTTTTTTTGTCCCAATCAAGATAAACTCGAAGACCCCAAATTTGTTGCACAGCGTCATAAAGCCCAAAACTAATTTACTTTTAACAGTTTTTGGTGTTTAATTCTTACTTCAGAATTAACCGATAACTCAAATACCGTTATTTTAAAAAATTAACATTTGGCAATCTTTATATCTATTGTTACATTTCTTTCTTTAGACCACAATGGGAGTACGAACATCCAAAGTTTTACTATCGGTTAAAGTGGATGATAACGAACATGATGTATTATTATTATTAACCTGACTCTCAATATCAAAATCTCCTTCATCGTTCGATGTATAATACGAAGGAGGCGGATGTAAATGAAAATTATTGTTATCAAGTGTTATCAGAGCTACTGAAGGAGCACGATGTATTTCAACAATTTCCGTTAAAGTAATACCATCTTCCTCGGAATCGGATTGTGTGAATGTCGGATGATATCGTGAAGGACGTTCCACATTAAAAGGATACTTCATAAAAGTCCTTAAAGGCGGAGATGGTGTTCGTATGGCATACAATGATGATGAAGACATGGGAGATGTTATAATAATTTCTTCAAATATCGGTTGTTCGATATCGGTACTACTATCGGGTGATATAACAGTGGTAGTAGTCTTGGTAGTACTATCTGATGAGTCTGTCAGTTCATTCATTTCAGCCATCATCTGTTCTATGCGTATATGAGCGACTTCATCACTATCATCATCATCGGAATTGAGGGCATAATAGAGATTAGTGCCAATTTCAGTACCGAAAACATTTCTAAATTGTTGAAATAGTTTCTGAGCCTCTTCATTATCTTCAATTTTATCCCGGGCGCCTTGATGTTCTTCTTCTGTTGGTGATTGTGGCGGATCTGTTGTAGTCCAAATAAATTTATCATTTGAGCAATCTTTTTCACTTCGTTGACCTCGTCAAACTTTTTCGGTTGACTTTGTTTTTGATTTAGTTGGTGTTAAATTGGTGGGGAATCTGAAAATAGAATAGAAATTGGTGAATTTTATGAGAAAATTTGCCAATTGCGTTGTTTGATTAAAGGTATATATCTAAGCAGATTTAATTAGATTTCAATCTATCCAAAATTTTAACAATTGCGAAATCTAAATATCACACACAATTAGATGTAGTTCGTTAAATTTTGAAAGTTAAGTTTATTTCTAAAAAAATAGATGTACTAAGGCCGTGGTTTTGAAAATTACGAGTCTGAAGATGTACTTTTGGTATTTCTTATATTTCCTTAAATAATGGTCCAAAAAACTTGATAATTGGAATGTAGCATGTCCATCGGAAAACTATTTGAAAAAAATTCTTTTTGAAAATTCCGATTTTAAGCGGCAGAAAGGGGTAAAATAGTGGACTTTGGTACTTTATTTATCATGAAAAGAAACTTGAAATTCAAAATAAAGGACCCTTCAGCACAAAAAACAAGTAAGAAAGTTATAGTCGGTTAAGACCCACCATATGATACCCTACACCAGCGTTTTCCGGAAAATGGGTCCCAATTCCAAACATGGACCGATTGGATCTGTCTTTTGTAAGATCTTTATTTAGTGTAGAAAATACACACAGATCAAATTTTAGTGGAATTGGTTTATATTTTTGTCAATAGACCGATTTAACTGAATATCGGTCGAAATTTTTTTATGGGGGACTAACAATAAGTCCAAAAATGGTCCAATTATATTCCGATTTGATTAGGTTACTAAAGTACACGTTTAACACCTAAAAATACAATTTTTATCAACTATTTCCAATTTTATGAATTTTGAGGGAATTCTGCGAATATCGGGAGGGTTGTTTGTATAGGGGCTACCAGAAGGGCTGACCCGATCCCTTTGAAATTTGGAATGGTGATTACCTGATAAATTTCAAAGCGATATCTATTATAATACGGTTATTAGAGTCATTTAAGCCGAATCCAAAGGGGGCGTTTGTATGGGGGCTATGTCTTAAGATTGACTGATTTTCTCCAATTTCGTCCTTGGGTCAAAAGATGCTTACGTTTCAAATTTCAAGTCAATTGATTAAAAATTGCGACCTGTATCGTGCTTAAACCGATAGATGGACAGACGGACGGACAGACGGACGGACGGACGGACGGACATCGCTAAGTCGACTCAAAAAGTAATTCTGAGTCGATCGGTATACTTGAAGGTAGGTCTAGGACCTATATTTCGGGTAGTTACAAACCTGTACCACAGAGTGGTGTAGGGTATAAAAAACATTCTGAAAACGGTACCATTTAAGAATTCCAATTATAATGTTGTAAAAAGTGTAAAAATTTCAACTTTGGTACTTTTTCTATCGCCTTTGGTACTTTTTCTATCACCTTAAATAATGGCTTTAGAAACTTAAAATTTGGAATGTGGGATCATCCATTGAACAAAAAATATTCTGAGAAAAGTACTTTTTAGAAGATTTCGATTCTCAGACCACAAAATGTGTACTTTGGTACTTTTTCGATGTCCTCAAATAGTGTTTAAACAAAAAAGGTTTTTGAAAATTTAGGGTCTAGGAGGCCAAAAAGGGGTTACAAAAATAATTGGTACTTTTTTTAACTTTTTAACTAAAGACCCCATGATCTCAAAATTATAAATGTAGAATCTTCTCATCCCCGAGAAGGACAAATTTAGTTTTTTTTTTGGGAAAATGGGGGTAAAAAAATGTTAAAGTAGAGTGAAATGGTACTTTTTATATCTATTGAGATAGAGGCCCTGTAATTTTTCATTTCTTTAAAGCATGTAACAAGAAAGGAACATAAAGGGGTAAAATAGTAGACTTTGGTACTTTTTTTTTCTCTTGAAAAGAAACTTGAAATTTTAAATAAAGAACTCTTCAGCACAAAAAAAAAACATTCTGAAAATGGTACCTTTTAAGAATTCCAATTATAATGGGGTAAAAAGGGTAAAAATTTAAACTTTCGTACTTTTTCTATCTCCTTTGGTACTTTTTCTATCTCCTGAAATAATGGCTTTAGATACTTAAAATTTGGAATGTAGGATCATCTATTGAATAAAAAACTTTCTGAGAAAAGTACTTTTTAGAAAATTTCGATTCTCAGACGTTAAAAATGTGTACTTTGGTACTTTTTTGATGTCTTGAAATAATGTTTAAACAAAAAAGGTTTCTGAAAATTTAGGGTCTAGAAGGCCAAAAAGGGGTTACAAATAAAAAAATTGGTACTTTTTTAACTTTTTAACTAAAGACTCCATGATCTCAAAATTATAAATGTAGAACCCATGAGAAGGACATATTTAGATTTTTTTTGGGGAAAATGGGGTTAAAAAGGTGTTAAAGTATAATGAAATGGTACTTTAAGATAGAGATTCTGCAATTTTTTATTTCTTTAAAGCGTGTTACAAGTAAGGGACAGAAAGGGGTAAAATAGTGGACTTTGGTAATTTTTTTCTCTTGAAAAGAAACTTGAAATTTAAAATAAAGGACTGTTACGAAAAGAATCTCACTCACGATTTTGTTCGTTTGAACAATTTAACAATTTATTTGAGAATGAAAAAATATTTCAAAACAATTTGACAACAAATAATATTTTTCAAATATAAAGTGATTAAAATAAAAATTCAAATTAAAGTATTTTAAGAACAAGTTGTTTGCAACACATAGGACTGCAACACCCTTCCTCAAACGACTTGTAAGCCTGCTTTGGTTCGGTGACGTTGTATCTTTGTTGAATTTAGGGGCTTAGTAAGCATATCGGCCAACATATCTTCACTTGGACAATAAACACATTGAATGTGACCATCATCGACATGTTGTTTTATAAAATACTGCTTTGTGTCAATATGTTTTGTTCTACAGCTGAAACGACCTTCTTCAACCATACGTAAGCAACTTTGGTTATCTTCAAATATTACTGTGGGTTCTGTTTGTTTGATATCCATGTCACTTAAGAGGGAGCGCAACCATACAGCTTCTTTGCAAGTTTCAGAAAGTGATATAAACTCAGATTCTGTGGATGATAAAGCTACACAAGATTGTTTCTTACAGCTCCAGCTAATACTACCATTATTAATCTGAAAAATAAATCCAGAATTAGATTTTCGATCTGAATTATCTTCCGCCCAATTAGCATCAGCATAGCCTATTAAACAATTATTTCCCGCTTTATTATCGCTTAATTTAAGATATAGATCAGCAGTGCCTTTTAAATATCGTACGACTCGTTTAAGTTCATTCCAATCATCTTTATTAGGACAACTGACTTTTCGCGCTAGGATGGAAACACTAGAAGCTATATCCGGTCGAGAATTAACGCTTATGTATAATAAAGATCCAATTAACTGCTGATAACTACTGTTGGAATCTAAATTTTCTGATGATGATTTTCCATAACCAGGGTCAAGGGGAAATTTTGATATTTTGGCATTTTCTAGACCAAATTGTTTTATTAAATTAACAATGTAATTCTTTTGACGAATACAGAAATTATAATGTTTATCCTTTATAACTTCTAAGCCAAGGTAGTGATGAATTTCTCCAAGACTATTAATATCAAAATTTTCTTTCAATAATTTTTCAATTTCCTTTATATATTTCCTATTTTTGGCAGCAATCAAAATATCATCGACGTAAATTAATATGTATAAATTCCCTTCCTCGACGAGATATTTTGAATAAAGGCAAGGGTCTGCCAAACTTTGTTTAAAACCGCCATTTACTAAAATATTATGAATAGTTTTATTCCAGACATTTGCTGCCTGTTTCAGACCGTATAAACTTTTGTTCAGTTTACAAACGTGTTGTGAACTCCTTTCCTCAAACCCAGGGGGTTGGCTCATGTAAATATCGTTTTCTAAAATACCATTTAAGAATGCAGATTTAACATCTACATGTTCAACAATCATATTTTTGACTCCAGCAACTGATAATAGAGTTCTTAAGGTACTTTGTCGTACAACGGGTGCAAAGACTTCATCATAGTCAGTACCATATTTCTGACTGAAGCCTCTAGCGACTAGACGAGCTTTATATTGTCGTATATTACAATTAATATCCCGTTTAATTTTATAAGTCCATTTACAACTTACAATATTCACATTAGGGGGTGCAATAACTAAGTCCCAAGTACCGGTTTTCTTTAACATACTTATTTCTTCATTCATTGCATTTACCCATTCTTTACTTTGAGAAGACCTAATTGCCTCATTATACGTTCTTGGTTCTACAATTTCAAAAGTTGTACTAGCTTGTAAAGTAAGAATATCTGGTGGCTTTCCTTTTGTACTTCTAGTAGATCTTCTAACGGCAGTTTCTGTTTCATTTATAGGGTCAGAGTTTTGTATTTCAATAACGGAACTTTCAGAAGTGGAACTTTCACCTATTTGTATTGGACTATTCAAACCATCAAGGCTACGAAACGAGTTATCATCTGAAACTTCAATTTCCTCTGTAATATTATCTTCCTGAAACTCTTGCCCACCTACTGCACCTTCATTCTCTTCAACAAACTCCTCTGCATTGCCAGAGCATATACCTTCTACTAGTACTTCAGAACTTTCTTTAATTTTCTTTTCGAATAAAATTTCCTTTCCGTATTCTATAAATTTAACATCTCTGCTAATAATAATTTTCCTTGTATTTAAATCAAGCAATCGATAACCTTTGGAGTTGTAATCATAACCGACAAATATATATTCTCTACTTCTGCTATCTAATTTTCTTAATTTTTCTCTAGGAATTAACGCAAAAGCCTTTGAGCCAAACAATTTTAAACTATATACATCAGGTTTCTTCTCCTCCCATAATTCATATGGAGTTGTTGAAACAGAATTTGAAACTAACCGATTTTGTAAATAGTTTGCTGTCATAACAGCATCACCCCAGAGATAATTTGGTAACTTAGCATCGGTTAATAAACACCTGACCATTTCCATTAAAGACCTATTCTTTCTTTCGGCTATGCCGTTTTGTTGAGGGTTATAAGGAACAGTAAATTGTTGAATTACACCTAATTTCTCTAAATGTTCTTTTATTTTGTGAGACGTATACTCCCCTCCGTTATCGGATCTCAATATCTTGGGATAACGCATAAATTTATTTTTCACTAGCTCCAAGTATAATTTGGTCTTATCAAAAACTTCAGCCTTATTACGAAGTAAATAAACTACTGTGTATCGACTATGGTCATCTATAAAAGTGATAATATAACGAAAACCACTAACGGTAGGTGTCTGCATTGGACCGCAGACGTCAGTGTGAACCAAATCCATAACGTTTTTGGATAACGAATTTGAAGACTTAAATGGACTCTTTACCATTTTGCTTTTAATGCAAACTTCACACTGCTTTCTAACTTCACAATCAATAATATTAAAATCGCTTACCGTTTTTCCTCGCATTTGTCGAACAGCATCAATACTTCTATGACCAAATATCCTATGCCAGTAATGTTGACAGTTCTGCATGGTACATTCAGCAACCATAGCTTTCTGACTACTTACTTCACGTAAAATAAACAAACCATTCTTGATATCTGCAATTCCGTACTCCTTACCATATTTATCTTGAATACTGCATGAAGATTCCTCGAAAACTACTCGGAACCCATTTCTTAAAATCTTGTTTACTGATAGGAGATTACCATGAAACGATGGGATAAAAAGCACATCCTTCACATCAATAGTTCGGCTTTGACCATCGCTGTTTACCAAGTTTATTCTACACATACCTTTACCACTTGATGTTATTGTTTCACCATTAGCTACGGTAACACATTCTTGAACGGATTTATTAATAAAAACAAAATCAGAGATTCTTGTACTAATGTGGCATGTCGCTCCAGAATCCAATATCCAGCTGCTACTATCATTCGCAAGCACAAAACACATATTATTTTCATCGGATTCACTCACCATCATCTGTTGTTTATTATTCGGTTTATTCTTTTTCAACTTCCAACAATTTTTCATGATGTGGCCCTTCAATTTACAATGATGACAAACCTTTTGTTTATTCCAATTTTGAGCTGTTGATTTTAATACGGAATTCGATCCCAAGTCCTTTGTTTGACGTTGGTATTCTTCAATCAAATTACTTTCGACTACCTTTAAAGTCAAATCCTCAATCTTCCAAAGCTGTAACCAGCGTATCAAAAGAAGACGGCAAACTGCTCAATAGCATTGCAACCAACCAACGCTCCGAAAATTCCTCCAACTTTTCAAATAGCACTTTCATATCCATTATATGTTCAGCTATATCACGCTCCATAGCAAAACGTAATCCACAAATCTTACGCATTAGCTGAACACTGGAACCCAGAGTATTCTTTTCGTGGTGGCTTTTCAAAACATTCCATGCTTCGTGTGCTGAATTTGTCTTTTTAATAAGAAACAATTGAGTATCTTCAACCGACAGACCAATGATTGCAGTAGCTTCATCGTTTTTCTTTTTCCAATCATCATTTGGCTGATTCGGTACATCTTCAGTCACACAGCTCCACAGCTTTTCACGCTTTAAAACAAGCTCCAATTTGTATTTCCACAAGCTGTAATTTTCTCCATTTAATTTTGTAAATGATGCCTTTAAAATATCCATTGTGGTATGGTAACTGGGCCCATAACCTGTTACGATATTATCCCGAAAAGAATCTCACTCACGATTTTGTTCGTTTGAACAATTTAACAATTTATTTGAGAATGAAAAAATATTTCAAAACAATTTGACAACAAATAATATTTTTCAAATATAAAGTGATTAAAATAAAAATTCAAATTAAAGTATTTTAAGAACAAGTTGTTTGCAACACATAGGACTGCAACAAGGACCATTGAGCACAAAAAAAAAATTCTAAAAATGGTACCTTTTAAGAATTCCAATTATAATGGGATAAAAAGTGTAAAAATTTCAACTTTGGTACTTTTTCTATCTCCTTGGTACTTTTTCTATCTCCTGAAATAATGGCTTTAGAAACTTGAAATTTGGAATCATCCATTGAATAAAAAAACATTCTGAGAAAAGTATATTTTAGAAAATTTCGATTCTTAAATGGTAAAAATGTTTACATTGATACTTTTTCGATGTCCTGAAATAATGTTTAAACAAAAAAGGTTTTTGAAAATTTAGGGTCTAAGGGGGCTAAAACAGTGGTACAAATGGAAAATTGATCCTATTTAACTAAACACATCAGAATCTCAAAATTATAAATGAGGAATCCTTTCATCCATGAGAAGGACAAATTTAGAAAATAATTTTTTTTTTTTTTGGAAAATGGGGGTAAATGGTAGAGTGAAATGGTACTTTTTATATCGTTTGAGATAAAGTCTCTGTAATTTTTTATTTCTTTAAAGCGTGTTAAAAGTAAAAGGATAAAACCTACATGGAACAAGATGAAATGGAACAGGGAATGAAATGGAATGGAAATATGGAACGGCATGGAATAATTTTTTTTTACTCGAAATTTTGTTTTTAACTGAGACTCTTTTTCACTCAATCGTTTCATGTTTCCTCTTACTTACCCTTTATTAATTGAACCTGTATGTGAATCATCATTTCCTCCTTTGGAAGTTTGTGTTTGGGTAGAAGACATATTATTTTTACTAAATGGTGCCTGGAATGATGTTGATGTAATGGTAAAATATCCACCTGGCTTTGGTTTCAAATGTCTATTATTAATTTGCATATGTACAGTCTTCATAAATTCAATTTGATGAGCTAGTTTTTGTATTTGCTCCTAGAAATGAAAATTTAGTTTTCCCATTAAACAAGTCACCTTTATTTTTCGTATTCATCTTACTTACTTTAAGTTCTTCATTTTCCTGATATAAATCAGGTGATTCATCGGGCACTAAGCCCACACCATTTAAAGAAAATGATGCTGTTATACTTCTTACTTTAGCCTTTTGATCCCATTTATCACCCTGTCCTTTAAAGATGCGTGATATTTTCGGACCAAAGACTAGAGCAATGGTAGTTGTGGTGGATAATTGGGTACGTACAAAACCAAGGGCATATTTAATATCCGGACCAGCTTGGGGATAGATTAGAATGCTGAAATGAAAAATAAATTTATGTTTAAAATTATTGAGTAATTGTGCGAAAACAAATAATAATATAATGAAAATGGATAAGACAAATTTATTTCTTCTACTTCCTGCTAGGGGGCGCATGTCTTAATAATATCTCAAGAATATTGTTGAGCTAATACTAAAACTTAGTAAGGACTCAAATAACTCAGGAAATACTGCTCAGATAACTAAGTAATTTTCCATACACTCGTAGCAACTATCCAATATTTTATATATAAAATAAAATTTGAAAATTTTGCACGCAAAAGTTAGTTACGGAGTTTTTAAAATTTAGTGTGCTACTAAAGTCTCACTAGCAGGTGCTGCCATCGAGACAAAAGTAGACAACTTTTTTTCCGGTATTGCCATTAAAGCAATGCCCTGAGATTTGAAACAACAATTTTTAAAGTTAAAAGTATATTACCACAGAGTTGTGTTTTACTTTAAATCTAGGGGTTTTCTCCCCCGTCTAAACGCGTCTTAAAAACTGTCTCCGAATCTGAGACTTTTTCTACATGAAAAATGTTTAAGAATCTGAGACTTTTTCTATACGAAAAATGTCTCAGAATCTGAGACCTTTTCTATACGAAAAATGCCTCAGAATCTGAGACTTTTTATACCCTACACCTAGGGTTGCCAGATACTAGAGGTCAAATAACTGGACAATGGAAAAAATTCAGCTGGATTTTGAAAAAATAACTGATTTTTTTTTTTTTAATAACTTAAAATAAATCGACCGATTTTCAAAAGTAAGATATTTTGGACTTCTTTTCGAATATAACATCAATCAAATAGCTGCATTTATTGGCCACGGCAAAATTTGCCCCTTTATAAGCATTTCCACTAAATATTCGATCATTTCGAAATGTTGATGTTGAGTCATCGGTCTAATGATTGTTAGCGTAGATTTTTCTTTTTAAATAACCCCACAAAAATAAGTCTGAAGTGGTCAAATATGGAAATCTAGGTGGCCAGTTAAAATTCCCTGGACGTGCGATGTCAAAAAAGGGCGACAATAAATGGCCCTCATCTGCAGATTTGACCGTTCCGAACTTATTTTTTGGGTTTATTTGAAAAGCACAATTTTCACTAAACAATCCTTAGATCATCGAAGATCTTAAGGAAAACATTCATGCTGAAATCAACACTAGACTGCGAGATACTCGAAAAAGTAATAAAAAAGTAGTGAAAATGCAGCAAAAAAGAGCACATTTAAAAGTAGTGAGAAAATTTATGTTTTATTAAAAAAGTTGTCCAAAAAAATGTAAAATATACTATTAAATTTAAAAAATTATTGTTAAAATTAAAGAAATTCTTTTTAACTGGATAAATTATATTTTAACTGGAAACTGGACCATACCCAAAATAACTGGAAAATCCAGGCCATTCCCGGCCGTCTGGCAACCCTACCACACTGTGGTACAGGGGTATAATGAGTTTGTGCTGATGTTTGTAACTACCCGAAATATTGGCCCTAGACATACTTTTAAGTATACCGATCGACTCAGAATCACTTTTTGAGTCGATCTAGCGATGTCCGTCCGTCCGTCCGTCTGTCCGCCTTTCCGTCATTCTGTCTGTCTGTCCATGTAAACGGTGTAAACACGATGCAGGTCGCAATTTTCAATCAATTTACTTGAAATTTAAAACTTAAGCCTATTGAAATTGGAAAAATTCGGTCCATGTTTAGACCTAGCCTGATTATATTTGGACCATTTGTAGACTTAGGCCCCATATGAAAATTTCGCCCGATATTCAGGTAAATCGGTTTATTGGCCACAAATGGAACCCTTTTTCACTCAAATTCGGTTTGTGAGTTTTTTTACACTTATTAAAGATTTGACGAAAGATATATCAAATCGGTCCATATTTGAACTTAGGACCCATTTTTTGGGAAACACTGGTGTAGGGTATAATATGGCCGTTCTTGACCTAACATAACTTTCTTACTTGTTCTATATGAAAAATGTCTCAGAATCTGAGACTTTTTGTATAGGAAAAATGTCTCGGAATCTGAGACTTTTTCTATATGAAAAATGTCTCAGAATCTAAAACTTTTTCTATACGAAAAATGTTTCAGAATTTGACTCAGAATCTGCGACTTTTCTATACGAAAAATGCCTTAGAATCTGAAATTATATATGAAAAAAAAAAATTTAAGATTTTGAGAAATTTTTCGTATATAGAATTTTTCGTATAGAAATGTCTCAGATTTTGAGATATTTTTCGCATAGAAAAAGTCTCAGATTCTGAAACATTTTCTGTATAGAAAAAGTCTCAGATTCTGATAAATTTTTTATTTAGAAAAAGTCTTGATTCCGAGAATTGTGAAGCAAATGTTTCAGATCCTGTGTTCTTTTTTGTATAGAAAAAGTCTCAGATTCTGAGACATTTGTCGTATAAAAAAGCCTCAGAATCTGAGAAATTTTTCGTATAGGAAAACTCTTAGATTCTGAGACATTTTTTGTATAGAAAAAGTTTCAGATTCTTAGACATTCTTCGTATAGAAAAAGTGTTAGTTTCTGACATTTTTACGTATAGAAAAAGTCTCAGATTCTGAGACATTTTTCGTATAGAAAAAGTCCGAGATTCTGAGAATTTTTTTTTTATAAAGTCTCAGGATCCGAGACATTTGTTGAAGAGAAAAATTCTGAGACATTTTTCGTATAGAAATGTCTCAGATTCTCAGACATTTTTCGTATAGAAAAATTTTTTGTTTAGAAAGTCTCAGGATCCGAGACATTTGTTTTAGAGAAAAATTCTGAGACATTTTTCGTAAAGAAAATGTCTCAAATTCTCAGACATTTCTCGTATGGAAAGAGAATCAGATTCGGAGACATTTTTCGTACAGAAAAAGTCTCAGATTCTGTGACTTTTCTATACGAAAAATGCCTCAGAATCTGAGATTATTTCTATGCGAAAAATGTCAACGAAAAATGTCTGAGATTCTGAGACATTTCTATACGAAAAATGTCTCAGAATTTTTCTCTACAACAAATGTCTCGGATCCTGAGGCTTTCTAAACAAAAAATTTCTCAGAATATGAGACTTTTTCTATACGATAAATGTCTCAGAATCTGATACTTTTTCCATACAAAAAAATCCCAGAATCTGACACTATTCTATAAGAAGAATGTCTCAGAATCTGAGACTTTTTCTATACAAAAAATGTTTCAGAATCTGAGAGATTTTCAATACGAAAATTGTCTCAGAATCTGAGACTTTTTCTATACGAAAAGTGTCTCAAAATCTCGGACTTTTTCTTTACGAAAAATGTCTCAAAATTTTTCTCTACAACAAATGTCTCAGATCCTGAGACTTTCTAAACAAAAAATTTCTCAGAATATCGGACTTTTCTATGCGAAAAATGTCTCAGAATCTGAGACTTTTTCTATACATAAAAATCTCAGAATCTGACACTTTTTCTTTACGAAGAATGTCTAAGAATCTTTTTTTTCTGTACAAAAAATGTCTCAGAATCTGAGAGTTTTTCTATACGTAAGCCAGATAGAGCAAAATGGAGGCCACTTTTGGTTCTCGGGCTCTCCATAGTATTGCCCGTCCTCTTCACATGTGTGAACCCTAATGGGTCCTAACTTTGGATCCAAAAAAGTTAGCATTCCCGAAAATTTTAAAATGCTCATATCTCGGTAAATATTGCCGACACAACAAAAAGTCCAAAAACTTTTTTGCAGCTCTCAATACGTAGATCAAGACCGCGAAATAATGAAAAGCTCTCCGAGTAATATTTTTGAAGTTATCGAGTTTTGTAATTCTCAAAACCCCGATGGTCCCCTAAAATCACATATCTCAAAAACTAAGCAAGGTAGAGCGAAACGGACACAAATTTTGGATCAAAAACTATGACGATTTTTAAGGAACCCAACTAGGTCTAGGCTCATGGGGGTCTGGACCTATCGGGTCCGAACCCAATGGGGTCCTCAAATGTGTATGAACTAACAAGGGAAGTATCTCAACCCTTATGAACCGATTTGTATGAAACGTAAAATATATATAAAAGAGACAATTCTAAGGTTGGGGTGTCTCGGCTTATCGGTCATATCGCGGATTTAGGGGTTCAAAACATGGGTCAAAAAATGGCGAAAAAATCGTTTTTTGGATTTTTCAGCCATTTCTTTCAAAGAAACTATATGATGTTTACATATGAGAAGAAAGGTTTTTTTTAATGCCTATCCAACGGTTGCATAACCTTGTAAAAGTTTGGCTTCGTTAAAAACTTTTTTCATGAAAATGTGTAAATTTTGGGGGGTATTTATATGAAAACATTGACCTACGATGTCCATATGAATATGAAATAATCTTTATTAAATTTTAGTCGACACATATTTTTGCTCTAGAGGATATTCCTATTAGTTCGGGAGTTATCGAAATTTTCCCGGAGGTCCACATTATTTCATAAGGGGACAACGAAATTTTGAATCACTGATATGGCTGATAAGCCGAGACACCTCAACCTTAAAATCGTCTCTTTTACGTATATTTTAAGTTTTAGGCAAATCGGTTCATAAGGGTTGCGATACTTCCCTTGTATGTTGAAATAAAAAAATTTCAGTTAACTAATTTTTAGCAAAACATTTTTGCTAACTTTACCAAAAAAATTGTGGGTTCAAAATCAGCAAATTTTCTTGTAGGTTTACAAGCTTTTTTTGCTAACATTACAGTTTATATTTTTTGAGTGTATGTTACCATTAACCGTTTAACCGAAAACACATCCACGTTTAACAAAATGTATTTGGCATCACTGTTGGTGTGTGTCAAAATTTATTAAAGCAAACAAGAAAAACAAGGTTTATGTCATTGATATAACAAGATAAAAGGGTTGTGTCTATGCTACTTCAATAAAAACGTGAACTTGGCATCACTTTTTATCGAAGCTAAAAATTAGCGTCGATAATTATACACGCTAAAAATAAGCGTGAATAATTTAAAATTTGTATGGTTAAGCGTATATACACACAGAAAACAAATTTGCTAATTTCGAACTGAAATTCAGTTGTTGCAACAAAAATTCTTTTGTGGCATTTGTATTGAGGTTAAAACAACTAAATATCGCCAGTTACAACTAAATGTTGTTAATACAACAGTCTTTTAATTGAAACAACTAAAAAATTGGTCTGCCACAGCGATATTTAGTTGCAGCAACCGAATTTTGAGTTGATACAACTGAAACATTCAGTTAGAAATTTATTTTTCTCTGTGTACGGTTATGCGAAAACAGGGCTATTACAACTTAATGTTATGTCACAAACACTATTGTTTTGTTTTTTTTTATATTGCCATTATAAATTTTACTGCATTTGTATTATTTATGTTCATAAATTTGTAAGTCCCTTCTGCTGCATTATCATAATACAAATGAACACAATATGCAGGATTTACTAACCTATTTTCACTGCAAACTGAAGGCTTAACACAACATTAACAATTGCTGTGTTTTTTTAATAATTTGTATTTACACAATACGAAATTATTTCCCTTAAGGTATGCGTTAGAAAAAGTCTTAAAAATAGATACTAAACAGAAATACAAAGCAAAATTTTCCGTCAATTCTACATATTATTTCAGAATAAATTTTTTGTTTGTTTAAAATTTTTTTTGTAAAATTATTTTACATTGATAATTTTCTTGTGTTTACCGTAGAATATAATCTAGGTTAGGTTAGGTTAGCGGTGGTGGAGCCTAAAGTTCAGACTCCTCGCATAGACCGGCTGGTCCATAGCGATACCACAATTTCCTTCAGCGACGAGGATAAAACGCGTTAGTCCATGTTGCGAACAGTTTTAGTTGCGTAAGGTCCGTAGCGGCGATATCATCCAGATTCTCGATTTCTGCTTTACCTACACTCATAAAAGTTTTACAGTTACTGTTTCACAGTCAAACAAATAGTTTTCGTTTCAGTTAATATTAAAAGAAAATTCGTTTGTTTCACATACAAATATTCTAAACAACTTTTTGAACGTTTATTCAAATACATAACTGTCTTTTAAATAAAATTTTCCGTAACGTTTGTTTTTTTCAGTTATTTAAAAAACAAACCACATTATTTTATTTGTCGTTTGTTATTTGTCGTTTGTTATTTGTCAGTTATTTAAAAATTTCTAAAATTAGATTTTTTTTTTTGAATTTGAAAATGAAATTTAGTTGCTGAAAATATAAGTAGCTTGTTGCACAGAGGGTAGCGTGCTGGGCTATCAGCCAGAAATTATGAGTTCGATTCTGCTCAGGTTCGAAGTTTTTTAAAATTATTTCTAAAAAAATAAATAAAAATGAATGTAAATTTCCGTTATTTTAACCGTTTTTTCCGTAAAATTTTGTCAGTCATTTTTTACGGATTTTTAAGTTATTTTTACGGATTTCAACAGTTATTAATTAACATTTAAAAATAACTGAGAAATGTTTTTGTTTTGAATGAAATGTAAGTAGTCCGTTTTTTAAATAAAGTTTCATTTGTTTCAAACGTATTTTCTGTTGAATTTACTTACATAATATTTTAAGTGTAGTATTCGCTCGCGGTGTCTGGCCAATGCGGGGCATTTGCACAGAATATGTTCAACTGTTTCATCTGTATTAGGTTCATCACATTTTCTACAATTGGCATCCGAGATAAGTCCCATAGTTTTCGCGTGAAAAGCAATTAGACAGTGTCCTGTGACCACTCCCGTGAGTAAACGACAGTCCTCTCTGTTAAGAGAGAGAAGGTAGCGAGTTTTCCCGAGGTCGTAATGCGGCCAGATTCTTCTGGTGATACTGCTCGTGCTTAGCTCTCTCCATTTCCTGTTTGCAATAGAAATGCAACGACAGTCACTTCTCGTCCTATAGTACTGAATCGGGGGCTCAATATGAACAAAAGTTCCTACGCCATCTGCTCCAAGCTTAGCGAGCTCATCAGCTTTCTCGTTCCCATCTACTCCCCTATGTCCAGGTACCCATACAAGAGATACGGTATTATTCCCAGATAGTTTTTGAAGATTCTCGTAACATTTAAAAACGACTTTTGATTTAATACAAAAGCTCATTAGAGCCTTTAGTGCAGCTTGACTGTCGACGTAAAAGTTTATCATTTTACCCGTTTCCCCAAGAAACTGTAAGGCTGCCTTATCTATAGCAACTATTTCAGCCTGGAAAATACTACAGTGCAAAGGTAATTTGAAAGACTTCTCTATATCACAAACGTCTGAAGTAAAACCGGCTCCAACTCCCGTCGATTGTTTGGAGCCGTCTGTGAAAATATTTATAGCGTCATTTGGAGCGCAACGCCAGTCCGACCAAAATTCTCGAGTCGGAAATTCAACTTTAAATTTCCGGTCGAAAAGTAATTTGGGCACTTTGTAGTCAGTGACAACATTTTCCAAATTGTCCATGCTACTGTGTCCAAAGTTTCGGCGTCTGAGCCAATTTGATTCCTTGAGTCTGAGGCATGCCTTATAAGCCTCACTTTTAGCAAAGATGTCAATTGGCAGCAGATGCAGTAATGTGTCGATGGATGCAGCTGATGTCGTCCTTAGGGCTCCAGTGCCACTAAGGCCTAAAAGCCGTTGGGCCTTTTGGAATTTCCTAAGAGTCACATCCCTTTCAAGTGCTTTGTGCCAGACCATAACCCCGTAGTGTATATCCAGTACGTGATCCTTGGCTCAAGTCCCCATGTTTTGCCGAACATTTTCTTGCATGCATAGTATGCATTATTTGCCTTCTTTAATCGCTCCTCTGTATTTTGGTTCCATGATAACTTATTGTCCAGGATGATTCCTAAAAATTTCGCATGATTTGAAAGTGGGATTTCAACGCCATTGACCCTGACTTTTCTAAAATTTTCGATCTTATACTTTCGTGTAAACAGTACCATTTCAGTTTTCCGCGGATTAACGTTAAGACCATTTTCTTTTGCCCAACTCCATAACTGTTTCAGCGATCGCTCCAGCAGCTCGGATAACGTGGCCAAAAATTTACCAGTTGACATAATTGTCACGTCGTCTGCATATGCAACAACTGATACTCCTTGCGTATCCAGTTTTTTGAGAATAGGATCCACAACCAAGAGCCAGAGTAATGGTGATAAAACTCCTCCCTGTGGCGTTCTCCTCGACGTATATCTTGTGACTCTTTCAAGTCCCCATTCGGCTGTGACTTCCCTACAAGACAGTAGGCAGCCAATCCATTTTCCGATGGTTGGATTTATACTAGCCTTGTCCATAGCGTTAATGATTGCATCCATACTTACATTGTTGAACGCACCTTCTATGTCTAAAAAAGCGGCCAAAGTAAATTCTCTGAATTCCAGAGATCTCTCTATTGTATATACGAGTGAATGAAGTGCCGTTTCTATCGATTTGCCCTGCTGATAAGCATGTTGCGTTGCCGACAAAAAGTTTCCACCCAGGTTCTCTCTTATGTACAGGTCCAGAATTCTCTCCAAGGTTTTCAGAAGGAAGGACGATAGACTAATAGGCCGATAATCCTTTGCAGTTGCGTGATTAATTTTACCGCTTTTCGGTATGAACACTACTTTGGACTTCCTCCAAGATTGCGGTATATAACATTGCTGCAGACACGCTACGAACACTTCCTTCAAAAATGGAATTATTTCGATAAGAGTATGTTGCAGCATTGCTGGAATAATGCCATCTGGACCTGGCGATTTATAAGGCTCGAACGATTCGACTGCCCATCTAATCCGCTCATCAGATATCAGATTGTGTGGAATTATCAATTGCTCGTGAATTTGTATCTCCGATAAAGGTTGTTATAATCTAGAATCTATTTGAATAGGAAGCTGTTCCAAAAAAATTCTTGGGTAACTTTTCATCCATTTAAACACAACATAAGTTATTAGAACACGCTTAATTCTGTAATGTGGTCAAAAATTACTCGCGCCTAAAGATATGCTTTAAAAAAATTCTAACAACGGTTTATATACAACAGGGTAAGTCGTAGTTGTCTTAAATGAAGCTGTGCTTGGAATTTAATAAGTCCTCTTGTTTGTTTTCTAAGTTCTTATCCCAGCGCTTAAAAACCACACCTAATATCTTACTTTCTATTGTTATTTAAACATAATTTCACCAAGTACTTACTGTAATGCCACCATTGCTATATTAACTAATGCAATATTATAAATGGCATATGATATGAGACGCGCCTCATTATATAATGATTCTGCATTGCGGACATTATAACAAACACGTATGCCCCAGGCTAAAAATAAGACTTCACCAATTGCCAAACTATGATCCCACCAATTATATGAGCATTGTTTAAATTTTAAACCACTTTCATCGTGAATCTGAAATAGAACAAAAATTAGGAGCTAAAAATGAAATCTTCTACTTATATACTTACAAATAATGCATATGGAGTATCTGATATTGTCCAAGTACCCAAATATATTAACATCACCAATAGAATGGGCACCATCCATTGCAACAGCTGTTGATCCGTTAATTTAACTTTATGGGCTGATTTTACACGATACGTTAGGGAAACTCTAAATTGTTAAAAAATTGTGAGTTGTTAGTTATAAAGAGCTTTATTTTGTTCAGATTTTCTTTGATTTTACCTCCATGTTTTCATTAGCAATGACGTGTAGGTTATACAAAATCCCATGTGACGTGTCCATTTTGTTATAATACACCATGTGGCATCCAAAAAGGGAAATATAGCAACCATCTGTAAATATAATGTACTAGCTTACAATCCCGGTACTTCGTTACCGGTTGTATTGAATACCGGATAATAAAAGGATCAGGATTACTCTATCGATTTTCAAAAAATTCCCCTACGTAGTCTTTGTTTTATTTACTTGTCGACGTTTAAGTCTTCCATAAAAATATATTTCAATGAATAATATAAACAATAAAATTTTAATAACTTTGCTGGTACGTTATCATGTTCGTTCCGGGGGAAAAATATAATGACAATTTTCGAGCCCTTATGTCGGGATTTTGGATTTTGAGTGAATAAATATTTCAGTGAAAAAAGAAATTGGAATAAAAAAAATATGGAGTAAAAAAAAGCTAAACACCAAAAATTTGAGTTAAAAATATCATTCCATATTGTTCCCTGTTCTATTCCATATTGTTCCCCGTTCTACTCCATTTCATTTCCAATTCCATGTCCATCTTTTAAGGTCATTATTATAGGTACAGAAAAAGTACCAAAAGAACACTTTATTACCCCCATTAGAAACGGAATTTAAAAAAAGTACCTCTTTCAGAATGTTTTTTCTTCACCGCAGGATCCTACAATCCATATTTCAATTATCTAGGATCATTGTTTCAGCAAATATTAAAAGTACTTTTTATCCCCGTTAAGAAACGGAATTTCCAAAAAAAACTTTTCCCAATCTCATTTTTCACCGAAGGATTTTACATTCCAAATTTTGAGTTTCTGGGCCATTATATCAGGAAATAAATAAGTACACTTTTTTATTCCTTTTAACCCCATTATTTTCCGACAGGCGAACATTTTTCAATTTCAAGTTTCTATGTTTTTTATTTCAGCAAATAAAAAAGTACCAAAAAGTGTACTTTCGGCATATTTAACAAAACGTACTTTTTATAAAAGGTACTTTGTCTAAAAGGTACTATTTATAAAAGGTGCTTTTGATAAAAGGTACTTTTTATAAAAGGTACTTTTTATAAAAGGTACTTTTTATAAAAGGTACTTTTTATAAAAGGTACTTTTTATAAAAGGTACTTTTTATAAAAGGTACTTTTTATAAAAGGAACTTTTTATAAAAGGTACTTTTTATAAAAGGTACTTTTTATAAAAGGTACTTTTTATAAAAGGTACTTTTTATAAAAGGTACTTTTTATAAAAGGTACTTTTTATAAAAGGTAATTTTTATAAAAGGTACTTTTTATAAAAGGTACTTTTTATAAAAGGTACTTTTTATAAAAGGTACTTTGTCTAAAAGGTACTATTTATAAAAGGTGCTTTTGATAAAAGGTACTTTTTATAAAAGGTACTTTTTATAAAAGGTACTTTTTATAAAAGGTACTTTTTATAAAAGGTACTTTTTATAAAAGGTACTTTTTATAAAAGGTACTTTTTATAAAAGGTACTTTTTATAAAAGGAACTTTTTATAAAAGGTACTTTTTATAAAAGGTACTTTTTATAAAAGGTACTTTTTATAAAAGGTACTTTTTATAAAAGGTACTTTTTATAAAAGGTACTTTTTATAAAAGGTAATTTTTATAAAAGGTACTTTTTATAAAAGGTACTTTTTATAAAAGGTACTTTTTATAAAAGGTACTTTTTATAAAAGGTACTTTTTATATAAGGTATTTTTATAAAAGGTACTTTTTATAAATGGTACTTTTTATAAAAGGTACTTTTTATAAATGGTACTTTTTATAAAAGGTACTTTTTATAAAAGGTACTTTTTATAAAAGGTACTTTTTATAAAAGGTACTTTTTATAAAAGGTACTTTTTATAAAAGGTACTTTTTATAAAAGGTACTTTTTATAAAAGGTACTTTTTATAAAAGGTACTTTTTATAAAAGGTACTTTTTATAAAAGGTACTTTTTATAAAAGGTACTTTTTATAAAAGGTACTTTTTAAAAAAGGTACTTTTTATAAAAGGTACTTTTTATAAAAGGTACTTTTTATAAAAGGTACTTTTTATAAAAGGTACTTTTTATAAAAGGTACTTTTTATAAAAGGTACTTTTTATAAAAGGTACTTTTTATAAAAGGTACTTTTTATAAAAGGTACTTTTTATAAAAGGTACTTTTTATTAAAGGTACTTTTTATAAAAGGTACTTTTTATAAAAGGTACTTTTTATAAAAGGTACTTTTTATAAAAGGTACTTTTTATAAAACGTACTTTTTATAAAACGTACTTTTTATAAAAGGTACTTTTTATAAAAGGTACTTTTTATAAAAGGTACTTTTTATAAAAGGTACTTTTTATAAAAGGTACTTTTTATAAAAGGTACTTTTTATAAAAGGTACTTTTTATAAAAGGTACTTTTTATAAAAGGTATTTTTTATATAAAATACTTTTTATAAAAGGTACTTTTTATAAAAGGTACTTTTTATAAAAGGTACTTTTTATAAAAGGTACTTTTTATAAAAGGTACTTTTTATAAAAGGTACTTTTTATAAAAGGTACTTTTTATAAAAGGTACTTTTTATAAAAGGTACTTTTTAAAAAAGGTACTTTTTATAAAAGGTACTTTTTATAAAAGGTACTTTTTATAAAAGGTACTTTTTATAAAAGGTACTTTTTATAAAAGGTACTTTTTATAAAAGGTACTTTTTATAAAAGTTACTTTTTATAAAAGGTACTTTTTATAAAAGTTACTTTTTATAAAAGGTACTTTTTATAAAAGGTACTTTTTATAAAAGGTACCATTATTTCAGTATATTAAAAAAAGTACCAAAAGTACACTTTTTTCCATTTTACCCCCGTAGAGTCAACATTGGCAAAAACCTACATCGCAAATTTTAAGTTTTTAGGACCATTATTTAAGAAAATATAAAAGGTACCAAAAGTACAGTTTTTTTTTTCCTTTTTAACCCTAAGAATCAACATTGGCAAAATCCAGCCTTAGTAGATTTATATTCCGGGAGCTGAACCTACATTCAAAATTTCAAGTGTCTAGGACCATTTTTTAAGGAAATATAAAAGGTACCAAAGGTACATTTTTTTACCCCTTTAACCCCCTTACAATCAACATCGGCAAAAATCCGGCCTTACTGGATCTATATTCCAGGAGTTGAACATACAGTCCAAATTTCAATTCTCTGTGACCATTATTTCAGGAGATATAAAAAGTACCAAAAATACAGTTTTTTACCCTTTTTGTCCCCTTAGAATCAACAATGGCAAATAATCCTGCCTTACTGGATCTATATTCTGGGAGGTGGACCTACAGTCCAAATTTCAAGTCTCTGTGACCATTATTTCAGGAGTTATAAAAAGTACCAAAAGTACAGTTTTTTACCCATTTTGTCCCCTTAGAATCAACATTGGCAAAAATCCGGCCTTACTTGATCTATATTCCGGGAGGTGAACAGACAGTCCAAATTTCAAGTCCCTATGACCATTATTTCAGGAGATATAAAAAGTACCAAAAGTACAGTTTTTTACCCTTTTTACCCCCTTAGAATCAACATTGGCCAAAATCCAGCCTTAGTGGATCTATATTCCGGGAGGTGGACCTACAGTCCAAATTTCAAGTCTGTAGCTTCAGCGGTTTGGGCTGGGCGATGATGAATGAGTATGTCAGTCAGTCAGTCAGTCAGTCAGTCAGTCAGTCAGTCAGTCAGTCAGTCAGTCAGTCAGTCAGTCAGTCAGTCAGTCACATTACTCTTTTATATATATAGATTAAAGTAGAATTAACTTTCGTTGAATTTGTGACAGGTGTCAAATAAGTAATATTGAGAATAAACAGAACAATCACAGAACGATTTGACAGTTAAAAACCGTGACCGCATTACGGTCACCGCAACGTATAAAAAATTCAAAATTGTAAAAAACGCTTTTTTGCTGATTTTTGATACATTTTAGAACACGATACAGATATCACAGAAAGAACAATATTTTTTTTAGGAATATGTTTCATTAAGAGCAACATTAAGACACTTAATGTTGCTCTTTAAGAGCCCCATTACCCCCAGAGTCATTGGCTAGCACGGTACCAACTAGCCTATTGCGCCTGTGTAAAAATATTATGGGTGACAAAAATACTTTGTAAAATATTTTTGTGGCTTTCCAATGTTTTTAAAATTTGTTTTTCAACACGTGAATTTAAGGTGAAACCAATCTGAAATTCACAATTTTGCTCATAACTTTTGAGAAACTGGACCGATTTTACTGAAATTCAATATCAACTGGACCAGTGTAACAACAAATATCGTCGCTGCGCCTAAAAATGGAGTCACGTGTTTTTCAATTTTTTTCAAAGAGGTCCAAGAAACAGCCTTTTTTGACCCTTTCGCAGTACTTTTTAGATGTCAACTTTTAATCAACATGAAATTTATAATATAAGTTTAATATTTATGTGAAGTTTACTTCATAAAAGTATCGCGAAATAACCAAATTTGGCTGTTTTCCGGGACTTTTCAAAAATAAAATTTTAACACATGACTCCATTTTTAGGCGCAACGACGATATATATGCCAAGCTTCAGCAGCAACAGAGTTTTCTTTTGAAAGTTATCGTGTTTTAAACAGGCAGACGGACTGACATCGCTAGATCGACTGAAAAACAAAACCCCGAAAAACCAGCAGCCAATTTTTTTATTATATTAAAACTTAAAAGCTATTCTTTCAAAATCATGTGGAAAACCTATAGAAGTCTTAATAGCTATTCTTTCAAAATCATATGGAAAACCATTAGAAGTCAGTGGTATTAGTACCTAAATTTATCAACAAAGTTTAAGTTAGCTTGAAAAATAATTTCACAATAGACTCTCTTTTAAATTTACGTTTTTTAACGAGCAACAACACAAATTAGCTTCAAATATGCATTCCTTGAGAATAAAATACTACAAATAATTTATAAATAAATTAACTTAATACGGTGGTAAAATAACAGTGTAAACAAATCCCGGTATTTGGTTTTCCGATTTCCCGGGAAATTAAAAATACTGGAAAAAGCGATAAAATCTGTTGAATTGAGTTGAAAAATCTGCTGATTTAAGCAGAAAAATCTACTGATTTTAGCATACAAATCTGCTGATTTCAGATAAACAATCTAAGCGTCTAAAATGTAGTTTATTGCTGTAAAAAAGACTTAAAAAGATTTTAAGCATAAAGTTTTTTTCAACTCATACGAAAGCGATTGTAATTTTTTTAAGAAAATTTTCTAAGTTTTTTGTTTAACTTTTAATTATTTAATTTTTCAACAAAACTTTTAATTTTTTTTTTAAATCTTTGAAAAAAATCTTTAAACATTTTCTTGAAAACAAGATAACTATTAATTTCTGTAAAATTTGCAAAATAATCACACTCAAAAAATTATGTTAGTAAAATCAACTGAAAATGTCAGTTAAAATAACTACTTTGTAAGTTGTTTTGGGGTCAACTACTTTTTCAGTTAAATCAACTAACAATGTTAGTTATTTTAACTGAAAAAAAACAACTGACTTATGTAGTAAAAATTACTTACATTTGTAGTCAAAAAACAACAAATATGTAGTAAAAATAAAATAAACAATACATAATTTTTTTTTTCAAAAAATTTTTCTGACCAAAATTTTTCCAAGTTTTTAAAGTTGTGAAAAATAAAAAAAAATATTTTTATTTTTTGGAAAAAACTTTGAAAATTTTTCAGAGATAAAAAAATAAAATTAACTACTTTAAATAAATGTTACTACATTACGGTACTTTTTTGTTAGCTATTCAAAAAAACGACTTAAAATAACTAACAGAAAAAGTTGTTTAATATTTTTCATACAAAAACAACTGACTTTGTAGTTGAAAACAACTAACTACTGTAAAATATACAAACAACTAACATGTAGTAACTTACAAAATTTTATGAGTGCATCTAATTTCTGTTATTTTTTAGAACTAATGACAGAGAATTCAGTTAAAATATCCATTTCAGCAGAAAAATATACTAAAAGTTTGCTAATTCAAATTGAAAGTTGTTTAACAGATTTTTCTACAGAGTTGTTTTTTTGAGTGTTTTAAATTGGAAAAAAATCAGTCGATGTTTAGACCAATACCCCATAAAAACGTTTATAAAACATAAAATATTTTCTTTAAACATTTTTTAAAACGCGAGTGAGAACAGGCTTTCAAATTTTGCTTGTAAATGTACTGTAAGTCTTCACTCAAAAAATTATGTTAGTAAAATCAACTGAAAATGTCAGTTAAAATAACTACTTTGTAAGTTGTTTTGGGTCAACTACTTTTTCAGTTAATTCAACTGACAATGTTAGTTATTTTAACTGACAAAAAACAACTGATTTATGTAGTAAAAACTACTTACATTTGTAGTTAAAATAACTAACACATGTAGTAAAAATAAAATTATCAATACATAATTTTTTTTTTTTTTTTGAAAACAATTTTCAGAAAAAAAATTTGAATACCAAAATTTTTCAAAGTTTTTTTTTTTTAAAGTTGTGAAAAATAAAAAAAAAACAAATATTTTTTGGGGGAAAAAAATTAAAAATTTTCAGAGATAAAATAAATAAAATTAACTACTTTAAATAACTGTTACTATATCATAGTAATTTTTTGTTAGTTGTTCGAAAAAACGACTTAAAATAACTAACAGAAATATTCGTTTGATATTTTTCATACAAAAACAACTGACTTTGTAGTTGAAAACAACTAACTACTGTAAAATATACAAACAGCAACATGTAGTAACTTACATAATTTTCTGAGTGCATATATATTTGCCGTGCCCCTGGTCTAGTTGGTATTGAATTTCAAAAAAATCGGTCCTGCGGTTCAAAAGTTAGAAGCAAAACCGTGAATTTCAGATTGGTTTCACCTGAAATTCACGAGTTGAAAAAACCAAGCTTTAAAAAAACAGTCTTTACACTAACCGGTAAGCCTAAAAACTATTTTACAAAGTATTTTTATCCCTCAAAAATATTTTTACACAAAAAAAGAATTACACTCAAAAAAATTTTACATTCAAAGAAAAAGTTACACTTCAAAAAAAATTTTACACTTCAAAAAAAATTTTACACTCAAAAAATATTAGTTTTAAAAAAATTACTAAAAAAAAGCTTTTTACTCAAAATAAAATATTTATAATCCAAAATTGTTAAATTTTTTTCACGTTAGAAAATTTACTAGCACTGTAAAAGGGCATTGTAATTTATCGAGGTTCTGGTTTATCGGTTAATCGAGCAAACAATTAATCGGGGTTGAGATTTAATCGGTTAATAATCGGTTAAATTTGAATTATTCGGTTCACCGAATAATATCAATTTAAAATTTAAATTGAATAAAAAACTACGAATTGTATATACTTTTAAGAATTTTATTAATAAGAAATCTATATCCGATATGGCGAAGCTTTAAATACCCGTTAGCCCAAATAATTTTTGTATGGCACCCTGAAAAATTATCCCAATCCAAAAAAAATATCCAAACCATCAAAAATTAGATGCACCCCTAAAAGAGTGTCGAATTCGGTACTAAAAATATCAACAAAAAAATAGTTTGGTTTCCAAATTTGTTTTCTTTTACTTGTCAGGGCCGAAATTAAAATAATTTCATCGTTCGATATCTCCGTAATGAAAAAAGATATCTAAAGGATTCCAAAAATATTTTGAAGAAAAACAGTAGAATTTTTAGATGTGCTGAACTATTTACACCGTCCGACAAAAATGAAAAAAGTCGTTAAACATGAACTGAGTAATATACGTTTGAAACTAGAGACTAAATTTAGTAAAACTTCATTTACAGTTTTTCATTTCGTGATCCTGTCTCCTTTTAAAACGACTTCAAGGTTTTAGAGGATTAAATTTTATAAAATATTAGGGAGATCCTCCTCTTTCATTTGCTATCACTAGTGGTATCCTAGGACAAGTAAAAATATTTAAAAAAAATTAAAATGTTATCCTTTAAATCACGAAATTAAAAACTTTAAATGCAATTTTACTTCATTTGATCTCTACTTTTAGACATATATCATCCGGTTCATGTTTAATATTGACTGTAGGATGGTGTTATACATCATAAAATAATTCGAGATTTTATAGGGTCCCGAACATTGCGAAAATCTGAGTTTATGCAGTATTGTCAATCGAAAATCTTAATATCTCAAGATGCGATGGATCAGTTGTAAGGTCATATTCGGATTAGGCACATAAAAAACTATTAGAACAAATATATGTTTACTGTTAGCAATGTATAAAAAATTGGCTAGGGATAAAGTTTGTAAACCGAAATATCTTTTTAGGCCTTCCATAAAATATTTTCTTGACGAAGTTTTTACATGTTGCTAAAAGAGAGTTTGATAATTTTTTTATACCTAAACTTCTTTCAGCAGAACTGTAATTTAAATTAAAAATGAAACATCAAAAAACAAAATAAAGCAAAAAAAAAAAAAAAATAGGTAAAATTACTAAAAAAGAAATTTCGGTTAATCGGTTAACCGACACAAATTAATCGGTTTATTTGTTATTTGAAAATTGACAATTTTAAATTATTCGAACAGTTAATCGACCAAAATTAATCGGTTAACCGATAAACAGTTAGTCGATTGAATACCCTAATATTCATAGATTCGGTCAAGTCGAAATTGACTTTTCTACTTGTTTTTTTTTGAAATCTAGCTAGTTTTAAAATGAAATAAGTTTGAAAAAATTTGATATAAATGCGGGCATGCTATTGGCAAAAAACTAAAGCTGGATCGGTCAAAATGGCTCTACTTCGAAAGTATAGGAGATAACCACATTGCACATCGCCCACATATATTTTTTTACGAAATGTGATTAGAAACAAAATGGGGCAAAAGACTCTAAAAAAGTACTTTTTAAAATTCTCATTTTAGGGGAGGGGGGGGGGGGGGGGGGGGGTTGGAAATACTAAATTGGTACTTTTTATATCAACTGAACCCATGACCGAGAAATTTAATACTTTGAATGTTGGTTGCTCCAGCAGATAAACTATTCTAAAAAAAAGGTACTTTTTTGCAAGTTCTCGTTTTAAGGGCGGAAAATGTATATAAAAGAGGGAAAATAGGAAAATTGTTACCTACTATTTTATAACTATTAAACTAATGACCTCAAATATTTAGCAGCTAATTTAAATCCTTTTACTACTTTTTTTTTGTCAACAAGTAAAATCCATTAATGCTTTTTTTTTTTTTTACAAATTGGTTCTTTTTTCATGATTAAATTAAATAAACTGCTCAACATACATGTAACAATGTCAAAAGATGTTAGCATGTGTAATAGGGTGGCCTGAAAACAAAAATAATAACTTAAACAACTTTTTCAGTGACAAAATATTTGAAAACCTTTTACTTTTTGAACTACTGCAAGGTGTCGGTAAATACATTTCATTCAGATACTTTTTTTATTTATTTAAACAAACACATCCCTTTAGGTTCATTCATGTCTAAACGTGTGCATGTGTATCCTTTATATCCTTTTTTACTTTTATGTTTCATAAAAATTTAACACAACCATTTACATATTCTCTACATGTGAGAGTAACACAATCACCATTAATAAAAAGGTGTTATGATTTTTTATACCCTTCAGTCTAGTGATAGAAGTATGTCATTCCGTTTGTAACATCTGGAAATGTAGGTCAAGGACCCCATAAAGTTTATTTATTCATAATCCTCTATCGATTTTAAGTCAATCTAGCTATTTCCGTTGCTTTATCCGCCTGTCTCAAGGGAAAAAAATCATATTGTAGGCTCATTTCGTTGATATATTGACAAAAAATTTGTTTGTATTGAAAAATTGTGTTGTTGAATAAAATATCAATTATATTCTTTGTGAATACAATTAAATTGTTTGTTAATACAACAACGATTTAAGCATTTCGATAGAAAAAATTTTTGTACAATAATGACTTAAAAACAACTTTTTAATTTAAATAAAAATTTTCTAGTCAGCATTTTTAAACTATTTTATTTTTTAACTTTTAAAAAAATTAGAACCACTAAAATGTGTTTTTGGACATTGTGGAGGGTAATCATGGATTCGGCCACTTCGAATTTAATATTCTACTTGTTTTTTAATAAACTTAAGTCTACATGTTTTAAAATTTATTTAGTGGCACCCCAAAAAAAATTCTTTATTTTCAACATTTAAGGTGGGCACAACAAAACGTGAAGGTTTTTAAAAACCTTCACGTTTTATTGTGCTTGATGATGATTTTTTTTTTCTTTTTTAACATTATTTTTTACAAGTTGTAAAAACACCTACAGAACATCAAATAACACTTTATGACAGAAATCATATGAGACCTTTTAAAACATTTGTCTACATTAGGGCATCCCTTAGGTTTTCGATGTTAGAATTCAAAGACGTATGTTTTGCTTCACTTTTGTTATTTTTGGTTTCAATGTCAAGATTATAATTTTTTAGCAACGTTTTGACTCTGGTGTTTCGATTTTAAGACGATCTAGCGATTTGCGTCCATCCGTCTGTCTGTTGAAAACACGCTAGAGACTCCTGAAGTTAGGAACATATGTTGGTCATTTACCTGGTCAGGTTAGTATTGCAATTCAGCGAAATCGGTCCAGTGCACAGTGCCACATTTGGCCAATCTAGGACGACAAAAATCCAATTTTAACTATATTGACTTGAAATTCGGTATAAATGTTCGTTTTGACTTCGAAAATAACATTATGAAAAATGTGGGAGGCTGGTTAAGAGCCACGCCCACTTTTTTTAAAATTTGTAATTTTGGTTATAATTTCTTTAAATTTGGTATATATACTCTGAATGACTGTAGAAATAATATCACAAAAAAAGGGGGCGGTCAGACAACTGCCACGCCCACTTTTTTAAAATATGTTTAAAAAATATGTAAAAACAAGGTTTACATATCGCCCCACTGTAGTCGGCGTCGCAGACGGTCGCAAAAGTTAGCCGTTGAAATAAGTACTATGGATATTGGTCAATATATCTGAAAAAGTCCGGCGACCAATACGGACCAAACACAAAAGTTCTATTCCATCAAAAAAAATAAATATATAATTTTCTTTTCAAAAATTTGTATTTTGCTAAAAATTTAATAAAAAATAGAAAAATTTGTTTAAAAAAAAAAGAAAAGATATGACTTAAAGCATTTAAATATCCATTAAAATTACCAAAAAAGAGTGGATAAATATCTCTTTTTGTTCAAAAGTTACAACAGTTTAAACTCGACTTAATTTATGCGAAATAATGTACACTAGTTACAGGCAGTGTTCGAAAAAAAACAGTACGTTATTTAACATTCCGTTCCAAGAACACATTCACTAAAAAGTTTTTTAAGTGGTTGCGAAGGTGTTCGCAAACAGAATTCCGAACGTTATGCCTGTGAGTTGAAGAACAGAAACTTTACGATAAGGTACCGAACTAGGTTAGAAACAAAATAAAGTTCTTTTAGTGTTCTGTTTGCGAACTTTTGAGACATTTTTTTTTTTAAATTTAAAATGGCGATATCTCGAAAACTAAGCAATATAGAGCAAAACGGAGCACATTTTTGGTTCTTGGGATCTCCATAGTATCGCTAGGCCTCTACACATGAGTGGACCCCATTGGGTCCATATTTTGAATCTAAAAAAGTTAGCATTCCGGGAAATTTAAAAATGCACATATCTCGCTAAATACTGCCGACACGACATAAAGTCTAAAAGCGGTCATGTACTACGAGACAAGATCCACAAAAATTCTTTTAGACTTTTCATCGTGTCGGCAGTATTTAGCGAGATATGTGCATTTTTATATTTCCCGGAATGCTAACTTTTTTAGATTCAAAATAAGGACCCAATGGGGTCTACCCATGTGTAGAGGCCTAGCGATACTATGGAGATCCCAAGAACCAAAAATGTGCTCCGTTTTGCTCTATCTTGCTTAGTTTTCAAGATATCGCCATTTTAAATTTAAAAAATGTCTCTTATCGTAAAGTTTCTGTTCTTCAACTCGCAGGCATAACGTTCGGAATTCTGTTTGCGAACACCTTCACAACCACTAAAAAACTTTTTAGTGAATGTGTTCTTGGAACGGTACGTTTCGATAACGTACGGTCGCTCCATAGTTCCGTACAGAACACTAACGTACCGTACGTTAGAGTTTTTTTTCGAACCCTGGTTACAGGATTTTACAAGATGCAACTTTATGCACCCACCTGTTAGTAACGAACAGAATTATCGATCTTATATGATTATTTCCGTGCTATTAGGATTGTTCTATAATACATACAAACATATCATGAAAATCGGGGACCTTTTTTTTTTGATTTTTGTCGTGCTAGATTGGCCAAATGTGGCACTGTGTGGTTCAAAAGTTATAAGCAAAAGAGTGAATTTCGGCAAGGAATTTTCGCGAATTTACGAGATAAAAAACACGCTAACTTTCGAAAGACAGTTATGAAGGGTCGTATTGAATTTTATCCAAATCGGTCCAGTGGTTCAAAAGTTATTAGCAAAACCGTGTATTTCAAATTGGTTTCACCTTAAATTCACGTGTTGACAAATTCGAGCATTAAAAAAACAAGCTTTAAAAACATTGGTAAATTCAAAAAAAAATTAAAATTTTTCTCTTTTTTTACAAAATTTAAAAAAAAAAGTTTTTACTCAAAACAAAATATTTCTAATCAAAATTGTTCATTTTTTTCACGTTAGAAAATTTAATATCCCTTATAAGTAATTGGCATTGTGTAGGGTATTCTTGGATTCCGCCAAGTCGAATTTAACTTTTCTACTTGTTTCCCTCTCCTTTTCTCTCTTTTTTTCATTTCCATTTTTTCTTACTCCTTTACTCTTCTTTCCTTTCCACTCAGTTTTCTTTTTTATAGCCTACACCACTCTGCGGTACAGGGTATAATGAGTTTGTGCTGATGTTTGTAACTACCCGAAATATTGGTCCTAGACCCACTTTCATGTATACCGATCGACTCAGAATCACTTTTTGAGTCGATTTAGCGATGTCCGCCCGTCCGTCCGTCCATGTAAACGTTGTGCGCACGATACAGGTCGCACTTTTTAACCGATTTGTCTGAAATTTGAAACTTAAGCTTTTTTTTGACCCAAGGACGAACGCTATTGAAATTGGAAAAAAATCGGTCCATGTTTTGACCTAGCTCCCATGCAAACGTCCTTTTAAATATGGGTCAAATGACCCTTACAACCGTATTTTAGTAGGTAGCCTATTGAAGCCTATTTGGCTCAAATTTGGTTTGTGAGTGTTTTTTACACTTATAAAAGATTTGGAAAAAGGTAGATCCAATAGGTCAATGTTTAAACTTTTGACCCATTTTCCGGGAAACACTGGTGTAGGGTATTATATGGTCGGTCTTGACCGACTATAACTTTCTTACTTGTTTTCTTTTGAGTTTGGTTTGGAAATTCCCACCCCCTCTCGTGGATCAGCGCCTGACTTATTGTTAGTGATAAGGAGATATTCAGAAATAACCAGAAAAACTCAAAGCCTAATTCTCAAAAGATAAAAAAATCGGAATACTCAAGTAAAATTATAAACCAGAAATATTTTTACACTTTTTTGGGCGTGGATAATTTTTCTTAAAACCCTTATGTGAACTTTTATGAACATTACAAAAAAAAAATTGTCAAATTGGTATAGACGTCTTTCGATCTTAGATACATCGGAAAAAGTGGGCGTAGAAGTGGGCGTCTTCCATTATTTTCCGTAAAAACATAAGTTGAACTATGACGAACATAAAAAAAACAAGTAGAAAAATTAAATTCGACTTGGTCGAATCTATGAATACCCTCCACAATGTTATCTGATAGTAATTTTCTAAAAAAAAATTCAAAAAATTGCATTACAAATTTTTTAGTAGAAATATGTATATTATTTTGAGTCAAACTTTCTTTTAATCAATCAAATTTTTTTTGAGTGTAAAATTTTTTTGACTGTCAACATTTTTTTGAGTCTGCCATTTCATTAAAAAAAAAAAAATAATGTGTACATTTTTTTTTGAGTGTAACATTTTTTTTGAGTGTAAATATTTTTTAAGTGTACAATTTCTTTGAGTAACAAATTACTTTGTAAAATATTTTTGTTGTTTTATACCTATATGTAATACAAAAAAAAAACTCTTTCACATATTTTCCTCTTTTTTATTACCATCCTCTTCTTTAAAAACCAAAAACAAATAAACATTCAATCATACACATACTTTATTTGATTTTTCCCGTTACATACAGTTACACTAACAATAACAAAACAATAACAAATATTTACTTGTCTAACAACTAAACTGCACCCCACGACAAGAAAACAAACAACAACAAGTTTTACAAAACTGGTATTTCACCATGCTCTTAAAACATGTTTAACGAGTTTTCAACAGTTTAAGGTGAAACAAATCTGAAATTCAGTGCTTTGCTTCTAACTTTTGAACCACTGAACCGATTTTGCTGAAATTCAAAACCAAACAGCCTCGGGGAACGACAAATATATGTGTCAAGCTTCAGCCCCCTCAGAATTGCCTTTCGAAAGTTATACTGGTTTTAATCTTGTAAATTCGAAAAATACCCTTTACTCTTTTGCTCATAACTTTTGAACCACTGGACCGATTTCTCTGGATTGCAATACCAACCTGACCCGGTAAATACCCAACATATATGTCAAACTTCAGGAGCCTCCGTAAAGTCTTTCAAAAGTTAGCGTGTTTTCAACGGACAGACAGACAGACGGACGGACGGACGGACGGACGGACGGACGGACATCGCTAGATCGACTTAAAATCGATCAAGGATCATGAATATATATACTTTATGGGGTCCTAGACCAATATTTCGATGTGTTACAAACGGAATGACAAACTTATATATACCCTCTATCACTAGAGTGGAGGGTATAAAAACAATTTGGTGCAACCCTTTTCCGATTTAAGATATATCGAAAAAAAGTAGGCGTAAAAGTGGGCGTGGTAAATTTTTATTTCCGTAAAAACATAAGTTGCCAAATCGGTTGGCTAATTTTTCGTATCGTTTTCAAGTGATGCGATTACTGACTAACGACATTTGATTTCTATTTATGCATTTTTTTATAAAATAATTATTTTTTATGTTATTGTAATGCATTATGCATTTAATTCTAAATAATGCATTATTTCAAACTTTTAAATAATACATAATGTAACCAAATATAAATCATCCATGATATAATGTTTAGAAATAATAAATATGAAATACATTTTTCCAATAATCATGCATTACGTAGCAAATAATTAGTAATGCCTTATTTTTCACTTTAAAATAATACGTTGTGGAACAAATGTTTGGTAAGACATCCTAAAATAATGCTACAAATAAGGTATATACATTACCTGGTAATGTGTTATATAATCACTACCCATTACCAAAGTTTTGCTGGGAAGTTTAAACTAGAGATGGGCTCACGACAAGAAATTTCTAACGACACTCACTAGCATATTATATCTACTTACACTCACTTACAATCACGTGAGTAAATTTAATACAAAATTACTTTTTCACTACTCGTAACACCTTATATATTACGTTCTGGTATGCTATATTATATACCTTACTCGTAACCTATAAAATATCATATATTTTACACCATACTGGTATTCTTCGTTATAAATTTATGACTTATTTTATACCTTACTGGTATTCTATGTGATAATGTGGATGCATTACTTTGAGTCTCATCGCCTGTTAAAATCATCAATGCTGCAATGTATAAAATAAGAGATCATATACCTTATTTTATACCTTATTTGGTAATCTAAGTTTTGCTGGGTTGTCAGCTAGCAAAGTTGGTAAAAAACGCACTATTTCGACTCTTTGCCAGCGATTTGCTAGCTAACGAGAGCTGATGGAACAAATCGGAAAACTGATTGGGAATCAGCACACCAAACTCTATATAAATAAAAAACGTCAGACAAATTGCAAAAGTTCAACTTTTGTCAACCTGTGCTATCTATCGGAAATGTTTGCCCAGTTTAATTTAAAAATAATCATCATTTAATGAAATTTTATATATGAATGTTATTTACTCACCTCCAAATACATAATTGCACATCCAATAAGTGTAATTAGCAAAAATATGGGACTGGCTACTTTGAATACTTTAACTCTCCGATGATGGAATAAATAACCAGCCAAAATACAACAGCCAACTGCACATCCAACGGATATTGTTAACAGAGATATTCTAAAAAGAAAAACAAAATTTTTAAGAACCCCTCATTTTCAAACTACCTGTTTTAAAGTTTATTAGATTTGGCCAGATCTTTTAAGATTGTGATATGTAAAGAAATATGTGAAGATCGATAAATCCGAAATTTTTTGAATGTAACTACACACAAAAAATTATTGGCTAAAAATTTTCAATTAAATGTATTGATCAACAAAATTTAAATGAGTCAATCAATATTTTGATTAAAATTTTTGCTATTTTTTGTTACAAATTTTCAACATACCAGATTTTTTTTTTTCGCTTTAATTTATTTGAATAGATTAGTTCAAAAATATACAAAATAATCGGGCATTACTTTTTCTTATTGTTCCCGGCTAAAAATAAAGTGTTCAAACGCATGTACGATTATATATGATAATTTATATTAAGAATGGACCAATATATGATCGCATATTATCATATGTTCTTCCATATATGGTCATATATTGAATAAGCGCCAATTTTAATATATGTTAATATATGATCATATATGTTTCCGAATTAATGAAGTATGGTCAGATGTGTTCATATATGCTCATATACAATTAATTTTTAGCCGGGTTGGCAAAATGTTGGAAACCCGAGTAAAAAGGAATTTATATAAATGTATATTATTTTATATGTTTTCATAAAACCATATACAACTATATGAGTCAAAGTATAAAATTATATCTCACTTTGAAATTTTCCAATTTTTTTAAATGATGTCATATAAAATCATATCTAATTATATTGTTCATAATATATTAATATAAATGGTAGATGTAATCATACGTTGCACATAAAACTTAATCCGATTTCATACATTATTATACGTGACTTTATATCTAATTATGTATAGGACTTTACTAAACAAAAAATCCAGTATCAATTTATGTATAATTATATATGACTAATATAATACCAGTTAAAACTATATATGGTTCCATACTAAAAAAATGTCCAACAAAAATAATAGATATAATTATATGTGTCTTAAACGATAACATATCTGTGATTGTATGGTACTATATATACGCAAATTTCGTCTAAACTTAATATATATTTATAAATGGTCGCATATGTAATAGAATATATATTTTGATATAATCATGTATAAAAAAAATATTTTTTTCACCAAACAACTAGCCATATATAATTATATATGCCAGTATTTCAAAATTTATTTTTGTGTGTCAACATATATGGTTATACAAAACTTTTTATTGTATCATATAAGATTACATATGATTTTTGGAAACCCGAGTTCGATTCCCGGCCCAGTCGAGAAAAAAAAAGTTTTTTTTTATTTTTTTTTAAATAGAAAACACTTTTTTATTGCGTTTAATTTTTTTAGAACTAAAAAATTTTCATTTTTGGAATTTTTGCAATCATTTTAAAAAAATTATTTTTCTTTTATATAGTTATATATAACTATATTTGATTTATTATAAAATTATCTATAATTTTTGGGAACCCGAGTTCGATTCCAGAAAAAAAATATATTTTTTTTATCTTTTTTAAATAGAAAACACTTTTTTATTGCATTTATTTTTTTTAGAACTAAAAATTTTTCTTTTTTTGAATTTTTGCAATCATTTTTAAAAAATTATATTGCTGTTATATAGTTATATATAACTATATTTAATTTATTATAAAATTATCTATCATTTTTGGGAACCCGAGTTCAATTCCAGAAAAAAAATATATTTTTTTAATTTTTTTTAAAATGGAAAACACTTTTTTATTGCATTTATTTTTTTAGAACTTAAAAAATTTTACTTTTTGAATTTTTGCAATCATTTTTAAAAATTTATATTGCATTTATATAGTTAATAATAGCTATATTTGGTGTAAATTATCAAATTATCAATGATTTTTGGAACCCGATCTAAAATCTAATTCTGATTTCCTGATTCCATGAAAAATTTCAAATTTATAAGCCAAAGTCTTATTTCACTTTGGAAGCATATGACTTGCAAATAAGGCATATTGCTACATTAAAATTATTGTTTAAGCTTACCATGAAAGCCCCTAATAGCGCTGTACGTCATTCCAATTTTTTTTTTTTTGCAAATTTTATCAAAAATTTTCTAAGTCTTTTTGAAAATTGTGTACAAGTGAATAACATATTTAATTGGATATAATCATATATTACTATATGTTAGATCAACTTGATATAATTAGATACGATCAATTTATTAAAAACTAAGTCTTTTAAAGTTGTTATTTGCTAACAACGTCCGCTGGTCTAGAGGGTAGAGATTGCGATTACAAAACGAAAGACTTGTGGTTCTAATCCCCGTCCGTTCGAAGTTTTTTTTTTTTTTTTATTTATTTTCAGTTTGACATTATTATATCTAAAAATAAATCTAAAAACAGAAACATTTTTTGGATAAAAATGTATCCAATAATTTTTTTATAAAATCAAGATATCAGATATTATAAGATAACTTTGGCGCGGCCAAATTTCGGATGAAATTACATTATATAATATACAATTTAATATAAAATCATGATATTGGATATTTTAAGATAACTTTGGCGCGGCCAATTTCCGGATGAAATTACATCATATCATATCATATTTAATACAAAATCATGATAATAGATAATTTGGGATAACTTTGGCGCAGCCAATTTCCGGATGAAATCACATACAATCAAATATTAAACTGTAACTTCATATATTATATGATGTTATGAGATAACTTTGGCGCGGCCAATTTTCGGATGAAATTTAGCAAAATCAGATCTAATAAATTATATATAATTTTATAAGATAACATGTTTTACCATACAATTTTTTTTTACTCGGGAAGCAAAAAATATGAATTTTTTGATTATTTTGTCATAAGCTTACAATTCATTTGTTTAATCAATCATTATTTTGATTGACTTTGAACAAAAAATTGATCAAATTTTTGATCAAAATCGAGAAAATGTTTGAAATAAATTTCAATCAATCACCTACAATTTGATGATTGGTATAACAATTTTTTTAATTGGAGGAGTTTCAATCAAAAAATTGATTGAATCTGCGTTTTTGTTGATTGAAATTCGTTTCAAATTTTTTCTGTGTAGACGTGATCAGTAATTGTAGCTGGTTTGATCACGAATTTGGGAAAAAATTTCAGATTTTATAAATCTAACCCAATACAATAACACAGAGAAAGCAGTTCCGTTGTTCCAGCCGAATTGAGAAACAGAGAATAAAGGCTTTTATTTCAAGAAACCAAGGCAAAAGAATATTAGTTTTGACAGCTGAACTTAGATTGTTACAACAAAATTATTTTTCGATTTGTTATAGCATTTCGGTTGTAGCATCCGAACCATTCAGTTGACTTAAAATTCGGTTGACACAACGAATCTGTTTTCTCTGTGTTATTGTACCGGGTCAGATTTATAAAATCTGAGAATTGTAAATCTAATAGATTTATGTTATGCTCACCTAAACGGCCAATTGTAATCAGCCAAACAAGGTTCTGGACCTGTACAACTATCGCAGCCTGGTGCACATTGTAGACAAGTGAATACTTCCGAATAATAATTACTAATATTATCCTGATGTTCTTTCCAAGCTATTTCCATAATTGTACCATTAAAACCATCTGGATGACGAATGGAGTAAAAGCCACGCTTACATAAACATTGATAAGCACCACGTGACCAGGTATTGGGTATGGCCAAAATTTTATTTGTTGTTATTGTCGGTGAATCTGAGGTGGGTAAACGATAATCACACTGAAAGAAAAACAAATGATAAATTAGGAATTACAAATAGTTTTTATTATATACAAAGATAAACAAATTTTCGAGTGAAGTCAAAGGAAAGAGTAAAGTCAACTATCATGTCTGTAGCGAAATACCGGAATTTTTGATATTTTCGTTCTCTTTATGGTATTTTTCAGAATATCAGTATTCCCGGTTCCGAATCTTCATCAGTTCCTTTAATCCCGAAAAAACGGAATTTCCTGTTCATATTTGGTCCCTTGGATTATTTGTAAGAAATTGCAGATTACTTGATCACACAGTGATACAAAATCAAACTTTTCGTATCGGAATGGGATGAAACCGAAAGCAAATGAAAGTTGACGTTTTATATAACAAAACCCTCGAGGATTTTTTGAGTTCAGCGCTAGATTTTTTTACACGCATTTAAAGTTTTTGTGTACTAAACATGTCCTACTTTAGGGGCTCTGGTGGTGCCTTTATTGGTCATGTGTGGTCCAGCGTCCAAACTTTAGCTCGAAATTGCGTAAGCTATAACCGGTATGAATTTCGCTGCAATCGGTCCAGTACCTATTAACTGAATAGCCAAATTATTAAAAACAAACCACTGTGCGCCGTTGCGTATGATTGTTATTTAAAGGCAATTACAAAATGAAGCATACGCCACTTATACAGTTTTCAAGCAATTAGTATTATAATCATATTAAAAGTTCTCCAACTTCAAATGCGTGTAAGAAAAAACCTAGCGCTGAACAAAAAAAGAGGTTTGTTATGGAATATGTCAACTTTCATTTGCATTTGATTCCATCCCATTCCGATTTTGGTTGTTCAATACTGGAATGCGACAAGTTCAAATTTTGTTGCGTTTGTAGAACAATATTATTGGTTAAATTATAATTCAATTTATTTATTTCCGTAATCCATTTATCGCATTTTAAATTTCTCAGTGTGCAACATCAAAATCATTCAAGTATGTTATTGACATTTTCAACATGATTAAATTTAAAACATTCTATTCTAAAGCATTGTGGTTACACATTTTCCTTTAAGTCTTTATTCAATGTTTGTTTCTGTATATATGTTAGCTCTTTGATCTACACTGAAAAAAAGTACACTAAATTTAAAGGAATTAATTTAAGGAAATTCGGGCATACGAGGGCTCCAAAGAAATTGTATTTTTTTCAAGTAAATTATTGCCTAAGTTAAAGTTTAACATTTTGTAAGTAATATCCTAGGAGTAAGTAAAATTTTATTTTATATAAGTTTACAATTGAATTTTTCGTCATACTCTAGGCACAGAGCGGTTTTTAGTCCGTTTTACACTAACATGGCAACACTTTTTATGACTTAGGAGTGAGTGAAACAACAAACACCGTATCAGTTTTCTCTTTCTAAATTCGTAGAATAATTTGAAAATATTAACCATATCGCTCATTTACTTGTATAGTGTCATAACTCAAAATATTTGATGTGGCAGAAAACGCGTTTAAAGTTTACATTTGAAACTGGTTTTCCATTAAAAAAGGCCGGTACATAGAACATGTTATAAAGGCGTGTTCTCTTCTCAAACGGTGAATTTAAAAGATATTAATATACATTTTTGACACAGTATAAAGCATGATATAACGTACAATTCTGTGTCTTTAACTCAAAAAACAAGTATCAGTTTTCTCTTTCTAAATTCGTAGAATAATTTGAAAATATTAACCATATCGCATATCCTGAAGTAGTCAAATTTTAAATTTTTGGACTGTGGGCGGAGAATTGAAAGGAAAATGGGGAGTGACAAAATTGAGATTTTTAACATTTTAACTTCTTTTGAAGCCCCCGTATCAGTTTTCTCTTTCTAAATTCGTAGAATAATTTGAAAATATTAACCATATCGCATATCCTGAAGTAGTCAAATTTTAAATTTTTGGACTGTGGGCGGAGAATTGAAAGGAAAATGGGGAGTGACAAAATTGAGATTTTTAACATTTTAACTTCTTTTGAAGCCCCCAAAGGAAGCGGAAAATGCACATAATTGGCATGTATATAGAAGGTTTCATGTGGAAGATCAACACGAGCCTGGATTTTTGATATCCAGTGTATGGGTGGAGAATAAGAAAGGCAAAGGGCGTGGTAAATTTATTTCCATCTATTTTCTGAATATATATATTTTTTTTGTGTTTCTCTTATTTTTATGTGTATCCTGCGCCTTTTGAATCTCATTGCTGGACTTAAGAAAAAATGGGGAAAAACTAAGCGATTTTAGGAAAAAAACAGAGCGGTTTTTAGTCCGTTTTACACTAACATGGCAACACTTTTTATGACTTAGGAGTGAGTGAAACAACAAACACCGTATCAGTTTTCTCTTTCTAAATTCGTAGAATAATTTGAAAATATTAACCATATCGCTCATTTACTTGTATAGTGTCATAACTCAAAATATTTGATGTGGCAGAAAACGCGTTTAAAGTTTACACTTGAAACTGGTTTTCCATTAAAAAAGGCCGGTACATAGAACATGTTATAAAGGCGTGTTCTCTTCTCAAACGGTGAATTTAAAAGATATTAATATACATTTTTGACACAGTATAAAGCATGATATAACGTACAATTCTGTGTCATTAACTCAAAAAACAAGTTTTTTGAGTTATGACACTATACAAGTAAATGAGCGATATGGTTAGAGAATACTTTTTTGACACCTGTCATATATGTCGAGTCTGTATTAGTCTGTGCTCTAGGATTATTTGGTTTCCATGGGGTCCCAATGTGAGAACCTTTCGAATCCCCCAATATATGGGGTCCGTATATAAGTAGGAGTGTACATTTTTTTGTAGTCACTATCTTTAATTTAAAATTTTGGCCTGATCTCTCTACCTTGCTTAGTTTTCGAGATATGGGAATGGGGTCTTGAGAAATTTAAAAATAACATTACGAGTAGGTATCTGGCGGTCATATAGACGGGGTTAAGGTTTACAAAAATGATTGTATTTTTTTTCGTATTTGGGGTCTGCGGGAGACTTTGGAGGAAACCTTCACCCCTCTCAATAAATGTTAAAAATTCATTTATTACGATTTTTGCAATAAAGTAAAATAATTGAAATTTTTAATTTTTTTTAATAAACCGAAAAATATTGTAGTTTTCGGCGAGTTGTTAGCACCACGATGTAGGAATTTTAAATACCTGTGTCCAATGAATTTTTGTTCTGAACAAAATATCCAAATTTCATAAATATCCGAAGTGGACACTGGGGAGACATCCCTTGTTAGTGGAAGAGGGTATATAAAAGTTTATAACTCATCGAATACACTGCGTGACAAAACTAACCACTATTTTAGAAAACAAGAGGTATGACCATCATTTCAATATATTTCGGACATGCTGAATCGAATGGCGTACTCCGTTTTTCGATGTATGGTGCAGTTTTCTTGTAAAATGTCATTAAAGATTGGCTGATTTTCAGCTGCTTTTTTAACAAAAAAAATTCTAAAGCTAATGATTTTTAAATTTTATGGCATGAAAAACAAAGATATAACTTGTAGCAATATTTCTAATATAAATTTGGTTTAAAGCTTATCATCTTAAGCCCTTAAATTCGCGGATTTCTTCATTTTTTTAAGTTTTCGCGAAATTAACCACTAAATTGGTATCTGATAAAAAACTTGCATTTTGTGGATCATAAAGGCGTCCATGACACTACGAATGGTGGACAAAAAACATCTATGTTATATGGACCATCATGATGAAAATCGCGAAAAACCGTTTTTTTTTTGTATATGGCAGCATCACTTTAGGAGATGATTTGAGGCTTCATCTTTTAGTATATAATGTGGGAACCTTAAACAATGAACTGACCCAAAATTTGTCCAAAAAAGTTTTCATTTGCAAAAGTTATTTTAACAAAAACTATAATTATTGTATCGCAAACACTGAAATAATAGTTTTTGTTAAGATAACTTTTGCAAATGAAAACTTTTTTGGCCGAATTTTTGGTCAGTTAGTTGTTTAAGGTTCCCACATTATATACTAAAAGATGGAACCTTAAATCATCTCGTAAAGTGATGCTGGCATATACAAAAAAACGGTTTTTCGCGATTTTCATCATGATGGTCCATATAACATAGCAGTTTTTTGTCCACTATTCGTATTGTTAGGGATGCATTTTTATTCATTAAAAGCAAGTTTTTTTATCAAAGACCAATTTGGCTGTTAATTTCGCGAAAACCTTAAAAAATGAAGAAATTCGCGAATTTAAGGGCTTAAATTGAAAATCTTTAAACCAAATTTGCATAAGAAATGTTGCTACAAGTCATATATTTATTTTCCATGTCATAAAATTTGTAAACCATTTACTTTGCAAATTTTTTTGTTAAAAAACTGGCTCGAAATCAGCAAATCTTTAACGACATTTTGCAAGAAAACTGTACCATACATCGAAAAACGGAGTACGCCATTCGAATCAGCATGTCCGAAATATATAGAAAAGATGGTCGTCACTCTTGTTTATTTTTTAGTGTTCCGCAGTGATATCAGTCTGGGACCCCATAAAACATATTTAGGGCACTCCATGTCAAATTTGACATTTTGACATTTTATTTTTCTAGATTTTCTCAATTTGTTTGCAGTTTTTAGTACCCTTTGAAAACTCCTTCATGGTAAATTTTCTGATTTTTTTGACGACCCGTTCAAAAGATATCGAATTTTTAAAAATAGGTAGTTTTATTCTTTAGTCAAACTTCTTTTACTCATACCTTCTTCAATAATAGTCCTAGTTCCATTTTTTCAATTTTTGTTTTTACTTACTTTAAGAAAAAAAAATCCTTAAAAATTCTTACAAGTGATATAGTATGCGATTTTAAGGTTTTAAAGTTTAAATATCATTTTTGAAAATGTGTGTTTTTTGAAATTTTTTTGTGTTACACTTCTATCGATTATACAATTTTTTAATCTGTAGAATCGTGGGATAACGATTTTTTTACGCCTAAAATTTTTTTGGGAACAAACTAATACTATATCTCCAATTTATAAGGGGACTTCCATACAAAATGACATTTTTTAAAATTTGCCCTGAGAGTGCCCCTAGAGCAGTTTAATGTATGACCGACCCACAATATTTTTTTAAGTCCGAAAATTTTCTTTAACTCTTAAGACTGTCCCCATACATTTATTTTTATTTCTTTATAAATTTGTTTTATTTAATCAGCTTCTACCGGTCTAATGGTGCGTCCTAGAGGGGTCATAAGTGAGACCCTTATTTATTTTTACCCTCCAACATTTTTCCTCCCTAAGTGGGCTCCCATATAAATTACAGTTGGAGCAAATTTTATGAAAATTAGGGAGTGGAGACGGGGCATAGGTATGTATTGAAGAAATGTTAGAGGGTAAAAATAAATGGTGGTCGGTAGAGTTGTGTCGTTCACGAACGAGATAGTTCAAATGAACTATTCCCTTAACTGAGCGGTTTATCTAGTTCGTTCATTTCAGCTCTTTTAGGTCTTTTCGTTCATTCAGCTCAATTGGTCATTACTTCATTTTGATCGTTCAGTTTGGTCGTTCAATTTTTTTTTTGTTAATTTTGTCATTAGGCGTTAGTTTTTTCTCCTCTTTTGGAACGCTTTCTCGTCATTTATGTTTTTTTTACAAAAAATTTACATATATATTTATTTTTAATTAATGTGTGTGAGGATGTTTATTCTGGCTCGAGGTCATTATTTTCTTTACTAATTAAAACCATGATATTCTCATAGCATAATTTTCAAGAAAATTATTTTTTTGTTTTAAATTTATGTTGGTCATTTTTGCAAGACTTAATCGACACGTGTTTCGGAATTTGTCAGATTCCATTGTCAAGATTATTTAGCAAAAATAGAAACGATTTACTACAAAGTAGCAAACGAGTCTAATGACAAATCGTTTGTGCACAAACTAAAGTATTAATACATATTCGACTCTATCCACAATGTGAATTAGAAAGACGAAGAAATTGTACTATACTAGTAAAGCAACGATTGTCAATAACCAACAAAAATATTTAAAACATTTTAATTAATGTTTTTTTTCAACATTTTTGTATTTTTTGAACGAAAGCCAAAACAACAGACATGATCGAAATGATTCGATCACGAATTGTTGAACGAAAACCAAAATTGACCGATTTGAATGATTCGTTCACGAACTGTTGAAGGAAACAGCCAAAAGAGCGATTGAACTAGATGAACGAACTAGGTCTTTTATGTGAAATGAACGAGAATGAGCGCTCACTCAATTGAACGATTAAGCACAAGTCTAGTGGTCGGTCTCACTTTCACCCCTTTAGAACACACCGTAGTACCGGTAGAAGCTGATTAAATAAAACATATTTATAAAAAATAAAAAAAAATTGTATGGGGACTGTCGTAAGAGTTAAAGATAGAGGATTGGTGTGTTCAGAGAAAATGTTTGGACTAAAAAATATTGTGGGTCGGTCATACATTTGACTGCTCTAGGAGCACTATTAGCGTTTGGAGAAAATTTAAAAAAAAATCCATTTTGTATGGGAACCCCCTTTAAAATTGGAGATATAGTATTAGTTTGTCCTAAAAAAAATGTTAAGGGAAAAAATTAAGGGGTCGATCTTGCAATTGACCCCTCTACGACACACCATTGGAGCAGAAGAAATGATTTTAAGATCGGAAAATTACAATTTGCCCTACTGTTTTTCACAAAAAAAATTTAAAAAAATTAAAGAGTACACACTTTTTCAAAAATGAAATTTAAATTTTAAAACCTAAAAATCGCATAATAGATCACTCTAAAGAATTTTTAGGTTTTTTTTTATACCCTCCAACCATAGTATGGGGGTATACTCACTTTGTCATTCCGTGTGTAGCGCATCGAAATATCGGTCTAGGATCCCATAAAGTATATATTTTATTGATCAGTGATCGATTATAAGACATTCTAGCGATGTCCGTCCGTCCGACCGTCCGTCCGTCTGTAGTTAACACGATGCAGTCCAAGATAAAAGAGCTAGACCCCTTAAGTTTGGCACAAATATGGGTTATGTTCCTAGGCAGTTTAAGTTCGGAAATTGGCCAAATCGGACCAGGAGGAAAAAAGTTCCCCCTTAAAGAACTAAACCAACCTCTAAAAAAATACACTTTTTTACATGTTTTTTTTGCATTTTTGTTAAATAAATGAAACATTTGGTATATTTATCGCGATGGGAAGGTGCTCTCAACGTCCCCCACTGACCCTATCAACCCCCCCCCAAAAAAAGAAACGTCCCTGACGATTTTTTTTTTTAATTTTTTTTACATTTTGTAAAAAAGATTCGGCACAGCCGAATCTAACACTCACTTGTTTTTTTTTAAGGTATGTAAAAAAATAAAAATTAAAAAAAAAAAAAATGAATTTGGGCCATTATTGAAGAAGTTATGAGAAAAAGTAAATATTCAATATTTTTTGAACGGGTCATCAAAAAAATCTGAAAGTTAACCACGAAAGAGTTTTCGAAGGGTACTAAGAACTGTACCTATTTTTCAAAGTGTCCGATTTGACGAATATACTTCGAGGGTCCCAAACCGATATTTCAATGCGTTACACACGGAATGACAGAGTGACTATACCCCAATACTATGGTAAGAGTACAAAATAAGGAAACTTCTTATGCTTTTTAGGTGACAGGACGTAACCACCACGGACATTACCCCCATAACGGAAATGGGGATTATGACCGAATTCATTACTGTCATAATCCCATTAGAGTTGTGGGGACTATGACCGTTTCCAAAACGGTCACAATCCCACTGGGGATTATGTCCGTTCTTCCCTGTTGGGATTACGACCGAACTTTATTCGGTCACATTATGGGGAATAAGTCCAAAGCAATTTTGGTCATAATCCCCGTTTTCTGCGGAAAGGGTGGGTTTAATGCATGGAGTTTGCAATCCCTTAACCCGCAAATTTTCCTTCTGGGTTAAAATTTTTATAACCAACGAATGGATTTTCCCGACCACCTTTGAATCTTATGAAACTTAGTTGTCTTTTTGCACCTTACTTAACTAAGATAAACATAAAATTTTAGGCTTCCAGCTTCTTTAGTTCCTGAGATATGGCGCGTCAAAAAATGAAAAAATCATTAACATCACATATAAGTGGTCTGCCATTATAATTTATATATCAAAAAGTTTTTAACTTACATGGTCAAAATTGGTCATATTTTAAAGGTATTGAGAATAGCTTTTAAACTGCATTTAGTTAAATTTTGTTTCTGAAAGGTCAAAGGTTACTGTCACATGATTTAAAGTTTGGGAAGCTATATCTCAAAAAATGAAATTTTTAAAATTCTGGAAAAAATATATGCTAATGCTGATAGTATTCTTTGCATTTTGTGCCAAAAATTTTGAGTGAGCTCTTATTAGTTCCAGAGATATTGATAAAAATGTGAAATTGTTTGAAAAAATTTTATTTTTTTTTTGTATATATTTTTTTTTTTTAATTTATTTCAAACCACTGCTTTCGATTTAATAAAAAACTTTATGAGAAAAACTAAACAAATGTTGAATAGTTTTCCTACGTGCACTAGGTTTTTTATTTAAATTTGAATTTTTGTAAATATTTTAATCAATAACCAGCAAAAGTTGATTACAATAAAATAACTTCTGGTTAAATGGGAAAGCTTCCACATTACCGAAATTTAATATATATCAAAAGTAAACATTAAACAAAAATTAAAAAAATATATAATTAAATTTTAAATAAAATTTTAAGCTTATTAAACAATAGCCCTGTTTTTTGCAGACCGGATTAAGATTAGGATTAACTCTATTTAGTTAAAAAATGGATCAAATCAAGTCCAGAATTTTTTTTTATTTTTTTTTCTGAATTTACATCCAATTAGTTAATATAAACAGGAAAAAAAAATTAAGCGTTGCCCAAAATGTAAAACGGTATAAATAAATTTGAGTTAATCCTAGGATTTAACTAAATTAAGTTTTCATTCTTTGCATTTTGGACAAAGCTTAATTTGTTTTTCTCTTTATATTTACTAATTGTATGTAATTTCAGAAAAAAATTATAAAAAAAAATTCTGGACTTGATTTGACCCATTTTTTAACTAAATAAAGTTAATCCAAATATTAATCCGGTCTGCAAAAAACAGGGCTAATAACTCGACCAAAAATGTATCACGAAATGCAAAACAGGACTATCCACGGCTGGTCCGAGCCAGCTGTAACCTAAAAGTGCATATTAAAAAAAAAAAATAAAAATATTGTATTCGCACTTTTAGGTTACAGCCGGCTCGGACTAGCCGTGAATCAGCATCTTCCTTTAAGTTTAAAGCCTTAGAAAATATAAAATATAAAAACGTATTAAATGTTTTTTACAATTTTTGCAAAAAAAATATTTGTTGTTAAAAGAAATAATAAAAAAAAAAAATACTAAAAAAAAATAGTAAACAATTTTTTTAAAAGAATTTCACATTATTGTCTATATCTCAGGAACTAATAAGAGCTCACTCAATTTTTTTTGCACAAAATGCAGAGGAGACTATTAGGATCAACATATATATTTTTTAGAATTTTGAAAATTTCATTTTTTTAGATAAAGCTTCCCAAACTTTAAATCGTGTAATAGTGACCTTTGACCTTTCGCAAAAAAAAAATCGCTGAACGTAGTTTTAAAGATATTTTCAATACCTATTAAATGAGACCAATATCGAGCTTGTACGTTTAAAACTTTTGAAGATATAAGCAATAAGAGGAGACCACTTATGTGTGTTTTTGATGAATTTTCTACTTTTCGAAGAGCCATATTTCGGGAACCACAAAAGCTAGACTCCCAAAATTTTTGAATTTATATTAGTTCAGTAATGTAGAACATTCATGCTAATTTTTGTACAATTCAAAGAGGGTAAGGTCGAAAATGGCATTTTTTTTCGTTGATTTAAAATGGAATTACCCTTCTTTTAAGTAAAATTTCCTTAAGTTAAATAAAATTGTAATTAATGGGAGACAATTAATGGACTAATATTAATTACGTTATGAACTTAATTTTAGATAATTTATTTTTTTTTCAAGTGTACCATTACCACCCAACCACCTTCAACTTACCACCATTGTATCACGATGACATTTATGCGATTTATGAAACGCCTGTATATCATTTATGTATTCTGTTGTTTGTGAATCGACCAAATGTAGACGACGTGTTTGTATCTGCTGATAATTGAATCGATATGCGACCGGTGGGTCGCATTGATTGACACGCAAACCCGTTACATCTATATCGATACTGACGAAACCGCGTAAGCCGTGACGACCAGTCGGTGGTATTGCAATACTATACGATAATATCCATTTGCTGAGCGAACATGAAAAGTAGGGAAATGTCCACCAGCCTTTATAGTAGATATTCGGTGGGCTGGGTGCAAATTTTGGTGAGCGTAATGTCGGTGAGGAGCTTTCGTCGTCGAACCTGGAATATGGAGAAAGAGTGGAAATTGGAAAATGTTAATATTTTCTTTAGACTAAATGAGAATTTTTAAATAATTTTTTTTAATAACTACATTTTTAAATGTAATGAAGATTTGTATTAAAGAAAAAAAAAATATTTTTTCATTAAAATTATGACACATTCATATTATTGGTAGAATATCCTAATAATGAAAGTATACTTACCATTAGTACTGGTTATATTAATTAATAATGGGGAAATAAGTGACCTCGAACTAGAATAAACTATTCTTCATTGCATAATTAAGTGGTCAAATAAATAATCAAAATTAAATAAATCTGATATAAAAAATATTTGATTTTATTGACAAAGAAATTAATAGATTTTTTATTCAACAAAACACAATTTGTCAATACAATTAAATTATTTGTTAATATGACAATGTTTTAATTGAAAAAGAGCCAACAATACAAAACAATTTGTTTCTGCGTAAAGAAATTTCATTGCTAAAATATTCCAAAATTCAGAAGTCTAGCTCTTTTGGCTTGCACTACATCATGCTTGCCACAGACGGACATTTCTAGAAAGTCTTAGAATAGAATTAAGAATCGATCAATAAGACATATAGTTTATGGGGTTCCAAAGTAATCTTTCGATACATTACACACGGAATGTTAAGTTGAGTAACCCCCATACTGTGATTGGGTATAAAAATCAATAAAATTCAGGAAAATTTACAAAGAAGCTAAAAAATTATGGAAAATTAAGAAAAAATATGAGAGTATTTTATTCCTGTGTGCCGAATTTTTTGTACACTCTATTATATAGAGGGCGTCGGGGAAAGTTGGCAAAACCTCCCCCTCACAATAAAGGTTATCAAATTAATTTATTATGAATTTTGAATACAGTCCAATCCAAAAGAGCTGTAAATTTGGTAAACGCGCGAAATCGAATCTAAGACATTCTAGCGATAATCGTCTATGGAAATCACACTGCAGTCCAAACCACAAGGGCTATACTCCCGAAGCTTCCCTTTGAAGAACTAAACCAACCTCTGAAAAATTTCAACTTGGAACCATAGGACGTAAATATTTAACTTTTTCTGTACGCCCCTTTTGTGGGCGTGGATATAAAAATAAAAAAAAAATGTTATACAATTTTCATAGTCAGTGAATGCATTCAAATTTATAAATTAACATTGAAGGCAGTCCTTGGAATGCATTCGATTGAATGGAAAAAATTAATTCATTCGATTTCTTGTTCATTCGATTTAGAAAAATCGAATGCATTCGATTTTTAATCATTTCACTGCGAATGCAATTGATTTTTTAAATAGATAGAGCAAAACGGAGCCAAATTTTGATGCATAGCAGCCGACCCTCTTTACATGTGATGACCCTAATGTGCCCGAATTTGAAATCCAAAAAAAAATTGGTATTCCACACAGTGTCGCACGACAAAAAGTCTAAAAGCATTTTTGTAGCTCTTGGCTTAGGGCCCATTGGGGTCAACACTTGTGAAGAGTGTCGGCGAAACTATGGACAAACAATTGCCTCCAATTCGCTTGGTTAGATTTTTTTTAAGTTTTTTATGCAAGAAAATGACAATGAAAAGAATATCGATTGCATTCGCAATTGAGTGCATTCGATTTTTAAAAGTCGAATGAAAGAAATCGAATGCCTTCGATTTTTTAAAGTTGAATGAAAAATAAATCGAATGCATTCGATATTTATTCAAAGCCCTTCGGGGGGATCAATTCATTTTTTTTTTTATTTGTTTTAAAATGAATTTTAACATTTTCTATGTATACGAAAGTCTCAAATTCTAAAAGATTTTGTCGTATGAAAAAGTCTAAATTTGAGAATATTTTAATTACAGATGGGCACATGAGCAGATTAGAGCGTGATTCGCGTGATCACGCGTGAGTGTGACTGAATTCAATTTTACTCACGTGATTGTGAGTGAGTGTGAGTGGAGAAAAAATTGCGTGAGTGAGTGTGCGTGAGTAAGATTTTTGCGTGAGTCGATTTTTTTGCGTGATTTATTTTCTCTTCATACTTCCTTTCATACCAAAAAAAGCAACAAAGGAGTTGTAAAATTTGGCTTTTCTTCCCAAAAAAAACCAAAAAAAAATGTAAAATTTTGCTGAAAATTTTGAAAGATTTTTGAAGTTTTAGTTTTTGAAATTTTTTTTGTATAAATAAGAGTTTCGTGAGTGTGAGTCAACGTGAGTGTGAGTGAAGCTTGCGTGAGTGCACGTGAGTGTGAGTTGTATTAAATTTACTCACGTGATTGTGAGTGAGTGTGAATAGAAAAAATATGTTCGTGAGTGAGTGTGCGTGATTCAAAAATTCCTGTCGTGAGCGTGAGTGAGTGTGAGTCAAAAATAACTCACGCACCCATCTCTAATTTTAATAGAAGAAATTCTTCGTACATAGAAAATATCAGATTCTGAGAAATTTTTTTGTAAAGAAATGCTTTTTCTATAGGAAAAATGTCTTAGAATCTGAGACTTTTTCCTAACGATACTTATATCTCAGAATCTAAGACTTTTTTTCCTATAGAAAAATTTTCGGATTCTTAAAACTTTTTTCCACAAAAAAAATTCTCATACTCTAAAGCATTTTTAGGATATTTTTCCTATAAAAAAGGTCTCAGACACTTAGACTTGTTTTGTATAGAAAAAGCCTTAGAATCTGAGAACTTTTTGCAATAGAAAAAGTCTCAGATTCTGAGACTTTTTTCCAATAGAAAAAGTCTCAGGCTCGGAGGGTTGTTTCTTATAGAAAAAGTTTGAGATTCTGAGATCCTTTCCTGTATAAAATCTCAGACTCCTTTTTATACCCTCCAACCACAGTATGGGGGTATACTCACTTTGTCGTTCCGTGTGTAACGCATCAAAATATCGGTCTAGGAACCCATAAAGTAATATATTTATGATCAGTGATCGATTCTAAGACATTCTTGCGATGTCCGTTCGTCTGTCCGTCCATCCGCCCGTCTGTCCGTCTGTCCGTCTGTCCGTCTGTCCGTCTGTCCGTCTGTCCGTCTGTCCGTCTGTCCGTCTGTCCGTCTGTCCGTCTGTCCGTCTGTCCGTCTGTCCGTCTGTCCGTCTGTCCGTCTGTCCGTCTGTCCGTCTGTCCGTCTGTCCGTCTGTCCGTCTGTCCGTCTGTCCGTCTGTCCGTCTGTCCGTCTATCCGTCCGCCCGTCTGACCGTCTGTAGTCAACACGATGCAGTCCAAACTAAAAGAGACTCCCGACATTTGGAACGAATATGTCTTATGTTACTAGGCAGGTTAAGTTCGTAAATGAGCAATATCGGACCAGGGGAAAACAAATTCCCCTTTGAAGAACTAAACCTACCTCTGAAAAATACAATTTTTTTTACATGATTTTTTGTGTTTTTGTGTAACAAATGCAACATTTTTATTACAAGATGTTCAAAGTGCTGCATTTGGACCCAGAGAATTAGAAAATGTAGTTTTTTCGGTCCGCCCCCTTTTGTAGGCGTGGTTTAAAAAAATTGTTTAAATAATGATAAACTTGTATTTCTTTAGTGCAAAAAGCATAAGATAGAATTTTTAAACATATATTTCGAGGGGAAATTTGTCCCTCCCAACTACCACTGCCAACCCCCCCCCCCCATAAAAAAAGAAAACGCGCCTGGACAGCCGAATTTAACACTCTTACTTGTTCTTATATTGAAAAAGTCTAAGATTCTGGCACTTTTTCCTAAAGAAAAACCTCAGATTCTGAGACATTTTTCCAATGGAAAAAGTCTTAATTCTAAACTCTGTTGCCTTTAAAAAAATTTTTAGACTCTGAGACTTTTTTCAAATTCTGAGATCTTGTTCCTATACAACAAGTCTAAAATTCGAAACCTTTTTTCTATCGAAAAAGTCTCAGATTCTGAAACCTTCTTTTAATAGAATAAGTTTCAACTTCTGAGACTTATTTCAATAGAAAAAGTCTCAGATTTAGAGACCTTTTCCTTTCGAAAAATTATTAGATTTTGAGACCTTTTCCTGTAAAATAAGTCTAAAATTCAGATTCTTATGCTTTTTCCTATCTCAGATTCTGCCTTTTTCCTATAAACAAGTCTCAAATTATTTTTTTACAGAAAAAGTTTCAGTTTTTGGCACATTTTTCCTACAGAAAAAGTTTTAGATTCTGAGACATTTTTCCTATAGAAACATTTTTAGATTGTGAGACATTTTTTTCTTTAGAATAAGTCTCAAATTCTTTTTCTATAGAAAAGGTCTCAAATTCTGCGACATTTTTTCTATAGAAAAAGTTTCAGATTCTGATACATTTTTCCTATAGGAAAAGTCGAAGTCTTTTTTTTTATACCAAAAAAATGTTACGTTCACAACAATTTTTCACAAAGAATTTTTTTTTTTCATAATAAGAACTTCTACATAGATTTTTTTTTTTACAAAAAATTTTCAGATTTAGACACGTTTTCCCTTTAAAAATTTTTCAGGTTTTTCCCTTAAACGTTTAGATTTATCCTTTAAAAATGTTCAGATTTTATTTTATGAAAAATTTTCGGATTTAATTTTTTTTTGCTTTGGAAAATTTTTAAGTTTTCTGCTTTCGTTTTTTCTTTTTTCTTCGTTTTCTTCTTTTTCTTTCTTTCTTTTTCTTTCTTTCCTTTTTCTTTCTTTTTTTCTTTCTTTTTTCATTCTTTTCTTTATTTTCTTTTTTAATTTTGGTCTGGGGGGGTATACTTCAATTTTGTTTTTGGTGTCATTCAAGATACACTGTTTGACCCCCAAAATTTGTTGAACAGTGTATTTAAGGATTTATGCAATGAACTAAGTATAAACTTTAAATTAAAACTTTATTAAAATTCCTTCTGATATTTTCATATTTTTTTCCTTTTGTATCCAAAAGTTTTAAATATAATTTATAAATTTACAAAAAGTTTAACATGTACAACAGAAAAAACAAAAACAAGTAGATAAACACGGCTAAAACAACAAATAACAATAGAAAGAAAAGTTTCCAAAAAAAAAAAAAACGTTGATAGAAACAAGAAAATCTACAAAGAAAAAATGTTAATGCAAAAAAAATTAAAGAAAAGAAAAGATTTGACTTAAGAACGTGCCAGTGCTCATAAGAAAATCTTAAGAATATTGAAACTGTATAGTCAGTCATCCCCAAACAAAACAACACGTTTAAAGTTTTTCAATTAGAATAGTTTTGTTTGTTCATGGTTGGTTATTGTTATTGTTTTCATCACTTTTTCTCATGTTCAGGGAAACTAAAAATATGCTCTAAAAAAAACCGTTTTATTCGCTTAAAATATGCAGCATAAAACGGAAAATATGCTCTTAAAATGTGAAAAATATGCACAGAGAAAAATAAATTTCCAACTGAATTCTTCAGTTGTATCAACTTAAAAATTCGGTTGCCACTACTACATTTTGCTGTGACAAACGAATTTTCTAGTTGTTTCAATTAAAACAAAGTTGTATTAACAAAATTTAACTACCGATATTAAGTTGTTACAACCTTAAGAAAAATGAATCCAACAAATTTTTTGTTGCAATAACTAAATTTTATTTGGAAATTAGCAAATTTGTTTTCTATATGTGCTCTTAAAAGTTTAGTTTTTCTTTAAAATTCTACAAAATAACGATAAAAATACGAATTTTTAAAGTTTTATTTAAGAAATTTTTAATACAAACTACTATTTTGGAACTTTTTTACAAATTAGTCGTTTTCTAAACAAAGTTCTATTTAAAAACTAAAAAAAGATTTTTTTTTCCCAATTAAAAAATTTTCTCACAATTTTTTTTAGCGAAATATTTTTTCTATTTTCGACAATGCATAAAAAAATTTATGCTTTTCTAGCAAAATATGCTTTTATGCTAAAAACATGCTCTTAAAACTAAAATATGCAATAATAAGCTTTTAAGACCGAAATATGCAAAAATATACTCTAACAAATCGATGCCAGATTTCTTACAATGATCTGAAACGAATAAATACCTTACACTCAAAAAAAAAAGTTAGTAGATTTACTAATTTTTTTTTGCTAACGCTAGTTAGCTAACTTTTAGCAAATTTTTAGTTGAGATTAGCATGTTAGCAAAAAATTCTTGTAAACTTCATTTAGCACATTAGCAATTTTAAACAAACTTTGAACTAATTTCTTTTGCTAAATTTGAAATTGAGTTGAGTACATTTTTACAAGATTTTTTGCTAATATTAGCAAAATAAATGGTAATTTTTTTTTTCAGAAAACTTAAAATGGCGCTATCTCGAAAACTAAGCCAGATAGAGCAAAATGGAGGCCATTTTTGGTTCTTAGAATCCCCATAGTATCGCCGGTCCTTTTCACATGTGTGGACCCTAATGGGCCCTAACTTTGGATCCAAAAAGTTAGCATTCCCGAAAATTTTAAAATGCTCATATCTCGGTAAATATTTCCGACACAACAAAAAGTCCAAAAGCGTTTTTGTAGCTCTCAACACGTAGAACAAGACCGCAAAATAGTCAAAAGCTCTCCGATTAATATTTTTGAAGTTATCGAGTTTTTTAATTCTCAAGACCCCAGTGGTCCCCTATAATCACGTATCTCAAAAACTAAGCAAGGTAGAGCGAAACGGACACAAATTTTGGATCAAAAACTATGACGATTTTTAAGGAACCCAACTAGGTCTAGGCCCATCGGGGTCTGGACCTATCGGGTCCGAACCCAATGGGGTTCTCAGATGTGTATAAACTAAGTTCAAAAAAAAATATTTAGTTAACTAATTATTGGCAAAACATTTTTGCTAACTTTAGCAAAAAAATTGTGGGTTCAAAATCAGCAAATTTTCTTGTAGGTGTACAAGCTTTTTTTTGCTAACATTACAGTTTTTTTTTTTGAGTGTACCTATATATCACCGTCCGACAAAAATGAAAAGAGGTCGTTAAACACGATCTGGATAATATAAGTTTGAAACAAGTGAGAGTGGTACATTCGGCTGTGCCGAATCTTTTATACCCTCCAACAATTTTAAAATTAAAAAAAAATTGCAGGGGCGATTTTTTCTGTGGGGGGGGGGGGGGGGTCGGCGGAGTTGATGGGGGAGACCTGTACCCCGCTTATATGTTTCCAAATTATTTGTTTAAGATATTTACGCTTAAATAATAATTTTTTATCGTTATTTTTAATTAATTTCTCATACCACGCGCCCAAAGGGGGGTGGCCTGAAAAAGTCGAATTCTCTAACCCCCTTGGTTCAAGCGCAGGTCTATGAACATAATATGGCATGCAAATGTTACATTTGTTGAGAAAAAATTAAAAAAAAACTCGTAAAAATATCGTATTTTTCAGGGGTCGTTTTAGTTCTTCAAAGGGGAACTTTTTTCCGATTTTGCCCATCTTCGAACTTAACCTTACCAGTAACATAAGAGATAGTCTTGCCCAATTTCAGGGGCCTAGCTCTTTTGGTTTTGACTGCATCGTTATTTCTACAGACGGACGGACGGACATCGCTAGAATGTCTTAGATACTATCATGGATTAATATCCATTAATAGCCCCTGTAGGCTAGTTGGTAGCGTGCTAGCCTTTCAACGTGGGGGTTGTGGGTTCGATTCCCACCAGAACCCTTGGTTTTTTCGCTACAACAAGACGACGGTTATTGTTACCAGTTCTTGGTTAGGTTGAATTTATTAAAAATGAGTTGTAAATAAATAGAAAGAATAAATAAAAATATTTGATCATGTGATCAAAACTATTATTATTATTATATTATATATGGGGCATTCCATGTCAAATCGGACACTTTGAAAAAAAAAATTTTAGATTTTCCCAATTTGTTTACAGTTTTTAGTACCCTTCGAAAACTCCTTCGTGGTAAATTTTCAGATATTTTTGATGACCCGTTCAAAAGATATCGAATTTTTTAAAATTGGTAGTTTGTTCCGTTACTCAAACTTCTTTTACTCATAACTTTTTCAATAATGGTCCAAATTTCAATTTTTTTTTCAAAATTTTTGTTTTTTTACGTACTTTTTAAAAAAAGATACCAAAAAATTCTTAAAAGCGTTCTAGTATGCGATTTTTGAGTTTTAAAAATTAAGTCTCATTTTTGAAAATGTTTGTACTCTTCGATTTTTTTGAATTTTTTTTGTGTAAAACTTCTATCGATTCTACAAATTTTTTTCCCAGGAGGATCGTGGGATAACGATTATTACAAAATTAATTTTTTATAAAATTTGCTCCAACTATGGGAGCCTACTTAGGGAGTGGAGATAGGGCGTAGGTATATTTAAAAAAAATATTGTAGGGTAAAAATAAATGGGGGTCGGTCTCACTAATGACCCCTCTCGGACGCACCATTGGACCGGTAGAAGCTGATTAAATAATACAAATTTACAAAAAATAAAAAAAAATTTATGGGGACCGCCTTAACAATTAGAGATAGGGGGTAGGTGTGTTCAGAGAAAATGTTTGGACTAAAAAAATATTGTGGGTCGGTCATACATTTTGTTGCTCTAAGGGCACTATTAGGGCAGTTAGAGCGGTTGGAGCAAATTTTAAAAAATGTCGTTTTGTGTGGGAGCCCCCTTAGAAATTGGAGATTAGTTTGTTACAAAGAAATGTTAAGACAAAACAAGTAAGAAAGCTATATTCGGCTGTGCCGAATCTTTAAATACCCTCCACCAATGTAATGATTTAAAAAACAAAAAAGTTTGTTTTATTTATACCTCAGGAAATAACAAAGTACCAAAAAGTATACTTCCGGCACTTTTTATAAAAGGTACTTTCAATAAAAGGTACTTTTTATAAAAGGTACTTTTAATGAAAGGTACTTTTTATAATAGGTACTTTTTATAAAGGATACTTTTATATAAAAGGTACTTTTTATAAAAGGTACTTTTTATAAAAGGTACTTTTTATAAAAGGTACTTTTTATAAAAGGTACTTTTTATAAAAAGTACTTTTTATAAAAGGTACTTTTTATAAAAAGTACTTTTTATAAAAGGTACTTTTTATAAAAGGCACTTTTTATAAAAGGTACTTTTTATGAAAGTTACTTTTTATAAAGGGTACTTATTATAAAAGGTGCTTTTATAAATGGTACTTTTTATAAAAGGTACTTTTTATAAAAGGTACTTTTTATAAAAGGTACTTTTTATAAAAGGTACTTTTTATAAAAGGTACTTTTTATAAAAGGTACTTTTTATAAAAGGTACTTTTTGTAAAAGGTACTTTTTATAAAAGGTACTTTTTATAAAAGGTACTTTTTATAAAAGGTACTTTTTATAAAAGGTACTTTTTATAAAAGGTACTTTTTATAAAAGGTACTTTTTATAAAAGGTACTTTTTATAAAAGGTACTTTTTATAAAGGTACCTTTTATAAAAGGTACTTTTATAAAAGGAACTTTTTATGAAAGGTACTTTTTATAAAAGGAACTTTTTATAAAAGAAACTTTTTATAAAAGGTACTTTTTATAAAAGGTACATTTTATAAAAGGTACTTTTTATAAAAGGTACTTTTTATAAAAGGTACTTTTTATAAAAGGTACTTTTTGAAAACGGTACAGAATTTTCGGAACGTACTTGTTCCAGAATGTTTTATTTCACTAAAGGATCCTACATTTAAATTTCAAGTTTGAATAACCATTATTTCAGTAAATAAAAAAAAAGTACCAAAGGTACTTTTTTACCCCCGTAGAATCAACATTGGCTAAAAACGCGCCTTAGTGAATCTTTTTTGCGGGAGGTGAACCGACATTGCAAATTTCAATTTTCTAGTACCATTATTTAAGAAATATAAAATGTAATAAAAGTACATACTTTTACCCTTTTTACCCTATAAGAATCATCATTGGCAAAAACCCAGCCTTGTGGGATCTAAATTCGGGAGGTGAACATACAGTCCAAATTTCAAGTATATGTGACAATTTTTTAAGGAAATATAAAAAGTACCAAAAGTACAGATTTTTACCCTTTTTACCCCCTTGGAATCAACATTGGCAACAATCCAGCCGTACTGGATCTATATTCCAGGATATGAACATACTGTCCAAGTTTTAAGTTTCTATGACCATTATTTCAGGAGATATAAAAAGCACCAAAGTACAGTTTTTTACCCTTTTTAACCCATTAGAATCAACACTGGCAAAAATCCAGCCTTAATGGATCTATATTCCGGGAGGTGAACATACAGTCCAAATTTCAAGTCTCTATGATCAATAATCACGATATTTAAAAAGTACCAAAAGTACAGTTTTTGTCCCCTTTATCGCCTTAGAATTAACCTTGGCAAAACTCCAGCCATAGTGGATCTATATTTGGACCTACAGTCCAAATTTCAAGTCTCTAGCTTCAGCGGTTTGGGCTGGGCGATGATGAATGAGTATGCCAGTCAGTCAGTCACATTGCTCTTTTATATACATAGATTTTCCGGATTTGGGCGATTTTTGCAAAAAGTTTATTTCTGTTTTTTATTATTTAACAAAATTTATTTTTTTTAAATTAAAATATTTTTTTTTTTAAGAAATCTAAACAAAATTGAATTTTGGCGATATTTTACATCCGAGTTTGCGACAAAGCCAAAAAAAAGTCTGGCAACCCCGTCAATATGACGAAGCAAAAAAAAAGGGACACACACACACATGCTTTGTACATACAAATGATTATCAATGAAAACTTTTTAAAATATTTTTTTTATTATTTCTTAAAGAACTTTTTTCTTAAAAAAATTTTTAAATTAAATTTAAATATTGTTTTACATATTTTTAAGCTTTTTTGTAAAGATTTTTTTCCTTTTTCTCAGTTTTTTTTTTTTCATTTCCGTTTGTATTTACACAAAATATGAGTTAATTTAGGGTTATGTTAAAAAAAATAATGACTTTTTTTACGAATTCACTCATAACTTTTAAAATACTTAACCGATTTAAAAAAAAAATACAGTAGAGTCTGCCTGGATAAATTCCGCAACTTTTGGTACCCCAAGCGTTTAAATCGGTTCCGTATTATTGCCAAAAACGTGATTTCAACAGACAGACAGACAGACGGACGGACAGACAGACAGACAGACAGACGGACATCGCTAGATCGACTTAAAATCGATCAAGGATCATGAATATATATACTTTATGGGGTCCTAAACCAATATTTCAATGTGTTACATACGGAATGACAAACTTATATATACCCTCTATCACCAGAGTGGAGGGTATAAAAATTAATGGGGGTCGGTCTTATAAAGGACCCCTCTATGATGCACTATTCGAGCAGTAGAAATGATTTGAAGATTGGAAAATTACAATAAAATTTTTTAAAAAAATTTTAAAAGATAGTAATAATCGTTATTCCACGATCCTCCTGTTATGAATAAAAGAAGTTTGAGTAAAGGAACAAACTACCAATTTTTAAAAATTCGATATCTTTTGAACGGGTCATCAAAAAAATTTGAAAATTTACCACGAAGGAGTTTTCGAAGGGTACTAAAAACTGTAAACAAATTGAGAAAATCTAAAAAAAAAATTTTTCAAAGTGTCCGATTTGACATGGAATGCCCCATATACTTTGTGGGGTCCCCAATCGATATTTCGATGTGTTACTTACACACGGAATGACAAAGTGAGTATACCGCCATACTGTGGTTGGAGGGTATAATTAGAGACTAACAAGGAAGGTCTTTCACAGGGCACCCACCGATTGTCCTGAAACTTGAATATGGAATGAGGAGGAAAAAAAAGAGTTACCTGTTTTTTTTTAGCTGCCCAATCTCAAATTTAAAAAAGGGTTGCCACCTTATGAAAAAATAAGGGCTTTCGGGAAAATTCGTATAAAAGCCGAACTAGAAAGAATTTCGACAAACCACCAATGGCACCACCAATACACCATTGAATAGGCCTTCAAAAAACCTTTCGACCTGTATAAAATGTTCATATAGTTTCTTTTAAAGAAATGGGAAAAATCCTCAAAAAACGAAAAAATCCCGTTTTTCCTTTTCCCCTTTGACCCGCTAAATGGGAGATTGGGCAGCTATTAAAAACAGGTAACTCTTATTTTGATCCCCTCTTTCTAATATGCAAATTTCAGGATAATCGGTGGGTGCCCTGTGAAAGACCTTCCTTGTAAGTGTAGTAAAACTGTATTTACAGTTTTTCATTTCGTGATCCTGTTTCCTTTTAAAAGGACTTCAAAGTTTTAGAGGATTAAATTTTATAAAATTATTTTTTTTTTTAAATTGTATTTGTCCTAGGATGCCACTAGTGATGGCGAATGAAAGAGTATAATCTCTCCTAATTTTTCTATTTTATTATTTTTACATATCAGGAAATAGGAGGTTAGTTACGTCCTTTCAAAACTGTGTCCTTAAATATCATTAAAAATTTTCAAGAAAATATTTTAATTAAGTTTTTAAAGGACGTTATTCACATCTTTTTATCCTGATATGGTAAAACAAACAAATGGAAAAATTAGGGGAGATCCTCCGCTTGCATTTTCCTTTACCAGTGTCATCGTAGGACAAGCACAATTATTAAAAAAATATTTTACAAAACCTAATCCTTTAAAACTTTGAAGTCCTTTAAAAAGGAAACAGGGTCACGAAATGAAAAACTGTAAATGCAGTTTTATTTCATTTGATCTCTACTTTCAGACGTATATCATCCGTTTCTTATTTAATTTTGGCTGTCGGACGGTGTATTAATACAATGCATAGAAAGAAACCTGAAATTGCATATTTTTGGTTGCCCTGCTCATGTTTCTTCCGTTTCCGTTACACACAACAGCAAAAACAAACGCTTAAACAACATCTGTTTTGACACAAACACAAATTTATGAGTTATAAACAAATAATGTTTATTGTTTGGTGCCAAAAAAAATAAAATAAAGTCATCCTCAATTACAACGACGTGCTCTTGATGGCCGGAAGAAACCAAAATTCATTTATATAAACAATAAAATTATTATTTACAAAATAAACTCTTAATTACTTTAGAAAGCTCGTATGTTTGTGTGGGTGTGTGTTTGTGTTGATACTTACCAAGGATACATTTGTGAGGGTTTCTTTCCAATTTGTAATCCCTCCTCTTCAAAACGTTGCATTTCACCATTTTTATCATGATTTTTCTTAATCCACCATACATACGACTGTATGGAGCCATTGGTTATGTTAAGTGCCAAAATTCTAGCTCCCGTAGTATATTCATCATTTAATATACCTTTGGCTAAAGCATCCGATAAACCTATCAACAAGAAAATAGACAATAAATTATATTAAATTAAAATTTATTTAGATGAAGGAGATTTAGTACATTACAAGAAGTTAAGCAATTTTACAAAAAGAAAAACTAGTAAGAAAATTACAGTCTGCCAATACCAACCCTTTGATACCCTACACCATTGTTTTGCGGAAAATGGGTTCCAAGTCCAAACATGAATCGACTGGTTGTATCTTTTGTAAGATCTCTAATTAGTGTGGAAAAATTCTCAGATTCTGAGACATTTTTTCTATAGAAAAAGTCTCAGATTCTGAGACAATTTTTCTATAGAAAAAGTCTCAGATTCTGAGACAATTTTTCTATAGAAAAAGTCTCAGATTCTGAGACAATTTTTCTATAGAAAAAGTCTCAGATTCTGAGACAATTTTTCTATAGAAAAAGTCTCAGATTCTGAGACAATTTTTCTATAGAAAAAGTCTCAGATTCTGAGACAATTTTTCTATAGAAAAAGTCTCAGATTCTGGGACAATTTTTCTATAGAAAAAGTCTCAGATTCTGAGACAATTTTTCTATAGAAAAAGTCTCAGATTCTGAGACAATTTTTCTATAGAAAAAGTCTCAGATTCTGAGACAATTTTTCTATAGAAAAAGTCTCAGATTCTGAGACAATTTTTCTATAGAAAAAGTCTCAGATTCTGAGACAATTTTTCTATAGAAAAAGTCTCAGATTCTGAGACAATTTTTCTATAGAAAAAGTCTCAGATTCTGAGACAATTTTTCTATAGAAAAAGTCTCAGATTCTGAGACAATTTTTCTATAGAAAAAGTCTCAGATTCTGAGACAATTTTTCTATAGAAAAAGTCTCAGATTCTGAGACAATTTTTCTATAGAAAAAGTCTCAGATTCTGAGACAATTTTTCTATAGAAAAAGTCTCAGATTCTGAGACAATTTTTCTATAGAAAAAGTCTCAGATTCTGAGACAATTTTTCTATAGAAAAAGTCTCAGATTCTGAGACAATTTTTCTATAGAAAAAGTCTCAGATTCTGAGACAATTTTTCTATAGAAAAAGTCTCAGATTCTGAGACAATTTTTCTATAGAAAAACTCTCAGATTCTAAGACATTTTTTCTATAGAAAAAGTCTCAGATTCTGAGACATTTTTTCTATAGAAAAAGTCTCAGATTCTGAGACATTTCTTCTATAGCAAAAGTCTCAGATTCTGAGACATTTTTCCTATAGAAAAAGTCTCAGATTCTGGGACATTTTTCCTATAGAAAAAGTCTCAGATTCTGAGACAGTTGTCCTATAGAAAAATTCTCAGATTCTGAAACATTTTTCCAATAGAAAAAGTTTCAGATTCTGAGGCATTTTTCCTATAGAAAAATTCTTAGATTCTGAAATATTTTTCCTATAGAAAAAGTCTCAGATTCTGAGACATTTTTCCTTTAGAAAAAGTCTCAGATTCTGAGACCCAAATCTGAGAAAAAGTCTCAGATTTGAGACCTTTTTCCTATAGAAAAAGTCTTAGATTCTGAAAATTTTTCCTATAGAAAAAGTCAAAGATTCCGAGACATTTTTCCTAAAAAAAGTCTCCGATTCTGAGACATTTTTTTCTATAGAAAAAGGCTCAGATTTTGAGATATTTTTCCTATAGAAAAAGTCTCAGATGCTGAGACATTTTTCCAATTTTCCTATAGAAAAAGTCTCAGATTTTGAGACAGTTTTTCTATAAAATAGGTGTCAGATTCTGAGACATTTTTCCTATAGAAAAGTCTCAGATTCCGAAACATTTTACCAATAGAAAACGTCTCAGATTCTTTTTGTACCACATTTGAATCTTGCTTCTCTGGTACAGGTATAATGACTTTGTGCTGATGTTTGTAACTTCCCGAAATATTGGTCTCAGACCCACCTTCAAGGGTATCAACCTAATCAAAATTTCTTTTTGTGTGCGCACGAAACATGTCGCCATTTTTATTCGATTTGTCTGAAATTTGAAATTTAAGACTTTCTTGACCCAAGGGCGAACTCTATTAAAATTGAAAAAAATCGTTCCATGTTTAGATCTACCCGAGTAAAAAAGAGTTATATATAGCAGTGACAAATTAGATCCAAAATATGGTGGACACAATTGTTTCAAATATTATCTTCGGTTATCCTACAAGATCTGAACAGATAGTCTTATATATAATATGATACGTAAAATGGGTCTATCTGATTTTATCAGTTTGATCCGGACTGATACAATATAAAATAAATTGAGACTATAAGACATAAATATATATGGTTAGATATTGCTCTACATAAAGAACATATTTTTGTATATAACATTACATAAAGTGCATATAATTATATATAATGTTATCCAACTTATATGACGTTATAAGGAGCATTATATGATCAGTTATAATGGTTTTAAATTATATTTAATCATATCAGTTTTCTCTAACTGATATAATTATATAGACCCAATTCACGTATCACATTATATATAAGGTTATCCCGCTAAATCATAAAATATACCTGTAGATAATTATTAAAGTAATTGTATCCGCCATATTTGGGATATAATTAGTCATGACCATTTTTTCTTTTTTTACTAGGGTATCCACCATACAGACGACCCCTTCAAATTTGGCTTAAATGCCCCTAATAACCCAAATATAATATTTAATCTTTCGAAAATGTATTATGCATTCACAAATCATTATTCCAAATTTTAAAGGAATCGGACCAGTTTTACTTCTGGTATACAAACCACCCTCCCGATGTTTTAATATCACAAAATGTCTGATACCCTGTTCTTATTAATTCTGATTATAATCAGACCATTATAAAACTTAGCCCCAGTAAAAATCTCTCCCGATATTTGGCAACAAATATAATAGTATTTTCTTCGTTAATATAGGATCTATCTAAAGTATAGATCGGTCTTGACCAACTATATTTTTTATACCCTACACCATACTGTGGTAGAGGGTATAATGACTTTGTGCTGATGTTTGTAACTACCCGAAATATTGGTCCTAGACTAGGGTGACCATTTTTTTCTGAACTCAAATCAGTACGCCAAAGTTTTTGTGTTTTTTCCCCCAAGAAATCTCTTTTCTATGGGAAATCTTGTGGTCAATTGGTATTTCAGTAAAACAACTGTTAAAAACAACTACCTTAAACTGTTGTCGTTATAGTGTAGGAAATTAAGCTGTCTTCAAACACCTTCATTTCAATGTTTTACCTACAAAATCGTTTCAGTTGAGCAAAAATAACAAAACCCCGTTTTCAGAATAAGAAAATCCCTCAGATTTTGAAGACATTTTTAGTTAAGTTTTGATAACTCTTCCTTTTAGAAATCTTCCCAGATGATTAACACATGTTTTTTTAATAGCTCTGATGTTATGAGCGCACTTTCTAATTTCTAATTTGAATTATACAATTACATTGTGCTCTATTCGGGAGTTAACTTTCGCCATTCACCTAATTTTTAAATATTTAATATTCTTTCGAATTTTAAAATTGTAAAATATTTTTTCTTGCAATTATTAAAGAAAATGTAATTTACAAGAACAAAATTTTAAAATCTTAAAATTCGAAAGAAAATCAAATTTAAAAAAATTAGGTAAATGGTGAAACTTAACTCCCGACTCGGAAGTGCCTAGTAAAGCACATTATCTTTCTAAAAATTCAGAAAATCCGTCGTCCTGTGAACTTGTTATAGAAAACCTTGAAGATTCAGTGCGCTTTTTCATAGAAATTTGAAAATATTAAACTAACCTCAGATACATTTTGGGTTAAGGAACCCCTTGATTCGCGAACACTAAGTCCTTAGAATTAATTCAATACATATTATCTGATTATCAGGTTCAAGTTATAAAAACCCACTCCGATGACTTATTTTACGGAAATTCAAACTTTTTTTATAGAATTTCAAAATAAAATTATATTTTATTTTAAAATGTTCAAAAATCAGTACAATCAGTACATATTTCAAAAAATCAGTACAAATCAGTACACCGATTTTTGATCAGTACACGTGACCAAAAATCAGTACATGTACTGATCAAATCAGTACGAATGGTCAGCCTATCCTAGACCCACTTTCAAGTATACCGATCGACTTATAATAACTTTTTGAGTCGATCTAGCGATGTCCGTCCGTCCGTCCGTCTGTCCGTCCGTCCGTCCATCTGTCTGTCTGTCCATGTAAACGGTGTAAACACGATACAGGTCGCAATTTTTAAACTTAAGCTTCTCTTGGCACAAGGACGAACCCTATTGAAATTGGAGAAAATCGGTATATATTTAGACCTAGCCCCATTCATAGGTCCTCTTTAGTTTTGGGTAAAATGTCTCTAATAACCGTATTAAAAAGATATCGTTTCGAAATTTAGCAGGTAAACGTATTTTGTTTGGGCCCCATTACGAATTTTAAATGGATCAGACCAGTTCTTCTTGTAGCCCCATATAAACCACCTTTTCGATATTCACATAAATCTCTCAATATCATGAAAATAAAAAATATTGAATTAAAATTTTGTTTGTGTGTGTTTAACGCTGACTTTAGTAACCTAAGCCCCATATGAAAATTTCGCCCGATATTCAGTTAAATCGGTTTATTGGCAACAAATAAAAGCCTATTTCACTCAAATTTGGTTTGTAAGTGTTTTTTACAGTTATTAAAGATTTTACAAAAGAGAGATCCAATCGGTTCATGTTTGAACTTGGAACCCATTTTCCGGAAAACACTGGTGTAGGGTATTATATGGTCGGTCTTGGCCGACTATAACTTTCTTTTTTTTTTTTTTTTTGGAAAACAAGTGTTTTTCGAGGGTATTTCAAGATTCCTCACAACCGAATATTGCACTCTAACTTGTTTTTATAGAAATATCATCTAAATATCGTTGTAAGAAAAATTGTTTTCTTTAATTATTTCTTATTTTCTTTCAGATCATCGGCCCGGTATGCATAAAAGAGTAAGGTAAGTCATTCATTTTATATCTCAATATTAAGTCGTTTTTAGTAGAGTGTCTCTTATTTTGGAAATGTTGAATTCACCTATCTGATAACACAGTCCTACAAATAAAAAGGTTCTGACCTAGAAACCAGACCAAAAAATCATAATGTATTTTGACCTCCTGAACTCGAATCTGCGAAAAAAATCTATGGTTTGGTTTTCCTGTAATTTTACAAGGAAAGTCCGCAAAGGCACCATTCCATATATATATATATATGTTCCCGAAGCTCCTATAAGGAGCATAGGGCCCCAACAAAATCTCTCCATTTTGATCTGTCCATCGCAATATTTTTCACTTCGCTCCAACTGGTGTTCAGAGTTGTTGCTTCAGCTATGACTTGTCGTCTCCATGTATGGGCTGGACGTCCTCTTCTACGACTACCTTGTGGATTCCACTCTATGGCACTTTTAGCAATGTCTGGATGGGCTTTTCTTATTGTATGACCTATCCAGTTCCACTTTCGTCTACGTACTTCAATGGTTATAGGAGATTGCTGCGTTTCGAACCAGAGCCTCTCATTGGTTATCCTTTGCGGCCAATACACCCGAAGTATTTTTCTCAGACATCGGTTTATAAATACTTGCATTGCCTGAATGTCTGGGGGGGGCGCATTCCATGTTTCGCAGCCGTACAACAAAGTAGAACGAACATTCGAGTTAAACAGTTTAATTTTGACACCACGAGAGAGTGTGGATGATTTCCATACGTAATTGAGTTGGCCGAAAGTTTGGGATGCTTTTTTAATACGGTGAGAGATATCTGCGCTTGAGCCGCCAGTTGTTGTTAATATAGAGCCAAGATAACAGAAAGATTCTACATCCTCTAGTATATCATTACAAATTGTAAATCTGCTGTTGTTTTCAGCGTTTATTCTCATCACCTTGGTCTTCCTAATGTTTATTTTAAGGCCTGCATTTGAGGCCATGTCTGACAGAAGTTGTAACTTTGATTGCATATCAGAGAATCGATGAGAGAGAAGACAAATGTCATCAGCATTTTTCAGATTTCTTTAAAATTTTTAGCCCAGAAAAAATAAAAATCAAATCTGTATTTTGATCTCCTGAACTCGATTTCGCCATTAGAATGTAGTTCTATCGTTGGACTTTCTTGTTATCTTACAAATAAATATTGGCAAAGTGAAACTTTAGAATTTATAGATGAGATAAAAAAAAAATCGAAGGTCGACTGTCTGAGCGAAATCGAGCTCAGAAGGTCAAAATACATAAATATTCGACTTGGATTTTTTTTAAAGAAATCGGAGTGGTCACTTTGGGGACCTTTCTTGTAAGATTACAGGAAAACCCAACATTCGATTTTTTTGGAATGCAGATTCGAGTTCAGGGGGTCAAAATACATTAAAATTTGTTCGTCTGGTTTCTGGATCAAAATATTTTTTGTAGGGCTGTGAAATCTAACAAATTTTTCATAGAAAGAACGTCTCAGAATCTTTGAGTTTTTGGCCCATTTCTGTATTAGTATTAGGAAAAATTCTTTTGAAGATTTTCTTAAGGAAAAAATTTTTTGATTGAAGAAAAAATTTTTTGGTGTTGTTTTTTTTAGAGAAAATTTTTTTTTATAAAGTTTATTATTTACTTAAGTACTTACCGCCATGTCGTATAATACCAACTTCCTGTAATATGGATGCTACCAAATCAGCCTTTTGTCTAGAGCTTTCATAACGCTCTGAATTGATGGGTACTTGTAAGGGACGATATAATGTTGATATACATAATGTACCTAAGTTTTCGGTGGCAATATCATGTATGGTTACCAAAGATTGTTCTATAGCATCCTGCAAAGAAATTAAAGATTAAGATTGAAATTTTTTATTTTTTTAACTTTATTTATATAACTCTCAACAAAGTTTTTAAAATATTTTTCAGTTTCTTTGATAAAATGCCAATATATTTATACCCTACATTTGGTAATAAACTGTATATATAAGTTTGTCATTCTATTTGTAACTTATCGAAATATTAGTCTGGCACTATTTAAGGTGTTTGTCGTAAGTCATGTGAATCTTGCGTGATCGTATAATACTTAGTAAAAAAAATATTTCGTGGTCGTGTGTGATTAAAATTTTTTCAGAGGATTTCTTATGCAGCCGAAGTACGAAAAGTTCCAGTGATACACATCGACTCAATTCTTTATACCATCGTAATAATGACATAGTTCCCCTTTGCAGGGGCGTATCCAGGATTTTATTTCGGTGGGGGCCCAACATTTTTTTAAATTTTTTTTTTTAAAAAAATTTACATAACAGCACATGTTTAAAAATCATTCTCGATCTTTTCCTTGAACTGAATGTTACACAATCAGATTCTTCATTTTTGTGTAAGTTTAAAAAATTAAAATTTTTTTATATTTTAAAATTTTGTAAGAAGCTTACACCTTTTTTTTAAAGTGTGAATTGTATCAGATGCTGATACATTTTTACAAAGAAGATTATCAGGATCTGATTTTTTTTTTCACAGAAAAGTCTAAGATTCTATGACAATTTCCAGTTAAGACAGTTTTTGTTATAGAAAAAGTCAAAGACTCTAAATCATATTTCCAATGGAAAACGTTTCTCGGGAAAAAGTCACTTTAGATAATAATTCTATAAACATATTCATAAAATACTTTTTCAAAACAAAACACTCCGACTGTAAGACATTTTGGCAGAATCTGAGATATTTCTAGTCTAGCACATTTTCTCAGATTCTGAAACGTTCTACACAAAAAGTTTTAGATTCTGAGAAAATCTTCGCTTTTTTATAAGAAAAATAATTCAGATTCTGAAACCTTTTTAAAAAGAAAACAATATAAAAAAGTCTTAGATTCTCAAACCTTTTTCCTAAAGAAAAACTCTCGGATTCTGAAAAAATTTTCGTAAAGAAAAAGTCTAAGATTCTAAGAAATTTTTCCTATAGAAAAAGTCTCAGATTCTTAGACATTTTTCGTGTAGAAGAAGTTTCTAATTCTGAGACATTTTTTCTATAGAAAGTCACAGACTCTTATAGAAAACGTCTTAGACTCTTTGACATTTTTCCTATAGAAAAAGTCTCAGTTACTTCGACATTTTTCCTAAAGAAAATGTTTCAGATTCTCAGACAACTATTCTACAGAAAATATCTTAGATTCTGAGACATTTTTCCTATCGAAAAAGTCTCAGATGCTTAAACACTTTTCCTATAGAAAAAGTCTCAAATTCTTACGCATTTTCCTATAGAACAGGGGTCAGATTCTGAGACATTTTGCAATTGTAAGATTCTGAAACATTTTTCAAATAGAAAAAGCCGCAGATTCTGAGACAGTTTTCCTAAAGAAAAAGTCTCAGATTCTGAAATATTTTTCCCATAGAAAAATATTCCGATTTTGAGACATTATTCTTATAGAAAAAGATATTTTCACAATAGAAAAGTCTCAGATTTTGAGCATTTTTCTATACAAAAAGTCTCAGTTTGTGTCTCTGAGACATTTTTCCTATACACAAAATCTTAGATTTTGAGATAATTTTCCTTAAGAAAAATTCGTTGATTCTGAGACATTTTTCATAAAAAAAAAGTATAAGATTCTGAGACATTTTCCTAGATTGTAAGAAAAATTCTCAGATTCAGAGACATTATTCCTATAGAAAGTTCTCAGATTCTAAAACATTGTTCATATAGAAAAGCCTCAGATTCTAAGAATTTTTTTATAGAAAAAACTCTCAGATTCTGCAACATTTTTCCTATAGCAAAAGTCTTAGATTCTAAGAAAAAGGCCAATATTTTAAGACATTATTCCTATAGAAAAAGTATTAGATTCTCAGACATTTTTCTTATAGAAAGTTTTAGATTCTGAGACATTTTGTTTTAGAAAAGTGTAAGATTATGAGAAATTTTTTTTAGAGATAGTCTCGTTCTGAGCCATTTTTCTAAAAGACAAAATGACTACATTTTACTTACAATTAGGTCCATTTTTTGTGTACATAAAACTTCTGGTTCTAAGATATTTTTTCATTAGAAAAATTTAAAATTCTAAGAAAAAATTTTCCGATTTTGAGATTTTTTTTAACAGAAAAATTTTCAGTTTCAAAACAATTTTCTTCAAAAAATTTAAGATTCTTAATGTTTCTCAATTTTTTTTAAGAAGTATTTTAATATTGTACTTGTTATTTGATACCAAATCCAGAAATTTGTGAAATCATTTCGGGGGGGGCCCGGGCCCCCGGGCCCCCCCTGTATACGCCACTGCCCCTTTGTCTTTAAGGCTGGCCAGAAGACAATAATTCCATACAGCAGAATTCGACGCAACATTGCGGCCCATCATTTTCCAATGGGATAAACCATTCGTTCCTCAACATTACACCTGAAATTCAACTTTCTATCTAGAAATACTCCAGGATACTTTGTTTCATCCAAGAAGGCGATTTCAGTGCCGTCCAAAGAAACAGGATCAAAAGCAGGAATCTTATTCTTCCTCGCAAACAAGTCAAGCTCTGTTTTACTTTCATTAACTCCCCGACCACAGTCACTTGCCCATTTAGACAGATCTTTTAGAAACCCCTGAAGAATGTCCCTTAATGTTGACAGATGCTTTCCCTTTACCATCGCGACATCATTAGCATATGCGAGAAAATGCCTACCACGTGTATGCATGTTGCTAAGTCGCAAGCAACCTCGTTCCAATAACTGGCAAATATGAGTCTAACATACGTTCCATTGTTTTTAACAAAAAAGATGACAGACTAATTTTTCTGAAGTCCTTCGCAACTGTGTGGAAGTTTTCCGAGCCTTGGTAATAAAAATGTCTCTGGAATCCCTGTATGTTAAAGAAATATACGAACAGTTTATGTATGCTGTATATAGATTGTAATACCAAGGGGTTATAAAGTCCGACACTTGTTGCATCTCAGCCGGAATTACACTATCAGGTTCAGGGAATTTAAAGGGCCCGTAGCTTTTAATTGCACAGATTAAAGTTGTCGAATTTTGTATCTCCAAAGCAATTTAGGATGATTGGGCTTCATAACGTTCCAAAGCTTGAAACGGCACCAAGGAATTGCCAGAAATATTTTCAAGAATCACATTTCGCAATTCTGATCATCTTCTTATAATTCTTTAAGTTGTAGCCTACATACAGGCCAGTCCTCGTCCGCTCTTAAATATTTTGCCTTATTAAAGAACTTTTTGCAGGAATCTGTGCTTTTCTAAAACTCATCTGACCACCAAGGTGTCTTATTTTTGTCCCAAGGCTTTGCAGAACTGCAAGTGGCTTGCAGAGACCTATTATAGACCCTTGTAATATGGTCAAACAGACAGTCAATTTTCGCCAAACTATGCGTTTCAGACTGTATTTCATCTAAAAGCGCAGAAAAAGTGTCCCTATATTTTACCAAGTTTGTACGATATGGTTGCCTTTCTTGATATAGAGATGAATTTTAATTATGTCATACCAGACTCAATAATTGTGGCATTGTCTGGTGTGGAAGTGAGGCGTGGGATCATTTTAATGGTGGAAAATCTACTTGCTAATAAACGTATAACGTCTGCATTGGGAGCGTCTGTCATTTCTCCGCTTCTTTGAAACCTGGCACTAAATCCAATCTTGCTCTCTTTAGAAGCACGTGGTTATCATGTCGTCGTATATGCTGACGATGGCGTGATAGCGGTAAAGAAAAAGAACCTGAAAGATCTGTCTAAATGAAAGATCTGTCTAAATGGGTAAAAATTGTGGTCTGGAGGTTAAGCCGAGTAAAACTGAAATTGTCTTGTTTACAAGGAATAATAAGATTCCTGCTTGTGATCCCATTTCTCCGGATGGCACTAAAATCACCTTTTCAGATGGAGACAAGTATCTTGGAATGTTTCTAGATAGGAAATTGTATTTCAGGCGTTATTTTGCGGAACGGGTGAGAAAAACAACGATTGCTTTATATTCCTTTAAAAGGGCGATTGGAAAACGACGGAGCTTTAGCCTTAAAGTCGTTCATTGGATTTATGCAGCGGCACCACAAAATGTGGACTTTGTTCCAGGGAGTCTCGAATGAGAAGCATTCCGGGTAGTGGATCCTTTATACATTTTAACACAGATGAATCGAAGCTAAACGAAAAAGTGTGCTTTGGAGTCTTTTCGGAAGAGCTTTCGTTGAGCCTCACTCGAAAATTGTCAGATAATTGCAGTGTTTACCAGGCAGAGATGCTGGCAATAAAGGAATTGGCTGGCTAGTTTTGTTGTTTTGTTTGTTATGACTTGTCTTAAGCCACAGTCAACATCTATTCTGACATTCATGCCGCGATCAAGTCCCTGGAGTCAATGTTTCTGATAACAAGATCTGCCCTTAACTGCCGCACGTCTTAAAATGAGATGATCAAGCAGTTTGACATACGACTCATATGCGTTCTAAAGCACAGAGACATTTAAGGGAATTGCGAAGCCGATGAGCTTGCAAGTCTGGGAGCTACATACCTTACAGGTTTCAACGGAATTGGAACCTGTAAGAAACTTGCCAGCAAAATCTACGGCTTTATGCCGTGGTGGAGACTAATCAGAGATGGGCCCATGGATGGACGTGTGAGCATACACGCTGGATTTGAACTTCTATTAATCCGAAGAGCACAGGTGAGATGTTGTCGCTTCTAAGAGGAGAGTTTTCGACGTTGGTTGCTGTAATTACCGGTCCCTATCTTAAAATAAAGCACAAAGAGTGGTTAAATGTGCCGTCAAATGACTTTTACCGGAGTTGCATCGATGAGGAAGAGATAGAAAATATCGAACACTCTATCTGCTATTGTCCGGCCGTTTCTAATCAGACACTTGCTTCACTGGGAGCTAGGGAGCTGCACGGTCATTCAGATTTTTCGGATGTCAAAATTCAATATCTTAGGAGTTTAATAAGAAGCTGAAATAAGTTTAATGGCAGGGACTAGTAGGCAACCCCATTACCTAACCTTGTCATGTTGCATAGCAAATGAAAGGTCTTTGGAAAACCTATATAAATTTGCAAACTACGTTTCCAAATATGCAAAATTTTTCTTCATATTGAGTAAAATGCCAAAATTTTTTGACATTTTTCGTAATAAGTCGAAAAATATTCTCGTTTTTGGCACGTTTTGACATAACAAGATAAGTTACAAATCTGTAAAATTGAGATTTATTGTAGGGGTCTTTCTTCATTCGGCTTATTGTTAGCCGAATATAAAATTTACACATACTTGTTAATGTTTTTGTATTTTTTTTTAAACACTTTGCGAACAATTAGTTTAATTGCTGTTTATGATAAATTATACCACTTTTGTTGTATATAGAACAATAAAAAAAAGTTTTTTCTTCCTCACCCCACCTTTGTTTGCTATTGGCGTAGACTATGGGATGTATGATAAACAACAATTAAAGGCCCAAGTGTTGATATTCTTAAGTACAGGAATGTTTTATGATTTTCTTTTTTTTCATAGTTTTTCAACTGTTTTTCCTTTTGCCTTTTACTTTTTTATTGCTTACTACTTCTATTATACCCTCCATTATTGACCTTTGACAACTATAATTTGATATTTAATTCCATGATTCATAAGAACACATGCATATGCCATTGAGTGTTTGTGTAGAGGATTAAGTTTAATGAACTTAGAGTGGGTGACATAATAAATAGGAATTTGATATAGTATTTGTAAAATATGTTTTTCATAATTTACGCAACAGTTGTAGAAAAGTATTATTTATTTTTTATGTTGTAAAATGCTTAAAATCATACTTGAAATCGCCAACAACCAGTACTTTATATATTTGAAAAACTGGCGAAGCAAATTATATTTTGTATATCAAGTGCTCTTTAGTAAAGTTTTTTTTTTTTGCTGAAGAGCACTTGATTTACTTGGTGGTGGTAGAGGGAACTCTCAAAATAAAATGTCAGTCAAATCAACTGTACTATTATCTGAAACAGGAGAAAACAAGTAAGAAAGTTATAGCCGGTCAATACCGACCATATGATACCCTACACCAGTGTTTCCCGGAAAATGGGTCCCAAGTCCAAACATGGAACGATTGGATCTGTCGTTGTTAGATCTTTATTTAGTGTAGAAAACACACACAGGTCAAATTTTAGTGGAATTGGGTTATTTTTTTGTCAATTGACCGATTTAACTGAATATCGGTCCAAATTTGTATATATATATTTGTATATATTTATTCCGATTTGATAAGGTTACTAAAGCACACGTTTAAAACCTAAAAATAAAATGTTTATCAAATATTTCCATTTTTATGAATTTTGAGGAAATTATCTGAATATCGGGAGGATGGTTTGTATGGAGACTACCAGAAGGACTGACCCGATTCATTTGAAATTTGGTATGATGGTTTGCGCATACAAAATATTATTACCTGTTAAATTTCAAAACGATATCTATTATAATACGGTTATTAGAGGCTCTTAAGCGAAATTCAAAGGGGGCGTTTGTATGGGAGCTATGCCTTAACATGGACCAATTTTTTCCAATTTCAATAGGCTTCGGCCACAAGAAGCTTAAATTTCAAATTTCATGTCAATTTATTGAAAATTGCGACCTGTATCGTGCTTAAATCGATAGATGGACAGACGGACGGACGGACGAACGAACGGACGGACAGACGGACGGACAGACGGACATCGCTAAATTGACTCAAAAAGTAATTCTGAGTCGATCGGTATAGTTAAAGGTGTGTCTAGGTCTAATATTTCGGGTCGTTACAAACATCAGCACTAGAGATGGGCGCGTGAGTGATTTTTGACTCACACTCACTCACGCTCACGACAGGAATTTTTGAATCACGCACACTCACTTGCATATTTTTTCTACTCACACTCACTCACAATCACGTGAGTAAATTTAATACAACTCACACTCACGTGCACTCACGCAAGCTTCACTCACACTTACGTTGACTCACACTCACGAAACTCTTATTTATACAAATAAAAATTTCAAAATCTAAAATTTCAAAAAATTTTCAAAGTTTTCAAAAAAATTTGAAGTTTTGTGAAATTTTACAATTTTTTTTTTGGTTTTTTTCGGGAAAAAATCTTAAGTTAAGCCAAATTTTACAATTTTTTTTCTTGTTTTTTTTTGTTTCGAAAGGAAATATAAAGAGAAAATAAATCACGCAAACTCACGCAAAAAAACCGAATCACGCACACTCACTCACGCAAAAATCTTACTCACGCACACTCACTCACGCAATTTTTTTCTCCACTCACACTCACTCACAATCACGTGAGTAAAATTGAAGTCAGTCACACTCACGCGTGATCACGCATGAATCACGTGAATCACGCTCTAATCTGCTCATGTGCCCATCTCTAATCAGCACTAACTCATTATACCCTGTACCACAGAGTGGTGTATATAATTACAGAGAAGGATTTCTTTCTACTCTCAAAATAATACAGTAGTAGATTTACTAATTTTTTCTTGCTAATGCTAGTAAGCTAACCTTTAGCTAATTTTTAGTAGAGATTAGCATGTTAGCAAAAATATCTTGTAAACTTCATTTAGCGTATTAGCAATTTTAAACAAAATTGGAACTAATTTTTTTTTTCTTAATTTAAAATTGAGTTGACGAAATTTTTACAAGCTTTTTTGCTAATATTAGCAAAAATAAATTGTAATTTTTTTTTTAAAGAAAACTTAAAATGGCGCTATCTCGGAAACTAAGCCAGATAGAGCAAAATGGAGGCCGTTTTTGGTTGTCGGGCTTTTCATAGTATCGCCGGTCCTCTTCTCATGTGTGCACCCTAATGGGTCCTAACTTTGGATCCAAAAAAAGTTAGCATTCCCGAAAATTTTAAAATGCTCATATCTCGGTAAATATTGCCGACACAACAAAAAGTAGCTCTCAACATGTAGAACAAGACCGCAAAATGACCAAAAGCTCTTTGAATAATATTTTTGAAGTTATCGAGCTTTTTAATTCTCAAAACCCCCAGTGTTGCCCTAAAATCACGTATCTCAAAAACTAAGCAAGGTAGAGCGAAACGGACACAAATCGGGTCCGAACCCAATGGGCTCCTCAAATGTGTATGAACTAACAAGGGAAGTCTCAACCAGTGTTGCCAGAAAATATTTGGCTCTTGTCCCCAATTTGAAAAATGAAATCCCCAAAAATACCCTACAAATTATATAAAATCCCCCAAAAAATTTAATGAATATTCAAATATAAACTCTCTTTTAATTAAAAAAATGGTGTTTATTAAACAATATTTTTATATTAATTTTAAGTTTAGACCTTTTTATGATATTTAAATATTAAATTTTAAATACAAAAGTTGTATTAAATCGCCTCCTCGAGATATGGGAATTTTAATTTTTTGTGAATCAAGCCCCCAAATCCAAGAATTCTGTTGATATTAAAAAAGTGTAAATGTTGTCTTTTTATTCCTCTTCCCTACAAAATTACATAACTTTTGAAAAAAAAAAAAAAAAAATCCGGCGTCGATAAGATCAGGAATACATCAGAACATTGTAAGGAAGTTAAAAATGAAATTTTTTTGGTTTTATCCTTATAACTATTTGAATTTTTAAAAAAAGAAAAAATACTGTTCAAATCAGATATTTGCTTTTGCAAATATTTCTGGATATACTCAACGAAATTTGGATTTTAACCCCACGTTCTCTTTATTTGAGTATCTACAGGATTTTTTTTTCACAATTCGAATAGTTAAGGATAAAACTAAAAAAGGAAATTCTGTACTTCTGTACTACTGTACATGTCCTGATGGTACCGAGATTGGATTTCTTGCAAAAAATTGGTAATTTAATTGGGGGGGCAATAGAACTTTAACACACACTTTTCCAATCTTAAGAAATTTAATTTTTCTGATAACTGATTCGTATTCAGAAGGCAGGAATACTTAAGAAAATGTCTTTTCAATTTTTTCTTTCAATATTACCAAAAAAAATATTAAAATTGGTACAAAAACACTTATCTTTTAAAATATGCATATTTGGTTCATAATTTTGACTTTTTTTGCAAATATTTTTCGGATATAATCAATGGATTTTAAATTTTAACCTCAGGTTCTACTTATTGGAGTGTCAACTTTACATATCTGGTTTGAACAGGAAATTTCTTGCAAAATTTGGATATTTATTGCAAAAATGACGTTGTCAACTTCCGTGCCATTACCTGATGGTATCCCTGATCGTATCGAGCCCGGATTTCTTGGATATAATAGGATTTTTTATAAGAAATTTGAATAAAAAAAATTTATTCCTTAAACATACACTTTTCTAATATTAAAAGAATTGTTGGTTTTGAAGGCTTGGTCCACAAAATATCTAAATGCCTTTATCTCAAGAAGGCTATTTGATACAACTTTTCTGATGACAGATTCGTGCTAGGAGGTAATACTCCAAAAGTTTCTATTCGGTTGTCAAATAGTTATTTAAACGACCCACAAAAATACTAAAAGTCAATCAATACAGTTGGAGACACCAGTACATATTTTTTAGCCTTCAATACTTTTGACCACCAGTTTTTTTTTTGTAAACAAAGAAATATTTTTTATTGTGATATCTCATTACTTTGCACTTAAGTAGATGTTCTTAAATAAATAAACAAATTTTTTTTTTATTGTTCCCAAATAAATTGGTGGTCAAAAGTATTGGAGGTCAAAAAATAATGGTTTCTTTAGCTGTATTGATTGACTTTTAGTATTTTTGTATGTCGTTAGAAAAATTATTTGACAACTGAATATAAACTATTCTGAGTTTGAAAAAAATTAACTTTGTTCCACCCTCGTAAAACTTTTATTATTTACTAAAATTATTCCCGACCAGCTTCTAAAGACTGCAATCTTACAATTAGTGCATTTAAAAACAATATTTTTGTTTTTCAAAAAAAGTCAAAAAATAATTAAAGCATTGTTACTTCAATTTTACTACTTTGACATTAACAAATGAATGCAGTTGTAAGGGTTCAAGTTGAAAAAATGCAGAAGAAAAATTGAATTTCTAAAAATTATAGACATTTCTGGTATTTCCTATACCGGTTTCAAACACCCCAGTTAGTGTCATCTTCAGTAGGATTTTAAATGTCGGTTTGTCTTGTTTATGAAAACTGTTTTTTATATATGTGAATATTTATAGTTTCTACAGAATAAATTTTGACAGTTTTCAACACTACAATTCTATTTCTAGCAATCTCAACCTAACTTCATACTTTCTTTCAACTTTTTTGTCTCTTACATTGTTTTGCAAGGGTTACCAACATGATCTGGAATTGCAGACACAAATGAAGGAATTTGCTTTTTCTGTTTCGGAGACGTGCCTAATGGCGACATATTTTGTCAGTAATTTTATTTGATTTTTTCTGTAAGTACAGATAGAGCACGGGCTCTAATTATATTTGTTATAAGGGTTCAAGTTGAAAAAATGCAGAAGAAAAATTGAATTTCTAAAAATTATAGACATTTCTGGTATTTCCTATACCGGTTTCAAACACCCCAGTTGTAATTTTTGACTGCATTCTGTGTAATTTTAAAAATTAAATTTTTGAAATAAAGAAAATCCCCAAATTTTAGAAAAAATCCCCAAAAATTAGCGAAATCCCCAAATCCCTCCCCTGAAAATCTTGTCCCCAAACCAAACTCGAAATCCCCATTTTGGGGACAAATCCCCTTATCTGGCAACACTGGTCTCAACTAGGTCTAGGCCAATCGGGGTCTTGACCTATCGGGTCCGAACCCAATGGGATCCTCAAATGTGTATGAACTAACAAGGGAAGTCTCCCTAGTGTCACCCGCGGATCTTTATGGAATTGGTTTTATTTTGTAGAGCAGAAAAAATAAAGGGACATGTATTTTTTTTTAGCGGCCCAAATTCATATTTAGGGGGTGAAAAGGAGGGGGGAAGAAAGGACCATTTTTCTGTTTTTTTTTCGTCTATCTCCTATATAATGTAAAGAAACCTAGTCATGTTACACATTACGTGTGTTAAGAATGTGTCCAAACATGCACAAATTTTCGTCATATTGAGTAAAATACCAAAATTTTTGGACATTTTTGTTAATAAGTCGAAAAATATTAGCTTCTTTCGCCCGTTTTTAGCTAGATACGTATTTTTAATACCTTTAATCTGATACAACATACGCCTATATAAAGTTTGTTTAAATAGGCGTAAATCGTAAAAAACGGAAAAAGGTCAATTTCCCCCCGTAAAAATCGTCCCCCCTAAAAATAAGTTTGAGCCGCTAAAAATACGCGTCGAATTAATTTTCGTTCTTAACAACATATGCAAATTTCATGAAGTTCGGAGGGTGACACCAGGGAGACTCTCCTTGTAAGTACTTATTTTGCAATGTTGCCAGACATGGTCTACCTTTTGAGCTCAGGCTCTAATTACAATTATGTATTAAAATTTTTATACCCTACACCACTCTGTGGTACAGGGTATAATGAGTTTGTGCTGATGTTTGTAACTACCCGAAATATTGGTCCTAGAGCTACCTTCAAGCATACCGATCGACTCAGAATTACTTTTTGAGTCGATTTAGCGATGTCCGTCCGTCCATCTATCGGTTTAAGCACGATACAGGACGCAATTTGCAATCAATTGACTTGAAATTTAAAACTTAAGCATATTTTGGCCCAAGGACGAAGCCTATTAAAATTGGAGAAAATCGGTCCATGTTAAGACATAGCCCCCATACAAACACCCCATTTGGATTCGGCTTAAATGACTCTAATAACCGTATTAAAATAGATATCGCTTTTAAATTCAGCAGGTAATCAAATTTTGTATACAAAAATCACCATTCCAAATTTCAAAGGAATCGGGTCAGTCCTTCTGGTAGTCCCCATACAAACCACCTTCCCGATATTCACATAATTCCCTCAAAATTCATAAAAATGGAAATATTTGATAAAAATTTTATTTTTAGGTGTTAAACGCGTACTTTAGTAACCTAATCAAATCGGAATATAATTGGACCATTTTTGGACTTAGTCCCCCATATGAAAATTTCGAACGATATTTAGTTAAATTGGTTTATTGACAAAAAATAAACCAATTCGACTAAAATTTGAGCTGTGTGTGTTTTCTGCACTAAATAAAGGTATAACAAGAGACAGATACAATCGGTTCATGTTTCCACTTGGGACCCATTTTCCGGAAAACACTGGTGTAGGGTATCATATGGTCGGTCTTGACCGACTATAACTTCCAAATGAAAGGTCTTTGGAAAACCTATCTTCGTGTGCAAAGAACGTGTACAACTTTTCGTCATATTGAGCAAAATACTCAAATCTAAGAACATTTTTGTTAACAAGTAGACAAATACTAATAATGTTGGCACGTTGTTAGCATCACGAGATAGGTATTTTAAATATCTTAAATTTGATACCAAATATGCCGATATTAATTTTGAGTTAAATTTAAATCGTAAGAAAACTGAAACAGGTCATCTTCCCCCCATACAAATCGACCCCCCCCCCCCAAAAAAATGAGTTTGGATCGGTAACAAAAATACGTGTAGAATTAATTTTTGTTCTGAACAACATATTCAAATTTCATGAATATCGGAGGGTGACACTAGGGAGACTTGTTAGCTGACGGCAGTGTTGCTAGAAGTAGGGGAAAATCCCTACATGTAGGTATTTTTATTCTCAAAATTGTAGCGTAGGGAAAAACGGACAGATTTTTAGAATTTCATCAAATGTAGGTACTTTTTCAAAATATAGCTAAAAGTTGTACAAAACCTTGAATTTTAGTAAAAAAACAGTACTTTTCATAGAAGGTTTAAAAACAAATTCTTGGAATGTGCTTTTTTATAATCTTTTGTACACTCTTATTAAAAAGGTACTTATATTAATGCACTAAGAAAATTATGTCATTAACTGTTTGTAGGTTATTTTAAAAAGTAATCAGTAAAGTCATTTTAAAAGAAAAATCACTTTAATTTTTTAATTTTTTTACTGTTTCTGTAGTTTAAAAAAAATAATTTACTGTATTAAAAACGAATTTTCTGTTACATTTAATTTCGACAGTAAAATATTTCTTCTATAGTTTTACTGTTTTTCAATACAAAACAACTGAATATTCACTAGTTTTTTAATGTTTTGGTTAGTCATTAAATTAACATTTAAAATTGACTGTAATGTGTTTTTATTTTAAATGAAAAAACAGTGGAATGGTTTTTAAATAAAATTTCATTTGTTTTAAGTGAATATTCACTGGAATTTACCTACATAATTCTTTGAGTGTGGGTAAATTTCAACAACCTCTGTAATCTACTCGAAATTAATAGAAATTTTCCTATTTATAGTACGAAACTTTACTCGTTTTACATATGAAAGTAGAAAAAAAAAATAAGTATTATAAAGATAAAATCTTATGATTTCGAATAATATTAAGCAACTCATATATTTACTTATAAATCTTGATGCTTTTGATTAAAAATATAGTAGACTTGTGAGAAAAAAAAATCGAAAACACCCGGAAACATTTTTTAGAACCGGTTGTGACAACGTCTATTCTAGAACAGGATTCCGAATTCAAAAAACAAGTTTCATTTTTTCTTACAAACCCCTGTTACTTTCGGGACAATCTCTACACAAAAAACATTGGTGTAACACCAGAAGTAGAACAGGTTTTGTGGGAGAATATTTTTTTCCACATCGGGTCTTTGCAACCCAATATTAAGCTGGGCGATGATCTGTTAATATTATAGAAATTATTGGAACTTAAATTTTTTTTAAATGAAATTGGTCCAATTTTAATGTAGGGATAAATTGTAGGGGAAATTTTTTTCGAATGTAGGGGAAAAAGGGATTTTTTTTCATAAGCGTAGGTACTTTCAAAAAAATCCACTGGCAACACTGGCTGACGGTATAAAAAAACATCGTTATTAAAAAGGTCATGTAATTTTATTTTGACTTTTTTTTATGACGATTTTTTCAAATCGATTTGACGATTTTTTCAAAAAATATCGTCAATTTGACGATTTTTTACAAAATTTATCTGGCAGCCCTTCTTGTCATATATATTTGTAGTCCCCTGACCTAACTGGTATTGAATTTCAGCAAAATCGGTTCAGTGCTTTAAGAGTTATGAGCAAATCCGTGTTTTTGTAACTAAAAAAATTACATGCGAAAAAAATTTTGCACTAAAAAAAAATTTTTTTTTTAAAAATTACTAAAAAAAAGTGTTTTACTCAAAGTAAAGTATTTTTAATCAAAATTGTTATTTTTTCCCGTTAGAAAATTTACTGTCACTTAAAAGAGTATTAATGGATTCGGCCAAGTCGAATTTAGCTTTTCTACTTGTTTTTCATTCCTTTCTTTTTTCCTATTTTTTCAGTTTTCCCTGGGTGCCCTCTAATAGACCTCCCTTCTAAGTGATGGTTATTAAAATCCTTAAATTCCCTAGAGTACAAAAAATCTTAAAATCTCTTCATTAAGCATTTCAACTTACCCTAGTAATTATATTGCCATCTCCAATTCTTATAATATTATTCAATGATGATGTTGTGGCAACGGATGAAGATGTTATTGTGGCCACGGCTGTTGCTGACGCCGTTGCAGTGACTACCGCAGATGAATTGGCAACATAGTGGGCTGTTGTATATTCAATTTGCAATTGAATGGCTAATAGGATTATAAAAATTAAATGCCAACAAAACATTTTCTTATTTTTTTGTTGTTGTTGCTGTTCAATGAATGCTGCCACAATCTATACAACTATAATTTCAGATATGATGATGATGCTGACGACGATTGTAGTGGTAATACACGGTGCAACAATGCCTTTGTAGAGTTAATAGAATTTTGTTTATTATTATTGAATTTAATTATATGATAAGAACTTGTTGCTTTCCACTTTGCTGATGTTGTTGTAGTAGTTGAAATATTTAAACATAAACTGTTATAATTATAAACTGTTGATCTTCTTCCGGTTCCTTGTGTACCTTGTTGTCGTTTTAACTTCCGTTGGGATAATTTATAGTTGATTTTTTGGTTTTTCTTGTTATTGTTGATTGTTATGGATTTGTTAATACTGCTATTGGTATTATTTGGGCTTATGGTTGCCATATTGTAAGCAAGCATTTCATTGTTCTTGTGTTATTATATTAATTTTACTAAAAAGAAAGATAAAAGCGAAAATTTTATTATTTTTTTTTGATTTTATTTTATAAAGTTTAATATTTTTCTTATTAAAAATGTATTTATTTTTAATTTTTTTTAAACAATTTTATTTAAACCTTTTACAATGCCTCACTTGGCACTTTTGCTACACACATTTCAACTTAATGGTTTAAATATGTTTACATGTATTTTTTTTTTTGCTTTCAACAGAAATACCAACAAAGACCTTGATAATATACTTGTAGATTGCTTTTTACAGTGGTTTAAATTTAAAAAGTTTGCCCATACTATATGTTATCATGGCGTATCAAGGATTTTGTTCGCGGGGGCCCAATTTTTTTTTTAAATTTATGTGGGTACACATGTTTTAGAATTTTTTCCCCTCCAACTTTGCCTTGAACTAAAAAGTCTCAGATTCTGAGACATTTATAAAATAGAAAAAAAATCTCAGAATCTGAGACATTTTTCCTACAGAAAAAGTATCAAATTTTGCGACATTTTTCGTACAAAAAAAGTGTAAGATATTGCAACATTATTCCTATAGAAAAAGTCTAAGATTGTGAGACATTTTTCTTATAGAAAAATTCTCAGTTTCTGAGACATTTTTCCTTTAGAAAAAGCTTTAGATTCTGAGAAATTTTTCATTTAGAAAAAGTCTCAGATTCTGAGACTGATGTCTCAGATTCTGAGACATTTGTCGTATGGAAAAAGTCTCAGATTTTGGGGAATTTTTCCTATAGAAAAATTCTGAGATTCTGAGATATTTTTTGTATAGAAAAAGACATTTTTTCTATAGGAAAGGTCTCAGATTCTGACACATTTTTTCTGTAGAAAAAGTCTGAGATTCTGAGACATTTTTCCTATAGAAAAAACTTTTGATTTTGATATATATTTTTAGTTTCTGAGACATTTTTCCTTTAAAATAGTTTTAGATTCTGAGACATTTTTCTAGAAAAAGTCTCATATTCTGAGACATTTTTCCTTTAGGAAAAGTCTCATATACTGAGATAAAAATCAAAATATCAGATTCTGAGACATTTTTCCTTTAGAAAAAGTCTTAGATTCTGAGGCATTTTTCCTAAAGGAAAAGTCTCAGATTCTGAGACCTTTTTCCTATAGAAAAGGTTTAAGATTCTGAGACATTTTTCCTATAGAAACAGACATTTTTCCTATAGAAAAAGTGTCAGATTTTGAGACATTTTTCCTATAGAAAAAGTCACAGATTCTGAAACATTTTTCCTTTAAAACAAGTTTTAGATTCTGAGATTATTTTCCTATAAAAAAGTCTCTGATTCGAGACATTTTTTCCTATAGAAAAAGTTTTAGATTCTAAGACATTTTTGCAATAGAAAAAGTGTCAGATTTGAAGACGTTTTTCCTATAGAAAAAGTCTCATTTTCTTAGACATTATTCTTATAGGCAAAGTCTCAGATTCTAAGACATTTTTCCTATAAAAAAAGTCTCAGGTTCTGAGACATTTTTCCTTTAGAAAAGTCTTAGACATTTTTCCTTTAGAAAAATCTTAGACATTTTTCCTATTGAAAAATTCTCAGATTCTGAGACATTTTTTCTTTAGAAAAAGTTTTAGATTCTGAGACATTTTTCCTATAAAAAATTGTCAGATTCTGAGGCATTTTTCCTAAAGTCTTACAGTCTTGAGACATTTTTCTTATAAAAACGACATTTTTCCTGTAGAAAAAGTCTCAAACTCTGAGGCATTTTTTTAATATAAATGGTCTCAGATTGTGAGGCATTTTTCCTATAGAGAAAGTCTCAGAATCTGAGACTTTTTTCCTAGAGACAATTTTTTTCTACATTTTTTGAGATTCTGGGAACTTTTTTCATATAGAAAAAATTTTCAGATTCTGGGACATTTTTCCTATAGAAAAAGTATCAGATTTTGAGACATTTTTCCTATAGAAAAAGTGTCAGCTTTTGAGACATTTTTCCTATAGCAAAAGTCTCAGATTTTCAGGCATTTTTTCTATAGAAAAGTCTCAGATTTTAAGACATTTTTCCTTAAGAAAAAGTTTTAGATTCTGAAACATTTTTCCTATAGAAAAATTCTCAGATTCTGAAACATTTTTCCTATAGAAAATTCTCAGATTCTGAGACATTTTTCCTATAAAAAAAGAAATTTTTTCTATGGAAAAGTCTCAGATTCTGATACGTTTTTCCTATAGAAAAGTCAGAGATATTTTTCGTTCAGAACAAAATATTTTTCCTTTACAAAAAGACTCGTATTCTGAGGTATTTTTCCTTTACAAAAAGTCTCAGATTCTGAGACATTTTTCCTTTAGAAAAAGTCTTTGATTCTGAGATATTTTTCCTTTAGAAAAAGTCTCAGATTCTGAGAAATTTTTTTTTATTTTAAAAAAAGTCTCAGGTTTTGAGACATTCTGGTTTAGAGTCTGAGACTTTCTATAGAGAATTTGTTCAGTATCTGAGACTTTTTCTATAGAAAAAGTCTGATATTGTGAAACATTTGTTTTAGATGCTAAAAAAGTCTCATATTCAGAAACATTTTGAAAATTTTTAGATTCTTGGACGATTTTTTCTGAAACGATTTTTTCCTGAATACATATCAGATTTTAAGACAATTTTTCGCATATTTTCAGACATATGAAATAAGGAAAATGTCTTAGGCCCCTATACACGTGTCGACTAACAAAGGAGGTCAGGAAAAATAAAGGGTTTTTTATCTCCTAAATTATGCAAAGAAGCCTATTCATAAGCCTGTCCCGAAAAATAAAATTTAAGGTAATAGCAAAACAAACATTTTTTTGCGATATTTTGAGATCTGACCACTTGTTTTCGATTAACCTTTCGATGTTGATTCCGAATATGGTTCCCAAATTTTCCTATGATGTCAGGTTTTTGAGAAAATGTATGTCATAGTTCTCAAAAAACGTGTTTTTGGGCATTTTTGAGACGGGTTGTGATAGAGTGGAAATTTTGGTACCATTTTGTTAAGCTCACAATGCCCTTTCATTGTATATACGAGGGTGTTTCATTCGAAAAGTCACGAAATTTTTGATCTGCCCTTGTATTAAAAAAACATTTAAAAAAAATTAAAAAACATTATATTTCCGCCCTCTGTGATGTGTTTTTGGAACTTTTTTTAAGAGTTCAAAAAACGTCCGTTGTTTAAATTTTTGGTGTAGAAACGACTGGTGAAATCAGATTTGCAATATTTTCAGCTGTTTTTGCTCTGCAGAAAAATCACCAAGAGCGAAGATGTTTCCAAAAAAATACCACCATTGTTTTTATCTCCCCTAAAATTCAAAAATTTCAAAATTAACTCAAATATTTATATGAGAAGATTTTTAACAAAAACAAAAAACTCGTTAGGGGGTACGCGGCTGACAAAATTTAAAATTAGGGGTATTAGCCAAAAAGGTTGCTAACCGCTGGTCTAGAGCAAAAATATGTGTCGACTTAAATTTAATAAAGATTATTTCGTATTCATATGGACATCGTAGGTCTATGTCTTTACATAAATAACCCCTAAAATTTACACATTTTCATGGAAAAAGTTTTTAACGAAGCCGAATTTTTACAAGGTTATGCTACTGTTGGATAGGCATTAAAAAACTAACCTTCTTATATGGAAACATCATATAGTTTCTCAGAAAGAAAGTGTTAAGAAAGTTTTTTTTTGCCATTTTTAAACCCATGTTTTAACCCCTAAATCCCCAATATGGCCGATTAGCCGAGACACCCTTCATGCCAATCGGTTCATAAGGGTTGCGATACTTTCCTTGTAAGTCTCGAACAAAATTAAAAAATTTCCCAGACACTTTTTTTACGTTTTGTAGTAAAACATTTCATTAAAAATTATTCCAAGTCCCAAAAATAACTTCAAAAAGTTGGAATAACAAGTATTTGAAGCAAAAAAAAAAAATTTAAAATTTTCTAGGCTTCGAAAATTTTCCGATCACAAAAATGTTGGTAAATTTTTTTTTGGCGTTTAGGAGTAAAAAATCATTAAAAATGCTTTTAAGAATTTTTTTTTACAAAATTTCAAAGTTCCTAAAAGTGGTTACAACCGGCATGGGCTGTGTTCCTAGGGAACTTGTCCAGTGACATGTCACCTAGGGATAAATCCGGGGCTAAGACATTCTCCAAAAAAGTGATAGGTATTTTTATATGAAAGGTGTCGACTTTGTGATATGTGTCTTAGGTCCGGATGATAGGTCACGTGACCTACCAGATGTGTAGAGCTAGGCTATTTCATATTTATTTCCTTATAATATGTTCTTTTGAAAATTTTATTCGTTTTGCTCTATCTTAGTTTTCGAGATATCATCATTTTGGGGTTTTAACCAGGGTTGGCAACCGATACCGACCTAGAATAACGGTATTTGGCTATTGTGCCGCAACCAATAAAGATATGGACATTTTCAAAAGCGATTATGAAAGCTGATGAAATTTCTAGTATTTTAAATGTGTCACTTCGTGTTTCTACCGGTTCATTTTAGTTATATAGGCCAATACCGTTATAATACCGTTTCAAACGGTATTATAAAGGTATTGACCTATATTTCGAAAACGAACCGGTAGAAACACGAAGTGACACATTTAAAATACCAAAAATTTCATAAGCTTTCGTAATCGCTTTTGAAAATGTCCATATCTATATTGGATGCGGCACAATAGCCAAATACCGTTATTCTAGGTGGGTATCGGATGCCAACCCTGGTTTTAACTTAATTCTAAAAAATAATCTGCCTCAATTCTAAGAAGATAAATATGATGAACTAATTGGAAGTAAATTAGGTCATAAAACTGAATGTTTGAACTAAATTTTTGGTTTTTAGATTTAGGGAAAATTTTTTGGGCAGTAAGAACTTCTTCGATATATTAAAGAACTCCATTTAAAGAAAACTACAAAAAAAAACTTTGTCAAATTACTAGGAAAAGTCTCGTAATCCCATTTTACTAATATTTGACAGTTTTCCTTGTTTTTTAACAAACAAATTTGAATTGAAATTTACATTTTTTTGTAATTTTACATTTTTTTGTAATTTTAAAAATTTCCAAGATAATTGGAAAAAAACTGTAAATTTGCAATTTTATTGGTAAAAATCTTGTAAAATTACAAAATTATTGGTAAAAAGCTTGTAAAATTACTATTAATTCTCGGAAATAGGAGGTAGCAAAAAATTTAGTAAAATTACGAAACATCCTTGTAAATTTTATTGTGTCTAAAAATTTGTAAATTTACAATTTTATTGGTAAAAACCTTGTAAAATTACAAAATTTTTGATAAAAAGCTTGAAAAATTAATACACTAAGAAAATTATGTCATTAACTGTTTGTAGGTTATTTTAAAAAGTAATCAGTAAAGTCATTTTAAAAGAAAATTCACTTATTTTATAAAGGATTTAATTTTTTTACTGTTTCTGTAGTTTAAAAAAAATAATTTACTGTATTAAAAACGAATTTTCTGTTACATTTAATTTCGGCAGTAAAAAATTGCTTCTATAGTTTTACTGTTTTTCAATACAAAATAACTGAATATTCACTAGTTTTTTAATGTTTTGGTTAGTCATTAAATTAACATTTAAAATTGACTGTAATGTGTTTTTATTTTAAATGAAAAAACAGTGGAATGGTTTTTAAATAAAATTTCATTTGTTTTAAGTGAATATTCACTGGAATTTACCAACATAATTCTTTGAGTGTAGGAATTTTTGTCTAAGAGGAGGTAGCAAACAAAAAAAAGTTTCTCTTGTAATTTTACAAGATTTTTTTTGAGTGTATGAACTATTTATAAGTATATAACACAAAAGTTTTTTTCATAGTTAAGAACATTTTCCATGTTTTAGTTAAATTTGATAAAATTTTAGGAAAATTCGTGCGTATGAGTCTGGGGTCGTGGGTTCGATTCCCACCAGAGGGTTTGGTCTGTTTCGCTACAACGGCCATTGTTACCTATCTCGATTAGGTTAAAATTAGTAAATTATTTGTAATAAAATGTTAAATTGGATAAATTAATAAATGAACTATTTTGGATGAAATTTTTTCACAAATTTTATTTATGTCTTTTTTTTGGATGCAAGGTATACAAAGTTCGGAAGATATTTTTGAACTAATTTAAAAAAAAAATAGAACATATAATAAACGCAGAACCACTGTTCTTAATAAATTGTTATTTTTTTGAGATGAGTTTAGTTTATTCAAATGTGTTACAAACACATTTGTTTCATTTTTTTACTAGGAAAATATGGATAATGTTTTGAAACTAGTAAAATGAAATACAACCAATAGACCGGAGTAATTTTAGATTAAATAATACGAAAATATCTTAAATTTTTTTTTCTTTGTATGGATTTTTTTCACCCGATTTCCAAATCTTAAGTGCCATATAAATTTAAATTAGATTGACCTTTCAAGACTTATTTTTACCTCACAAAAAGTTTTTGAAATTAAATACAAAAAATATAAAATCGCTCTGGTCTTATATGCAAGTGTAAACATTAGAGTGGCATTTTTCAAATTTAATTCTACTAGACCTAAAAATTTTGATTTGGATTAAATTAACCCGTTGGATTAAATTAACCGGGTTTTGGGGTTTTGGAGGTTTAAAAAAATAATACAAAATGTGTCTTGTCGATTCAACATATTCATTAATTTTGATGAACACAAAGAACTTAGGGAAAAGCCGCCATTTTTTTGGAGTTTAAAATTGCGATATCTCGAAAACCGTTCGAATGATTTTGAATTTTTTTATATTTTTTTTAATAAATATGACATACGGTTTTTTTATTTATATTTTTGTTTAAATTTTCAAAAATTCAAATCTTTCATCATGGATTAATTTAATCCGATTTTTCTTAACAAAAATTTTCCCGGAGATTTTAATTCAGAAGAAAAACTTTTTTGCCATATAAAAAAAGGCCTGTCTAATGGACATATGTAAATAGAATTAAAATCGTAAAAGATTTAAAATGTTCTAATGTTATGTTACACAAGTTAAAAAATGTTTTTATGTAGTGCATATGATAATTATTTGTTACATGTAGATAGAGTGATGGCTAAAAAGACAATATCACATGTGTAGTTTTTTAATTTAATGGTTTTAAAAATATAATTTATTAAATTTGGTAAAAAAACACTGTGGTACACCGAAAAAAAATGCAAGGGCCATCATTAGAGTGGTTCAAAACTATTTTTTTTTTTGCTTTCTGACCCCTCAGTTTATTTTATTTGGGGCAAAAGGCCCTGCCTCATTTTTCAGATTTTTTTGTGTTTTCAAAAGATTTTTGTTTTTCATCAAAATTTTTTCTTATTATCAAATATGAGTCATTCCACACCAACTGTTCCACTACAGAAAAACCATGGTGGTTTGAATAGGATATCATTTGCAAAGTATTCGCCCTTAGAGCACTATTAAATAACAAAAATAAAATTTAAGATTTTTCAAAAAGTGGGCCCTGGAGGCATGGTCAAAAATTGAAAATTTCAGCATTTTTTGCCTAAGTATCTTTATTTCAATATTTATGCCAATAAAATGAAACACAGTGATGTCTTTAAAATAAAAGTTTTTTATAGATTTTTGTATGGGCTATCGATTAAAAAAATAAAAATTGGAAAATTTTCAAAAAAAAGTTCTGAATTTTTTAAATTTAAACTTAAACTTTATTTATCAAAAAACATGCCACAATTTTATTTCTTTTTTAAATGTTTAAAAATTAGTTAAGGTGTATATCTATCTGTTCTGAAATTTTCAGAGATGCATTTTTCCTTGTTTTCGAGAAAAAATATGTTGAACATTGCACTATGCTTATAATTTACAATAATGGGGTATATTACATATCGTCGGTGCGCCGACCAGAACACCTATGTGTTTTTTATGAATTGTTCAGGAGAGCAAAAAAACCGTTTTATTTTGCCAATTCGCAACATTTTTTTAAAGTAAATTTTTTTTATTTTTCCTAAACCCATTTAAAAATATTACGCGTTGAAAAACATACAAAATCTTTTTTTAATCTGAAGTGGTACAAGATTTTAACAAAAAACTACACATAGGTGATTTTGTTTCGGACTTTTTACATGTTTATAAAAAATATATAATACACATAGGTGTTTTTGTTCTTAAATTTATTTTAAATAAATTTTTATTTGTTGTTCAAAAGTAAAAATTTTGCAAGTTATATATCCGCATGGACTTGTAGCGAAATATTGATGGTATTCATGTTAGAATTTTTATCCTTGCAATGTGCGAAATGCAACATTTACTACAAAAAACACACGTAAAATTATTTTGGTGTTTTTTTTCATCCCATGTGTTTGTTGTAAAAAGTTTTTCATTTCGTACTTTGCAAGGCTGAAAACTTCTGATGTGAATTTTGTTATCACAAAGAGACGGAAAAACTTTACCAATGCAGAAAGTGATTATCAGGAAAACCAAAATAATAATAAGTAATAAGTCAAAAAAAGTATTAAATATAATTCTGATGCAAAAAATGGCAAAATGTATCTTCAGTGAAATGAAATGAAATGGCGAATCTTTTCGTAGAACATATTAACCCTCTATCTGCCATTTTTAGGGGTCATTTTTGTCCTTTTTTTAAATATCCTCATACAACACCACCTACACCACAAAAACGTACATTAACGGGTTAAAATCTTCTACAAAGATTTTCTGCATCAAATTTTACTAGGGGTTGTCAAAGTCCAAAAGTTCCTGCAAAGTGCAAAATGGTTAAAAAAGTAAAATTGTAAATTATCAAATACTGTTAAACTTTTTTTTTGCAAAAGTCGAGTGAAATAAGTCGAAAAAAATATAAATCTGCTTTTGAGCTAAATAAAGTTAAGAGATAATTCAGTGAAAATTGATGGCGGTTCTTTTCTTAGAACATGTTAACCCTTTATCCTCATTTTGGTGCTTTTTTTAAATATCATCATAGTCCACTACTAAGGCATACGTATAAAGGGTTAAACAATTTTACAAACATTTTCTGCATCAAATTTTACTAGGGGTTGTCAAAGGCCAAAAGTTCGTGCGATGTAAGCAAAAGGTTTAAAAAAGGAAAATTTTAAATTATCATAATTTGTTAAATTGTGTCTTACCAAGATACTTTACAATTTTACTTCTTTAAGCACTTTTCGCACGAACTTTTGGCCTTTGAGAACCCCTAGTAAAATTTGCTGCAAAACTTTTTTGTAGAACATTTTAACCCTTTTAACGCACGTTTAAGTGAAGTTCTATGAGGGTATTTGGCAAAAGGACCAAGATTACTCCCAAAAATGGAAGATAATGTGTTCCAAAAAAAGAACCGCCATCAAATTTCACTGAAGACATCATCATTTAGCTCAGACAAAGATATATATATTTTTTTTACTTATTTTACACGACTTTGGTGAAAAACAATTTAACAGTTTGTGATAATTTACAATTAAATTTATTTAAGCATTTTGCACTTTTCGCACAAAATTTTGACCTGTGACAACCCCTAGTAAAATTTGATGTAAAACTAATTTTTTTGTAGAACATTTTAATCCTTTAACCGCACGTTTTAATGGCGTTCAACGAGGATATTTAAAAAAAGTACCAAAACGACACGTAAAAATGGGACACACAGGGTTAATGTATGTAAATGTATGTTCTTAGAAACGAACCGCCTTAAAATTTCACTACGGACATCTTTTGATATTATTTACCTCAGAATTATACTTTATACTTTTTTTAGCTTGTTCAAAACGCATTTAAAAAAAATTTGGATATTATTTTTTTTTAAATCGTGTTGCACAGTGTTATGCAATAAAGTTTCGGAATATTACAAAAAAAATGTTCAGAAAACTTTTAAAATATCAATTTATAAAAAAACCAAAGGCAGACGCAATGTTTTTACGTTTAAATCAAAAACAGTTATGTGTACTAATAACACATAAGTGTTTTTGCCGGAGAATTTCTATTATAGGTAACACATAGGAGTTTAAGCTAACTTTGAAACCATTTGAGATAACGGGAAACGCTCTGGGGGATAAATGCATTACCTGATAGGCTTCCTAATGGGCCAATAAAAAAAAAATAAAAAAATTACACATAGGTGTTCTGGTCGGCGCACCGACGATATGCGAATGAGTAATATTAACTCTTAAAAAACATTTAAAATAGAGATGTGATCGTGGGTAAGTTTTTTTTTACCATCACGCACTCTCACCAAGGAAATTATTTTAATCACGCATGATAATTTATTTCGCTCACGGTTAGTCACGCTCACGTGAGTATCGTGCCCGTGACAACAATTTTGCTACTCACGTGAGCGTGCGTGAACATGAGGAAAATTAAAAATCGTGCGTAATTAAAACTTTTCCTTCGTGAGCGTGCGTGATCGTCAAAAAAAACTCACCCACGAAAACATCTCTATTTTAAATGTTTTTTAAGAGTTAATATTACTCATTCGCATACGTAATATGCCCCATTATTGTAAATTATAAGCATAGTGCAATGTTCAACATTTTTTTTCTCGAAAACAAGGAAAAAAACATCTCTGAAAATTTCAGAACAGATAAATATACACCTTAACTAATATTTAAACATTTAAAAAAGAAATAAAATTGTGGCATGTTTTTTGATAAATAAATTTTAAGTTTAAATTTAAAAAATTCAGAACTTCTTCTGAAAATTTTCCAATTTTTATTTTTTTAATCGATAGCCCATACAAAAATCTGTAAAAAACTTTTATTTTAAAGACATCACTGTGTTTCATTTTATTGGCATAAATATTGAAATAAAGATACTTAGGCAAAAAATGCTGAAATTTTCAATTTTTGACCATGCCTACAAAGCCCACTTTTTGAAAAAACTGAAATTTTATTTGTGTTATTTAATAGTGACCTAAGGGTGAATACTCTGCAATTGATTTCATATTGACATGACATCACTTTTTTTTTGCTGAACATTTGGTGTGGAATGCCTCATATGTATACTTGTTTTTCAACAAATCCATTTTAATCATAAACATTTTTTTTTCATAAATATTTTTTTTTTATAATTTTTTTTTTTTTATTTAAATATTGGGTTTTCATCAAAATTAAAAAAAAAAAACAAGTGAGAGTGTTAAATTCGGCTGTGCCTAATCTATAATACCCTCCAACAGATAAAAAAAATTAAAAAAAAAATTGCAGGGGCGTTTTTTTATGGGGGGGGGGGGGGGGGTGGGGGGTCAGAAGAAGTTACATTGGGGGACACATAATGCGATAAATGTTTAAAAATTGATTTATTATGCTTTTTGAGCTTAAGTAATACAATTTTATCATTATTTAAAAACATTTTTAAAATCCACGCCCACAAAAGCGGGGCGGGCAAAAAAAATATTTTTTTTTATTTCCCAAGTCCAAGTGCAGTACCTTGGACTTTTTCTGGCATCAAATTGTTTCATTTGCTTAACAAAAATACAAAAAAACCTGAGAAAATATGGCGTTTTTCAGAGGTTAGTTTAGTTCTTCAGCGGGGAACTTTTTTCCCCCTGGTCCGATTTTGCCCAGTTACGAACTTAAACTGCCTAGGACCAAAAGACATATTCCTGCCAAACTTAACAGTCTATCTTTTTATTTTGGACTGCATCGTGTCTTATACAGACGGACGGACATACGGACATTCTAGAAAAGTCTTAGAATCGATCATAGATCAATAATATATATACTTTATGGGGTCCCTGATCGATATTTCGATGCGTTACAAACGGAATGACAAAGTGAGTATACCCCCATACTGTCGTTGGAAGGTATAAAAATTATAATTTTTTTGTCATCATTTTTATTTCTCAATTTCTTTACTAAAATCACTTTTTAACCAAGTTTTTTGAGTTATGACACTATACAAGTAAATGAGCGACATATCTCGGTCAACACTGCAGACACGAGAAAAAGTCCAACGGTATTTTATAGCACTTGACTTGTAGAACACTTCCGCAAAATACCCGTAAGCCCTCCGAGTAAAATTTTTTGAGTTATCCAGTTTTTAAGATTCTCAAGACCCTATCTCAAAAACTAAGCAAGGAAAAGAGGGAAACGGACAAAAGTTTTGAATCCATATCAATGGCGTACCTTAAATAACCCAATGGGGTCTCAACTCAACAGGGCCAGGACCCATGGGGTCCGAACCCAATGGGATCTAGATCCAATAAACAAATATGTAATAAAATTTTTCCCAACTTCTAGTTAAAATTGGCAAAAAAATGAAGTTTTTTCCTTATTCGAATAAAAAAATTTTTGGAGCCAAGTCATTCCCTTTTTTCTCAAAATTTAGGTAACTTTCCAATTTTTTGGTTAATTTTTTTTGAGCGCGACCGATATTTTATTTCCTTTTACATGAACTGATAAATTAATATAAAATAATTTTTTCTAAAAAAATTTTGCTTTGGCAAGTAAAAATATTATAAAAAGGTCAAAGGTTTTTGTTTAACCTTTATTTTTAGAGAGTTATATTTAAAAAAAGGTGTTTTTAAAATTTAGAAAAATATATATGTTATTAAGAATCAAGAATTTAAGTTTAAATTTTCAGGATGGAGACTTCATTCCTTTTGTGTAAATAAGTCCAAATATGACCTTTGAACTGGCCCATCGCTATTAGTTTTTGAGATATCTGCACATTATGGTGGAGCTAATTTTGCTTTTTTTTGAATTTAAAAATTGTCGGAGGCAAAAAATTTGCTTTTTCAAAATAATTTCAAACAAGGTTCTGAGCCATTGTATTATTTTTCTGGGAGAGTAGCAGGCTTACAGCTTAAAAAAAAAAATAAATAAAAAATACAATTAATCATAAAATGTATCAAATGGCTTTGTCAATATTGTTTTCATTTTCAATATTTTTTATTGTTTGCAATGTCTAAATAAGTAATTTAATTATCAAAATTGTATTAACTTTATTAAATTACTAGGAAGTAATTTTCCAAAATGTTTAATAGTAATTGCTCATGTGTACATAATATAAATATATACACATTTATTTGTACACATGGTCAATATTGTTAATTTAATACCGGAAGTCCTTAAAAAATACAACATACGTATACAACACTCACACAATGTTATGTATACAATATACGTACATTAGAGTGTCCCTTATTTTGGAAATGTTGGAAACGTTGAGACGGTACCCGCTCATTTTTTTCCTTTTGACTTAAAAATAACTAAAGGAAAAATTTTACGCCCCGACGACCACGCCTTCCCTACGCGACAGGGCCTAAAAAAGCATTTTTCTATACAAACCAACAATTTTTTTTTTTTGATTTTTAATTTTTTTGTTATTAATTATTATATTACTTGGTTAGCTTACGACAAAAAATTTGATTTTGGTGGGATAAGGCTTTCAGCTCTAAAAATTTAGAGCCGCAGGAGTCCTACGGTAAAAAATTTTTAAAAAACATTTTTTTTTTAGTTTTGACAAGCAACGGTTTTAGTTGCTATGTTGCTTTATCAGATATGAATAATATTTTTTTTAATATATATCATTAAAAGCAACATAACAACTAAAACCGTTGTTTGTCAAAACTGAAAACAAATATTTTTTAAAAAATTTTTACCGTAGGACCCCAACAGCTCTTTTTTAGAGCTGAAAGCCTTATCCCACCAAACTCAAATTTTTTGTCGTGAATAAGCTAAACAAGTAATATAATAATTAATAACAAAAAAATTAAAAATAAAAAAAAAAAATTTTTGGTTTGTATGGCCCTTTAAGGCCCCGTCGCGTAGGGAAGGCGTGGTCGTAGGGGCATAAAATTGTTCCTGAGTTATTTTTAAGTCAAATGGAAAAAAATTAGCGGATACCGTCTCAACATTTCAAAAATTTCCAAAATAAGGGCCACTCAACCGTATATATGTATATGTACACAGGCAGAAAAAATTTAACTGCAATGAGTTGGGAAATCACTTTGTAAGGGGGCACATTGTACCCGGTACAAACATTGGCAGAATGTAAGATTATAGAAATTCCAAGAGCTTTTCCAAAACATTTGGCCTCTGTCTGTCGAAAAGTGCTTTAAGCCAATGCTATCATCAAAAATGCCTACGAATTTTTTACTCTTGCCCAAAAAATTAAATAATGATAATGTTTTGCTGAAGATATGGATGTACTTACCAAAGGAGGTAAAAAAATATGAAAAAAATGTTTGACAAAAAAGGGTTTTTAAAAAATTGTTGGAGATTTTTTTTGTTAACTTAAGACTTACATAGACAACGTACGTGTGAGCAATTATAAAGTGATAGTAATATTGTTTTTTCTCTCCCCAAAATTGGCAACCCTGGTTGGTGGTTTTTATTTTGTACCATTGACAATTTCTACCTGTGTTGAAGTGTTTATGTAAAAAATTACGGATGTATGAATGTTAAATGCTCTGTATAAGTAGTAGAAAAACATAGGAGTTATTCCACACTGCTTTTTCTCCGCCAATTGGTGGCATCTATTTCGTAGTAATGACCCGAACAAATAATGAAAATAAAATGTTGGCTTTTTGAAAAAAGTGTGTCAAGTAAATGTTGCCAGAGAAGTTCAAATTTCATATATTAATAATTGCGACCTGTATCATGTTAACGGTGACAGGACATAAGCCACACGAAAATTATACCCATAACGGAAATGGGGATTATGACCGAATAAATCACGGTCATAATAATCATATTAGCTGGGGGAACTATGACCATTTCCAAAACTGTTATAATTCAAATGGGGGTTATATTTGTCCCTGTTGGGATTACGACCGAAATTTTTTCGGTCATAACTCTCAATCATATTATGTTTACTAACAAGGGAGGTCTTTCAGAGGGCACCCACCGATTGTCCTGAAATTTTTATATGGGAATGAGGGCACAAAACTAAGAGTTGCCCGTTTTTTTAACCTGTTTTTTCCTAAGGTGGGTGGAAAATCCGAATAAAAGCCGAACTGCACAGAAAAAAATAAAAAAAATATTTTTGTAAATTTTTAATACATTGAGAAAAAAAAATACTCAATTTTGAACCAGTAAACAATTTAATAGTATTGAGTAAATTTTTAATAAAAATTTATTAAATTTTTGAAAAAAAATTTGAGTAAATTTTTAATTGACACAACTAAAAATTTACTCAAAATTTTTCTATTTATTTTTTTTCAAGTTTTAAATATTTTTACAAAAAAAAAAAAAAAAAAAAAAACTTGTTTTTTCAAACTTTACTAAACATATTTATGTCTCCAAAACATAGGAATATTTTATAAAGACGATTATAAACTTTCATATACATACACAAAAAACTATAAACTAAAAGAGTATTCTAAAAACTATGAGAGTTAAAAAAAAATTAAAAAAACTATTTAATTTTTATTAAATTATTTACTTAAATTGTTTTTAAAATTTTTAAGTAAATTTTTAATTGCGTCAATTAAAAAATTACTCAATTTTTGTTTTTAAATTTAAACAAGTGATTACTCAAATTTGTTTCCTCCATATTTCCTTGTAGAAATACATAGTTGGTCATTGACCAACTTGTATAGTGGACCTAATCCCTATAATGGGGATTATGACCATTTGTAACGTGGTCAAGGATCACCATCGATTTTGATCTTATTCGCTTTAACTTGTTTAGTTTTCAAGATATGGAAATGAGAAATTGAAAAAATTGAAAATTATTCAACTCAAAAACCATAGTATGGAATGCCGCATTATATACAGGGTATATAATACCGATTTACATATTTATTAGAATGTATGTGTGTGTTTCATGTTTTCATATATTCATGAATGGTTTGTTTGTAGTAATACATTCTTTTTTATTTTCCTAAACAAACCAATTTTAACACATTAACTTTCAAAAAAAAAAAAAAAATATAAAAAAAATGTGAAAAAGTTTACCAACATTTTCATCAACATCCATCAACAAAGCCATATTTTTGTAACAGCAGCTATTTTTTTACTAATTTTACCGTATACAAACAAACAAAAACAAGTGAGAGTGTTACATTCGGCTGTGCCGAATCTATTATACCCTCCAAAATGTAAAAAACAATATTAAAAAAATAATCCATGGCGTCTTTTTTTTTGGGGGGATGGGGGGTTGGTGGGAGACGTTAGGGGCACCCTCCCCTTGCGATTTTGAACTTCTTCTGACATAAGAATGTTGCATTTGCTAAGCAAAAGTACAAAAAACACTGCAAAAATTGTGATTTTTCTTATGTTGGTTTATTGGTTTAGTTCTCCAAGGGGGAACTTTTTTCCCCTTGGACCGATTTTGCCTAGGAATATAGGACAAATTCGTGCCAAACTTCGGAAGTCTAGCTCCTTTATTTAGGACTGTATCGTGTCCTCTACAGACGGACATCGCTAGAATGTCTTAGAACCGATCACTGATCAATAAAATATATACTTTATGGGGTCCTACACCGATATTTCGATGCGTTACACACGGAATGACAAAGTGAGTATACCCCCATACTGTGGTTGGTGGGTATAAAAACCAACACACTCACCGAAACTCTTTTTGTGAGTTTTATTTTTTTTTATTTTGTAGAAATACACATACATACTCACTTACACAATTTATTATGAAACATATGAAAGGATTTCTTGTTAGTACTCGATTAATACATACACCCACAGTCAATGTTCCTAAAGTATTCATGAAAATTGCAAAACAAATTTCTTTTTGATAGCCTTTTAAGCACAATATAAACTGTGTGTATAGTATATAACATTAGAGAACGTTGTACAATGATATCAGGATTTGAATAGAATGATTTCATAAAAATATAACAATTTTTTTCAAAAGCAAAAATAAAACTTTTCCTAAGAAAAAAATGTGTCAGAATTAAATAAATTTTTTAAGAGAAAAAATTTTCGAATTTTTCTATAAAGCAAATGTGTCAGAATTTTTTTATAAAAAAAATGTGTCAAAATTTGATAAACTTTTCTGTTGGAAAATGTCAATTAAAATAAGAATTACTGTTTTTTTATTTTTATACAACCGAAAAGGTTTGTAAATTTGATTTGTAACTTAAATAATAATCCACTGTAACTTAGATAATAATCCACCTGCTGGTGAATGAAACAATTTTTCGCCAGCTACCATATTTTCATCATTGTTTTTTATATTTTTTTTTTCTTTTTATTAAAAAATTTATTTTTCATTTCGTTTTTTTTTCTTAAAATTTTTGTTTATCATTTTTTTTTTATCAACAGATTTGTTTTCAGCAAAATTTAATTTTAACCAAACAATTTTTTTTACATCATAAACGTTTTTGCATCAATCAACATTCTATTACTTAGATCTAAAAATTATATGGTACAAACTTGAGGCCAATTGGATTAAATTAACCCGTGACGGCCGTCTATCAAAGGTTAAGGTTTATGAAAATTAAAAAAATAAAAAAAAATAAAAAAAATCCGCGGATTTTTTTTTGCGGAATTTTTTTTACGAAATTGGTTCATTATTATATTCTTAGTCTACCTACAAAATTTTATAAGTTTACATAAAGAATTAAGAAAGTTATAGGTTTTTGGCCGGAATTTTCCAATATGCACGGATGTAAAATGATGGTAAAAACACCTTTAAATTTTTTATACCCTCCACTCTAGTGATAGAGGGTATATATAAGTTTGTCATTCCGTTTGTAACTCATCGAAATATCGGTCTGGGACCCCATAAAGTATATATATTCATGATCCCCGATCGATTTAAGACATTCTAGCGATGTCCGTCTGTCTGTGGAAATGGTGATCACGGCCAACATATTATACGGAACTGACTGAAACTTAACATATTTATTGGAAGTTCTCCTGAGAAGTTTGGTATTGCATTTGAGCAATATCGGTTCAGCGGTTCAAAAGTTATGAACGAAAATGTAAGGCCACCTCAAAAATTTTAGTACATTCAACATAACATCAAAATACAAAATGCTTTAATTTGGCTGCTGGTTGACTTATGTGAACATAATTGAACACCAAATGGTATTTAAACAAGTACCAACATATTTTTCGACAAAAAAAGAAAAAAATCGCGGATTTTTTTTACTAATTTTGTTTTCGCGAAAATTTTTTTTAAAATTTTTTTAATTTTTTTCAAAAGTAATTTCCTTTTAAATAAAGTTTTTGCAATAATCTTTAAGAAATTGTGGAGGGTATCTCTACATTCGACAAGGCCGAATTTAACTTTTTTACTTGTTTTAGTTTTTTTTGTTTAAAATCATGTAAATTTTTTTGCACCAAAAAACATTAAATCAGGGGGTCCCAGTTGGCAACGTCCTCGAGCCATCCTCAGTGACGGAGCGATGACATGTCAGAGTTACACCTGACATCTACAAGACATCTCTATGTGCTGGGTTGAGGACAGTTTCATACAAATTTTCAAAATGTCCTCACTCAAAGTCAGCAGTGGTCAGGGCTGACCTTCTGAGGACATGTCACCTAAGACTTCTTTGGGGAAATGTCTGACATAGGTCATGCGAAAATACAAAAAAATTTTCGTATTTCCTTTAGTTTTTGCTTTTATCCATTTTCCTTTATAAATTATCTTTCTCATATTTAGAAAAAACTTTTCGCTTTTTTAGTCCCAACTGGATTTGAACCTGGAACCTCCAGTTTATTAGTCCCACACCTTACCACTTGTTCCAAACTTTATTTTTAAAATTGTTTGTCTATTTAATACTTTTATTCTACTTGTTAGATTTTGATTTTATTTTAATTAAATCGATAATATTGCCATCTTTTTCTTGGAAATTGAAGAGTTGCCCAGATTTAAAATTCAAATTTCATATACTTCTATTCTGAAGACATTTCCTTTTAGACGTCTTAGAGGAATTGTCCACACTCTTAAAGCAAACATTCCGTGCTGACATTGTTAGGACATGTCATCAAGGATTACCTATGATTTGTCAGAACCTGAAGACATTTCCTCAAGGAATCACTGAGGAAATTTCCTCAGTGACACATTTTCCAACTGGGGTGAGACCACAAAAAAAATTATAATTTTCTATATGCACTACGGATGCAAAATAATGCGCGTAACAGTTCTAAACATTTTTTTAAAAATCTAAAAAAATTAGGCAAAGCTTTTTGCACCAAATTACATAAAATGAGGGGGTGAGAACTGAAAAATTTATTTTTTTTTTATTTTGAACCACTCTAGTGTATATATTATTAATCAGTGATCGATTCTAAGACATTCTACCGATGTCCGTCTGCCCGTCCGTCTGTCTGTCTATGGAAGACACGATACAGTCCATAACAAAAGAGCTAGGATCCTGAAGTTTGGTACGAATATGTCTCATGGTCATTGGCTGGCCAAGTTAAGAGATGGGCCAAATCGCACCAGGGGGAAAAAAGTTCCCCCTCGATTAACTAAAACTACCCAAGAAAACACATTATTTTTTTATGATATTTTTGTATATTTGTATATTTTTTACGGTATAAAAATGTTTCATTTATACATTTTTATACCGTATGAAGCTCGTAGACGTGACGGGATCAGAATTTGGACCAAGGGGCTAAAACCATAATTTATCTATTTGTCAACACTTATCGCAAGGGGAAGGGTTCCACCAACGTCTTCCGTCTTGTACATGACAATAATGAAAATCTACATTAATGTTATGAAAAATGACGTTAGAAAGGAACCTATGCAGGGTTTCATTGAATTAATGAAATAGGTATCATAAAATGTAATTGCAAGAACAAGTTTCATTAAATTAATGAAAATTGTTCATACAAAATATAAATTGTATTTTATGAACATTTTTCATTACTTTAATGAAAAAAGTATTTAATTCTTATGAAATACTTTCATTGAATAAATCCTACTTTTTATTTTTGAAATAAAATACTTTCATTGAATAAATGTTACTTTTATTTTTAAAATGAAATGTATGTATAAACTTGTAAAGATCTTTTTATAGAATTAAAAATAATAAAAAATGGGTTTCACTTAGTTTTCTCGCACAAAATTTTACTCCAACCTGAAATTGTAATACATAATTAAAATCACGAACTAATATAAAACAGCACAAATTTAGTAAACATAAAATTAATATTTTACTTTTTTCCAATTTCATAAAAAAAAGTCTGAAAAAATCACAAAATAGCCAAGTTAAAAAACACTTTCACATATTTTTATTTAATCTATAGATTTCACTCAGTTTTCTCACACAAAATTTTACTATAACATTTACTTTTAATACGTAAGTAAGACCACGAAAAATTATTAAAAACAACGCGAGTTTAATAAATACTTATAATTAATTAACAACATTTCATTTTTAATTTCGTATAAAAATTCTAAAAAAATCACGCTCTGATCAGCTGTTTTTTGCGCGCATAAACTAACAGACTAAACAAACAGCAAATTTTGTAAACAAAACTTAATGACATTTTTTAATGAAACTACGAAGTCTAATGAATCAAAATTAATGAAAATGTTGCACAATATGTATGAAGTTTCATTCGGCATATGAAATATTTCATTGTTGTTATAAAACAACGTTAATGAATTCCATTCATTAGTGATATGAAGCGTTTTTCTATCAGTGTAGCGTAAAATTTTTTCTTGGTCTGTAAATTTTTTTTGTTTCTGTTTTCTTTTGCTCAAAAAATTGCTCCACCCTAATATATATGTTTATTTTTTTAAATTTTCAAAAATCCAGAAATTGTATCGCCGGGCGCCACGGGTTAATTTTATCTGATTGGACTCAAATTTGTGCCACATAAATTTTAGGTCTAGTAGAATTAAAACTTGCCCGGACACTTGGGAAAATCAAAAGTTGAGGAAAAAATTCCACTCTACCAAGACATATTCTTGCAAAATTTCGGGAGTCTATCTGTTTTGGTTTGGACTGCAGTGTGCTCTCCATAGAAGAACCGACAGACGAATATCGCTAAAATGTGTTAGATTCGAGTTTGCTCATTTCCCAAATTTACGGCTCTTTTTTGTTTGGATTGTATCTTACTTTTACCATACATATTATTGACAACATTATGTTTCAATAATATATAAAAATAATGGGGTCCTCGACCTAGATTTCAATTCGTTTTGAATGGAATAAGAAACACTGTGCTTGAATTTGACAGTTTTTTTAACAAGCTGGGCACCCTACTGGTAAATTTAAATCGAGTACGCTAAATTCAATGGTGTTAGCCGTTTTTCGAAGTTAGCGCTCGTATTCGCGATATTCGCGATTTAAAATTTTGATGCTCAAGTACAATAAAAACGTTATTTTTAAACTTTTGCGATCATTTTTAAATTTAAAACCATTCAAGTCTGTTAAACTAGTATAACAAACCATAATACCATATTTTTTCGCGAAAAACATTTTTTGGTCGCGAAAAATCGTTATTTTCTTGAAATAATTGGTTTAATACAAATATTTTTAGTTTAATTTAAAATTACGACATCCATCTGGTAAAGCTAGTTTATGAAAACTAAATCCCATCGTAATACATTTCAGACACAAAATTTTTCGAGAAATTTTTTTTTTTCGCAAATATTTTTTTATTTTTCGAGAAAAATTTTTTTTTCGCTAAAAAAAAAAACTGCATTTATTAAATTTATATTTAAAAACTATCCCAAAAGCATAACAAATTAATTTTTGTAGTACTTTAGCTTTACAATTTTAAATCGCGAATATCGCGAATACGAGCGCTAACTTCGAAAAACGGCAGCAGAGTGCCCAGCTTGTTAATTTTTGCGACTAGCACAGTGAAATTAATGTAATGTTTTTTTTTTCTAAAAGGTTTTGCTTTGGCAAAATTCAAAATTTAATGTTTTGGGCAGGAGTTAAAATTTAGCAGGCATTTTTTTTGTAGTATTCCCTATTTTCAACCTTTAAATTCACTAATTTCCACCTCTGATCCTACCCAAAGCTTTTGTAGTTTTAAGGTCTACCATTTTTTTCAGTTCTTTATTTATTGTTTATTCATTGTGTAGATTTGTTCAACGGTTGAATGATTTTGGCGTAAAAAAGTGCGTACGTATTACGTGTCTAAGGATATAGTTATAGGCCTACACATTAGAGTGGGCCGAATTCGAAAAAAAGTGCTCCGATCAAATAGCAAAAGTGTGGGAAAGTGGTAATGGTATAAGTAAAACTTAGTATTATGCGCTACACCCAAAAAAAAACGTGGGTATTCAATACTAAAAATTTAACTAATTTTAGTCCAAAAGGACCTAGTGCAGAAATTGGTAACCAATACTAAAATTTTTAACTAATATTAGTCAAAATCAGTAAAAATTACTAATGTTAGTACTTTGAAGATACTAAAATTAGTAACCAATTAGTAGATTTTGTTTTTGAGTGTACTTTTGAAGCAATCTAACCCAACATGATTTGGTTTGATTTCGATCCAGTCTAATAAACACATACAGCCACTCATTCATATTTCTGTCACATTCCTTGCGTCTAATAAGGCGTCTGTTTCATTGTGTGTGTTGTAAACAATTTTGAAACTTTTTTCTTTTTTTTCATATGCGGTATAAAAATAATCATGCTTGAAACGTGAAAAGGCATTGTTTGCTTTAGACTTGAAAAGAATAAAATCAAAAAAGACTTTTTTAGTATTTTTAGATGATTATTACTTGGAGTATATCAATATTATTAACCATTTTCAATATATTTAAGGAGTGTATATAATTTTGTTTTTTTTTGTCGATATAATGAACTGAGGAAATATTTATTTATGTGTGAAAAAGTCTTATATTCTGAGAGATTTTTCTTATTGAAAAAGTAGGTCTTAAGATTTTGAGAAATTTTTGTCTAAGATTCCAAAACATTTTTTCTATTTTAGAAAAATCTTAGACTTTTAGACAATTTTCTTATTGAAAGACTCTGCGACAATTTGACTCTTGACAAATTTTCGTACAGAAAATGTTCTCTGATTTTTCTTATAGAGAAAGCCTTTTGTTCGAAAACATACACCAAAAACATCGTCCAATAGCCAATATTAAACATTAACCGGATGATTTAGGTCTGAATGTAGAAATCAAATGGAGTACATTTCAAATGGAGTAAATTTCATTACGTGATCCTGTTTCCTTTTAATAGGACTTTAAAGTTTTAAAGGATTACAATTTGTAAAATATTTTTTTAAATATGAGGCATTCCACACCAAATGTCCCGCTACAGAAAAATATGTGTCCCATGAATTTCTGAATTTTAAAAAAATGGAAAATTTCAGAACGGGTTCTGAAAATTTTCCAAAAAAAAACTTTAATCGATAGCCCATACAAAACTATATAAGAATGTAAGTTTTTGAGATTATGGTGCATTCCGTTTTAATGTGATAAATATTTAATCAAGGCAACTCGCCACAAATTTGACCATTTTTCCAATATTTGACCACGCCTCCTAAGCTCAGTTTTTTAAAAATTGAAAAACCAAAAACGCAATTTTCTAAGTTCAACATAGGGCTATCCATACAACCTATACAGAAGTTTACGGTACACATGTTTTTTTTCGCTGGACATTTGGTGTTGACACGGTGAGCCTCAGCGATGTTTAGGTTGAACTTCAGTGTCGACGAAAAGTGTAAGCGCAGTTCGATTTCTACAAGATTAAATGTCACAAAACTGTTAACAGCGAAATCGTAGCTGCTCGCATTCGCGAGATAACGCGAAATTAGTGTTTTTGAATTTTTTAAAATTTTGACATTGAAGATTTTTAAATATTTTCAAAACTGAGAATACTGTTTTAATTGAACTTATTTAAAGGTCACAAAACAGTAAACATCAAAATCCTATCTTCTTTAGTTCGCAAGAAATCGCGAAATTAATTTTTTGCTGTTTTTGTTTTCGTTTTTTATCTTTAGATACGTTTCTTTAAATTTTCGTAAAAACATGGTATGCAGTTTTACTTGAGCTTGATCAAAGGTCACCCAGCTGTTGGCATCGAAATTGTAGGTGTTAAATTTCGCGAGATATCGCGTAAATAAATTTTTTTTATTATTTATTTATATTTTAAAACCGGTTCTTTAGAAAAAATAAAAAAAAAATGGTATGCAGTTTGATTTGAGCACGTTGGAAGAAATTAAAACTGCCCACAACAAAATTATAGCTGCTCACTTTCGCGAGTAATAGCGAAAAACAGCTTTTTGGGGGTATTTCTTGTTTTGATTAATAAAAGGAGTTTCTTTAACATTGTTGAAAAACACGAAATCTTCGCGATATCTTCGAGATATCGCTAAAAAACTCGCTAAACTACTATTTATTTATTAATTTGTGTTATTTTTGGTCTGTAAAAACATTTACTTCAATTAACGACAAAAATGTGGTATGCAGTTTGAATTCGAGGTTATTAAAGATGACAAAACTGCAAGCATAAAAATTATAGATGATCAATTTCCCGAGAAATTGCTAAATTATTGTTCAAACTTTTATATTAATTAATTTATTTTTTCTTAAGTGTTTAAAATAAAGGAAAAAAAACAATAAACGGCAAATATATTGTATGCAGTTTAAATTTTACGTGGTTAAATGTGGTAAAACTGCTCAAATCAATATCTTGACTGCTAATTTACGCGAAAAATTATTTTTTTTTCTAATTTTTTATTTTTTTTTTTAAATTTTGCGATTTCTCGCGAAATTGAGAAGATATGATTTCGATGTTAACTGTTTTGTGACGTGTAAATAAATACAATTAAAACTGCATACTCAGTTTTTAAAGATATTTAAAAACTTCTTTGTCAAAATTTAGAAAATACAAAAACACTCATTTCGCAATATCTCGCGAATGCGAGCAGCTACGATTTCGCTGTTAACAGTTTTGTGACATTTAATCAAGTAGAAATAGAACTGCGTTTAACCTTTTCGTTGACACTAAAGTTCAACCTAAACATCGCTTAGGCTCACCGTGTGGAATGCCTCATATGTATTTGTAATTTTCTTATAACACTGTGCAACACGATTTTGTATCTTGGATGGGACCAAAAAAATTAAAATACATATAACATTAATAGACCAACCCCGAAGGGTTTTGAAAACTTAACTCGAGTTCTTTTTTTATGGCCCACTGAATTTTTCAAATTTTTTTCAAAGGCGTTTGGAATAAGTGATTAAAAGGTACTTAAGCTAATTCTGAGGTAAATAATGTTAAAAGATATCTTCATTGGAATTTGATGGTGGGACTTTTCTTAGAACAAATTAACCCTCTATCTACCATTTTTAGTGGTCATTTTGGTCCTTTTTTTTTTTCAATAAACTCATAAAACACCACAAAAACGTGCGTTAAAAGGGCTAAAATGTACAAAATGTACAAAAATTTCCTGCTTAAAATTTTACTAATGGTTGTCAAAGGACAAAAGCTCGTGCAAAAAGCACAAAAGGCTTAAAAAGTAAAATTGTAAATTATTACATACTGGTAAATAGTTTTTCAACAAAGTCGTGTGAAATAAGTCGCAAAAATGTTATAAATCTGCTTCTGAGCTTAATAACGTTAATAGATGTCTTCAGTTAAATTTGATGGCGGTTATTTTTTTTTTGAACATATTAACCCTCTATCTCCCAGTTAAGGGGTAATTTTGGTTATTTTTTTAAATATTCTCATAGAACTCCACTAAAACGTGCGTATAAAGGGTTAAAATGTTCTACAAAAATTTTCTGCATCAAATTTCACTAGGGGTTGTTATAGGACAAAAGCTCGTGCAAAAGCACAAAATGCTTAAAAAAGTTAAATTGTAAATTACCACATACTGGTAAATTGTTTTTTAACAAAGTCGTGTAAAATAATTCGAAAAAATGTTATAAATCTGCTTCTGAGCTAAAAAACGTTAATACATGTCTTCAGTGAAATTTGATGACGGTTCTTTTCTAAGAACATAGGTTGTTAGGTTGAAGGTTGTAAGTGGCTGCTGACGTTTAACGTCAACACACGTAGACTCTGAGGTCCATTGTGATACCACGGGAACATACTAACCATCTATCTCCCAGTTTTAGGGGTTCCTTTTTTTTCAAATACCCTCATAGAACACCACTAAAACGTGCCTTTAAAGGGTTAAAATGTTCTACAAACATTTTCTGCATCAAATTTCACTAGGAATTGTAAAAAGACAAAAGTTCGTGCTAAAATTGCAGAAAGCTTAAAAAATTAAAATTGTAAAGTATCTTTTGGAAACAAATAGCCTTACCATAGAAAATAAAATATATTTAAAATAAGCTTTTAATTTTATTTCCATACAAATTGTTTTTGTTTTTAAAATCGACTTTCAAAAAATGTATTGAAAATTTGAAATTTAAAATAAAACTTTTTTTAAAATAGACTTTTTATTTTTCTATGGTACGGGCCATAATTTTACAAATTATGATAATTTAAAATTTTCCTTTTTTAAACATTTTGCTTATATCGTACGAACTTTTTCCCTTCGAAAACCCCTAGTAAGATTTGATTCAGAAAATGTTGGTAGAACATTTTAACCCTTTAAACACACGCCTTAGTCGTATTCTCTATGGATGTTTGAAAAAAGGGCTAAAATTACCCATAAAAATGTGAGGTAGAGGGTTAATATGTTTTAAAAAAAGAACCACCATAAAATTTCACTAAAGACATTTTGATATCTATTTCGTATGCGTCTGTGATCTGACCACTTTTTTCGGTTTACTTTTAAATGCTGATTCCAAATCTAGATTCGTGATCGAATAAAATTTCAATCACTACCAAACATTGGTACATAATTTGGAAAAAAGAACAATCATTACTTCAAATTGGACTTTGAATGCTTTCTTGGTAAACATTTCTTCATTTCTGATCAGGTTTAACTGTTGTTTCTTTTATTTTTGGAAATAAAAAATCGATGAAGATAGTAAGTTTCGATATAAAAAGCCGTAGTTCGGGACCTGGTTTCCAAATTTTTGAGAAAATTTAGGTCAAAGTTTACAAAAATTGTGTTTTATTTTTATTTTTTAGAAATTTTTTACTTAAAATTTTTGGTATGCGTCTGGGATCTGACCACACGGTTTCGATTAATCTTTCAATGCTGCTTCTGAATTTGGTTTCCAAATTTTTCCATTACTTTAGGTTTTTGAAAAAACTGAGGTCAAAGTTTACGTTAATAATTATTTTTTTTTGTTGGGGTCGCGAAAAATTTTAAATATTGAAAAGGGGTCACAAAGCAAAAGTACGTGAGAAGCTCTGTTTTATACCCGCCAAAATGCGAAAAATTAAAAAAAAAATTCTCTGTGGCGTTTTTGGGGGGGGGGGGGGGTAATGGGGGTCAGTGGGGGACTTTTAGAGCACCTTCCCATCGCGATAAGTATACCAAATGTTTTATTTTTTTTAACAAAAATACAAAAAAACATGTAAAAAGTGTATTTTTTCAGAGGTTGGTTCAGTTCTTCAAGGGGAACTTTATCCCCCTCACCCGATTTTGCCCATTCACGAACTTAACCTGCCTATGAACATGAGACATATTTGTGCCAAACTTCAGGAGTCTAGCTCTTTTATTTTGGACTGCATCGTGTTAACTACAGACGGACAGACGGACAGACGGACGGACGGACAGACAGACTGACATTCATAGAATGTCTTAGAATCAATCATGGATCAATAATATATATACTTTATGGGGTCTTCGACCGATATTTCGATGCGTTACAAACGGAATGACAAAGTGAGTATACCCCCATACTGTGGTTGGAGGGTATAATAATTTAATAGTATGTGATAATTTACAATTTTACTTTTTAAGCATTTTTCACTTTTCGCACGAATTTTTGGCCTTTGACATCCCCTAGTGAAATTTTATACGTAAAATTTTTGTAGCACATTTTAACCCTTTAACTGCACGTTTAAGTGGTGTTCTATGAGGATATTTGAAAGAAGGACCAAAATGACCCCTAAAAATTAAAGATAGAGTGTTAATATGTTCTAAGAAAAGAATCGCAATCAAATTTAACTAAAGACATTTTTTGAAATTATTTTGCCATATCAGGAAAAAGGATGTCCATAATGTCCTTTAAAAATTTTATGAAAGGACATTACTTACCTCCTTTTTTCTGATACGTCAAAATAATAAAATAGGTAAGTTAGCGGAGATTCTTTTCTTTAATTTACCATCAATAGTGGCATCCTAGAGAAAGTATTAATATCTAAAACAATTTTTACAAAAATTTAAACCTCATAAATTTTGAAGGCCTTATAAATGGAAACAAGATCACGAAATGAAAATTTTAAAATGCAGTCTTACTATATTTAGTCTCTAGTTTCAAACGTATATTATACAGTTCGTCATTAACAAAATTTTGAAATTTTTTTTTTTAAAATTAAATTTTAAATTTTTTTTGCTCACTTCTAATGAACAATTTAGTGATTAAATGAAGCCTTTCCTAATTAATTCGTTCAGTGTTAATAATTTATGTTCAAAGCTCATTGCTTAACTATTTTAATCATAATAATGCATTTTGTCATTAATATGTTATAAATAAAGTATTATTATTTATTATAACAAATTGTTTTTTAATGATGACACAAATCAATAAATTAATTAAGTATGAAGTGTGTACATTAGACTGGCATTTTTTTGTGTGGCAAAAAAGTTTTTCTTCCAATTTTGAACGTCCGGGCAAATTTTTGATCTTCCAGGCCCAAGAATTATGCGGTACAAATTTGATTCTAATCGCATAAAATTAACCCGTTGCCCCCGGCAATCAAAATTCGGGATTTTTGAAAATTTAAAAAAATGTTTTAATGTTCTGAAAAGAATTTTTAAAATCGGTCGAACGGTTTTTGAGATATCGCTTTTTGAAATTTGCAAAAAATAACGGTTTTCCCATGGACAAGAAATGAAGAAAATCTCAAAATTTGTTTCCTTGAGCCTTTTATACAGTTTGAGGCAAATTTTATTTTATAATTAATTTGAGCTAAATCCGATGAATTTAACCCGAGGCGCCCTTTAATCAAAGTTTTTGTTTGTTAAAAAAATTTCACCAAAAACTCTAATTTTTGATCTAAGGGCGCCATGGGTTTAAATCAATGGTTCCCAACCTCTTTTCGCCACGCCCACTTTTAAGTTTAAAAAATTGCCTTGTCCCATACACTCAAGAAAAATTTGCTAATTTTTATAATTTTTATTTCTAATTAAAAATTACTACTGGGTTAGCAAAGTTTTTGTAAAATAAGCATTTTTACTAAGTTTTTAGTAAAAGTTTCAAGCAATTTACAAAATTTTTGTAATTAATTTTGCTAAAAAAATAATTTTTGTAGTTAATTTGACTTAAAAAACCTTCTTAAAACTTCTTTAAAAACATTTGCTGAGATTTATTTTTTTTTTGGAAAAAGTTATATGGATCTCAGAAAAACAACAATAATATCACATAGTTTTTGTGCGGAATGCATAAGTTAATAAAAAACTATCCTTTCTTTAATAATTTAATGTGGTTCAATTTTAATTAAATTCATAATATTTATATGGTTTTAACACTTTAATTATTATTAAATAATACATTTTATTTTAAATGAATAATAAAGATTTTTTTATTTAATATGTATTTAATACACATTTGTTATTAACGGTTGAATATGTGCAGATTTTTTGAAAAAAATAAATTTAATCTTTATTTAATTTAATTAAAAAGTAACACAAGCAGAAAATATAGTTGGTGAGTAAGGTTAAATCAGTTGTACTAAAATTGGGTACAATATGCGGCTAATAAAAAGCTTTATAAGAAAAAAATCAATGTCTAGTGCAGCGAGTTAAATTGGGACTTCATAGGATCGAGTGCACGCTAAGGCTAATTATATGGTGTAACATGATTTTGTATCTTCGATGGGCCAAAAAAAAAAAATAATTTATACTAACCAGACATGGGGGTTAATGATTACATTGTGTAATTGATTACAGTTTCAATTACAATTACATGTAATTAGTAATTGAAAATTTTCAATTACTAATTACATGTAATTGTAATTGAAAAAACTCAATTACAAATTACATGTAATTGTAATTGAAAAAACTCAATTACAAATTACATGTAATTGTAATTGAAAAAACTCAATTACAAATTACATGTAATTGTAATTGAAAAAACTCAATTACTAATTACATCTAATTGAAAAATGTAATTGATTTTAATGTAATTGTAAGAAACATGTTTATAATTACATTTAGTAGTTAATTACTAATATTGTCAATTACACATACATATTTATTCAAAAATCTTTATGCATAAAATCGTTAGTGCAATTGTTTGTAACGCATGATCTCTGGAATCATAAGAGCTACCAACCTAAGACATACATATTAGATGCTGATCAAGGTTTTAAAGATTTGATTTTTTTCGACCCTGCAGGTGGCGCTGGCCTCAAGTTGTAAACAGAATTGTGGGTGCCATTTGACAGCAGTTCAAAACAGAGTTAAAATAACTAAACTGCCACTGAAATTGTTAAACTCCTCAGTTGATAGTTTTTGAAAAAAGCCAGCAGTTGAAAATAACACACAATACTGTAGTCATTCGCAACAAACTGGAAGCAAAAACTCCAAGTCAAACGAAGATAGGGTTGCCATCCGTCCTCTTTTCCCCGGACACCGTTCTCTTTTTTAGGGCGTCCGGGGCAGTCCTACTTCTTTTTTAGGAAGTGTCCGGGGTTGTCCTACTTTTTGCATTTTTCCCCATACATTTTTTTTTTGTTAATTCTTAACTTTTGAATTATTGGAATCGCTGTATTTTCGCTTACCAGCAGTAATATCAACTTTTTGAGAGCAAAACGAGCACAAAAATAAAAAAAAAAAACACTTTATGTAGTGCGAAAATAACTATGTTGACATCACTTCTTATCAGCTGCCGTGGGTTTTAAAGATTGCTCTCCGAAAAAAGATTTGGTATCAAACAAAATTTTCTAAATGGTTTAAAGCAAATTTCTTTTGAATTTACAAAAATTGTTTTTCAGAAAATCCCCATTGTATTTCAAAATTTTTTATTTGTAATTTTCTAAATGCTTTTTAAAAATTCCATTTGATAAACTTCCAATAGTATTTCAAAAATTTCCATTTATATTTCAAAATTTTCAAAATGCTTTTCGGAAAATTCGAATTAAGTATATTTCAAAAATTTCGATGTGTATATCAAAATTTTTCAAATGCTTTTCAAAAAATTTTGATACACAAATAAAATTTTTTGAAAATCATTTCCATAATTTTTAAATCCAAATAGAAATTTTTGAAATACAATTAAAAAATCTCATTTTATTTAAATTAAAAAGTAATTTTCATAAAATTTTTTAGAAAATTTTGAAATGAAAATGGAAATTTTTGAAAAACAAATGGAGTTTTCTGAAAAGCATTTAGAAAATTTTGAAGTACAAATAAATAGAAAACTCTGATATACAATAGAAAATTTTTGACTTATATTTCGAATTTTTTGAAATATACAGTGGGTAAAAAAAGTAGTAGGACACTCATAACCTCAATTTCTTTCATTAAATTTGGTGGTTAAAATTCATGAAATTCCAAAATGTGTTAGTACCATTTTAAAGATGGCTTTTCACACTTTAAGAATCAGTTGTTCTTGAATCAAAATGATAGCTAAGTTTTTTGCAAATCAGCGAAAACTAAAATAACTTGTAAAATTACCTCAAAAAAGAACTCGGACACTCATTAAATGCTTCCAGATTCCGCGTAATTCTAAATAAAATCAAAATGGTAAATGACTTAATTCTATCCTGGTGTTACTAATTGTTAACCTCCATGTCAGTTAAGCCAACATTTTTATATAATTTAAGCGAATTCAGCTGAAATCTCCTAAAATAAGAGTTTTTCAAAAAATTCGAAATATAAGTCAAAAATTTTCTATTGTATATCAGAGTTTTCTATTTATTTGTACTTCAAAATTTTCTAAATGCTTTTCAGAAAACTCCATTTGTTTTTCAACCAATGGTACCAACGCATTTTTGAATTTCATGAATTTTAACCACCAAATTTAATGAAAGAAATTGAGGTTATGAGTGTCCGACTACTTTTTTTACCCACTGTAACTGGAAATTTTTGAGTTATAAAGGAAAATTTTAAAAATAAAATTGAATAGATATTTCCAAAAAATTGAAATATAATTGGAAATATATTTTTTTAGTGGAAAAAAAAGGTTTTCTTAATAAAAATGATTTGTTTTTGCATATTGTATTGCTTTGTTGACTTGTTTTAAATAAATTTATTATTAAAAAAAAATTGTCCTCTTTTTTGGGTCAAATGTCCTCCTTTTTTAAGGTTGGCGTCCTCTTTTTCTCAAAATGCAAACGGTAACCCTAAACGAAGATAACGAGAGTTTTTGTGGTAGTCTTTAAAAAAACTTAACAATGACTACAGACGACACAAAAGAAATACACAAAATAGACCGTACAATGCGAGTAATAATCACCACATTAATTGGAATGCAAACATTTTAGTTAAACAAATTAAATTTAACAAATATTTAGGTAAAAAATCGTTTAACTAAATTTGAATTCATAACTGAAATAGACAAAAAATCTAAAACTGATAGGGTTTAAATAAACCCAGATCTTTTATACAATGATTTTATTCATTAAATTTTTAGTTTTGAAATAAAGTTTAAAGTATTCATTTTCAACTGAAACATGAATCAAATTAATTTGTATTATTATGCATCCGAATACCATGAAAAAGAATAGTTGTATGTTTTTTTTGTCTTTAAAAATATTATAAGTAGTTATTTATTATGATTTTTTTACATTATTAACCGTTTTTTTACAATTTGGAAAGAAAAAATTATTTTATCAAAAATTTTTTTTCCTGTGAATTTTAATATAATTTTACCTAAGTATTTTTCAAAGCTAAACCAACATATTGTCAATGATATGTCCGTCCATCTGTAACATTAAATATGTTAGATTAAAAAAAAAAATTTAATTTTGTCGTTTTTTAGCGTCCCAAAAAAGTGTAAATACAACAGGTGTTCATACATTAGAATATTTTTTTTAAAACAAAAAGTCACAAACAACTGTTATATTTGGTCTCTGAAGAGAAATCATAATAAAATTTATTTGTTACGATTTCTATTTTTGTCGACCATCCAAATTTTGATTTAATTGCTCAAATAACGTATTTTTGTCATAATATGACATATTATGTATGCTAATTAAACGTAATCTTATCATTTGATTGGAAAATGATGTTTGAATGATTTGTTGCATGATTCTCTTTAACATGGATTTTACCGCGAGTAGATCGGATGTTAACAACGCGAGGTATAACGAAAATAGTCGAAAAATTTAAAGAAACGCTTAACAAATTTTTAATATTACTGAATCCGTGAAAAAAAATTTTTGATTTTTTTTTTGAGTTAGTAGTCTGTAATATATAAAAAAATATAGTCACGTTTCGTGCGCAGACATTTTTTTTTTATTTTGTAAACTATTGTTATTTATCAAGCACAACAAAAAATCTTTGAAAGAATATAAATTTTGCTGAAAACCACAAATTTGCTTTAAAAGATAAAATAAAATAATTCAGGTAATAAATATTTGCAAAAGGGAAAATTTTATCAAAAAAAAGGTCAACATTTTTTAGGATCTGCTTTTATGGCACATATAAAAGCAGATAATAAAAAAAATTAGACCTTTTCTGTAATAATAATTTCACTTTTGGAAATATTTATTGCGATATGCAGCCGCTCCATTAAATGATAATGCAATGTCTTTAAAAGGTAGTTTCTTTACATATTTCGTGTTGCAAAAAAATAAAATACTAATGTCTTTTTGGAAATCCCGATATTTTTAACCCAACTTGATTTTTATGACCACACATATAAAAGAAGATCCTGTAAAATGTAGACCTTTTCGTGCCAAAATTTTCAATTTTTCAAATATTTATTGCGATGTACAGCCACTCCATTGAATTTCAATGCAATGTCTTCACATATTTTGCGTTGTAAAAAAATAATAGTGTCTTTTAAATTCCTTTTGGAAATCCCGATTTTTTATGTCTTTATGACTTTGTAGCTGTTTCCTTTTTGTTATATGTTAAATTATGCAAGCGATCACTTATGCAGGTAGGATTTTGCTTGCTGCTGGCATGCTTTAAAAAAATCCAACAAATGCGTGTGTATTTTCTGATTTGACTGTACCTGCGAAATATTAATTATTTTTAAGATAATATAAAGTCGTTAGATTTCCTGCTAACAAATAAAATAATTTTTTGACCGCTAGATGCAAATAAAAAACGCTAAATTTAGTCGAAAAAACTGCCAAATTACAAAATTCTGTCGAATTTATTTATTATATTAATATATTATTTTCTATTAGTACCCCTTGCTGTAACTACTTGTAAAAAAAACGATATCACTACTTACCATTACAATTTTGGCAACACTATTTTTATACCCTACACCACTCTGTGGTACAGGGTATAATGAGTTTCTGCTGATGTTTGTAACTTCTCGAAATATTGGTCCTAGACCCACCTTCCAGATTGACTCAGAATAACTTTTTGAGTCGATTTAGCGATGTCCGTCCATGTAAACGTTGTGCGCACGATACAGGTCGCAATTTTTAACCGATTTATCTGAAATTTGAGACTTAAGCTTCTTTTGACACAACGACGGACGCTATTGAAATTTGCAAAAATCGGTCCATGTTTGACCTAGCCCCCATACAAACGTCCCCTTAAAATATGAGTCAAATGACTCTAACAATAACAATAGGTATCCTTTCGAAATTTGGTAGGTAAACGTGTTTTGTATTCACAAATCACCATTCCACATTTTAAAGCAATCGGACCGGTTCTTCTTGTAGCCCCCATACAAACCACCCTCCGATATTCACATAAATCGCTAAAATTTCATGAAAATAGGAAATGAGTTATTAAAATTTTGTTTATTTTTAACACGTACTTTAATTACCCAATCAAAATTTGATTATAATCACACCATTTTTGGACTTAGGTCCCATATGAAAATTTCGCCCGCTATTCACTTAAATCGGTTAATTTAAAAACAAATAGAAGACTATTTCACTCAGATTTGGTTTGTGAGTGTTTTCTACACTTATTAAAGATTTAACCTAAGATAAACCAAATCGGTCCATGTTTGGACTTGGGACACATTTTCCGGAAAACACTGGTGTAGGGTATTATATGGTCGGTCTTGACCGACTATAATTTTCTTACTTGTTTTTGTATGTAGTTATCACTTATTTATTATATTTTATTAAAATTATTTAATTAATATTAATACATATAATTATTTTATTAAAATAAATATTATATAATTTCGGTGTTAGTTTTAAATCATGTGACATGTCACCAGTAAAAGCCATGGTAACGTAGTAGGAAAAAAAAAGTTTAGTTTCAAGTTTAGAATTTGCCACCATAACTACCCAGCCAGAAATTGCCAACCCTACCAAAAAAAAAGTACTGGCAAAGCAATTTATTTTTTGTATAGCAAGCTCTTTTTAGTAAAGTACTTGTTTTCACCGAATTAAGTACTTTGCTAGTACTTTTTTACCAAACTAAAGACGGTTTATTTATTTGAAATATTTTTTTTAATAATTTAATTAAATTTTAACATTTTATTTGAAAACACTAAATTATAGGTCTGTTTGATTACTTTTTTTGTAGTAAATGTAGTAAATGAGAAATATTGTCAAAATTTACTCATTGAGAGAAAAATCAAAAAAAGTAAAAAAACGAAAAGTAGTAAAAGTAGTAAAAATATATTTATCATTCAATTTTTTTTAATTTATTTATTAATAAAAAAATTCTTTTGGACAATCACCAAAACTTTATGCATTTAGACAAGATCAAGGAGTTTTGACAATTTGAGGATAATATAACTTTCCAAAAAATTTAATTATGGACCTTCCTTATATATATAAACCCCAGGATATCCAAAAATCTTTGAAAGAATTTTACGTTTTAGTATATTAAAACACATCTGATTTTTTCTTTAAGAAGTATTTTAAAAGCCTTTAAAAAAATACTCTTAGAATCTGAGGATTTTTTCTCATTATCTTGGGATTGTCCTAAAAAAAATCTTTAATACAAACGTATAAAAATCATTAAAAAATTGTCTTTTTCTGGAGTTGTTTTAATTTTTAAAAGTTGAACTTTTTTCCCAACTGATCCGATTTTATACATCTCCGAACTGAACTTATCGAAAATGTCTTAGATTCTGGTACATCTTTTCTATAGAAAAAGTGTCCGTTTCCGAGACATTTTTACTAAAGAAAAAATCTTATATCTCTGATATTTTTTTCTATAGATAAAGTCTACGTTTCTGAGACATTTTTTTGAATAGAAAAAACTTATATTCAAGAATTTTTTTTATAGAAATAGTCTCAGATTCTGAGAGATTTTTTCTGTATAAAAGTCTCAGATTCTGAGAAATTTTTTCTAAAAAAAAAGTTTCAGGTTCTGAGAGATTTTTCGATAGAAAAAGTCACAGGTTTTGAGAATTTTTTTTATACAAAAAGTCGCAGATTCTGATATCCTAATCCACTTTTTCTATATAAAAAGTCTCAGTTTCTGAGACATTTTTTCTATAGAAGATGTCTCAGATTCTGAGACATTTTTTAAATAGAAAAAGTCTCAGACTCTGAGATATTTTTCTATGAAAAAAGTATTAGATTCCGCGACATTTTTTTCTATAGAAAAAGTCTTAGATTCAGAGACTTGTTTTTTAGAAAATGTCTCGGATTCCGAGACATTTTTCCTAAAAAAGAAGACTATAGAAGTTCTATAGAAAAGTCTCAGATTCTGAGACATTTTTTTATTCAAAGGTTCTAAGTTTCCGAGACATTTTTTCTATATCTCAGATTCTGAGACATTTTAATATAGAAAAAGTCTCAGACTCCGAGACATTTTTTCTATAGAAAAAGTCTCAGATTCCCAGACATTTTTCCTGTAGAAAAAGTCTCAGATTCTGAGACATTTTTTTTATAGAAGAAGTCTCAGATTCTGAGAGAATTTTTCTATAGATTTTTTTCTGTACAAATTTTTTTTAGGTAGAAAAAGTCTCAGATTCTGAGACATTTTTTTTACAGAAAATGTTTCAGATTCTAATACATTTTTTCTATAGAAAAAGTCTCAGATTCTAAGACATTTTTTATATGGAAAAAGTCTCAGACTCTGAGACAGTTTTTCTATAGAAAAAGTCTCAGATTTTGAGAAATTTTTTCTTTAGATAAAGTCTCGGACTCTGAGACATTTTTATTTAGAAGAAGTCTCAGGTTCTGAGAAATATTTTCTTTAGAAAAAATCTCAGATTCTTCCCTATTATTAGGTCCTAGACCGAAATGTGGATGCGTAACACACGGAAAAACAAAGAAAAGATGCGTTACACACAAAAAAGCTTGGAACTTTTTCGAATTTTCCTACCAAGGGATGATGTTAAGCATGTTTTAAGTACATGTACGCATATTTGTTTAGATTTTTTTGTTGTTAGTTCATCTTGAATTGAATTTGCACATAAATTTTGCTTTTTTTTATTTTTTTGTTTTAAAATATTTTTTTGTAAATAAATACAAAAATTTGTCAATAATTTTTTTGACATAATTTCGATACTTACGCATTGAAATTTTGCCGGTAAATTGTAGTAAAAATAAAGCAAAAGAGAAATAAATTTTCTCTTAAATTGATTACTACATTTACTATTTTTATGTGTACTCGAACGGTTTTTGAGCAAAAGTAGTAAATTGAGTAAAAAATAGTAAATTGTAGTAGGTAAACAAACAAAGCTTATGTTATGAAGCAAGCTCTTTGTCTCCCGCTCTTAATATTTTGGAACTTCTTAACAGAAGGTACGAAAACTGTTAGACGAGGAAAATACGATAATGTTGAATTAACATTGTTGGTTTGACAAATAATGCTAACTTTTTATATCGAAAAAGCGCTTAATAAATTTTGAAAAAATGTATCAATTTATAATTATTATGGTAATATTATTTAAGAAATACCTTTAAAAGTGTTTAAAACAAATTCTCAGCAAATAAAAAGTCATTAGATTTCCCGATAATCCACAAAAAAAACTTTTTTTACAGCTAGATGAAAAAAAAAAACGCTAGCTTTAGTCTGAAAATCGCAAAATTGCAACACTTTTTTTTTGTTTATATCGAACTTAAGGGATTTTTTTTGGTTTGATCAAACGACCAGTTCGATGGCGGACTTAGCAAAGGGAATTTAAGAGAGGGTTTAACAGAAGAAGGGAGACTTCACATATCTTTAAGTATTGATAGTCTTTGTATGAAGTTATGACAATGGTGTCATTATCAAATTATTTTTATCAAATTTGTTTAACATCCCGAGTAAAAAAGTTCCTATATAATTGTATATAATTTTATAAACATCATACATGATTAAATAGAATTATATAGAAGTTGATGCGAAAAATGAGTCGATAAAACCATATAAAATTTTATCAATGTTACTTGTGTTTTGATAAATTTTTTATATAATTTTATGCGAAATTTGGACCCCCATTTTTATATAACAAAAGCAAATTTATATAATCAGATATAATTATATACAACTATATCAAATTATATAAAACAATATATAATTTTATAAAGTTATATAAAATTATATCAAGTTTTATATAAATCATAAAATTTTGTTTTAATTATATATAATTATATATAATTTTATGTAACTTTATATAGTTTTATACAGTTTTATACAATTATATATATTTTTATATAATTATATCTAATTATATAATTTTGCTATTATTATATAAAAATATGGGTCCAAATTTCGCATAAAATTATATAAAAAATTTATCAAAATATGTGAAACATTGATCAAATTTTATATAGTTTTATCGACTCATTTTTCGCATCAAATTATATATAATTCTATTTAATCATATATGATGTTTATAAAATTATATACAATTATATAGGAACTTTTTTACTCGGGATTGTAGAGTCCTATTTCTCTTGATGGTACTTGAAATTAAAAAAAAAAATCGCTACATTCAATAAAAATATTGCCTTTCAAAAATATATCAAGTATTTAGACAGCTTTCTATTTAAAATTTCAGTAACTTTATTAACATTTTCATTATCGAGTAAACATACGTTATCTGGATGAATTGATTTTATTTTAAAACCATTAATGTTTACGAAAGAAAATACAACTCTCGATTCCGAGCTTTCTTTTATATTCCTAGAGAGTATTTGGAACTTCTATTAAGAGGATGTAGCAATAAATTCGCGAATTTCTTAATTTTTTGACGTTTTTGCGAAATTAGCCCCTAAATTGGCCTTTGATAAAAAACTTGCTTTTACAATCATGTTGAATTTTACCATCATGTTGTATATGGTAGCACCATTTTTCGAGATAATTTAAGGTTCCATTTTTAAGTAAAGTGTAAAGTGTGGGAACCTTACAGAATTAACTGACCAAAAATTATTTTTTTGGACAAATTTTTCGTCAGTTATTTGTTTAAGGTTACCACATTATATAGTTAAAGATGGACCCTTCAGTCATCTTGTAAAATGATTCTGCCATAAAAAAAGTTTTTCGCGATTTTTAAAATGATGGTCTATATCACATTGATGTTTTTTGTTCCCTATTCGTAGTGTTAGGGATGCCTTTATGATTCACTAAAAGCAAGTTTTTTATCAAAGACCAATTTAATTTCGCGAGAACCTTGAAAATGAAGAAATTAGCGAATTTAAGGGCTTAAGATGAAAAGCTTTAAACCAAATTTTACAATTTTTTTTTTTGTTAAAAAACAAATAAGATAATCTTTAATGACATATTGCAAGAAAATTGTACCATACATCAAAAAACGGAGTAAGCCATTGGACTCAGCATCCCAAGCAGAAAAATATGACGGTACAAAAAATAAGGCTCTGGTAAAACACTTTATTTTTAGTATATAATGTAGTATGCAATTACACATAGGAAAGAGCTTTGCCAGTGCTTTGGCAGTTTTTTTCGACCAAATTTTTATATAAAGCTCTGGTAAAGTACTTGATTTTTTGTATATAAAGTGGTATGCAATTACATATAGGAGAGGGCTTCACCAGTACTATTTTTTTATCCAAAATCTCGAAAATTATATAATCCCATTTCTCGTGATGACAGTGAAAACTCGAAAAAATCTCCGTTTTCTTTAAAAATGTCTCCTTTCAATAAAATATCATCACCTTTGTATTTCGACCGTTTTTTATTAAAAATTTCTTTAACAACTATCACATTTCTACTTTGCAGTAAACATACGTTATCAGGAGAGGTGGATCTAACTTTAAATCAATGAATATTTACAAACGAAAAAATCACTCCCGAGATAGAAGTTTCTTTGACATTTCCAAGAGAATATTTAGAAAATGTACTAATTGGATAAAGCAAAGGAATATTATTTGCTGAATTATCGGAATGAAAATATGTAGTTTTCTTTGCATTTGATCAAGAGGGTTGTCTGGACCCTTTATAATACACTTTATATAATCCAAACTATTTTCGAAATCGAAAGCAGAAAATTGTGATAATGACGCTCAACAACGTCATCTGCTATATGAAAATCCTCCTTATTTAGTCAGTCTATTTAACTTTACTCATAGTTCTAGAAGCACGCAAGTTATTATTCCTAGGATTGCATATTCCATTTACGAAAAATCCTTTGCTATAAGGGTGAGTAGAATTTGGAATAGGCTTCCAGTTCGTAAAAAATATTTTTCTTGCTCTGTGTTTACATTTAAAAAACGGATTTTGCGACAAATAGCAGTAGGGCCTAGGTTATAATATATGTATATTTTTTTTTTCTTTGTTATAATACATGATTAGTTACTCTATCTATATTATCTATCCCTTTCTTTTTTTTCATCTTTTTCTTCTTTTTATTCTATCATAAATTTCATTTAGCTATTTCTTTTTTTATAATTTCTTTTGGAAGAAACCCTATGTAATAGTTTAAGCAATCATATATGGCCTAATATACTCGCTCGATTGTAAAATTGATTAAATAAATAAATTAAGTTGTGTATATTCATTTCCAATTGCCTATATTGTAATTCTTCTGTTATATCTTTAGATATATGAAAAAGGTTGTTTTTTAAAATACTCGTAGTAACATTTTCATGTGAAATAAATGCAGTGCCACTGCATTTCTTAAAATCAACTTTTGAAACAAAAATTCTCCAATTCCGAGATAAAGTTTTAAAGTTTTACGAATTTAACTAGATCAAAATTAATTATATCTAGAAATGGACTATTTTATTTACTTTTGTGATGAGCAAGATTAATTTTTTGTCGGATGGACTTTAAAGTAATATTAACAGTGTTGCCTTTAACATACTATCTTTAAATACCTTTTTTTTAAAAAAAGAGAACTAAAATTATGTTATTATATTAACAATAAAATTCATATCTTAATTGGTTAATGCATTTGTTTCTAAAATTAATTCATTAAAAAATTCTTTCGGAGAATGAGGCTTGAAATTCCCAAAATATAAATCTGTTAGAAAGACAGAAATGACGCTAAAGACTGAAATGGTGTTCGTAGTTCCCGTTAAGTTGATATTTTTTACTTAATTTTTAATTAATTTTTTTTTAATTTAATCTTTCATTTTATTATTTATTTAATTTTCATTTTATTTAATTTTTCGTTAAATTTTTATTTAACTTTTGAAGTCAACATTTAATTTCTTTGAGTTTCGTTTCGGTATCATTATTTTAAAAATCTAAAACTATCGATCTACATCGATACTAATTTAAAAAAAAAATATGTTTTAATAAAACTTTGTGATGTTGCTCTTAAAGCACTTTGTGATGTTACTCTTAAAGTACTTTGTTATGTTGCTTTTAAAGTACTCTAAAACAGCTCTGTTACAGAGTTAAAAAATCCTATACGGCAGACCGTTTACCATGGTTATCATTAGGGCGCTGATTGAGTACTTTACTGCTTTGCTTTCCCAGCACTTATACTACCAAATAAGGTTCTTTGCCAGCACTTTTCCGTCTGTATTTTTCTGCCTGGGATGTTTCAAATAAATGGAAATGTTGGTCATACCTCTTATTTTCGAAAATAGTGTTCACTTTTGTCATGCTGTGTTAATATATAATTTATTTAAAATTAAAAAATTAAAAAAAGACTTCTAATGTACAAATTATTAAATAAAAAAATAATTTTATTCATACATTTTTAATTTTGTAATGGAATATTCTAGTTAAAAAGCTATTTACAAAAAATCTCGGATAATACTTTTCAAAGTACAGGGAAAGCGCTTTTAAAAGTACTTTGCCACTACTAAATGGTGTTATCATTTAGCATCTTAGCAAGTACCAAAAACCCAAAAAAAAGGTACTTTGCCAGTATTAATACTACCTTATTAGGTACTCTGCCAGATCTGGCCCGTATGTATTTTTCTGCCTGGGTATACACACAAATTATATATTTATGTCACAAATTTTATGTTATATTTTTGACTTATATTTTTTTACACTAGTTTTAAATATCATATTTAGAATCGACCGCAATCACTTAACTTGTCCAAAATGCTTCTGATGTTGAATTTCGCCAGTCACTATTAATTTGTTAAAAATAAAACTTTGTCAGTTGTCAGATTTTTTTTTTTGCATGTAATGGAAAACACTGTAATTTGAACGTTTTAATTACGATTACATGTAATTAGTAATTGAGTTTTTTCAATTACAATTACATGTAATTAGTAATTGAATTTTTCAATTACATTTACATGTAATTAGTAATTGAGTTTTTTCAATTACAATTACATGTAATTAGTAATTAATTAATTAAATTACATGTAATTAGTAATTGAAAAAACTCAATTACTAATTACATGTAAATGTAATTGAAAAATTCAATTACTAATTACATGTAATTGTAATTGAAAAAACTCAATTACTAATTACATGTAATTGTAATTGAAAAAAATGTAATTGGTATCGCCCATGTCTGATACTAACAGTAGACCAAAACCCCCGAAAGGTTTTGAAAACTTATTTCGAGTTCTTTTTTTATGGCCCACTGCAGTTTTATTTTTTTTTTCAAAGACGTTTTAGATAAGTAAAAAAAAAGTATTAAATCCATTTCTGAGGTAAATAATGTTAAGAGATGTCTTCACTGAAATTTGTGGAGGTTCTTTTCTTAGAACACTTTAACCCTCTTTTCCCATTTTGTCCATTTTTTAAATACCCCTATAGTACACCACTAAAACGTGCCTTTTAAGGGTTAAAATGTTCTACAAACATTTTCTGCATCAAATTTCACTAGGGGTTGTCACCAAAAGTTCGTGCAAAAAGTGCTAAATGTTTAAAAACGTAAAATTGTAAATTACCACATACTCACACTGTGACGACTAGAACAAGCTAGCGGAATAAAATTATTTTTGGAAATTGTTAAGTTCCTAAGGTCATAAGTGTTTCCAATTTGTTTTTATTTATCTGACTTGTGCACCCTACGGTCGGTATCACTCTATAAGGATAGTGCATGTAACAGTTAACTATTTTTCCATTTTTTTATTTCCTAGCTTCAGTAGCTTCAGAGTTCTCTTTCGAAAGTTTTCAGGTTTTTAATATATATACAGATAGTCGGACGGACATTGCTCATAAAATACTTGATGTGCAAGCGTATACAAAGAGATATGGCCATGGTAATATAGCCTAATATCGTAGCTTTCATTTAAAAACAAAAATAGCCATGGGACACGTGGAGACAACATTTTCCAATTCTCTTAAAATTCAAAATTACAACAACAAAAAATATTTTTTTTGGGGAGTTTTGAAAAATTCTTATTAAAAAAGGGTAAGTTAAAATCACTAGTTCCAACCGTCTTCTTTAAAATCCATTACAAAAAAATATTGCAAAAATTCACATATTAAAAATACTGTATTCTACAAGCACTATTCGAAAAAAAAAAAAATTGTTTTCAAAAACCAATTTTTTTACTTTTATTTTTTTTTGGCTTATAGCACACTGATATTATTAGATTAGAAAAAGTGGTAATTCGTGACTTAAGGAGTACTTATTATCTATTACACTGAACACATTTTTTAAAAAAGTAGGAGATTCAATTTTGTCCCGCTACACAGTGGGTTCGATGGTACCCAAAATGGCGATTAATTCAGATAAGCAGTAGTTTTTGAATATTAAATTTTTTTATTGATGACATAATATAAACTCGTAAAAATACACATTTTGGAAATAAAAAAATTGGAAAAATTTTTTTTTTAACCTCTTAGGCGTTTTTTTGTTTTTCGGAAAAAAGGGTTATAGTTCACAATTTTTGCTGTAACTTTGGAATGAAAAGCGATAAATTAATAAAAAAAAAATGAAAATTAAAGTGCACATAATCTGCTGTCAAAGTAATTAAAGAAATAACGCATAATATGTATTTATATTATTATAATTTTTTTTTTAAATCCAATTTTTGTTTTTCACAAAATCTCATAAATGTACAAATTTATCTGAAAAAAGTGATTTATGGGAATATTATAGTTTTTTATTAAGGAATTATCATCTATATATATAAAAATGGATGTGTGTATGTATGTGGGTATGTATGTATGTATGTATGTATGTATGTTCCGTATGGACTCGAAAACGGCTGGACCGATCTTGATGAAATTTTCAGGGGATATTCAGAATAGCCTGGCGAGTAACACTGGGCAGTCGGATTTTTGATTTTCCGTCTGTGGGCGGAGGGGCGTGGCAAAATCCAATTTTTGCATTCCACCAATAATGACATCTATATATAAAAAACAGATGGACCGATTTTGATGAAATTTATATCAAAGATAGTACTAACTGAGTACTTACTATATGCCAAATTAGAGCGTGATCGGACTAATGGGCGTATAATGCCATGCTTTTTTGCCAGTGGGCCGAGGGGTGGGCAAAGTCGAATTTTTACATTGCACCACTAATGACATCTATATATAAAAAACTGCTGGACCGATTTTGATGAAATTTAAACCAACGATAGTACTGACCAAATTATGACTATGTGCCAAATAAGAGCGTGATCGGAAAAAATGCCATGCCCTTTGTATTGAATGTTATATCTGCATGCTCCGCAATAACGCAAAAACTGTTTATTCGATTTTAATTAAATTTTCAGTACTGATAGTGTTAACCGAGTGCGGAACTATAGGCTATATTATACTACGATTGGAAAAAGGGGCGTAAAATGCCACGCCCCTTTGTGCTATACTGGACGTTTTCTGCCTGTTTCGCAATCACGCAAAAACAGCTGAACCGATTCACTTGACATTTTCACCACATACAGTGCTAACCAAGTGCATATGTAGGCCATATAAGATCGTTAATGGGGAAAGGGATCAAAATTGCAACGCCCTTTGTACTATACTGACCACGATTGAACAAAGAGGCGTAAACTGCCATGCCCCTTTGTTATATACTGAACGTCATATCTACCTGTTTTGAAATCACGCAAAAACGGATAATCCGAATCTGTCACTACTGATAGAACTAACCGAGCGGGAACTGTAGGTCATATGTAGAGCGCGATTCGACAAAAGGGCATAAAATGTTACTCCCGTTTTTTATAAATAAAAAGTTATTTCCTCCTCTTTCGCAATCACACAAAAATGGAAAAATTTATATCAATGAAATTTGCGTAACCGATAGTACTAATCGAGGATACACCATGGAGCTTTAGACTATCACGATTCGATAAAAATTCGTTAAATGACCCGCCCCTTTTTACTATTCTTAACGTTATGTCTGTCTGTTTCGAAATCACGCAAAAACGGCTGAACCGATTTTGTTGAGATTTCTCTATAGAAAGTGCTAACCGAGGGTGGAACCAAAGGTTACCTGCTGGATCCTTGGACACTTTATTTAAATTAAGATGCAATATAAAACATTTTTTTTCTTAGGGCCAGCAACGCGGATCGGGTATAGCTAGTAAATACATAAAAACACAGCATTTTAGAAAAAAAAATTAACAAAAAAGTTTTTTTTTTTAATCTTTTAGTCGTTTTTTATGTTTTTGGAAAAAAGCACGAAACCCTTGAACATGTAATAAAGCTACAAAAAACAAATGGAGGAGACGTTTTTTTCGCGTAGGGGGGAGGGTTTACTGGGAGACTATGGGGGACACCTTCCCCTCGCGATAAACGTTGCCAAAAAAATAGATGTCAGTTTTTGCACCTAATTAATACAAATTTATCATTATTTAAATTATTTTTTCTATACACGCCCCCAAAAAGGGGCGGACCGAAAAAATTGGCATTCCTGATCCCCCTTGGTTCAAATTCAGGTCGATGAAATTCATATGGCATTAAAATGTTTCATTTATTGAACAAATATACAAAAAAAAATTTGTAAAAAAAATATTTTTCTGGGGTAGTTTTAGTTCTTCAAGGGGGAACTTTTTCCCCCCTGGTCCGATTTTGCTCGTTCAAGAACTTAACCAGCCTATGATCATTTTACAAACTTCAGGATTCTAGCTCTTGTTTTATGTACTTTATTGTGTGCTCAACAACAGACGGACGGACGGACACACGGTTAGTCACAGAATGTCTTAGAATCGATCAGTGATCAATGATATACACTTTGTTGGGTCCTAGACCCATATTTCGATGCGTTACATATGCGTTACAAAGTGAGTGTAAGCCCATACTGTAGTTGAAGGGTATACACACACATATAATGGATTTTTTTAATAAATGATACCCAGACTTTTTACACAAAAATGAGAATAAAAAAAAGGGCCGGGCATTGTCCGTACTTTTTTTTCTTTTAAACAAAAGCTGATATTCTATACTTTTTTGAAATCCCCAAAACTAAATCCAACTATTACTAACTTAATATGTGTGGCCCATTAAATATGGAAAATATCCCAATTTTGGACCCTTTTTAAAAAAATTATTAAAAACATTGAGACACAATTTTTATAAACAAAAAAAATTTTAAAATTTAGCTTAATCCCTGGTGTTTAAGGTTCCATTATAAAAGATTTTCTTTTAAAAGACTTAATACCACTAATAATCGCTTTAATTGTAAAAAATTTAATTTTTTTTACTTTTTTCAAAAACTGCAATAATTTGTTAACTTTGACAGCTCACCGAAAAAAAAGTAAACAACTTATTTGATTGATTTTGATAACTAGTGTTGCAGAATTTTATCTACTTTTACCATATACCAAATTTTATAACAAAAACTTCATTTATAAATTTCAATTAATCGCCACTTTGGCATCATTTGAACCCAATGTGCGCTAGCTTGCGGGACAAACATTTTGTTGAAAATTTTGAATGATATTGAAGGTTACAACTTGTATATGGACATAACTTAACTCCTTTTTCCTGATATGTAAAAATAATACAATAGGAAAATTAGTGGAGATCCTCCTCTTTCATTTGCTATCACTAGTGGCATCCTAGGACAAGTACAAATATGAAAAAAATATTTTCTAAAATTTAATTCTCTAGAACTCTGAAGTCCTTTTAAAAGGAAACAGGATCACTAAAAGAAAAACTGTAAATGCAGTTTTGGTACATTTAGTCTCTAGTTTCAAACGTTTATTATCCAGTTCGTGTTAACGAATTTTTTTATTTTTGTCGGATGGTGTAATTTAACAAATTATGATAATTTAAAATTTTCCTGTTTTAAACATTTTTCTTATATGACATGAGCTTTTGACATTTGACAACCCCTAGTAAAATTTGATGAAGAAAGTCTTTGCAAACCTTTTTAACCCTTTAAGCGCATGTCTTAGTCGTGTTCTATGTGGATATTTGAAAAAAGGGCAAAAATTACCCCTATAAATAAGGGGTAGAGGGTTAATATTTTCTAAGGAAAGAACCGCCATAAAATTTCACTGAAGACATTTTTTTTTAAATATTTAGCTCAAAAGCTGACTTATAAAATATTTTCGACTAATTTCACACGACTTAGATGAAAAATAATTTTAAAGTATGTGATAATTAACAATTTTACATTTTTAAGCCTTTTGCACTTTTTGCACGAATTTTTGATCTTTGATTACCCCTAGTGAAATTTGATGCAGAAAATTTTTGTAGAACGTTTTGACCCTTTAACCCCACGTTTAATTTGTGTTCTATGAGGATATTTAAAAAAAGAACCAAAATTACCCCTAAAATGGCAGATAGAGGGTTAATATGTTCTAAGAAAAGAACCGCCGCCGAATTTCAATGAAGACATCTATTATCGTAATTTAGCTCAGAAGCAGATTTATACAATTAAAAAAAAAAAAAAGTATCAAAAAGACCCCTAAAAATGGGAGATAGAGGATTAACATGTTATAAAAAAAGAACCGTCATTAAATTTCACTGAAGACACCTTTGAACATTATTTGCTTCACTATTAGATTTAATACTTTTTCTTGGACTTATTCCAAACGTCTTTGAAAAAAAAAGATCAACACTTCAGTGGGCCATTAAAAAGGAACTCGAGCTAAGTTTTCCAAACTCTTCAGGGGTTTTGGTCTTCTATACTTTAAATTTTTTGGTCCCACTCAAGATATACTCGAGGACCCCGAATTTGTAGCACAGTGTTATAATCTTGAAACAATATCAGGTGAGTCAGGTCAGCTTGTTTTTATTACACTCAAAAACAACCTTGTAAAATTACAAGAAAAGTTTGTAACTTTTTTTTTGCTATCTCCTGTTTGACAAGAATTCCTTGTTATTTTACAAGTTTTTTACCAATAATTTTGTAATTTTGCGAACTGTTTGCCAAAAAAAATGTAAACCTAAGTAAAAAAGTTTTGATATAATGATATATAATTTGATACAATCATATTAAATAATATATGACTTTTTATATGTTCAGATCATATTTTATCTAAGATTTATTGCGGATCCAATTTCTTATCTGAGGTTACACATAAATATATCTGACTGTATGTAATTATATAAATCTATATTAATTTATATAAAATAAGATCAAGTGGATTTAATTGGATGTGACCAAAAATCGGATCTAATTCCATCATTTTTTATATTTGTGTATCTAAAATAATACAATTAGATCAACTTGGTGCAGCCAATTTTGAGATCAAATTAGATCTTGAAAGTTTTTTTTTACTCGGGAATTAACAATTTTTTTGACGCGATAAAACTTATAAGGAGGTTTCGTGATTTTACTAGATTTTTTGCTACCTCCTATTTTACAAGAATTCCGAATAAAAATTACGAACTTTTTTGTAATTTTCAAGGCCAATTTCCCCATTATGAATTAACATAACAAGTACTTATATTAACTCTACTTTCTTTAGGCTGGATTACTCAATGCTCCGTTATAAAATAACTCTTCGTTAAATTTAACTTTTTCATACAAATTTTGACATAAGGCTCCGTTAAATCGGCAGTTAGCAGCTAACTTTTCATTGAGTAATCCGCCCTTATTAGGATATTCTCCCATTAAATAGTCGATAGAGTTTCTTGCTTTCAAAAAATTTGGAAATTTTCAGGAATGAATTGACGATCGTTTTGGGGGATTTCCAGTTCCCCCATCATCAGAATTCTTTAGAAAGTAGAGTTAACATAAGTACTTGTTATGTTAATTCATAATGGGGAAATAGGCTCGAACTGAAATAAAAATTATTTTATTTTACAAGATTTTTACCAATAAAATTGTAAATTTACAACTTTTTTGCCGAAATAAAATTTACAAGAAATTCTCGTAAATTTACTAGATTTTTTTTTTTTGTAAAATATTGGTAAAATGGGACTTTTTCTAGTAATTTGAGAAGGTAGGATCGTATTCAAACGATCGATATCACAGCTTTGAGGGTTTTGGAAAGAAAATTCCTTATAGTGAACCATACCGATTTTATATACGTATTTTTAAGCGGATGAAACCTACCCAGTCAGAAAAATACAATCGCAAAATCGTTGTGAAAGCGTTGTGGACGGTTGTACGAGCGTTCTGTATACCAACTTCAAAGCGCCTTCAGATGATCCGAATGATAACATCGATCGATCTACGCTAGGTTTAAAGCGTTTTAAAAGCAATGTAAAAAAGTGCTTTGAGAACGTTTTTTAACAGTCATCAAAGCGCTTTAAAAACCCAAAGTAAAGAATTTATGTTTTAGTTTGGTTATAATAATTTGTTTGATACAAAGTGAATTCCGAAAAAAAGTTTTTGTACTCAAAAAAACTTGGAAATTTTTAAAAAAAATTTTCGAAACTTAGAAAATTAAAAAAAAAAAAAATCTAAAAACATTTTTATGATTTTTATACCCTCCACTCTAGTGATAGAGGGTATATATAAGTTTGTCATTCCGTTTGTAACACATCGAAATATTGGTCTAGGACCCCATAAAGTATATATATTCATGATCCTTGATCGATTTAAAGTCAATCTAGCGATGTCCGTCCGTCCGTCCGTCCGTCCGTCCGTCTGTCTGTCTGTCTGTCTGTCTGTCTGTCTGTCTGTCTGTCTGTCTGTCTGTCTGTCTGTCTGTCTGTCTGTCTGTCTGTCTGTCTGTCTGTCTGTCTGTCTGTCTGTCTGTCTGTCTGTCTGTCTGTCTGTCTGTCTGTCTGTCTGTCTGTCTGTCTGTCTGTCTGTCTGTCTGTCTGTCTGTCTGTCTGTCTGTCTGTCTGTCTGTCTGTCTGTCTGTCTGTCTGTCTGTCTGTCTGTCTGTCTGTCTGTCTGTCTGTCTGTCTGTCTGTCTGTCTGTCTGTCTGTCTGTCTGTCTGTCTGTCTGTCTGTCTGTCTGTCTGTCTGTCTGTCTGTCTGTCTGTCTGTCTGTCTGTCTGTCTGTCTGTCTGTCTGTCTGTCTGTCTGTCTGTCTGTCTGTCTGTCTGTCTGTCTGTCTGTCTGTCTGTCTGTCTGTCTGTCTGTCTGTCTGTCTGTCTGTCTGTCTGTCTGTCTGTCTGTCTGTCTGTCTGTCTGTCTGTCTGTCTGTCTGTCTGTCTGTCTGTCTGTCTGTCTGTCTGTCTGTCTGTCTGTCTGTCTGTCTGTCTGTCTGTCTGTCTGTCTGTCTGTCTGTCTGTCTGTCTGTCTGTCTGTCTGTCTGTCTGTCTGTCCGTTGAAAACACGCTTACTTTTGAAAGACTTTACGGAGGCTCCTGAAGTTTGACATATATGTTCTCCATTTACCGGGTCAGGTTGGTATTGCAAAGCAGCGAAATCGGTCCAGTGGTTCAAAAGTTATGAGCAAAAGAGTAAATTTCGGCAAGGGTATTTTTCGAATTTACAAGATTAAAACCACTATAACTTTCGAAAGACAATTCTGAGGGGGCTGAAGCTTAGCATTTATATTTGTCGTTCCCCAAGGCTGTTTGGTTTTGAATTTCAGCAAAATCGGTTCAGTGCACTGTGGCCGAAATCACTGATCTAGCGGCGTTTTAGTCAAAATTAAAAAATTAAAACTGATAAATGTTTTGCACTGTATCGATTACCTATACTTTACAGAGAAAATTAACGTTTTCACTTTTGTTTTTCTCTTAATATTCGCACAGCTGTAAGCTATCAAATATACATTTTCTGCAGCAAGTGTATTAAAGGAATTTGGGGCCTAATTACGCAGTGAGTTTTTCTTGATACTTTTAAGTTAATTGTTTACACATTTTGAGCCAAAAAGTTTTAACTGAAAGTAAAAGGTATGTTTTAACTAAAAAATAAATGTTTGTGGCCTGTGTGTATCTAGTTTATTATTAGTTCATTATAGGAGTTTACATTTGTGATATTAACTATAGTTTCAAGGACTGCAACTTGTGAAATTCGATCGTATTCGGTCCAATTCCTGTTTTGTTTTTTATTTTGGGTTATTTTTGTTGTGACGTTTCAGTATGGCGTGCTAGTTCGCGCAAGTTGCTCGATTTTTTAGGGTCCATCTGCTGTCCAAATAAACAGTATAAACGCGATACAGACCACAATTTTCAATCGATTTGGCTGAAATTGGAAATTTAAGTTTCTTTTATCGCTAGAACAAAACCTATTAAATTTTGACAAAATCAATCCATGTTAACCCATAGCCCCCATGTAAATGTCCCCTTCAAGTTTTACTTAAATACCCCTAACAATAGTATTCAAGATATCCTCTTGAAATTCGACCAATAAATGTTTTTTATATTCATAAACCATCGCTCTAAATTTTAATGGAATCGGACCATTTTAATTTCTAGGCCTCATACAAACCACCCTCCCAATATTCACATAAATTTCCCAAAATACATAAAAATAAATAAATATTGTTTAAAAATTAATTCTTTTTAAACTTTATCATCGCAAATAAGCATTAGTCTTTATTATTTTACATTTCCGAATTAAGCGCCGCTAGATTGGCCATTTCGGCCACTGTGCAGTGGTTCAAAAGTTATAAGCAAGCACTGAATTTCAGATTTGTTTCACCTTAAACTGTTGAAAACTCGTTAAACAAGTTTTAAAAGCATGGTGAAATACCAGTTTTGTAAAACTTGTTGTTGTTTGTTTTCTTGTCGTGGGGTGCAGTTTAGTTGTTAGACAAGTAAATATTTGTTATTGTTTTGTTATTGTTAGTGTAACTGTATGTAACGGGAAAAAATCAAATAAAGTATGTGTATGATTGAATGTTAATTTGTTTTTGGTTTTTAAAGAAGAGGATGGTAATATAAAAAGAGGAAAATATGTGAAATAGTTTTTTTTTGTATTACATATAAGTATAAAACAACAAAAATATTTTACAAAGTAATTTGTTACTCAAAGAAATTGTACACTAAAAAAATATTTACACTCAAAAAAAAATGTTACACTCAAAAAAAAAAAAAATGTACTTATTATTATTTTTTTTAATGAAATGGCAGACTCAAAAATATGTTGACAGTCAAAAAAATTTTACACTCAAAAAAATTTGATTGATTAAAAGAAAGTTTGACTCAAAATAATATACATATTTCTAATAAAAAATTTGTAATGCAATTTTTTTAAATTTTTTTTAGAAAATTACTATCAGATAACATTGTGGAGGGTATTCATAGATTCGACCAAGTCGAATTTAATTTTTCTACTTGTTTTACTTAAAAAACAAAAAAAAAATTGACAAAAAATTGTAATTCAAAAATAGTTTCGGAACTTAGAAATTTAAAAAAAAAAAAAAAATATAAAAAACTCTTAAAACGCTTTTCGAATACGCTCGCAAAGCGTTCCAAAAAAACGTTTTGAGATTGCTTGTTTTTTGTTATAGAGCTTTCAGAACACTTTTTAAAAACGCTCTCAAAGCGTTTGAAAATAGCGTTTTGAGAATGCTTTTTTTTTAGAACCTTCGTCAATTTCTGCTTGGATATTTGGACAAAAAAGCTGAAAGAGAGTATGAAGTAAAGTTGAGCACTTCTGTAAAAAATATTAATATGTAAACTATAGCAGTAATAGAACAAAAAACGAGCATTTGTCAAAACATATCCAAACAATGTGGTGGTTGTGACGTCTAAGATGACGACAAGTTACTGGTATGATTTCAGACCGGGATATAGATGTTAATAAAAAGTACCATAAGAAGGGCTTATTGTAAAAGCTCGATAAGCAACATTTCATTATATGGTTGTTTTTGCCTTAAACATTTTAAAAGAATGTAGAAAATATAGCTTTTGCAGAACTTTCAATCTCAAGATACTTGTACGAAGGGTTTAAGCAAGACTTCTGCCAAAAATCTGTCAATGGAACATCGTTAAAAGGCAAAAACCACCAAAAAGTAAAATGCTGCTTGGCCAAGCAGTTTAACATACGACTCATATGGGTCCCAGTGCACAGAGACATTCCAGGGAATTGCAAAGCCGATGAGCTTGCAAGACTAGGAACTACCTTACAGGTTCCAACAGAATTGGAATGTGTTGGTATGTCTCTAGAAACTTGCAAGCAAAACCTACGTCTTTGTTCTGCGACGGAGACTAATCAAAGATGGGCAAATGGATGGACGTGTGAGACAACACGACTGATTTGGCCTTCTTTTAATCAGGGGCGCACAAGTGAGCCGATATCGCTTCCAAGAGGAGAGATTTTGACGGTGGTTTCTATAATTACCGGACACTGTGTTATAGGGAAGCACGCAGAGCGGTTAAACGTGCCGTCGAATGACTTTTGCCGAAGTTGCATGGATGAAGAGGAGTTGGAAACTATCGAACACTTCATTTGCCATTGCCCGGCACTTTCTGGTCAGAGACTTGATTCACTGGGATCTAGGGAGCTGTACGATCTTTATGATTTGTCGGATGTCAAAATTCAACATCTAAGGAGTTTCATAAGAAGCTCAAACTGGTTTAACGACAGGGACTAGAAGGGAAACCTATTACGGTCCCGTGGTATCACAATGGACCTCAGAGTCTACGTGTGTTGACGTAAAACGTCAGCAGCCACTTACAACCTAACCTAAAATGCTGCTTATCAATTTTTTGCAGTAAGCTCTTCATATATAAAAAAAATTGATATTTACAAATCAAACCGACATTTAAAATCCTACTGAGGATAACACTATAACTGGAGTGTTTGAAACCGGTATGGAAATACCATAAATGTCTATAATTTTTAAAAATTGAATTTTTTCTACATTTTTCAACTTAAACCCGTATAGAGCATAATAGGTTTTTACTAAAAAAAGTTTTTAAAAAAAGTTTTTTAATAAAAAATTTATAAAAAAAAAAACTTATAAAATTTTCAAAACTTTTTTAATAAACCTTAGTTCAAGTAAATTTACCCAAAAAATATTCTAATTTAAATATAATGAACAGATGGATTTTTTTTTCTTAGGTGAACATTTTTAGTTGACATTTTAATGTTTTTTTTTTATGCTCAAAAAAAGGGATGCTACTAAAACAGTTGTTTGTTTTAGCTACTTTTAAAAAACACTTTCCATTCATAAAACTAATGTAACTCCTTTGTAAACATTTGCAACATTTTTTTTGTATCATTTTATAAACAGATAGCCCAATTTTTTTTATTTTAAAAAAGTGGGTGCATTTATAATTGATGGAAAATAACTTTTTGTAGGAAATTTTTGATAAAACATGTAGCGTGCTATACTATGAGCAGGAGGTTGTGGGTTCGATTCCTACCATAATCCTTTTGGTTTCGCTATAACGATCTGGTTGAAATTAGTAAAATGATTTGTTTTTATAAGTTAATTATTAATTATTTTATTATTTGAAAATTCTGATTCATTTTGTCTTAGAAAAAGTCTCAAAGTATGAGATTATTTCTAATTAAATTGAATCTTGAAAAAATGGCAGATTCTGGATTCACACAACAAATCCAGTTGCTACAACCGTAATATTAAAACCTAATTTTTGTGGTTGTCGTAACTGTTCAAGCGGTTGTCACAACCTAAATTTAGTTTTGTCAATTACAATATGGTTACGACAACCGAAATATAGTTGTAACAATCAAATGACCAAATTTTGAAGACGTTAATTCATTAGAAAAGATCTAAGATTTTTGGACACTATGTAATAGAAATATTTCCTTCAGATATATTTCCTTCAGATTCTGATTCTGCAAAAAAAAATAGATTTCTCAGTTCCTTAAAAAATTTGGTTTTGAGATATTTTGGTTTTGAAATCATTAAAAAAAAAAATAATTTAAAAACTTATCAATTAACCCACGGCTTAAGTTTTGCCGAGACAAACAGTTTAAAAAAAGGAAAAGTTCCATTTTTAACAAAAACACAACAACAAAAAGGATAAAAGGATGTGTATGTAAGACTGAAATATGGGTCGTATTGCATATATTACTTCCTTGTTGGTTAACAAAAATAAACATTGATGTATGGTGAATAAACATTGGAGGGTCCCGAAAACAAAATGTAGAAAAAAAACAACTTATAAAGTAAGATCTTCAATAAAAATTGTACTTGAAAAGAAATTTGATAAAAAAAAAAAAAATAAAAAATGGTTAAAGAAAAAAAAAAAATAATGTAAAAATCAATTTTTTTGATGAAAAATTTTTTTTCACAAAAAAAAAATTATATATAAAAAAAAAAATTTATGAAAAAAGGAACATTTTATTGAAAAACAAACATTTTCATAATTTTTTTTTGATAGAAAACAAAAATTTTGTTTTTGATAAAAAAAAAAATTATAAAAAAAATTCCTGAAATTTTTTTTTGTAAATAAATTTTTTTTGATGAAAAAAAAATTTATGAAAACAAAAAATTGTTTATGTTACGTTTTACTCAACGGCAGGTGAATTACACTGCGCTACAAATAATCAAAATGGAATATACTTTTGAAATAAGCTAGTGAAAGTTGTAGGTCTCGTCGAAAAAATCACAAAAATGCCCATCAAACTTGCCAAACACTATCAAATGTTAAAGTTATTGTCAGAAAACTTTTTTTTGGGACTTTAGAAACTTTTCAACCGATTTTCAATTTTTTAGAGGGATAAGGCTTTTTATATGTGGGAATTGGTCTACATATATGAGGCATTCCACACCAAATGTCCAGCGAAAAAAAACACGTGTCCCGTAAATTTCTGAATAGGTTGTTTGGATAGCCCCATATGTAACTAAGAAAATTGCGTTTTTGGTTTTTCAAATTTTCGAAAACTGGGCTTAGGAGGCGTGGTCAAATATTTAAAAAATGGTACAATTTGTGGCGAGTTGCCTTGATTAAATATTTATCACATTAAAACGGAATGCACCAAAATGTCAAAAATTTACGTTCTTATATAGTTTTGTATGGGCTATCGATTAAAAATTATTTTTTTGGAAAATTTTCAGAACCCTTTCTGAAATTTTCCATTTTTTAAAAAAGTCAATTATCAAAAATCCGGCCACTTTTTTTTTTCTTTTTTATTTATTTTTTTAAAAGTTTAGATGTTTGTCCATCCACACAAAAAAAATCAGAAACACGTTCATCTTTTTTTTCGAGAAAATCGCATTTGAACTTTAAATTTCATAACAATTTTGTTATTTGCTTGTATTTCTTTGTGTCAACAGAGCGTATGACGAATATTTATGCAATTAATATTACTCATTCGCAACTTTAAAACAAAGAAATACAAGCAAATAACAAAATTGTTATGAAATTTAAAGTTCAAATGCGATTTTCTCGAAAAAAAAGATGAACGTGTTTCTGATATTTTTTGTGTGGATGGACAAACATCTAAACTTTTAAAAAAATAAATAAAAAAGAAAAAAAAAAGTGGCCGGATTTTTGATAAATTGACTTTTTTAAAAAATGGAAAATTTCAGAACGGGTTCTGAAAATTTTCCAAAAAATAATTTTTAATCGATAGCCCATACAAAACTATATAAGAACGTAAATTTTTGACATTGTGGTGCATTCCGTTTTAATGTGATAAATATTTAATCAAGGCAACTCGCCACAAATTTTACCATTTTTTCAATATTTGACCACGCCTCCTAAGCCCAGTTTTTGAAAATTTGAAAAAAACCAAAAACGCAATTTATTAGTTACATATAGGGCTATCCAAACAACCTATTCAGAAATTTACGCGACATTTGGTGTGGAATGCCTCATATATATGTATAAGAAAGATATGAATTTATTTTTTCAACAATGTCTAATTTTTTCGTTATTTTTTGAAAATTTTTTGAGTTTATCGATTTTTTTCTGCTATAGTTCTTTCAGCAACCTTTATGTTTACAAACTTATTCTTAAAGAAAATTTAATTTTGAATACGATGAACTTTATGCTAATAAAATCGGATAACAATTGGCTGAGTTGTGATAAGTTATTTTAAAAATGGAAATTAAAATTTTGCATGAAATCGGTGTTCGGACAACACAGGAAAAAAAAATAATTAAACAAACATTATTAGAGGTTGCGTATCATTATTTTACAATGCGTGAACCGATTTTGTTTCTGTAAATTTCCCACGAAAGGGAATGTTAATACCAAGATTTTAATGTATGTGTATTGGTTCATGAATTATATATATTTAAGTGCACTAAATAGAAAAATAAGTTGCATTGTTTTTGAATTGCGTGAACCGATTTAATTTCTAAAAAATTTCCCATGAAAGGGGAAGTCAATGCCAAGGTTTTAATGGGTATACGGTTTTTGTATGTGTATTGGTTCATGAGTTACATGCATTTAAGTGCAGATACCTGTATGTTTGCGTAAATGGTGTATATAGGCGAAATAGGGTAAACAATTGTACTTTAGTACTTTTCGAAGTTCGATTTTCGAACTTGAAATTAGGGGAGATCCTCCTCTTTCATTTTCTTTCACTACTTGCATCCTAGGACAAGTACAAATGAAGGGCTTACTGCAAAAACTTGAAAACCAAATTGAATTTTTAATTTCAAAAGTTTTAAGGCAAAAACCACCATAAAATAAATGAAAGGTTGCTTATCGAGTTTTTACAATAAGCCTTCAAATATCAAAAAATATTTTATAAAATGTAGTCCTCTAAAATTTTGAAGTCATATATATTCGATTAGAGTTTTATTCTAGTTCGAGGCCCAAAAAAAATTTTTTTTTTTTTTTTTTTTTTTTTTTTTCTATTTATGATATTGTCATAATAGAGTATTTTTAATTTATTGCTTTAAAAAAATTACTATCTCATAGTATGTCTGTACTGATCAGTTTCATCCCCACTAAAGGAATCTTCAGCAGACTTTAGAGAATCATCGTTGGTCAATCAAACATCAAACCAGACATAATATTTGATATATTTCCCAAGTTATATGAGAAGTACTATTATGAAGGTCCGAAATCTGTTTTCCAACAAAAATAACTCTTTTAAAGCAAAAATTGTATATATTAAATCACCGTCGGTAACTATTAATATATGTGTTGCTGTTATTTTACAATAACAACAGTGCCTAACCAAACAATAGTGTTGGTAGGATAAGTCGTACTAAACTTTGTGTTAAATGTTGTTTTTTTATTTTTAGTACCAAAAGGTACATAAAAATAAAATGTATTTATTCGGCCTTTATATATGTATATATATTCGATTAGAGTTTTATTCTAGTTCGAGGCCCAAAAAAATTTCTATTTATGATATTGTCATAATAGAGTATTTTTAACTGTTGTTATTGTAAAATAACAGCAACACATATATTAATAGTTACCGACGGTTATTTAATATATACAATTTTTGCTTTAAAAGAGTTATTTTTGTTGGAAAACAGATTTCGGACCTTCATAATAGTACTTCTCATATAACTTGGGAAATATATCAAATATTATGTCTGGTTTGATGTTTGATTGACCAACGATGATTCTCTAAAGTCTGCTGAAGATTCCTTTAGTGGGGATGAAACTGATCAGTACAGACATACTATGAGATAGTAATTTTTTTAAAGCAATAAATTAAAAATACTCTATTATGACAATATCATAAATAGAAATTTTTTTGGGCCTCGAACTAGAATAAAACTCTAATCGAATATATATACATATATAAAGGCCGAATAAATACATTTTATTTTTATGTACCTTTTGGTACTAAAAATAAAAAAACAACATTTTGAAGTCATTTTAAAAGGAAATAGGATCACGAAAAGAAAACCTGTAAATGCAGTTATACTACATTTAGTCTCTAGTTTAAAAGGTATATTATCCAGTTCGTGTGTAACAACTTATATTCATTTCTGTCGGACAGTGTAATAATATAAATACACAATATTTTTTTATTCTGTTTGTTTTATTTAAAAGATAAATTATTGTAATATATTTAAAATTTTATAACACAAAAATTGGTCAACTATAACTGCCAGGGTTGCCACTCAATTGTAGAATTATTTTTTTAAGGAAAAAAATCGGCTGCAGTTGTACACCAAAAACTTCTGCGCCGATTTTGATTTTTTTTTTCTTTTGATTTGTAGATTATTAAATTCTCTTGTACCTGCCATGGCTATTTTTTTTACAAATACCGATTTTTGTTGAAATTATACTTTTAATCACATCGCCTGATTAAAAGTTACATTTTTCAGGACTCACTAATACACATGTAAGTTCTTTGCAATGATAACGATGATGATGATACATATGAAGGTTTCTATTTCAAACGTACCACGAAAAAAAAAATGTTGTTGGATCAAAGTCAAACTTTGAGAGCTTATTGCCCTATATGAAAGTAACAAATCGTGGAACAAAAGTTTTCCTTTTTATGGAAAAATGGGCGAGATAGGCGTGGTCAAACATCGTAAAATTGAGCAATTTTTGCATGATTCTGAAATTTTCGAAACACATTTATTTTATAGTGTTTTGTATGGGCTATCGATTGGCATTATTAGTTTTTGGAAAAAATTCAGAACTATGTCTGAATTTTTCAAATGAAAAACAAAAATCGATGTAGCAAAAAACACGCCATTTTAAATTTTTTTAAAAAAAAAATTTAAATTAAAGTTCATTTCATTCTCTACATCATATCAAATTTTCAGAGAGCAGTTATTTTTGGTTTTCGAGAAAATTGACTTTAAAGTTTAAATGTCTTATTTTATTTTCCATATCACTCATACGCCACGATACATTTATTTTTGCACTTACTTGTTTAATTCTGTTTAGATAACAGATTTAAAGCTGATTTGTCTTATTTATAGGAATTCGACTGTTTTTTTTGTTGACCAGAGACATACAGTGCCATCGCTTACTCGTCTTCTGTGTAATAAGAATGACAATTTTTTTGAACTTTAAAATCTTTGAAATGATGAAGAAGGTTTGTAAAATTTTTGAAGTGCAGACTTTAAAATATTTTTTGGAACTTGTCTACTTCTGATATACAATTTTAAATTTTTAGTTGTAAGGCAATGTGTTTAATATCAGAGTATTCTTAAAAATTAACAACGACTGTGAATATTCTTGCCTGGATTTATTCCAGTAAATGGCTAAGCGGCGTCCCAGAATTTCAACAATCATAAGGCAAAGATCACTTCTGAAATATTGTCATTTTATTGATATTGAATGCAACCTTGATACGAAGAATCTTGAAAAACAGTCGAATTCTTATTATAAATATGACAAATCAATAGAGTCCGGCCGAAACCAGTTTTTCGAGGCCAAACCGAAACCGAACCAAAACCGAAACTAAAAAAAAATTAATGCCTGACTGAATAAAATTTTTATTTATTTCTTTTTTAAAATCAATATATAGCACTTAATGTTTTTAAACCATCGGAATTGTTGTATTTATTAAAAAATATATATATTTTTAAAAACTTACAAAAAAATCATATTTCAATAAACTTAAAAAAAAATTGTTAATTAAATCTGTAGATTAAGAAAAAAAAATTATTTGAACTGTAACAGTAACACGTTAATTGGAAATCCTTGTTACATTTTTAAAATGAACTGAATCAAGTGTAATGATACTCGAAATTGAAAAATTCAGCAACTTTTTTATATATTTTTTAAAATACTAAAATTTTGCCGAATACCGAATAGAGGCCGAAACCCCATTATTCGGCCGAAGTCGAGACCGAAACCGAATATTCGGTTGGACTCTACAAATCAGCTCTAAATCAGTTATCTAAATAGAATTAAACAAGTTTTTGGTAAGTGCAAAAATAAATGTATCGTGGCGTATGAGTGATATGGAAAATAATATAAGACATTCAAACTTTAAAGCCAATTTTCTCGAAAACCAAAAATAACTGCTCTCTGAAAATTTGATATGATGTAGAGAATGAAAAGTACTTTAATTTAAAATTTTTTAAATAAAAATTAAAAATGGCGTGTTTTTTGCTACATCGATTTTTATTTTTCATTTGAAAAATTCAGACATAGTTCTGAATTTTTCCAAAAACTAATAATGCCAATCGATAGCCCATACAAAACACTATAAATTAGATGTGTTTCGAAAATTTCAGAATCGTTGAGTTACTGTAGAAAAAATTAAATATAAAGCGACATCATGCAAAAATTGCTCAATTTTACCATGTTTGACCACGCCTATCTCGCCCATTTTTTCGAAAAACGAAAACTTTTGTTCCACGATTTGTTACTTTCATAGAATGAAAAGTACTTTAATTTAAAATTTTTTAAAAAAAAATTAAAAATGGCGTGTTTTTTGCTACATCGATTTTTATTTTTCATTTGAAAAATTCAGACATAGTTCTGAATTTTTTCCAACAACAAATAATGCCAATCGATAGCTCATACAAAACACTATAAAATAGATGTGTTTCGAAAATTTTAAAATCGTTGAGTTTCTGTAGAAAAAATTAAATATAAAGCGACATCATGCAAAAATTGCTCAATTTTACCATGTTTGACCACGCCTATCTCGCCCATTTTTTCGAAAAACGAAAACTTTTGTTCCACGATTTGTTACTTTCATATAGGGCAATAAGCTCTCAAAGTTTGACTTTGATCCAACAATATTTTTTTTTCGTGGTACGTTTGAAATAGAAACCTTCATATGTATATGAGTTCATATTTACAATTGAAGTTTATATATTTACATTAAGTTTTTTTTTATTATTTTTATTATTTTTATTATTTTTGTATACATTTCTAGAACATCAATTTTCAGTAAAACTTAAACCTACATGCATATGAGGCATTCCACACCAAATGTCCCGCTACAGAAAAACATGTGTCCCGTAAATTTCTGAATAGATTGTTTGGATAGCCCTATATGGAACTAAAAAAATTGCGTTTTTGGTTTTTCTAATTTTCAAAAACTGGGCGTGGTCAAATATTGGAAAAATTGTAAAATTTGTGGCACGTTGCCTTGATTAAATATTTATCACATTAAAACGGAATGCACAACAATCTCAAAAATGTATATTCTTATATAGTTTTGTATGGGCTATCGAGTAAATTATTTTTGAAAAAATTTTCAGAACCCATTCTGAAATTTTCCATTTTTTAAAAATGTCAATTTATTAAAAAAACATGCCCCTTCTTTTATTTTTTTTTTAAGTTTAGATGTTTGTCCATCCACACAAAAAAAATCAGAAACACGTTCTTCGTTTTTTTCGAGAAAATCGCATTTGAACTTTAAATTTCATAACAATTTTGGAATTTGCTTGTATTTTCTTGATTTAACGTTGCGAATGAGTATTATTAATTGCATAAATATTACTAAACTTTAAAAAAAAAAGTTTAAAAAAGAAAAAAAAAACACGGTGCATGTTTTTTAATAAATTGACATTTTTAAAAAATGGAAAATTTCAGAACGGGTTCTGAAAATTTTCCAAAAAAAATTTTTTATCGATAGCCCATACAAAACTATAAAAGAATGTAAATTTTTGAGATTGTGGTGTATTCCGTTTTATTGTGATAAATATTTAATCAAGGCAACTCGCCACAAATTTGACCATTTTTCCAATATTTGACCACGCCTCCTAAGCCCAGTTTTTGAAAAATTGAAAAACCAAAAACGCAATTTTCTAAATTCCATATAGGGCTATTCATACAACCTATTCAGAAGTTTACGGTACACGTGTTTTTCTTCGCTTTACATTTGGTGTGGAATGCCTCATATATGAAAGAAAGTTCCATTTAGTATGTATAAAGTTATAAAAACAGATTTTTATATGCCACTTCATGGCGGCAAATTATTTGTTGTTGCAAATGGCTATCTATCATTTAAACAAACAAAAAAATGCAAGTGTTTTTTGTTAAGGATATTTAAGAGCACTCATAAAAAATACTTGTTGGAATGACTAAAGCTGTAAGCAATGTACCTTAAGAGTTGAATAATTAAGTGATGATGTGACACTAGAGCGGCAGTATTTTTGTATGGCAAAAAAGATTTTCTTTCGATTTTGAAAATCCGGGCAATGTTTTATTCTACTGGACCTAAAACGTATGTGGTACAAATTTGAGACCAATCGGATTAAATTAGCCCGTATAGCCGGCTACCAAAGCCTTGAATTTTTGAAAATTCAAAAAAAAAAAACTTTAAAAATATATCTTGCGACACATCATGTTTGTTAATGATGTGTTATGATCACGAGTATTAAAGAAAAGAAAATCGGCCGAACAGTGTTCGAGATATCGCTACACTCAAAGAAAGTGATCTAAAAAATTTGAAAATTAACAAAATTTTGAGAAAAAACGGGAATGATTTGGCTCTAGCGAGGTTTTTTTATTCGGTTTAGTTCATATTTTTCCCAGAAATAAGAAAAAGAAATATTTAATTTTATGCCAATTTTAACTAAAAATTGTGAAAAATTTAATTATTTATTGGAAATAGATCCCATTGGTTCGGACCCCATGGGTCCTGACCCTATTGACTCGTTGGGTTCCTTTAGGGTTGCCATAAATTTTGATTCAACACTTTAGTCCGTTTCGCTCTTCCTTGCTTAGTTTTTTAAATACGCGAAATACGCCTGATATTGTCTTGAGAATCTTAAAAACTGGATAACTTAAAAAATATTACTCGGAGGGCTTTCTGGTATTTTGCGGATGTGTTCTACGAGTCAAGCCGTTGGACTTTTTTTGGAGTCGGCACACAGTGTGGAAAAATGGACTTTTTTTTGTCCAATTTTGCCTACAGGTCGCAATTCTTAACCGATTTTAGATTTTCTTTTTTTGAATTTAAGCTAATAAAATTCCGCATCGATCTGTCATGGTGGATTTTTGAAAATAAAATTCGGATTACTTTTTATATTTTCAGAAAATTTTAATTTTTTCAGTATTTTTGCAATAAAAAAAGTATTAGGCATGGGATGAATATGCTTCGTAGTCTAAATTAAAGGTATTGGAATCCCTTATCAACGACGTGATTAGTATTTAAAAATATATATTTATTTTGGTTTTTATAACCAGAAAAAAATTTAAGAATTTTCACTTTTAAAAGCCTATATCTTTAAAAATAATGTACCAATTTAAATGAAATCTTTTTTAGATTAACGCTTATGTTTGTCTTAGTCATAATTGGTACACAATTTTTTTTTTTTTTAAATATTTAATTTTTTGCTTAAATTTTACCTTATGATTTTTAGAATTTTAAAATTATTTTTTAGTCTGTTTAAAAAAAAAAAAAGTTGTTCCATTGTAAATTCGAAAAAAAGAGTTAAACAATTTTGCAAAAATACTTTACCAATAATGGTTAAGAAAACGATAAGATTTAACCTAAAATAAGTTTCATTAAAATTGGTACATAATTTAAAATGATATTGGTACTTAAAAGTGAACATTTTTAAGTTTTCATATGTTTATAAAAACCAAAATAATAATAAATTAACAAATGCTATTAATGCCATTTATACATAAGGGGTTCAAATACCTTTAATTTTGTTCATACAGCTTATTCGCCCCCAGCATATTACATTTTTTAGAGCAACAATTCTAAAAAAATTAATATTTTCTGAACTTTAAAAAAATATTAAAATAAAACAAAACGATCTTTAGAAATCCACCATGACAGACCGATGAGGAATTTTATTAGCTAAATTTCAAAAAAAGAAAAACTAAAATCGGTTAAGAATTGCGACCTGTAGGCAAAATCGGACAAAAAAAAGTCAATTTTTCCCCACAATTGGTGGCCAGAGTTGGGCATACAAGGTAACGGAACTGATCGTCTTTAACTTGGTAAAGTCCAGAACCAATCCTTGTTTTTGTAACCAACTAAGAAGACTCACTACCTCCGACCCTCAGGGGCAGGTGGACACCGGGCAATGGTTTTGTAACATCCGTTATGAAACTAGCAAATGTGAGCAACGTTGAACGTCGGACTGGAGACTAAAAGTTGGCAGCCCCAACACCAGCCTAGGATGCTGTTGGCCAATCACCTACTCATCTGAAATCCAATGATTACTGAAACCATCACAAATGAAATACAACGGATTCCCCTGGCGACGACTTTAAGCATGAAGAAAAGGACACGATTTGGATCATGGAATGTTCGTACTTTGCTTGATCTAACAAAATTGGATCAGGTTGAGAACGAGATGATGCGATACAACCTTGAATTTTTAGGTTTGTCTGAGACGAGATGGCCAGATAATGGTGAACATAGGACTGCAAGTGGCATGTCTTTAATTTTCTCTGGGAAACCTGCTGATCAGCCCAAATCTAGTGGTGTTGGCTTTCTAATGTCAAAAAATGCTCGTAGAGCATTGATTGAATGGCAACCATTTGGTGATAGGATAATAATGGTCCGATTTAGGACCCGCGTGCGCAATCTCACATGCATACAATGTTATGCTCCCACTGATGTTGCTGAAACCGACGTAAAAAACGCCTTCTACGACAATCTTTCGAAGGTTTTAGATAATGTAAGTGATGGCGACATCAAACTTGTTTTTGGAGATTTTAATGCACAAGTCGGGAGCGATAATGTTAGCAGAGAAAAAGTCATGGGTAAGCATGGTATGGGTCGCTTAACTGAGAACGGTGTAATGCTCACAGAGCTTTGCAGCAATCACAACCTTGTTATTGGGGGCACCCTGTTTCCTCATAAGGATATCCATAAAGTTACTTGGGTATCCCCTGATCTCGTTACTGTGAATCAAATTGATCACATTGCAATCAGTCGCATGTGGAGAGGTTCCCTTCTCGACGTGCGTAGCCGTAGAGGTGCCGACGTAGGAAGCGATCATCATTTGCTAGTTGGAGAAATACGCCTTAAAATAGTAGCTGTTGCAACCAATATCCGAAGCACAAGAAAGTGCAAAATAAACGTTCAAAGACTGTCAGATGCACCGACATCAACAGCATTTACAACTGAAGTTCAAACGAGAAGCGCACCACTTATTAATAATGGATGCCACGACCCTGCACAATACTGGTCGCATGCCAGATCTATATTATTAGAAACTGGCCAGAAACATCTTGGGTATGTAAAGAAAAGGCATAAACCATGGATATCGAACCACACCTGGGAACTTATTGAAAGCCGTAAACTCTTAAAAAATGCTCGTGATAATGCAAGGACGAGACAAGTGAAATCGGAGTGGCAGGCAAAATATAATGATTCAAACCGCCAGGTAAAGCGCAGTGCACGGGCAGATAAGAGGAAGTGGGTGGATGATCTTGCTGATAAGGCTGAAAATGCAAGTCAAACAATGAGAACAAGAGATCTGTATAAGATAACTAAAACCCTCACAGGCCGTAATACTGTCAACACAAAACCTCTAAAAAACTCAGCTAATGAGCTAGTGCACAATAAGGAAGACCAGGTCAAAATGTGGGAGGAACATTATAGAGAAATGTTAAGTAGACATTTAACAACTGATGGACCGGATATTTGTAATTGCGCAGACTCTGAACACCGGCCAAAAAATAACATTAATGTTGAACCACCTAATGTTGAAGAGATTATATCTGCAATCAAATCTTTGAAATGCCATAAGGCCCCAGGTCCTGACTTTCTCCCACCTGAACTTCTAAAGGCAGACTGCAACATCACTGCCAATTTACTTAAGCCCCTGATAGAGAACTTTTGGTCTAACAAACATCTCCCCGAAGAACTTAAAGAAGGAATTATAATAAAGATCCCGAAAAAGGGTAATCTGTCAGAACTAAAGAACTGGAGGGGCCTTACACTTTTGAATATGACAAACAAAATTATTGCTTACATCCTCAATAAAAGGCTCTCTACTATCATCGAACCACTGCTGCGTAAGGAACAGGCAGGGTTTAGGAAAGGTAAATCCTGTATCGATCAGGTTAGCAGCCTGAGAGTTATAGTAGAGCAATCGGTTGAATGGAGTCCCCATTATATCTACTATTCATTGATTTTGAACGAGCGTTCGACACGTTGCAACAACAGGCTATATGGGGCGCTCTTAAATGCAAAGGAGTTCCAGACACTCTGATAGAACTTATTAAGTGTTTGTATGACGACGCATCTTGCCGTGTTTTACACGAGGGGCTTGTAAGTACCAAATTTCCGGTCGGTAAAGGAGTGAGACAAGGATGTGTGCTCTCCCCGCTTCTTTTTAATATCGTTTTGGATGTTGTAATGACGCAATCAATGAGAGGTGATCGTGGCATAACCTTTGGGTTACAAGGTAGATTGGATGACCTTGACTATGCAGATGACATATGTCTTTTGTCGCATAGCTACAACGACCTTCAGTCCAAACTCAATCTTCTTGTGGAGTGTGCAGCAAAAGCTGGTCTCAATATCAACATTTCCAAAACGAAATCATTGCGTATTAATGCAAACAACAACGAATCTTTAAAAATTCGGAACCATTCCCTTGATAATGTCGATCATTTCTGTTACCTTGGTAGCATAATTACGTCATCTGGTGGTAGTAAAGAAGATATTGCATACAGAATATCAAAATCAAACCAAGCATTTGGTGCCTTAAACAAAGTTTGGAGTTCATCCCGTATTACGCTTCGCACGAAGTTGAAATTATTCAACTCAAATGTAAAGTCGATATTATTATATGGAAGCGAGACATGGAATATCACGGAAAGAGATTCGAATTCTCTTCAAGTCTTTGTCAACCGATGTTTACGTAGAATATTACATGTCTTCTGGCCAGACACTATATCAAACAACGATCTATGGCAAAAAACGCAACAAAACCCTGTCACAGTTGACATACAAATGCGAAAGATGAATTGGCTGGGTCATACATTCAGAAAGCCACATGATGACGTCACCAGAAAAGCAATTGAATACAACCCTCAAGGCAGCAGGCGAAGAGGCAGACCAGCAAATACATGGCGACGGCAAGTAGAAGCTGAACTACGCACAGCTGGAAAGAGTTGGAGCGAAGCTAAAAGATTGGCAACAGACAGAATTCAGTGGAAATCATTTGTAATGGCCCTATGTTCCAACTAGGAATTTTAAAGGACTAAATATATATAATCAATGTTTTTATTAAAATTTTTGTTATTTTTTGTTACAAATTTTCAACATACCAGATTTTTTTTTCGCTTTAATTTATTTGAAAAGATTAATTAAAAAAAAATACAAAATAATCGAAATTTACTTTTTTTATTGTTGGCAACATATTGGAAATCAAAAAATGAGAAATTTTTGATAATTTTGTCATAAGCTTACAAATCATTTGTTAAATAAATCAATTTTTTGATTGACTTTAATTAAAAAATTGATCAAATTTTTTATCAAATTCGAAAGAATGTTTGATTGAAAAAATTTTCAATCAATCACCTACAATTTGATGATTGTTATAACAATTTTTTTAATTGGAGGAATTTCAATCAAAAAATTGATTGAATCCGCGTTTTTGTTGATTGAAATTCGTTTCAAATATTTTCTGTGTTCATACATATTTTATGTTTTTCGTGTCCACCAGCATCGGTGGCCACAAACAATGACAGACAGCGGCTGACTTGTCATTGGGGACATTTAAAAAAATTGTATGAAGATGTCAGCAATTTTATAAAGGGATTTTTTTTGCCGACTGGGTATGAATAAATGGACAAGCACTAGAGGAACGCGGCATATATCTGTCAAAATCCATGAACGATCCAACGACAAATTTTACAATTTTGGGTCTAGACTAATTTTATGTTTACGCAATTGGGAAAAACACAACAAAATAGTTGAGACAAGTTTTAGAAGTTTGAAGTTTCAGATAAATTAGATTGTTCGTCTCAATTAAAATACAGTTTACAATGACATTATTAATTTTTTTTAATTTAAAATTCTTACTTTATGAGATAACTTAAACTTTTATATCCAGATAACTTAAACTTTTATATCCAGTTGATGAAGAATTATCCAGTTCTGAAGATGAGGAACCACTCAATCTTTGGAAGATAAATTGAATTCTGCTTTTTAAAAGACATAAGCGGAAGCTAAACCAAAATGGTAATTTAAACTGAATTCGATTCTAATAAAAAACTATTTAAAAATAAAGTTGTTCCACCTGAATAAAATTTTTACTGATAACCGAAAATAACCGAAACCGATCGGTTATTCAATTTTTGATAACCGAAACCGCGGTTACTAAATTTATCGGTTATTCAGAAACTCTATGTGCGGCAGTATTTTTCAAGATATGTGCATTAGGGCGTTTCATCAAAAACTTTTTTTTTGGATTTTTGCAACTCTTGAAGCGGAATATGAATTCTTATGGCCTTAACAATTTTTGAGATTTTTTTCAGATTTCTAGAAGGTCAGGATCAACTTGCTCAAATCAGTTTTATTAAAAAAATAAGGTTATGAAATATTTTTTAAAGATTTATCTAACGGATTCAACTAAAACTTTTTTTCTGATTTTTTCTGTAAGTACATATCGAGCACGGGCTCTAATTATATTTGTTACAAGGGTTCAAGTTGAAAAATGCAGAAGAAAAATTGAATTTCTAAAACTTATAGACATTTCTGGTATTTCCTATACCGGTTTCAAACACCCCAGTTAAAGCCATCATCAGTAGGATTTTAAATGTCGGTTTGTCTTGTTAATGAAAACTGTTTTTTGTATATGTGAATATTTATAGTTTCTACAGAATAAATTTTGACAGTTTCCAACACTACAATTCTATTTCTAGCAATCTCAACCTCACTTCATACTTTCTTTCAATTTTTTTGTCTCTTACATTATTTCGCAAGGGTTACCAACATGATCTGGAATTGCAGACACAAATGTAGGAATTTGCATTTTCTGTTTCCTTAACCCTTTCATAGAGCATGAGAAAAAATTGCGTTTAAACCTAATTTAAAATGAATCAGACCATTGGCGCCCTTCTATCAAAGTTAAGAGTTTTTGATAAAAATTTTCTAAAAAACTAAAACTTTTATCGAAACACGGCACGGGTTTAAATTAGAGATGGGCACATGAGCAGATTAGAGCGTGATTCACGTGATTCACGCAAGATCACGTGTGAGTGTGACTGAATTGGATTTTACTCACGTGATTGTGAGTGAGTGTGAGTGCGAAAAAATATTGCGTGATTGAGTGTGCGTAAGTAAGATTTTTGAGTGAGTGAGTGTGCGTGCGTCGAATTTTTTGCGTGAGTTTGCGTGATTTCTTTTCACTCCATATTTCCTTTCGTACCAAAAAAATAAACAAAATAACATTAAAATTCGGCTAAATTTATGATTTCGTACGAAAAAAGCAAAAAAAAAGTATAGTTTCGCGGAACTTTAAATTTTGCTTAAAATTTTTGAAATTTTAGATTTTGAAATTTTTTTGTTTATAAATAAAAGTTTCGTGAGTTTGAGTCAACTTGAGTGTGAGTGAAGGTTGTGTGAGTGCACGTGAGTTTAAGTTGTATTAAATTTACTGACGTAAGCGTGAGAGAATGTGAGCAGAAAAAATATGCTCGTGAGTGAGTGTGCGTGATTCAAAAATTCCTGTCGTGAGCGTGAGTGAGTGTGAGTCAAAAATCACTCACGCGCCCATCTCTAGTTTAAATGATCGGGTTTGGCTTTAGTTAATTTTTAATGAAAGTCTGTCTTAAGCTCTATGAAAGGGTTAAAGAAAAGAAATTTTGTGATTTTTTTTAGAAAATTTCTTGAACGTAGGAAAAACAGCAATTTTGTTTTTGCAAATTTCAAACATCGATATCTCGATAACCGTTTGACCGATTTTAATTTTTTTTGATATTTGTGTTTAGAAAATCAAAACTAATAAACATGATGTGTCGTAAGACAATTTAATATTTAATTTTTTTTATACCCTTCACTATAGTGATAGAGGGTATATATAAGTTTGTCATTCCGTTTGTAACACCTTGAAATATTGGTCTAGGACCCCATAAAGTCTAGCTATGTCCTTCTGTCCGTATGTCTGTTGAAAACACTCTAACTTTTGAAAGACTTTAAGGAGGCTCCTAAGCATATATGTTGGTCATTTACCTGGTCAGGTTGGTCTTGCAATCCAGCGAAATCGGTCCAGTGGTTCAAAAGTTATGAGCAAAATTCGGAATTTCGGCAGGGGTTTTTCGAGAATTTACGAGATAAAAAACAAGCTAACTTTCGAAAGGCGATTCTGAAAATGCTGAAGCTTGGCATATATATTTGTCGTTCCCCTGGCCTAGTATTGAATTTCTGCAAATCGGTCCAGGGGTTCAAAGTTATTAGCAAAATCGTGAGTTTCAGATTAGTTTCACCTTAAATTCACGTGTTGAAAACCCGTTAAACATGTTTTAAAAACATTGGTAAGTCACAACGTATTTTTGTCACTGAAAAATATTTTTACACTTTAAAATAAAAAAAAAAATACACTCGAAAAAAATTTTGCACTAGAAAAAAATTTTACACTCGAAAAAAAATTTAGTAAATTTTTTTTTTTTTCAAAATTGCTAAAAAAAAGTTTTTTTTTTACACAAAATAAAATATTTCTAATCAAAATTGTTATTTTTTACACGTTAGAAAATTTGATGTCACTTAAAAAGTGCATTGTGGAGGGTATTCATAGATTCGGCAAAGGCGAATTTAACTTTTCTACTTGTTTATTGGCTAAATGTTTGTTATCAGCCTCAAAATGTTTCAGAAAAAACTTGAAAGTTTTGATAACTCGAAAAAGTGTTATTGGAATACATATAACAATTATTTTGTAACTCCGGCCCTAATACAAACAAAAAATTCACACTTAATATTTTTGTATTTATTTATTCTTAAGATCCATCAACGGTTGTCTTTTTGTATAACCCCCATAATACTTGACATTTTTTTTTTGTACAATTGTTAAACATCTGGGGCTGCTCTATTGTGCATTATTGTTCTGTAAGACTTTATGAAATATTACAAAAATTGAAAGCCTTTTCTTTAGTAATATAAATATAAAATATTTATATGAAATACACAGCAACGAAAAGTGTAGTCTATGCAAATGGGTTGTATCATTTGAGTTAAATACTACTATGAAGGGTGCAGACCATTGAAGGAGTTCAAACCATAAATTATATAATAATAAAATTTGTATTGTATAAGTTGCTTTTCAAACAAATATTTTTTATTATTTTAAAGTTTACGAAAATTATTTCAAAATCTTACTTTATAGCAAGAGGGTCGTCGGTTCAATTCCCAATAGACCCCTTGGTTTTGTTTTGCAACAGCGAGACGATGGTCATTCTCTGTAAGGTTGAAATTATAAAAAAAAATTATTTGGATCAACATTTTTATCATTATAAATTTTTATGAATTTATTCTTTTAGAAGACTGCAACATTTTTACCCCCATCAAGTTAAAGGGGCTTTGTGTGCTTTAGTTTTTATAACCTTTTTTTTTAGCTACAGACGTATGGGGGAAATGTTTTGGCGCGCGTATCGGTGGGTGTTTCCTAAATATAAATGATATTATGACATTAATGTGCTTTTGTTACATAGTTTTTCCCTTAACTAGTTTTACTGTCTATCAATTGTTTATGTATTTTAGTATTATTATTATATTTTATTTACTTTCATGTTATTTTACTCATACTTTTACGCATTAACCCTTTAAAGGTTAATAGAAACTTCAAAATAACTTATAACAGGGATATCAATGCGTATACTTTATATTTCAATTTTAATAAAAAATATTAAGTATACGCTACAGATCATAGTTTTACATTTTTCTTATAGAAAATATCTCAGATTCTGAGAATTTTTTTTTACAGATAAAGACTCAGATATTGAGACAATTTTCCGATTTCCGAAAAAGTCTCAGATTTTAAGATATTTTTCCAGTAGAAAAAGACTTAAGTTTCTGAGATTTTTTTTTATAGAAAAACTTTTAGATTCTAAAACATTTTTTCTATAGAAAAAGTTTCAAATTTTGAGACGTGTTTCCTGCCGAAAAAGTCTAAGTTTCTGAGAAATAATTCCCACAGAAAAACTATCAGACTTTGAAACATTTTCCCTATAGAAAAAGTCTCAGATTCTGAGACAATTTTTCTATAGAAAAAGTCTCAGATTCTGAGACAATTTTTCTATAGAAAAAGTCTCAGATTCTGAGACAATTTTTCTATAGAAAAAGTCTCAGATTCTGAGACAATTTGCTATAGAAAAAGTCTCAGATTCTGAGACAATTTTTCTATAGAAAAAGTCTCAGATTCTGAGACAATTTTTCTATAGAAAAAGTCTCAGATTCTGAGACAATTTTTCTATAGAAAAAGTCTCAGATTCTGAGACAATTTTTCTATAGAAAAAGTCTCAGATTCTGAGACAATTTTTCTATAGAAAAAGTCTCAGATTCTGAGACAATTTTTCTATAGAAAAAGTCTCAGATTCTGAGACAATTTTTCTATAGAAAAAGTCTCAGATTCTGAGACAATTTTTCTATAGAAAAAGTCTCAGATTCTGAGACAATTTTTCTATAGAAAAAGTCTCAGATTCTGAGACAATTTTTCTATAGAAAAAGTCTCAGATTCTGAGACAATTTTTCTATAGAAAAAGTCTCAGATTCTGAGACAATTTTTCTATAGAAAAAGTCTCAGATTCTGAGACAATTTTTCTATAGAAAAAGTCTCAGATTCTGAGACAATTTTTCTATAGAAAAAGTCTCAGATTCTGAGACAATTTTTCTATAGAAAAAGTCTCAGATTCTGAGACAATTTTTCTATAGAAAAAGTCTCAGATTCTGAGACAATTTTTCTATAGAAAAAGTCTCAGATTCTGAGACAATTTTTCTATAGAAAAAGTCTCAGATTCTGAGACAATTTTTCTATAGAAAAAGTCTCAGATTCTGAGAAAATTTTGCTATAAAAAAGTCTGAGTCTCAAAATCTGAGACTTTTCTATAAAAAAGTCTGACAAGGGAAGTCTCCCAGGTGTCACCCTCCGATCTTCATGAAATTTGGATATGTTGTTAAGAACGAAAATCAATTAGACACGTATTTTTTTTAGCGGCCCAAACTCATTTTTAGGGGGGGTCGATTTGTATGGGGGGAAATTGACCTTTTTCAGTTTTTTACAATTTACGCCTATTTAAACAAAATTGATATAGGCATGTGTGGTATCAGATTAAAGGTATTAAAAATACCTATCTCGTGGTGCTAACAACGGGCCAAAGAAGTTAATATTTTTCGACTCATTAACAAAAATGTCCTAAAATTTTGATATTTTACTCAATATGACGAAAAGTTGTGCATGTTTGAACACGTTCTTAGCACAAGTAGATAGGTTTTTCAAATACCTTTCATTTGGTATGTAACATGACTAGGTTTCCTTGCATAATATAGGAGATAAACGAAAAAAACTGAAAAATGGCCTTGTCTTCCCCCCTCCTTTTTACCTCCTTTTACGTGTCCCTTTATTTTTTCTGCTCTACAAAATAAAACCAATTCCATAAAGATCCGCGGGTGACACTAGGGAGACTTCCCTTGTGAGTCTCAGAATCTGAAACTTTTTCTATGTTTTCTTCTTTTTTTTCCCATATCTCTCTGCAGGAACCTCACGTCATTGATTCTAAAAATGTTTCACAGAGTCGACCTAGTTGAGCAGTAGAGAGTTTAATTATTTGTTATATGTTTGTAGTTGTGATGTATACAAATATATGTACATTTTAACGACTGTAAATATGTGTGTAGTAGTAGTTGTAATAATAATAGTTAAAAAAAATACATTCATACATTAACATGGACACATTTGAACTGGGGTATATAAAAACACAAACAACAATTGTTCTGCTGATGTCTGCAATTATTCTTTTTTATCAGTCGAAATGTTTTGTAAGAAATTGTATGTAAAGCTTTGCTTTATGTAGCAGAAAAAAATTGTCACAAAAAGTCATTGTTGCTACTAAATGTGTCATGTGAGGTATTGCATATTAACAGAATAATGCTTTAAAAAATCTATTAATCTATGGACATAAATAGTGCTGTAAATATGGTTTATATGACAGCGTATATATGTAAGATCTAAATATTAGTTATGGAACATCTCATACATTTATAGTTTTTGGTTACAATATTCTTTCTATAATGATTTTTAATATTAGTAAGATGAACTAACAAAAAGTTTGTAAAGTCAAAAATAAATGCAATGCTTTCTGCATGAATAAATAAGTTTTGATTTTCAGAAAAAAAATTATTTGAAATATTGAAAGATATTGTAGTTCATATTAGGGGGTGAAAATAGTTCATAAATATTTGTATTAAAACGCCATAAAGAATATGAAATTTTTATAACACATGAATAGAGTTAAAAAAGTCAAATATATGTACCCTGCAAACAATAGGGCGATATATCGCCGAAGAAGATATTGCGGCGATACGTAAATTTATTATTTCAATAAAAAAATCAAAGTAGTATTTTTATTTTATCACCGTTTTCTCATACAAACGATGTTTTGGCGATAAACAAAAAAAAAAAATTTGAATATTTGTATTTCTTTGCCAATTTAAAATAAAATAATTTATCAATCACAACAAGAAATCTTTGAAAGAATATAAATTTTGACGATAACCACAAATTTGCGTTCAAAGATAAAATAAACAAGTAGAAAAGTTAAATTCGACTTGGCCGAATATATGAATACTATCCACAATGCCCTTTTTAAGTGATAGTAAATTTTCTAACGTGAACAAAAATAAAATTTTACATTAGAAATATTTTATTTTGTGTAAAAAACTTTTTTTTTAATATTTTTGGAAAAAAAATATTTACAAAATTTTTTTTTGAGGTTAAAATTTTTTTCGAGTGTATATTTTTTTTTTAGTGTAAAAATATTTTTGAATGACAAAAATACGTTGTAAAATATTTTTGTGATTTACCAATGTTTTTAAAACATGTTTTACGGGTTATCAACATGTGAATTTAAGATGAAACTATTCTAAAATTCACGGTTTGGCTAATAACTTTTGAACCACTCGACGGATTTGGCTAAAATTCAAGAGAACGACAAATATATATGCCAAGCTTCAGCATCATCAGAATTTCTTTTCAAAAGTTAGCGTGTATTTTATCTCGTAAATTCACGAAAACCCCTTGCTGAAATTCAGTGTTTTGCTCATTACTTTTGAACCACTGATCAGGTAAATGTCCAACATATATGCCAAACTTCAGGAGCCTCCGTAAAGTCTTTCAAAAGTTAGCGTGTTTTCAACAGACACACAGACGGACGGACATCGCTAGATCGTCTTAAAATCGATCGAGGATCATGTATATATATACTTTATGGGGTCCTAGACCAATATTTCGAGGTGTTACAAACGGGATGACAAACTTATATATACCCTCTATCACTAGAGTGGAGGGTATAAAAAATAAAAACGCGATTTTGGTCCACAGATGCTGAACAGCATCGCGAGTTTTAAGATTAAATTTTTTTTTCATAATCTACACAAGACATAAAAATTTTGAGCCGTATTTTTAAAAAAAGTCAAACAAGAGTTTTCAGCAAAAATTAGCTTCAGTGGACCAAAATTATGGTTCTGGAATTTTATTGACAAATTCATGTTCAGCATGCAAAAATTAGCAAAAAAAATATTTTTTTTCCTGAATTTTACACCATAGATGAGAGCCGTTTTACTGAATATTTTGCCATCAAAAAGTCGTTTTCGTGAAAATGGAAGATAGAGGGTTTCGAATACAGCCCCTCGATACACCCTCTATCACTAGAGTGGAGTGTATGTATACATAAAACAAGTTTTAAAAACATCGGTAGCCACAAAATTACTTTACAAGGTATTTTTATCACTCAAAAATATTTTTACATAAAAAAAAATTGTAATTTTTCTTTATTTTACAAAAATGACAAAAAAAAAATGTTTACTCAAAATAAAATAAAAACAAAAAAAAATAAACCAACAAAGAAAGAATTGAAAACGAATTTCAATCAACAAAAACGCGGACTCAATTAATTTTTTAATTTAAACTCCTCCGATGAAGAAAATTGTTATGTCAATCATCAAATTGTAGGTGATTAATTGATTTTTTTTTAAATCAATCACTTTTTCGATTTTGATCAATTTTTAATTTAAAGTCAATTAAAATAATGATTGATTTAACAAGTGAATTTTAAGCTTATGACAAAATTATGAAAAAATTCATATTTTTTGTTGCCGACAGTAAAAAAAAGTAAAACCTGATTATAAAGTATATTTTTGAATTAATGTATTCAAATAAATTGAAGCGAAAAAAAATCTGATATGTTGAAAATTTGTAATTTGATAGTTAAAGAAAATAACAAAAATGTTGATCAAATCAATAATTGACTTATTTAAATTTTGTTGATCAATAGATTTAATTGAAATTTTTTAGACAAAAAACTTTTTTGTGTGAATCAATTTAAAACAACAAACTTTATAAATAGTTTCTTGAAAATTGTAACTTTGACAATATCATTGTAATGGTTAGTAAAAGAAATATGACCTTGAGCTAGAATAACCCAGGCAGAAAAATACAATCATCAAAGCGTTTTAAAAGTACTCTTGATGGTGGTACAAGAGTTTCCAGAACGTCATGGTTTTTGTTTTTAGAGTGCTCTTGAAACGTCCGAATGATAACGTCGTTAAACGATCATATGATTGTTTTTCAAAGCCCTGTAACAGCATTAGGAGGACTAAAAATAAAGTGGTTTAAAGACGGTTTATTCTGATTTTTTTTTTCAATTTGTAATTTTTTTAATTTAAATTTTTAAAATTTTTTCTCACAATTGACTAAAAAATAATTTAGTTAATACAAGCCTTCTAAATGTTTTCCCCTGTTTTCATTTCTTAACAGAGAGGACGTGCTCCTCATACCCCTAAATGGAATGGCACAATTATTATGTTCTCTATTAAATGGGTGGAAGATATAAAACATTTTTTAATTCGCGGAAAAAAGTGCTTCAAAAGCACTTTTGAGTTGGTAAAACAAAGCGTCTTCAGAGCGTTTGGAAAATAGTACTTTCAAAGTGCTTTATTTTGTGCACCATCATCAATTTCTCCTTGGGAATCTTTCCCAAAAAACAAAATAAAATATTTTCAATCAAAATTGTTAATTTTTTCACGTTAGAAAATTTGCTATTCTTTAAAAAGGGCATTGTGGAGGGTATTCATTCGGCCAAATCAAGTTTAACTTTATTTAAAATAAATTAAATAATTTATGTACACAGAAAGAATTTGAAACAAATTTTAATCAACAAAAACGCGGATTCAATAAACTTTTTGATTGAAATTCCTCCAATAAAGAAAATTGTTTTTCCAATTATCAAATTGTAGGTGATTAATTGAATATTTGTTCAATAAAACACTTTTTTCAATTTTGATCACAAATTTGATCTATTTTTTTTATTTATAGTCAATAGGGTGGGGCGAATAGTATGGAAGGAAAAAAATCTCAAAGGGCGCTTCGCGTTTCTGATTCTTGGGATTGTTTTGAGCAAAAAAGTCCACTAGACCATATGTCTACGGTGAAAATCGAGCTTCCACTTTTTGACTTGCAGTTTTTTCTCAGACTTTATTTTTTTTGGAAAATTTCTCGGGCTACAATTTCTTTGAACATATTACTTAGAAAAAACTTGGTTTTCATGTAGAAAATTCACCACTTCTGTCACTCTTTTTTTTATATTTTGGCCTATAACAGCCAAACCATTGAGATTTTCGATCCAATACTAAGACAAAAATTGTAGCCAAGACAAGCTAAGAACTATCTAGTACATCGCAAAACCATTGGAACACTCCTTCAGGCAGTTTTGGCCTTGTGAAAGTGCAAATTTTTTGTCAAAATATTGATAAATTACCATTTGCAGTTGTTCATAGCGAAAAATCATTAAAATGTTCTATTTCTTTTGTTTCCACTTTTTTTATCCAAAAATATAATGTTTTTTTTGTTTTGTTCAATATTTACATATTTTAAAAATTATGAGAAATTCATTTAAAGTACAAAGTAATTGCATTGGTAGAGACAATGTATGAATCAAGAAAAAAGCAATTATTGTTTTAAACGATTTCACATCAAAAATTCCAATTCAGTGTATTTTTCATTCAAAGATTGCCTTCCAAATCTTTTCGAGATTCCATACGAGGCGCTTTCTTTCGGCCTTCAGATACAGATGCCATAAAGGTGCGTTCACACGAGAAAGAAATCTCAATAGAAAAATAAAAAATTTGTCACCTCTAGCATTCTTAAATATCATCTCTAAAAAAACATAAATTTTGTTTACGTTTTAATTATTTTATTAGGCGTACGGACATAGCGCCCAAGGTCTTATCGCCCAAAACCGTAAATGTCATATCGCCCAAGCTGCGACATATAGCCCAAAATGAAAGGTATAAAAATGTTATTTCTCCCAAAACAAAATTGTCAAAAAATCCAAAATATTTTTTTTGGGCGAAATGTCGAAATTACGACTTCTATTATTTGTTTTTTTGTAATAAAGGTTTTCTGCGTAGCCGGCCTTCGGCCGGGCTTAGGGATTACATACTCCATGCATTAAACCCACCCTCTCTGCAAACCAAAGCTATTTTGGTTATCAGGCCTTTTTGATGCATAACAAATTTGATAGTGTTAAGTCCTGCTACCCTAGAAACTTTACTTTGCTGAGAGGGTGGGTTTAATGCATGGATTTTGTAATCCCTAAGCCCGGCCGAAGGCCGGCTACGCAAAAAACCTTTAAAACATTGTCTTAAAAAAAAAAAACAATATTGGTGAGTTTTATGATTATTTGTTTGGGCGCTATGACATTTTATAAATTCAACATTTTGATATTTGGGTAATATGACATTTTTGATAATTTATATTAATTTAAAGAAAATTGTTACAATACCCAAAAATAATGGCCATATCGTCCAAAAAATTTTGCAACAACAATTAACACACATTTTTTTTGGGTGGAATGACTTTTTTAAATTGGGCGATATGCACTTGGGCGTTATGTCCGTACGCCATTTTATTAAACAAAATAAGGACTTCAAATCAAAACTAATATCAATATCTTCCAAAAATCTGTAACATTATCAAAAAAAAGGTAAGGAATAATACTTTTTAGAGGAATTTGATTTGACACAGTTACTGAAAAAGTCAAATACAGGGACACAGAGTCGTTTTTTGGTCTTTGTCTAGCAGTTTTCTCTCCCGTGTAAACGCGCCTTTATACCTTCACGGTTTTTGTCGATTGAGCGCTTTGCAACACAAGCTAGTAGCTGGACATGACGCTCTTTACCTTGAATATGACAAGGTATTAGTGGGTCTGGAAATGGTGGATTTTCATCATCTACACATTCGAGGTATTGTTGTAAATGCTAATACGGAATTTTCCCGGTAAATGGCGGTTCAAATAACAATGCTTTGTCCTCTAAATCGATCATGTGAACGTAAAATTACATATTCGCGAAGCTCAGTTAAATCAATATTTTCACGAAAAATTTGGCCTTTCACAAGGCCAAAACTGCCTGAAGGAGCATTCTAATGCTTTTGCGATGTAATAGAGAGTTCTTTGCTATTGTCTTGGCTACAATTTTTGTCTTAGTATTGGATCGAAAATCTCAATGGTTTGGCTGTTATAGGCCAAAATATTCAAAAAAACGTGACGACTTTTTGACCATGAAAACGAAGTTTTTTCTAAATAATATGTTTAGAAAAATTGTAACCCGAGACAATAGCTACAACTTTACTTTTAAAAACAAGTCAAAATTTCAAATATTTTACGAAATATGAGCCCAAGAAAATTTGCAAATTTTCCCAAAAAATAAGTCTGAGAAAAAACTTCAAGTCAAAAAGTGGAAGCTCGATTTTCACCGTAGACATATGGTCTAGTGGACTTTTTTGCTCAAAACAATCCCAAGAATTAGAAACGAGAAGCGCCAATTAAGATGTTCAAATCGCCCCACCTTATTAATCAATCAAAATAATGATTGATTTAACGAATGCATTGTAAGGTTATGACAAAATTATGGAAAAATTCATCTATTTGCTTGTTATACCCTACACCACACTGTGGTACAGGGTATAATGAGTTTGTGCTGATGTTTGTAACTACCCGAAATATTGGTCCTAGACCCACCTTTAAGTATACCGATCGACTCAGAATCACTTTTTGAGTCGATTTAGCGATGTCCGTCCGTCCGTCCGTCTGTCTGTCCATGTAAACGGTGTAAACACGATACAGGTCGCAATTTTGAATCAATTGACTTGAAATTTGAAACTTAAGCCTCTCTTGGCCCAAGGACGAAGCCTATCGAAATTGGAAAAAATCGGTCCATATTTAGACCTAGCCCCCATACAAAGGTCCTCTTTAGTTTTGGCTCAAATGACTCTAATAACCGTATTATAATAGGTATCTTTTTGAAATTTGGAAGGTAAACATGTTTTGTCTTCACAAATCACCATTCCGAATTCCAAAGAAGTCGGACCAGTTCTTCTTGTAGCCCCCATACAAACCACCTTCCCGATTTTCACATAAATGTCTCAAATTTCATGAAAATAGAAAATATTTAATTAAAATTTTGTTTGTGTATGTTAAACGCGTACTTAAATAACCTTATCAAACCTTGTAATCATCGGACCAGTTTTGGACTCAGGCCCCTTGTGAAAATTTCGCCCGATATTCAGTTTAAGCGGTTTATTGTTAACAAATAGAAGCCTATTTCACTCAAATTTGATTTGTGAGTGCTTTTTACACTTATTAAAGATTTTAAAACATATAGATCTAATCGGTCCATGGGAATCATTTCCCGGGAAACTCTGGTGTAGGGTATTATATGGTCGGTCTTAACCGACTATAATTTTCTTACTTGTTTTTATTTTAAAAACTTCTTTTTTTTAAATATGTAAAACCCGATTTTTTTAAAAAGCTAAAAAATCTGGTAAATTTGTAATTCGACAGTTAAAGAAAGTAAAAAAAAAATAATCAAAACATTGATTGACTTATTTAAATTTTGTTGATCAATAGTTTTAATTGAAAGTTATTAGCCAATAATTTTTTGTGTGTATATCATATCAAGTTTAAAGTATCAATTATTCAAATTAAAATTATGAAATAAACCTTATTTATCAAACAATCTAAATGAAATTTAATACTAATATATACTTTGTTGTCATTCATTCATTACTCATACGTGTCTCTTGTGACAAATGACTGTTATTAAATTTTTAGTTTTACTGGCAAACGAAAATTTTGATTAGACACAATTATTATAATTGATAATTTTTTTATATGCTCAAGATATGTTTGCTTTTTTTGAAGTGCACGGGTAGTCGGACATGAGCAAGGGTGAAATATAAAAAAAAATTGGATCAAAAAAATTTTCTGGTAATTAAAATTTTTTTTTTTTTGTGTACGGGTCATTATTAGTGAAATCAATCATGAATATTTTTGACCCCCTCCGATATTGATGAAATTTGGTTAAGTTCTTACACTACGTAAAAAACTAACAAATGCAAATTTTCAGCCCACTAACAATAAGTCAACAGTAGCCGAAAATACGGAGGGTCAAAATTTCCCCCAAAATCTCCCAGTCGCGACACTTTACACCGTAAAAACTTAATATCGTTGGTTCTATTATAGTTAGAAAGCCCATTTTTGGTTTGTTTTGAAGCTCATAATATCCTCTACAAGACCTACCATATCCAAAAAAATTTCGAAAAAAAAAGGGTTACCTCCCTTATTTTAAGGTCGTGATAAAGGGAGGAGAAAATGGGGAGGATGGTATCCCCCGATTTTTTTTTACTTGATAATCTTATAGAGAAAGCCCTAAAGAATATATTCTAAAATTTTTAAGTTGGGACAGCAATGGGATCACTCAAAATTTCCCTTAAAATCTCCAAATCGCAACACTCTTGAACCTTAGAAATTTAATATCATATGTGCTATTGTAGCTACAGAGTCCATTTTTGTTTGTTTTAAAGCTTATAGTACGCTCTACAATACCTACCTTAACCAAAAATTTTTAGAAAAAAATGAAGGGTGCCCCCCTTATTTAAAAGTCGTGGCAAAGGGTGGAGGAAATGGGGGGAAAGTATCCCCCGATTTTTTTTTACTTGGTATTCTCAAAGTGCAAGTCCTAATGAACATATTCTAAAATTTTTATGTTGGGACAACAATCAGATCGACCAAAATCAAAATTTTTCACAATTTCCCCCAAAATCTCCAAATCGCGACACTCTTGCACATTACAAATTTAATATCGTGGACTGTATTGTAGCTACAGAGTCCATTTTTGGTTTGTTTTAAAGCTCTTAATATGCTCTACAATATTACTATCACAAAAAAAATAAAAAAAATTAGGGGTGCCTCTTGTATTAAAAGATCGTGGCAAGGGGTGGGGGAAATCGGGGGATAGTATCCCCCAATTTTTTTTTTACTTTGTTTTTTTTTTAAGAGTAAGTTCTAGATAGCATATCCTGAAATTTTTATCTTGGGACTCCAATGGGAGGCGCAAGAATGTCGCGATTTGTTGATTTTGGGGGAAAATTTAAAAAAATTTTGATTTTGGTCGATCCCATTGTTGTCCCAACATAAAAATTGTAAAGTATGTTCATTAGGACTTTCACTTTGAGAATACCAAGTAAAAAAAAAAATCGGGGGATACTTTCCCCCCATTTCCTCCACCCTTTGCCACGACCTTCAAATAAGGGGGGCACCAATTCCTTTTTTTGCACATTTTTTTGGTTTTGGTATGTCTCTTAGAGCGTATTATAAGCTTTAAAACAAAAAAAAAATGGGCTCTGTAGCTACAAAAGCACTTATGATATTAAATTTTTAAGGTTAAAGAGTGTTGCGATTTGGTGATTTTGGGGAAAATTGTGAAAAATTTTGATTTTGAGCGATCCCATTGTTGTCCCAACTTAAAAATTTTAGAATATATTCTTTAGGACTTTCTCTATAAGATTATCAAGTAAAAAAAAAAAATCGGGGGATACCATCCTCTCCATTTTCTCCTCCGTATATCACGACCTTAAAATAAGGAAGGTAACCCTTATTTTTTTTCGAAAATTTTTTGGTTATGGTAGGTCTTGTAGAGCATATTATGAGCTTCAAAACAAACCAAAAATGGGATTTCTAGCTATAATAGAACCAACGATATTAAGTTTTTACGGTGCAAAGTGTCGCGACTGGGAGATTTTGGGGGAAATTTTGACCCTTCGTGTTTTCGCCCACTGTTTACTTAGAGGGCTGAAAATAAGTGTGCATTAGTTTATCACTTAGTGTTACAACTAAACCAAATTTCATTAAAATCGGAGGGGGTCACGAAAATTTTTAGCTATTTTTGATTGATTTCACTAAGACTGACCCGTACAGTTCTTTTAATTTTGAGTATTAGAGTTTTTTTATACCCTCCACTCTAGTGATAGAGGGTATATATAAGTTTGTCATTCCGTTTGTAACACCACGAAATATTGGTATAGGACCCCATAAAGTATATATATTCATGATCCTCGATCGATTTTAAGACTATCTAGCGATGTCCGTCCGTCTGTCTGTCTGTTGAGGCTCCTGAAGTTTGGCATATATGTTGGGCACCTGGTCAGATTGGTATTGCAATCCAGCGAAATCGGTCCAGTGGTTCAAAAGTTATAAGCAAATGAGTGAATTTCGACAAGGGTTTTTCTGGAATTTACGAGATAAAACACACGGTAACTTTCGAACGGCATTTCTGAGGGTGCTAAAGTATGGCACATATATTTGCCGTTCCTCTGGTCCAGTTCGTTTTAAATTTCAGCGAAATCGGTCCAGTGGTTCAAAAGTTATTAGCAATACCGTAAATTTCAGATTAGTTTAACCTTAAATTTACGTGTTGAAACCCCGTTAAAAATGTTTTAAAAACATTTGTAAGTCACAAAAATATTTTACAAGGTATTTTTGTCACTCAAACATATTTTTACACTAAAACAAAAAAATACACTCAATAAAAATGTTACACTCAAAAAAAAAAAAATTAGTAAATATTTTTTTTTTTTTTTGTCAAAAATTACTAAAACAAGTTTTTTTACACTAAGTAAAATATTTCTAACCAAAAATGTTACTTTTTTCACGGTAGAAAATTTACTATCACTTAAAAAGGGCATTGTGGAGGGTATTCATAGATTCGGCCAAGTCGAATTTAACTTTTCTACTTTTTATGTTTAAATATTTATTTTTTTTATTGACAAAAACACTTTTTAAAATTTATTTTAATTTCTAAATCTCACGGTTTAGATAATAACATCTGAACCCTTTGTCCGATTTCGCTAAATAAACTACCAACCTAAGAACGACAAATACATATATGTATATGCGATGATTCAGTAGTCTCTAACTTGTAATTCAAATGTTAGTGTGTTTAAAACAGACATACACAAAGTCGGGCGGACGGTCATCACTAGATCGTTTAGAAATCGATAAAGGATCTTGAATATATTTAATTTCTAGGGTCCTTTACCGATATTTTGAGGTGTTACATACAAGTGGACGGTATAAGAACATATCCACATTTTACACAAAATATTTATTCATAAAATATTTGTATTTCTTTATGAACTACCCTACTTTAATACTTTTGCAAAACCATGTTCCGAAAATGGGTTACTATTACAAATGACTTAACCCTAGGACAACATCATTAACTAACTTACGGGCGACTACTTTAAAGTTTTTTGCAACAGAGCGTATGATTTATTTTAATTATTTGAAATTAGATTATACTCATACGCCTGTTGATTATGACTTCTTTTAATAATATTTTATTTATAATTGGGGTCAGCTTTAAAAATGTGAGCCAATTGCTGCTTACATATGTATATGCCACATTATATTTTTTATACACATTCTCTGGAGGCGAATTCCTTAAGGGAGACTTCTTTGCATCAAAGCATACGATTAAATTTCAATTAGAACAAGTTAATATTTGGTATTTCTTTTAGCTGTTTTGTGAGTTTGTGTTATTGTGTTATTTGAATTTTTGAATGCATGATATTAAAAATTCATAGTACAAATCCTTAATAAAATCCTAAATCCTTAATAAGAAAAATTCTCAGAATCTCTTGTATAGAAAAGATGTTAAAATAAGAATTTTTCTATGGGAAAAATTCTTTGTACATAATAAGTCTTAGATTCAAAGAAATTTTTCCTTCATAAAAATCTCAAATTCTGAGACTTTTTTGTATACAAAAGGTTTTAGATTCTGAGATATTTTTCGAATATAAAACATATCAGAATCTTAGACATTTCTCGTATGGAAATGTCACAGATACTCAAATATTTTTCGTGTAGAAAAGGTTTATGATTCTAAGAGAGTCTTAGAATCTATAACGTTTTCCGTATAGACAAATTTTTAGGTTCATTACACATTTTCAAATAGAAAATTTTATTTTTAAAATCTTTCCCATATAAAAGTCTCATAGTTTGTGACCACATTCTTGACCTCTTTCTATAAAAAATGTTTCAGACTTTTGACATATAAAAAAAGGCTGATATTCTGACACCTTTTCCTAAAGAAAAAGTCTTAGATCCGGAAATGTTTTCCAAATGAAAAACTCTCAAATTCTGTGATCTTTTGCTATAGGAATAGTCTCAGATTATAAAATAATTTCCAAAAGAAAAAATATTGGATTATTATATATTTTTAGGGATGTGCGATTAATCGATTAATTAATCACTTCGATTAATCGAAATCCTGATTAATCAATTAATCGATTAATCATACTTTCTGATTAATCAGAACTATGATTAATCAAATAATTTAAACTTTGATTAATCAAAATTCATGATTAATTGATTAATCAGGAAGTTGAATATTCAAAATTTGAATAATTGAATATTTTGTTTTGTTTATTGTTTGTTTTGTTTTTATATTTCAAATTCTATGACTATTGAAAATTTTTCAGAAAATTTATTAAATTTTAGTCGAATAGAATTTTAGGCGTTCTTTTCAGCTCACAATGCGGATATTATCACGGTCTCTTCACATTACAAAATAACATAATCTAAAAAAATGGATGTGCCTCCCAATCATTTTAAATTAAAAAAAAATATTCATTTTGTTGTATTGCACATGATCTCCGGGTCATGCACAATTCAACGCCAATTGTCGTCGAAGTGCTGACACAGAGGACCATTTTTATTGAGCCCATGTAGAAAATTAATTTTGTTGTATTGTTAATGATCTCCAACTCATGTACAATACAACCAATTGGCGTCGAAGTGGTGGCAGAGAGAATCTTTTCTAGAGGGATGGAACATGGATGCGTGTTATTGGGCGTCTTACATACATATGTACATATCGTCGGTGCTCCAACCAGAACCGCTATGTTTTTTTCAAAATGTTTTGAAGAGGCTTACAAATCAGCTTTATTTTGAACTTTAAAAAATATTGCACATTTTCTATTCCCATTAATTTGAATTATAAAAAACAGCGCAAAAGTACCAAATATACAGTGACGAGCAAAAGTGTAACAGGGTTCACATTGCTTAGATAATCTGCTCTATATTTTAAACTACACAAGATAAAGTATTGAAGTTTTTTGATAATTTTATTAGTTAATTGATCAGAATTTATAAACATTATCGAAATATGCTGAAAAATTTTTTATAAAAAAAATATAGTAAAAATTCCATAAAAAGGCAAGTGTTACATTATTGCACTCATGATTTTTCTACATAAATCTTTAGGACAACTTTTATATTTCGCGCATATAGACCCGGATTTTGCAATTTTTTTATAAAACTTAATAAATAACATAAAAATAATTCATTTGTTGAAAAGAAATTTTGGGTAAACATTATTTTTAACTCAAAAGTCCGTCCTTTTTACGTTTTTTGGGGAACCACGCATATTTATCAAGCTAAGAATTTGCAGAAATTATTTTTTTTGAATGGTGTTTATATCAGGCGATAATAGAGACCATTTATAAAAAATTTCGTAAATGGATTGTTGCTTTTGCAATTAGTAAAAAAAAGTTATTGTGTACTGGGGTTGGGTTTCTGGAGGAATTTCAAATATTTTTGCCGAAATTCGACATTTTTCGGCTGAATAAAGGCCAATTTTACCTCAAGAAGTGTTTTCTTAATTCAGCCGTAAATAAATCAACAAGATATATCACCAGTTGATCATAAATTTTGTTAAGAATGGGTTTATGCCATTTAAAACCACTATCACATTTCGTGGTTTTGGACATTATCCTCGGGGTAGTGCCATAGTGTCAAATTATCGAATCAGAACGCAATCTTTGGAGTTAATTTTTTCAGAAAGAACAAAAATAAATAATGTTTAATAAATAAAAGTCTTTTGCTGCTCTTATCATTGGACGAAATTCACTAATTCAATTTAGGTACCCCAAACAATAATTTTAAATAGGGATTTAATAATAACTACATTCTTTATAACAATATTGTCAATCTACTGATGATTTTAATTGACGATATATTTAAGACCGAATATAGAAAAAACATCATCGGCCAGAATTGGCTCGTATTCATCCGAAAAATGTTGAATATCTGCAAAAATATTTGAAATTCCGCCAAAAACCCAAATTGAGTACCTAATAAAAAAATTGTATTAATTGCAAAATAAACAAACCACTTATGAATTTGATTATAAATGGGCTCTACTATCGCCGGATATAAACGCCATTCCAAAAAAATAATGTCTGTATATTCTAAGCTTGAGTAATACGTGTGGCTCTCCTAAAATCGTTAAAAGGACGGACTTTTGAGTTAAAAATAATGTTTAGCCAAAATTTCTTTTCAACAAATGAATTATTTTTATGTTATTTATTAAGTTTTATAAAAAAATTGCAAAATCCGGGTCTATATGCGCGAAATATAAAAGTTGTCCTAAAGATTTATGTAGAAAAATCATGAGTGCAATAATGTAACACTTGCCTTTTTATGGAATTTTTACTATATTTTTTTTATAAAAAATTTTACAGCATATTTCGATAATGTTTATAAATTCTGATCAATTAACTAATAAAATTATCAAAAAACTTCAATACTTTATCTTGTGTAGTTTAAAATATAGAGCAGATTATCTAAGCAATGTGAACCCTGTTACACTTTTGCTCGTCACTGTATGTAGCTGGGTAATTCCAAAAATTTTCGCCCCACTGTTCGGAAACATGCCTTTGGACGCCACTGAGAATTTGGCTCATAGATATCCACGTTTATATGAGATATGTTGCATTTTTGGATTTTCAAAATTTGCTGTAGTTTTCAAATTATCGCGGGTCAAAGTTCGACTTTTTTAGCAAAGTCGGAAAAATACATGACGTTTAACGTGCTCTAACTTTTTAACTAGTAATCCGATTATCACAAGTAATGGCTCATATGAAAGCTTAATTTTTCTTCTTTTAGGAAATATTTTTAAAAGAATACGGGTTTTTTCAGAAGTGTTGCAAAAATTCAAAAACATTTTATTTTTGCGAATATTTAAAAAAACACATCTTCGATTTTCTTAAAAAAAAGTTTGGTGATAAACAATACTGTTTTGTACAACATATCCAAAATTCAGAGTGGGATCCCAATGGGATCAAAAAATATTCTGGTTTTAGTACGAAGTTCTTAAATTTTACCTTAGAAAATTTTAATTTTATGTTTCTTCAATATAAAAATTTAAATTTTCAAAGAAAATTATACTATTAAAATTTTGAAAAACATTCAAAACATTAGAAATTTAAATTTTCTAAGGGAAAAATATGAGAAGCTCGTACTTAAAACAGAATAGTTTTTGATCCCATGGAGATCCCACTCTGAATTTTGAATATGTTATACAAAACATTGTTATTTTTCACCAGAATTTAAAAAAAAAAAATCGAAGATGTGTTTTTTTAAATATTCGAAAAGAAAAAATGTTTTTGCATTTTTGCATCATTTCTGTAAAAAAACTGTGTTATTTTAAAAATATTTTCTAAAAGAAGAACCCCAGCTTTCACATGAGCCTAAATTTGTGAAAATCGGGTCATTGGTTAAGAAGTTACAGCTCTTTAAACGTGATGTATTATTCTTACTTTTGCTTAAAAAGTCAATCTTTGACCCGCCATAATTCGTTAAATACACCAAATGTAAAAAAACGATATATGGTACATATATCATATTTATGAGGGCTATCTATGTGCCAAGGCTCAAATTAATCTGAGACACCATTTCCAAAAATGATTAAAATTTGAGCTAAATTTTCTGGAATGGCCCAGCTGTTATTCAAGTCTCTTCAAAAAATGTTGGAATACACATAGCGGTTCTGGTTGGCACACCGACGATATGTGTATTCATTTCTAGATTTGAGCATGGTTAGAGGCATATTATTCATGGAATCTCCAGTCTTTCATGATTGATCTAAGTATGAAATTTCGTCATAAATTTTTGAAAATTTGGTTGAATATATTGTTGGATTTTGGCATATTAAATTTCGCTCTGTTTATTAATTTATAAATTTTGTTTTAGTTTTTAAATATTTTTTTATACCCTACACCACACTGTGGTACAGGGTATAATGAGTTTGTGCTTGTAACTACCCGAAATATTGGTCCTAGACCCACCTTTAAGTATACCGATCGACTCAGAATCACTTTTTGAGTCGATTTAGCGATGTCCGTCCGTCCGTCCGTCTGTCCGTCCGTCCGTCCGTCCGTCCGTCTGTCTGTCTGTCTGTCTGTCCATGTAAACGGTGTAAACACGATACAGGTCGCAATTTTTGATCAATTGACTTGAAATTTGAAACTTAGGTCTCTCTTGGCCCAAGGACGAAGCCTATTGAAATTGGAAAAAATCGGTCCATATTTAGACTTAGCCTCCATACAAAGGTCCTCTTTAGTTTTGGCTCAAATGACTCTAATAACCGTATTATAGAAGGTATCGTTTTGAAATTTGGAAGGTAAACATGTTTTGTCTTCACAAATCATCGTTCCGAATTTCAAAGAAATCGGACCAGTTCTTCTTGTAGCCCCCATACAAACCACCTTCCCGATTTTCGCATAAATGTCTCAAAAGTCATGAAAATAGAAAATGTTTAATTAAAATTTTGTTTGTGTATGTTAAACGCGTACTTAAATAACCTTATCAAACCTGATAATCATCGGACCAGTTTTGGACTCAGGCCCCTTGTGAAAATTTCGCCCGATATTCAGATAAAGCGGTTTATTGTCAACAAATAGAAGCCTATTTCACTCAAATTTGATTTGTGAGTGTTTTTTACACTTATTAAAGATTTTACAACATATAGATCTAATCGGTCCATGAGATCCATTTTCCGGGAAACTCTGGTGTAGGGCATTATATGGTCGGTCTTGACCGACTATAACTTTCTTACTTGTTTTTGTTTGTCTTTGATTTTGTTTTGCCAACATTTTTTTAAAAATTGAATAAAATTATTCGTTTTCGATTAATCAAAATTCAAATTAGTTGATTAATCATAGTTCTGATTAATCAGAAAGTATGATTAATCGATTAATTGATTAATCAGGATTTCGATTAATCGAAGTGATTAATTAATCGATTAATCGCACATCCCTAGATATTTTCCTATAAACAAAAGTCTCACATTCTAAGACTTTTTTCCCATAAAAAAGTCACAGATTCTGAGACCTTTTTTTGTATAGAAAAAGTCTCTGATTCTGAGACCTTTTTCACACAGAAAAAGTCACAGATTCTAAGACCTTTTTCAAATAGAAGAAGTCTCAGATTCTGAGAGCATTTCATATACTCAAAAAATTTCATAGGTAAAATAAACGAAATACTTCGTACATTGTACAAAATATATCGTGGTTTTCCCAGAACGACATATTTCGTAATATTTACCTATGCCACTGTGTAAATAGTACGACATTTTTAGTAATGTTTACAAAATAAATACGAAATATTTCGTAAAGTTACGAAATATTTAGTATAACTACGAAATATTTCGTGAAAATACAAAATATTTCTGTGCATATTACGAAATTTTTTTTTGTAAATGAGGCATTCTACACCAAATGTCCAGCGAAAAAACACGTGTACCCTAAACTTCTGAATAGGTTGTATGGATAGCCCTATATGGAACTAAGAAAATTGTGTTTTTGGTTTTTCAATTTTAATTAAAACGGAATGCACCACAATCCTTTAAATTTACATTCTTATTTAGTTTTGTATGTGCTATCGATAAATTTTTTTTTTGAAAATTTTCAGAACCCGTTCTGAAATTTTCCATTTAAAAAAAAAAAGTCAATTTATCAAAAATCTGACCACTTTTTTTTAAATTTTTTTTTTGGAGGTTTGTCCATCCACACAAAAAAAAATCAGACACGCGTTTTTCGTTTTTTTTTTCGAGAAAATCGCATTTGAATTTTAAATTTCATAACAACTTAGTAATTTGCTTGTATTTTCTTGTTTCAACAGAGCGTATGAGTAATATTTATGCAATTAATAATACTCATTCGCAAAGTTAAAACAAGAAAATACAAGCAAATTACAAAATTGTTTTGAAATTTAAAATTCAAACGCGATTTTCTCGAAAAAAACGAAAAACGCGTTTCTGATTTTTTTTTGTGTGGATAGACAAACATCTAAACTTAAAAAAAAATTAAAAAAGAGTGGCCGGATTTTTGATAAATTAACTTTTTTAATAAATGAAAAATTTTAGAACGGGTTCTGAAAATTTTCCAAAAAAAATTTTTTAATCGATAGCACATACAAAACTATATAAGAATGTAAATTTTTGGGATTGTGGTGCATTCCGTTTTAATGTGATAAATATTTAATCAAGGCAACTCGCCATAAATTTGACAATTTTTTTCAATATTTGACCAGGCCTCCTAAGCCCAGTTTTTGAAAATTAGAAAAACCAAAAACGCAATTTTCTTAGTTCCATATAGGGCTATCCAAACAACCTATTCAGAAATTTACGGGACACATGTTTTTCTAAAATACGAATTTTGTTTAGTTTTACAAAAAATTATCGTGCAATTACGAAATATTTTGTATAACTACGAAATATTTTGTGAAAATACTAAATATTTTTGTATATATTACAAAGTTTTTTTTTTGTAAATCCGAATTTCGTTAAGGTACGAAATAATTCGTAGAATTATGAAATATTTCGTAGTTATAAGTTGCCATAAGTTGCTCAAGTTCAACTAATAATTGGACCCAGAATATTATTAGCCACTTTATCTTGAATTTCAAATACGACTTTTCTTGTAAAATTTGGTAAAATCCGTTATTTGGAGATAACAACTTCGGTACTTCTAAACTTTTAGTTGATGGAGTTGGAAGAAACTGGAACCTGATTCATTTGAAATAGATATTTAATAAAAATTCAGACGAAAAACACATGTCTGATTTTTTTTTGTGTGGAAAGACAAACATGTAAACTTCAAAAAAATTTAAAAAAAAAACAAAAGTGCCCGGATTTTTTATAAATTGACTTTTTAAAAAAATGGAAAATTTCAGACCGGGTTCTGAAAATTTTCCAAAAAAAAATTTTTTTGAATCGATAGCTCATACAAAACTATACAAGAATTAAAATAAATATTTAAACAAGGCAACTCGACACAAATTTGACCATTTTTCCAATATTTGACCACGCCTCCTAAGTTCAGTTTTTGAAAAATTGAAAAACCAAAAACGCAATTTTCTTAGTTCCATACAACCTATTCCGAAATTTACGGTACACATGTTTTTTTCGCTGGACATTTGTTGTGAAATGCCTCATAGATGATTTGATAAAAAAAAATTTTTGATGACAGATTCGTGTTTAGGAGGCAAAAACAATGTAGAGTAGTATTCCAAAAAAAAAAAAAAAAATATAATCATCCTTTCATAAATTAACCCACTGTGTATATTGAAATACATTTGACATTTATATTATTTTCATAAAGGTCATCAAATCTCAACAAAAAAAAAATCCAAGAATTTTAGTCAGCAAACACAAAAGTTTTTCTCTACATTTATTGTTTAATTAATTTACTTTTATATGTTGACAGATTGTAATTATCTTGATTTGTACTCCTTTATTTTGTTAATTAAATTGAATTTCTTTGGAACTACTAACACAAGTGAACGAGCACACACACACAATTTTAAGATACATAAAATTTTATAACTATTATTACAATGAAAATTTAATTTAGTTTTAATAATGTTATCTCAAATAACATATTATTAAGACAAATATGAACACTTAAGACATTTTAATTTAAAGAATAAACTAACGAAGCAAACTTTAGTTTTTTTTTGTATTTCAGAAGAGTTTTACAAAACTAAGGAAATTCAAACTTTAAAGGGCTTCTAAATCAATATTGTATTTTTGTTTTTATACTCAAAATAAATTCTGTGTCCAAACAGCAGAAAAATCTGCTAAAAATAACCCATTTTGAGCCACATGAGAAATCTGCTGATTTTAGCAGACTCGGTTTGCTAAATTTCTGTCTTGATTTCAAAAAATCTAAAAAAACATACATCTTAAAAAACTTAAAATTTTTTTGAAAAAAAAGTCCAACAGACTATTTCTGCAAAAACTTCAAAATAGTCTGCAAAAAATCTGCAAAAAAGTATTTTGAAATTCAGCAAAGAGTAAAATTGCAGACATTTTTTTCTTATAAAAACGATGACAAAGAATTTATTGAATGCATCCATTTCAGTGGAAAAATCTGCTAAAAGTTTGCTAATACAAATTGAGAGTCATTTTACAGATTTTTTGCTGATCTGCTGAAAATACACCCATTTTGAACCACATGAGAAATCTGCTGATTTACGCAGACTCGGTTTGCTAAATATCTGTCTTGATTATCTAGGTGAAATCAGCAGAGAAATCTGTCAAGACAGCAGAAAAATCTTCATGAAAAAACTTTAAAATTTTTTTTCTGTTTTTTAAGTTATACTGTTTTCCAAGAATAAAATTTCCAAGTTTTTTTTAAGTTTACATTTTGAAAAAAAAAACTTTTAAAATTTTTTCCAAAACAGAATAACTAAATACTTCAGTAAAATTAACAAAACAGTCTGCAGTTTTTATACCCTCCAACCACAGCATGGGGTGATCGATTATAAGATATTCTAGCGATGTCCGTCCGTCCGTCTGTCCGTCTGTAGAGGACACGATACAGTCCAAAATAAAAGAGCTAGACTTTCAAAGTTTGGCATGAATGTGTCTTATATTCCTATGAAAATTAAGTTCGGAAACGGGAAAAATCGGACCTAGGGAAAAAAGTTCCCCCTTGGAGAACTAAAACAACCTATGAAAAATTTTATTTTTTTGCAGGGGTTTTTGTACTTTTTTTTAAGCAAATGCAACATTTTTATGTCAGACTAAGCTCAAAACCCTGCGTTTGTGGGCCTGGATATAAAAAATGTATTTTAATAATAATTAATAGGATTAAATAATTGGAAGAATCATTATAAATCCATTTGATCAAATTTATCGCCAAACACCGCCCCCAAAAAAACCCCCTCTGAATTTTTTTTTTATTTTTTTTTTAAATTTGGGAGGGTATAAAAGATTCGGCACAGCCGAATTTAACACTCTCACTTGTTTTTTTTTTTTATTTTGATCTTTTTTAGTTTAAGGGTTTTAAATTTCACAAAAGCTAAAAAAAAACAAGTAAGAAAGTTATAGTCGGTCAAGACCGACCATATGATACCCTACACCAGTGTTTTCCGTAAAATGGGTCCCAAGTCCAAACATGGACCAATTGGATCTGTCTTTTTTTAGATCTTTATTTGGTGTAGAAAACACACACAGATCAAATTTTAGTGGAATTGGTTCATTTTTTTGTCAATAGACCGATTTAACTGAATATCGGTCGAAATTTTTGTATGGGGGACTAAGTCGAAAAATGGTCCAAATATATTCCGATTTGATTAGGTTACTAAAGTGCACGTTTAACACCTAAAAATAAAATTTTTATCAACTATTTCCATTTTTATGAATTTTGAGTGTGGTTTGTATGGAGACTACCAGAAGGACTGACCCGATTTGGAATGGTGATTCGTTCATACAAAATTTGTTTACCTACTAAATTTCAAAGCGATATCTGTTATAATACGGTTATTAGAGTCATTTAAGCTGAATCCAAAGGGGGCGTTTGTATGGGGGCTAGGTCTTAACATGGACTGATTTTCTCTAATTTCAATAGGCTTCGTCCTTGAGCCAATAGATGCTTAAGTTTCAAATTTCAAGTCAATTGATTGAAAATTGCTATCGTGCTTAAACCGATAGGTGGACAGACGTTCGGACAGACGGACGGACGGACGGACATCGCTAAATCGACTCAAAAAGTAATTCTGAGTCGATCGGTATACTTGAAGGTACGTCTAGGACCAATATTTCGGGTAGTTACAAACATCAGCACAAACTCATTATACCCTGTACCACAGAGTGGTGTAGGGTATAAATACATCTCAGAAACCGTAATTATACCCTACACCACACTGTGGTACAGGGTATAATGAGTTTGTGCTGATGTTTGTAACTACCCGAAATATTGGTCCTAGACCCACTTTTAAGTATACCGATCGACTTAGAATCACTTTTTGAGTCGATTTAGCGATGTCCGTCCGTCCGTCCGTCCGTCCGTCCGTCCGTCCGTCCGTCCGTCTGTCTGTCCATATAAACGGTGTAAACACGATACAGGTCGCAATTCTTAATCAATTGACTTGAAATTTAAAACTTAAGCCTCTTTTGGCCCAAGGACGAAGCCTATTGAAATTGGAAAAAATCGGTCCATATTTAGACCTAGCCCCCATACAAAGGTCCTCTTTAGTTTTGGCTCAAATGACTCTAATAGCCGCAGTTTAATAGGTATCTTTTCGAAATTTGCCAGGTAATCATGTTTTATCCACACAAATCAACATTCCGAATTTTAAAGAAATCGGACCAGTTCTTCTTGTAGCCCCCATACAAACCACCTTCCCGATTTTCACATAAATCTCTCAAATTTCATGAAAATAGAAAATATTTAATTAAAATTCTGTTTGTGTATGTTAAACGCGTTCTCTAATAACCTTATCAAATCTGATTATCATCGGAACATTTTTGGACTTAGGTCCCATGTGGAAATTTCCCCCGATATTCAGTTGAAGCGATTTATTGTCAACAAAAAGAAGCCTATTCCACTCAAGTTTGATTAGTGAGTGCTTTTTACACTTATTAAAGATTTGACAAAATATAGATCTAATCAGTCCATGTTTGAACTTGGGACCCATTTTCCGGGAAACTCTGGTGTAGGGTATTATATGGTCGGTCTTGACCGACTATAATTTTCTTACTTGTTTTTTTTTTTGAAAAAAAGTCCAACAGCATATTTTAGTAAAATAACAAAATAATCTGCAAAAAATCTGCACAAAAGTATTTTGAAATTCAGCAAAATTAAGTAAAATTGGAAAAAAAAATTTCTTATTTTCTAGAAATGATGACAGAGAATTTACTTAAAGCATCCATTTCAGCAGAAAAATCTGCTAAAACTTTGTTGCTAATACAAATTGAAAGTCATTTTACAGACTTTTTGACAAATTTTTTTCTTTTGAGTGCAGTAATATGAAACTTTTGTGATACTATTTGTAATTTTGAATCGGTTGGCGGGTGAACTTAATTTTTATACCCTCCACTCCAGTGATAGAGGGTATATATAAGTTTGTCATTCCGTTTGAAACACATCGAAATGTTGGTCTAAGACCTCATAAAGTATATATATTCATGATCCTCGATGGATTTTAAGATGATCTGTTGAAAAAACGCTAACTTTTGAAAGACTTTACGGAGGCTACTAAGTTTGGCATATATTTTGGGCAGTTAGTTGGTCAGGTTGGTATTGCAATTCAGCGAAATCGGTCCAGTGGTTCAAAAGTTATGAGCAAAATACAGAATTTCGTCAAAGGTTTTTCGTGAATTTACGAGAAAAAAGCACGCTTGCTTTCGAAAGGCAATTCAGAGGATGCTGAAGCTTGGCATATATATTTTTCGTTTCCTTGGTCTGACTGCCCAGCAAAAACTGACATTACTAGTAATGGGTTTTGTAATCCGAAACAAATGTTTATCACTACTTACTTATTGAATGAAACACTAGTTATTTTAACAAGGGCGTGAGACAAAAATAACTAGTGAAGAGTAAAGAGATAAATAAGTAATTACTGTCTCGGATTACGAATAAGTAGTCAAATGCCATTACCAATAAGTAGTAAAATAACTAGGTACCGAAATTTTTCTTGAATTCTAATTCCAATTTACAGACGTAAGTAAGACAAAAGAAAATTACAGAAAACGTGATGATTTACTCTGAAAACTGAAATCTATGCAATTTTTTTTTTTGTTTGCTGAAGTCTTAATTTACCAATTAAACTTGAAAATAAGTACTTTTTTATCACATTATTAACAACTAGTTATTTATATTATTACAAATAACTAATTTTATATGATAATAAAAGACACTAGTTACTTTTCGGACTAAAGTAATGCAGATGGTAATGAGTAGTGGTTATAAGTAATGTGCTTGGTAATCATTACTTTGCACTACACATTACCGAGTTTTTCCTGGGTGGTATTGAATTTCAGCCAAATCGGTAAAGTAATTCAAAAGTTATAAGCAAAACCGTGAATTTCAGATTAGTTTCATCTTAAATTCACGTGTTGAAAACGTTAAACGTGTTTTAAAAACATTGGTAAGTCACAAAATTATTTTACAACGTATTAACAAAAAAATAAAAAATACACTCAAAAAAAATTTTACACTCAAAAAAATGTTACACTCAAAAAAAAATTTAGTAAATTATTTTTTTTTTGTCAAAAATTATTTAAAAAAAAAAGTTTTTTTACACAAAATAAAATATTTCTAATCAAAAATATTTGCATATATATTTGTCGTTCTCCTGGCCTGGTTCGTATTGAATTTCAGCCAAATCGGTCCAGCGGTTCAAAAATTATTTGCAAAACCGTGAATTTCAGATAAGTTTCACCTTAAATTCAAGTGTTGAAAACCCGTTAAACATGTTGATAAGTCACAAAAATATTTTACAACATATTTTTGTCACTCAAAAATATTTTTACACTAAAAAAAAAACACACTCGAAAAAAATTATAAAAATAAAATATTTGAGCTCGAGGCCTGGATTGTTCTTTAATTAAAATTCTTCTTTATTAATTTCCAATATTTCGCTACTCTTCGAGTAGCATCCTCAGGGAGTATCTTTAATTTAAATATAAAAACAATACAAAGAGTAAGTATAATTTGATATAAAGTGAACGAACAATAATACATTTAAGTGTAATTGACAATTTGCATAAACAAACAACAAACACAATATTAACAACAGTAATACAACAACAATTGATTTTTTCAACACAGTATTTTTATATTAATAAACGCACTCACAATGGATTTTAAATAAAAACACAAAATTCTAAAAAATTAACGTTGCTTATAACTCGTCATCACTACTACTAAACTTAAAAATATTATTGCATTTTTCTATTCCCTTTATTGACTAAATGTATGTAGTTGTTGGAACAAGCACTCTCTATGTCGCTCTTAAAATTAATACGCTGTGTTGTTTTTGTTCTTATGATATTTAGCATCTCCAGTATGTACCTTCGTTTGTAGTTAAGTTCGGTTTGTAAAACTTTGACATCAGTAAAATTAGGGTAGTGTTTATTTTCCAGACAATGTTTTACCAATGCAGTTTTTTGTGTTGGATTATTAAGTTTTAATTTATTGTCAGATTTGTGACCAGCGATTCTGGTCCTCAGTTTATTCTTTGTTGTACCTATGTAAACCATATCACATTTCTCAGTTAAACTTCCACTGCATGGTATTTGGTATATTAAATTAGATTTATCCATCATTTCAATTTTGTCCTTTGTCTTACTAAATATTTTGGAAAGATTGCTGTCAGTTTTATGTGCTATTGTAACATTTTCACCATTAAATAATTTTGATTTTTCAAATCTTTCGGATAAATCAGGTACGTATGTAAGTGACTTATATATTTTTGGTTCCACGGCTACTTTATAATTATTTCCTACTTTTTTATCGTAATCACGGATAAGTTTGTCGGCAAGTTTTCTCGGAAAATTGTTATTTAGTAATATATTATGGATTTTTCTTTTATTGTTTCTATGGAATTCAGCGTCACTTAGGTTTAGCACTCTTTTTATTAAATTGTTAGCGGTATTTATAATAACTCTTTTAGGGTGTTTCGAAAAATAGTTTATTATTCGACCAGAGGATGTTGGTTTTTGGTACCAGTCCAATTTTAAAACATTGCCTTCCCTAATTACAATAGTATCTAAATATGGTAATTTAAAATTACACTCTTCTTCAACAGTAAATTTAATTCTATGGTGAAAACTTCCATGCAGTGGAAGTTTAACTGAGAAATGTGATATGGTTTACATAGGTACAACAAAGAATAAACTGAGGACCAGAATCGCTGGTCACAAATCTGACAATAAATTAAAACTTAATAATCCAACACAAAAAACTGCATTGGTAAAACATTGTCTGGAAAATAAACACTACCCTAATTTTACTGATGTCAAAGTTTTACAAACCGAACTTAACTACAAACGAAGGTACATACTGGAGATGCTAAATATCATAAGAACAAAAACAACACAGCGTATTAATTTTAAGAGCGACATAGAGAGTGCTTGTTCCAACAACTACATACATTTAGTCAATAAAGGGAATAGAAAAATGCAATAATATTTTTAAGTTTAGTAGTAGTGATGACGAGTTATAAGCAACGTTAATTTTTTAGAATTTTGTGTTTTTATTTAAAATCCATTGTGAGTGCGTTTATTAATATAAAAATACTGTGTTGAAAAAATCAATTGTTGTTGTATTACTGTTGTTAATATTGTGTTTGTTGTTTGTTTATGCAAATTGTCAATTACACTTAAATGTATTATTGTTCGTTCACTTTATATCAAATTATACTTACTCTTTGTATTGTTTTTATATTTAAATTAAAGATACTCCCTGAGGATGCTACTCGAAGAGTAGCGAAATATTGGAAATTAATAAAGAAGAATTTTAATTAAAGAACAATCCAGGCCTCGAGCTCAAATATTTTATTTTTATAATTAAATTGGAAAGGTCGAACAAAAAACAACTTTAATACTCGAAAAAAATTTTACACTCAAAAATAACTTTAAACTCAAAAAAAAAAAATTTGTAAATTATTTTTTTTTTTGTCAAAAATTACTTAAAAAATAGTTTTTTTACACAAAATAAAATATTTCTAATCAAAAATGTTATTTTTTCACGTTAGAAAATTAACTATCACTTAGAAAAAGCATTGTGGAGGGTATTCATAGATTCGGCAAAGTCGAATTTTACTTTGTTACTTGTTTTTAAAATCGTTTTGAGGTAGGAAGATTTCGTTATCCTAACCCAACACATCTTGATCCATGCCATAATAATTTTTAAACCACCCACTTCTTTGCAAAATTTCCTGCGTTAATATTTTCTACAAATTGAATTAGTCATGTCTGTTGTCATCTTATCAACTCGATAAAACAAAATTTAAAGAAATTTGTTTCTTACCTTTTGTTTTAGTTTTTTGTTAACCCTTTCATTCCCCTAGTACACTACAGTGTACACATTTTTAAAAAATCATTAAAAATTAAGCGTACAACATTTTTGTGTTTTGTTTGGACAAGATTGATCATTGAAGGGTTATGTATACGATAAATGTGTTCGGAAAATTAAATTTACAATCCACGGGGCTCTACGCGGAATATTTGTTGACAACAGTGGCGTATACAGGGCCCCCGGCCCCCCGAAATGATTTCACAAATTTTAGGATAATATTAAAAATCTTCTTAAAAAAAATAGAAAAACATTTAAGAATCTAAAATTTTTTGAAGAAAAATGTTTTGAAACTAAAAATTTTTCTGTTACAAAAATTTCAAAATCTGAAAATTTTTTCTTAGAATTTGAAACTTTTCAAACTTCTAATGAAAAAATATATTAAAACCTGAAGTTTTATGTAGACAAAAAAAGGACCTAATTGTAAGAAAAATGTAGTCAAATCTTAAAATGCGACTTTGTCTTTTAGAAAATTTTCTCAGAACGAGACTATTTCTTAAAAAAAAATGTTTCAGAATCTAAGACTTTTTTGATAGGAATAATGCCTTTAAATATTAGCCTTTTTCGCAGAATCTAAGACTTTTTCTATAGGAAAAATGTCTCAGAATCTGAGACTTTTTCTATAAAAAAATTCTTAGAATCTGAGGCTTTTCTATATGACAAATGTTTTAGAATCTGAGGCTTTTCTATGTGAAAAATATTTCAAAATCTGAGAGCTTTCGATAGGAATAATGTCTCCAAGTCTGAAAAATGTCTCAAAATCTAAGATTTTTTCTATAAAAAAATTCTTAGAATCTGAAGCTTTTCTATATGAAAAATGTTTTAGAATCTGAGAACTTTCTATAGGAATTTTTCTTACAATATAGGAAAATGTCTCAGAATCTTAGACTTTTTTTACGAAAAATGTTTCAGAATCAACGACCTTTTCTTAAGGACAATTAGCTCAAAATCGTATAAGCTGAGACTTTTTTTTGTATAGAAAAATGCTCAAAATCTGAGACTTTTTCTGTTGTAAAATTCTATTTTTCTATAAGAATAGTGTCTCAGAATCTGAGTTTTTTTCTATGGGAAACATTTTTCAGAATCTGAGACTTTTTCTTTAAAAATGCCTTAGAAGTTGAGGCTTTTTCTATATGAAAATTGTTTCAGAATCTGACAATTTCCTATAGGCAATATGTCTCAGAATCTGAGACTTTTTCTATAGAAAAGTGTTTAAGCATCTGAGACTTTTTCGATCAGAAAAATGTCTCAGAATATAAGAAATTTTATGTAGAAACAAGTAGAAAAATTTAATTCGAATTGGTCGAATCTATGAATACCCTCCACAATGTTATCTGATAGTAATTTTCTAAAAAAAATTTAAAAAAATTGCATTACAAATTTTTTATTAGAAATATGTATGTATATTATTTTGAGTCAAACTTTCTTTTAATCAATCAAATTTTTTTGAGTGTACAATTTTTTTGACTGTCAACATTTTTTCGAGTCTGCCATTTCATTAAAAAAAAATAATAATGTGTAAATTTTTTTTTGAGTGTAACATTTTTTTTTGAGTGTAAATTTTTTTTTGAGTGTAAATTTTTTTTAGTGTACAAATTCTTTGAGTAACAAATTACTTTGTAAAATATTTTTGTTGTTTTATACCTACATATATGTAATACAAAAAAAAACTATTTCACATATTTTCCTCTTTTTATATTACCATCCTTTTCTTTAAAAACCAAAAACAAATTAACATTCAATCATACACATACTTTATTTGATTTTTTCCCGTTACATACAGTTACACTAACAATAACAAATATTTACTTGTCTAACAACTAAACTGCACCCCACGACAAGAAAACAAACAACAACAAGTTTTACAAAACTGGTATTTCACCATGCTATTAAAACTTGTTTAACGAGTTTTCAACAGTTTAAGGTGAAACATATCTGAAATTCAGTGCATTGCTTATAACTTTTGAACCACTGAACCGATTTTTCTGAAATTCAAAACCAAACAGCCTTGGGGAACAACAAATATATATGCTAAGCTTCAGTCCCCTCAGAATTGTCTTTCGAAAGTTATAGTGGTTTTAATCTTGTAAATTCGAAAAATACCCTTCCCGAAATTTACTATTTTGCTCATAACTTTTGAACCACTGGACCGATTTCGCTGGATTGCAATACCAACCTGACCCGGTAAATGAAGAACATATATGTCAAACTTCAGGAGCCTCCGTAAAGTCTTTCAAAAGTTAGCGTGTTTTCAACGGACAGACAGACAGACGGACGGACGGACGGACGGACGGACGGACGGACATCGCTAGATCGACTTAAAATCGATCAAGGATCATGAATATATATACTTTATGGGGTCCTAGACCAATATTTCGATGTGTTACAAACGGAATGACAAACTTATATATACCCTCTATCACTAGAGTGGAGGGTATAAAAATGTCTGAGAATCTGAGACATTTGCGATAGGAATAATGACGAAGAATCTGAGACTTTTTCTGTAAGAAACATGTCGAAGAATCTGAGACTTTTTCCATAAAAATCTTAGACTTTCTATAGGAAAATTGTCTCAGAATTAGAAACTTTTTCTATAGGAAAAATGTTTAAGAATCTGAGACTTTTTCCATAGGAAAAATGTTTAAGAATCTTAGACTTTTTCTATAGGAAAATTTTCTCAGAATCCGAGAGTTTTTCTTTAGGAAAAATGTTTTAGAATCTAAGATTTTTATACTGTTTTCTTCTTAAAAAGGTCTCAGAATGTGAATTATTTTTCTTATAGAAAAAGCGAAGATTTTCTCAGAATCTAAAACTTTTTGTGTAGAATGTTTCAGAATCTGAGAAAATGTCTTAGAAACGGAGTCTTTTCTTTTGGAAAAGTATTTTATGAATATGTTTATAGAATCATTTTCTAAAGCGACTTTTTCGGAGAAACGTTTTCCATTGGAAATATGATTTTCTATAACAAAAACTGTCTTAACTGGAAATTGTCAAAAAATCTTAGACTTTTCTTTAAAAAAAAAATTCAGATTCTGATAATCTTCTTTGTAAAAATGTATCAGCAAAAAAAGGCTTAAGTCTTTCTAAAAATTTTAAAATATAAAAAAATTCAAATTTTTTTTTCCCCAACAGTTTTAAACTTACACAAAAATGAAGAATCTGGTTGTGTTACATTCAGTTCAAGGAAAAGATCGAGAAAAATTCTAAAACATGTGCTGTTATGTAAATTTTTTGTGAAAAAAAAGTTGAAAAAAAAAATATTGGGCCCCCACCGAAATAAAATCATGAATACGCCCCTGGTTGACAAAATAGAAGTTTTTCAAATAATGTAAAAAAATTGCAAAACAAAATAAACATTAAAAAATTCCTAAAAATGGAATAATAACCGTACCACAGTGGACGGTTTGTATGGAAAACGCGCGCATCGGAGTTTTTTGACTATATCTTCTAAACGGTTAGGAGTTGTAAAACAAAATTAGGCATTCTAAAAACTAGGGACCTTAAGCAATTAAAGCTGTGATCAAAGTTTGTTGTCCTCCTTGCACCCTACATATAAATTGAATGCAAAGTTGGTTAATTTATTTATATGAACAAATGCTAAAAAAATGTTAAGATCATTGACATTTTTGTTATATTATTACTGAATGTCGTTCGGATAGAGTAAATATACATCATTAAACCATATTAGTTAAAATACATATAAAAAATTTAGTTAAATTATGACCAAATATATCGACTTTTTTAGTTAACAAATCTAACAATATAAATATATAAGTGGAATTGCTTGTATCAAACCTATTTAAAATTGCACAAAAAAGATAAATTTAATATTTGCAAACATTACCTTTCACCCTACACTAAAATATCCGGTACGTATGACTTTTTTATCAATTTTATTTTATTGATTTATAATAAATAAATAGTAATAATAAACCAAAAATGAATAATAACAGGATTAAAACCTTAAAAAACAAATTAACATAGACACGATAATGCAATATCGTAATAAATAAAATAAAAAAAATAGTTATTTTGTATTAGTTGCAATAGTTCCTTTGGATAAGGAACCTTTTTTACGAAGTTCGATGTTTCTTCACGTAAAATGGAAATTTTTGGATCTGATTCTACCATAAATTTTTAAAAAATATCTTTTAGATTGTTTATTCTTGAATTTTTCTGCCAAAAGCAAACAACTTTTGAATATTATGTTGTTAAAAAACTTTTAAGTAATATTAAAATGTATAGTTTTCAGTTATATGTTATATTGAAGTACTTTTAATTAATAATATCTCTTTGCCTTTTACAATTCAATTAACTCCAAAATTACTAAACTCAATAAAAATTTGACAATTTTTAACTTTTTTTTATTTTTAACACTTAAATGTGTTTATTTCTCCCATTTGGTAAATACCTATTTTACTTTTTATTGGTAATGGTTTTTTACTCATTTTTAGTAAAACGATTATTTATCTTAATTATCATCACTATTTATTTTTGTCTCACGCCCTTGTTAAAATAATTAGTGTTTCAACAAGTAACTACTTATTAACTTTTGTTCCGGATTACAAATCCCATTACTAGTAATGCCAAATTTTGCTGGGTATTTAGTTAGTTCCTCAAGCCTATGCAGCATCACCAATTTATTTTTTTGTAAATATCTAAATAGGTTGAAGCTGATATTTAATAATTTCGAAAAATAAAAATTTAAAAAAATAAATATATTAAGTTTTTTTTTTTTTTCTTTTTATGGACACTACTTTGGAGACTTATCCTGAATTTAACTGCAAGTTACTGCAGACGAAATAAAGTTCCTCGTTTAGATAAATACCTCTAGTTTCACCCCATATTGAATTTGTATGTATCCACAAGGTTCCACAAAAGATGCAGTCTATAATTAAGAGTCTTTTTTACACATTTCTTAAAAAATGACAACTTTTGGCAGTCAATTGACGAATAACGCGGTTTAAAATTTTAGCTTATAAGGGCAGTTTTTATTAGTTACATATATTTTCAAAGCTGTGTTAAAATTTCAGGATGTTAGCTTACTTAGAAATAGTTTTATTCAATCATTTAAAAAAGGTTTCCAAAAAATTTTCATTTTTTTAAAAAACTTGAAAATGTTTGGACTTTGGAGAGACGCCCTGATCAAAGCAAATGACATATAAATATTTTATGAATGGTTTTCTATCCCCTAGGATGTCTTTTATCAAACCCATGTTCAACCGGTCAAATCGCTGACAATTTTGATTTTGTTACGATGCGCGTCCATCTTCCACTGTGCGTACAAACTTTTTTAAAAGAGAATTTTGTAGAACTTTTCGATAACAAAAATATAAAATTCGAATTTTGGAAAAATGTTTACTCGTTCGGGAGATATTGCATGTAAAAGCTTGAAGTTTGGGTGGATATTCCTCCGCTAGAGGGCGCGGTAGGCCAACGAAATCAACAAAAAGTTTTTACTTTGCATAGGTCTACATACATAAATTTTGGCCAAGTCGGTAGTAAAAGGGTTAAAAATGTAATCATATTTTTGAAATGCACACAACAACAGCATCAGTCTTGTGTTACGCCTCCTTGGTTAAACAAATAACGGAAATTCATTGTTAAAAAAAAAAATCTCTTAATGCGTGTGTGTTAGACTGCCATTTTTCCTAATGGCAAAAACTTTTTTCACCGATTTTTAAACTCCGTGTGAATTTTTATTCTACTAAACCTTAAATTTCTGAGAACCAATTTGAGGACAATCGGATAAAATTAACGTCCAGCCGGTGATCAAAATTTTGGATTTTTGAAAGTAAAAAAAAAAATGTTATCAAAACTTAAAAAAATGGCTTGCGAAATATCACATTCATTAATTATGATGCACTTAGCACGAGTATTAAAGAAGATCGTTATTTAAAATTTGCAAAAAAATAATGGTTTTTTCTTATGTTCAAGAATTTTTTTACAAAATGCAATGCAAATTCTGTCACTGATTTTAATCCATTTTTGTAATTTCAAGTTTAACCAAATTTAACAATTTTTAAATCGAAAAATCTTCTCTGATCTGGAACTTTTGTACAAAAAAATTATTAAAGTTTTATTTTTTTTTTTTCAAAATATCTGTATAAAACTAGAACATTTTTGTTCACAAGAATATTGTGAATTTAAGAACTTATCTTTACAAAAATGTCCAAGAATCTGTCAATTTTCTCATTCTTTCAATGGATAAGAGATTTTTTAAGATTATAATGTTTTTTTTAGACTATTTCTATACGAAAAATGTTTCTAAAAAATCCGAGGACCTATCAAAAGGATCTATCCTAGGACCTATCAAAAGGACCTATCCTAGGACCTATCCAGAACCTATCAAAAGGACCTATCCTAGGACCTATCAAAAGGACATATCCAAGGACCTATCAAAAGGACCTATCCAGAATCTATGAAATCGACCTATCCGAGGACCTATCAAAAGGACCTAGCCGAGGACATATCAAAAGGACCTATCCGAGGACCTATAAAAAGGACCTATCCTAGGACCTATCAAAAGGACCTATCCAGAATCTATGAAAAGGACCTATCCGAGGACCTATCAAAAGGACCTATCCTAGGATCTATCACAAGGACCTATCCAGAATCTATGAAACGGACCTATCCGAGGACTATCAAAAGGACCTATCCTAGGACCTATCAAAAGGACCTATCCTAGTACCTATCAAAAGGATCTATCCGAGGGCCAATCAAAAGGACCTATCAAAAGGACCTATCCGAGGGCCTATCAAAAGGACCTATCCAGTATTTATGAAAAGGACCTATCCGAGGACCAATCAAAAGAACCTATCCGAGGACCTATGAAAAGGACCTATCCGGGGACCTGTCAAAAGGACCTATCCATAACCTATCAAAAGGACCTATCCTAGGACCTATCAAAAGGATCTATCCAGAATTTATCAAAAGGACCTATCCGAGGACCTATCAAAAGGACATATCCGAGGACCTATCAAAAGGACCTATCCTAGGACCTATCAAAAGGACCTATCCAGAATCTATGAAATCGACCTATCAGAGGACCTATCAAAAGGACCTATCCTAGGACCTATCAAAAGGACCTATTCAGAATCTGTGAAAAGGACCTATCCGAGGACCTATCAAAAGGACCTATCCGAGGACCTATCCGAGGATCTATCAAAAGGACCTATCCAGAACCTATCAAAAGGACCTATCCGAGGACCTACACTAAGAAAATTATGCCATTAACTGTTTGTAGGTTATTTTAAAAAGTAATCAGTATAGTTATTTTAAAAGAAAAATCATTAATTTTATTATGGACTTCTTATTTTCTACTGTTTCTGTAGTTTAAAAAAAAAAAAAAATTACTGTCTTAAAAACGAATTTTCTGTTACATTCATTTTCGGCACTAAAAAATTTCTTCTATAGTTTTACTGTTTTTCAATACAAAATAAGTGAATGTTTTGTAATGTTTTTGTAATGTTTTGATAAGTCATTAAATCAACATTTAAAATTGACTGTAAAATGTTTTTATTTTAAATGATAAAACACTGGAATGGTTTTTAAATAAAATTTCATTTGTTTTAAGTGAATATTCACTGGAATTTACCTACATAATTTTTTGAGTGTATCAAAAGGACCTATCCGAGGACCTATCAAAAGGACCTATCCAAGGGCCTATCAAAAGGACCTATCCTAGGACCTATCAAAAGGACCTATCCGAGGGTCTATCAAAAGGACCTATCCAGAATCTATGAAAAGGACCTATCCGAGGACCTATCAAAAGGACCTATCCAGAACCTATCAAAAGGACCTATCCAGAATCTATGAAAAGGACCTATCCGAGGACTATCAAAAGGACCTATCCGAGGACCAATCAAAAGGACCTATTCAAGAACCTATCAAAAGGACCTATCCTAGGACCTCTCAAAGGGACCTATCCTAGGACCTATCAAAAGGACCTAGGATATTTATTTTCTGTTGCCTGTCAGTACATTTAACCCAATATTTAAAAGAATTACTCCGTTATTTAATAAATTCTTAAGTGATTTTTTAAATCTCAATTAATGCGAAAAATCCAACGAATCGGATACGAATTGTTTTAAATCCTATTAAAATGGTTAGGGATTATACATTTCACTCCCTCAAACAAAAACTTTTTAAACAAAAATTGTTTTAAATTTTAAAATTTTTTTTTGTGCTCAAAATTTTTTTTTTGTTCGCCAAAAAAAAAGCGCTCAGTACTTTTCTTTTGTTTTTGAGCTCATTTTCTTCTTTACATGCCCTAGAAACAGGAATGCTTTTCAAATTGAAAGAAATCGAATTTATTTTTTAAATCCTGGAAACCCCACCGTCGTCTGTTGTCATTTTATTAACCCGATAAAGCAAAATTTGAAGAAATTTGTTTCTTACCTTCTATTTTAGTTTATGTTATAAATTTATTCAAATTTTTGAAACACACAACAACAGCATCAGTCTTGTATTACACCTCCTTGGTTAAACAAATAACAGAAATTCATTGTTAAAAAAAAAAATTACTTAATGCGTGTGTATTAGACTGCCATTTTTCCGTATGACAAAAAATTTTTTCTCCGATTTTTAAACTCCTGGCGAATTTTAATATAAAAACAAAAATTTATGTGGTACCAATTTGAAGCCAATCCCAGCAAAACTTAGATTACCAAATAAGGTATAAAATAAGGTATAGGATCTCTTATTTTATACATTGCAGCATTGATGATTTTAACAGGCGATGAGACTCAAAGTAATGCATCCACATTATCACAAAGAATACCAGTAAGGTATAAAATAAGTCATAAATTTATAACGACGAATACGAGTAAGGTGTAAAATATATGATATTTTATAGGTTACGAGAAATGAAATAATATAGCATACCAGAAGATAATATATAAGGTGTTACGAGTAGTGAAAAAGTAATTTTGTATTAAATTTACTTACGTGATTGTAAGTGAGTGTAAGTAGATAAAATATGCTCGTGAGTGTGTGTCGATAGAAATTTCCTGTCGTGAGCCCATCTCTAGTTTAAACTTATGCATTTTTTATAAAATAATTATTTTATATGTTATTGTAATGCATTATGCATCCAATTATAAATAATGCATTATTTAAAACTTTCAAATAATACATTATGTAGCCAAATATAAGTCATACATGATTTAATGTTTAGAAATAACAAATATGAAATACATTTTTTCCAATAATCATGCATTACGTAGCAAATTATTAGTAATGCATTATTTTTCACTTGAAAATAATACGTTGTGGAACAAATGTTTGGTAAGACATCATAAAATAATGCTACAAATAAGTTATATGCATTACCTGTGTTATATAATCACTACCCATTACCAAAGTTTTGCTGGGAAGTTTCTTGAACGTAGGAAAAATTCTCCATTTTTGGGCATATTTTGGAAAACTTCAAATCGCGATATTTCGAAAACCTTTTAACCGATTCAAGAAATTTTTTAATATTCATATTCAAGAAAATTAATAAAAATATTGTATCGCAAGGCATTTTTTTTATACCCTCCAACTACAGTATGAGGGTATACTCACTTTGTCATTCCGTGTGTAACGCATCGAAATATCTGTCGGGGACCCCATAAAGTATATATATTATTGATCAGTGATCGATTCTAAGACATTCTAGCGATGTCCGTCCGTCCGTCCGTCCGTCCGTCCGTCCGTCCGTCCGTCTGTCCGTCCGTCCGTCTGTAGTTAACACGATGCAGTCCAAAATAAAAGAGCTAGGAACCTCAAGTTTGGCACAAATCTGTCTTATGTTCCTAGGCAGGTTAAGTTCGGAAATTGGCCAAATCGGACCAGGGGGAAAAAAGTTCCCCCTTGAAGAACTAAACCAACCTCTAAAAAATACACGTTTTTACAAGTTTTTTTTGTATTTTTGTTAAATAAATGAAACATTTGGTATATTTATCGCGATGGGAAGGTGCTCTCAACGTGCCCCACTGACCCTATCAACTCCCCCCCCCAAAAAAAAAAGAAACGCCTCTGTAAATTTTTTTTTTTTTTTTACATTTTGGAGGGTATACAAGATTCGGCACAGCCGAATTTAACACTCTCACTTGTTTTTTCTAAGATCCAAATTTTTTTTTGGGTGGAAAATTTAGAAAAATCCCAAACTTTGAGAGAACGGCAAAAATCAAAAATAAGTTCAAGGATTTAGAAATTGATGAAATTGATAAATTTAATAGGTAATTATGTACCTAAAACGAATCACCAACAAACGTATTTTTTACTCCTAATATTTTTTATTTTTGCAAAAGCATTTTATGCGTTTTTAACCCATTTTTCAAAAAAGGATATCTTGTATTTTTAACATTAATAATCCGATTTTATCCATATTTGGCATTAATATAAACCATATAAATATCAATTTACGAAGTTTTTTAACGATCGTGAAATTTATGTAGGTATAATAGCGTTTTTAAGAAAAAGGATATGAGGCAGGACCTTTAATCCTTGCTCCAAGTTAAATGAAAAATTTACTCACACATTGTTAGTTGTATGTGTATCAGCATCACCACGTTTTGTAGTGTTGCGATCAATATTGCAGCTAAAATAAAATTTTTAAATTTCAGCACACATGGGAGGTAGGCGTGTACTTGCACCGAATTTTTCCGAACCAAATTTCAAAAATATTTGACTATTCCTTCTATTTTTGTCCCTTCGTTATATGGGCTCAACGCACTGTGCTACGGGTTAAAATTATCGGATTTGGCTCAAATTAGGTTTAAACGAAAGTTCATTCCAATATCTTTGCAAGGATCAGGGAAAAATAGGTTTAAGATTTCACTGAGGAACAAATTCAAGTTAGCTAAAGTTAGGTCGATTCTGAGAGTCCGGGGTGAAAATAGAGGCTAAATTAGAAGACCCGTATTGCGGCGTTTGTTTATGTTAGTTCGAATTTTTTTTGTCGACCTTCGAACTTTGCAGTTATATGCCGATTGTCAGCATATTGTTTATTTAGTTTTTTTGGCTATAACTCGTCGACTAATTGATATTTTTTCAATCTGTAAAAGCCAAATTATTGCTAGAGACCTGTCCAACAATTAAAATTTTTTAAAAAATTGATTTAGTAAATTTTTGTGGTGCTTATAAAGCAAAATATTTTCAAAAAGCATGAAAAAAAAATATTTTTTCCAATGTTTTGCTTCATAAGCACCACAAAAATTTTCTAAATAAATTTTTTAAAAAAATTTTAATTGTTGGACAGGTCTCTAGCAATAATTTGGCTTTTACAGATTAAAAAAAATATCAATTAGTCGACGAGTTATAGCCACAAAACTATATAAACAATATGCTGAAAATCGGCATTTGACTGCAAAGTTCGAAGGTGGAATAAAAAAAAATTTGAACTTACACGTCTTGATTTGGGTCTTCTAATTTAGCCTCAATTTTCACCCCTCACTCTCAGAATCGACCTAACTTTTGCTAATCTGAGTTTGTTCCACAGTGTTTTTCGTAAAAATTTCTTAAACTTTGGAAAATCCGACATATTTGGTAATTTTTTTGGAAAAATTGGCCGGATACTTGGAAATATTGAAAGTTGAAAAAAAGTCACTCTAATATGTATGTATGTGTTTTGTGTCTATATTCTTGTATCCTTTTTAACGCAATTATGACTAACACACACAATGAAAAATTCGTTAGTTAGCGAGTTTGGTTAGTTTGTTGTTGTTGCCATTGGAAAGCATTGTTTATAATACTGACGATATTGTGTTCTTATGCTTGTTGTTGTTAATGCTGATAATGATGATGCGATGTTGATATGATATTGTTGTATGAGTAAAATATTTTCGATTTTGACAACAGGTAACTCTAATTAAATTTTCTTTTTTTTTTGTTCTCTTTGGTTAAAGAACTTTTGTTTTAATTTATTTTTTCTATGTCTTTGTGTTATACAAGATGTATGCTAAATATTTTGTGGCACGTAGTTTTTGTTTTATAATTTTCAAATTTGATTATAATAAATTTTTAGCGAGTTTTCTTTATTTTAACAAATTGAATTATATTTTTTAATACTTTTGTATAATGAAATAGTTAAATAGGTAAAATAGGAAAAAATGGCTGTTGGAAAAATGTCTCAGATAATGACAAAAAATATCACAGATTTCTGAGACATTTTGCTTATAAAATTTGTTCCAGATTTTCATGCAAATGCAAATTTTTTGTCTTTAGTCTAAAAACGATATCTACCATTTATCTTTTTGAATCAAGAAATTTGCATTATAATGGTATTCATTTGTTTTTGCTTAAAAATATGCAAAATTTTGGAAAAAATGCATATTTTTGCATATTTTGGTTTTAATTGCAGATTTTGTGCATATTTCCGACTTTACAGTAATTTTTTGTTTGGAAAAAATAAGAAAACATACAAATAAAACAGAAAATGCAAATTTCTTCGTTTGTGTCTGCAATTCCAGATCATGTTGGTTACCCTTGTGAAATAATGAAAGAGACCAAAAAATTGAAAGAAAGTATGAAGTGAGGTTGAGATTACTAGAAATAGAATTATAGTGTTGGAAACTGTAAAAATTTATTCTGTAGAAACTATAAATATTCACATTTATAAAAAAAAAACAATTTCCATTAACAAGACAAACCGACATTTAAAATCCTACTGATGGTAACACTAACTGGTAACTGGAGTGTTTGAAACCGTTATGGGGATAACAGAAATTTTTAGAAATTCAACTTTTCTTCTGCATTTGTTTTTTTAATTTGAACCCTTTTAATTATGGATGAGATTTTCATGCACTAAAAAATCGAAAATATGAGCTTAAAATATGAGCTAAAAAAATAAAAATATCCACTAAAAAACTTAAAAATATGCACTAAAAAATAAGATATGTGCAATAAAAATCTTGTTTTCATAGGAAAAACATATTAAAAAGCAAACAATAACGCCGTGTTTAAATAGTAACATTTAAAACTTTACGTAAGGAAGATTTTTTTAGAAATTGAGAATATCTATAAAAAAAATTAAAAAAAAAAAAAAAATATTTTTCTTATTTTCAAAATAAATTTTTAAAATTTAAAATAGTTTTTGAACAAATAAATTTCAATTTGGGTATTTTTGCTAGTTTATGGCAAAATATGCACTTAAAAGTTGGAAATATGCACGAAATATGCATCTAAAACCAAAATATGCAAAAATATATATTTTCACCAAAAATATGCAAAAATATGCAAAAACAGATCGATGCCATTTTAACGCAAATTTCTTGATTCGCAATGATAATTGGTCGATATCGTTTATAGACTATCGATAAAAAAACATGCATTTGCATGGAAATCTCATCCCTACTTAAACTTATTTTTTTACTTTTAAATTAATTTTACACTAAAAAAATTCATTATTAAAAAAGCCTCCTTCCTTCATCAGGACTTTTCGGTTTGTCACACTCAAAGGATGCAGATTAAAATCAGCTATTTAAACGAACTTTTAATGAGAAAGAAAATGAGAATTTCATTATTTTTCATTACACAAATATTATCGTTTGGCCGAACTTGAATCTATTTTTAACTTTTTGACAGATACTGTTTTCTTATTGTTGCAACCCAATTAAAAAAAAAAAATTTTTGATGAAAAAAAAATTTTTGATAAAAAAAAAATTTATAAAAAATAATTTTTTGATAAAAAAACTCAAAAAACAAAATTTTTATGAAAAAATATTCATGAAAAAAATTGTGAAAAATAACACTGTGCTACAAAAAACACAAAATCGAATATATTTTTAAAATGAGGTAGTTAAGGTTGTAGGTCTCTCTCCAGATACCCTCAAATTTTAAAGTTATTGTCAAAGAACGTTTTTTCGGGACTTTTTCACTAAACCACGTGTAACTTAAACATTTTTCAACCGATTTTCAATTTTTCAACTGTTTTGGATAGAAGAAGGATAGGGCTTTCATGTGTATGGATTGGTCTATACATATAAGAACGATATGCATTGATTTTTTCAACAATGTCTAATTTTTTGTTATTTTTTAAATTAAATTAATTAAAAAATTAGGGGAGATCCTCCTCTTTTATTTGCCATCAGCAGTGTAATCCTAGGACAAGTACAAAAATATTTTACAAAATGTATCCTTTAAAACTTCTAAGTCCTTTTAAAAGGAAACAGGATCACGAAATGAAAAACGGACGGTGTTATCCAAGTTACAAATCCAAGTTACATATCTTGTAATTATTTCTTTTTTTTTGTCGTTAGCTGAGGCGGTCTGCTGCGTCACTTTTAAAATTAGACACCATCCTAAAAACATTATCATGTTAAACACAGCAATAACTTCGCAAAGATTTTTTGTGGGTATTGCTTTTTTCCACTTTGCTCCTCACAAAATATTAAACATTTTTATGTGTTTACAAAAATGTGATGCCTTTTACTAATTTACGGTTAATTGCATTCATTTGTATTAATACCAGACAGGATTTGATATACCCTACCCTATAGTGATAGAGGGTACATACAAGTTTGTTATTTCGTTTGTAACAAATTGAATTATAGAGTCCCCGCACAACAATGTCGGAGCGGTTGACGGATTCGGTCATGGGAGAGTATAGGCGCAAAACAAAGGCGGCAGCGGAAAATTCAGTCAAACGTTTATATTTACATTATTTTTTCACTTTTTCTACACAATTTTATTTAATCTTATTATTTTTTTTTAATATCAACATGATTTTTTTACATTGATTCGTTTTTTTATGTTTTTTTTAGAATTTTATATAAATTTTTTTTTAGAGATCACATTTTTTTGTTTACTTTATCGAAAATATCGAAATATTTATTAAAATGTGGCAACATTTTCATATAAAAAATTAAAAAAGAGAGAAAACCGACACAAAAATAAAATTGATTTTATTCAAACGGTTTTCGGTCGAGCGTTTTTTCTTGCCAAATTTGTATGAAAAAAACGTCACCGACATTGTTGTGCGGGGACTCATACTTAACTCTAGGACCACATAAAGTAAATACCTAACAAAAACATGTATTACCATATACAAATGTGGAAACTCAAAAATTATAACTAATTACTCTAGTTTACAAATTAAAAAAAATTCCGATTTACGATATTTTGCATTTATTTTCCATGCAAAATCTTACGCTGAATCCGAAAAGCCACCACAAAGTTTTAAAAGTAGATCAGTTTTCAAGATATTGCCAACTTTCCAAATTTTCATCTTTTTAAAAAAGTAGTTTTACTTAAATTAATAGTAGTATATGTCTAAAGCAAACTGATAAATTTTATTATTTTTGGTTTTAAATTAATGATAAATTAATTACCTATCAACCCTACATTAGAACGCCCAGAAATTAAAACCCGAAAAATTTTTTTAGAATAATAAATCCGCTCCTATCGCCTCGTGGAGCCTCCTAGAGGGGTAAAAAGTAAGACCGACCCCCAATTAAATTTTACCCCCAGCATTTTTTCTGATAATGCCAATAACTTCTCTTCAGTTCCTTAGGGGGTTTCTATACAATATTTCATTGAATTATGTGAAATTTCTTAAAGAATGGGATATAAGTATCTCATGGCATGGGCAATATCTTAGGGAATGGACGATACAATTTTTAGCGTAAGTCTCCTTTTTGATGAAATTTTTTTATTTCACCAATTTAAAGCATTTAAGAAACTTACAACATCTTTCAATCTGATTATCGCCTTAGAAGCTATTAATCGATATATCGACAATTTTGGTTCAATTTTACCGAAATTCGGGGAAAAAAGTAAAAAAAAATTTTGGACAATCGTGATCTTACTACGATGGTAAAATTTTCATCTTCTAATTCCCAATGGGAGTAGAGTCGAATATATATTAATATTTTAGTTTGAACATTAACGATTTGTCATTTAAATTTCATTTGCTACTTGTAGTATAGGGTTTTTATATTTGCTAAATAATCTTTACAATGGAATCTGAGAAATTCCAAAACACATTTAAGTCTTGCAAAAATTACCAATATAAATAAATTTAAAACCAAAAAAAAAATATTTTCATGAAAACTATTCTATGAGAGTATCATAGTTTTAATTACCCGAGCAAAAATTTATTAAATTTTATCTGATATATTTATATATCTTTATATATGATCGTTGCTGATATTGAACATGAACCGGATGATATTCGTCTCAAAGTAGAGATTAAATGGAGTAAAACTGCATTTACAGTTATTCATTTCGTGATCCTGTTTCCTTTTAAAAGGACTTCAAAGCTTTAAAGGATACATTTTGTAAAATATTTTTGAAATATTTGTAATTGTCCCAGGATGACGGCAGATGAAAGAGGAGGATCTCCCCTAATTTTTCCATTTTTATATTTTGCCATATCAGGAAAAAAGGATGTGAATTAAGTCATTTGAAAACTTTATCAAAATATTTTGTTGAAAATTTTGAATGATTCTTGAAAGGACGTAACTTAACACCACTTTCCTGATATGTAAAAATAATAAAATAGGAAAATAAGAGGAGATCTTCTTCTTTCATTTGCTATCAATAGTGGCATCCTAGGACAAGAACAAATATTAAAAAAATATTATAAAATTTAATCCTCTAAAACTTTGAAGTCCTTTTAAACACGGTGAGCCTCAGCGATGTTTAGGTTGAACTTTACACTCAAAAAAATACGTTAGTAGATTTACAATTTTTTTTTTGCTAATGCTAGTTACCCGGCTAAAAATGTTGTATATCATCATATATGATATCATATATGAGACCATATACAGTATCATATATAGTATCAAATATGGTCTCATATATGAACATATTCCAAAATTGGCGCTTATATAAGACACGATCATATATGATCCAATATATGTGATCATATATTAGGTCATATATTGAATCATATATTGAATCATATATTGGATCATATATGATTTTGTTTTTAATTTGTTTTACAATATTTTTTATTTATTTTTTCATCTTAAACTATATGTAATAGATTAAGTATTATGTATATATATTTACCAGAATTGCAAACGATGTACGTAAGTATAATTAAAAATAAAAACTATTTTTTTATTAATTACTGGTGTATTTCATATAGTTTAATGGACACCTTTAGTTTTGTGATTTTGATTATTTAGTTACTATCGTTTGCATTTTTGGTGACCATATAAAAATATATAATTTAACTTATAGATACGAGAATACATTTTGATATTCAAAAAATAAATTGAACATAAAAGATCTAATATATCAAGTCTTTCGATTGATATCAATTACGAAAGATGGGAACAAAGGGCTTATTACAGGAACGATGATTTCCTTTGTGTTTTTTTGTTTGAGTGTTAATTTCGATTATCTTCAGACTTAGCGTTTTTGTTAAAAAAGTCAAAATCTAAAAAAATAGATATAAAATAATATTAGTATGTACCCGTGTAAAAAAATAATTGGATCAAAACATATCTCTTTTGATCAAAACATATATGGATCATATCTAAATGGATCTAATCAGATCTACTCCATATATACTCATATCAGATTCAGATATGTTTTGATCCGTAAATTGAGTCTATCTGGCATATATGACATATATGATCAGACATCTTCAGATATGTTCATATATGTAAAATTGTCAGATACCCGAGTAAAAAAAAGTTATATGACGCAATATTTAATTATATATGAACAGATATGGTTTTATGTAAATCCATATTAATTTTGATCCGGAAATTGGCGGATCGAATATTATACGATTATATCAAATTCTATTATTTTTGATAAAATAATATCAAATTTGATTAAGTTTGATCCCAAAAATGGGTCTATCTAATTGTATTAAATCATATCTTATCTGTTAAAATTAGATATATTTTTATATAATTAGATGAAATCTGGTAAAATTTTTTGGAATTTCAAACGTGAAATTAGAAATTATTTTATTAAATTGGATAGATTATCAATTAGAAGAGTTTTTATTGCATTCTTCGGAACTTTTTCGGGACTTAGCAAATTATTAAAAATTTGTCAATTTTTTTTTTCTAAAATCATTTTTAAGGCACTTAAAAATTCCAAAAATTTGTGTGTCTTAGAAAATTTAAAAACATTTTTTTTGGAACTTAGAAATTTTTCAAAAAAATAAAATTTCTCCTAAAAACATTTTCAATGATTTTTTTTTTAATTTTGTGTCCGGGACTTTGGAAAATTTTAATAAAATTTTTTAGGACTTGAAAATTTTTTAATCTTTTTTTTTTAATTTTCCGGGACTTAGAAAATTTGGAAAATTTTTTTCAGGATATAATTATAAATAAAATCATATATCTTTTTATCTGCCATATCTAAAAATCCCCCACCTTATATGTCATATCTAATTTCATATAGATCGGTATGTAAATAAATATGAATATGTATGTTATCATATTAAAAAATAAGGAAAAATACAATGCTATATATAAACTTATATGTCCATATCAAAGTTCATGCATAACCATATATAAATATAAATAATTATATAATAGCATATATGATTATATCAGATCTTTTTTACTCGGGTAGACTCAATTTACGGATCAAAACATATCTGAAGCAGATATGAATATATATGGAGTAGATCTGATTATATCCATTTAGATATGATCCATATATGTTTTTATCAAAAGAGATATGTTTTGATCCAATTACTTTTTTACACGGGTATATAAGATATTTCTAGAATTTTTATTGTATTGAATTATTACCAACAACAGCATTTGGTGCTAATGGGTTATCATTTAACGAAACAACCATGTACCTTTAAAGATTGTCTTAATACTGCTAGATACATACATGTTAATGGAGTGTATTTTGTAAGGACCATGGGATGCTTAAGGCCATGAATGCTTTTTACGGAAAGATATATTGCCTTTCAGAACTCCATCTGATAAAATATTGAAAATTATTCCATATTCCTTTTTTATTCCAGAAAAAAGAACTTGCTACTACTAAATGCATGTTTTTTACTCAAAATTTTTAGTAGGCACATAATTACTTAAGACTTCGATTAAAAGCAATATATTTAGAAGTATGTATTTTATCTTTCTGGGTTATGTGTGTAACGATATTTGAAGGATAGGGATAAAAAACTATTTTTACTTACATCAGGGCAACAATGTGCCAGGTTGTCACTTTCGCTAATTGACAGCTTTCTTGTGATTGTAAGTAAAAACGTTGTCCTTCCGAAATCGTAAGCGACAGTAAGCGATTTTTAAATAGTTTGTAGTGTTGGAACCATAGTGATAACGTTATGGTGGTGCATATGCCCTCTCCTCCTTCTTGAGCGAGCTTAACGTAGCTCCTCATGGTTGAATTTTGTTTAAATAGTAACTCGACCTCAAAACTTATACGTTCTTTCCATTTCCAATTTACTATTGCGACAGTATGGGATTTCAAAATAATTTATAGTGTTGGAATCGTAGTGATAACATTCTGGTGCATATGTCCTCTTCTCCAAATTGAGTGAGCTTAACTTAACTCGGCCTTTAAACTGCTTACACGATCTTTCTAATTTGCTATGGCGACATTAATGGTTTTTAAAATAGTTTGCAGTATTGCAATCGTAGTGATAACATTATGGTGGTGCATATGACCTCTCCACCAAGTTGCACGAGATTAACGAAGCTGTGTAGTTTAATTTTCTTCAACATCAAATTACTTAATAATATTGTGTTTGCGACATATTTACATTTACTCATTTTGAATATGATCTTGTTTTGGAATAAAATGTTCACGCTTATACTTGTTATGACGATGAACTGGAAAAAATTAAAACATGATTTTAAAATTCAAATACATATTAATGAAAGCTTACCTTTTCCAATTTTTTTTTTTTTGTAAATTTACATCATGGCGAGAATGTGCCAGGTTGTCACTTTCGCTTATTGACAGATTTCTTGTAATTGTAAGTAAAAACGTTGTCCTTCCCAAATCGTTACTCAACCTTAAAAGTGATCTGACTGAAAAGAAGGTAATTTCATTTCGATTTGCTATGGCGAAAGTAAGCGTTTTCAAAATAGTTTGTAGTGTTGGAACCGTAGTGATAACGTTAGGGTGGTGCATATGCCCTCTCCGTTCTGGTGGTGCAAATGTCCTCTTCTCCAAATTAAGAAAGATTAACGTAACTCGGCATCAAAACTGCTTATATGGTCTTTTCATTTCCAATTTGCTATGGTGACATTAAGGGATTCCAAAATAGTTTGCAGTATTTCAATCGTAGTGAAAACATAATGGTGGTGCATATGCCCTCTCCACATAGTTGCACGAGATTAACGAAGCTGCGTAGTTTAATTTTATTCAACATCAAAGTACTCAATATTATTGTATTTGCGACATACATTTACTCAATTTAAACATGATCTTGTTTTGGATAAAAAAAGTCCACGCTTATACTTGTTATGACGATGAACTGGAAAAAATTAACACATATGATTTTAAAATTCTAATTACATGTTAATGAAAACTTACCTTTTCCAAAATTTTTTTCGTAAAAAACTTTTATTGTGTAATTTTGGTTCAAATTTGCATACACATGTACTATGATTTAACATTTTATGAAAACATATATGGTTCCATATATGATATCATATATGGCACATATTTTATATACGACCACATATATGGGATCGTTTCTTGCATATATGGCTACATATATGTTTCCATATCTATATATATAAAAGAGTAATGTGACTGACTGACTGACTGACTGACTGACTGACTGACTGACATACTCATTCATCATCGCCCAGCCCAAACCGCTGAAGCTAGAGCCTTGAAATTTGGACTGTAGGTCCACCTCCCGGAATATAGATCCACTAAGGCTGGATTTTTGCCAATGTTGATTCTAAGGGGACAAAAAGGGTAAAAAACTGTACTTTTGGTACTTTTTATATCTCCTGAAATAATGGTCATAGAGACTTGAAATTTGGACTGTATGTTCACCTCCCGGCATATAGATCCAGTAAGGCCGGATTTTTGCCAATGTTGATTCTAAGGGGACAAAAAGGGTAAAAAACTGTACTTTTGGTACTTTTTATATCTCCTGAAATAATGGTCACAGAGACTTGAAATTTGGACTGTATGTTCAACTCCTGGAATATAAATCCAGTAAGGCCGGATTTTTGCCAATGTTGATTCTAAAGGGGTAAAAAGGGTAAAAAACTGTACTTTTGGTACTTTTTATATCTCCTGAAATAATGGTCACAGAAACTTGAAATTTGGACTGTATGTTCACCTCCCGGAATATAGATCCAGTAAGTCTGGATTTTTGCCAATGTTGATTCTAAGGGGGTAAAAAGGGTAAAAAAATGTACCTTTGGTACCTTTTATATATCCTTAAATAATGCTTCTAGACACTTGAAATTTTGAATGTAGGTTCAGCTCCCGGAATATAAATCTACTAAGGCTGGATTTTGCCAATGTTGATTCTAAGGGGTAAAAAGTGTAAAAAACTGTACTTTTGGTACCTTTTAGATTTTCTTAAATAATGGTCCTAGAAACTCAAAATTTGCAATGTTGGTTCACCTCCCGAAAAAAATATTCACCAAGGCTGGGTTTTTGCCAAAGTTGACTCTACGGGGGTAAAATGGAAAAAAGTGTACTTTTGGTACTTTTTTTAATTTACTGAAATAATGGTACCTTTTATAAAAAGTACCTTTTATAAACAGTACCTTTTATAAAAAGTACCTTTTATAAAAAGTACCTTTTATAAAAAGTACCTTTTATAAAAAGTACCTTTTATAAAAAGTACCTTTTATAAAAAGTACCTTTTATAAAAAGTACCTTTTATAAAAAGTACCTTTTATAAAAAGTACCTTTTATAAAAAGTACCTTTTATAAAAAGTACCTTTTATAAAAAGTACCTTTTATAAAAAGTACCTTTTATAAAAAGTACCTTTTATAAAAAGTACCTTTTATAAAAAGTACCTTTTATAAAAAGTACCTTTTATAAAAAGTACCTTTTATAAAAAGTACCTTTTATAAAAAGTACCTTTTATAAAAAGTACCTTTTATAAAAAGTACCTTTTATAAAAAGTACCTTTTATAAAAAGTACCTTTTATAAAAAGTACCTTTTATAAAAAGTACCTTTTATAAAAAGTACCTTTTATAAAAAGTACCTTTTACAAAAAGTACCTTTTATAAAAAGTACCTTTTATAAAAAGTACCTTTTATAAAAAGTACCTTTTATAAAAAGTACCTTTTATAAAAAGTACCTTTTATAAAAAGTACCTTTTATAAAAAGTACCTTTTATAAAAAGTACCTTTTATAAAAAGTACCTTTTATAAAAAGTACCTTTTATAAAAAGTACCTTTTATAAAAAGTACCTTTTATAAAAAGTACCTTTTATAAAAAGTACCTTTTATAAAAAGTACCTTTTATAAAAAGTACCTTTTATAAAAAGTACCTTTTATAAAAAGTACCTTTTATAAAAAGTACCTTTTATAAAAAGTACCTTTTATAAAAAGTACCTTTTATAAAAAGTACCTTTTATGAAAAGTACCTTTTATAAAAAGTACCTTTTATAAAAAGTACCTTTTATAAAAAGTACCTTTTATAAAAAGTACCTTTTAATAAAAAGTACCTTTTATAAAAAGTACCTTTTATGAAAAGTACCTTTTATAAAAAGTACATTTAACTTTCAAAAAAGTACCTTTTATAAAAAGTACCTTTTATAAAAAGTACCATTTATAAAAAGTACCTTTTATAAAAAGTACCCTTTATAAAAAGTACACTTTATAAAAAGTATCTTTTATAAAAAGTACCTTTTATAAAAAGTACCTTTTATAAAAAGTACCTTTTATAAAAAGTACCTTTTATAAAAAGCACCTTTTATAAAAAGTACCTTTTATAAAAAGTACCTTTTATAAAAAGTACCTTTTATAAAAAGTACCTTTTGTTAAAAGTACCTTCTATAAAAAGTACGTTTTGCTTAATGTACCGAAAGTACACTTTTTGGTACTTTTTTATTTCCTGAAATAATAATCATAGAAACTTGAAATTGGAAAAGGTTCCAAAAAATAAAATGGTCACAGAAACTTAAAATTTGGAATGTAAAATCCTTCGTTGAAAAAAAAGATGTGGAAAAGTACTTTTTGGAAATTCCGTTTCTTAACGGGGATAAAAAGTACTTTTAATATTTGCTGAAACAATGATCCTATATAATTGAAATATGGAGTATAGGATACTTCGGTGAAGAAAAAACATTCTGGAAGAGGTACTTTTTGGAAATTCCGTTTCTAATGGTGGTAATAAAGTGTTCTTTTGGTACTTTTTTTGTTCCTATAATAATGACCTTAGAAGAAGGAGATAGAATTGGAAATGAAATGGAGTAGAACGGGAAAATAAATGAAATAGAGCAGGGAACAATATGGAATGATATTTTTTACTCAAATTTTTCGTGTTTAGCTTTTTTTCCGTACTTTTTCCTCTATATATTTTTTCACTCAAACTTATTTTTTTTATTCCAATTTCTTTTTTCACTGAAATATTTATTCACTCAAAATCCAAAATCACGACATAAGGGCTCGAAAATTTTCAATATATTTTTCACCCGGAATGAACATGATAACATACCAGCGAAGTTATTCAAATTTTAGTGTTTAAATTATTCATTGAAATATTTTTTTATGGAAGACTTAAACGTCCACAAGTAAATAAAACAAAGACTACGTAGGGGAATTTTTTGGAAATCGATAGAGTAATCCTGATCCTTTTATTATCCAGTATTCAACACAACCGGTAACGAAGTACCGGGATGGTAAGCTAGTATGTCATATATGATCATATAAAGATCGATATAAAGGCTGTTTTTGTTGGAATTAGGAGCTTTAGAGTAGCTGGAAACAAATCTGATGATACTCTTAGCACGAGTAATACTTGCTGATTTTATTACTCATGTAATAAAATACCCAACGAAATGGAATAAAAGAAATAGAAATAAAACAAAAGAAATTAGGATTTTGGATATTTTATTGGACAAGGATTTGGAGTACGATCTTACCAGTACGACAGTAGAAGAAGAACAAGAGTGACTTAATAATAAGTTGGACGGAAATAGTATCAACGACATATTTTCGGACTTTTGACATTTAGACTTCGAATTTTCGGTATAAAAAGTGTTGACAACTTAATAGTATCAACGACATATTTTCGGACTTTTGACATTTAGACTTCGAATTTTCGGTATAAAAAGTGTTGACAACTTAATATGTTTACAACAGTAGGTTACCAAAAGTCGACGGTTTTAAAGTGTTGTCAATTAGTGACTATTTTTAATGCCAACACAATTTTGGCATTAACATTACCGCCCGCCTTGCAGTATATGCAAATAATGAAGGAAAACGATAACCGAAAATGTCGTAGATACTTTTTGTCCTTAATTAATCAAAAAAAAGTATATAAAATAAGTAAAAAATAATAATGTACAATAATAAATTTCAATTAAATTTTCTAACATTTCATTATTGAGTTTAAGTTAAATTCATTAAAAACTTATATGTAGGTATAATTAATATTATGATTTGTTTGTATTTTGCTTAAATATATGTGTTTGATAGTGAATTCATTAGTTGGTGCTGTATGGAAAAATAAGCCTTAAATTGGCTTGACAAATATAGTGCGGATTTAGAAAATATAGCTTAGGATTAAATAAAAACTCAAATACAATAACTGCTAAAAGTGGTTTTTATTGACTTTAAGCAAGAATTCGGATAAAATGTAAATATTTTTACTTAACATAGCTGTGGAAGAGTTGAAAATAGATTCCGCTAAAACGATCTATTTCTAAAACGAACACGACTGGATGTGGGGAGTCGTGGCGGAGTAAAACGAGGACTGTATTTCAAAGGAAACTTTCCTTTAGAATCGCTATAATATGGATGTTTATAGTTATTCGTAGGATAATTGGCATTTCTGATGAACTGAACGAGGTTCGATTCGAACTGCGCATCAAGTTGAGGAGATCGAAATCGTCTTATCATTCGGAATTTTAAACGACCAATTTTGCTATTGGCCATGTATTTTTTCTTCGTGGAGTGAAGATTTTTGGAATTTAGGAAAATATTTTTAACCCTGCCAAGGTGCCTGGATATTGGAAAAATATTTTGATCAACAAAGGAATTGAATCGAGCTTGGAAATATTTCTTTTGGAAAAATGTGTTGGGAGTAAGGATCTCATCCCAATCATTAAGCTCTATATAAAACTTCTGTATAATTATAGGATCGAATGGCTTGCCATGCTGAGAGAAATTTTCTCTTTTGGAGATCTGACCGGATTTAGGAATAAGTTTTAAACTGATATTGGAAGAAATCGGCGGAGCATTAGAACGGATTAGAAACATTAACGCTTTGTTATTATCCTCTCCAAAATTATGAATATCGGAGCATAGTAAACTGTGAGGCAAAATATCGGAAAATGATTCTTTGCAAATAAATGGTTCCTTATTAAATGAGAGTCCTACATAGTTCGGAGCGCTAGTAGGTATTTTCGTACAATTGATTTCTTCGGGGAACATGGAGTTTGGAACGATTTTGTTTGCAAAGTAGGAGCCTATAACAAAGTGTGATATACGATGTGCAGTAAATGTTTCTGTTCTTGGCTCACAATATAGAATTTCATATCGCGTATCCTTTTGAGAATTTACTTTTTGTAAGGATATATTCGATAAAAAATTTGGATCAAACAAAATCAGCCGATATGTCTTCAGAGTATCTTTATTAGAACCACTTTCTTGGCTTAAAATGGATAAATTACCATGGTGACCTAGACCACTTAAGCATGAATACGAATCAATAAATACTACAAATAATATTGTAGTTGCGCTTTTCGGTTGAATAACAGCATGTGGAAACAAATAATGCCATGGAGCTATGGAACAACTAGAAGTTTTGGAATAATCCGGAGGCTTGGAATAATATGTGCATTTGTCGCGTTCTTCTTCAAAAGTATTAGAAATAAATAACAGAATATGCTCGATTGTAAAAATCTGTGTCAACGAACTCATTTTAGGCTGACCGATTCTCAATTGATAAATGTGTTCCTTTGCTACTCGAGTCAAATAAATAAAATCATTTTTATCTCTCACTGTGGATTCACGAACAAATTTTGGCTTAATTTTTTCGGATTGTGTGGGTGTGTTCTTCCTAGGAAGATTCTCCACCCCCCAACAACGTGAAATGTCTTGGGACGACAATATTTTACAGCCAAATGAAGCCACTGTGGAACAAGGGAGTGTTGATGCGGAAGAAACTATATCAGAACATTTGTTATATTGAGTATAAGCTGTTGGAATTTTGGAAAAAGAAGAAGAACTGACCGAATTTAGTGGAGGATTACCATCTAAACGAGATACAACTTTTGCAGTTGCAGATGTCTTAACGTCATCATGGAACTCGAAAGAATGCACATATGAACGAATTTGTTTATCCTTGGCTGGAATAGAGCTATTTAACAGGAAGTTTTGAGCTTTTGTGCTCTCAAACGAGTGTTGGATTGAAATAAATAGCTGTTCGGAATGAGTGATTGATTTAATACGATCTAAATGAAACGTATTAGCAAAAGCTGTACCTAGTAGTACACCGCTGGAACTGGATGTAAAACTAGAGTGAATTTTCTCGGCAGCCTCATTTTCAGTGGACTGTATTTGCAGAGAATTGGATTCATGATCGAATGAAGCTGAGTTCGAATACAATTTGGAATTGATGTCACTACTAGACGGCTTTATAGGAATAGAACTAGGACTATCTTTATGGAGTAGAATATTATGGCGTTTGCCACAAGTAGAACAACTATTTTTACTTGTGCAGTTTCTAACGCCATGGATTTTGGAGAAACAATTGAGACATAAACGATGCTTTTTAATTTCGGATATTCTCTGATCATAATCCATGTTTATTAACCGTGGACATTGACGAACCACATGAGATCCACGACATAATGGACAAATTGGACCAGATAATCTGGATTTCGAGAGCGAATCTAATCGAGGTGCATCGATTGCACCGAAATAATCCATTGGATAGAGATTATGAATGAAATCATCGTTGGATTCGATGAAATCATGTTCTATGCTAGTGAATTTATCAAAGTACATTTCGAAACCAATTTAGAAAAATGAATGTGATCAGGAAAAAGTATTTTTCAACTCGAAAAAGTAAAAAATGAATTTTGATCAGGATTAAATTTTATGTCACAATTGGAGAATAAGGAGCGAGATGGAAAGAAATGGAAAAGAAAACAATATCGTTTAAAAGTTCGAAATTTGGAATAAATTTGGTTGAAAATTAAAATTGAAAACCAAAACTGAACAATCTATATATAGAAAAACTAGCTAAAGAGTCAACAAACACACGAAATCTTCTTGATAAAAATATTTTGGTTGAAAACGATAATTGAAAATGAACTATATATGGAACAATAACTAAAAGGTCGACAAAACACAAGAAATCTTCTTGAATGAAAAATAATTTTGGTTGAAAATTAAAATTGAAAACCAAAAAAAAAAAACCAACTATACTGTTTGACAAGAAAAGTATTCTATCCCAAATTGGACAAAATACTGCGAAAACCAGGAAATTTTAAGCAATACGAAAAAAGAACCAGAAATTTGCTTGAAAATTTAGATGCCAAACAGTTATTTTGGAAAAAAGGAATTTTGAATCCAGAAACTAGAAGTTTGTTCAAAAAACTGGAAAACGAATTTTGAATCCAGAAACTAGTAGTTTGTTCAAAAAACTGGAAGTTTTCCAAAATTTTCAAGAAAGATATTGCAAACTAAACATTTTTCAATGGACCGAAAATGTTGGATGTGTGGATTGTCAACCTATAGAAACGAAAAAAAATGTTTTTGAAAATTTATCAAGAGAGATATCTATGTGTAAAGAGCTGAACATTTTCCCCTATGGAAAATGTTGGATATAAAGATTGACGACCTTTATAAATGATAATGCTTAGAGAAACTTTTACTGATAGAGATGATGAGTTCTTCCTAAGAAGATTCTCCACCCCGCAAAACGTAAAATCTATTAGGGAAAGTATAGCCGGAAATATGCTTTAACAGCTTTGGAACCATCTATTGAAGTTATAATAATTCATTAGAAACAATCGAAAATTAAATTTTTAATTGAATAAGTTAAAAGAAACCAGAAAATTTTTAGAAATGTTGAATTTTTAGAACTCAAAATTAAGCAAACATAAATAAATAAGTATGCGATTCATTTTCTTTTAACGGAAAAATATTTGATTTTATAAAAAATCTCAAACAAAATGTAGAAAAAATACTTATATTTATCGCAGAACTGATTTTTTTGATAAATTTTGATTTGCCACTTTGCCCTTTTATTTTTCATCAAGCGATACAATTTATGAAAATGCCCTTTTCTATTTCAGCGTACGATAGATACTTTTATTCTTCCAAAAGTAAAAAAAATTTGGGAATTTTGGGGATTTGACAAAATATTTTTTTTGGGAATTCTCAAATTGTTAAATCTGGCAGCACCGGTTTAAATCACTGTAATATCAGTGATGGTATGTACAAAATCTGTGCGGTACCAAATTGACTGGTATAAAAAAGGAATGAAATCGGGTAAAATTGCTTATTTACTCTTAAGGAAAGTAAAAGATGCTCATAAAAAAGAAAAGTATCAATTTTGTCTTAATTTTTTTTTTTTTTTTTAAATTGCATTGAAATCAAAAGGTTGACGGTTAAAAAAGTTAACCAAATACGGCAAAAAATCGGTGTGTACTATAAATAAATAAACGTAGAGTTGCAAAAAAATTATCAACTTATGTTTTCAAATTCTGAAAAACCTTATATTTATTTGGTTGAATCTTCAGAGAAAAAAAAGCAAATTTTCATTACTGGAAATAAATCAAATGGTGAAAAATTAACATGAAAATTACACCGAGACGTTGCGCCGTGTTTACGAGTCTTATGTTACATGTAAACCTTCATTAAATAAAAGTAAATAAATATGCAATTTTCGTTTTCAAAGCACAGTGGATGAATGCATGGAAAACCCAAAATAGTTCTTGGTTGTATTCAATTACAATAGTACCAAAAAAAAAAGTTGTACTGTTGTGCCACTGTTTCCAACACTAAATAAGTCTGTGTCAGGGATGAAAAATCGGATTATCAGTATGGTACTAAAAATACAAAAAGTACTTTTTCCAACAGGAAGGTACTGAAATAGATTATTTAAAAAATGTTGCAAAATCGATGGTGATTTTAAACGTGAGATATAAATTAAAGCGTTTCTTCGTTCGATTAAAGTTTCCTTGATTTATGAAGAAACCTTAGATTCTGAACCATTATTTGTGGAAAAAATTTAATTAATAAAATTTTTATTTTATTTTTTGAATCTGTAGTATGAATATGCAGTATTTTTTATTCTGTTACTGATGATTTGTCAAACAACTCGTTTGAAAAATCAATAACAACTATCAATGTTTTAAATCTGTCGTAAAAATAAGTACCGGAAAAAAAGTACTAACCTTGTCATCCCTAGTCTTAAGTATAGGATCAGGGATGGGGAGTCGGAATTGTGAATTGGTACTTTTTATAAAAAGAATGTACAAAATATAAATATTGGATATAAATGTTGTAAAGCGATGTTACGGATATAAATAATTAGGTTAACGATACATTAGTTGTTAAAGTTTACTGTTATTGACCATGAACACAAGAAACAATAGACTTTAATTTTGATATTCGATATAAAAATGGAAGTAGGTTTTTATTGGGTCCAAATTGTTGTGGTTTATGAACAGTAACGCCATATTCTAAGACATTCAAAACTTTAAAACTACTTTTCTTGCAAAAAAGATTTTTAAATTTTGTAAAATTCCATTTTAATATTGTTAAAAACCATTGAACAAATTATTTTTTATTTATTTGGTACTAATTCGGAAGTAAAAGTTAAAGTACCAAAAAATGTACTAAAGTTCTGATATTATCATCACTGGTGTTTAGTAGGAGATCAGGGATGATATGTTGGAATTTTGCAAGGGTACTTTTTGTAACTGAAAGGTACTAAATTTATTTGTCCATTAACATTCCTTAAGTTGATAAAAAATGAAATCCTTTTATATTTTAAGGAAAAAATACATAAAGGATTGGATTTACGTTCAGAAAGCATATATATATTAGATGTTATATTATGTTAAACAAATTTGTAAAATCGTTTAAATTAGAAAATGGTCTAAATCCGTTTGTAGTGAAAATACACTAAACCAAAGTACTTAAATTACCATCACTTGTTTAAGTTGCCAAAATCTATGTACAAACGAATGTAGCATGATAGTTAAGAATGGTAACTATATTATTGTTTTTGTAGGTGCATTGATTTATATATATAAAAAACGGTAAGTTATTTAAAATAGCAACAAGGTATGTAAATGAAATAGATCAATTAAAGAGATCTTACAAATTGGAAGGAAAAAGAGATGGTAAGTATAAAGATTTAAGAGTGAGTTGAAGTAATTAAGAGCAATTAACAGTGGATTGTTAAGAGCTTTGAAATTATTGCAATAAATTAATGGAAGGAATAAAATGTTCTGTAATTTAGAATTTACATACATTCAACATAACATACGTACATATGATCTGGAAAAAAAAACATTTAACATTTTGTTTATACCAGTGTACGACGAAATTGCAGATGCTTCTTCTTATGGGAACTATTGTATTAAAAACTTTACAATTGTTAAAGTTTGCACTACAATGGGAAACAATTTAATACACCACTTTTACTGAATCTTACCCTAAATCTATCGATCACAGACACGAAACTTTATGGTGTTAATTTTATTTATCCTTTTCTGTTTGTTGTTCTTTTGTAGAATTCTTTGTGGATTTTTAACATGAACTTATTTTTCTTTTTAATAATAATTGTCCTTTTTTGTTGTGTTCCATTTATTTAAGCGAATCATTTTTTTTCTCTATTGTTTTACTATTAAATTTTGGATTTTTACTTTCACTTTTTTTTCAGAATTTAAATAAAAATTAATTTATTGAATTTAGTTCTATAGAATTATATTTTAAAAATATTTTTTTTTTGAATTTAATGTTCTCAATCTAGTTTAGAACTTTTTAATATTAATTGAATTTACGTTGGTTACTCGCGGTGTAACAATCAAACAACAAACAAAGAGGAATGACAATGAAATTTGAAAGAACTGAACTATTTGCACTATCAAACACAATATATGGAATTTAGCAAAAAACAAACCTGTTTTGTATATTGTTGTTATGATGTGCCAATGAAAATTTTCGTAGACTGGTGTGTACTCCAACTGGAAATCTCAGAGTGTATCCAATTACACTAACAATCCGGTTCGAATGGGACCAATGTTTTTGTTGGAATTAGGAGCTTTAGAGTAGCTGGAAACAAATCTGATGATACTCTTAGCACGAGTAATACTTGCTGATTTTATTACTCATGTAATAAAATACCCAACGAAATGGAATAAAAGAAATAGAAATAAAACAAAAGAAATTAGGATTTTGGATATTTTATTGGACAAGGATTTGGAGTACGATCTTACCAGTACGACAGTAGAAGAAGAACAAGAGTGACTTAATAATAAGTTGGACGGAAATAGTATCAACGACATATTTTCGGACTTTTGACATTTAGACTTCGAATTTTCGGTATAAAAAGTGTTGACAACTTAATAGTATCAACGACATATTTTCGGACTTTTGACATTTAGACTTCGAATTTTCGGTATAAAAAGTGTTGACAACTTAATATGTTTACAACAGTAGGTTACCAAAAGTCGACGGTTTTAAAGTGTTGTCAATTAGTGACTATTTTTAATGCCAACACAATTTTGGCATTAACAAAGGCATATATGAACATACACATTTATTTTTAGCCGGGTAGCTAACTTTTAGCAAATTTTTAGTTGAGATTAGCATGTTAGCAAAAAATTCTTGTAAACTT